>CM040089.1:35627882-36923394 GCA_022496805.1 Pohlia nutans | reverse complement strand
ACAGGCGGTGAGATCGATACATTCGAGAAGGTGGGAAGGAAGGAGATGCACGAGCAGCGCGCCATGTTCGAGTCGATTGTATTCACCGCGAAAGAAACCGACACCGTCGCCATAGCCGCCTACCTTGACGATCTTTTCTCATCGAAAGCTGCCAAGGAAGAACTCGCCTCGATACGTAAATGGGCTGAGTATTACAGTGACAATCTGCTCGCCACGAAGCTCACTGTGCACGACCTCGAATTAACGATCTCCTCTCTCTTGGTGGATGACCTTTTATCCAATGAGAAACGCGAGACGCTCAAGGAGTTCACGCAGAACGCGACTGTCCTCACTGAGGTCACAGATGTGCTCAATATGCATCTCGCATCGCTCAGTTCGTGGTCCTGGAGCCCCGATGGTACAGCCATTCCCGTTGAGATGCGGCGGCAAATCAATGGCAAGTACAGGATTTACATGGACGAGGAGATTCTGCAGGCGATCTTCTTGCACTGGCTGGGACTCAAGTGGGCGACCCATTTCAAACGGCATTTCAAGGATTTCTTTCGATCAAAAGCGTGGAGCCCCCCGACGAAACCTCTCTCCAGAGACGAAAACGAGCGGCGCGAGTATTTCTTGGCGGAGAATCCGAGAGAATTCAACGAGCGTCGTTTTCTCGCCGAGCCACGAACAATCGATGAGGCGAGATGCGCGACCCAGCTGCAGATTTTCTTCATGAATCAACTGCCGGAGAGCCTCGAGGTAAAGCGAGCTGCTTACGCTGAGGAAGGTGAGAAGATACCGGGAGAGAAGACGGCGGTGGAAATCAAGCAATCGCTTCTGCACATCTTAACAACAGAATGTCTCTTCAACACAACGCTGCACAAGAACTTCACAGTCGTGCGTTCCGACTTCGCCTGGTTCGGCCCGAGCTTGCCTCACAGCTCCATCATGACCGCGCTCAAATTCTTCGGCGTTCCGGAGGTTTGGCTCACCTTCTTCCAGAAGTTTCTCGCGGCGCCACTCAAGTTCGTCGCGGACGGCCCAACGGCGACGACCCAAGTTCGGAAACGAGGAATTCCGATGAGTCACAGCTTGGGCGATTTCTTTGGGGAAGTTCTGCTTTTCTGCATGGACTACGCTGTCAACCAGAGAGCTGACGGGCTATTCCTCTACCGCATACATGACGATTTCTGGCTGTGGCATAGGGATGCTGCTTCGTGCGTGAAGGCGTGGCAAGAAATGAGCACCTTCACTCGTCTTGTAGGCTTAGAATTCAACGACGAGAAGACGGGATCCGTGTCTGTAGGGCAACCACTGCATCCAGATCTTCCCAAAGGGATGATTAAATGGGGTTTTCTCAAGTTCGAAAAATCCGGGCAATTCGTCATCGACCAAGACCAAGTGAACGTTCACATCGATGAGCTCAAGCTGCAACTCAAAGCATGTGAGCATTCGGTGTTTGCGTGGGTTCAAGCTTACAACAAGTACGTCGCGTCGTTCTTCGTCAGCAACTTCGGCTCGCCGCCTGCGCAATGCTTCGGACAACGGCACGTCGACATGGTCATCTCCACATTGCAACGCATCCACGTTGCGCTCTTCCCAGACCACGGGGGCTCGGTAATTGAGTATCTCGCGGACATGATCCACAAGCGGTTCGGTGTGCGCGACATTCCGCCCGGCTGGTACATGTGGCCGATCGCCATGGGGGGATTGGAGGTGAAATCTGCTTTCATCCCACAGTTCGCCATCCGAGGATGGCTGTGCGAGGATCCATGCAAGCAGATCGAGGAGGCGTTGCAGAACGAGAGAGACGAGTACTCCAGGTCAGTGTTGATTTTTCACAAATTATATTTTGTGGACGGGTTCTCCAAAAAAATTATCGGTTCTTGGATGTGTTAGAAATTTAGAATGAACTGGGACATGCTGCCAAAATCTAATCAAAATCCATTTCATTCAAGAAAAAAACAATACAACATCCACTTGAATATGTCACATGTCCGTAACAAGCAAATTAAATTCAAATGAAAAATCTCTAGTTCAAACTAATGTACACCGAGCATATCGTGTAAAGAATCACAAATTCTTCAAATTTGATGTAAAGAAATTAGAATTTTGAGTTACCATTCAATCAAGAGGATGGATTCTTCTGTCTTACTATGTTTCTTCAAACAATCATCACAACATTCCAATCAATGTTTTCCTCTAAAATGTTTGTGCACATGAAATGCGCATTAGAGCATCCAAAGTCAACCTCGTTCTCATGACTCGTGATCAAATTTTGTTTTGAAAATCCCCTCACATAGAATAGCAATACTAACTAGAATCACCATAATCGTCCTCCAGGTTGCAGGAGCGCTGGGAGAATGGCACCACCAAAAAGCCCTACACGTCGAATCAAACGTTGATAGCGGAGCCGTTTCTTTCATACGAGGAGTACGTGCAGCATCGCGAGCAGCGCCTGCAGTCTTGGAAGCAGTTTTACGACGAGCAGCTCTCTGTGCCGGAGGATTATATGCTAGCAAGTAGTGTCACTGAGCCATCCCACCTGGTCATTGAGCTTCGCAAGCTGTCAGAGAAATTCCAGGAAGCGGACACTGGAGGGGGAATTTGCAGTAAATGGGTGGAGATGAGCGCGTACTGGCGGTGGGTTTTTGCTTGCTACGGTGCAGGCGTGGCGAGCAAGTGGGGTGGCTTGGAGGTCGTGAGGCCCGGAAGCTTGCCAATTGGCATGGTGGAGGTCTGGAAGAACAAGAGAGTGAGATGGGAGCAGTAGGGAGATGCCAACATGCAGGAAATGCGTTGCAGAATCCGGCCTAGTTTGCAAATTAGTGCACACATATTAATATGGAAACGATCGAGATGGTAGCTGGCAGTTATGCGAAGCTCTGAAACAGCGGCTTGAGAGAAACCGTGTGCATAAAAATCTTTGTACAGTACAATACTTTTATTAAGGCGGAGACACCAATACCTGTCAGTTTAAGGATTTCGACCTATTTAGAGCGATGGTTTTTAAAATTGCAGCACATAAAACTTTGGGTTTAATAATCAAGCCCAGTTTTTAACTAATTTTATCACAATATATGATTTTGTTCTAAATTTTCAAACTTAATCTGCATAGATCACTATTGATGTTAGTAGGGGTATCAATACTTGTCTTTCATTTCTAGTCCAATCAGTTGGCATTCATAATTGACCACCAAACTGCTACAACTAATGGTTGTGATAATTCGATTGGGGAACTCATGAAGTTGAAATAGATACTTGCATAGGTGATCGGAATTGGTCCCTAACAGGTTCTGATGCTTCTACCTTAGCTCAAAAAGTTTTGAACTTCACTTGGAAAGTTTTCAGTCATCAGAATTTTAACAGTTAGAACATGAAACTAACATGATGCAACATTTCATGCACATGCACGATTCAAAAGATAACTCCATTAAACTGATCTATTAACCCCCTGCAACACCAAATATTTGTAGAATACGTGAGGGACCACATGAGGGTTTTTACATTATGGTGGTTCTCAATCTTTTTGATACAAATGAATTATTATGTTAGTTTTAAAAAGATCTTGAGTCCACGATGAAGATTACTCAGAAAAGAATAATTTCAATTACTATTGCCTTCTCTCACATTTGCCTAGAGAGGGCAAACTGCTATGGCCATGAATCGTTACTACTGATTACAGAAGCCTATGCACAATTTGCTTTGCAAATGGAGGATGGGAACCTAACCACTATCAACGAGCATCCATGTGGTTACACAATGCATCAAGGCAGTAACATACAGCCAGAACTACTAACTACAAATCACATACACTACCTACACTAAATGTCAAGAAAACAATTGATTGAATGCTCATGAACAGTTTCACCTATTGATAGGGTACATACCACTGTTGGATGAGTCACACTTGATACCACAGATAGTGTAGTTTCCAGTACAATGAAGCTGATAAATTTCTTTGATATAAGAGCAAGATAGCTGAAAAGCTGCTCTGGTAGACGTTCTACTACAGCATAGCCACGTTACACCAGCTTTCGGACCATGACTACGCTGTCCCCACGAACAAAAACCTGCACATTTGTCAGGAGACAAGCAGAACAAAATAGTCAAGAGGGGATCGCTTCTACGCATGGAAATGTACGATTAGATGTCCCATATGAACGCTATGCTTCCAATTTTACATAATAAAACCTAAGTAGAAAAACAGGTCAGAACGTGTATAAGTATTCAAAGACAATCTTCCACCAAACTTAACCCCTAAAAGACCAAAAAGCCTAAATTGAGCTTCGTATATTTTTTTAGCAATATTGAGTAGGTCCTACGTAGACCTCTTCAAATTCAAATTTATTTGTTTTTTTGATCCACACATGCAATGTTCTTCACTGATTCCGGTGATCTAAGGTTTGATCCCATCTGAATTACATTTTTTCACAATATGATCAATTGAATTTGTCATCTTATAACCATGCATCTTTGGTCCTTTAGGGGTTAACAATATAACTCATACTATCGTGAACAAATGCTGGTTACAGCTAGCAATTGACCTACAACAAAAGCAACCATGTTTCAAAACCTGTTTGAGATGTCGCCGGCGATATTCCAGTTTAGAAAACACCTTCAGTTCCTTCATCCTCTCAGTGAGATTTTCAACTCCAACTGAAGTTTGTTCTTTCTTCTGATTCCCGTTCCAATCTTCTCCTGCTTCATCCTCTACGAGGTTCTCAGCCGTTTCCTTTTCGAGTTGCGGGAGCTTCACACGACCCCGCTTGTTCACAAGCCGAGGTACACGGCGAAGAACTGAAATCAGGTCACGGTTGTCAGAGCAGGTTTTATATTGACAAGTGCGGTTTATAAATGGCATATGTAATTCTCGTCAGCCTACCATATTCAGTAAAATCAACAATTAGAAACAGCATCTTTATGTTGTAATTGATCACATAAATGGTAAAGAAAGTTCAGCAAATGCACGTGCGTCGCACCACAGACTAGGAAAACAAATCATGCACAAACACATAAGAACTATCGTACTCAAACCTTAGTACTTGAAGTTATCACATCATCCTTACGAGAATGAAGATAACATCTACAAAATAAGTTAGGACTCGTCTAAGAATGTCATATTGACACCAAAAGCATCTGACCATTATGTCATCCTCTAACGTCGCTGCACTCCATCTGTATTATCAGAATATGGCGAAGACAAAACTCTTACCTGAATATTGTTCATCAACATCATGCATCACCTGCCCAAAATCCAGCCAATTCACTTAGAGCTTCACAGAATGACTACTTTGTATGACCGACCATGACAAAATAAGATGTAAGAATTTTACGTCTTGCGGAAAAAATCTTCCTAGAAAACCATTGACAGTGTCCTTGATTTTTCTCCTCTCGGATGTCTTACTTACATGAACCTAAACTAATGGGGTTTACCTTCACAGAGAAGATGGAAGTACCATGTTAAAATGCTTGTCCAAGGCTCGCACAAACCCCACCATTGTGCCTCGAATGCCATGTGTGTGACGAGTCCAAACCTGGATGCGTGCTCTCTCTTCATAGCATCTCACGAGTAAACCTAGCGGTCCCTCTCTCAGTTTATCTGCAAGAGGAGGTTACAGTTGCTGGAGACGATACTAGCTGACTGACAAAGGACAACCAAGTTTTTACAGAGTTTTATGTAAAGAAAAGAACAAAAGTCGTGTTGCTTCCCAAAGGTCTTGTTCTGCTGTTAGTACCTGCGATAGTGTCAAGAATCTTTGCCTGACGAGCTCGCTCTGCTGCTTTCTCCAATATCAATGATGTGCGAGCCTGTAAAAAACTCAATATTCTTGACTATGAACGAACCATACCAACACCCTTAATTTTTTTGGAAAAAACAAAGAATTTAGGGCTTTTCATCTGGAACTAGGTTGCGTTCTACAATCACAGGGTAGAATACAATTTGAAGCAAGGTAGAGAGAACGACAATAGGACACAAACAGATCAATCAGATGGGCTAAATGTATATCAACGCAAAGAAAAAAAAGGAAGAAGAAACAGTGAGACCTTAGCACGTTGCTGCGCAGCAATGGATTCATGAGAGCGCGGTTCTCGTATTGGTGCGTTGGCAAGAGACTCTGGAACATCCTGCAACAACCGAGATTCAATGTAAAAAAATAAAATAAACAGTAGTCAAAACAGCTTCGCCAATCGCCTACAAAACAGCCTCGCCAATCGTAGCCACGTAATGATCAGCGATGTTCCAATGTTAATGTCACAATACCACAAACATGATACCAGATGAAAGAGTAGCAATTACCAGAGTTGACATGTTTAAATGCCACTCAAGAACCAGGTTCACGCTTGTGAATTCTTACATTAAACAAAGTGACCTCTTTCATGTTTTCAACTCAGAACACTCATGACATTCCATCTGGATTTCCAATACACTAGAAAATGGCTCCCAAAATTGGCTTGACATAATCAATGTTAACGTCTGATTACTGCATGGATTAGAATAGATTAGAGAGACTTACTGCGGGTAGTATGCGACGGCACTTGTTGAGGTTATCCAAAGGTCGCACGCGAGGGTTTGGAGGTTGGAGTCCCTCAGTCCTCAAAGCTGCCAAGGCGTCAAAATCTGGCTGCAGCTCAACCAACATTCTCAAACTCAGCATCTATCACTCAACCTAAAAAACGGATGCAGAGCTAAACCTAAAACACGTTTCGCGATTTGTACTGATTCTCACAATGCAAAAGACACATCAGAGCATGCACGCAACAATAATGCATGGACATAGAGGAACCGATGGATGCACCAAATTGAAATACTTAAAGAGCATTCAATGAATACAGAGACCACGATATCAGACAATCTCAGGCATAGTTGACCCGGAACAAGGAAGAGAGGCAACGTACAGAGAAGAAGTCGAGGCAGGGAGTGGGGTTCGCCATCGCCCAAGCTCCATCACCTGCCACGGAGCCCCAAGCTCTGAGCGTGCATTCATAAATTAGGGCAGTTCAACAAGGGCTTTAAAAGAAAGCGAGGGAAAGAGGGAGAGATGAATTTCTCGCATTAACACTACATTTTTTTGCTCTCCGGGACTTCTTCATGTCCGTCTTCAGAAATCTTACGATATCAACTCTAGATTCAACCCTTAAAACATCTACAAATGCGATCACATACCACCGCAAGCCGGAGAATGCAGAAGTTAACCTTAAACCCTAAACCCTGCGAGGGTCGGGTGAAGTAAAACCTTCGCCAGATTGTGAGAACAGCGGAAAATACCACACTCTAAATCCATTCACATCGAAAGTGAAGGGATAAACGAATTTCCAAATGGTTCCCGTGTTCCGAGATTTCCCCGATCGCACAAACGAAGTTAAAATCCAACTCTTGAATTCTGTAAGCACGATCGACACCATTGATGAAAGCAGAACCTGACGCGGGGTATGAGGAGCTTACCAGCTACAATGATGTGGTGCAGCTATTGTATCCACGGCGATCATTGCAAGAGCGGCAGACCATGCACACATGCGGGGGAACATTGGGGGGCCGCACAGCCGCGTTCCTTAAGCGCGGCGAGTGACTCCCCCTTGCCACATCGGCACCCCCCCCCCCTTGCCACATCGGCGCCCTTTAGCCGCACGATCATCCCCGTCCATCGGAGGGTGAAGGACGCAGCTGCCGGCGACGTCACTCGCCGCGCTTGAGGAACGCGGCTGTGCGGCCCCCCAAGGTTCCCCCGCATGTGTCTGATGTGTCTGATGTGTCTGATGGCTCTGATGTGTCTTTTGCATTGTGAGAATCAGTACAAATCGCGAAACGTGTTTTAGGTTTAGCTCTGCATCCGTTTTTTAGGGTGAGTGATAGATGCTGAGTTTGAGAATGTTGCTTGAGCTGCAGCCAGATTTTGACGCCTTGGCAGCTTTGAGGACTGAGGGACTCCAACCTCCAAACCCTCGCGTGCGACCTCTGGATAACCTCTACAATTAGTGCTAGTCTAGGTTTTCCAAGATGATTCACCGGTGTCAAAATTCGCTGCTACATCAACCGATTCTCCACTCTATTGCTCTTTCTTCTCCCTGTTCCTCTAGACTCAAATTGCATCAATTCAATCTCCCAAAATCTCATGGCGGAATTTCTGTTAGAGGCCGTTCTGTGCGGGCAGGAGCTTCTGTCGGTGAGGTCGGAGAGGTTGAGAATGCAAGTGGTGATGTGAAATTCAAGCGGGTGCTGGAGACTCTTGGTCGTAGCCGCACGCTTGATGCTCTTGAGGAGCGCGTCGATGGGAATTTGGGACCTTCAATTGCAGCTGATTGGCAGAGCAGTGAAAGCGCTTTGGAATGCTGTGAAGTGGGTCGAAATTTGAACGTGGCAGTGTTGCTGAGTGGGGGCGTGGATAGCAGCGTAGCATTGCGCTTGTTGTGTGCTGCAGGCCATTCTTGCACTGCTTTTTACCTCAAAATCTGGTTTCAGGTTCGGCACAGCTCTGCTTGATTTTAGCCATCTAGGTTAAAAGCAATCAAGATTATTTTGAAGCATTGTAAACTATGTCAACATTGTTCATGGATAACTAGAATATGTTCGTATTCAAGTTAGCCGCAATGGGAGATATTTTGTCTTTGAAATCCCTAAAAATATTTTATCTTGTTTTTCGCAGGAGGATTTTGAGAATTTCTGGTCAGAATGTCCTTGGGAAGACGATTTGAGGAATGCACAGGCAGTGTGTGACGAGGTGAACAATCCTTCATCTTTTCTTCTGCACTTCAACTCTTCTCGTATTTTTGCTTTAACGTCAATGATATATCTCCTCACGAGTCCTGCTTGAGGGTTTGTTGTAGACTTAAGACTATTTTCTTGAGTAGGACTGTCACTTGTTGCTGAAGTACTTGTCACATGGACATGTCTGATGTATCTTGTGATGTTACTAATCCAGGTCGGGGTGGAACTCCGTGTGGTGCATTTCACAGATGAGTACTGGACGCTAGTGGTAAGTTTCTTAGTGAATAAGCATTTCTGTACTTTACGAATCAATCCTGCCATAGTAATTTTTAACGCTTTGTAAACGAGCAGGAGCTTTATCAACGTTTAAAACAATTTTGGTACATGAATTCTGTTTTCTGGATATGAGTTTTGGAGAGTAAGTCATTCTGCTCGTCACAGGTGTCGCATTGTATATCTGAGATTCAAGCAGGTCGCACACCAAACCCAGATATCCTGTGCAATACATGCGTTAAGTTTGGTACGTCTCTTGATAAATCTCATGAGATTGATCATTTTTATGGTTGGAACATATAGTCTGGTGTTGGGGGCGGACTCTCTGTACTTCATAAAGAGTAATCTAATAAGTACCCCCAACTGGGAGTCTTATACACCATTTTGGTCCTTCATGTTCATTGTGATGATCAGCACCCACAATGATGTATATCTTGAATATTTCAGGAGCCTTTCTGGAGTACATCAAGGATGCAGAGTTTGACCGCGTGGCATCTGGACATTATGCACGGGTGAGAAAAAATTTCAACAGCGACAATGGCAAAGAAGAGAGGACTGAATTGTTGTTGTGTCCAGATGAGGTAGGTCAAATTCATTTCTTGTAGTCACTTTCTCTTTTGAATATATTGATGAGTACGGCTCTCTCAGTTTGTGTGAATCGTTTGGGTTTGTTATGCTTCTTGTTAGTCTTATGTCATTTGTGTATAATATGTGAACAGTTGAAAGATCAGACGTATTTCCTCTCACATCTGAGCCAGGAACAGTTGTCACGCCTCATTTTCCCTCTCGGTGGATTAACCAAGGTTAGTAGTTCAGTCGAACTTTCATACCCAGAGAACTGTATCTGTCGTATGTATTAGAAGTCAGATATAGCAATTTGAGTTTTTGTGTAACTCCCAATGTTTTTTTGCGGAATTTTTTATATCTTCCTTTGGTGATCACAATGAGGTTGCTTTTCAATTTATGGGCCTCAGTTACTTGAAACACTTCTGACTATTTGTGATTGGACAGACTGAGGTGCGACAGCTTGCAGAGGTTATGGGGCTGATCAACAAAAATCGTAAAGACTCGCAAGGCATTTGTTTTCTTGGCAAGGTACGTGAATTCGCCTACACATAGTATAATTGTAAAATGTATAAGCTTGATAGGATGAGAATCATTTATAAACTTCTTTAACCCTTAAAGGACCAAGGATTCATGGTTTTGAAATGACAAATTCAATTGATCATATTGTGAAAAATACAATTCAGATGAGACCAAATTTTATATAATCGGAATCGGTGAAGAACATTGCATGCGTTGGTCAAAGAACAGATAAATTTGAACAAAGAGAAGTCCACATAGGACCTACTCAAAACTGCTAAAAAAACATGAAGCCCAATCTGGGCTTCTTGGTCCTTTAGGGGTTAAAACTCTAGACGAGTAAGTTCTGCCCTAAAGAGGACAATAGCACGCATTTGTAATGGACGAATGTCTTTTTCAATTGGAGCCTTGCCCTCAGGTGTTGTGTTCTGCAACAGGTCAAGTTTAGTGATTTCATTGCGAAACACCTCGGTGAGAGGCCAGGTCGGCTAGTTGAGGCTGAGACGGGGGAGCTTCTGGGCCTTCACAACGGATTCTGGTTTTACACGATGGGTCAACGTCAAGGCCTCGGCTTGTCTAATGGACCCTGGTTTGTTGTGGCTAAAGACATCGTGAATAATGTGGTTTTCATATCTCGGCAGTACTTCTCAGAGGATAAACGCAGACGAGCATTCCGTGTGGGATCATTCAATTGGTTTTCAGGGTCTCCTCCTGCAGACACTTCCAGCTTGCAATGCAAGGTCCGCCATGGTCCCAGGTTGTATGATTGTAGGATGGAGTTGGAAGTGGACAATAACAGTAAACCCAGTATCTCAGCAGTGGTAAACTTGAATGAAGATGATCAAGGTTTAGCACCAGGACAGTACGCTGCATTTTATCAGAATGGTATTTGTTTAGGATCGGCTGTCATTACTGAGACGCTAGGCGGAGCAGAGAACTCGAACGTGTCAGCCAAAGCTTTAGAAATTGCTCACCAACCTTTTGATGTTGTGAAGTACAAAAACTCTAGACCAAAAATAAGCAACTCTCTTAGGGTAAGTAAAGCGAAGATCCCCAGTGTTGAACCAAGCACCGAACTGAAATCTACAGCAGGGTCAGTGAGTTGACCGAAGCACGCAATTGGAGCTCAATGAAAGAAGCAGCTAGTTTGTCAACTTGGTTGTCAGTTTGGGTGGTCAGTATCTCAATTCTATTCTTATTAAGCCCAGAAGGTCTTGTAAGTCCAGACTGGGAACCTGAGGAGTCAAGTCACTTGAGTGGCCATGGTTATCCGGGCTGGAGACAGATTTTCCCGATCTGTTCACCTCGGTATCATGATTCTCAGTTGAGATGTACACTCAAAACTCATTTATATCACCCCTTTGGTAACCAACGCCTATGAGTTCAGAACTTGACATTTGAAATATTCTGTGCAGATATTGGAATGTGATATTGGAGTGTGATAGGAATGAGTTCAGATACTGGAATGTGATATTGGAGTGTGATAGGAATGAGTTCAGATACTGGAATGTGATATTAGAGTATCAATACAAGTTGTCCTTAATGAGACTGTCCATCATGCAAGGGAAGATTAACCCTTAACCGTCAGAAAAGCCCCACGGGCTTGTTTATGAGAGAATAATGGAGAAAAAGGTGGATTTCCTCGATCAAAATTGAAATGGATTGGTGCTTTGAAAAGCTGATGAAAAAATGAGGGTAAATTTAGCAAATACGCCTAAATTAAAAACTGTGAAACAATTTATAATCAAATCAAGAAATCGGGGGAAGGAGAGAGCTATGATCGAACAACAATTGTGGAGAGACAAAACATTTTTTAATTTTAAAAAGAACAAATACATTGGCTACCAGCTCCTGCTGACTAGTGCCAACAGCAGGCTGAATTTTATTATTATTATTATTATTATTATTATTACTATCATTACTAATATTATTATTAATATTATCATTTTAACAAGCAACTACTGTAGACTTTTGGAGATGCTCTTCAGACTGCCTTCCAAGGATCCTCTTAATGTTTAAGGGTTAAAAACTACACTTTGTACTCGTAGTCTTTGTAGTAGAGACATTATTATTGGGTTAGGACAACTTGTATTGGGTTTAGGGTTTGAAGTTGAATGATGTATTAGGTCCTTGCAATGAATTTCTTTTTCAATTGCTAAAAAATTCAAATGTGTGAAACAAGTGTCATAGGGTACAATTTATTCAGATATAAAATATGGGCATATTCATGTACAACATATTTAGTTGGGTACATCTAAACTCTACATCCTCATATAACAGACCATTTGTTACAATAGGTATGTACATTCATAATTGTCTTTACTAAAGAGGAGATCCCTAAATTTTGACCCAAAAGAGACTCTCAAAACTAAATGTTTATTACACAAAATACACAATCAGCCTATGAGAGCTTAGGGTTCATCTATAGGCAATATTTTGAAAATTCATAACTTATTCATATAATGTCCAAATAATGCATACTGAAGTGCATAGAAATCTCTTTCAATTGTCAAAAATACTCAATAAAATAAGCTTGTATTCTACATAATTACATATTCATACTCAAATTTACAGATTTATGTTCATGTACGCACTCATGAAATCTAAAATTAACATTTTTTTAGAGTAATTGAACTCCCAACTCTTCATACATGGTACATTTTAGGGAGCATCATTTGACTTTTTCCCCAAAGAAAGAGATTAAGAGAACTAAAACTAAAATTGCCAGTGACTATCGTCAAAGTCAACATCTCATGCCAAATAATTATTTTTTTTGGAAAATTCCTTTTCAACAAATGACAAATTCTACAAATATTTTTCAAAATTCTCTTTTTCACTATAAAAAATTACAGTTGTTCCTCTCTATTATGACATGTCTGAGAAGCTCTAACTTCAAGGTGGCAAACATGGATTAATTACAAAAATGACTTGTCACATGTGCATTGCTTGAAACAATAATATCATCATATTATAGTATCATATTATAGAGGATACACTGTAGTTTCACTTTGAACTTATAATTATGTTTTATTGATCCTAACGACCAACTACAAGGATATCGTCATATTCTAGAATGCCATATTATGGACAGTAGACTCATTACATTATTAAGACTTAGATTTTCTACCCCTATTAAAGTTTCCAAGATTTTCTCTGATGCTCTTGGATACTCTTGGATGCTCTTTCTTCACGTCTTAAGTAAGTTTTCCTTGTTTGATTCTTAATAAATTCCCTCCTACAATGCCTAATGTCCTCTCTTACCATAGTTCCAAGAAAGGTTATTGTATCTGTAAAATTTGATCCAAGCAGTATAGGGTTTGGAACCCTCCTGTTATATAATGTTATGTGTAGTTTTGCTCTGAACTTATATTTCATTACATTATTAAGCTTTAAACTTTTTACCCCTACTACAGTTTCCAAGATTCTCTCCAATGCTTGTGGATACTCTTGGATGCTCTTTTCTTCATATCTTAAGTAAGTTTTCCTTGTTTGATTCTTACTAAATTTCCTCAGACTAAATTCCCAAATGTCTTTCACCATAGTTCCAAGAAAAGTTACTGTATTTGTAAAATTCAATCCAAGCAGTAGGGAGTTTAGAGCTAGGGGCATTTTTTTTTCATTTTTCATGAAGTGCCAAAGTGGCGATATAAAATTTTACAGTGGTGCTCTATATTTCAACATTCATCCACATATTGGATGGAAAATATCACATATAAATTTGTATTATTTTCATCCACAATCTGGCGATTTCATCCAAGATGGTTTTTTAATTTGAAGTTTTCTAGCAAAAAACTTCATGGTTTTTGATCATTTTAAAGCCAAATTATTTTTTTCTGGTGCAATTTGGTGATATTTTGCCACAAAAAAATGACTTGTTTGGAACCCTCATAACATTCAGTAGCCTCTGTAACTGCTGCCTTCCCTCCAACAGAATGATGTGGAATATTCCACTTCACATCAACAGCTGTGAAGGGCTAGTGGCATTAAGCAAGAGCAACTAACCATGGTGAACAATAATTGAAAGCACTCACTCAGTTACAATTCAACAATGTTCTGTAATTATTTATTTGAATCAATAGCCCATTCAATTACAAATAGCTGGTCACTCCGTCTAAAAAGGTTGATGAAACTAAAAGGCAACCTTTATAACATTCAGTAGCCTTTGTGACTACTGCCTTCCCTCCAACAGAATGATGTAGAATATCTCATATCATTTCATCCCCTGAATGAAATGATGTGGGATATTCCACATCACATCAGTAGCAAAAGCACTCACTTAGTCACAATTCAATAGTGTCCTATAATTGTATATTTGATTCAATAGCCCATTCAATTACAAATCACTAGTCACTCCATATATAAAGGTGGATGAAACTAAAAGGCAGCCTTCTTGAAGGCTACTGAATGTTATGTTCTTAAAGGCTACTGAATATTATGCTACTGTTATAAAATGTTATAATTTTTTGCAACCGACTACCATATCCACTAATATCCAGTGCCTAAGGTACAAGCGCAGTAGGAGTGTTGTGCCCTCGCCCCGAAGCTCCACATCACCCTGGCCAGCATCACGGTGAAATGAACGAAATGATCACACCTTCAATCAATCCCCGCCCTACCCACACAAATCTACGGTACCACAACAAATACGTACACCGCAAGTCATTTGCCGCTGCCCGTCCCTGTCGGACTACCGGTACTCAGGGCCTCACTACCACCGGCCCTACCCTATCCTCGTTCCCCGATTGGCCGCTCTCCACGTGGAGATTCCCGCCCCCGCCACGTGGCAGGTGCCGCTGGCCCCCATCCACTTGTACTCCCAGGCGGCAACCGTGACCCATAAAAGTCCTCGCCGCTTGATAAGTGAGAGTACAATCGCTTCCGTCCCCAAAATCTGACAACTTGGGTTCACTCAAAAACCTGTTCGACTAATCCTCCGACCCAAGTCCGAATTGAATCGAGCTTTAAATTGCGAAATTTTGCATTCCGAGGTGCGCTTTCTGTGAGCATTCATCTATGTGTGTGTGTGTGTGTTGTTTATGAACAGGGCTTACTCCTGATTGATCTCTCGTGTGTGTGTTTTGGAATTTTTTGTTACAGCGTTTCCGAATAGATGGCGATGGCGGTGTCGTGCGCGCATTTGAATGTGCTTGGTCCGAGTGTGATTGCCACTCAAGTCAAGAGCTGCACCTGCAGCAATGCACCTTCCCTTTCCTTTCGTCTGCTCCGGAAGAGCTATGGCGGTCGAAGTCGATCAATTGTTTGCCAAGCGAGTGGATCGCGAAGAGAGAAGGAGAAGCGTCGTGGAGGTAAGCAACCTCATAGTCTGTTCAAGACAATCACCTGTCGTTCTAGCATCAATACTCGGCTTCAGTCTACTACAGTAGGCAGAATGTCCAACGTTGAGTGCTTGCAATGCGATGAACGAAAGCGGTGGCAACTGTGAAATCCCATCTTCTCTCAATCTTCTCTCAATTTCGAAATCCTAAAGAAGAAAAGGGCGCATAAGTTCATACTCTGAAGATGAGTTTTCATGTTTGAAAATCATTACCCACTTGGCATATGGCAATGGACGCGGTTATTTTGAAAGCCAGTACTGTATGTGAGTGAAGCCCCAGGTGTTGATGAGTTTAGGGTTTGCAATTGCAGACAGCAATGGCAAGTCCAAGAAGGGGGACGACGCGAAGCTGGACGAGAAGCTGATGGCCATCAACGACGATTCAGAATACGAGTACGAGGAGATTATCGTGGTGGACGAAGTTGAGGAGGAGTACGACGACGAGGAGACGTCCTATGATGAGGAAAAGTCGTTAGGCGACCGGACCGCGGAGACAGCGGGTGCGGTAGCGGACGTGGCCGGGGTTTCCCGTGACGACCCAAGCGTGGTCAGAGCGGAGACGTCAGGGAAGCGGGTCGGGGACGAGCTGGGCGACATAGGAGAGGAGGGGCAGGAGTCCGCGCGGGCCGTGGCGGGCGACGCGCGCGACGCCGCGGACGCGAGCGGGCAGAGGGTGCAGCGCGCGGGGCGTCGCGTGGGGCAGAACTTGGAGGAGGTGCGGAAGGCTGGCGAGGCGGCCGTGGGCGGAAGCGCCGAGGTCGTGAATGCGCAAGCGGAGCGCGCGGCGGACAACATACAGCAGGGCGTGGAGGAGGCGGGCGATACCGCGCGTGACGTCGCCGGCATTGTGGAAGAGAATGCTGAGGTCGCCGGCCGGCGGTTGCGAGAGACCGGTAGCAGAATTACCGATGACCTTCAGTCGGTGGGGAAGGAGGGCCAGAAGGTTGCATCTCAGGCTGGCGAGGCTGTCTCCAAGCAGGTTAGTTCTGGGGTGAACATATTCTTTTTTCCCTTTTCTTGTTGTTTACCAACTCCACATTAACTCATAAAGGACCAAGTATTCATGGTTTTAAAATGACAAATTCGATCATTCACATCATGAAAAATATAATTCAGATGGGACCAAATATTATAACACCAGAATCAGTGAAGAACATTGCACGTGTTGGTCAAAAACTAAATAAATTTGAATGAAAGGAAGTCCACATGAGACCTACTCAAAACTGCTAAAAAAAAGGCATGAAGCCCAATTTGGGCTTCTTGGTCCTTTAGGGGTGAAAGTACGTTTTCTATTCCAATGGCTTTCAGCTGATGATCAAGTTCGTTATTATTAGATATACCAAAACAATCTGTAGACCTTGTGCTCATTTTAAAGAGGATTTCAATGCACTTAAGTAAGTCTTATTTGAATATTGCGCGAACAAGATATGAAATTTTCCTTACAGAATTCTCAAAAGTCGCTGACTTTGTGAAGTCCTCTTCAAGTACTATACATCTATTCAAGCGATAGATTTATTTGAAGCATACTCACGGGAAGCCATGGGAATGGAAAACTACCTTATATTTTCAACTAATATTCTCAATTGAAGGCACTGAAGCAATATCATATACAATTAGATATGAGATAACAAGCTCATTTTATTATGATGCATATGCAATTAGATAACAAACTCATTTTATTATGACGCATTTGAAGTAACAAGTGTTCAATCCACCTCAAAGAGCTAACTCTCATCTAGCTAGGAGCCATGTATATGCCACCTCATTCTTGAAGTCAATATTGAATGTCAAAACAAAGGAACACAAATGAAAAGTTGGCTTTTACATCAATCAAAGTCTTCGAGCTTTGCATATTCGTTGATCATTGTTGTGTGATGAGGTTTCAGGCGAGGGAAGCATCAAAGGAACTGGGCCAAGAAGCGCGAAGAGTAGAACGGGGTGCAGAACGAGCGGTGCGGTCCACAGTGAGGAGAGCACAGGAGTCAGCTGACAGGGTGCAAGAGCCGATTGAGAAGGCGGTGAATGCATCCATCGATGCTGCGGCAGCCATCGGTAACGAGGTTTTCAAGCTGAGTGACTCGATTATAGAAGCCGTCGAAGAAGCGACTGGCATGACGGCGCCTGGTAAACGATCATCCTACGCTGTAAGGTCTGAGAGGAAATCCGAGAGCCAGAAACCAGACGACGAAGGTGAAGAGCTCGTGGGGGGGAAATACAAACCTGCTGGGAAGAGCGTTGTGAAAAGATACCAGGGTGTTCGAGAAGATGGAGATGATGATTCGCAGCAAGAAGCAGACGGTCCTTTCACAGAATTGACTGTTCTTGTTGCTGGCGCAGCTGGTGCTACTGGCAGGTGTGTTTCACTTGAATTGCACCTCCCTCTTATGTAACAATAGAGTTCTCCTTCAACTCAAAACACATTTTTCAACTTTTCAGGTTGAACGTTTTGACAGACTTAGAACCTTTTTGAGTTCAAGAATTAACTCTATTGTCTTCAGTAAACTTGATTGTTTCATGAATTCTAATGGAATTAGGTGGAAGCTTTGATAGACTGACTTTTTTGAGTTAACCCCTGAAGGACCAAGGATTCATGGTCTTAAACTGACAAATTCAATTGATTATATTGTGGAAATATAATTTAGATGGAACTAAATTGTATATCAGTGAAGAATATTGCATGTGTTGGTCAAAAATTGAATAAATTTGAACAAAAGGAATTTCAATTATGACCTATTCAAAACTGCTTAAAAATACATGGGGCCCAATCTGGACTTCTTGGTCCTTTCGGGGTTAATGGAGAACTTTAACGTCTTTCGAAAAATTTACTGTTTCATGATTTTTAATGGAATCAGGTTGCCAGACTTTGAGTGAAAAGGATAGCTCTAATGTCTTCACTAATATTGACTGTTTCAAGATTTTAATGAAAATTTTGAAGGTGAGATTAGAGTCAAAAAAGTATGTTATTGTAGGGTTGTCTATAAGGTTGGATTGGTTTCAGATGTGACATTATTGATGTGTGGAGATTTCTAAGTTGATTGTTTGAATTAGTCAATAATTTTCTAGTTTCATATGTTGCTCCGGAAGGCTGTCACTCATTTTGTGTTAAACCTTTTTGCAGGTTGATAGTTCAAGACCTAGTGGGCAAAGGTGCGACTGTTCGCGCCTTGGTGAGAAATGTCTACAGAGCAAGAAACTTGAAACAGCTGCAAGGAGCTGAGGTGAGAACTGAGATGGTATTTTGGAGCTTTCAAGTTTGTGTTTTCTCACATCCCTCCCATTTTGAAAAGGGGCTTTATTGAAGTCCCTTATATACAGATGTTTTTAGAGGACTTTAATGTGATATTCCCAATAAGGTAGATAATAAAGGCAACTGCAAAGTGAGTTACTTTGAACCGAAGTTGTTATTGAATGTCTTCATTGTGTATTCTGCAGTTGTTTGAAGCAGATCTCTACAACTACGAATCCGTGAAAGAAGCAATATCTGGGTGGTATGTGACATGATCCAAGTACCTCAGTTAATTTTTTTTCAGTTGCCTCTGGATAAGAATAAGCGGCTAATTGCAAATGTATAATTTTCACGGTTCCATAGTATTATCTGCACTGATTGAAAAATTTGGCAATCTTAGAATGTCAATGTACCTATAACCACATGTCATAATTCTATTAATCATAAGAAACTTGTTGTTTGGAATGAAAGACCCCAACATGCTATTGTTACTTTTAACACATGTCTCATTTTCATTGGGCATTAGAACTTTCTACGTTTTTGAATCATTGCTTATTTTCTCACCTTGGGGTGCAGACAATAAATGGTAATATGCTATAAGGATGATTAATCCTGACAAGTTTATTATTTGTGCAGCAACGTGGTTATTAGTGCTGTGGGAACCCGAGGATTTGACCTTCTGCAAGCATACAGAGTAATTTATTTCATCCCCGCATTTTTTAACCCCAAAAGGGTCCCTTTGGGCTCTGTGTGTGTGACCTTTGTAAATTTGCACATATAATTCATCTTGTATGTTGCAATACAAAAATGTACTCAAAACACTTTTGTATACTTGAGTAAAATGGTGGTTTCAAACATGTTGATGTAGTGAAATATGGCAGCAATCTTGTACGCAAAGATTCATGGCCGCAATGGAACTTTAGGGGTTAATCTGACGATTGCGTGTTGCATCTGTGAATGTATGTGGTGACATGTACGAGGCTGATTCATGACATTCACGTGAACCAATTTTGCAGACTGAATACGAGGGAGTGTTGAATCTTATTTCTGTTGCAAAGAACCAAGGCGACATGAAGAAGGTTAGACATCAATCTGTATTTTTAATTTTTTTAATTTTTTAATATTCTCATTTTACAGATAATTCTAGTGTCACATGATTTTCCTAAGTTCCCAAATGGCCAAAAGTGGCAACTTCCATGTACATAGGCCAGAAATATATCATTTTGAAAGCTTGAAGAAAAGCAACAAAATAATGTACCAATGTAAGGATGAAATCATAATTTCAACAATAGAAATATGTTAAATTGATAACAAAGTGGACTTTCTATTTAAGCTTAGTCACTTAGGGATTAATGGTCTCTTAAATCTTTCTTATAATCTTGGTATTTGTTGTTTGCAGTTTGTTCTTATCACAACAATTGGCGTTAACTCAGTTCTTCAAGTTGTTCCACTTCTGTACTGGTGAGTGCACAAATCTCCAGAGTTATATTTTTTTTCTTTTGAGTATTTTGTTTCAGTAGATTTCAGGGAGTCAGAGTGAAGAACAAATCATCAAAGTCGCTTAACCTATTTACACATTCTATGTACATTCTCAGGAAACGTCAAGCGGAACTCTTTTTGCAACGCTCAGGTCTTGACTATACTATAGTCCGGCCAGCTGGATTGACCGGTGACAGAGGGGTATGTAAATCTGACTCTCAGTAATTGAGAATTCTTACGGTGAGTAGTGAGGATTGTGTGTACAGTCTCACACTAATTGAGAGGATTGGTGGGAAATCTCACACTAATTCTGTGACTCACTGTAATGGCAATAATCGGTGTAGCCAGTAGCCATTAAATAGTAACCACTATCAATTCTTATAAGTATATAACTTTTTGTATACCTTTGGGTGATTACTCCTTTAGTTTCTTAACACAATCTAGTTCTTGGTAAAGTTGTAGTCATCTCCACTTTTGAAGATCTTGATTGACAAGTTGGCTGATTGCAGGGTGTTGTTGAGTTGAGGCCTGCGGACAGTCTATTCATGGGTGCTGTTAGTCGTAAGAAGGTAAGGAATGATAAATTAAATAGTGACTTCATGATCCTTGGCATTAAAATTCTTCTTTTGTGGTACAAACAATAAAGTTGTCCTTTAATTTAAAAGGTATTAGTCAAATTTCAAGACTTTAGTCATCAAGAATTTTGAACATGAATCAATACGAAATAAGATTCAAGCCCAAGATTCAAACTTTTTGAGTTAAAGCTTCATTAGAAGGAATCTCTTAATCATGTAACCCTAAGGCTTACAGTTTACTGTTTGAAATGCTTTGGTTTTGCATGATGACAGATACACTACACGACTAAAAAGAAGTGTATCTTAAATAAGTATATGACCTTGAACTTCTTGGGACCTAAATAAAACTTAGATATCAAATTTGCAAAGTTTTTTCTCTCATGACCTGTTATATGTGGTTTCTGCAGGTAGCCGAAGTCTGCATTTCGGCCATTGTGACTCCATCTGCATCAGATAAAACTGTGGAGGTAAGCACATGTGAAGGTTTTAATACCATAACCTGATAGCAGGTTCTGCATAAAATAATTCTAAAAGAAAATGCCAGAATTTTTTTTCCAACAACTATTCTTTTTGTATAGAAGAATATGGAGCATTGGAAAATATTCCCAAAATTTGGCATTTGCCTAATTACATTTTTTGCAAAAAAATATTTAATTCCATGGACGAGTGTTAAATCTGCTATTCAATCGAAACAGAAATATTTGTTGTTTCTGCCCATCAGGGGAGAGACTACGGAAACGCTTTGTTTTTTGGAGTTACATGGCTGAACAGTACAAACAACGTGTAAAAGTAAATGTAGGGTAAATACAAAGGCAGAGACTACGCGTCTACCCGCTTGTTATTGTCGTATTTTTTGAGTATTATTTTACTCAATAGAGTGTACTTTCTGGGTTTTATACTCGAAAGAATTCTTTGAGAAATGTTGTCACTTTGCTTGATATTTGTAGTTACTCTGTTGTTTGTTTGGGAGGACAGAAAATCATCTACAGTAGTCTCAGGGCTTCTGAGCGTTTCATAGAAACTAATCTGAGTGGCATAATGTAAAATCTGCAGGTGGTGGGCGGTAGTGGACGAGTAAAGCGAAGCATTGCGGATCAATTTGAGAGTATCTAAGATTACAATTACTGTATATTTGGAAAACAGTAGATTTGTATGTAAAGCTTTTGTTATGTAGGTCACTGCAGGGAAACTTAACAATGAGACTTGCATTTTACTGTGAGGCTGTTCGACTTTGTATCAATACAGTTACCAAAAGAGATGATTATTTTCTCCATCTGCTAATGGATGGTATGTAATAAATATATCACAGAAGTTATGATGATGGCTCATTTCTGTTACCATGTTTTGTTTTTGGGAATCACAAAAGAACATTCTTTAGACAATCATGTTATAAAATGTTGTAAAGCGTTTTGTAAAACTAAGGAAAAAACTGAGAATTACCCAAAAAAACCCGTTCTTTGGACAACCTTACCACCCAAGCCTTGGGAATTTAGGCCCCCAAGGATTTTAAATGATCTTGGGTTCGTACATTTTTCGTACGGGTTTTGCATGGGTTTTGCGCTAATTCCGCACGAATTCTGCATTTTGTTAAATAAAGGAAAGAGTGAATGTATAATCTGTGCGGATTTAGTGCAGAATTAGTGCGAAAGCCTTGCGGAATTGGTGCGAAAAATACAGGCACCCATGAAATATCGGATATTGCACGAAAATCGTTAAAAATTAGCGAGGTCCTACATTCCTGATGAGCTTCAGTTTCAAAAATGCTACTCTTGAAGTCATGTGGGTTACCGTAGTTGCTCGTACAGTGTGTGTCTCTTTGCACCTCCGGGAGCCAGTCACTGTAGAACACTAGAACGGATAATGAAGATTCCAGAAGCATCTTCTAACTCACTTCTGACCACCCATATGCCCTCCTCCACGCTCTCCCCTTGCGACACGTGTAGTCGACGACGGCAGACACTATCCAAATATCCTCTCCGCATCATCATCATCTCCATCAACTTGCAACGTCAGATTCATGTCATGATAAATTCCAACTCGACAGCCCAGGGATTATCAATGCGTTAATCTTCACTCGCTTTGAATGTCTGACGACCGTTTGATTCAGAGTGAGCTTGTTTTATTAGGAGATTTTTAATTGTGTGGAAGTCTCGGTCAGAAAATGTTTCCTTAGAATTTTTGTTACCTTAGTTTTGAGGAATCACAAATGTAAGTTAGCTGATGATCATTTTGCAGTGGAGCTCATGATCTCAAGTGGAAATCTGGCTCTTGTCATTTTTTGAATCTTTCGGATTCGCGTCTTGTTTCAACATTCTCTGTTCTTGAGCTGGAGCCTCTCAGATTTGTGTTGAAAAAGCGTTCAAATCGAAGGCGAGAACGTTCTTTGTAGCTATGGCAGGTCGGTTCTTGGTAGGGGAGATGAGTACACAGAATTTAGGATGAGTATGAGTAGCTTGATTAAGACAATTACGGGAGGAAGAGATTGATGGAGCTCGTGTGTTTGTGGGTGGTGAAGAACGAGATTGTTGGAAAAATAGTAAACGTTAGGTTTTCGTTTACAGAAGCTATGGCGTACGAACGAGTTCCGGTTTAGTTTTGGTCGGTAATTAGCAACTATGTGAAGATTTATTTATTTTTCTATAGGCTGCTGGCTTGGATTGATTGATGAGTGCAAAGTAGGATGGAGAATAATATTGGCAACACAAGTAGCAGTGAATTTTTTCAAGCGGCGATGGCACTGAGTAATCCTTCAATGAATGTCACGATGACGGATTATACGGAGCCAACTCGTTTGGAGTTCAATCCTGCATATGCGGCGGTAATCGTGGCCATAGTACTATCCTTCTTTGTTGTAGGTTTCGCCACGGGCTTCCTCAAACGGTGTATCCGGCCTGCGGTGGACGACGATGACATTCCTCGTCGTCGTTCATCGCGTCTTGGAAACAACTCGACGGTTAAACCTCAGCGTGGCCTTGACCCCGAGATTGTTGCATCCCTGCCTTTCATTCAGTATAAAGATTTGCCTGAGCGAATACGGGAAGAGTTGGACTGCTCCGTGTGCTTGGCTGCATTCGACGCCAACGACTGTCTGAGGTTGCTGCCCGAATGCTCTCATGCATTCCACTCGGATTGCATTGATGCCTGGTTCCGCTCACACAACACTTGCCCGCTCTGTCGCGCATGTCTGGCGCATCCACGCAGAGAGGGACACCAAGGTAATGCCGAGAATGGCGAACAAGCTGTGCCGGAAGGTTCCAACCTCGTCGAGGTGGTGATCAGCGGCGATCTTGAGCAGGATAGTCGTCCCGCCATTTCAAGATTATCTCAAGGTAAGGTGTATATTTCCTCTGAAGCGGAAATTTGATCACCGCTGTTGGAGTCAACCGAATTGTAATTCTACAAATATCTTAACCTCTAAAGGACCAAGGATTCATTGTTTTTAAAACGACAAATTTAAACGATCATATTGTGAAAAAATAATTTAAATGGGACCAAAGTTGAAGCTACATGTGAAACGGGACTTTGGTATGACTACGAAGGTCACACAGTAGTGTTTCATAAGCTACAGTAGTGAACTCTCGCTCTATTATTGGCAGGGATAGTGACCATGGAAATTTCTTACTAACCCGGTGCATTGAATTCTTGGTAATAGAACGAACCAGTGGAGCACAAGTGACGAACTCATCCTCAGCGAAAGAAGAAGAAGAAGAGCGAGTCTATACACATCCATTCCTTCTGAGCAATTTGGAGGGGACTTTCAAACCTGCAGTTCGAGTCGGTATTGCGCAGGAGAAAGCTGCCGCATTAGTGTCAATGCGCCGTTCAAACTCTACGGGAACTGGCTTCCAGTTGTTACATCCCAGCTTTGTCGTTGACAGCGAGGGCACTCAACACAACAGAAACTATCAAACTCACGCCATAAATGTTGAAGAATTTCTCTCGAAGGGCGCGCAAGCTCAGTCGACAGAATCTCCTTCCAGACAGCCCGTAAGTCTTGCGCAGCACAATTGGCTTCCTGTAGACCTGGAATCTGGAGCTTCAAGTGTGATCCACCCAATCTCGAGATTAGAACTGCAACAACCTTGGTGGACGAAATGGAGGTTTCTAAATTTGCGACATATTGCACGACCTTGAGAATTCTAAAATTCTCACGGCTTTAAAACCTAATCTTTCAGCGCCACTTGTATGCCAGAAGCTCACTTAGCTAGGTTTAGGGTGGCGATTGTAGTGGACAGGGTTTAGGAACCCTTTTCCAATCGCCAACATTCTCTGCAAATCATACGGGTGTTACTCCACACGGGGAATTTCTCCACCTACATCTATCTAGATGATGATCGATCCCACACTGAAGGGTTCAGGAGATCTGTAAGATGTTGGAGATGTTGTGAGCAGTACAGAGCTAGAACGGATGAAAGACTTGATTGGTCAAAACCGGTACGTCACTGCTGCAATTCTTTTTTATTTCACTTATGTTGTAGCCATTTTTTTGATGATGTAGTCACAGGTTGTAGCAATGATCCATTCGCTTAGCTTCCATGCCCTAGTCGGAGGAAACATCACCTCCTGCAGCAGGATTGGGGTCCACAAGAGTGTAAACCAGTCAGCTGAACAATTTATGCATTGATAGCTTCTGTTGAGTGTTCAGCACGTCTGAAACAAACTGCTCGTTTAATAACATAGGTATTGACCTTTAATATTTTACTCAATTCTTCATCAAATCAAGTGAACAACCAGTAATCTTGCAGAAATTAATCTTGACTTTCCAAAAAGTTTAAGTTTGTCTTCTAATTTCCAATTGTTTATAAGTTATGAGCATTTGAAGAGCCACTACTCCAACCCTATTGTGGTTTGTTTTTGGCCATTTTCTTGCACAACTTGAGACCATTTATTTTGAATTGGGTATCAAATATAAATAAATTCAAAGACAGTCAATGAGACCATCATAAGGTTCTTAATACCTTGCTGGACCACACCCTTAACACTGTAGCAACACTGTAGAGAAACTGCTAATAAAATAATCCAACTCTCTAACCCTCTTCGCTTGGACCAGTTGAAGTTAGAGAAAATTCTCTGTGATTCCTTTGATCCTATGACAGATGCTTGAGATTCCAAGGTGAACTGTAGGGAGGGTCAAGAACGTTATGTTACCAAACTTCAACATATCAAAATTGTGTGACACGAGTGATCAAAGATTTGCCGTAGAAAAATAATGGTGATAAGAAACTATGAAAGTTATGGAGTATACAACAAGAAGTTGCCACCTTACCACAACTCTAAGGCTAGGCTTCCATGTATGGGTCATTGGTACTGAAAAGGTGGAACCCTGCCAATTCACCACCGAAATGAGTGAACTGAAGTGAACTGAGGAATTTGTTTTCCATTTTCACCGAAATGGGTGCTTCTTGAGACCTCACTTCTTGTCTTCTAATGTCTTCCACTTGCCTGATGCTCACCCATTGACCTGGTCATGATGGTAAAAAAACAGAATGATGCACCCCGTAAGGCACCATAGGGACAAAACACTATAAGAAAACTTGGTAAAAAAAAACCGCAGCTAAAATT
Source organism: Pohlia nutans (assembly GCA_022496805.1). Classification (NCBI taxonomy): domain Eukaryota; kingdom Viridiplantae; phylum Streptophyta; class Bryopsida; order Bryales; family Mniaceae; genus Pohlia; species Pohlia nutans. The sequence goes on along the minus strand of CM040089.1, from coordinate 36,897,175 downwards.
GGCTGCGGGTCGTTTGACCTCATTCTGTAGCAGTCGCTAAACGACTGCAAAACTTTCTTTTTGGGGTGTGTAATACACCAGTTGATGTAAGTTTTGTTTCTAATGCTGACAGTGTAGAGTTCTTGAATCGAGTAACCCTAAGTCATCACAGTAGGGTGCAACGATATGAGGTAATTATACATGAAAGTACCATTGTTTATGTACACGCCTTTGTTTCTTGCAATATACCATTTCTTATGGAGATGGAGCTGAGTGTCACCATTTGAAGATTCATGGTTAGCCCTACCGAGTAGGCCTATTGGCAGATGCATCTCATTTTTTTCATTCCGTGAGTCATATCGTTTGTGAGCTTTCTTGAGTTTCAATTCCTGATATTTTATGAAGGTACATTGTAATTATCTAAGTATTTAAGGTATTTAATTTTTTTGCTGTTCATTTTGAGTACTGGCTTGGTTGAATGTCATTGCTTTTCTCTATCAGCAGTGAGATCAAGTAATCAGGATATGGAGATATGACAGATTCTCAGGATGGGCGCAATAACAAAGTGCAATTAGAGAGAGCTGAGCGTAATGAGTGGAGAAAGAGACTTTTCGAGGTGTCCGGTACATGTTAATTACTTGGAATTATACTTCACTGTTCTTTGTGAGGCATTAGATATACAAAGTGCTCAAGTCGCCTTAATGCCCCTGTTTGTTACATTTGTTCCACAGTTCCTGATTGTCGCAGGAATTCTCATTCCTTGAAATTTGAAGAGAATGATAAAACATTTGGTAATTAGGTGCTTGAACGATAAAGTATTTGAGTCGATCATAATTCAACGAAGAGCATGATTGATCAAGGATTCCACAAAACCACATTCATCATAGCTACTTACTACAGTAGTTGGAGTTTACAGCAGAGTGCAATGTGGAATGGAAGATGCCTAGATTGAAGAAAATCAATACTCAAACAACCAACAAATATCACAAAACAAAAAGCATTATTCTCCCAACACAATCAGGAAATTTCTGAATTTCAACCGAGCATTGAATTTTTTTATTAATATGACTTCGGATATGGTTCAAATCCAAACTCGGATTCTACAATCCTGCAGACAAAGTGTCTGATTCCGTTACTCCACCTACAACAGCAACGCTTACAACATCAAAAGGAGTACCCGGTACGTTGTAGCCATGATCAAATCGCTTAGCTTCCAGGGACGCGGATTCCTGCAGACCGTCCAGACATACAAGGGTGATCAGCAACGTCAACTTCATGTTCATCAATGACCCCTGTCGTAGCCTCCCAATGGGGTTCACTATGGAATACAATTTGTTACGTTCACTAGATTGCCGAATCCAAAGACCACAATATTCCCGAAGCTAGAGACCCTGCACAGCCGAAGATGAAGGCCACATTGCCGAAGCCGAAGACCATGTTTGTCGAAAGTCATGGTCATTGGTTATAGCACTACAATCTTCGGTCATGGCAACGCGATCTTCGGCTTTGGCAACGCGGTCTTTGGCTGTAACATGGTCTCTAACTTCAGCAATATTGTGGTCTTTGGATTCGAAATGTGGTTTCTGGCATTATGATTTACTAGATCATAGTTAACCCATGATTAGATTGCACAAATGGAGTAGAATGTACATGTCCATGATGTGGAGGACTACGTACGTACCCTGGCAAACGAAGCCTGGGGGGACAGGAATGTGGCACTTGTGGGGGATGGCAAGGGCGATGCGCAGAACCACGCCCTGCGCCTTGGCCAGCGGGTGGCTGAGCAGAGAGCACAAGCACTGCGCTCCTGCAAGCCCCTTGCCCATGCTGGCCACGTTGCTGCAGCACTGCTTGGACGGCGTCACCTTGGCGTCCTTGCTTGCGGCGATGCACGGCGCCAGCTGCATGATATCGCACCCCGCGGCCCACGTCGTCGTCACCACCATCTCCGACGCCACCAGCAGCACCACGCACAGCGCAGCCGCCGCCTGGAGTTTCATTTTGACGCTCCGTTGCTGCAATGGACTGAAACTAATGAACTTCGGAGAAGGATCTAGAGGCTGATGCAGATGGAAGTTGAGGGAAGATGGTGGACGCTTTATAGCACTGTGAATCCAGAAGATTGCCTCTGGTTTTGCTCAAGTCAGAAATTGTGAGAAGTTTCATTGATTGTTAGCTACTTGATTGATTATGGTAGTTGTGAAAAGTGGGTCGATGCAGCTCCAAATGAATCTTGCTGAGTTGAAAGTCAATTAAACAATCGTTGGTTCACATAATGTTTTCACCTAATTGAGGACGTCAACTCTAATGAGTAGTAAGTCAACCTTCATTGAGCAGTTACGCACAAATTGGTGGATTTTTCTTAGTGTTCAATCATTGCCAGAGATGTGAAACAGTAGTACGTAAATGCGAAGAACGGTGAACAATCATCCTCAATGGATTGAATTTTGCCTCAGCCACAAATTAGCACAAATTCATCAGTGAGGGCGGTTTTCCATTGAGCATCTGCACCTTCCGAAACTAGACGTTCCGATCCTTTCCATTTGTGCCACATTCAGAATTGGGAGGTTTTGCTCTCCGATGAGCCAAACCTGAAATGCAGATCGGAAGGTCATTGGTATGAGCCTACAAATGTGACGCGTGGAGAGTTCCATGTCAAAGTGACACAAGGCAAAGAGATGAATGAACGTTCTCAATGTGGGCCAACATTTCATGTCAATCCGAAAGGAAGCATAGAAAGCATTGGCAGATGCATGCGTGGAAAATTCCCTAAGTCAAAGTTTTTAAATTGAACCATCAGATCCCAATGGACAACCGTTATTAGCACTGACACATAACATTCTTGAGCACTTGTAGCACTCCACCTTTTACTATGTCAATGCATGTCAGTGGATTGGTGTGAGTGGATGATCCTTTCATGAACATCATCTATTAGCTAAAGTTCAATCTATAATCATAAGGTTTGTTTATGATGGAACGAAGAGATAATAGTTGGGACTCTTAAAGAATCATAGTGGAGCATTGTCATTGTTTTCCATACTGTAATAGAAGGTGTTATAAAATGTTATACATGAAAACTTGGCCTTTGGATGACATTTCTTTATTCTCTAGATTTATCTAGAGTGTTGGGTGAAAAGAATTCTATGAGTGGATCAGACAATTCCGTTTTGGGAATTAATCATAACCATAATCTTTTATTTTTAAATTATTTCTATTTTATAACCCTTTATAATCGGCCAATTCCGTTTAGAATCAATTATAACCTTTCATGTTTATAACCTTTTATAATTATTATTTTTTTCATTTTTTTTGGGAAAAAAAAAAAAAAAAAAAAGGTAAGTGTGAAGAAGGTGGAATAAATCTAGAGCTCCCTTGAGTTCTCCGGCTATGGGGTTCTAGTTGTTGAATGACTTATGTTCACTATCTTGAATGATATCTTGAGTGATATCTTCCAAAGTCCTATTGGTACTAGATGAGCCTATTAATGCTTGATGAACATGATGATAGGTCCATGCTTATAGAGCATGGGATTAACCCAATGTCAATCTAAAACAACGCCATGCAGACTAAGCTACAACTCCTACTAGTGAAAGAACCAAAGGCGTACATCACACAAACACTCCAAATCCAGCTGTGATATTAGAAGTTATTAGAAGTTTTGTTTTATGATTGTATGTTTATTTTAAGCATTTTATGATTTATTTTTTGTCATTTTAGTCTTTAACTCCATTTCTAGAAACGGAAATACTTCAAAGTTGCCCTAAAAAGAACAAACCTCGAAACAAACCCTCAAGGCATTGTCTAACTCCCAAATCTTTGAGGGTTTTGAACAAAACTAAAAATTTCTATAATATGTACCACTTCTACAACTTTTTGTAAGTAGAAATAACATTTGTTTCATTAAAAGTGCACGTGCCATATGAAAAGTGCACATGCTGAAATATTCTACGTTTGAAAAAATTATAGTCATATTTTACCTATAAAGTGCCAAAATTGAATGTACGTTACATAAAAAAAAATGGTAATGCGAATTTTAGAGGGGGGTGGGTATGTTCCCACCCCCCTCCTTAAAATTAAAAAAAATGCAGCTCGAATTTTAAAGGGGGGTGGGTTTGTTCCCACCCCCTTCCCCTTTTTAATAAAAAAAAATGTAGTGCACATACCACTAAAAAGTAGTGCACATGGATATGTGCACTTTTAACGAAACAAATGTTTTAACACCCATTTCGTTAAAAGTGCACATGCCCCTCTAAAATTGCACATTGTAAATTTTTGGATAGAACAGTGTATGAATGAGAAAAGCATAAATATGCTATGGAAATATATGCCGAAAAATAATGTAATTCTTAAATTAAACCATTGGCAAAGTTTGACCTCCATGCAATTATTTAAGTTTTTTCAAATTATGTTTTTAGATTTTTCAGAGTTTAAGTTTATGCTTTTGGAGTGTTTGTAGATTTTATATGTTTTCATGTATATACTATATGCCTAATCCTCCACTAGTACAAATTTTGTCTAATGTGACATTCATTAATGACTAAATGTTTGTTGTGACTTGTCTGTAGTGATTCAAAATTGATTTTGAGTCACTAAAGACAAGTCATTGGAACAGATATTTAGTTATAAAAGACCTATCACATTGAACAAGATTTCTACTAGGGTCCATCACTTGCAATTATTGTGTAAACTACTAAGTGATGGGGTTAAACATACGCTCAACTTCTATCACTTTAACTAATTTTTGAAATACCAAGTCATGGGAGGTTAATAGGTTATGCATATATCCAACACTCCAACACCTGGAATTAAAAATAATTATTATAGTGATTTAGGGGGTTAGACGTATGCCTAATCCCCCAAAACTGCATCTAATAGCAAAACATAATATCGGAGCTGAGGTATACATATGCTAACCTTGAAATACTTGGATGTCATAGGAAAATAAAATATCAAAGGGTTAGGCATATGCCTAACCCCCCAAACACTTACAATTTTCAACAAAATAAAATGTCTCAGGGTAAGGCACATGCGTGGTTCCCAACACTTATAATTTCCAACAAAATAGAATAATTAAAGGGTTAGGCATAAGCCTAATCTTCCAACACTTAAAAATTCCAACAAAATAAAATGCCAGAGGGTTAGCCATACGCCTAATCCACCAACACTTCCATTATATAGCAAAATAAAATATGCCAGAGTTAGGCATACGCCTAACCCCCTATCACTTGAATTATTTGTTAAAATATCAAGTGATGGGGGTTATGCATATGTTTAACCCATATCACTTGAATCATTTGTTAAAATACTAAGTAATGAGGGTTAAGCGTATGTTTAACCCCTATCACTTTAATTAATTTTAAAAATTACAAGTCATAATAATTGAAAGTAGCCCGCCATCACTTTCAATTATTATGTAAAATATTAAGTGATGGAGGTGGGCATATGCCTAACCTTCCATCACTTTAATTAATTTTTAAAATACCCAGTGATGAGGACTTACGCGTATGCCTAAACTCCCCACTTGCAATTATTTTCTAGAATACCAAGTGGTAAGAGCTAGGCATAGGCTTAACTCCTATCACTTCAATTAATTATTAAAATTGCAAGTGATGGGGGTTAAGCATATGCCTAAAACCCCCGATCACTTGCAATTATTATGTAAACTACTAAGTGATGGGGGTTAGGCATATGTTTAACCCCCCACTAATATAAATCTTGTTCAATGTGACATTCTTCAATGACTACATGTCCATTGTGACTTGTCTTTTGTGACTCAAAATTAATTTTGAGTCACTAAAAATTAAGTCATAATGAACATCTAATTATTAAAAACATGTCACATCGAACAAGATTTCTTCTAGTACCTATATGACTTACAATCATTATATAAACTACTAAGTGATGGGTTAAACACACGCCTAACTCCTATCACTTTAATTAATTTTTTAAATACCAAGTGATGAGAGGTTATGCATATGTCTAACCTTTTAAAAGATGGAATTTTTTAAAAAAGGGTTCGGCATATGCCTAACCTCCAACAATTTCATTCTATAGCAGAATATAATATGGGAGGGTCATACATATGTTAACCTCCAAACACTTGGATTTTATAGAAAAATAAAATATTAGAGGGTTAGGTTTATTGCGAACCCCCTGGCAACACTTACAATTTCAAACAAAATAAAATACATGAGGGTTGGAAACAATTTTAAAAAGTCTCAAAAAATTTGTTTTTATTTAAATAATTATGAAAAAAATCAAGGTAAATCGGTTTAAAAATACCGTATATGAAAAAATGCCAAGAAATATAATATATTTTAAAATGTGAAGAATTGATGAGGTTTGACAGGGTAATTGTAGTGTGGACACTTAAGGGTTAAGGCATCAACAATCTACAGAACCAGAGGGGCATACTCCGTTCCTGCTGACCGTGTCGACGACAGTCGGAGGCTCCCGAACCCCAGCAAGCACTTCCGCTCCTCACTCCTTCACGACGGTTTGCGTTTCCAACCACGGATCTTTGTTGCTTGCTTGCTTGGGAGCAGCTGTAAGCTGCTCAAAGCATCGATCACCTGGGTCACAGTGTACGCAAACCATCGCTTCGAAATTCGTTGCGAGCAAGCCAGCAATCCAAGCTTGCACACTCGAGAAACGAAGGAGAAATCGGAGTCAGCAACAGGTGAAGCAGCTGCTGCAGCACGGAGTTGATGTTCGTGCATCAACAACCCTGGATGGCAAGATGAGGAGATCGAGCCTGCCCATGCCTCCACAGCACGTCAGTCCTGGCAGTACTGTGTTTCATGACATTCTTTAGCTAGTCTACGGTACATGTTGAAGCGAGGGCAGGGACTAGGGTCCAACGAAGTGCGTTAGGCTGTGACAGGAACTGTGATACATGGCCTGGGCTGTGAACAAGTGAGAGATCGAGAGGAGAGTGGCATCCATTGTTTTCTAGGATTGTCGGTACGAAACGTTTCGAAATGAATTGTTAACGATCGAACAGCATGCAAGTAGGGAGAATCACCGTGTTGTCGTGAGCTAGGAGAGTGTGGGCTCTATTGTATTGTACAGTACTGCAAGTTGGAAGTCGGGTGGGTTTCTAGCTAGGGTTGGTGCATAGCGTGCAGTGATTTTAAGCTTGGTGTGCACACATGACCAGCCAGGAGTGCAACTGAGGGATCTGTCCTCGCTGCTAGTTCAGCGCTGTTGAATCTTAGTGTCTACTAATTGAGCTATTTACCTGCCGACTTTTTTATCATCATCGCAAGGATATACTCCTTCGTCCAATTCCGCGTTTTGTGAATTGCCCCTATCATGTTGATTATTTTTTAAAATTCCTAGTGTTGGGAGTCAAGCACACGCTTAATCCCTATCAATTGTATTATTTGTTAAAATACCAAGTTATGGAACGGTTAAACATATGCCTAACTCCTATAACTTCAATTATTATTTAAAATTGCAAGTGATGGAGGTTAGGCAAACTCCTAACCCCCATCACTTTGATTAATTTGAAAAGAAATAAACAATGGAAGGTTAGGCATATGTCTAAACTCCTCTCTCCAATACTTGGAATTTTCAAAAATAATTGTAGTGATAGGGGCTTAGGCGTATGCCTAACCCTTTTATGTTTATTTTCTTGAAACATTAGCGCGATGGTTTCAATGCACATGAATGTAAGTATTTATCAAAGTTTGATCTATGGTTTGATGGAGAAGGTTGGAATACACGTGAAGAAGTTCCAAATATTGATGTAGAAGGGAGGAAAACGTACGAATTGGACCAGGTGAAATATTTGGTGCCCCTTTAACAACTTCAAATGCAATAGGTCTCGATGATCAAGCTCATGTTGAAGTTATAGCTGGGTTAAATGCTGCTTGAGGAGTTTATCAATAGATCATCTTTTATTCCATTTGGAAAAGATGTATTTAGCTTAGGTTTGAGAAATATTGAATCACAATTTTAAAAGACTACTTGGTGATAGATTTTATGTAGTAGTGAGATGTAATTATTTTGTAACGTTGCAAGTTATGAAAGGTTATGCATATTTCTATCCGTCTCAAAAATTTAATTGACAATTACAAGTGATGACAGTTAGGCATATGCCTAACTCTTTTGTTTATTTTATTAATTAATTCATTTGGAATAAGTATTTGTTGTATTGGAAATGGTAGCATCAATTCAATGTAAAAAATAAAATAAAATAAAATAAAACTTATAAAAAAACTTGCGAATCATTTTCACTAGTATTTTTAGGTATTCCAATGAACCAAAAGCAAATTTTGACCAAAATTAAAAGTGCACATGCTATTGTGCACTTTTAATGAAATGGGTGTTAATTGTAAAAGAAAATCTTAATTATGATTATTTGAAATTATTTTTTCAATAGAATCTGAAAAAACATCATAGATCTTTGTCCCGATCTTTGTCAAATCAATTTATAAGCATTTAACTTTTAAAAACTTATAAATAAAAAAATCATTTGTTTTAAGTTGATACAAATCTTGGTATGATAAATTAAAATAGGGAGAGCATTAGTATAGTATAAAAAGTCCACTAAATTTCTTGTTAAAAGTCTTTAATTAAAATCTAGAATTTATTGTATATAGTAAAAATTTGTAGACACACATCATCATTTTGATTTTTTATCAATTGAATTAAATATATAGTGACGTTTAGAGTTGTACATATATGTAAAGTCAACTTTGTTCTAGTTCTAATACTTTACAAGTGCATTTTTTAGGGTAGTTAAGCCCGAGTTGAGCTCCTAATTTTTCATATAAAGTACTTCTTAGAGACAATCTAAGAAGGAAATTGGATGAAGTTCAAAAACAATTGCACTGATGTTATATAAAGTTTCATAGAATCCTCCAAATGAATCAAAATAAGGTTTGAGGAGATGGATGGGATATATATGTCCTCACAAGGAGTTAGCGTTTTAGAAATTGAGCTTTAAAGAATCCTACCCATCTCTTCATATGAAGATTCATTATAAATACAACTTAGAATAATAATTTGAACTTGAAACATAAAAAAATGTTGTAGATTTTGAATTGTGTATTATATTTGTACGGTTACATATTTGTTTTCTATACCCAATATTTTTATATGAAATTGAAAAATTCAAATTCAAATTTTTTTTATCTAAATTTGGTTACAAACAAAGTATTGGCAATTTTTGAGTTTGATTTGTTAGAATGGATTTGAGATGTGACATTCTTACTATGAAGAGTTTTTAAAAATTCAATGTTGCATAGATCTATGAACTCATTTTTACAAGGAGTCTTTCAATTACATCTCGTCACACGTTTCAAAGAATTTAGTTATCAAACTCAATTTTTACAATGAAACTTATGAATTATACTTATAATTTTCAAAAAAAACATTTGAAAATAAAACCCATCTGATTAAATACACTAACTTCAGTCGTTTTAACCCCTAACTGCCTAAGCGTTCATTTTTTGGACGATGTACAGATTTCATCCATAATTTCTCATCTGTCATGCACTTTTAGCAGTGTGGAATTTTTACTGTAGATTCTACAGGAAGTTAACTTCATGCATATGTGATCTGATTAGAAAGGGGATGATTTGTGAAAATTTTATGCCTCATTTCATGTTGTAGTGATTCACCCAAAATTTTGAAGATTTCAGTGTTAAAATGCTCCAAAAAAAGTCAACTCATAAAATTAAACAACCAAAAAATCTCCAAAAATCACTACACTTAGAGTATTACATTTCAACCAATCACAACAAATTTCATCCGTAGATTGTCAATATCTTATTCGTAATTGAATTACAAAATAATTTTGAATTTCACGTTTCAAATTTTATACAAAATTATTGGTAATAGCAATCATAGATCTAACCGTATGGATAGAATCTAAAATTCAAAATGTACAACTTTCATTCATATATCAAGTTCAAAATATCCCTCTAAGTTGCATTTTATAATGCATCTTGCAAAACTGCCGAATTTGGAGAGGGCTCTAGGCATTTAGGGGTTCAGGCCCTGAACTCCGTTATTGTATGCAAAGCTTCTCCACCAAGACACTGGCAAGGCCACGACACACGAACAAAGGGATGAACAACAGGTACTGTTTTTGGGTTCCTTTAGAGAGGGCTTGGAAAAAATGGAAAATATAGAGAGCCTTGTTAACTCCGCGGAGAAATTAAGTTTAGATGAATCTTTGTTTGGATAATGATGTAATATATAATTTTAGCTCCCACTCCATATGTGGTTACTTCTAAGTAATTCATCATCTTGTGAGGGCATGTGTGGGTGGGGGAGTGCAAATTCAAAGGCCTCTGTTTCGGTTGTAGGAAGGGTCAGTTGCCCGTGTCCCAGGGAGATGCTCTCCATGTTGCCCTTCAAATAAATTGTTGATCAACCCATGCACATCTATTTTTCCAGAGCCAGAGAGCTATTCAGCCAGAGAGCTATTCAGAGTACTGGTGGAGATGCTCTTAGGACTCAGATGAAGGCTCTTTATAACGAAGTATAGTATGGGTACCGATACTGTATCCGTAACGAGCCATGTACACTCGCCGACGCCGGATTGTGTTGCAAACCGCAATCCCCAAGCATTTGATGCTCTCCAAATTCCACTTCAGAGCTCAGTTTCCATTAGCATCTCGCCATCCTCAATCACTTGCTGCAAGACGATCCGTTGTCGCCCTTTCCTTCAACAGAGTTCATGTGGATAAGGGTAATAACACGCTAGAGCTTGCAATTCGCAGGCTGAGCACATTCAACGATGGCCGCATTGTGCAGCTCCCTCTCTGCGCTCTCGCTATCCTTCACTTCCAGGATTCCGAACGCCGCTCGTGGCAGCTCTCTGCTTCCATGCCAACACGCGGGCGCTCCTTTGAGAGTCCAGAGTGCCTCCATTAGTCGCCTGCTCTGTGCATGTCCCCCGCAGAGGCTGTCGTCGTGGCCGTGCGGAGCGCGGCGGAAGTCCAGCAGCACCACCCAGACGGACGCGGAAGTGCTTGATGACGAAGACCTCCGCGCGGGTCTCAACGAGGTAAGCAAAAGCCCTGACAATCTCGGTTGTGGATATTTAAAAAATAAAATTCTAGCTTAGTATCGAGATATTTAATCGGGTTTCTCTTTCTCTACTTTTCCAGAAGTAGCATGCGACACCTTGGATACAGTTGGTGTCAATGCAATTAGAGTGGGATTAGGGTTTATAATTTAGCTAATTAGCTTTTCCTATGACTGAGTGACATGCCACCGAGCAGGGGATCTTGCGGTTACATCTCAAATTCAGATACTCATTTTCTTTAGAGTTATCATTTCTGACCTGTTGAGTTTTATGGAACCTCAATCACGGAATTCTTATAGACTTTTTAAACTGTGAGGAATGTTCCGTGTACTTTATTGCATGGTTCAGTTCGACACCATAGTGATCTCCCTTTCTGACATTTTAATATGGCGCTGCTTGTAGACAGTGACAGAGGCAGTGAAGGTTATGTTGGCAGAGGATGACAAAATGTTGGAAACCTTCAAAGATAAGGTGGATTTCTTAGGGGAGTTCCTAGTGCAAGATGGTCAGGTGGAAGCAGCGCGCTTCATGCTAATCCTCAGAGGCATGCTTGATCATGAGGTACGAGCAATGTACAATCCACTTGATCTGCCAAACATGCTCTGATGTTTCTCCATTCTAGTCCGTCCGCGAAGGTAGGAATTCCTAATATGGCCAGAATGAGTGATCTGACGTCACAGTGGTACTTAGAATAGCCATGAATCAATTTTCTAACAAAGGCAGATGAAAATGAGAAGGAACTGTTTTTTCCAGTAAAGTGTGGATTCGTTAAAGTTTGTTGCCCTATTAGTCCATAAGTGCCCACTAGGTCACCTTCAAAATTGGCATCCATTCTGGCCATAATATTTACTTTAAACCAACATGATGTGAAGGCCCTATTGTGACCTCTTTGCAAAAGTTCCGTGGCGAGTTCTCCTGACTTTATCTAAACGACTCGTGTGGTGCATCGGCAGGTTTACCCACAGAACGAGGAGCTGCAAGGGCCGTACAAGAAAGCCTTTAACACCCTCTGGTGTCTCCTTGAAGACTCAGGCTGGCTTCTCCAGCAACCTGGAGCCGAAATTCCTGAGGTATAATGGCTGCTTTTTGTTGCAATGCAAGTAGTCATCCATTTGTGCAAATTTCAAAGCACTGAATCTTCGTCCTCTGTCAGTAGCAAGGATTGATTTAGGTTAGCGCGGATAATGTATCATAGCAGGAACAAGGTTGACGCAATTAACCTGGTCTTGGGGATGGACGATGAACCAGGCGATGGACGATGAACCAGGCGAACCAGAACTTGAAATCAGATTCAGTTAAAACGAGGACGTTCTCATAGGCAGTGACGCAGGGTAGGTTTGCAGAACGAGGTCACTGGAATAGCCAACAGCCAGGTCTGGTCCCTTTGAATTGCCCGACACATTTGAGCTTGTGAACCCTTAGATCAACGGAATTTAGATTTATGCTAACGGTTAGCTGAATTTAGCTTGTGAACCCTTAGATCAACGAACTTTTGTCACGAGAAAATTTGAAATGAAACGAAAAATCCAAGAATACTGTCTATATTTATTAAATCTGTTGGATTTTTAACTTAATAAATTTCTAAATCCGAAGACGTTGAGCATCAACTGGCATCTTTCCAGGAAGCTGCTAGATTTCCGTTCTGGTCCTTTAGTGTAGTGGTTATCACGTTCGCTTTACACGCGAAAGGTTGCGGGTTCGAAACCCGCAGGGACTATCTGGGGTGGTGGCGCATTTGACTAGCGCGTAGGTCTCATAGCTAAACGAGAAATCCTGAGGTCGAGAGTTCGAGCCTCTCTCACCCCACTTTTTTGATCATTTTACTTTCTTGATGAAGTGATAGGTTTATGTCCCACTTACATATTTTAATCATTATTGTTCATACACTGTTCTAAAGTGTATGACACAGAATAACACATTTAGAAATTCATATTTACATAATATCAGATTTGAGCGTCCAGTAGTGACACAATCTTCTAAAACATTTGGGAGGGTCCCTTCTCCATGAGGAATTTCATAACATTTAGCCACTCTGCCTTTTATCCATCATGTGATTTGTTGTGCATCATGTGATTTCTATCCATATAGTGCATTAAGTGCAGCCCTTTATTTTTCATTTTTATCCATATAGTGCATTAAGTGCAGCCCTTTATTTTTCATTTTTCAGAGAGTGGGGAGGGTGGGGAAGGAAGCAAGGTCATAAACCATTGTCAATGGCGGGACAAAAGAAGTGGCGTAGTGTTCAAGGAATTTTTTTATTCAGGTTGCCCATTTTCTATTGGTTAGCCATGCACCATAACATTCTTGGGTTTAAAGTATTATTACTTATAATGTTGCTCTCTTTTAAAGTGAGGGACATGTGGGGATGTGTCAGCAAAGACCATGCATGGTTACCTTCTCTTCTAGTTTTCCAAAACCTCCATCTGTGAAAAAACATGGGTAGCTACTAATTGTTCTTGGATGATAATGCAGATTCTCTTCAAGAGATGTTGCACATTCTCGTCAAGAGCAAGGCAGAGCCAGTGAAGGTTACTGAATGTTATCTTGGAGGCCCCATTCACAAAGTCAAACCTTGAATTGAAGGTGATTCTTCAAATCCCACATAAAGAATATTTCTTCTCGAGAAATTGAATGGTTTGAAAATGAAGAGAGAAACATGACTTGCACATGAACAAAACATGGCTTTTGGCAAGAATGTGGTAAGCAATGACCAGGAACTTGCTCATGTGGCAAAGACAGAGCATCATGTGATTTCATGTTAACTAGGGTTTATCTGAGAATTGGTCATGCACTGACAGCAAGAGCTCGGCTGTGTTGAAGCTCCACAATCCCACTCTCCGAGTGCTCATATTGACTTCCCACAACACGTAATTGCCTCGCAGCTGCTAATATCCAGATGGCGTGGGGACCCATACCATTTCTTACCTGGACCACCCAACGTCCAGCTCATATCGCACAAGCCCAAACCAACACACGTGATTGGAGCGACCCCACACGCTCGTAAGACACGTGGCGCTCCCAGGTGACTCCGTAAAACTGTCAATAAATCCCCGCCCAGCTCTCTCAATCCAACACAACCCGCAGGTGGTCTGCTAAGCTCAATCACTAACTTTGAAGGCCGCTGATCAAACTCAAGTAGGTTGTTGACAAGGAAAGAATTTCATGCTTGGACGGAGGATCTCATACTTTAGAGGGACTCTGGGTTGAGCTCTTTCAGTGCAAGAGTGTACAATGGAATAGCTTGGAGTATGTGCACTCAGCTCTTGAACATGAATAAGCCACTGATCACACTCACGTAGATTGTTGACAAGGAATGAATTTCATGCTTGGACGGAGGATCTCATACTTTAGAGGAACTCTGGGCTGAGTGCAAGAGTGTACAATGGAATAGCTTGGAGTTGGTACACTGAGCTCTTTAACATGAATATGTTGAACATACTTGTGATTGATTGCATTGATTGTAGCACACATTCAAACTATATCGTTTTGGGACCTTAAGCAGTCAGATTATTGAAGAGGTCAGGGTGTTTGAAGCGGAATTGTGTGCGTTCGATCACTCAAGGAGCGAAGAGGAAGCGAAATTTTGAGCGTGAGGAGATTGAGCTGGTTGGGAATTCAGAGGAGACAGGGATGGTGGAGGGTGCCCAACCTCGCGATGCCAAGCGAGGAGCCAGGAGCTTTTTGAAGTTGCGATCGAAGAAGAAGAAGAGGAAGTCGCCGTCCTCTAGCTCACCTGTGACAATTTGCGAGGACGACTCCGCGACACGGCCACCGACTACGTACAAGGGAGTGCGCATGAGGTCGTGGGGGAAGTGGGTGTCGGAGATTCGGGAGCCCAACAAACGCACGCGCATCTGGCTGGGATCGTTCCCCACTGCGGAGATGGCGGCCAAGGCGTACGACGCCGCGACCATCTGCCTGCGCGGCGCCTCCGCAACGCTCAACTTCCCCAACGCCGCGCCCTCCGACCTCCCGCGCTGCACCACGCCACGCGACGTGCAAGCCGTGGCCGCTGCGGCCGCAGCTGCCTGCCAAACTGCCGCACCCGAGACCACGAAACGCTCACCATCTCCACCACTGCCATCCCTACAGTCAGAGATCGTCACCCACGAGAGCTCCATTTGCGCAATCCCGCCAATTGCCAGGGTCAACGCCAACTCAAATGTCAGGGCCAACGTCGAGGAAAACGCTAAGGTCGACGTCGAGGCAAATGCTAGGGTCAACGCCGAACCAAATGGCATGGTCAATGTCGAGGCAAATGCTGGGGTCAACGCCGAACCAAATGGCATGGTCAACGTCGAGGCAAATGCTGGGGTCAACGCCGAACCAAATGGCATGGTTAACGTCGAGGCAAATGCTGGGGTCAACGCCGAACCATATGGCAGGGTTAACGTCGAGGCAAATACTGGGGTCAACGCCGAACCAAATGGCATGGTTAACGTCGAGGCAAATGCTGGGGTCAACGCCGAACCATATGGCAGGGTTAACGTCGTGGAAGACTGGGTCAACGCTGAGTTTGGATGCCTGGAGCCTCTCGATGAGGCCCACCGCTTCCCGGAGCTCATGCTTCACGCTGATCTTGCAAACATGGTGGACTCCATTGAGCATTCACCGCCCTCTGATGGCAACCTCTGGTACTACACTTGAATTCTTTCCCACTCACATGAGCATTTGAGCACATTCCTTTTAGAACTAGATTTGAAGTCAACTGTAGTGAAACCATTAATTCATTGTCTGATGATTGACAGACAGCAAGCAGGAAAATTTGGAACGACAATCAGTTACCCTCGTTACTTTGTAGCCATATTGTATAATAGCATGGCATGGGCATCCCTATTTGATTCAGCTGAAATTACAGCACATTTTTAAAAGAAGCGGATTTGAACCGCTAATTCATCGTCTGGCGATTGACAGACAGCATTAAAGAAAATTTGGAAGGGTGCAATTCCAGGATGCAGTTCCTGTCATTAATTTGTAGCCATATTGTACAATAGCATTGGCTGGACACCCCAGAACTAAACTAAAGGGGACGCTTGTTTGGCATTCCTGCTCTCCGGGGATATTTAGCTGGTGTTGGCCTATCCTTCAGGCATACTACCGCAGTCCGTTGTCCAAGAGGGCCTTGTGAATCAACTGCATTCACAAATCACAACAGTACAAGGATCAGTGGATATCAAACTACAATAGAGTCCCACCAAATTGAGACCTGCAGCAATATATAAAGGGATTTCTATGAAGTGCAAGAGTCATTGCGTTCAAGATGTAATGGAGACAGTACCTTTGGACAATGTCACAATAGAGCCTCCAAGCAAGTTTACAGCGGTTTTGGCAGCTTCAACCTCTTCCTGGTCAGATTCACCACCAGCATAAGTATTTGTTGTCTCTGCCCCACCAGGGTAGAGACTACAAAAACGCTATGATTTGAAGGAGTTACATGGATGAACAGTATAAACAAACCGTAAAAGTAAATACTAAGACAGACTACGCGACTAGCCGCTTGTTCTCTATACAAAGTTGTGAGAGTAACAACGGCGCTTGCCTGGTCAAAATCAACAGCAAAAGTATAAGTGTTAGGTAACTAGAACAAGCGTAACCTGGGGTTTATAGAATCTATAACAAAGTCTTCGGGCAAATACCTCAGGGTTGGGGCCTTTTGCAGCAACTAAGATACCACCGACTCGTACAAGAGGAAGGCAAAGCTCCGCTGTGAGGAACGAGGTTTTACAGCACATTGCATGCAACACAAACTGTCAGAAAACAATAACCTTGCATAGCCATTAGAAAACCTTTAGCCAGGTCCAGAACAATTACTCGGCATTTTAGAAGAAGCCACAAAGAGGAATTTGGAACTGACCCAAAACTCTCATTTCTGCAACAGCTCTGGCTACCGCAATATCATAGGTTTCTCGATGAGCAATATCTTTGCCTGCGTCCTGCAGCCATCAGAGAGATCATGTATTTAAAACAAGTAATGAAGAGATTGCTGAACTCGTAGACTTAGTTATTTGCAGCACAAAGAAAGAAAACCTGAAGATGGAGTTGGTCCCGTATAATTCTACCTCTGCACGGTTCCTGACAACTTTGACATTTGTCAATCCGGCCGCTTCAGCAACATGCTCCAGAAAGTCACACCTCTTCTGGAGCGACTCCAGAAGAGTCAACTGCCAGGCTGCATAGTATGTTTTCAGCCATCGTAAGATGTATGCCATCCAAATGCACGAGTCATTGCCCATGCAGAGAAAATGCTGGACTTGATTTCAACTGCACAAACAATGACGATGAGCACATGACCCCGGACCTAGAACAATCACAATTTTTTAATTTGAGCGACCAATTTGATTATCAAGCCCAGACTTGTTCAATCACAAATTAATCCCCGAAAAGGTAAAAATAATGGAAAATGAAATCCTCTAAACCACAAAAACCTAGAGCGTGCAAATCCAACAGTTGAAAATATTTTAACCCCTAAATATCCACATGGCCAAAAATGGTCGCTTCCATGATCTATGGAAGTTTAAACAAATAATTTAAGAAGAAAACATATCGAACCAATAGAAAGAAGAAATCATATGTTTTGAAATTTACTATTGACTTCCACAGTAAATATTATATTTTTAGATTTTCCATTGAGGGGTTAAACGTGTTTTCAAATCTTAAACATAAAGTCAGTGATTTTGGTACTCAGGGATGAGCAGATCACCTGGTCTAGCTATTGCCAATACAATGCCAGGAAGGCCTGCTCCACTGCCGATGTCAATGACCTTCACAGACTCCCCTCCGGAATTGCAATGTGCAGCATACGCTCCCTCAATCGCTGGCAATAGTGACAGAGAGTCAGCGATGTGCCGGTCCATCATAGCTCCTCGCTCTGTCACAGCTGTGAGGTTCATTTTCTGCAGTAGTCGCATTTTAGGTCAATTGCCTAGAAAAAGAACCAATCGGTGTCCTAACCTAAAAAGCCCCTAAGCTAAAGATGTCTACACACACCAAATTCTGCATCCACAAGGAAATAAAAATATTGATCATGGTCACTCAAATCTTGTGGTCCCAAAGGTCGTTAAATCTAGTAAATTTTCTACCAAAAAATTTCATGGCTCCAAAAAAATGAGTTCCCAGTGTTGGAATTTGAACATTCAGCAGTGGTTTGAGAAACTTGAGCTACTTTTGATAGTCACATGGTCGTCTCAATGCCTTCTTCCTGACGACACCGACACGGTCAAAAAATTCCTAACCTACGGAGAAAACTACAATGGCCGATAATTATCCAACAAAAAATGTGAACTGCCAGTGTTAGAATTTGAACTTTTACCACATTCAGCAGTGTTTAGAGCTACTTTTGATAATCACATGCTCGTCTCGAAATCAACTCAAAGCCTTGTTCATAACGACACCGACACATTCGAAAATTTGCGTAGAACACGACAATGGCACGATAATTTTCCAAAAAAATCAGCCACACACACACACACACACACGCACTCGCTTAAGGTTTACCTGATTCCATTCGAGGAGGATATCCACGAACACGGCCACTTGCCCAGACTGCTTGCTACTGAGCTCCCCCACCGAAGAAGCAGCAACGCTGGTGCAATGGACACGAAAGCTCGGGCTTCTTCGACAATTCCACGGGTTGTTCTTCTTCTTCTGGGGTGAAATTCGA
Source organism: Pohlia nutans (assembly GCA_022496805.1). Lineage (NCBI taxonomy): Eukaryota > Viridiplantae > Streptophyta > Bryopsida > Bryales > Mniaceae > Pohlia > Pohlia nutans. The sequence continues at coordinate 36,878,492 of CM040089.1, read as the reverse complement.
ACGGCCTGCAATCCCCGACTGGCAGTGGCAAAGCACGACAGGAGCTGTCTGTGGAGCGCAATCCGCATGAGCCCCGAGGACGCCATGATTCCTGCGCCACAAGAATGGGGACCAACAGCCCGGAATGCAAATCTTAAACCCTAAACCCTTGCCAACAGCAATTGATTTCACACATACGATATACTCTATGGTGACATCGTATGTCAGATATATGGTATACTCTGTGGTGCTCTAAAACTAAATTCTACAGTAGTACCATAGCAGGATCGCCACCCTGTGAACAAATATTTAATTCTTTTTGAAAAATAAGGTTTGCTCCTCAAAAAATGAATTTCTTGATATTCGTTTTTGAGAAAAAAAAATGATTACAAGTGGCCCAAAATAGTTCAAAATAACTTAGAAATAGCAAAATATAGCTTAAAATAATTTATTCTATTTTCGTTATTTTGTCCTCATAATTTCCAACTTTTTTTGTTTTTTTTTTGGGATTTATTTTTTGGCAAACCTGCTATGGTACTATGGTATGTTTCACCCTTTGAGGTCTAGATGATGCACCCATTTCAAAGATGTGCTATAAAATGATTGATGAAAAAAGAAAAAAAAAAAAAAAAAAAAGTTGATATACAAAGAAAAGTTGTAAATGTTGGATTTATCATATATTTTATTTTTTTTAAATTAATTTTTCAAGGTTTTCTTTTGAGATTAATTTATTAATCCCAAATTTTAAAATAATTAATTAATTTTTTTTACTAAATTTGGAATAATATGCACTATGAGGTGGTCTAATTTTCATTATTTTATTTTACTAATTTTGGAAAATCACTTTTCAAGATCTCAATTTTTGAACTAAGAATGAAAATTGACATAAACCAATTTTGTTATTTAAAAAAAAATCATAACATCTTATTTTGAAGATCCATACCAAAAAAATGGTAGTCAACTTGCACAAGAACCAAGAGATCTTTAGATGAATAAAAAATGTCATTGAATGTGTGTAGTGAAGAGAAGCTTTAGAAATCATTCATGGTTCAAAAAATGGACATTGGCAGGTCAAAGGGCTAACCCGTAAAGGACCAAAAGCCCAAATTGGGCATCATATTTTTTTGAGTAGTTTTTATTACTGTAGGTTGGTAGCATCTTGGGCAAAAATTAATTGCTAAAACTCATTACAAGAAATCTAAGCCCTCTAGGAGGCTTCAAGTTAGTATTCCACAAATTTAACTTTTTGTTAAAATAATAATAATAATAATTAAAACTAAGTATTTATTTATTTAAAAATACTTTAAAAACTTAAATCTAACATGGCATAAACACTTTTTTTTGCCCAACAATTTTTTCCAACTTTTATTAATCATTGGACATTGATATGCCTAAGGTGCTACCAACCTGCAGTAGGTCTTATGTGGGCTTCCTTTTATTCAAATTACTGTTTTTATTAACCAATACTGGTACTTGCAATGTTCTTCACTAATTTCAGTAACACAAATTTAGCTTCCATTTGATTCCTATTTATACAAAAATCATCATAAACTACTATTTAGAAGAATATTTTGGAATTGGTATACAAATGAAAGTTCTAGATTTTGAATTTTAGATTCCATCTGTACGGTTCGATTCACTAATACTATCACCAATATTTCATTATAAAAATTGAAAGTTAAAATTAAAAATTCCTTCTAAATTCAATTACAAACAAAATTTTAATATTTTTTGAGTAAAATTTGTAGGAATGAATTTGAAATGAGATATTCTTAAACGTGGTGATTCTTTGAAATTTTTGTGTTTCTTCAATCTATGACCTCATTTTTGCAAGGCCACTTTTGAACTACAGTCAATGCAATTTTGGCTTGGTCAACGACATGACATACTTCTACATTTGTAATTTTAGAAAAATATGTAATCAAGTATGACTAAACCCAACCGTTAGATAGGACAACAACTTGATGAAGAATCTCCAAAAAATGGATGAATTTCATCCAAGCATTGATGAGAACGTGAGAAGGGTTTGAATTTGTTAGTCGTCCACTATCTGAACGTTGTGACGTTTAGGGGTTAAAGATAGATAGAAACTCCGGTCCTCCTTCAAGGCCGACGTGAATAAAATGTCCGTTCGTAATGTCAATGACCCAGTGCCCACCGGACAAAGAGTCATTGGGACAAAGCCTTTTCATTTTAAACAATGAATCATTGGTCCATCAAGGGTTAAGAGCATCTCCACCAACAACACTTAATTGCACTCTAAAGGTCATTTAAAAATTACAAAACATACCATGTAGTTTCCCACCAACATCACTCAATTGGACTTTGAAAATATTAAGTAAGCCACTCACAAATCACCACGCATGAATTGTGCAATCAAGAAAAGAAGATACACTAGCTTGAGTGCTATTGAGGGCCCTAACCCCGGTTATATTATCTCGTATCACACTCGTTCACCAACCCATGCACATCCATTTTTCCAAAGCCAAAGAGCTATCTAGAGTGGTGATGGAGATGCTCAATCCTTTGGAGCCTAGAGTGTTTTATTACCTCCTCCCGTTGTATACGTGCTTTTATTACGATCCAATTGTATAAATTTATTCACATGAGTGAATGCTACATTGACTAAATTTGAATCTAATTGGATAGTGCATTGGGAAGAGATCATATGCATTTGTGGTTAACAAAAATCATGAATAAATAAAAACTTTCTTTTATTTGGTTGAAGTTGAAGAGCGGAAAGAATTTATTACTCATAAAATTTATTTAAGATGTCAATCTATACTTTTAATTTTTTATAATGACACCGACTTCTTACAAAAAAAATTATATATATTTTTCTTCAAATTTCGGGTAAATTTTTGAAGTTAACCCCTCTACATCCTCACCCCTCTCCAAATTCGGCAGTTTTGCAAAAACGCATTATAAGATGCAACTAAAAGGGATATTTTGAACTTGATGTATAAATAAAAGTTGTACATTATAAATTTTAGATTCTATCCATACGATTAGATCTGAAATTTCTATCACCAATGTCTTGGTATAAATTTTGAAACTTGAAATTCAAAATTATTTTGTAATTCAATTACGAATAAGATATTGACAATCTGTGGATGAAATTTGTTGTGATGCCAGGTTGAAATGTAATACTCTAAGTGTAGTGATTTTTGGAGATTTTTTGGTTGTTTAATTTTATGAGTTTATTTTTGCAAAAGAACATTTAGACTAAAAACTTTGAAATTCTTGGTGAATCACTGCAACATGAAATGAGGCATAAAAATTTCACAAGTCGTCCCCTTTCCGGTCGGATCACACATGCATGAAGCTATCTTGCCTTAGAATTTTGTAGTATTTATTTTCTTTGCAAAAAGTGCATGACGGATGAGAAAACATAGATGAGATCATTACATCATCCAAAAAATAGACAGTTGGGTAGTTAGCGATTAACTCTTAAAGACCAAGGATTTATGGTTTTTGAAATGACAAATTCAATCAATCATATTGTGAAAAATAATAATTAAATAGGATCAGGTTTTATATCACCAAAATTTGTGAAGAACAATGTATGTGTTGGTCAAAACACAAATAACTTTGAACTAAAGAAGTCTAAGTCCAAGGACTTTCTCAAAAATGCTAAAAACAGTTTAAGGCCCAATTTGGACTACTTGGTCTTTTAGGAGTTAGGTCTTCTTTCTATGCAGATTCGGCCTGGTCCTGAAATCTTGCTCTCCACTGAGCATCAAACTGCAAAGTACTTCCATGCACACCTTGATAGAGCAATCCAATAGATAAAATTAGACACTATCCAAAAAAAAAACCAATCACGTAGCCCACCAATGGCATAGTGATGTACATAGATGAAATGCAAAGTCCGCTTTTCTACACTTAGCAAGCATGGGTGGAAGCTGGGACCTCATTTTTTGTCCTTTAGCTTACTCCACGGGCCCAAGTTCACATGGAAGCTCACCCTTAACCCCTATAAGTCCCGTGGGAATAGTAGATACTTTGTTGTATAATTGGCATTTGCTACCAACAAGAAACTTTAATCCTTAAAAGACTGAGGATTCATAGTTTTAAAATGACAAATTCGATCAATCATGTTGTGAAAAATATAATTCAGATAGGACCAGATTTTATATCTTTGAAATCAATGAAGAACATTGCATGTGTTGATCAAAAGACAAATAAATTTGAATAAAAGGAAGTCTACATAGAAGCTACTATAAAAAACATGAGGCCCAATTTGGGCTTCTTGGTCCTTTAGGGGTTAAATTGCAATCTCAATAGTTCACTAGAATTGCATTGATCTAAATTCCAACTTCTTCGTTGAACTCAAATCCATTAAAGGTGTCCAAATCCAAGAAAAATACACCGTATTCTACTTGGGTCAAAGACATTTTCAGACGTTAAGGGGGGTTAAACTAATCCAAGGGATAAGGTAGAAGCACCAGAAACTGTTAGGTACCAATTGTGGTCACCTATAAAAGCACTTGTTTCAACTTCAGGAGTTCCCAATCTAGGTATCACAAGCATTAATTATGAATACCAAGTTAGCAATCTGATTGGACTAGAAATGAAAGAAAGTTATTGGTACACCTACTAACAGCAATAGTGGTCTATGCATATTAAGTTTGAAAATTTATAACAAAATCATACATTGTGAAAAAGTTAATAAAAAAATTGAGCTTGGTTATTAAACCCAAAGTTTTATGTGATGCAATTTTTTATCATTGAAAATGAGCGCTCCATGTAGGTTGAAATGCTTAACTGACGACAACTATACCCCTTACCTTAAGGCCCGTTCCCACCTGGCCTTTGCAAAGAATGTGAATAAAAACTTAACACCTCCACAATTTTGGGAGGAATATCTTTTTCTTAGGAAAGGTGTCATCAATGAGGTTCGGACAGGTGTCATCAATAGTAGCCGGATTACATAATGGCCTCCCAAGAGCCATATTAGTTAAGACCATTCTTAAGTGTTTAAAACTTGGTCCATCCTCGAAAGGGGAGAGTAGTATTGCTCCAATGTCCCTTTGTCCGGTGGGCATCGGGTCATTGACTTTACGAACGGACACTTTATTCACGCCGGCCCATTCCTTTGGGTTGGTGTTTCTATCTATCTATCTATCTGTTTAAAATTTGGAAATATTTTCAATTTTGGTGCTCCCTTAACAATTGCCTACCATCGCTCAAGTATTTTTTTGTCTTCCTAAATGTTAGCTAATACCCATTCTTTAAAGTTTGCCATGTGGACATCCATGTAGGATTGGTAATTACTAAAAAATGTAGGTGGGAACACACACTTTATTAAGGAGGTAAGCTCTAAGGCCAGGTGGGAACATACCCTAAGTCCTATTGGCGTCGCTTTCAACCGCACAAATCCTCCCACCGCCAGCTCTCTGGATCATGCAATTCCTTCAACCTCTTCCCACTCCTGGCACTGAATGAGCGCGGCGATGGCGGCCATGGTCACGGACACCCTGCTCACTACGGCCCCTGCAACCTTTCCCATCTTGCGACGCCCCCTCGGGACCCCTTCCTCGCGACTCCCCTTGCAAACTTTCAGACCCACGGCGCTGCGAGTGTCCTGCTGCACCACCAGCCACGCAGCAACAACGACGACTCCAACCACACCGTCTACGGCGGGCAGAATCGAATCCGATGCTTGCTCCAGCAGCACCAGCAGCGAGCGGGGAATTGGGGAGGTTTATGTGGCCAGCGTGCCGGTGCGGGCTCCCAATGGCGCGGCGCAGCTGTTGGACGCCGTGAAGGACCTCGACAATTTTGCCGATTTCCAGCATTACATGACCATCATCAAACCCTACGATGAAGAGCCTGTACGTTGTCGTATGAATTTAGCGTTTGCGGTTTTCCTTCTGAATCTTTCAATTTCCACTTTGTCTCTCTTAGTCCAGTGTTAGAATTTTCAAGTGTTAATCCCTACGGGACCAAGGATTTATGCACAAATTTCAATCATTCATATTGTGAAAAATACAATTCAGATAGGACCAGATTTTGTATCACTGGAATCGGGGAACAACTATGCATGTGTTGATCAAAAGACAAATAGGTTTGAATGAAAGGAAGTCTACATAGGACCTATAAAAAAATATGAGGCCCAATTTGGGCTTCTTGGTACTTTAGGGATTAATGGCAATCAAGGACATGGTTATCAATTTGCAAGTTAGTATCTACCTCGCTGCTGGTACTAATTTTTGATAACTGGCCCCTTGTTTGACATTACAAGAAAGAATAACGCTCGTGATAATTTTGACTTACAACCAAAATCTGAAAAAACATTTTCGGTTGCACAATCCAACCATAGAATCCTGATAGATCATATTGTGTTTGCACTCAAATTTTTTCTTCAGCTGTGTGTTAGCAGTCAAAGTTTCAAATTTCGAAATATATCATATCGGTCAGTTTTTAGATTTCAAATTCAGCACTGCTTGAGGGTAAGTTTGAATCTCATTGATTGCATATCTTGTAAATCAATCAAATTCTGTAGTGGGTTGTAAGTGCAATTAGAAAGTACTAGTATTGAGGGTTCTAATCCTCCTCTTTTGAGACTCGCCCTCATTAGGTTCAAAATCTTGCATTGGCATTATGAAGGATAAAATGTGCATCGGGTAAATTGGCAGTGCACAGTGTTGGACTTTCAGCCCCAGAACCCAGAGGATCTTATGACTGCAGTGGCCGTGTTGATGGGCAAAAGTATCCCCGGTACAGATCAAAACCCTAATTCGCCAGACATGGCATTGATAGGCAATTCTTTGATACATTCTTTCATGTGTAATAGGGTACATCCAGACCTCTTTAATGTCACGCCCGATGTGCACGTGATAATATGGAGTTTGTGACATTCAATAAGGTTGCATGTACAAGTGGCATTGAAAAAATGTACTTGGGGTAGCAAAAGGTGGTCTAAATATATACAACTCATAGTGCAGGATAATGACAATACAAAGGGAGTTCTGAACTGGGTACATTTGTTCCCGAAGGTTTGAGGTGTTATTAAAAAAGGTCTTGGTGTGTATGTCATCAGTTTTTTTTAGGTTTCTCACATGCGAGCGAATTCATTGCTGTAAGCAGGTGTAATTTTGGTGAGATCTTTGTCAAGGCTGCCAAATCAGCGGTGTTGGTTGGTAGGAGCCATGAAACCAGGGTTGAGTTTGGAAGATGCAGTTGCGTTCAACAGAGGGTACAATTCAGAGCTGAGTCTTGGAATCAATGACTGTCGGCATCACACTCTAGGTACTATCTTATAACCTATTTCATACTTGGTTGATGTGACTCTGGCACGACCATTCTGACGGTGGAACCGTGCGTGCATCACCCTACGTTATATAATTGATTGTTGGGTTGTGTGTTTATTAACATGGATTGTGATCGACGCAGATTTGTATTTGTATGCAGGGGAACAAAGATTTAAAGTTAATTTTTTTTGTTTGCCTTGCAGTAACATTTTTTTTTTCTTATTGGATGTATTTGGAGTACTTTCAGATCTAGTGGAGTATTTGACTGGAAAGAGCATGACCTTGATAGAGGAAGTTCGAAAAGAGCCAGAGGATGAGCCAGAGGATGAGCTTGAAGAGAATTCATCGGAGTCTTCGGAAGAATTCCCAGACTTGTTGAGTCAGTTGAGACATCTGTGGAAACTGTGAGTTCAATAAAGAAAAGAGTTATGTGTACATGTGCGTGTTGAAAAGAGAGAATCTTGAAGACTATTCACATAATTTGGCATTTGTTGACAAGGAATTTTCCAAAAAAGGAATTATTCGACATGAGATCGATGCCGACCCTAGCGGCCGGGTACGGTAATATTCAAGAGCGGAACTTCCCCAATATTTATACCATGGCATTGAGCAACAGATTGCAAATAGAATGCAAACAGAATGTTCATCTTCGATAACTAGACAACCAATTCAATACCCCGAAACCTCCTCACCTTCAGAAACAGGTTTTTTTATTATTTTTTTGGCACAAATTGAGAGAATCAATTGCAAGAGAGGAAAATACAGAGCCACCACAGAAACAGATTTTTGTTGAGACCTCTCCAGCAAGGACTATTTTTGAAAATAAAAAGATGGGCTTTGTTGACAAAAATGTGGCAATTTGGATGAAAGCTTGTAACAAATACCAGATACAGTACCACCCGGACGTCAGTGTACTACTCTATCCCAAGTGACAGAAAGAGCCAATAAAAGTGATGGAAGTGTTTACTGGAATAACTGGATTTACTGTAAGAGATAAGACGACAGACATGTTCCTGAAGTTGACTTGCGTCCACAGAACGTATCCCACCTGGATGATTCGACATGGTCGCATTTCCACGCACTAGCGGGAACTTTTGAGTGGCACTGGAGCCGCTGATTCAGGGAATCTTCATCGCATCTCAGTCTTTCCCGCACTGTTCCCTGCGAGTGCCACTGGCATTGATGCGGTATTCCTGTCACTGGAGCTAATTATGTCCTACTCAGTCTGCCGCTTTCGTGGCTTTCGATTCGCGGGAATCTGTCTAATTGCAAGTTGAAGAGGCACAATCCGTAACTTAGGTGCTTCATGTGATCGATGCACAGACGCCAACGATCAAAACCAGGCTTCCAGGTTCCATTCCGTTTTTCGAATTCCGATATATGGTGCAGGTCGCTCATTTGATTTGAGATCTCCTCACTCGCGCAGTGATTCAATCTGTTGGCGCAAGCTAGCTGCAATCTGATCCCATTGCTTGGTTTGCCAGGCTCTCAATTCTTTGAGATTAGCGGTGGCTGATATTGCGTGATTAAGGGTCTCTATGAATTTTTGACGAATGATCTGCAGGTGGCAGAATTTGAATTAAATTCAAGAGTGAGTGAGATTTCTGATCGATCCCATCGCTCCGTTTGCCACTGGGCTCTCAATTCTTGATTTGTGTATTGGCGGTGGCAGATATTGCCGCGCGATTGAGGGTTCTCTATGATTTTTTGACGAATGATCTGCAAGCGGCAGAATTTGAATTAAATTCAAGAGTGAGATTCAGGTGCTGCATCCACAACTTTATTGTTTTCAGCAAGCTGTTACGTTTTGGTGATAGAGGTTTTGCGTTGCATTTGTTTCCCTAGGAATGAATTCATAAGGGCCTGAAAGCCAGCCAGCCGATGACCTTTCTGGGGACCTGAATTAGGGGCTCGTGGTCCTGTGGAATGAAGGGCAGGTCGTGTCGACAACATTAATTCTTGGACGGTCCCGACTGGCATCAGTCGTAGCGAGACATGGCATCATTTCTCAACTGCTTCAAGACAGGCTCCACAACGTCACTATGGGACAATCCACAGCTGAGCACGTTGAGATCAAACGCCGCGTTATTGGTGGACTGCACACGGGTGGAACTCGGAAAGTCCAAGTTGGGATTGAACTGGACGCTGGCGTTAATTGTGCTGCTATCCATCATACCGGCGCTCATGCTGCGCATATGGGTGTCTGGCAGGTATAATCGATTTCTTCGTTGCTACTTGGAGCGTTCAAACCACCTTGTATGCATGTGTGCACTTCCGAAGCGGTTGCTTCAATCGTTAGATTATTTGCACTCTGAAATGAGAATGAAGAATTCCCACTGTCCAGCCCCGTCGGCTCAATACGGACTAGATGTTCTTGTTTGTGAGGTCCGAGTGGACTGGTGAGTCGATGAACGATACTGCTGCTGTCTTATGATTCAATTTCTATTGTTGCTAACGAACCAGTTGGGTTTGTGTGCTGTGGGGAACCAGAAAACTGCCACCATCTCCACGCGGACTTCCCATTATTGGACACCTTCACCTTCTGGGAACCCATGCGCATGAGTCGATGGCGCAGCTGTCGCAAAAATATGGCCCTGTGATGTACCTGAAGCTTGGATCCCAGGACTCGCTTGTCATTTCCTCTCCCGAGCATGCCAAGGAGGTCTTCAAAAACCATGATCTCACATTCTCAGAGCGCCCGAAGCTCATTGTCCTGGATCTCCTTGTTACCAACAAGCAAGGTACGGTCCCTCTTATTCATGCATACACGGCTTGTTTTTTGTGAGCATCTAATAAAAGCTTGAACGGATTAGTTGTAAATCCGGAACAGAAATTACCTTATGGAAATTTTAATGCTGTTAGGAATTTTTGCCACAATAAATCTTGAAGAATGTGTTGCTTCTTATGGAAAGCTGAGATTGCTCAGCTCTTACTGTTTAGTGTGTTGTATAAGGTAGTGATAGGGTTAAGAAATAGATTCGGTGGGAGCATTTTGCACTGGTGATGCACTATTTGAATGACGACGGGCACATAATTTGTTCAGTGTTAGTAGATACCTGTCAAAAGCATGGAGAGACACATTCAAATAATGTACAGTGCTAGTTTAACCCAGACTCGTCTCTTCTTACAAATTCCAGGTATATCGTTTCAATCCATGAATCCATCGTGGCGAAATCTTCGGAAAATATTCACAATGGAATTACTGTCTCCAAAGCGGCTTCAGGAATGGCAACCTGTGAGAACGAGAGAGCTGAATAGCATGCTGACCTCGATATTTGAGCAGTCCAACAAGCATCCAAACAGCCCTATGGAAATAAAAGCGAAGCTGTGGGTTCTGACGACAAATATTACCTCGGAAATGATTCTGAGCAAGAGATACTTTTCAGACGAGGAAGAGGATGAGAGTGAGGAGGCCAAAGAGTTCAAGTACGTCATGGAGGAAATGTTGCATCTGGTGGGGAGCATCTTTCCAGCCGATTGCCTTCCCTTCTTGAAGTGGTTCGATCTGGGGGGCTTTGAGAAACGCACGAAAATCTTATATCCTCGATTCCAAAACATCCTCACAAAGCTTTTGAGCGAACGGCGTGCACAGAGAAAAGAAAAGGGAGAGGCGTACGTGGACGCGGATTTGGTGGATGTCCTCCTTACACAAGAAGCGAAAGGAGGCGATGTCCCAGTGACCGAGGGAAACATCAGAGGCGTTGTTTGGGTAATACTCTGAAACACACCAAGCCAGACTCGTTAACCCGTAAAGGACCAAGGATTCACAGTTCTAAAATGACAAAATCAATTGATCATATTGTGAGAATATAATTCAGATAGGACCAAATTTTATATCACTAGAATTAGTGAAGATCATTGCATGTGTTGGTAAAAAAACAAATAAATTTGAACAAGAATAAGTCCAAATAGGACCAACAAGAGGAAGTCCAAATAGGACCTCCAAGAGGAAGTCCAAAAAAAACATGGAGCCCAATTTCTGCTTCTTGATCCTTTAGGGGTTAATTAGGTGGACATGGTTTTTGATAAAGGTCCTTCCGAAACAAACAAACAAACAAAGCGTCCAGATCAACATAAAATCGAAGTAACTCGTGATTCAAACCTACAATCAATGAATGTCGATGTGTCAAGGGCTCAGCTGGTACTGTCACTGAATTTCAAATTTGATAGGCTACTGAAACATTATTGCAACGACAGGCTTCGCTATACATCGCTATACACCATCGTTTAGGTGTCGTTTCAATACCAAAAACTATACCCCACATTGACATCATATGTTGCTTTATCATAGTTTCAACCATTAAAACAACGTTATATAGCAGGAGCCTATTATTTCAATAATGTTTCCAAATTTGAGATGTGAGTGTTGATGCAAATGAAAATGTGATGTGGCCCAGGATGCGTTCGCGGGAGGCACAGACACGCAGCTGACGGTGATGGAGTGGGTGATGGCGCACCTGCTGAAGGACCCGGGGGCGATGGAGAGGGTGAGAGCAGAGCTGGATGCGGTGGTAGGAATTGAAAGGAAAGTGGAGGAGAGAGACATCCCGGACCTGAAATACTTGGAGGCAGTTGTCAAAGAAACCTTTCGTCTCCATCCACCGGTGCCGCTCTTGGTGCCGCGGGAGTCGACGCAAGCGTGTACAGTGGCGGGCTACGTCGTCCCAGCCGGAACACGATTGTTCATCAACGTGTACGCCATCGGGCGTGACGCGCGAGTGTGGCCAGATCCTTTGAGCTTTCAGCCACAGCGGTTCCTGGAGAGCCCTATGGATCTGTATGGCCAGTACCCGGAGTTGATGCCGTTTGGCACAGGCCGCAGAATTTGCCCCGCGGCCAACATGGGGCTTCTGCAGGTGTGCATGTTTGTCGCCAGCTTGATCCACGCCTTCGACTGGTCGCTTCCCGAGGGCATCGACTTGGACATGACGGAGGCAGCCGGCATTACCACGCCCATGGCCACGCCCTTGCGAGCCATTCCCACCCCTCGTCTGCCCCGCCCCTTGTACCCACCCTAAAACCTGCACCTACTTGTGCGATTCATGTTCTTCTCCTCCCAACAACAACATCATCATGTACAGTATGCTTTTTAGGGTTTAGGGTTTAAGGCTCATGAACCTCAGTAGTGTGCCTTCTCCGTCACAATTTGTGTGAACGCTGGTCGGGGACTGGTATTGCGAAGAATGCAATAAACTTTATGTACAGCACATGTGCACTGGTATGAATAACTGTGGGATTGTTTCAGAATTTTCAGGCTGGTATGAAAACCATGCTAAAGTGGAGGCACCAATACCTGTCAGTTTAAAGATTTTGACCTATTTAGAGCGATGGTTTTCAATGATAAAAAATTGCAGCACATAAAACTTTGGGTTTAATAACCAAGCCCAATTTTTAATTAATTTTGTCACAATGTATGATTTTCTTCTAAATTTTCAAACTTAATCTGCATTGACCACTATTGATGTTAGTACGGGAACCAATACTTGTCTTTCATTTCTAGCCCAATCAGTTCGCTAAGTTGGCATTCATAATTGATCACCAAATTGCTACAACTAATGGTTGTGATAATTTGATTGGGAACTCACGAAGTTGAAACAGGTGCTTGCATAGGTGACTGGAATTGGCCCCTAACAGGTTCTAATGCTTCTACCTTAGTGTATGAGTTACAAAAAAATTGCATATCATGAAGTTAACCCCTAAAGGACCAAGGATTCATGATTTTAATATCACAAATTCAATCACTTCTATAATGAAAAATATAATTCACACAGGGCCAAATTTTATATCACTACAATCAATGAAGAACATTGCATATGTTGGTCAAAAAACAAATAATTTCGAACTAAAGGAAGTTCACATAGGACTTACTCAAAATTGTTGAAAAAATCATGAGGTCAATTTGGACTTTTTGGTCCTTTCGGAGTTAACTTTGACCATGCATAATTCCATGGGTTTTGTTCAATCATGTTATTTTATTTTATTTTTCAAAGTGTGCCAAATGAACATTTCTTTGTATTGGTCTTTTTAAAAATTTAAAATTTTAGATTCATCCTGTCATCCAAATTGAGGAAAAAAATTAAAATGGTCTTAGGAGCACTTTTTGATTACCCAGTCTTTGTAGCAACAAAACAAAGCTAATTCAAGTTCATCAATATAAAAAGTGGAAACTCAATGACAAAGATAATGGGGCATACACTTCAAACACAAAACAGTGATATCAAGGGGCAAGAGTGTAAACTAAAAATAGAATAAAATTGAAGTCTTAATTTGTTGAACAGTAGGATATGTTCTATTTTTTTAACATGTATTTTTTATTTAATTTTTTATTAAATATTTTGAAACATGAAAAGACGCACTTTTGTATCAAATATCATACACTTACATCAATATCACAAAAACACTTCAACCATGTAATGTAACTAGAGATATTTGATGAATGAATGAATCTCCTAAACCGCATGTGGCAGTGTGTAAGCAGAGGATGATGGGAGCAAGACATTCAATTCCTAGTTGCAAATGGATGGACTGGCATTAAACAACTCCAAGTTGACAACATGTGCACTGGAGTTAAACAGCTCCACATTTAGTGCACTGCAATTAGACATCTCCAGATTGAGAACATGTACACAAGAGTTAAACAACTTTAGATGAGGTGCACCGGAGTTAGACCACTCCAGATTTAGATGGTAAAGGACTTAAAGAGTTAAACCACTCTAGATATAGAAGTTGAAGGACTTAAAGAGCTATGGACTAGATCTAATTTTGAATTAGAAAATAAAAACGACTAGAGATAGACTACTAGACAGTTCCTATGGTGAAAGAACTTAGGATATAAGGCTCGGTGAAAAAGTAGAGCTCTTTTTTGTTGAGATCTCTTCTTTATGGTTGGATGGCTGAACTTAGACCAAGATCAACAATCTTTCATATCAAGAATGGACTCACACATAATTATTGTGAATTTTATAAGTGAGAGTGACTTATCCATGTACGATTTAGGACAAAATTTATACGTTAAAATATGAAAGGAGTTGGTACATAGATCAAGATCAGAATACATACACTAATGGAACATGAACAAGAGAACTCAATCCAAAAAAATAAAACAAGATAACAAACTTCCAAACACAAGAAATACCGCATAGTACATGTATTGTATTTGTAAGTATTTACTGTATTTTCAAGTATTTGCAATATTTTCACGTTTTGTTCATAGGTATTTTGATAGTTGCACAACTCCAAATTGAAATTTTCTTTTTCTAGAAGATGTATATTACAACGCTCATAATCTGAACTTCACAATTCAAAGTCCAATTCTTCATAGATTTTCCGTTATTCGTGTTTTCGACACATCAGAGACCACAATGTGGTTGCTTGAGCACTAAAGGGTTAAAGGGTTAAACCATTCCCATATTGAGGATGGAAGTTCCTACTTTGGAACGTGTTCTTGATTGTAAGAACACTACTGTTGGTACACTATAATTGTTATTTAGTATAGTCAAAAGTATGTATTTCAAGGACACACTTTTCGACATCACTCGTTGGTGGTGACAATGTAGTATTTGTGGTGTGTAACGGTAGCAATGCTAAATCGAGCATACTAATTTTATGTTGCCCAATTAACCACCCATACTAAATAACTGTAACCGTTTCAATGTACACCTTTAATTCTATATAGTGTAGGCCACATGAAATCTTCTCATTGAGCATCACATTATGTAGAATTAAAGGTGTAGTACAGTGGCATACTCATTCTGCAACGGAAGGAGTGGAGAAAGAATGAACATAAATATCCTCCTCTTTCAAGGATTGATATTAAAAAAACGGCTGCAGCAGACAAGTTATCCCAAAAAGACCCTTTTCTGTGCAACAGAGTAGATAAGCAGTTTCATCAGAAAGAATCCGAAGGCTGGTACATTAGCTCGACCAACCAAGCTGTGGTTTCTGGGATTCTACCGAGAACCAAATTCAGCACACAATTAAGTAGAGTAGAAAAGGCGATAGAGTAGATAATTAGTGCAGATTTTTTCGTTTGACAAAAGAGGCAGGGAAAAATACAATGAGAGTGGTACTAAAATGTTAAGTAGATGATGCTCCAGTTGAACTACGTCTTTGACTTTCACTTGCGGATTTGAAGCCCTCAGTGTACATCGTGTTCTTGAACATCATCTGAAACAGCCAAGGAAACGAAGAGATTCAGTTTGAAGTCGAGAAACGTATGGCCTTGGTAAAAGATGTACCAACGGCAGAACTGTATTAGTAAAGAGGACCGAAGCAAGGGGATCTAAAGTCTTACTAGTAAGCTCTCCAGGTCTGGAGCTAGCCCTCGCCTCATCGAATCTGCCATAGCCACCTTCTTCTCCTCTTCCAAGCTCAAGGAATCAACCCCAGTGAGAGCTGCAGCAACAGCATGATCTAAAATAGAGGCCAGTACGGTCCCAATGTCCACTCTGGTCACGTCTTTTGCCTTCGACACCACTGCTTTGGGTTTCTTGGAAGAGAAAGCTGGAGACTGCTTTGCAACTGGTGCTACAGCAGGTGCTGAAAACATTAAATTTACTGTCAGCATATTGTAAATGAAAGAATCTACTAGATCAACCAGAAAGTTTGCCGACCATGACCACCTTTCATAGCATGTTCCAGTGCATTAACCCTAACCTAGCCTCGATGATGTTCATTGGAAATACTCCACATAATCCCTATAAAAGCTATTCTTCCTGGTTAGTGGAATCGAAATTTTATTCACAAGCAAAAAGCTGACTATTACACATCTAGGTTTCCAAGAAATGTGCTCCTATCCTGCTGCAATCATACGAATGGGAAGATGTCTATACAAACAATAGCCTTACGCAAATCGATTACATCATATTACAAAAGGAGCAGTAGTAGCAGCAAGACGATCTTGAGTTACAGTGTCAATTGAAGTAAGCTTGTGTCAGCACAGTATTGAAACATAGAGGATACTATCTCAGGAAAATGATCAGATGAGTTCTTAGCAACTGATTATTTTTTTACTTCTGTTACCTTTCAATTCTGTAGATGCTCCTCGAGGTTCGACTTCCTTAGGCGCCTCCTTAGGTACCAGATATGCCAGATCGGGCGGTTGATCTTTGCCAACGACTACTGCAGCCTGCAGCACATGTACTCAGAACAATTCATTGCTCCAGTAGCTTCTTTCAATCCTTACTACTTGAAAAACCCTTTCCAAATAATCAGAAAAGCCTTTAGGTTCATACCTCTAGGTCAACATAAGAAGGTTCCCTACCAATCGCCTTCAAAAATTCGTCCAAATTTTCTGTTGTAAGAGCTGAACAGACACCGCAAAAAAAAAGTTTTGTCAATTTGAAATACACTTACTAACGTGAAACTCAATCTACAACAGATGCAAAACCTAGATAATGCAATTTGAGTTCTTGAAACTGACCTATACTGGCGTCATTGGTGAGAGGATGAAAAAACACCCTAGATTGCTTCTGAAATCCAATATCCAGTAGTAAAGATACAAACCTGAGGGCACACGGATTAGAATGTAAGTTTCTGTACATAAGAAGACTGTACAGCTTAAGAAGACTGAAGATAGGTAAAAAGAAGACTGAAAAAACACCTTGCAGACTGGTTGATAAGAGCAAAAGGTGTCACGCATCCAAGTGGCACCTACACAGAAGAGAAGACTCTAAGAAAAATGCAAAGCTCTTGGAAGGTCCAGCCACATATGCTTCACATGCCAGGTGACCTTTTCATGACTTTGTTTTGCAGGCATGCTCGTAAGAAATAGTCGCCTTCACATCAATTTCCTCATGAGAGTCTGCATAAGACCTTCATAGCTATACGTGATGTTGAATCAAGTCTATTTTCAGAAGCAATCGGTCTCTAACTCATCAAGATATTAAGAAGCCACTAGAATCGCGATATTAGTGAATTGGCAGATTTAGGTTTCGTTGGAACAATTTTGGCATTGTGAAGTCTGCTAACATAACGAGTATGACATTTAAAATACCTGCAAAACAGCTTGCAAGGACTCCTCTGGAGCCATGCGTAGTCCACCCTTGCCTAACCCTAGCCTTACTGATAGTGCTGTTGCAAACAGTGTTTCAGCTCAAGTTAGCAAACCCATCTGCTGCATCATCAAAACAAGATACAAAGATTTGAGACTCGTAAGAGCATAAATTTCTAGCGGAATCGTCGCAATAATCACCTTTCAGATCCACCTGAGTGGTGGTCAATGCTGACACTACATACAGCCGGTTTTTCTTATCCTGCACTCACCATACACAATAGAACATGACAAATCTGTAAAATTCAAGAGCGGAACTTCCCAAATATTTTTACCATGGCGTTAAGCAACAGAATGCAAACCAACTAGCACCGTCGCATTTCCGCTCGACCTCGCCAACTAGACCACCTAAACCCTAAACCCTAAACCCCAAAACCTCCTTACCTTCAAAAACAGATTTTTGCTGAGACCCCCATCTAGATGTCCAACATGCTTAGCCTGCATGCATGGGAACGAACATTAAAGACATGAAATTTGTTGAAGGTATTAAATTGGTTGAGATTGGAGAGCTAGCAAGTGCAATTATGAAATTGGAGATTATCACAAGGTTCACCTGCTCTTCCACAGTCATAACTACGGGATGCTCGTAGGTCTCACAGTCAACTCCATGTTCCTGCACAAAGAAAGCCTCGGCAGAAAATCAGGTACAGAAAGAGAAGAAGCAGACGCAAAACCCTAAACCCTAAAAAGAAGCGAAGGGAGAAGACTATGGAAAAAGAATAGAGACCTGAAGAAAGGAGTGCAGAGATGGGCGAGTATGGCGCGACATGGTTTTTGGTCCCAAAGCAACGCAATGCAGATGGAAAAAGCCGGAGGAAATCGCAGTGTGCCAAAAAGTTACGGTGGCAACACTCAGTAACGCCCCTGCTCCAACGACAGCTCTGTCTGGGCAGGCACCTTGAACCTAATCAATTGAATAGGTTGCAAAGAAAGACTGAGGTTGAAGAACTCTACAAGGGAACACCGGATTGAATGACACCCAAAATGGCTCCCCAGACCAAGCGCAAAGCGCAAGGGCGGGGCCCGATCTTGGCAGGCCCGAAACGGAAGGCGAAACTCGACGGAAGGCGAAACTCAGGGCCGGTTCACACTATGGCCCAAGGTCGAAAGGCCCGTCAAATTTTACGAAAGCCCAAAGGCTGTAGCCTTCCAAAATGCTTAGGGTAAAAGCATCAGAACTTGTTAGGGACCAATTTCAATCACCTTTGCAAGCACCTGTTTCAACTTCGTGAGTTCCCAATTAAATTATCACAACCATTAGTTGTAGCAGTTTAGTGATCAATTATGAATGCCAAGTTAGCAAACTGATTGGGCTAGAAATGAAAAACAAGTATCGGTTCCCCTACTAACATCAATAGTGGTCTATGCAGATTAAGTTTGAAAATTCAAAAAAAAATCATACATTGTGACAAAATTAATTTAAAATTGGGCTTGGTTATTAAACCCAAAGTCTTATGTGCTACAATTTTTTATCATTGAAAACCATTGCTCTAAATAGGTCGAAATCCTTAAATTAACAAGTATTGGTGCCTCTACCTTACATAGCAACATTTTTTGACTATTTGGCTCCAATGTGACGACCTCTTAACCATAGTTTGGATCGAACAAGAATGGAAACCCAAACTCTGCTCAAAAGGCGTTAAATTCTTTTGATAACCCCTAAGCGTCCCTAGCCTTTTTGGGCTTCAAATCATCATTGTTTTTGATGTGTTATAGATCTAAATGTAAGTGAGGTATAGGAATCTCAATCGTACAATCTTGTAATATACATGTTGTAAATCATGTGGATCAAATTTGGGGTCATTTGGCCATATAGATTGTAAGATCATAGTGTTTTACGATTAAAAAAGGATGTTGAAATTTTCCTAGCAACATAGTTAGAGGTAAAATTCGTTTTCAAAATTACACAAATGAAAAAACTTTCCACTATAAAGTAGTTCAAAATCATCATCTCAACACATTGGTACCGAAAAAACTCATGAAAAAATTTAATGTGCCTTAAAATGGCCTTGCAATGTCAAAAAGTAGCCCGAAAAGTGACCGATTTGACCCAAAAAGCAAAAAGTGTACAAACTAGACCTGTGCACTAAAATGACTCCCAAACATTCAGAACAACATGGATTGACATGAAAATTTTACCATGATAACTAGACTTCAAGGGGAATCCAACCCAATAATTTTTATTGAAAACGAACATGATATGAAGGACATACAAGCCCCCAAAGTTGCAGCCATCAAATTGCACAACAACTGTCCCAAAAAGAGACCCCTACTTTCAAATGATCACCAAAAATTCAATACATCTTGGATTGATCTGAAATTTTTACCATTTATTCCATACATCATGCGGTTTTCTTTTCCAAAATTTCATCAAAATCGGACACGTTTTGCAAAAGTTACAGCTCTTCAAAGGTGAATGTACCCCAAAAAAAACGTCCAAAATATGGACGTCGAGACGGTTAGGGGATAAACTAGAGTTATTTGCTAATTCACCTTGAGTTTGAATAAGATCCCATGAATTTTGCATTAACCCTTTAGTGCTCAAGGTGGTTCTAGAGAAACCACAATTTTTTGGCAATTTTTTCCTTGAAACTCTCTTTGTTCAAATTATGGATACTATTAATAATATTTAACCATGTAAATGTATGCATAGCTTAATCAAACAAGTGCCGGTTAAATCTTGGTAAGATCAGAACGTTGGATTGATCAAAATAGACGTTTTTTGAGTTCCCCTTGAGTTTAAAGACCACCAAGATCTTACACACCTAATAATGAGAGACCGCCAAATTCTTTCATACTTTTAAACTATTTGGAGTGAACAAATAAGAGTATATTAAAGCAAAATTCATGGGATTGTATTCAAACTCAAGGTGAGTTAGCGGATAACTCCACTAATGGGATTTTTAAT
Source organism: Pohlia nutans (assembly GCA_022496805.1). Classification (NCBI taxonomy): domain Eukaryota; kingdom Viridiplantae; phylum Streptophyta; class Bryopsida; order Bryales; family Mniaceae; genus Pohlia; species Pohlia nutans. Next base: position 36,858,298 of record CM040089.1, on the reverse strand, counting down.
TTGATCAAAGGCTTGGGCTTTGGGCTTGGACTTTGGATTTGGCCTTTGGGGCTTCACACTATGGCCGTTCAAGTCGAGAAGCCAAAGGTTTGGCCTTTGAACTTCCAAAATGGGAGTTCACACTATTTTGGCCGAAGGTTTGGACTTTACGCTTAGCCTTTAGAGGCTTCACACAATTATGGTTGTCGAAGTAGAGAGGCCGTAGGAGTTCATGGCCAAAGGTTTGGACTTTGGGCTTGGGCTTTCGAAGCTTCACACTATGCCCGGCCGAAGGCTCGAATTTCTATAATTTATTACTTATTTTCAGCCCATTCTTTTAAACTCTCAACATCCTTTGACCATGAACTCCCACGACTTCTTGATTTGGACGGCCATAGTGTGAAATGGCCTTTAGCCACGTCCCTAGCATACCTCGAGTGGGCTGACACATGAGCGTCGGGAATCTTTTTTTGAGCCAATGATGGCTGCGTCTGCGGTCTCAAGCGGGAGGGAGAACGGATGGGTAGGCAGGTAGCACTCTTTTTGTGTAAAATTGTACTCCATGATTGACTGTCTCAATTTGCAAATCTCCCTTTTCTACTTTAGAGAACAGATTAGTAAGCGTATATTGATAGTTCATAGTCCTTGTTCCATTTCAAAAATGGAAATACCTCAATGCCTCCAACTGAGCAATTTTCCGGAGAAAATATCAAACTAAGGTAGCGGAGCACCCAAGACCAACGGTGTACCCAATTCCAACATAATCAAGGCACGGTAGTCATTCTAGAACGTAAATCTAAGTAGACCATAGATAGCTCAATTGGACTTCATGTGTTTTTTTCCTTCTTTATTTCTAAAAGACCAATTAAAGAATTTAGAATATTTTGCCAAATTGGCTATCAAATCTTCACATTTATGGCATGAGTGTAGATAACCAAGGACAAAGCGTAGGTCATCTACGGTGCAATGTAGATGGGCTACACTTAGGCCTAAGAAAGTGGTGCTCAAGAGTCGAGGCTATCTAAATTCAATTTGCCGTCACTTTTGGTATTTCGTTGGTACAACGCCATCGATAGCGACACTATTCATAACAACCCCATCGATGGTGATATTGTCCCATAGCGATGTTGTATATGGAAAGGTGTCCATTGTGAACATCATCACAAACTTGGCAAATCATGTTTTTGCAATGTTTTACGCATGTTGTTGAAATGAACAGGGGTGATTACGTTCAACATACGTTTTACGTATGTTTATCGTATAAAAAACATACGAACGACATATCATAAACATGAGAAACACATCATGATAAAATTTACATGTTTGTAATATGTCCTTCGTACATTTTTTTTACGATAAACATACGTAAAATGTATGTTGAACGTAATCACCCCTGTTCATCTCAACAACATACGTAAAACATTGCAAAAACATGACTTCCTAAATTTGTGATGATGTGAACCATGATTTGAAAATGGATTCAAAAATAGGCTTGGAAATAGGCTTGGAAATAGACTTGGATTCCAGCTCATGCATTGAAGAGTAAAATTTTTTGGGGATTTACCCAACTCACGTTACTACGGGAGGAGCATTGGTTGCCATTATGCGTGATTTGTTGCCATCCTTGGACAATGTGTGCATGGATAGTGTGTTGGTGGGTTCCCAAAGAAGATGGCGAATTCCTTTTGCATAGCATATGATAGGTAGGAGCACCTAAAACCAACATTGTACCTAATTGCGACAAAATTTAGGCTATGCAATCATTTTAGAATTCAAATCTAGGCACATCATAGAGCCCTTATTGTATGTTGACCAAAATGACAAGCTATCTATAGTCTACCTAGATTTACGTCGTACAATGCCTATCGTGCCTAGATTTTCTCGCAATTAGGTACAATGTTGGTTTTAGATGTTCCAACTGCATGTCACTTTGGATGGTGATACCATCCCCACTAAAATCAGACTTCTATGTATGTGTAGTCGGTCCCTAAAAGCGGGAAGCTCCACCAAAATGGATGAATCGAGGAGAACCGACAAGTATATTTTTCATTGTACCGAAATGGGAGGAGTATGGATGGTTCTTGAGACCTCACTTCTTGTCCTTTAGTGCCTTTCAACCAAGTGATCTTTACATGGAAGCGTGCATAAAGTTCTTAGTCCTTCTACTGTTGTTGACCTCAAAATCTTGACCACTATTCCTAAATCAATGTAGCAAATTTGGAATCATTGCCGTCCCCACTCAAAAAGTATTTCATATCTAAACTTGTTCCTGCGTTCCCATCCCTTGCTGACGTAAGCTCTCCGACGTCACATCTTTCAGGTTCAGAGCTTCCGGATTTTAGGGTTTTGATACGAGAAAAATCCCTGGACTTTAAATCCCCTTGATGTTAATGCAAGAGGACAAAAATTGCCCCCTATTTTGTGCATGTAAGGGCCCACCCTAAAACATAACCCCCCCTTCCAAGGGTTTAAAATTCCCAAGGGGTTTTCCGTGACTAAATTGGAGCCGTAGGTCCCATATTTGAAATAAAGGTGCCAAAAATAGACCCTAGGTGCCCGAAATGAAAATTTCAGAAAATGGGGCCATGGGTGAATAGTGCTTTTAGGGGATTTAGAGTCGTGGAGAAAATTCATCAAATTGAGAGGGAATATTAGAGTTATTTGTAAAGTCCCTCAAAACCCTTCTTTTTGACCTGTAATTTGGAAAGGACAGGATTGGCATGATCTCACTGTAGACCCAGAATAGAACACTGGATAGATTGAAATTTTTATTCATAAAAATTTGGAGGGAGGGAGAAGAATTGGGTAGTGGGGTGGGACCGTGAGGAGGAGTGGTGTCAGATTGATGACGACCAGCTCTGGTGTCAGATTGATGACGACCAGCTCTGGTCCATGAAAAAAGAGGACAAAAGACCGGATGCCTTTACAAATAACTCTATTGAGACCCTTTGGAAGCTTGCTAGAGATTTTTTCGATGATGCTGATTGTGGAATTGTAACGTGTCTTGGAAGGGGCGGTGGATCAAGGCAGGTGAGTTCAAATCGCTTTTTTTTTTTTTTTTTTTGGGAAGAGCATATCAGTTTCTACTTGGGAGGGTTTTGTGAAACAGTAATGTGGATTCTCTACTTTTGATTAGGTTAGGGTTGTGAGTATTTTGCATCTTGCAGAAGATTTTTGAAAATTGGGTGCGTCCTCGCAATCAAAGTTGCATTATGTAGCGGTGATTGGGATTCGAATCGCTTTTTAAGAGCATAGTGATTTACATGGGTTAGGGTTTTGGTGGATTCTGACTGAATGGTTAGGTTAGGTTAGGTTGGTAGTATGCACAAGACTTTTGAAAATTGGGCGCGTCTTGCAATTAATTGCTTGGAGTAAATTCGCATTGTGATCGTTTTGTAGGTTTGGTGATATGGATTCCCCTGAATCCATTCATTGCGTGACGGGTACAGTTCTGGATTGCCTTGGGGTTTGGGATCTTTGGAGGGATTTTCGATGCTTGTGCTGATTTTGAAATTGTAACGTGTCTTGGAGGGGACAGTGGATCAAGGTGGGTTCACTTTCTCATGATTTGAAGAGAATAGTAGTAGTTTCGGGGGTTTGTGGTAGTGTGTCAATCAATCTGGTTTCTCCACTTTTGACCTAATTGTTTAGGTTATAGGTTGTTCGTATACATCTTGCAAAGACTTTATAGCGAAAAACGCGTCTCGCAATCAATTAAGTTTTTTCGAAAATGTGCATTGTGATCGTTTTGCAGGTTGGGTGATCGAGATCACCCTGGATTTTGAATGACGGGGTAAATGGACACAGGGGAGGGAGAAGAAGCTGGATGTAATATAACACCATGACGATTATTGATCCAAATCATAGAGGATTTTAGCAACAGAAAAATGAGGGTTTAGGGCACAATGGGGCGGCCATTGTGGTATGATATTCTGGGGAAGCCAGCAAGCGCATGTGCCATCACGCTATGCTCTGCAATCTGGCTGCTAATCCAAAGACGAAACGTGGGTTACAGCGATGTGGGGCTCAGTCATGAATCCACATCCATCATTGTCCCGCAGGCGAGTTTTTTGGGCCACTTGTCAGGTATCATTGTGGGGTACCTCATCGGTTGGGGTGTTGTGCAAGGGATGAGCAATTTTGGATTGCCATTGGTTTTGTGTGGAGTTTCCGCCGGAGCACTTCGTTTGAGCTCCCCTATTTGCAGGTGGAGTCCGTGGCCGACTTGAATATGCCTTCCTCTACAAGCTGGCCGACCTTCCCATACTTTGCAAGGAAGTGACTTGGTGTAGTGACATCTCAGGTCAGGAATTTTCCTGCGCGATCTCCTCTTTGGCTTACTTGTCTCTAGTACTGTATCCAAATTTGGGGAGAGTGAGGCCTTTTTGAGTTTGGTCGCAGACAATTGAGCATCACTAATTGTTTTGCAACTTTATATTAGCTTAGTGCATCCCTGTATTGGTCATTGATTAGAAAGGCTACAATACTGTCTCGCTAGTTTGTTAATGGACGATTGGTATTTTAGATGAAGAATTGCTCACCCTATCTGTCCAGTTTATTCAACAGACTGACATCAAATGCCTTGGCAATATTCTAGTGATTGAGGGAAACAGTGTCTTATGTCTGGGGGTAAGGTAGAGGATGCTATTTGCGTCACTCTAACTACTGTGCTTTCATTGGGAGGTGACTAAGGAGCTGTGGAGAGATACAAGATCCAAATATGTTGAGATCGAATTTTTATCACAATGACTGAAATTCCTTATGCAATTTCAAACTGGGAGGTTGTAGACCACTACAAGTGACAGTAGACCACCCCATTTTCATTCAAAGATCAGTGGTCATAAACATTAGTTTACATCATTAAGCCAACCAAGTGTATGAATAGATTAGTTGCTGTTGGTAACAAGGTCAATATACGAGACGGGATCAGGTCCCTAACGATTGTAGTAACCTCTGTCTTAATACCATGAAAACGAATGATCCATGTTCTTGAAGATTTTCTGAAGTTCACCAAGGATTCTGACTCTCGTTTTTTATCTGACATGGACAACTTTGAGGTGCAGGCACGTTTTTAAGCATTGGCAGTAGCCCATGGTCATTTGCAGGATCCGGGTGCCCCTCTTGCTTCTGTTGACAAGAGGAAGTGAAGGAGGAGAAACCAGAGTGGGCTCTGAGCAACTAAAGAGAACCAAAAGGCCTGAATTGAGCCAAATTGGCCTCTTTTTTGGTAGTTTTGAGTAAGCCATATGGAGACTTTCTTTTGTCCAATTTATTTATGTTTTAACTTACACATACAATGTTCTTCACTGATTTTTTCAGCCCCATCTGAATTATATTTTTCACAATATGATCGATTTAATCGATTCCATGAATCCTTGGTGTTTAGGTGTTACTATGACCTCTACAGCAACATTCTGAAATATCTTGTTCACTTTCCTTAAACTGTAGCACTCTTATTTCATAGTCATTTTTTTGGGACTTTAGGTTGTTAGATTAAAAGAGGCCAGGGTGTATGAATAAGGCTCGTGACATCCTTTCTCATTCTCTTAATTATTTAGCAAGCAGCTCATTTATAAAACTTAGTTTCTTTGGTTTTTGTGTTGGGTTTAGCCTGTTGTGATATGAGCAAATATGATGTGGATTTGTGTACTGATGAGAAAATGTGAGTGCAGGTGAATTCAAACGTGAGGTGGAGTGCCACGGGAAGGTGATGATCAAAGGCTGCCAAGGTCTACTCCTAGATAAGAAGGCCAAAAGAGGTGGATGGGGAGGGAAAAATTCTAAAGGAGGGGGAGGAGGAAAAAAGAGAAACAATAGAATTGAGCGTTGAGACCTCCTTCACCATGTGCCCGTCAGTCTCGCGTTCTTGGTACTTTCAGAAAGCTCTCAACAAGGAGGGGTGCACCGAAGTCGTTTCATCGCGTTTTGGACTTCTGAATTTTTGAGTGATTTTTGATATCACAAATTGAATTAAGTTATGAAAAATGGAATATGGGAGTGTTTGATGTCATTCTCGGCATTGTTGGAAAGCTCTCGATTAGTACGTGTGCACCAAAGTCATTTTGTAACATTTGGACCTACATTTGAACCTACAATGTGAAAGTTATGGATTTGAAATCAAATTTTGTCAATATAAATTGAATTAAATTATGGATAAATTATTATAAAAATAAATTAAAATACAAAAGCAAAAACAATGTTACAAGGAACATTGGGCCTACATTACAAAGCCACACTAGTTGTTGTCTATAAGTTGACTATAAAATAATCACATTAACTTTTAATTTAAAAATAAAAAAACAAAAAAAACAAAACAAAAAAATACAAAAAAAAACTTTGCAATTAATCCCTAGATGTCCAAGGGGGTCCCCCACCCAAAATTGCCACATTTTTAACATTTACATTGATGATCTTTGAATGCTTTTCAAAACCTTTTTTCACATTCCAACTATAGGATCTTGTACTCCTAGGCATTATAAACCATTATTCAAAATTTCAAAACATTTGACCGTATGAATGTCAAGATAATAGCAAATGAAGTTGAGATTTTTGAAATTCCAGGTCTTGAAAAATTTGGGCAGCCTTGCTTCAATGGGCTCTAAAATCAAATGAGATTATCCCTTCAACTCTCCTCCAATTGGAAGAGCCCATGACTCATGGCATGCAATCCATGTAAGTTGGAGAAAAATTCCTTTGATATGCCCAATGAATCTCCTTGGCTCAAAATTTTTGTGCAAGCCTACCCCAAAGTGTTGAAGTTGCGTTCAATATTGAGGTGTTTCACTTTGAAAAATTCCCCTAAGTGGAGTTTTGATTGTATGATTATAATTCCAATTGAGTTGGAAAGAAGATTTATTTACCTCTTACATCAAGTTTTTTGTTTGGAATAAAATAAAATTTGGGCCTAAACAGCCTCAGGAAAATGGGCAGTGACCACAAATGGTCTCTTGGGAGCTTAGGGGTTAAGAAGAAACAATTGTTTTTAATTCAATTTATAAATTAAACAAACACTTTTAAATAATTAAATTGATCTTGGTTAAGATTATAAAATATCAAAATTTAACTTTCTAGAGCAATGTTCAATGCATTGTATTTCAAGTTAATGGTAAGTGTTATAAAATTCATTTGAACAATTGAACATAGATTTTGGTGTACAATTGAGCATAGAATATGATCTTAGTTTGAAATGTTTTCAACAAGGAAAATTTAGAAGGCCAAGTCATCTTCCGTCTCCAAAAGGAATTTTGTGATATGAAGTTCTTATGCATGAGATATGGACAAAATACAGTAAGGTAGAGAAGAATGTGCATGAGTTAAATGATAAAAGAATGTGTTGTGATCAGACTTTTGAGGCTCAATTGTGCATAGTAGACTAACATATTTTGAGTATTGCTCAACTAAAAAACTTTCACAACCAAGCAATCTTTCACCTCCGGAATGAATTTTGTGATTTAATTTTTTTTTGCTTTAGTTATGCACATTTTTGTAAAGAAGTTTATTAAGTCGACTTTAGTGATTAGTGACATTTGCTTTCCAACTGGGTTAACCTACTTGAGACAAGGTACGACTCACCCAAATGTTTTTGTTTTTCTGTTCGCAGAGCAACGTACATGGACCTGGAACAATTATTTATTTATAGGGTTTGTCCTTTGGACACACTATGGTATCAACTATGACCAACGTTTTTTTTTCTTGGCTATATTTTGCTAAATTTCTTAACAAATATGGCATTTTTCTTTTGGTAAGGGATAAAATGAGAAAATTTTGAAATTTTTCACGAGATTTTCTATATATTTTTCGTGAAGATAGCCAGATTTTGTGAAGAGAATTAACAAAATATGAAAAAGTTGTATCAATATTTTTTTATTTTTTTATTTTTATTTTTTTGAAACAAATGACAAATTTCATTGCAAATAACAAAACACACATCACTAAAACCAGACAGGATCACCGCTGGCGAGAAAAATATGATTGTAAGCTTAACCCCTAAAGGACCAGGGGGGTGTTGAACTTAGCTCTTGTTTTCTTGACTAGCTCTTGTAGCAAGCTCAATTCCTCATTGGTGTGGGGCAATTTTGACGATCGGCACTGTTAAAATTAAAGAAGACTTACGTAGCTTTTTTATGAAAAAAAGATCAACAAAATCGCACAATTTTTGAGAAAATGCCACTGTTGAGAAGATTGATGGAACTTGTTTGAGATATTTTGTACACATGCTGAAATCGGATTGTTTAAAAGTGCTCCAAAAATTCTGAATTTTTTATTGTGAGTAGAAATCATCATTTTAAACATGTGCAAAAAATTTCAATTAATTTGGAGGTGTGAGGAGGAAGACATGAGGGTCTGAAGTGACGCCTAAATACCCTTCATGCAACTCAAAAAAATCACCAAAAATCGCTCACTTCATGAATTTCCGATCAAGAAGTACTTACAGATTCGGCTCTCAAAAAGAGCAGGGTCTCTTTGTTGCTCATCCTACAATTCAAAGCCCAAAAACCCGAATTTCCTCTTTTTCTAGTTCCAGAAGCCACGTGGGGGCCTTACGGTCCTTTAGGGGTTAAATTTTTCCCAAATATTCTTTCCCAACTTTTTTAGGTCGACAGTTAAGCTTCAAGGAAAAAGAAACACTTGAAAAACACTGACTATGACTAACTTACCCAACGACTTCTTCATTTTGAGAGTGGAGTTCACAATCCAGGGAGTTCTGTACAGAAATTGGTACATTTCCTACTTTCCATATAGTTCAGATTTTCTTTTTCTTTTTACTTGGAAGGTACTGAAAGTTTTCTTTTTTCTTTTTTTTCTTTTCTTTTCTTTTCTTGGTCAAATTCTTACACTTATCTTTACCATTCAATAATTTTCCTAGTTTCTAAATTTTACTTTGGCATGTTTATGAAGTTATCTATAATAATTCTTTTTTTAGATTACTATTATATATTATATTATATTATATATTATATATTTATATATTTATTTATTAGGGTTTTTTTAAATGGATTTTTTTAAGGGGTGAATTTGTGTTGAAAGAAATTCCAAGTATCCTTGGAAAGAGTTGAACCTTGCCAAGCCCCCACCTTCTTGGAGTCAAGGACGTAGCCTTTGAAAAATGTATGGATCCTTTAGACTAATTGACGTCCTCAGAATTGGGAAACAAAACTGAACAAGAAGCATCACCTGCAAAAAAACAAAATAATGTGAAGGATTAGCATATAGAAACTGGTACTTAGTTCCATTTTTCTACAAAGGAGTTGCCACTTTTAAACAAACTTCTATTTTGATAACTTTTAAACTATTTTGGAGCTGAAGGACTCAAGCCAAATATGCAAGAAAGGATTATCATAATGCATGTTATTAGCCTAACATATAGATAACAAAGAGTTCAAAATGAGGATTGAATAACGTATTTGGAGCAAGCGCTGGAGTGATGATAGGAGCCAGGAGAAGCCACTACAAAATGTCAAGTGATAACATAAGCAAATTGAAAAGGAGATCTTCACTTTCCGCTTTCAAACGTCACAACTCACAACAAGATCATGAAACAATGATATAAGTGAATCATCCTGCATTCGTCATGAGCCAGCAGATAAGCAATGACATTGATTTTTACAAACCGGAGATACATTGTCCGCCCAAAATATGGCTTATGAATGTAACTCACTAGTCACTTCTAGCTGTCACATGGACGATTTTCATCCAATTCTTTTCGTGAAGGATTCTTTTGGGTCATGCCACCTCTTCAAGTTAAATTCAGATCATTCAAATTATTTTTATTTTATATGGGGTCCCAACTACAAAAAAAAGTTGTAAAAACAGTTCATGGTGTTAGTAGTGTATTTTGGATTTTTCTGTTTTTTCTACTTAAACTAAATTTAGGTCATGAAAATGAGTTCTATTGCATTTGAGCTTACCTAACAAATTGAAGCTTACAAAATTTGGTTTCTGCTCCACTTTGAATTTTTGGAAAATTTTGAAAATTGAGTGTTTTATTTGAGTTACAAGTTTGAAATGTATTACCATGGTGTAAGGAAATAAATCTCAATTTAGATACATGGATGATTTTCATTTACTGTAATGTTCTTCATTGTACTTTACACCTTTGTTAAAAAAATATGAATTTTTGAGTACATTTTGTAATTGAGATGAATTTTCTTTCAAATCACTTCAAAAAATCATAGTAATTTCAAATTTTCACCAAATTTTATGAAAAAATCATGATTTAGAGTAGGACACATATATTCATCCACTAAAAATATAAAATTGAATTCTTATCTTATTTATAGTGGAAAAATTGAGTGTGACAAGTAAAGCATGTTGATTCCATAGTCATAGGCCAAGGCATTTACGGGTTAACCCCTAACCGCCCAACCATGCATATTTTGCATGATGTACAGATTTAAAGTTTGTTTCTCATCCATCATGCACTTTTTGCAGTGTGGATTTTTTATTGAAACTTTTATGGGAAGTTAGCTTCGTGCATGTGTGATCCGATTAGAAAGGGGATGATTTGTGAAATTTTTATGCCTCATTTCATGTTGTAGTGTTCCACCCAAAATTTTGAAGATTTTAGTCTAAAAGTGCTCTTGAAAAAGTCAACTACTAAAATTAGGCAACCAAAAAATCTCCAAAAATCACTACACTTAGAGTATTACATTTCAACCCATCCCAAAAAAATTCATTATTAGATTGTCAATATCTTATTCGTAATCATATTACAAAAGAGTGTTAAATTTTAAGTTTGAAATTGAATACACAAATATTGGTGATAGCAATCACAAATCTAATCGTATGGATAGAATCTTAAATGCATAATGTACAACTTTTATTCATTCATCAACTTGAAAATATCCCTCTTAGTTGCATTTTATAATGCATCTTTGGAAAACTGCCAAATTTGAAAAGGGTGAGAACGTTTAGGGGTTAAACGTTACAACCCACAACATAATCATCATAGACTCCTCAAAAATAAAACAAATGTAACAAGTAAAAACACAACTACCTAATATTCTTTGGCCCGTCTAAATCCTATGAAAAGCTGCAATAGTACAAAGAACATGACGAGATTGAAACAAAATGGTATGAAGAACATGATGTTGAGGTGCAAAAAAAGAAGACTACAAATCGGAGGTCTTCTTCTCTTCGGTTTTGCAAAAGTGCCCTGGAGTTTGAGTCACACTCTAATAGCCAATTGAAGGTCACGACCCTAAACCTTGACACTAGCACAAAGCCACCCACCGAGCTTGAAAACACCAATTGCAACCTTCACAACAAGCGGCTAATTGCAAGTGTCTTTATCCTAAATAAAAAGGAATTAAAAAATATAATTTTCATAAAGTTATTTTCACATAATCCTTAGACAATTCATAAACTACTTGACAACCATAATCTATTATAACACGTGTTTTCACTTGTAACGATTCTATTAAACATAAAAAACTCATTCTTTAGAATGATTAAACTCCAATACACTAGTATTATTTCTTTAATCACATGTCTCATTTTGTTTGGCCTTGTAATTTTTTGACTTTTAAGTCATTATTCTTATAAGTATACGTCATAATGCGATTCAACATAAAAAATGTATTCTTTTGACTAATGAGTCCCAATATGCTATCATTAAGGAGTGTCATAGTTTCAATTTCTCTTTCTAAATTAGAGTCAATGCGATTTTGAAATCAACGACCGTGAGCAAATGAGTAGTAGCTCTAACTTTGAGATTTGAGCCTCGTTTCTAAATCGCCTCTTCTTGCATGATGAAAATTGCAAACCTTTGACACCGCTTTTATTTTTAACTCTTAAGCATACACACTATAGGTATTTGGTCAATCATCATCAATTCCTCACATTTTAATATACATTATGTTTTTTTGGTATTTTTCATATATAATTTATTGTTAAACCGATTTACCCTCATTTTTTAATAATTATTTAAATAACAATGAATCTTATAAGATTTTTCAAAGATTTTTTCTTGTAAAAATCATAGGAATTACATAAATGCTTAAAATAGTATATTTTTTAAGGGAAAATTTAAATAATCGTGATGAACAAAAGGGTGTATGTGGCATGCTTCTTGAGCTTATATAAAAAGAAATTTGATAGAAAAACATTTTTTTTAGTGTATATTGGAATTTTAGGCTTTTGAGGTATAAAGTGTTGTAGAAAACGCAATTTCAACAATTTTGAAGAATGGTAAACTGGACTAGAGAGTAGAAGATAACCCCCACACTTTCTTAGTTGAGATTTTTTTCATTAAAATTAGGAACTAGGTGAAAATCAACGTTTGATTGAAAAACGACCAAACATGGCCCCACGGAGCTCCTTGCACGCTTACGGATTAATACGTGCATTATTTTCATTTGTCTTGAGCTTTTGAACCATTGCTTTGTCTCTCCCTAGGGATAAGCTAGAGACAATAAAACATTGTGCTCAATTCTCAAAGCCCTCAATTGGCGGATCTCACATGACCAGGGGGAGCGCATGCTGACGTAGGATAAGAGTCGGAACTTGGAAAGAAAGAAATAAAGCCAGATCAGAAAAAGTGGAGGTGAGGGTGGTGCCACCTAGACAGCCACGTCACTCTCCCCTAATATGTCTCCCAGAAAGTCCTCATGGGAGCTTTGAACGCCGTCGCCGCATCGTTGCATAAAAAGGTCCGCCTGGGTTTCTCTCTTTACACCTGGACTTCTTTAATATCACCTACTATGTCATAAGATTCTTTAACCCTTGCAAAGGGTTCACCCTTTTGCTCTTCCTACACGATCAAAACATGTAATTCTTGACGCAGGGCTGCTGTGGACTTCCAACTCTCCACCATCATTCTTTAGGTAAACAATGACGTGGCATGTCCAATATTCTAGAATCTTTTAGAGCAATTCTTGTGCAACGATTTTTATTCCAAGGTACACCTCACAAGGGCTAAAGAACCTTTTGGTTTTCTAGGGAAACAAACACACCAAATTCAGTCAAAAGTCAATGTGCACACTTAATCCTTTAAGGTAGAAATACAATAAACCGAGAAAATAAGAAGTTCTTGCATATTAGAAATAAGAGTTTGCGAAAGGACTTACTTTTCACATAGAGAGAAGGAAAAATCATGAAGATGTGATCCAATTCTATATTTTTATTCCCTATAGACGATTTTATTCAATTTTTCAAAGTGAAAAGTTTGTCAATCCTTGAAACTATTTTCTAGTCTCTTCAATAACTAAGTATTCTAATATACAATCTTGTGCAAGGAATCACCCAAACCCAATAAGCCATTTTGCGAATTAGAACCGTGCCTATCCTTCTAGACAATGCACACTACCAATTTGCAAGACTAGTTCAATTTGAAAATAATGTAAAATCACAACTTGCACTTAGATTTGTCACAATTGTCAAACATTCTCTGAAATGAGTGGAAGATGTCTCCGTTTCAGTACAAGTCTATAGTTTGATGGGTAGTTGGATCCTTACGTTTTTCTGTATTTCTACCTTACCTTAAGGTTCAAATGGACTTCTCTAAATCACTGCTATGAACAATGTCAAAGGCCCCAATGATTCTCTCTTCCATTCATCTAAATCCTTTAGTGCTTAACAAATCAAATTATAGTCACTGCAATGTCGGAAATGCAAATAACAGAAAATCTGTGAATAGTTGGATATTGAAATGTGAGGTTCATATTTTGAGACTTATAATATATATGTTTTAGAAAAAGAAAATTTCAATTTGGAGCTGTGCAACTATCAAAATACCTATAAAAAGAATGTGAAAATTCTAGAAATAGTTGAAAATGCAGTATATCTTGTGTTTGGAAGTATGTTATCTTGGTTTATGTTTTTGGATTTTATTTTCTTGTTCATGTTCAATTAGTGTATGTATTCCGATCTTGATCCATGTACCAACTCCTTTAATATTTTAACATATAAATTTTTGTCCTAAACCGTACATGGATAAATCACTCTCACTTATAAAATTCACAATAATTATGTATGAGTCCATTGTGAATCCATTCTTGACATGAAAGATTGCAATAGAGAGGTCATTGTTGAACCTCTTCATTTTCATTTTAGAAAGTTTAACCCAAATTCTATTTAACTTTGAAGTCACACACCCTCCAAAATCTCATTTTTGAGTGTGCATTATAGAGTTCAAAGACATACTATGATCTTCTAATCCCACTGTTGAATGATTCTCTAATTTTGGCAAAATGTCTCTACTCCAATTGAAAAACACCGGACCATAAATTGAAAAACTGATAAATAGTTTCATGCTACATGGGTCATCTATCACTAAGGTAGCTGTGCATAATTCCGACCAGTCCCAATTTCCGACCCCTAGGATTGGGGGGCTGGGTCCCAGAAACCACCCAGCCTGTATCTAAAATTTTCCTAGGAATGTTCTAATTACGTCCATGCCTTGGAAAGTTGAGTGCTTCTGATTGGTGCAGTCAAGTGCACTATTTTCAGAATCCAACCTCTCATGAAAGCCATGACCTTACAGGCGGTTAATGGCCACTCTATGCTTTCAGGCTTAAAAATTCATAGAAAATTGTAGAAATGCTCAAAAAATGTGTTTTTTTTGGGATGCCTTTGCAATAGCTTTGCGGAGCATCCAAAAATTATAAACTTCTTCTTTCACAGGTCTAAATATGCAAACCTGAAATTCAGACATAAATATGCACCACTACCTTAGTAGGAAAGGTGGCACTCCCAAGGAGATGTCGAGGCAAAATCACTGTGCATGTGTGGAATTGGACACCACATGCTTGGGCAACTCCTTTGCAATGCCACCTTTTCTACTAGTGTATTACCGTAGTTGGTTGTTAGAATCGGCAAAAAATAATTATATGGAGAGAAATCCAAATTATAGGAATTAAAAAAAAATCTATTTTTGTATAGTGAAAAAGAGAAACTTGAAAAATAATCACAAAATTCTAAAGAATTTTCCAAAAAAATAATTATTTAACATGAGATGCCGACTGGGTACAGTATCACCCACTGACATGCAGCAAAGAATGTACGGTACTGTAATGATACAATTAAAGAATGTTATGGTAAAAGGCACCTGCTGAAGAATGTGCAGTCACTTTTATATGCAACACTATGTAACTCCATATTATCGCCAAGAGTGACTGCGACGTTATTATCGAGGTGGAGACGGACATGAGCAGAAAGCAGAGCATCACGCGCCGGCATCCCACTCGCATCAGTGCGCTGCTTGGGCGGCGTCGTTATCCGTTTTGCGCAAAGCAAAGCTAGCCTTCAAAACCATCCCCCTTGCACTTCCATTTGCCATCATTTCAGAAGAATTCTTCCCGAATTCGCCCGAATTCTTATTGTTTTTGAGTGGTAGATTCAGTGGTTGGGCGAGATGGAGGGCGGCGTGGCGGAGCTGGGCAAGGTGATGCCGCGCGTGCTCATCGTCTCGCGACGCACGGTGCGCAAGAACAAGTTCGTGAATTTCGTCGGGGAGTATCACTTGGACTTGATCGTGAGCTACGGCGCGGTCCCCGTGATCGTCCCGCGCGTCACGGGCGTGTCGTCTCTGCTGGACAGCTTCGAGCCATTCCACGGCGTGCTGTTGTGCGAAGGCGAAGACGTCGACCCCACGCACTACTTGGAGCCCAGCGAGCTGCCCGCTCTCACCCCGGAAGAGCTCGAGGAAATTAAGACCACGCACAGCAGCGACACCAGCATCGACAGAGACAAAGACTCAATCGAGTTACAGCTCGCGCGCCGCTGCTTGGAGCGCAACATCCCCTACATGGGCATCTGTCGTGGCAGCCAAGTGCTGAACGTCGCCTGCGGTGGCACATTGTACCAAGACGTCGAACGCGAGCTCGGCCGCAACCCCGGTCACACGCCCGTCCAACACATGGACTACTCCAATTACGACGGTCACCGTCACGCCGTCACCATCGTCCCAGACTCCCCATTACACGAATGGTTCTCCGATTCCTTACAGGACAACATGCAACTGAACGTAAACAGCTACCATCATCAAGGCGTGAAGCGTCTCTCCGCGCGGTTTCGACCTATGGCGTACGCGCCGGATGGGCTCGTGGAGGGCTTCTACGACCCAGACGTGTATAAACCTGAAGAAGGCAAGTTCATCGTGGGGTTGCAGTTCCATCCGGAGCGCATGCAGCATGAGGCAAACCCTAATGCTAATCCTGTGTTTGATTACCCTGGCTGTCCTCGCGCGTATCAGGAGTTCGTGAAGGCGGTGGTGGCGTACAAGAAGAAAACGGAGAAGACGCCGACGCGGTCGCCGTGGATTGAGAAGCAACGCAAAGAGCTCGTGTACAGCTTCTCCCTGGCGAAGAATCTGTACGAGCAGGAGCGCAAGGGGCACTCTGTGCACAATGGCAACAGCGCGCTGCACGCGTTGCAGCTGTCGTCGTCCAAGAGCCAGCAGGAGCTCAACTTGGGCGCGCAGTTCCTCAAGTCCAATTCTTCGCCGCTCAACAACCAGCAAGTGAATCGATTGCAGCAAATGGGCGCCACGGTGCGCGGATCCAAAGTGTTCGCCCGCACCCTCGAGCTCGCCCGGAAGAAGGAGAGCGCCGCGAGGAAATGGCTCGAAGACATGTCCCAAGAGGAGGTCCAGGAGTTGCATGAATTCTACAAGATGATGGTTGATGTTTCAAATAAGGTATTGGAGCACAAACTCACTGATTCCTGATTTCCGCCTCTTCTACTACTGAGATTTGGTACATGTTGAGCAACACAATGTACATTATTTGTAGGTCACAACCAATTAGGTGGTTTAGGGTTTCCAATTTATAAAGTATTTTTGGAATGTCTATACATTATTGTGGTATCTCAAGGATTCTTTTTCATGCCAGTTAGAGAATATCCAACAAGGATTTTCTACAATATAATGAATTCATAGCTTTTCCTGCAAAAACCTCTCCCTACTATCATTGTTAGCAACCCTATTCCCATTTCTATCAGATTGAGGTACATAAATATGTACACATTTTGTAGATGATAAAAACAAGTGGTTTAGAGTTTCTACTTCAGTGACAATTCAAAAAATATTATAGGAATGTACAAAATTACGTTCTTTCCAATTTTAGGTCACAATCCTTATTGTCTATCACCCACATGCATATATGAGCTGTGATGCATATAGCCCTAGCTTTGTTCTCTGTGTACATCATTGAGGGTTTTGAAGGGGAGCTTTCACTGTTATGTCCCAAAAATATAACACTACAACTTTATAAAGGTTTTAGTTTCTTGATTGGGAAATTCGTTTGAAAGTAGGAGTGAGGTTGATCAAATCCTCTTCAAGGTTTGCAAATCCTTCTGATAGTGCTTTGGATTACATAATCAGCAAGTTGAAAAAACGGTGAGTAGGTTTTGAGACATAATGTCAGGTTCAAGTTTCAATTTACGACATTGAAATTTATACTTTTTGTTGATTCAAGAGCTCACAAAGTGGGCTCTAATCTTCTTTTTACTAGCTAATGAGAGTGACAAAGTTGTTTTGAAACTTGACCTTGACATTATGTTGGGATATGGAGACATGATAAATCCCTAATGGTTTGAATATCCTCTATCTTATTCTCCCTTTGTCTGGAAATAATTGTCCTAGTTTATGGCATTTTTCAACTTAACATTTTTTATGTCAAAAAAGCAGTCCTAGTACTCAAAAAATGGTCTATCTTTAATAGTAGTATGTAGTTTTTGTCACTTTCATTGTCCACCCCATTTGAAGTGGACAAGGCTCACGTTTGAAGTATAAAAACTAGGGAAAAAAAAATGTCAAAAATTAGGACAATTATTTCGGGACAGAGGGAGTACATGTTAAGATTGATAGAATATTGGTAAGATCATCAATGTTTGTGACGAGGTTGATGACTCACTAGTGACTCAGCAAGAATGTGAGGTACATGAATGCGTACTCAAGTTTCCTAGTGCACATAATCTCATGAGTCTATGATCTTCTATATACTTATACAGTGATTGCTAAGCAATAAAGTATCTCTCCCGTTGAAGTACTTCTAGACGGTTCTCTTGCATTTTGCATTGGAGTAAAGTTTCCATTTGTGTCAAAGAAAAAAAAGTATTTCTAGACGAGTGCTAGTCTGCTAGTCTCTGTAGACTTGTTTTCGTTGCCTTACAATGTATTCTTCTTTGCGAGTGTAACTGAGTGGTTTGGAAAGTCAGATTCATCTCTTCCATCCTTGGGGAAATCTAACATGCTTACAATGGTATATTTGTTCGATGTGAGTCACTACATGACACACTAACTGTAAGCTTTAGCAACTATCTCCCCCTCGCGCCGCAATGCAAGCTGCAACCCACAGAGAAAGCTGCAGGGAAAAGTTGAGGTCTTGATCATGGTCCATTTTGCATCTTTATTGTGCACACCATTCAGGACGTTAAGAGCCTCGGTGGCTAATTCGGTAGATTTCGAGGTTGCGTTAGGAAACCAAATGCGCTGCAGGAGGAGCGTGGCCAATTCTTCAACTGAATCCATTGGGTCGATCAATTCTGACGTTCCCATGATGTTCAAATAATGTTCCCTCGGCTCTTAATGTGAGGGAATGGTCCGCATGCTGTGGATTCTACAACATCGCACAGCCACATGTCTTGCCCTCCAGGCTTGCCCAAGGCCACTTGCTGTTGCAGAATCCACAGCATGCTGCCCATTCCCTAATACAAATATAGCTTGGTCAATGCCACCATGTTAGTGACTACACAAATCTTTGTGTTTTTCTTTGTTTTTTTATAATTGGAAGACATGTGCTACTTTAACCCTTAACCCTTTAGTGCCCAAAGTGGTTTTGGAGAAACCATACTGTTTTGGGTGATGTTTTCTTAAAACTCTCGCTGTCAAAATTAGGGATACCATTAATAGTATCCAACCATATGAATGTAAGCATAGCTTAATGAAACATGTGTCGGTTAAATCTTGGTACGATCAGACTGTTGGATTGGAAGATTATAGTATGTCTTTGAACCGTATAATGAACACTCAAAAATGAGATTTTGGGGGTGTGTGACTTCAAAGTTAAATAGAATTTGGGTCAAACTTTCAAAAATGAAAGTGAAGATGTTCAGCAATGACTCGTGCCAACACCTCTCTATTGCAATCTTTCATGTCAAGAACGGACTCATACATAATTATTGTGAATTTTATAAGTGAGAGTGACTTATCCATGTACGGTTTAGGACAAAATTTATACGTTCAAATAAGAAAGGAGTTGGTACATTGATCCAAATCGGACTACATACACTAATGGAACATGAACAAGAGAACACAATCCAAAAAAAAAATACAACAAAACAAACTTCCAAACACAAGAAATACCACATAGTATGTGTGTTGTATTTGTAAGTATTTGCTGCATTTTGAGGTATTTGCAGTATTTTGGTGTTTTGTACATAGGTATTTGGATAGCTAAGAAAGTCAGATTCCAAAATATCTTTTTGCATCATCTGGAGAATCAAAAGTTACACATCTGAACTTCAGACACCGGACTGAGATGGTTTACAGATTTTCCAGCATTTCATTTTTTAGTGATCTAGTGACCACTTAGTGGTTACCTAGGCACTAAAGGGTTAAAGGTCCAATTGACCCTTGTGGGGTTGATGGATGATTGTTTTCATCCATATCACCTTCCTCATGAATCTTTTCACTATAAAACATATTTTAGAGATACTTCATCAAGTTGTTGTCCTATTCAACAGTTGGATTTGGTGTTATTAGAGTACATACTTCTCTAAAATTACAAACGTATAAGTATGTGAAATTTTGACCAAGCCAAAACTGCATTGACTTTAGTTCAAAAGTGGCCATGCAAAAATGAGGTCATAGATTTAAGTAGTACAAAAATTTCAAAAAATCATCATGATAAGAGTATCTCGTTTCAAATCCGATTCAACATTTTTTGCTCAATTTTTTTTTTTTTTTTTTTTTTTTGTAATCAAATTTAGAAGGAATTTTTAATTTTTACTTTCAAATTTTATAATAAAATATTGATGTAGCATTGGTGGATTTAACCACATGGATGGAATCTAAAATTCAAAATGTACAACTTTCATTTGTATATCAATTCAAAAAGAATCCTCCAGATAATACTTTATAATGGTTTTTCTCAAACTGTCAATTTTAAAGACACCTTGCGACCTTTAGGGGTTAAATGTTGGTTTTGTTATGAGGAGTTGTGAATGCAGCCATTGTGGCCACTTTTTTGATATACCGTGCCCTCATTTGAGTGGCGCGTTGAGGCCCAAGTAGTTAACAATCAAGGTGGCATTTCAAGACCACAATAACTCTCACATCTTCAAACAACATTGAATTTTACTGTTATGTCCAAATCTCTTATCCATCAACCTATTTATGTAAAATTCATCTACATGACACGCCTTATGGCGTGATCAAGGGTGGGGAGAGTGGTATGAATAACTTTTTTTTAGCTCGCAAATATACCCAGAAAGAGAAATTATTTTAAGAAAAAGCTAACTTTGAACCAAAAATTAATTCTTTTATCGCCAAAACATTCATCCGTATTGATATATTTTCATCCGTTTGAATAAATTTTCATTTAGTTATTACAACTTTATCTAAAATCTACATGAAAGCGCTTACAATGTTTGTTTCACTTGTGTCACTTGTTTAAAAAATGATAAATTGCAAAAAAAATCCATGAACATGCATAACATTCAGTAGCCTTCATGCCTAGTGCCTTTCCTTCATGCACTGTGCTCATCACCTTGAGCCTCCATCTGTCCACTTAGCTACTGATGAAGTACTCTTGGATGTGGAATATTCCACACCATCTATTGTAGAGCCAAGGCAGGGACAATGCATGCTACTGAATGTTATGTGAATGACTTTGAAATATCAACCCTATCAAACAAGATATGGCGAGTCAGTGTGACTTTATGGGTGGCGATGCACTGACTCATTCTTCCTTTGGCTTCGACTTACATTCATAAGTGCCTTTACGCTGTGGTATAGTGTGGACAGAAAATGAAACTGGGTTTTCCGTTCGTCGACGAAACATTTCGTCCGTCGGTCCTTCGTCAACCGAAACGCTTCCACGGGGCCAGAGTGGGCCACCAATATCCAGCCCCTCATCACCTCACTGGCTCCCAAGGATTATCATCAACCTTGGTGGAGCTTGCTTTCTCGCTGTCTATCTCTCTCTCTTACTCGCCCGATTTGCTTCTGAATCCAAGCTCGCCTTCTCTTCTCTTGCATTCCGGTCGCAGCAGTTTTTTACTGCGCTTCTGCCGAGCTCGCCGGCTTGCGATTTGGTGCCCTCTCGACGCCGCAGCAATTCTTCTTGGCTCTGTTCCTCTTGTTCTTGGTTTCTTCTCCGGATGATGGACATTGCTGAATGCGGCGTTTGATTTTGCGTATTCTTTGATTCATTTTTCTGTTCTTGCCGATGGTGTGGACGCGACCTGTGTGCTCGTGATGGGAGTCGCGGTACCGCAGCTTCACTCTTCTGCTCCTTCTCTTGTGAGGAAGCCGTTCGCAGCTGCTCCGTCGTGTGTTCGCAGCAGCAGCAGTAGCAATTGGCTGCGCCTTCCCGGGCGTCGGAGCGATGCAGTGGTTAGTCATGGCGTGAAGCGGACCTCCGGGAGACATCCGTGTCCGCTTGTTTGCGCTTCGGCGACTGTTTCCACGCGTCTCTATGATGGATTGGCCGAGGACAGGGAGGATTACATTAAGGCCGGCGGGGAAGAGCTGGATCTTGTGCAGCTGCAGGCTAATAAGTGTTTTGAACAACCGAAGATTGCTGAGAAGGTGAGCATTGCAGTCTAGTGCATCCTTTCAGTAAATTCTTCAGTATGTGGTGACAGGACATTGATGAAGATTTTTTCATTTTTGTTTTTTGGTTTTGTTCGTTTCAGAACTGAAATTGGTCCTTGATGAGGTGACCGTGTGAGATGTTTTCTCTTCTTCACGTGCTTGCTTTTCAAGCAGTGTTCATTAAATGGTTCTTGATCCTGAGTCGTAATGGCAACATGGCCTCAAGTAAGTCGCTGGACTTGCTAGAATGTTGAGACATTTTAGTCAAAAATGGTAAAATTTAAAAAAAAAAAGATTATAAAAAATTCCTATAATCTACAAATTTCAACAAAAACATCCATAATCTACAAATAATTCAACATTCACAAAAATTCTTTGCTCATGCTCATCTTCTTGTGGGAGGGCTTGTACTGTTTGCTAAATCTACATGTGGAAAAATGGGCTAAAATCACTTCAATAATTTCTAAGATTTCCTTTGTTCTTGTACTTGGATAACGATTTGACAGATAGAAGCTAAATTCAGCCAGTTTTACGAACACTGGCTAAATTTCAAGTAATGCTGGTGGCTGTTCATGCCCTTCGTTTTGTGTTATTTGATTGATTGATAGCCAGTGGAAGCGCTGATGCTGCCATGGCATGTCATTGGACTCATGTTACTAGAAAACGGAGCCATCTCCCACAATTTCCCAACTGCGTTTGTGATTGCCTTGCACTGCGTTTTTCTAATTCTGTTTTCAAATACTCTGTTCTTAAGCTGCAAGTTCACATACAAGATTGAAAAACTTTTTAAAATGTTATTGAATTAGTAGCCGGAGAACGAGAATATTCCTTTATCCGATAACCGAGCATTGGACGTTGTCTTCCTTTGAATCATCCACTCTGAGATACTTTTGAGTAAATTCCTCAGTTTGTGGAGAGCATACGCTAAATGGATTTTTTAATTTTTGTGTGTCAGAACTGAAATTGGTTCTTGGTTGGTGCAGTTACAACCTCTGGCGGACGAAACATTAGACTTGGTGGTGGTAGGTTGTGGACCTGCAGGAATGTGCCTTGCGGCCGAGGCAGCGAAACAGGGCCTTAACGTTGGTCTTGTCGGTCCTGACATGCCGTTCGTCAACAATTACGGGGTCTGGACAGACGAATTCGATGGTACGGATTCTCCTCGAGCTACCAGTCGGATTTTAGATTCCGAGTTCTCTCAGGGACATGTCTTGCACAGTACATCTACTAGTCGTTATCTTATCTGGAAGACCTCTTTGTTCCGAAAGTGCGTTCTACGGAGTTGAATTGGAGTATATTCACAATCAAGAGTTGAGAGTCTTCTTCACGTATATTCAGGGGCACTCCTATCAGGAATTAAAATCTCCCTGAAAAATATGTAGCCTGACCTCAATTTCTGTGTAGAGTAGCGCGAGACCGTGTCCATATTAGCTCAATGGTGCATTCTGTCAGTGGTTGCGGTAGTCACGTTAAATCCCTTAGTATTATACCTTCGAACGAAGTACATCTAGATTTCTTGCAGAAAGGCAAGATGTGTAAAGGAATCCGGTGTACCATCGTATTTCTCTTCATTTTTTTTTGTTTTGGTGAACTGTTCAATTATGACATTCATATCTTCATCGTGCAGCACTGGGGCTCGAAAATTGCATCGAGCAGACTTGGAGAGACTCAGCCATGTACATTGAAGGAGATTCGCCTATAATGATAGGGCGTGCGTATGGTCGGGTTAGTAGGACTCTTCTTAGAGAGGAGCTCATGAGGAGGTGCGTGTTTCGCGACTTTTGCAATTGAATGATTTGAAACTTCCTGCAGGAGAAATATTAGTGGTCAATAATGTTCGCGGTTAATTCTGGAAGGTGTGTAATGGGATGACATAGCAGCTTTTGATTTGAATTACTGCAGGTGTGCCGAGGCAGGAGTTGGCTTTCTTGATTCGAAGGTTGATAAAGTATTGGAAGTCGATGAGGGCTTGAGTTCCGTTCTGTGTCACAGTGGAAGAACCATTAAGAGCAGGTATTGTCTATTCGCTATTCATAGTCTTGGTCTAGTCAGTTCGGACCTAAGCAGCATTAAGTTTTTCCCTTGGTTTCAAAGAGATGCCATTGGTGAACATGTTTTAAAAGGAGATCTGAAACACGTTCGCCAATCTGCTTTTGAAACTTGTTCGCTAATGATATCTCCTTTCAGAGCAGACTTGTTGCAGTCGCATCTGGAGCAGCTGCTGGCAAATTCCTGACGTATGAGCCAGGCGGTCCAGGAGTTGGTGTTCAAACTGCGTACGGGATGGAAGTGGAGGTAAGTGATTCAGCAACGGATTACGTTGTCTCTTGCCAGGTGAACTGGTTATTTGATCCTTACACGATTTGGTGATCTTTATAGTCCTTACATATGCTCCATAGTTGACGTATGCAGGTATACACCTTGAAGTCGTCCAACTTCTCCATGTTTCGTTCTGCTTTGTCTTTGCTACTGGCTCCTCAGTTCGGAAGTATTTTAAGAATGCTCACTATTTGCTGTTGTACAGGTTGAACATTATCCTTATGATCCTGATTTTATGCTTTTTATGGACTATCGAGATTATAAATGTCGAGACCCAGGAAGTGTTGATGCTGAGGAGATTCCCACATTCTTGTACGCAATGCCTATTACACCCAACCGCGTTTTCTTCGAGGTAAGGTCGGCTTTCTCTCTGGGATAGTACATGGCGAGTCACTCTTTGCTTGAACTGTGAAGGCTGATTTAACACGTATCTGAACCCAATTTGTTGGGTGATTTTGTCAGGAAACCTGTCTTGCTGCAAGACCGGGCATGCCTTTCGGTGTTCTTAGGGCGAGGCTGGAGGAACGTTTAAACAAAATGGATATAAAGATTTTGCATGTACATGAAGAGGTATCTACAAATTTTGGTCTAGCACTTCATCTCAACTAGGGCTGTACAAATGGTATTTACTGTTAGGATGCTTCTTAACAGTTGGCCTTTTGCGGACACGACAATATATATTTTTTATTTGAAGGTTTGCGGTGCAGGAGTGGTCATATATTCCCGTGGGAGGTAACCTACCCTTGACAACTCAAAGACAACTGGGTTTCGGTGCAGCTGCTAGCATGGTTCACCCGGCTACTGGTAAGTGGTACGTCTCTGTACTGTGTCTGCAGATGCTAGCAGAGCGCACTTATGATCTGAAAACATTCAAAAGTCAAACCTGTGGTTTTTTGGATCAAATTGTGAGATATCTGAAGATTCAGTGAAATTAATAAATGATGTCTCTGCTGATGAATACAGGCTACTCAGTAGTGCGCTCACTTTCAGAAGCTCCATTCTACGCTGCAGCCATTGCTAGTGCTCTTAAGATTTCAGATGGCAGGTCCAGTATGTCAAATTCTCAAGAAGCTGCTCTTCAAGGTATGGTTCTATTGACAAAATGTGTGTAGTTAGTAACCTGTTGAACTTGGTTTTTAGGCAGCTATTGGCTGAACTTCTAGGTGTCCATGCGAGCAACTTGAAACATTCAACTTTACGCTAAATCATTTTGTATTGTGCTCAGAATCACTGTTTACTTCTTAGTGTAGCGGTGTCTCTCCTTGTGGAGATTGTGCTTATTAGTCTCGTTTGGTAATTTCCTTATGAATGTACTAATACGACAAGACAACTCTTAGTTTCAAGAATAGACAAAATATTTTAGGGTTTATAGAGGATATGTGAAGAATCTAATCAACATCTAAAAGTGCATGATAAGCTCATGATAGTTTTATTTCTCGGAATTCTGACGTTTGATGAAGAAAAATTAGGGCTGTGTGTTTAGGTGTGAAATATCGATGTGATCTGTTACGTTGTGCAAACGATGTTTTTGAAGAGGTGTTTTGTCCATGTCTGCAGCGTGGAACGTCTTGTGGTCTGGCGAAAGAAAGAGGCAGCGAGCTTTTTTCCTGTTTGGATTAGAGCTTATTCTGCAACTTGATACTCCTGGTATCAAAGATTTTTTTGTGACATTTTTCCGGCTCCCCGAATGGTATGTACATTTTCATACTAGCCAAATGTGCACTTAATGATATGGGATTCTCAAGTACCAGGTCGTAACACTAAAGATTATTTCTCTCTATGGCAGGCTGTGGAAGGGTTTTCTTGGATCCAAGCTCTCATCGATGGATCTCATTTGGTTCGCGCTCGCAACCTTCGTGATCGCTCCAAATTCGTTGCGCTTTCGACTTGTTAAGCACTTGATAGTAGATCCCAGTGGAGCGAAGCTATTGCAGACCTATGCGGGTCTTGGGCTGTGAGCTCGAATTCTGCGGATTTGAAACCAGTAAAGCAAACATAGGAACAACTGCAACGGAGAAAACTCTTTCTAGCAAGATGGCCCAGCGTGCTTGGGTTGGCTTGGTGTTTATCTTTAACCAAATTAGTATCGAAATGGCAAAATGGAGACGCTAAAGTGTGGTCTTTGTTAATTGTGTTGGCAAGAACTTGAGTGGATTTCAAAAAAAATTCAAGTTCTCTCATACATGCTATTTTGATGAATTGTTACCTTGGTATTGAGAGTCACATTCAAAGACAATGCATTTCCATGCCCAAACTTCAACATCATCTTCAATTGCTATTCGGTTTGAAGTCCAAGCGTGAAACTTTTGTCATCCCATTTCTCAGTATTTCTCAGCATTAGTAGAACACGTAGGATGGACCTTCTATTCACAGTTGGTTGCTACATGTAGGAATTACAGGCAGATTTACACAAGATTGATTCCACAAGTACACGCACTCAAACCAAACAGTGGTTGATTTCACACATCATATATTGCAAGCAAGGCTTTATTCATTGATCAACAAC
Organism: Pohlia nutans; assembly: GCA_022496805.1. NCBI lineage: Eukaryota > Viridiplantae > Streptophyta > Bryopsida > Bryales > Mniaceae > Pohlia > Pohlia nutans. The sequence continues at coordinate 36,831,737 of CM040089.1, read as the reverse complement.
AGGTACAATACTAAGCTTTCACCTAGCCTGACACACAGAACAATACTCTCATCATAAGCTCCAAGAAGATTGCAAGTTGGCGCGTACACAACATGAGAGAGACTAACTGATGACAGTGACCTATAACAAGCTAGCAGGGTTAGTGGTCTGTCACTCATAGGTGACTGTCGACCGTGCAGTACAATACCACTACGTATGCGTATAAGTAACTAGACAACTAACTTGTTACTTTCAACACTCCCACTCGCATCGTAGTGGGAAATCAGCAGATCAAATAGACGGTGGGCAGAGCCCAAGCAGTGAACGAAAACGTTGAAATGCATCGCGGGGTAAGGGTTTGGTGAAGATGTCAGCAGCGTTGCTGGTAGTGTGAATATACTCGATGTTGATCTCACCGTTCTCATAGTATTCACGAATGACATGATTCTGAATATCAATGTGTTTGGTGCGCAGATGGAATTCCGGATTGCGTATCAGTTTGATGGCCAAATAATTATCGGAACAGAGAACAGTAGGGCATATCTGAGCAAAGCCAATATCACCCAAAAGTCGGCGCAACCATTTAACTTCTCGAGCAACATGTGCTGCATAATACTCCGCTTCTGTAGTACTGCTAGCGGTCGTAGTCTGCTTTTTGGAGCCCCAAGCAATGGGACCACCATTGAGCATAACAACAAAGCTTGAACGCGATTTTCGATCATTCAAATCCATAGCAAAATTGGAATCGCAATAAGCAGTGAGAAGGTTCTTACAGTCAGTGCCTCCGTAAGGAATGCGTAGATTTGCCGAACCTTGCAGGTACTTCATAACACGCTTTAAAGTTGAGATATGAGGTGTACGAGGAGCTGCACTGAATTGGCCTACTCGACTGATGCTGTATGAAATATTGGGCCTAGTGTCGGTAGAAACCTATTGCCAGGCTCCAACACATTTCTGATAAGGAAAGAGAGTGTCAGGTGCTTCCTCGCCAAGAGCGCCATGAATATGAAGCTGAGCGCGCTGGGTGGATCGACAGGCAGTGCTACTGCATGGCAGTTATCAAAGCCGTACTTCTTCAGCTTGGCTAGGATATAACGTTCTTGACCGATTTGGAGAAGACGCTGCTCTCGAATGCGAACAATATGTAGACCCACATAAACCTCTAGATAGCTAGTAGTAATTTGAAAGGCTTGTCCCATGAAGGACAAAATGTGATCAATTTGATCACTAGCACAACTGATAGCCATGCCATCATCCATAAGACGAGGATTTACACGATTGAGGTAAACACAACCACCAGCAATAGAGGCTTCAAGCTCGAATTCTTTTAGAAAGGAGGTGACAAAAACGGCAGACCAAACCAGCATGATCAGGGTCTTTTTAAGCCAACTGGCTAAGACATATAAATCTTCACTTCTATATCTCCATAGAGAAACACAGTGCGAACATCAAACTGTGTGATGTTCATGTCTTTAGCGGCAGCAACGCTAAGGATGGCACGAATAGAATCAAATTTGATAACAGGACTAAACGTCTCTTGGTAATCTATACCGGCACGTTGGGTGAAGCCTTTCGCCACTAAGCGAGCCTTATACCTCTCCACGCTTCTGTCAGTTGCTAATTTCTGCTTAAACACCCATTTGTTTTTAATAGTGCTACGACCAGTTGGGAGATGCTAGTACTCCCATGTACTGTTAACCATGAGAGAATCGAACTCCTCCTGCATGGCCAAAATCCACTGCTCACACTGATCTGAGGCCATTGCCTCTTCATAGGTTTGTGGGTCATTGGGAATAAGAACATTTGCGATACACGCATATGTGTTTCTGTTGATAGGATAAACCCAGTCACCATGTCGAATAGGAGGCTGCCGTTGACGTAGAGGAAGTGGAAGATCAGCTGGTAGTTCAATGGCCAGTGGTTCGAGAATAGGGTTGGAATTATCAAAAGCTCCTGCTGCATCCATAGGAGCGTGATCATCATCCCATGCAACAGCGTTTTGTCCAGCGAGCGAATCAACGATGTCATTGACGTCTCCTGTGTCATTGCTAGTATTCACGTCACCAGAGGAACTGTTGCTGGTAACAGGGCTGGGAACTTCCAAGGCAACTGCCACTACATGTGCGTTATCTCCCACTGCAGGTGTTGGCTCAGCGATTGAGCCGAGGGATACAAAATCAGGTGCCCATTCTTCAATGACAAGCCCAACGCTGTTGGATGCTGGATCAGGTATAGCCGCTTCGTTGATGAGTACATCACGAGCCTCAACCACTTTCCGGCCTGCAACATTCCAAATACGATAGGCCTTGCGGTTGTCCGAGTAACCAACAAGAATCCCCTTCTTGCATTTCGGATCTAACTTTGTACAAAGTTCTTTGGGAATGTGGATGTAGGCATCCGATCCAAATACCCGAATATGACTAACAGAAGGTTTATGTTTATGCCATGCTTCAAACGGTGTAACACCTGGCAATGTACGTGTATTGGTGCGATTGAGGATGTATGTAGCAGCCATGACGGCCTCTCCCCAGAACTTTACATTCAGATTACTGGCGTGGATCATACTTCGAGCAACTTCGATAATCGTTCGATTATTTCTCTTTGAAACACCATTCTATTCAGGAGTGTAGACTACGGTAAGCTCCTGACTGATAGCCTCTGCTTCAAGAAAAGTAGTGAACTTATGATTGGTAAACTCAGTTCCATTGTCACTTTAGAGAACTTTGAGTGTATGGCCCGTTTCACGCTTCAACCGTGCCAAGAATTGACAACGAATCAAACGTGTCAGGTTTGGTTTTAAAGCACACTACTACGGTGAACCAAGGTTAGCTTCGTCTATGATGTGGCTTATTACACTACGAAGACCTTCGGGAACTTAATCTTCAACGTGGCTTTAGTAATGTTTTAGACGTTACTTGGACGTTGTTTCTAGTAGCCACGCCTGGGGGGTTATTTTTGATACGTCCAACGTGGCTAACACTGTTCAACTTCCATTGTGTTCCCAACGCGCTCCCATGATAATTTATCGGAGTATTATTATTCTAATTTCACCTTGCCGTAAATATTATATTGGTATAAACGATCAAGTTTTACACCTGAATAGTGCTATGAAATGAAGAGTCTACATTTAGCATTTGGATGATGTTTTAGTTGGATAGATGAGAACTCAAGAGTCTTACATTAATTCGTAGCTACAGTAATTTTAAAAAGTATTGACCATAGAGTAAATGTAATTGCTTCAAGATTCACCTTGAGGATTCTTTTTGAACAAGTGAAGAATTACACGTGTAATGTCTAGAAATAGTACAATTGAAATATGACCCTCTTGATATATTTAGTATTTAAATATCTTTTGAATGAGGATAAAGTAATTGCTTTATACCATGTTAATAATATTGTAGCATACAAAATGTGCATTTTACCAAATATGCTTTTTATAGAAGAGATGTAGAAGCATGATTCACGGTAATTCTAAATTAAGTAACTTCCTTAATATCGACATGGATGTCTAATTCTGTTTCTGGATTGAACCATGACTGTAGTATATATTTGGCTAGATTTAAAAGTTTATACTAGTTCACCATATTTTAATCAATCTTGCCAAACTAATCATAGTATTAGTTATTTGCAAATTCCAACATACTCCATGTGCATACATGCTTAGAATAGTAATTATTTCAAAATTCCATTCACTTTATATAAATGACTTGGGATTTACAATTTGGGCAGAAAAGTCATGCTGCACGTGAAAAGCTCATGGTACATCAGGTTGATCTCATTAATCTGTCTAATTGCATGCGGGTGCATAATACCCTGGTTTGTGGTCTACATCTCACTACTCTAAATAGTGTATTTAGTGTGAGATACACTAATTTACATAAACATGTTGTAAGTTTTTACTGTTGACCAATTTTTTTACCCTCTATATTGGTCAAGATGGGGATCTTTCAATAGTATTGGAATCAATGTCTTTGGTAAATTTTTTTGTCGAGAGTAAAAATCTATAACATTTTCAAATCTTATAATTATCTCACACTAAATACACTATTTAGTGTAGCATCGATGTACAAGCATGCTCTTGGATTTATGGAACTCCACCGTTAGCATCTTCATCCTCATCGCTGCTTGAAGAACCTGAACTGGACCCGGATCCGTCGTCTTCTTTGTCAGCATCAGTTTCGCTTTCAGCATCATCCGCCGATTCTTCTTCATGGTCTACAAGTTGATGCTTTCCTTTTCTTTGACCGGCGTTAGATTTCTCAGTGGATGACAGCCTTCGACACTGCCCACTCTTTGGCGGCTTGCACTTTCCTTTTTTAGCTGCATGCTTTCTGCTTTCGGTTTGGAAAGTAACATTACCTGCAGTCAATTTTTCTTGTGTTTGGCGTTGTCGCGTCCGCTCTGCAAGCCCTTCAAATGCATTGAATCGTGCATATTCTACTTCTTCAGGGGTCGGCTTTCTCCCAAATTCATCTTCCTGCAAACAAAGATTCAAATATTAGAATAATAACACTACAAGGAAATTGGTCATTTTTCAGTGGTCACTTCTCACTTGGTGAGTGTAACTAGTCACATAAGACAAAACTTTACTTTGTCTTATGTGACTAGTTGCACTCACCAAGTGAGAAGTGACCACTGAAAAAAACCTCATGATGTTGTAGTGTAATGATCAACATGTTATACTATAATTAGTAAAGAATCCAAATTTTGCTAATTAGTAAATGCATGACTTGTTATGTCAGTAACTCACAAATCTCTCTACAAGTCTAGTAACGCCCCTTCGACCATATCTGTGGCCAAGTGCACCCTCTTTAAACCTCCTTTCAGTAGCAACCCTGCACTTGTGAGCTTTGCTCATTTTCTTGGAATCAAACTGTGATTCGTATAGTAACTCAAAAGCATCTCGAGAGCAACCAATGGGCAAAACAATTAGGTCCTTCTGGCATGAATTAGCCAGTTTGCTTCTAAATCTACCTCTACGTTCTTTGAAGTTCTTCCCAATGTAACTTATAACTGGCTCATCATCCCACAACCCTGGATACAATTCATGCAATCGCATTTTAAACCTTGCCCTTAAATTAGAACACTGCTGGTCCTAGTCTTTGGACCAATCAAACGTCATTGCTGCCCTTGCACATCCATAGGCCCTCATGTGCTCCCAAAATGCACCAATAGGAACAACCTTCTTATTAGTCTTGCATGGCGGTACGTTCTTGACAAGGTCCCAGGTGCCAAACGATGCAGAATCTGGAGTGTGTGTAGAGTTCTCTGAATAAGGGCTCAATGTGCCAGAAGGGAGGAGACTCGAATTCCCGGATTGACTAGATACTCGTCGAGTGCGGTCTATTGTAGCTCCTTGATTTGGGGTGCTTAGAGCTCCGTAATCAAAGGATGTAGAATAGGCCCCAAGGAGTTCCTGCTTTTTGGAAAGATTGTGGCATCAAGTTTCGAAGCCAGGTGCCTCCTCTCTTCTTCTGCCACAGTAGATTGAAGCTGTTGTTTGGAGGCCTTTTCTTTCTTCCTCGCAGCTTTCTTTTGTTCTTTGATTTCTGCACACTACACGACTAGGTTGATCAGGGATGTATACTTTGCATGCATGGCACTTTAGATTTTCAAAACATTGACGTAAAATTAAATTTGAACCAAAACATGATATTTGATACAGATAGACTTACCTTGGAAGGCATACGGCTGTGAAGCCAACGTTGACGATCTTCTGATGGAAGCTTGTTCAATAATTCTTCTAACTCTCGTTGTGGCATTTCGACAACACCATCCGTATCATTACACAAAGATTGATGTACAACATGAACAGATTTGGACGACCGAACCTAATCAGAAGGCATGGCACTTGTGTCTCCGAATGTTGTTTGATTAAGTTTGCGCAGTGAAGGCACGGAAGTGGGCATTCTTGATTCGATCGGTGACTACGTTGAGCATGCGGCAGGTTTGTTCGGTGACTGCGTTGTGCATGCAACAGGTTCGATCGGTGACTACGTTGAGCATGCGGCAGGTTTGTTCGGTGACTGCGTTGTGCATGCAACAGGTTCGATCGGTGACTACGTTGAGCATGCGGCAGGTTTGTTCGGTGACTGCGTTGTGCATGCAACAGGTTCGATCGGTGACTACGTTGAGCATGCGGCAGGTTTGTTCGGTGACTGCGTTGTGCATGCAACAGGTTCGATCGGTGAAGTTGTGCATGCGGCAGGTTCGATTGGTGACCTCGTCGGTGACTGCGTTGTACATGCGGGAGGCTTCCTTGAGGGTGCGGCAAGCTTTGTTGTGGGTGCGACAATCTCCGCTGTGGGTGCAGCAAGCTCCGTTGTGGGTGAGACAGTCTCTGTTGTCGGTGCAGCAGGCTCCATTGCGCGTGCAGCAGGCTCCATTGTGTGAGTGGCAAACTCCACTGTGCATGCGGGATGCGATGGCACATTGTTGATGTCCTCCAGCTGATCGTACCTTGATACAAGTCGTGCCAGTAAGCCCTGGGCATTGAAAAGACGCTCAAGGTATGATAACTGTGTTGAGCTTTCTAATTGCGTGGACCCCGGACTTGAGACAGGATTTGGTTGTGAGGAGCTTGGACCCCCTGCATGACTTGCCAACACTGCAACTCCGGCCACGTTAGTTCCAGATCTGGCTGATCTGCATCAAACTCCCCGGATCCAGATGCTAGCGTAGTCACAATAATAGAGGATGCATGCACCACTATTTTGTGCTTGCTAGGTGTGGTTGCTGGCCCAACTCCAAACTCGCAAAGCGCGCGCGAGCGACGTTGGTAACCAACAAGTGTATCATCTAAGTCTCCAGGTACCTTTTGCCGTTTTGAGGCAGGCGTCGGCAAAGGAGGCTTCTTCCTCTCTGAAGGAGTCCTAACCGTATCGAGCGGCACCAACGTCCCTCCTGCATTCTCTGAGTCGTCATCTGATTGCTCTGGCGCAGCAGCAACTTGCAGCTGGACTTCAAAACGATCCACCACAGGCTCCTCAACGTGCTCCTCAACATGCTCATCAACGGTTTGGAATACTTTTTTCCCTCGCTTTACTACGCCCTGACGTTTAGAATCCTTCCTTGGTGGCATTGGCACTAAGTGTAACAATCAGTAGTACTGCTAGACAAAGTACCACAACTAGAGAAATGGGGTTCCTAACCCGCACAAAATCAACAGAAATTCTGTTGGTTCTGTGCGGGTTAGGAACAGTTGATTCCGGAAAATCAACAGGAACTTGTTGGTTCCAAGAGAAAACTTGTTGGTTCTGTGCAGATGACTAAATGTTTGCTGCGTTAAACCCATTCTCTGTTGGTTCCAACAGATGTGTGTTGGTTTTGTCTTGGTTTTTACGCACTCTCTAGTAGTGTACAAGTGGTAGAGGTGGGAGAAGTTTTTTGAAAGAGAGAAGGCACAGTGGAGGAGAACTGTACCAACGCGGCAACGCAGGTATGGCAGTATCTCAGATCTGAATTATTGACGATGCTAACGCTAGAAAGGTGGTGAGCAGAGAATTCAGGAGCAACGGTCTAAAGCCAAGATTGGTGACTTGTAACTACGCTAGGTCACACTTCAACGTTCACGTTTGATTTTGGACAGATCCAAGTCATCGAGGTATTTTTATTTCCGCATGTTATGGACCATGAATGTTACATGTTTTAGAGGCTTTTAATCTTTCATAGTTTCACTCTCACTAATGGGAATTACACCAAATGCTCACTAACCCCTAAGCTTACTTATTTTGTTTTCTTGGCAGCAAATTAAAGAAGTCTACCTCATTTACAGAAATGACACGTCGATTGATTACAGAAAATTAAGCACTTCAACAACTCACTACTTACTACGGCTTGTAGGCCGGTCTAAAAAGCAAGCGGCTAATTGGACGTAATATATGAAACAATGTCACAGCATGCAGAAACTAGACTACTAATAGATTCAAACCTTTCCTGCATTCTCATCAATGTTTGGATGAAAGTCATCTAAATTTTTCATCGATACTTCACCAAGTTGTCATCCTATCTAATGGTTGGATTTAGTCATACTTGTCTCATTTCAAATTCATTCCAACAATTTTTACTGCCAAAATATTAAAATTTTGTTTGTAATCAAATTTAGAAGGAATTTTTAATTTTAACTTTCAAATTTTATAATTAAATATTGGTGATAGTATTAGACTATTAGTGAATTGAACCATACGGATGGAATCTAAAATTCAAAATTTAGAACTTACATCTGTATATTAATTCCAAAACATTCTTTTAAATAGTACTTTATGATTTTTCTCAAGTTGTCAATTCTCAGCTGGGATACCCTGGTACGTTTAGGGACTAATTAGTAATCTCACTAATTAGTAAATTACATTAATCATGCAATGCAATTACTGATGTGAAAATCTTGTTTGTAGGAATAGGACGAGCCAAGGTTTTGTATGATCCAGAAGATCACGTTCCGTCAAATCCAGCAGCAAATGCTGATAAAGATCTTGCTGTTCAATATACTTTTTACCATCCGCAAGCACGAGGCCGGAAAAAACGGCGTCGAGGTGTGGTAAATGACAATTATGAGTTACCAAATAGGATGGTGCCAATAATAATTTGCCCGTGTGTGAAATGCTCATTTCCAGAAAGAGATACTCCCATCCCACGATCACTTACTACTGTCCAAGAGCACCTAAAGAAGAATGACATATGTGATAGATGGAAGGTAAGATAAGTCCTAATAACCCCTAAAGGACCAAGAAGTCCAAATTGAGCCTTATGTTTATTTTAGGATTTTTGAGTAGGTCATATGTGGACTTCTTTTTATTCAAATTTATTTGTTGTTTGACCATCACCTGCAATGTTCTTCATTGATTACAGTGATATATAATTTGAGTTATATTTTTTACAATAGATCTATTGAATTTGTCATTTCAAAACCATGAATCCTCGGTTCTTTAGGGGATAATTTTCATTTTGCACTACAATAGTGGTGCTTCACTTGGATTGGTGCTTTACTAACGCTTAATTGGTTTTTTCAATAAATATAGGGTATGTTTGAAGAGCAGTTGGCTAAGTTGGAAGGGAGACCCGTACCAACAAGGGAGGCCGACCCCATTCCTTGTCAACCAACGAGCCTACCCCAAACAAAAACTTCTTAGCCAGGATCCAGCAATGATCATGGCACAGCCTGGGATTGTTCTTTCAATCCACTAGAAGAAATGCTTCGAAACTTGAAAGTTGATAGCAACTTTGGAGATGGACCTACACAGCTTGAAAAAGACGCCAAAGTTCGACTATATGATAATTCCCTTAGGGGCCGATTGGAGACTATAATCTTCTTTTTGAATATCCAAGCACGACATAGGATATCAAACGTAGCTATGAACGACATTTTTGCGGGAATGTGTTCACATGTGGTTCCTCCCAGCTCAAATTCCACAATGCCTGAGACCTGGAGAGAGGCCCGGGATGCAATTACAAAAGTGGGCCTTGACTACATCACAATTGATGTTTGTCCGTGCGATGGCATGTTGTACTACGGCGATGACAAAAACGAACGATTTTGCAAGAAGTGTGATTTGAGCCGTTACAAGGAGCGCACAAAGAACTCAAAGGTTCCCCGGAAGGTGGTACATCTTGTCTTGTGTGAATTTTAAATTTATGCTTTCTTAAGTGGTTTATTTTTATTTTTTGGATTGAATTAACACCTAAATTATGAAGACTGATTTGTTAAACTAATTAGAAATTGAACTTGTATATTTATATGGTCATGTTTATGTAATTATTACTCTTTGATAACCTCAATAAGAGAACTTAAAGATTTATTGATTTAATATATTTCTTACTCTTTTTTCAATGTTTATTTCTATTTTTCTTATTTTTTTTTTCATGCATCTACTTTTTCCCTATGTTTGTTTGTTTTTCATAACTTATATAGAAAAATCTCAATACACTAATTTTCAATATAGAAGCCATTTCCCTCATATAATGATAAGTATCATCCTTCACTCTAATTCCAAAGAAAGTTATTGTAACAAAAAAAAATTAACCAAACCGGGGGCGGTACAACATTTTATTGTAAGTTGTAGACTTATAGGATGTAATGATTTTCTTTTTGCAGAAAATGTGGTATTTTCCATTGACCCCACGGTTGCTAGCTCTATATAAAAGCCCTACCCTTGCAAAACTCATGAGATGGTACAAAAAACAGAGGAGTGATGACGGGGTGATGCGAATGCCTTCAGATTCAGAAGCTTGGCTTTGGGCAGAAGAACATTGGGCCAAATTGAATGAAGAAGAGAGGTCTGTTTTTCTCGCAGTTGCTCTAGATGGTGTGAATCCCTATGGCCACAATTCAGCTTCTCACTCTACATGGCTAATACTCATTATTGTTTACAATTTGCCCACCGATTTGGCAATCAAGAAAAGCCACATCATCTTGAATACCATCGTGCCAGGTAATGTCATTACTCATAATTTGATTAATTTCAAGCTATGCTTATCTTCTATTTTGCAATACTAAAAGGATTGGAATCAGTTTGTTCCACAAAGTGAGTTATTGTAAATTTTATTGCTTAGATTCGTGCATTAACCATTTAATCCTTTAACGCGCATGTGTCTATGCAATGAATGACGAACAGATTGTAACCTTTATCTTGACTACATCTTGTAAAATTTATCATCCATCCAAATTTATCTTGGTTCTTTTCCGAGTTGGTTATCGTTTGTACAGTATGGATCTTCCAAATAAGATATTGTGTTTTTTCAAAAAATAACAGAGTTGATTTATGTCAAGTTTCATTCAACACAAAATTTGCTATTTACGCACTTGGCAATATAATCATGCACTTGGTCCCCGAGCGCATAATTTTTCTTGTGTAACTTTTTTTTAAAAAAACCGACAATTATTGTCTTTCTTCAATCCCTTACATTGTAAACAAAATAATTAATTTAATTATTTTTTATTCTTATCTTTATCTTTTCTTTTATCTTTTCTTTTATCTCTTCTTTTTTATCTTGATTTCTTTCTTGTCTTCTTTCTTGTCTCCCTCTTGTCTTTCTTCTTGTCTTCTTTTTGTCATTTTTCTTGTCTTCCTTTTTGTCTTCGTTGTCTTTTCTTTCTTCTACTTTTTCTTCAAATGGGGGTGCTGAACCCTAAACAATGGAAGCAAGCCAACAAAAGAAAAAAAAAAGAAAAAAAAAAAAAAAAAAACTTTTGTTTTTTTTTTTTGTTTTGTTTTTTTTTGTTTTGTTTTGGTGGCCGTGGGGTGCTACTGAACCCTAAATGGCAGCCGCCCAAAAAAATAAAAAAAAATAAAAAACTTTTTTTTGACTTTTTTGACTTTTTCAAAAAATTCTATTTTTAGGCGTTGGGGTGCGCAGCCGCGCACCCTAAAGCCCTCTCATCTTCCTCATTTCTATCTTCATCTCCCTCTCCATCCCTTCCCTCTCCTCATATATATAGGGGAGAGGAGAGGAGAAGGGATGGAGAGAAGAAGAAGGGATGGAGAGAAGAAGGAGAAGGGATGGAGAGAAGAAGGAGAAGGGATGGATCTTCATCTCCCTCTCCATCCCTTCTCCTCTCCTCTCCCCTATATATATGAGGAGAGGGGAGGGATGGAGAGGGAGATGAAGATAGAAATGAGGGAGATGAAGATAGAAATGAGGGAGATGAGAAGGCTTTAGGGTGCGCGGCCGCGCACCTCAGCGCCTAAAAATAGAAATTTTTGAAAAAGTCAAAAAAAGTATATTTTATTTATTTTTATTTTATTTTTATTTTTATTTTTATTTTTAAACTTTTTTTTTGGTGGGCGGCTGCCATTTAGGGTTTAGCAGCACCCCACGGCCAATTTTTTTATTTTTTATTTTTTTTGTTTTTTGTTTTGGGCAGCTGCCATTTTGGGGTTCAGCAGTACCCCACGGCCCAATTTAAAAAAAATTTAAAAAAAAAAAAAAAAAAAAGTTTTTTTTTTTTTTTTTTTTTTTTTTTTTTTTTTTTTTTGTTTTAAATTTTTGTTGGCTTGCTTCCATTGTTTAGGGTTCAGCACTCCCAACTGAAGAAAAAGTAGAAGAAGAAAAAGACAACGAAGACAAAAAGGAAGACAAGAAGAAAGACAAAAAAGAAGACAAGAAGAAAGACAAAAAGAAGACAAGAAGAAAGACAAGAGGGAGACAAGAAAGAAGACAAGAAAGAAATCAAGATAAAAAAGAAAAGGTAAAAGAAAAGATAAAGATAAGAATAAAAAAGAATTAAATTAATTATTTTGTTTACAATGTAAGGGATTGAAGAAAGACAACATTGATGTTTTTTAGAGAAATATTTAACCAACTTATTTTAAAGTCAAATATGCTTATGAAATGAGCGCACTTGGCCAAGTGCATAAATAGCGAATTGCGTGTTATTCTTAGTTTGAAAAGTGAGACCTTAAACATGTTTTTCCAAAATAAATAGAATCAAATAATGGAAATCATACCATCTGGTAGTGCATGTTATTCCAAATTCATTACAACGATTTTCAAATTTTTGGGATAATTTGGGATTCTTAATTTAATTTAAAAGATAAACTTGAAATTTTAATTACAATTTATTAAATTAAGAATCCCAAATTTAATGTCAATGTCAAGATCACAAATGTCAATGTCAATGTCAAGAATCCCAAATTTAATGTCAATGTCAAGATCACAAAAACCCTAAATCCAACTATACAGGTCTATGTGATCTGGACATTAACATTTACACTTTAGCTTTATACATCAACCCCATTTTTGTTATTAGTGAAACATTTGTAACGCATCTTGGAAATCACTGTTTGAATCAGGAAGTAAAAGGGAATAAAGGAGGTCCCTACCTACCGGCTCTTAGTTTTGGATAACCAATCATGCATGTTAGTTAGCTTTAGTTAGCATGTCAGCATTCAATGCAACTAGGTAGGACTCACTGTCTGGTGCTTTCTTACCTCACTGGCTCACTAAAATAGCTAGCAATGCATCCAAGGGAGTGTTTTCTTACCTCAATTTATATGAATAACGTCTGTCACAAGGCATAAGCACAGACCTTGTTGCACAACCCCATTGTACTAGCCATTGTTATATTTAGCTTGTCTTTGCCATCTACATCCAGCTCAGATTTGAATTGTTTCATATGCATTGTAGACCTAATTCCTAATCCAGTGATGGTTCTCTCTGTGTAGGGAAATAAAAACCCGAGAATATGAACATTTATTTGCGTCCATTGGTAGATGAATTGAAGCTCTTGTGGGAAAAGGGAGTTCCAGCGTTTGATGTGTCAGCCAAGAACAAACAAAAACACTTTACCATGCATGCCATCATGCTTTGGACTATTCATGATTGGCCCGGATATGGTGTGGCCTCATCCTTGACTGTTAGCGGATACCATGGATGACCCATGTGTGGGCCAGATCAATTGGAAGCAAAGCCTGCCCTTGGAAAAATCATCTATACAAGATACAGGAAGTTCACCCAACATAGATGCAAATATAGGAGGCCTGAATACAAAGACAAGTTTGACAAGAAGAATGGAAATTTTCCACGGCCTAAGAGGGTTGACGGGAATTTTTGGATTAAACAGTGGGACAAGGTCCAAGGTACACCAACTGTGAAGAAGTCACTGAAATTAGAAAACAACGAGATGAAGCATTTATCCATTTTTTATGAATTACCGTACTTCAAGGTGCAATCTTTTTTTCCAAGTGTCTTGGTGCTCATTGCAAGTAGCTCACATGTGTAGCAACTTCTTTTCCATTAAATGGTACATTCTAGTTAATGGTGAAAACTTTAGTATCATAAAAAACTTTTAGGCACTCGTAATAATTGTCTTTAAGAATATAGAAAGAGATAATTGTAATTATTCTTGAAATCTCACTATTAAATTTGGTCATTGTAGGATTTAAAAATACGGCACCTTTGTGACCCCATGCATGTTGAGAAGAATGTTACTTCGTGTCTCTTCCAAACATTCTCAAGTACTAAGGGTACAAAGGCTGATTCTGTGGCTATGAGACATGCTCTGAAGGAATTGAACATTATAGACGACTTACATGCAATAGAGGTTGGCGTCGATGATAAAGGCAACAAAGTTTGGCAGTATGCCGAAGCACCATGGGTGTGGAAAAAACATGAACTAGAGCAGGTAATTCTAATACCCCTCTCGTTCATTTTATTCTCATTAGCATTACGTAAAATCTATAATGTCTATTGAATCTATAATGACTAGAATTATACATTAATGAATAATTTTACGTAAAATCTAAATTTTTAAACATTATAGATTTTAGACTTTATAAAGTTTAGACATTATAAAATCTAAAATTTTAGACATTATAGATTTTAGACATTGTAAAGTTTAGACATTATAAAATCTAAAATTTTAGACATTATAGATTTTAGACATTGTAAAGTTTAGACATTACAAAATCTAAAATTTTAGACATTATAGATTTTAAACATTGTAAAGTTTAGACACTATAAAATCTAAAATTTTAGACATTATAGATTTTAAACATTGTAAAGTTTAAACATTATAAAATCTAAAATTTTAGACATTATAGATTTTAGACATCATAAAGTTTAGACATTATAAAATGGACGTAAAATTATTCATTAGCATTATGTAAAATCTATGAATGCACATATGTTTAGTTTGGAATTTAATTTCTTATAATTATACACTATAAGAAACCCGCGTTTTTGGTGATGTCTTCGGAAGACGCAGAGACATCTGTGTGATGTCTTTGCGGTTTGAGTGGATGTCTCGCACAACAGAGGGATGTCTTTGCGTTGTTGGAGATAATTTCAAATCCCAGGGTTCGGCGAGGTGCGTGTTTCGGAAAGAACACGTAGATGTCTGCAGACATCTGCGCGTTTATGAGGACATGACGCAGGACATCCGGAAAGACGCAGGTTTGCCACGTTGGCACGGGATTCTGGATTTACCGAGGGTAAGTGTCTGAAATTTACTGGAATGCGAGGTGAATTGCTACCCGATGTAAAAAATTCAGCATAATGGGCAGCGGTTTGCAAGAGCGCAAAAAAGAACCGGTTCACCCTATTAAATACTCTTTCCTTTTTGTCTAATATACTTTAATTTAAAATCACCACATAATTTGGATTATTGATTTTATATTTGATATCTTGTAATCGCCATATTTCTGATTCGTCCATTCTTTAAAATAATTTTAAATTATAATATTGTAATATTATATTAGTATCAGAATAATATAATAATATTAAAATAATAATAATTTTTAAAAATATTATATTATATAAGGAAAAAATTATATAAAACTGATTTTTAATATTAATATATTAAAAATATTATAATTTATTAATATTATAATATTAATAATCCTCGTCGGACAAAAATAGAATTTTATAATATAGGAGGATTTTCCAACATTTATGGTGGAAAATACACGTGGATATATTTTGGAATTTCCTAATTTACAAAACTTAACCTACATGGCACGGAAAAATCCACGTTGGACGAGCTGCTACGACATACTGTGTTTAGGCCATCGTCCGTAAGACATCTCGTTCACGATGACTTCGATGACGTGGGGATGTTTTCGTGGACATCCCTTGGGATGTCCACAACGACGTCCTCGAAGCGCAACGATGTCTCCGGTGGTGAACTGCAATGTCCCATGGTACATCCCCATTATCATTTACTATGCAATAGTGAATGCTCAAATAGCTGATGTCTTGGAAGACAGCGCAGAAGCACATAAGTCACGGTCGGAGACGTCACAGACAGCGTCCCATCAAACAGTTACACGTCTCCCGAAACATTGGAGCCTCCTGACCCTATAAGACATGCGGGATACTTCTGAGCACGTCGCAGCGGATGTCTACATGAACATCCATTGAGACATAGTAGGCGACATGAGATACAACGTCCTCCCACGGATGTTTTAGTTCACGTAGACTATGTCTGCGCTGACATCCAAGATCTGTGAGAAGTGGCCCGTGATGTCGCTCTCCGAACGTCAACTGGGACATCCCGGGGACCTCCGCATGCTGTTCATGACATGTCCGCGAAGACATCCGGAACAGACGGGCCCGCGTCTCCATCATTGTCTTCTAGGATGTTCAAGGAGATGTCCCATCAGACATCGCTGCATACATTCTTCATGCAGTAGGGCGTTTTCGCACAGACGTCCACTGTGACACGGTCTAAGACGTCTATAGACGTCGGGGATGACATGGCACCATCTCAGAAGTCACAAAACCAGACATTCTGGACAACGTACACCGAAACATTTGGGATGTCTTCTGGAACATACCAGTATGGCGTGGTCTAAGACGTACGGGATGCTTCTACAGACGTCGTGACGGGTGTCTCTCTAAACACCCGTGAAGACATCGGGCGCGACATTAGAGACCTGGGATTGCACGAAACGTCTCACTCGATGTGCACGGTGTCTCCGCGATCATCTCTGATGTCACGCTCCGAACGTGGGCTGGAACATCCCAGCGGACATTTGCACGTTGTTCGTGATGTGTCTGCGATGACATCCGTAATAGACGTGCACACGTCTTCATCATTGTCTTCTAGGATGTCCAAGGTGATGACAGATGGAGCGTCCGTCTCTGGGCCACAACACGGACATCCTTTATATCCCTTACAGCATAGGCCTGAGATGAGGCTGTACGCTGGAAAATCGGAAATGGTCCACATCAGCAACCCCCGTAGGTTGAAGCGTCGGGACCCGAGTGGTTGGGTGAAATAGTGGGCCGCGACACCACGCCAAAGTTGATGTAGCTCTTTCAAAAGTGGCCGCAAGAAGACATCTATGTTTGTCGCCGTTGGCGACCGCTTCCTCGATATCAAGATGTACACCACGTTGAAGTTCACCATGTTGAATCCCTACCTGCCACATTCAATGTTGGAGACTAGAACATCACGTGAGGCTTTAATCCATTCGCAGAGCAACACCGTCGTGCATGGTATGGTTCACCATATTGAGGGAATTCAGAGTTGTGAATTATCATGCCTTTTGGTGCACATTTGCGCACATTGTGCATTTATAATTTTATTGAAAGAGATAACTTTTAATCCCCTTTAAAAAAAATTAGGAAATATTACAATGAAAAATGAAGTGAACTAACTTTTAAATTTATGTATTTATGAATGATAGAATTAAATCCTAGTTTGTCTAAATGATTTAATCTTGAAGATTTTGAGTATAAATTAAAACTCCCATTCTAATACCACTTTGAACAATATAGTTAAACTTTGAATGTAAATATAGTTCATGTTTGGTTCTATATTTGAAAATTTGAAAATACTCCCACTTGAAATTTTTTGTTATGAAGGAAACAAAAATAAATAAAATCCATCAAAAAAGTATTTTAGAAATAGTCAGAGAACAATTTTCGGCAACATATATTTTTAAATTAAAATTTCAATAATTTGGAAAAAATCGGAAAAATGTGGAACATATTTCTCTTCACATATTTCTCTTCACATAGCTCAAAATTCCATGCACAACCTTCTTCTCTTTCATAATTTTTGTGTGCAGTTTTGCACTACAACAGGGCACTAATGTTTCACATAAACATTAATTTGGATTGCATGTTTGTTACTTTTAACTTCTTTTGTTGGCATTGGTAGAAGGCATCACTTAGTTGTAGTAGTTCAATTTTTTTTAAACTTCTACTACCAATTTCTATTTATGAAGTTCTAAAAGATTAAAAAGAAGAGCAAAATTTTGCATTGTAACAAAAAAATTGGTGAACCATACCATGCAAAACCCATACTCATCATTGAACTTTCATCATGTTCATTACAATGTTTTTTTTTTTAAAATTTTAAACTTAGGTACTTTCAAAAACTTCATATTTCTTAATATACTGAAAAGCATTTAGACGCAAGTGTAAGATGTTTTATTTGTCTAAAAATAAAATTGTGCTTGTATCAGAGTTTATTTGATTAGAAACTTGTAAAAATTTCTTTTAACACATTTTTAGCCAAGTAAAACGCTTTTAGAAAAGCAAGACGTCTCAGTAATATGAAGTCTTTAAATTTATGTGAGTGCAAGATGAATTCAAAAATTACAGTCAATAGCCAACATTGGAACATTTGGAAGGACATCAATGATGACATCCCGCTGTCCATGAAGATTTCTAGGATGACGTCCATGAAGATGTCTAAGATGACGTCTATGAAGATGTCTAAGATGACATCCATGCGTCCCTGATGACATCTATTGGGATGACTTTCATCGAGTTCACTGGATGAACAGAGGCGGCTAGGGTTAGCTGTCCCAGCCAACCCATAAGTTCATAGTTAGGTCAGGAGACCTTTAAGTAGAATTCAAGGCTGCACAAAGCTCATTTTTGCCTTCATTTTTCCAAGAAGTTAGAGTTTAGAGTGTAGAGGTTCTCAAAAGTGTTGCCCAGGGATGACGAGGTCGGTGCTGCAGAGGAGGTTGGAGGAGGGTAGTCGATGGAGGAGGGCAAAAGAGGGGGCACAGTGGAGGGAGAGGCAGCTGTCACCGCACCCGTCGCCGAGCCGGTTCACCAAGATGATCCATATGCGGTGGAGCAGACAACGCCGTCCGCTGAGCACACACAGCCTGCGGTCCAGAGCGAGCAGGTAACGAGCTGAGAGTAGATATGGTAGAGCAGTGACGCGTAACCACGTCTGTGACCACGTTTGTGAAGATGACTTAGGAAACGCACGGACGTCTGCAGAAACATCCCCGCATCACGTCGGACATTGCACAGACATGTTTTGGAACACTGTGATGTCTTGTTATGGAACTCTGTCTAGGCAATTCGGCATGGTGTTTCTTGAATGCCATGTATGTTTTCATGTACAGACGTCATGACTGTGAAGTGTATGGAACTGAAGTTGTAATGTGCGTGAATGAAAGCTTGGGTGATGACAAGTAGGGGAGGTACACTGCATGTCTCGACATAGGTGGAGAGGGGAGGTGAGCAGTCTCTGCTGTGCATACCATACTTGATTGTCTAGTGTGAATGCGTGCATTTGAAGTAGTAGTGATGAATTGGAAGTGCAGGAGGTTGTGGACACACCGGGGGGTTCCGCGGCTAGTGTCAGGCGCAGTACTAAGCCCGACAGCATAACAAAGGCACCTGCGAAGACTCCGAAGCCTGCAGGATTGTCTAAACCTGGGAAGAGCGACACAACGAAGCCAACGGGGGCATCCAAAACAACCAAGCCAGATTCAACGAAGCAAGCGGGCCTGTCGAAACCGGGGACTGCGGCTGAGAAGGTTGGGAAATATAGATCCACTGTCATGATTGGACGTGCATTTACGCTTCACGTGAATGTCTGAAATTCAGTATTTTACGTTGAATACGGCAATTTATGCAATGTCTAAGTGGTTTTTAGATTGTCATTTAGAGTATACTGGGACATTGCATGGAAAGAGTCCATGACATGATGTCATTGCACAAGTGCAGGGTCGCACGTCAACAAGAGCGGAGGCGGCCAAGAAGAAATGAACATGCAGCGTGAATGACACGTAGGTGAGCCACAGCATCCCGGAATGAACGTTGAGGTACAACATGGACGATGGACACGACGTCTTCGCAGACGTCAGTTGAGACGCTGTCGCGACTCCAGGAGCGTCCGCTTGTTTGATAGAACATCCCAGGAGACGTCTTCTGCTGTGATGTAGCTTGAAGTATTTGCTGGGAGATGTATAGAACGTTGTTTTTGTATGGGATGAGGGGCCAGCGGTCATGCACGTGTACAACGATCCATGCATATATAGAACGTCCCAAGTATGAGGAATTATGTAGTTCATTGTCATCGCCTTGTTTAACTACATCAGGAATTTCGGACCCCACTGATTCTGCACTGATTCAGTGCGATTTCCGATATTTCAAGGGTTCGTACGATTTTCGCACTGATTCCGCATCGTTGCAACATTCATCGCAACTACACTGATATGACACGATGTTCGTACAAGCGGATATAGTACTTATTCGACACGATTGATACATCTATTGAAAACGTATGAATTCAGCACTCTTTATACTCGTCAAATGTCGTGTTTTAATCGTCTTTAAAACTACACTGATTCAGTGCGTTTTTTGTGCGACATCATCTTTTCCATATCTAGATTTTATTTTCTTTCTATATCTAAATTTGATCAAATTAATATTATTAAAAAATATATAATAAAATAAAATAAAATAATAATATAAAATAATTATTTTCCTCGCTACCCACTTCAACTACACGGAAATTGCCCGAACACACGGTGGGGCCCACCATAGCTTCCCAAGCTCTATGGCCAACGGTGGGATTTGAACTCACGACCTCCCGGTTGCCAATGAAGCTCCAAACCACCAAACCACCTCAAACTCTTCATGCATAGAAAGGAACTCTTTTGGTAATTATAAACGAATGAAACCATTGGCTATTTTTTGCCATGTGTATATAATTCTTTTTTCAAATTTTTTTTTTGCACTACAACATGCAGGGCTTTTCCTACATCTACAAATTTTTTCAGAATATTTTGAGTTTGTTTTTTTTTTTGCCAAAATTGTGATGGCAGATCATGGCTGTGAGCTGTTTTTTTTTTTTTCAGCAGACTTTGAATGTTTTTAACTATGTGAAAAAACTTTTTTTCCACAATTCTTTTTTGCACGAAATTATGCAGGACGTTTTCTATATCTAGGATTTTTTTCATAATATTTTGAATTTTTTTATTTTTTGCCAAAATCGTGGTGGTTGTGAGCTATTTTTTTTTTGCTCCTATAATGAAAAGTACAATGATAACCAATAATACCAAATTTGAATTCTAAAAATATAAAATGTTATTTCTTTGAAATTTTAATGTGTATTGCTTCTAAACTCTATAAATGTAGATCTAAAAATGTTTTGGGAAATTAAACCGTAAGTATAATTTAAAGAAGATTCTTGGAATATTCCAACATATTCCAAAATAATATAAAATATTTTGAAATATTCCAAAAGATTCCAAAATATTCCAACAAATATATTAAAATATTGTACACGGATGTCGTACGAAAATAATTTGCATTATAATAGATACTGAAATCGCACGAATATAGTAAATGGCATTAATATGATACGTATACGATACTGAATCCGCATTAACTAAAACCGCATGTTATCCGTGTCTTATTAGCCATGTAATGTAGATACACGATTAACGCACGGATTCCGTCAAGCACGACTTTCGTGCGGAAACAACACTTTTTTGATAATCATTGAAAAGACACTGCATCGACACTCTAGTAATGCATGTCATTTCCGTACCGTAACGACACTTCTAAATGCACGTATGACGTGCGGAATCAGTGTTTAACGATAAACGCGCTGAATCAGTGCAGAATCAGTGGGGTCGGAAATTCCTGATGCACAATTGTGGTTGGCATATGTTCATGTGCAGCCTCAAACAAGCGCGGATGACAGTACTCATAATTTTGGGAGCACCAAAAGCAACCGATGACATTGGAGCGTGTGCAGCTAGTGGATGCATAGTACACCGACGTGTGGTGGACGGGCCCATAGATGTGCACTATGTGCCACATGAGGTCACGGACTGAATAGTTACGAGTATTGAACTGTGCTGTTAAAACGTTTTATGCATATGCAATGCCAGTACGTATTTGTGACTAGCAGGCATCACTCCCATGGTACAGTACAACTGCTTTGAAATGTGACGTATGGATGCTCTCCGAGACTACTGCATGTTACGCGAGATGTATTTTTCTGCATGTTGTTCATGACGTGGGGATGTTGGGGTGGTCGCGAAGGATGTCTCGGTTGGTGACGTGAATATACTTCGTGCGACGTCTACATATAGCGGCAGCTGTCTTTTACAAAACGCGGTAAAGGACGTCAGCATGTTTTATGGGTCGACTATATGATGATGATTCTGTGTTTTATAAGATGTTTGTGAATGACGTCAGATGTTTGAGGGAACGCCTTTGTGATGACGATGATGTGTTCCGTGACACGTGTTACGAGATCTGGGGATGTTATGTGGGACAACTCTCTTATCATGATGATGTCTTCCACAAACAGTATTCGTGACGCAGTGCATGTTCTGTAAGACGTCCCCGAGAACATAGCCACGATTGCAAAATGACGTGACCATGCTTCGTGAGACGTCCACGTTTAGCGCGGCTCTATCTGACAACACATGGTCCAGGACGTGAGGATGTTTTCTGGGTCGACTGAAGGATGTCCATGCTCATGTCTTTTGTAACATGTTCAAAAATGACGCTCTCGCACGTCCGCGTCTATGCACAAATGTCTCTTGAAACACAGTGATGTCCCGGGAGACGTCCACGAATGTCTCTTGAAACACAGTGATGTCCCGGGAGACGTCCACGAATGTCTCTTGAAACACAGTGATGTCCCGGGAGACGTCCACGGAAACATGAGGCGGAACTGAAAAAACCCAGGCCTCTGCTGACGTGGCATGCCACGTCAGAATTTCCCGAGTGACACGTCGGAATTTCCCGGGTCCACGTCGGATTTTCCCGCCGCCACGTCGGAATGTGGCGGGCCCATTTATCCGTCCACGTCACCCACGGGGAGGATGAATTCCATCGCCAACGTGGCACTGCCCGTCCATTTGCCGCTGATGTGGCGTTGACGTGGCGCCGACGTGTCACACCTTTCAGCCTCTGAAATTCGGTAGACATCCAAGGATGTCTACGCGTTTTTGCTCATGTCTTCTAGACATCCCACCATGTCCCCATTATTAGCCATGCTAGAAGACATTATAGACCATGTCTACAGGTTGTGTGCAAGACATCACCAAAAACGCAGGTTTCTTATAGTGATATGTCCCTCTTGAAAGGACTTTACAATTTCATTATTGAGGTGTGAAATATTCTTCAACCCTTCTAAAAATTGTAATTCGCAATATTTTACCTCATTTGTGAAAAGTTGATAATTTTTGGTACTCATAAAGTTCTATTATGACACTCATAATTATGTGTATCACTTTTGTTTCGGTGTGTGGGATAAATTTCACAGGTTGTCTCCATTCTTTCATCTGTGCGCTCTTCTTCGGGATATGGTTCGTCATTCCAATACAAGTTCACACATGACAACAAGGTTGTAGGAATGAAGACTCATGACTATTACAACTTGTTGCACAACTTGTTGCACGACTTGTTGCCTATAGCCATCCGCGGGACACTAAATGCCGACATCCGCCAAATTATCTATAGGCTTGGAGCCCTATTTAAGTGGATGTGCTCTAAAGAGATCAGGAAATACGACGTTCTTCTAAAAATAGATGAAGCAGCGGAGATCTTATGCCTTATGGAAATGCATTTACGTCCGTCCATTTTTTATATTCAATTCCACCTCATTTACCATTGTGTTGAGGAGATCGGTTTAGCAGGGCCTGTGAGTGGTCAGTGGATGTATTGGGTTGAACGATACATGAAAGAAATGAAATGCTTTGTTCGTCAGAAGGCAAGGCCCGAAGGATGCATGGCCGAAGGGTATATAATGACAGAAGCAATGTGTCGTATGTCATAGTACATTTCCCAACTTGACTCAAATGCACCGAAGCTTTCAAAGACTGAGCTGGATTCCAAAACAACCGGTGTGGTGTTTCCAAAGTTGAGAGTTTACAAAAAAAGGAAAATGGACAGGGTGTATAGAGAGTAAGCACATCGGTATGTGCTGAAAACTCATAATTTCTTGGAATCTTGGCGAAGCATGTACGAGCTGGAGCTAGTGAGCAACTCTTAGCTAGGCTCATTTTCAGAGTGGCTATCACGAGCTGTGAAATTATCCATTGCAAATGGAAAAGCTATTGATCCTATGGTAGAAGACCTCGCCGCAGGACCTTCTATAGTGGAACTTGACTATTTACACTTCCAGATACCTCTCTTCCACTGTAAATGGTACAAAAGTGTCACTACAGGTCGACTCAAAACTTTGGTAGAAGATGAATGCGTTTGCAACCGAATCAGAATTTTGGCGCCACTTTCTGATAAAAATGTCAATGATGAGCCATTCATCCATCCTAGCAATGTAGAGCAGGTCTTCTTTGTTGACGATCGAATAAATCGTGGATGGAAACTAGCAGTCCATACAGAAGCTAGGTCAAAGAGGGTTGTTCAACGACGCCAGAATGTGGAGGTTGAGGAATCATCAGATAATGAGGGCAACTCATCCAACAGTGACAATGGCGGTCAAGAACCCCTTGCAGTTTTATTTCCATCTTCATCCTTCCTGCATGGCAAAGAATCGCTCGACCTGGACCTCCACTTCCAAGAATCATCCGACGACAAAAATAGAGAAGATCAGCAGTGTCAAGGGCTAGGACTGGCTCCAGAAGAATCATCAGATTCCGAGGGCGAGGATACTTTGTTACATGCAACTCGGCAGTACATTGGTGAAAATTTACTCAAGCTAGATGAAAGAGAATAATTTGATATTCAAGAGGACGAGGGGGATGAAGGTTTCAACACCACTGATATCATCTTAGATTCGGAGGAATCTTAGAGCCTGTCCATTTCAGTGAGAAACGGTAAGGAAACAAACAGTAACTTCCAATCATGGTGGAAAGCAGTGTCATGGCGTGATTTTTAGTTTAGTGTCACACGTGTTTTTTTTGGACAAAGGTGGCTCCAGTATGGCAGTATCTGGATCCCAAGCTTTTTCAGTCAAGTCTACCGCCCCTCAATTCTTCTCTCCTTTCTCTCTTTGCCTGATCTGTGCTCTCTCTACATTAATAGTCCTTTCATCGTGGCAACGTTCCTAGCTACTGAATCTCTGACTACATCCAGTTGGAAGTTACCAAATAATTATTGTTCTTAGTTTAAATTACACCTGTCCAGAACTAGCGCACAAACTGACTGAGTCACTACAAGAAAAGTTAGAAAACTTGTCGTTTGTCACCGGTCACTTCTCACTTTGTGAATATAACTTGTCACATAAGACAAAAATCAACTTTGATTGACATGACAAGTTGCACTCACCAAGTGAGAAGTGACCAATGAGAAATGACCACTTTCCTTGTAGTGAGTGGACGTTTCTGACTTTCCGTGGCTCGGTCTTTGAAAATTCACTCACCCTGTTCTCAGACCAATCACTTGATGACAATTATTCGGATTGATAAGGACATTACCAGCCATATTTGTGTAATGAGGTACCATTTGTATATAGAGTTTTTAATTTTTCAGAAATGGATACTGAAATCTAAAAATGGCCTCATTTTTAATAAAATCAACTTCTTTAAAATATAAGAACAATAGCATGGCACCTCATCGTTCTCTAGTTGTCCTTGTACTGGAACATATTAACTTGAATTCCGTTGACAAGCCACCACAAATCACAGTCGTTGCAAACACTCCCGGTACCCTCCCAGCTTCCCCAGCTTTCTCCCTTGGTTTTAAACTTTGTTGGCATCGCTCTCTCTGTTAGAAATTACATTCGTCGCAAACACTCCCGGTGCCGTCCGAGCTTCCCCAACTTTCTCCCTCCCAAGGGATTCAGTGGTTTTAAACTTGTTGGCATCGCTCTCTTTGTTAGAAACGCATCGTTTTAGCTACCGCAACTAGCTACATCGTTCCTGGTTTTTCAGCATCTACGTACTATTGGGCATCACTAAAATTGCAACTACATCGTTCCTGCAGCAACTATATCGTTCCATATTCCATCTACCAATCTTCTGCCCCTACACCTTCCTTTAATTTACGTCGATGAGACTGAATTTTGTTACTTTCAGTGCTTTTGTATTGTTGTAGAAGGTGGAGATACTGTGAGGAAACTAGGAAGGAGTAACGGCTATTGGTAGAATTCGAGTTTGATAAGCATGTCAGAATCAGTGGAAAACCTTCCCCGTATATTCTACTTACAAATTCTCCCTCTTGTGGTGGCTTCTCAGGGGGCGGACTTGCAAGCACAGGAGAACATGTTGAAGAGGATGATGTTGGTGAACAAGCGCTGGAAAGTATGGGTCCAAGGCTCTACACCGTGGATATGACACTTACTTAGAGTTCTAAACAACATAGTGGATGAGACACAAGAGGATCTAGAACTTGCTTCGGTGCAAAGAAAATGTCAGGATGAATCAACCAAAGTGCCTTCTAGAAAAAGACCCTATCTAATCACGTTAGACAACCTCCTAGAAAATCCGTTGTATGCACTCAAACCCCAAGTAGAAAAACGGAATAAAATATTGTTGTAAAAACTCCTTTGTAATTTTTATAATCCCATTGCATGAGATTTTCATCTCAGGGTTTTCACTTCTTTCAAGTTTCTCGTACTTGTCTGTTGTTGGCTCTAAGATCAGATTGGGAACGTGATGGGGAACGTCAGACGTAGCTTTCTACAGTGGGACGTGGCTTTCAAAAGCTCGGCGTTGCTAATTTGTATGGATTGGCCCGAAACAACGTTTAACGTAGCTTTTAAGGTTCAACGTGGTTTTTTCAGGCGTGGTTTGTCTTTGTTGATCCTAGTAGTGGCACTCCACCACGCCATATCCCGTAGCGTCGTCTTTGAACAAAGAAAAGTATAGTGCACCTCCAAGACTGGGAACATGTATTGGTCCGCAAAGATCAGTATGAACAAGATCACCATGCAACTCAGAACGAGTTCTTGGATCTTCCCAAGTAAAAGTGTTATGGTGTATTTTACTATATGCACACCCAACACAAAACTCTGGAGTCTCAGATTTGGGTACGATAAGCCCTTCAACCATTCCAGATGACGCCATGGTGTGGATCATAGCATGGTTCCAGTGAGCCAATTGATGATGCCAGCGTTCCAAAGATTGTGTGCTGGAACTCTTAGTATCCATATCAGATGAACGAGCAATGTTCGCTGAATTTCCTGCTTCTCCCGTGCTGATGGCAGAGATCTGTAGCTGATACATCTGATCTCGTATCACTCCAATCATGACGATGTTTCCTTCATGCAACAACTAACACAAATCGCGTATATGAAGAGTGTATATGTCTTTCTGAACTGCTTGATAGCATGAGAACAAACTGCGACCAAGGCCAGGAACGGACAACACGTCGGTAAGAACTGTGATCTCAGTACCGGTGGCAGTCTTGACGTGGATTAGAATATCACCAACTCCGGCTGCATGGATCGCCACACCTCCGATTCCTTCGATTGGTGAAACATCTGCTGTTGAAATAGATTTGAAGGTTGTAAACCACGAACGCTGATTGATCATGTGTTTAGTACACCTACTATCAGCATACCAGTGCTCACTGGTCTGCCTCGAACAATGTGCCATGAGAGCTTGATGAAATTCAGTTGATGTAGCGTGTTCCATAACAAGTTTTTCAGCATCTGCTGCAATGATATTGGCCCAAGAATGCTCGGAGGACGGGCATAAAGAGACAAACGCTTTGTATAATCCTCCTGTCTTGCCTTTCTCAACAGTGTCCTCAATTGGTTTCACCTTCTTGTCTGCACTTTCGCCTATCTTTTCACTTTTGGGACACTCACGCGACCAATGGCCTCGCTTGCCACACTTCCAACACTTTGTCTCCTTTTTGTGATCTTCTATTTCCTTACGGCGTGCCTACCGCTGTTCATACATGAGGCTGGGCTTCAAATTGTTGGATGAATTTTTTGAACTGCCTTTGGATTCCTTCCCTCCGTTCTTCGACGAATTCGTTGCAAATGCAGTGACCTTTTCATTGATGGTCATTTGACGGGTCTTGAGCCTTGCTTCTTGCTGATACATCCGAAGAGTGAGCGTATCCAAGGTTTGGAGGCTTCTGTTGTGGTATCCCATGCACTGAGAACATTATCGTAACCGGCTGGGAAAGAACTCATGATCTTCGCAATAATTGCCTGCTCTGTAAAAGTGGTATCACCACAACCTGCTAGTTGATTAACAATCACCTCAATATTGCTTACAAATGAAGCAATATTCTCTCCCTCACCTAGACTGCACTTATAGAACCTCTGATGCAAGGCATGAATGCTCTCGCTGGAATCTTGCTCATGAATGAGCTTTAACTTGGACCACATGGCTACTGAAGTGGTGCAACTAATGACATGCAATAAGTGCTTTTTATCTAGCACTTGACAAAGAAGACTAATGTTCTGATTGTCTTTATTAATCCAGGCTAATTAATCAGCCCCAGCCTCGGCAGGCTTGGGCTCAGACTATCAACATAAGATCTTTTCCTAGAAATACACGCACTCAAACCAAACAGTGGTTGATTTCACACATCATATATTGCAAGCAAGGCTTTACTAATTGATCAGCAACAACAGGTACAATACTAAGCTTTCACCTAGCCTGACACAGGGAATAGTACTCTCATCGCAAGCTCCAAGAAGATTGCAAGTTGGTGCACACACAACATAAGAGAGACTAACTGATGACAGTGACCTATAACAAGCTAGCAGGGTTACTGGTCCGTCACTCATAGGTGACCGTCGACCGTGCAGTACAGTACTACTACATATGCGTATAACACTATAAGAAACCCGCGTTTTTGGTGATGTCTTCGGAAGACGCAGAGACATCTCTGTCATGTCTTTGCGGTTTTAGTGGATGTCTCGTACAACAGAGGGATGTCTCTGCGTTGTTGGAGATAATTTGAAATTACAGGGTTCGGCGAGGTGCGTGTTTCGGAAAGAACGTGTAGATGTCTGCAGACATCTGCGCGTTTCTGAGGACATGACGCGGGACATCCGGAAAGACGCACGGGATTCCAGTTTTAGCGAGGGTAAGTGTCTGAAATTTACTGGAATGCGAGGTGAATTGCTACCCGATGTAAAAAATTCAGCATAATGGGCAGCGGTTTGCAAGAGCGGAAAAAAGAACCGGTTCACCCTATTAAATACTCTTTCCTTTTTGTCCAATATACTTTTATTTAAAATCACCACATAATTTGGAATATTGATTTTATATTCGATATCTTGTACTCGCCATATTTCTGATTCGTCCATTCTTTAAAATAATTTTAAATTATAATATTATAATATTATATTAGTATCAGAATAATATAATAATATTAAAATAATAATATTTTAAAAAAACTATTATATTATATAAGGAAAAAATTATATAAAACTGATTTTTAATATTAATATATTAAAAAAGTTATAATTTATTAATATTATAATATTAAAAATCCTCGTCGGACAAAAATAGACTTTTATAATATAGGAGGATTTTCCGAAATTTATGGTAGAAAATACACGTGGATATATTTTGGAATTTCCTAATTTACAGAACTTAACCTACATGGCACGGAAAAATCCACGTTGGACGAGCTGCCACGACATACTGTGTTTAGGCCATCGTCCGTAAGACATCTCGTTCACGATGACTTCGATGACGTGGGGATGTTTTCGTGGACATCCCTTGGGATGTCGACAACGACGTCCTCGAAGCGCAACGATGTCTCCGGTGGTGAACTGCAATGTCCCATGGTACATCCCCATTATCATTTACTCTGCAACAGTGAATGCTCACGTAGCCGACGTCTTGGAAGACAGCGTAGAAGCACATAAGTCACGGTCGGAGACGTCACAAACAGCGTCCCATCAAACAGTTACACGTCTCCCGAAACATTGGAGCCTCCTGACCCTATAAGACATGCGGGATACTTCTGAGCACGTCGTAGCGGATGTCTACATGAACATCCATTGAGACATAGTAGGCGACATGAGATACAACGTCCTCCCACGGATGTTTTAGTTCACGTAGACAATGTCTATGCTGACATCCAAGATCTGTGAGAAGTGGCCCGTGATGTCGCTCTCCGAACGTCAGCTGGGACATCCCGGGGACCTTCGCCTGCTATTCATGACATGTCCGCGAAGACATCCGGAACAGACGGGCCCACGTCTCCATCATTGTCTTCTAAGATGTCCAAGGAGATGTCCCATCCGACATCGCCGCATACATTCTTCATGCAGTAGGGCGTCTTCGCACAGACGTCCACTGTAACACGGTCTAGGACGTCTATAGACGTCGGGGATGACATGGCACCGTCTCAGAAGTCACAAAACCGGACATTCTGGACAACGTACACCGAAACATTTGGGATGTCTTCTGGAACATACCAGTATGGCGTGGTCTTAGACGTACGGGATGCTTCTACAGACGTCGTGACGGGTGTCTCTCTAAACACCCGTGAAGACATCGGGCGCGACATTAGAGACCTGGAATTGCACGAAACGTCTCACTCAATGTGCGCGGTGTCTCCGCGGTCATCTCTGATGTTGCGCTCCGAACGTGGGCTGGAACATCCCGGCGGACATTTGCACGTTGTTCGTGATGTGTCCGCGATGACATCCGTAACAGACGTGCACGCGTCTTCATCATTGTCTTCTAGGATGTCCACGGTGATGGCAGATCCAGCGTCCGTCTCTGGGCCACAACACGGACATCCTTTACATCCCTTACAGCATAGGCCTGAGATGAGGCCGTACACTCGAAAATCGGAAATGGTCTACATCAGCAACCCACGTAGGTGCGATAGTGAAACTGGTGAATCACAATTTATGTATTTATGAATGATAGAATTAAATCCTAGTTTGTCTAAATGATTTAATCTTGAAGATTTTGAGTATAAATTAAAACTCCCATTCTAATACCACTTTGAACAATATAGTTAAACTTTGAATGTAAATATAGTTCATGTTTGGTTCTATATTTGAAAATTTGAAAATACTCCCACTTGAAATTTTTTGTTATGAAGGAAAAAAAAAAAAAAAAAATCCATCAAAAAAGTATTTTAGAAATAGTCAGAGAACAATTTTTGGCAACATATATTTTAAAATTAAAACTTCAATAATTTGGAAAAACTCGGAAAAATGTGGAACATATTTCTCTTCACATATTTGTAAATTGGAAAAATTTATAGCTCAAAATTCCATGCACAACCTTCTTTTCTCTTTCATAATTTTTGTGTGCACTTTTGCACTACAACAAGGCACTAATGTTTCACATAAACATTAATTTGGATTGCATGTTTGTTACTTTTAACTTCTTTTGTTGGCATTGGTAGAAGACATCACTTAGTTGTAGTAGTTCAACTTTTTTTAAACTTCTACTACCAATTTCTATTTATGAAGTTCTAAAAGATTAAAAAGAAGAGCAAAATTTTGCATTGTAACAAAAAAATTGGTGAACCATACCATGCAAAACCCATACTCATCATTGAACTTTCATCATGTTCATTACAATGTTTTTTTTTTTAAAATTTTAAACTTAGGTACTTTCAAAAACTTCATATTTCTTAATATACTGAAAAGCATTTAGACGCAAGTGTAAGATGTTTTATTTGTCTAAAAATAAAATTGTGCTTGTATCAGAGTTTATTTGATTAGAAACTTGTAAAAATTTCTTTTAACACATTTTTAGCCAAGTAAAACGCTTTTAGAAAAGCAAGACGTCTCAGTAATATGAAGTCTTTAAATTTATGTGAGTGCAAGATGAATTCAAAAATTACAGTCAATAGCCAACATTGGAACATTTGGAAGGACATCAATGATGACATCCCGCTGTCCATGAAGATTTCTAGGATGACGTCCATGAAGATGTCTAAGATGACGTCTATGAAGATGTCTAAGATGACATCCATGCGTCCCTGATGACATCTATTGGGATGACTTTCATCGAGTTCACTGGATGAACAGAGGCGGCTAGGGTTAGCTGTCCCAGCCAACCCATAAGTTCATAGTTAGGTCAGGAGACCTTTAAGTAGAATTCAAGGCTGCACAAAGCTCATTTTTGCCTTCATTTTTCCAAGAAGTTAGAGTTTAGAGTGTAGAGGTTCTCAAAAGTGTTGCCATTTATTTTTAGAATGATTGTAAACTATAGTAAGAGAATAGTAGTTGTAGAGAGAGCCATGGAACATGCACTGCTTGAGAGATGGGTGTGCAACACTAAAAGGTTTCTCTTTTTCTCTCTCAGCGGACACAAGTGAGGATGCTACGCCGCCTTGGAAGCGTGGCGGCAAGGTCAAAGTCGGGAGAGGGGACAATTTGATGAAGAAATCGGTGTTAGTGGATTTCAAAGGCGTCATGTATGACACTATGAAGAAGGTGTTGTTGTGGAAGAAACCCTAAAACTTGTAGTGTTTGATTTGTTGTGGATGAAACCCTAAAACTTGCAGTATTTGATTTGTTGTGAATGAAACCCTAAAACTTGTAGTATTTGATTTGTTGTGAATGAAACCCTAAAACTTGTAGTATTTGATTTGTTGTGGATGAAACCCTAAAACTTCTAGTATTTGATTTGTTGTGGAAGAAACCCTAAGACCTGCAACATTTGATTTGTTGTGGAAGAAACCCTAAAACCTGCAATATAATCTATCACATGTTAAGGTATGTGATATTAACATGGAATTAGGCAAAGTTTTTTGTTGTACAGCGCGGGATACAACACTCACTCCGAGCAGGAGAACGACGAAGAAGAGGACGAAGAGGACGGAGAGGACGACGATGAGGAGTCGGAAGACAAGGAGACACCGCCTCCTTCTCAGCGGCGGCGCGGCAATGTGCAGCGGGAATGGGAGAAGAAGCCGCTGCATGTGGACGAAAGAGGAACTCCGTGCGGGGTAGTGGTGGGGGCGTTCGAGACTAAGTTGCGGCGCCTGTCGAGGGACTTGGATCCCGGTCACAATTGGGCAAAACAGCAGCGTGCGAAAGATTCATGAAGCGCTTGTGGTCAGGTACAACCATCTTATTTGTCCCAGAAACTACGAAGCCTTACTGCAGAATGCAAACAATGGATCTGTATGCGCAGTTTGTGTTGTTGCCTATCACATAGGGGAGGTACTGATTTGACATTGCATACAAAGGATTCTCCATGTCTTGGAAGTGATGTGCAGATATCCTCTTGGACGTTAACGAATGTTCATGGAGACGTGTAAGGATGTCTTATGAGACGTCTGAGGATGTGCATGGAAACATGACGACTGTGACAAGGGGACGTATTCAATCAGAAAGCTCGAATATATGAATTGCTACTGCTGAATCGCGTGAACCGTCCCTGTTTTTGAAGTGAATGTGTCTTATGTCTGTTAAATGACTCTTGTTGTTTGTACGTCTGTTTGCTCGTGAATGACTCTAGTGCTACCTTTGTGATGCGTGAATTCGCAGTATGGGAGGTTAGGGGCGATCAGGGCCGTAAAACAGTACACGAAGGGTGGATTACCATTCGAGTGAACAAGGCGCTCACGAACAAACGGTTCAGGCTCAACCGCATGATCGACTAGAAACAAAAGAAGTCACCCGAACTCACCGAGAAGTAGTGGAACTATCTTGTGACAAAGAAAGCGACTGGGGCGTCAAAAGAGAAGTCAGGGCGGATGCGGAAAGTATCGAAGGGCAAGGGCACACGGTCGACACAGATGGCCGCACTTCGAGAGGGTGCGATAGTGAAACTGGTGAGTCACAGTTTTTGCAATGTAGGATGGACACTGGAACTTGTTGTTTGGATGTTTGGGGAATGTGTAGAGCTGTTTTCTAGGAGTTGATGTCATTCACAGTGCCTCTAGGGACATCCATGTGTTTGCAATGGCGTCTGCAGCAGAGTAGGTGACGTCAGTGAATGTCTTAGAGAACGTGAGGATGTTTCAGAAGACGCATTGATGCCGTCGCGGACGTAGGTGGATGTCTTAGGCGATGTTCACTGCGACATCTATTGCAAACTATACGTGGTTCCGGCTGTTCTTTCTAGTACTGGCTGCAGGGACAAGGCGAAGACTTTCAAGAGGTCGAGGCGGGAGTTCTAACGTATTTCAAATCTGTCTCAGCCACTTCATTCACTGTGTGCTGACTCGTGTACCCCCTGCTGTCTTGCTATGGTTTTTTGGTTGGATTGTGGCAGTCTCTCGAGAAAGGTCGAGCACCATTCGAGTCCGAGATCAACGACGAGATCGAGGAACAATACCAGCGGCTTAACGCGTCGGATACGTCCGCAGCAGATGCGGTCGAAGAAGAGGACGACATCGACACTAGGATGGAGGACCTCGAGGCGCGATTGGAGGTGAAGCTAACGTCATCCAACAATGCGCTCCAGTCGAAGATCGAGGGCATATTCAGGCAGCTCATGTCCGGGAAGGCGTCGTGCATGGACTCCACCCTCCCCCAGACAAAGGATGCGCCGGTGCCAGCAACCCCGGTATCGTTGCAGGTCACTCCGACGCCGACGGCCATCACCGAGCCGTGTAGGGCACCCTCGCCGAACCACGGTGCATCGGGCGTGTCACAGACGTCATTGCCCAGGGATGACGAGGTCGGTGCTGCGGAGGAGGTTGGGGGAGGGCACTCGATGGAGCAGGCCAAAGGAGGGGGCACGGTGGAGGGAGAGGCAACTGTCACCGCACCCGTCGCCGAGCCGGTTCACCAAGATGATCCATATGCGGTGGAGCAGACAACGCCGTCCGCTGAGCAGACACAGCCTGCGGTCCAGACCGAGCAGGTAACGAGCTGAGCGTAGATATGGTAGAGCAGTGACGCGTAACCACGTCTGTGACCACGTTTGTGAAGATGACTTAGGAAACGCACGGACGTCTGCAGAAACATCCCCGCGTCACGTCGGACATTGCACAGACATGTTTTGGAACACTGTGATGTTTGTATGGAACTCTGTCTAGGCAATTCGGCATGGTGTTTCTTGAATGCCATGTATGTTTTCATGTACAGACGTCATGACTGTGAAGTGTATGGAACTGAAGTTGTAATGTGCGTGAATGAAAGCTTGGGTGATGACAAGTAGGGGAGGTACACTGCATGTCTCGACATAGGTGGAGAGGGGAGGTGAGCAGTCTCTGCTGTGCATACCATACTTGATTGTCTAGTGTGAATGCGTGCATTTGAAGTAGTAGTGATGAATTGGAAGTGCAGGAGGTTGTGGACACACCGGGGGGTTCCGCGGCTAGTGTCAGGCGCAGTACTAAGCCCGACAGCATAACAAAGGCACCTGCGAAGACTCCGAAGCCTGCAGGATTGTCTAAACCTGGGAAGAGCGACACAACGAAGCCAACGGGGGCATCCAAAACAACCAAGCCAGATTCAACGAAGCAAGCGGGCCTGTCGAAACCGGGGACTGCGGCTGAGAAGGTTGGGAAATATAGATCCACTGTCATGATTGGACGTGCATTTACGCTTCACGTGAATGTCTGAAATTCAGTATTTTACGTTGAATACGGCAATTTATGCAATGTCTAAGTGGTTTTTAGATTGTCATTTAGAGTATACTGGGACATTGCATGGAAAGAGTCCATGACATGATGTCATTGCACAAGTGCAGGGTCGCACGTCAACAAGAGCGGAGGCGGCCAAGAAGAAATGAACATGCACCATGAATGAGACGCAAATGAGCCACAGCATCCCGGAATGATCGTTGAGGTATAATATGGACGATGGACACAACGTCTTCGCAGACGTCAGTTGAGACGCTGTCGCAACTCTAGGAGCGTCCGTTTGTTTGATAGAACATCCCAGGAGACGTCTTAACCTGTGATGTAGCTTGAAGTATTTGTTGGGAGACGTATAGAACGTTGTTTTCGTATGGGATGAGGGTCCAGCGGTCATGCACGTGTACAACGTTCCATGCATATATAGAACGCCCCAAGTATGAGGAATTTTGTAGTTTATGGCCATCGCATGGGCCTTGTTTAACCGCAATTGTTGTTGGCATATGTTCATGTGTAGTCTCAGACAAGCGCCGATGAGAGTACTGATAATTTTGGGAGCACCAAAAGCAACCGATGACATTGGAGCGTGTATAGCTAGTGGATGCATAGTAGACCGACGTGTGGTGGATGGGCCCGTAGATGTGAACTCTGCGCCATTTGAGGTCACGGACTGAATAGTTATCAGTATTGAACTGTGTTGTTAAAACGTTTTATGCATATGCAATGCGAGTACGTATTTGTGACTAGCAGGCATAACTCCCATGGTACAGTACAACTGCTCTGAAATGTGACGTATGGATGCTCACCGAGACTAGTGCATGTTACGCGAGATGTATTGTTCTGCATGTTGTTCATGACGTGGGGATGTTGGGGTGGTCGCGAAGGATGTCTCGGTTGGTGATATGAATATGCTTCGTGCAACGTCTACATATAGCGGCAGCTGTCTTTTACAAAACGCGGTAAAGGACGTCAGGATGTTTTATGGGTCGACTATGTGATGACGATTCTGTCTTTTATAAGATGTTTGTGAATGACGTCAAATGTTTGAGGGAATGCCTTTGTGATGACGATGATGTCTTCCGTGACACGTGTTACGAGATCTGGGGATGTTAGGTGGGACGACTCTCTTATCATGATGATGTCTTCCACAAACAATATTCGTGACGCAGTGCATGTTCTGTAAGCCGTCCCCGAGAACATAGGTACGATTGCAGAATGACGTGACCATGCTTCGTGAGACGTCTACGTTTAGCGCGGCTGTATCTGACAACACATGGTACAGGACGTGAGGATGTTTTCTGGGTCCACTCAAGGATGTCTATGCGCATATCTTTTGTAACACGTTCAAAATGACGCTCTCGCACGTCCGCGTCTATGCACGAATGTCTCTTGAAACACAGTGATGTCCCGGGAGACGTCCAGGGAAACATGCGGCGGAACTAAAAAAACCCAGGCCTCTGCTGATGTGGCATGCCACGTCAGAATTTCCCGGGTGACACGTCGGAATTTCCCGGGTCCACGTCGGATTTTCCCGCCGCCACGTCAGAATGTGGCGGGACCACGTTTTCGTCCACGTCACCCACGGGGAGGATGAATTCCATCCCGACGTAGCACTGCCCGTCCTTTTGCCGCTGATGTGGCGTTGACGCAGCGCCGACGTGTCACACCTTTCAGCCTCCGAAATTCGGTAGACATCCAACGATGTCTACGCGTTTCTGCTCCTGTCCTCTAGACATCCCACCATGTCCCCATTATTAGCCATGCTAGAAGACATTACAGACCATGTCTACACGTTGTTTTCAAGACATCACCAAAAACGCGGGTTTCTTATAGTGTAAGTAACTAGACAACTAACTAGTTACTTTCAACACTACAATGTTTAATTCAATTAGTGTCAGAAGTACGAACATAATATTTTTGGACCTATGATTGTTCATCATTCTAGAAAAGTATCCAAGCTGTCACAAAGTTGAGTTTTTGCACACAAAGATGCTAATTTGATTTCAACTTCTTATCTCAACTTGTACAATTTTATCTCATGTGGTAATTTTTAATGTGGATGAAATCTTCGTGTAGGAGACAAGCTAGCAAACAAAGAAGAATCTCATATGACCTTTAACACGCAATTCGCTATTTAGGCACTTGGCCATATAATCATGCACTTGGTCCCCATGCGCATAAATTGTTTTGTCTAATTTAAATATAAAAAAAAAAGGACGATTCTTGTCTTTCTACAATCCCTTAAATTGTAAACAAACAATTCTTTTATTTATTTTTTATTCTTATCTTTATCTTTTCTTTTATCTTCTTTTTTTATCTTTTCTTTTTTATCTTGATTTCTTTCTAGTCTTCTTTCTTGTCTTCCTTCTTGTCTTTCTTGTATTCTTTCTTGTCTTTTTTTTTCTTCTACTCTTTCTCCAGCTGTGGCTGCTGAACCCTAAACGGCGGGAGCAAAGGAAAAAAAAAAAAAAAAAAAAAAAAAAAAAACTTTTTTTTTGATACTTTATTTGGCCGTAGGGTGCTGCTAAACCCTAAATGGCGGCCGCCAAAAACAAAAAGAAATTAAAAGAAATTAAAAAATAAGACTTTATTTGGCTGTGGCGTGTTGCTGAATCCTACACAGCGGCCACCCAAAAAAATAAAAAAAATAAAAATTCACATTTTTCTTCTCCCTCTCTATCTTCATCTTCATCTTCATCTCCATCTTCATCTCCCTCTCCATCATCATCTCCCTCTCCCTCTCCTTCCCCTCTCCTCATATATATAGGGGAGAGGAGAGGGTCTCTCCCACTCACTCTTCCACTCCCTCTTCCCCCTTCTCTCCTCTCTCCTATATATATGAGGAGAGGGGAAGGAGATGAAGAGGGAGAAGAAAAAAGTGAGTGGGAGAGGGTCTTTGGGTGGGCAGCCGCTGTGTAGGGTTTAGCTGCACACCACGGCCAAATAAAGTTTTTTTTTTAGAATTCAGCAGCACCCCACAGCCAAATAAAGTACCGAGTTTTTTATATTTTATATTTTTATTTGTTTTGTTGTTGTTGTTGCTTTGCTCCTGCCATTTTGGGTTCAGCAGCCACAGCTGAAGAAAGAGTAGAAGAAAAAAAAAAGACAAGAAAGAAGACAAGAAAGAAATCAAGATAAAAAAGAAAAGATAAAAGAAAAGATGAAGATAAGAATAATAAATAAATAAAAGAATTGTTTGTTTACAATAAAAGGGATTGCAGAAAGACAACATTGATGTTTTTAGAGAACTTTTTAACCAATTTTTTTTAAGCCAAGTATGCTTATGAAATGAGCGCACTTGGCCAAGTGCATAAATAGCAAATTGCGTGATCTTTGTCTCTTTTGTCTCCTTTTTATCTATTATTATCTTTTTTGTATTTTTGGTTAACTTCTTTTAACTTCTTTTTTGTGATGGAGTGAAATGTAATACTCTTAAGTGTTGTGGTTTTTGGAGATTTTTTGGTTCCTTAATTCTATGAGTTGAATTTTTCATGAACACTTTTGAATTAAGATTTTAGAAATTTTTGATGAATCAATGCAATATGAAATGAGACATAAAAAATTTCACAAATCATCCCCATTCTAATCAAATCACACATGTATAAAGCTAACTTCCCATAAAATTTATAGTAAAAAAATCCACACAACAAAAAGTGTATGATGAATGAGAAAAATTGGATGAAATCTGTACATCGTCCCAAAAATGAAGGCCTAGGCAATTAGGGGTTTACCTTTTACCGCCTTGCCCTATTTTGCAGAAACCTCAAATTTCTCGTGTTTTAAAAAAAACAACTCTCTGTTGAGATTAGGGATATTATTAATAGTATTCAACCGTATAAGTAGAAGCATAGCTTAATCAATCAAACAAGTGTCGGTTAAACCTTGGTAAGATCATATCGTTGGATTGGAAAATCATAGTATGTCTTTGAATTGTATAATGCACATTCAAAAATGAGATTTTGGAGAGTGTATGACTTCAAGGTTAAATATAACTTGGGTTAAATTTTCAAAAATGAAAGTGAAGCAGTTCAACAATGACATATGTCAACACCTCTCCGTTGCAATCTTTCATGTCAAGAATGGACTCACATAATTATTGTGAATTTTATAAGTGATAGTGACTTATCCATATACGGTTTAGAACTAAATTTATACATATAAAAATGAAAGAAGTTGGTACATTTATCAATATATCGGAATACATACACTAATGGAACATGAACAAGAGAACACGATTCAAAAAACAAAACAAGATAACAAACTTCCAAACACAAGAAATATTGCATAGTACATGTGTTGTATTTGTAAATATTTGCTGTATTTTGAGGTATTAGCAATATTTTGGTGTTTTGTGCATAGGTATTTTGATAGCTCCACAAATCCAAATCAAAATTTCTTTTTGCAGTGTGTGCGTGAAATGAACCCCCACATTTGAACTTCAAACATTGATGCTTGGTTTGGAATAGATCTTTCGGTAGTTTGCAATAACAAGCCTCTGTGACCATAGTGTGGTTGCGTGGACTGTAAAGGGTTAACCCTTAAATGCGCAGATGTACGTTTGAAGAAACTGAATACAAGAGGTCTTTCTGGTATTGCTGATGAGTTGATCGACCAAAAATGAGTTTTTGAACTTGAATTTTTTTCTCCACACAGGAGTATGGAACGATGAGATGTGGGAATTTTCGTCAAATTTTGTGAGTGGATTTGGGTCACCAAAGAATCCATTATATAGTGCAATTTGAGCAAGTTGGTGTAGCATTTAGCATACGGTGCACACTGCATAGGGCACAAATGGTGCGTCCAATATCCATTTCTGGTGCTGATTTTCCCGTTGAAGAGCTAAGAGAGGTGAGAGTCCAACCGTACAATTACTTTGGGTGCAAGCGCTGCTCGATGCCTCCATGATTTTTAGCAACAGAGACAACAGGTTCGTAGGAAACGACTTCATAGCAAGTTGCAAGTCGCACAACGACAACTCAAGCGCACAAACCAATTCTAATACAAGTCCTTGCAGCCAATGGGAACACTAGAAGAGAAGAGGGACTTGTACACTGGGCATGTTCACTCAGATGTGGCCAAATTCACTCAGAATCCCACTCCAGGCTCAGTGAACAAGTCCCTCCACTAGGCAATGGCCTGATATGCTGGGCAATGGCCTGATATGGGTACCAGTGAGACGCGTCTTACTACGTGTGACTTATGTCTAACTCATTTTATGCGTGCTAAAAATTCTGTCTTTTAACATGTATATAGTTGCAGCTATGGCGCCTTTAACACCATCTAATCTTTGTAATTTTCCAATGTTTTTTCCTTACCAAAAGGATACTTCTCGAAAATCACACTATTTTTGGAGGGGGTACCCATATCAGGCCATCACCCCGCACGCTCGTGTTTTCGATTCAACTGAATGTGAATCAAAACCGTTACAGACAGGATAGCAGGGAACTGCTCCTCTGGGCTGATGCTCACTAGCCTCGGTACTCTAAATAGTGTATTTAGTGTGAGATACACTAATTTACATAAACATGTTGTAAGTTTTTACTGCTGACCAATTTTTTTACCCTCTATATTGGTCAAGATGGGGATCTTTCAATAGTATTGGAATCAATGTCTTTGGTAAAAAAATTTGTCGAGAGTAAAAATCTATAACATTTTCAAATCTTATAATTATCTCACACTAAATACACTATTTAGTGTAGCGTCAGAGTGTTGGAATTGTTACTTTTGGCAGATTTCCCTATGCTAGATGGTGCTTTCGGAATTACATGCAGGCTCTCAGGATTATTCGTCTTTTTTAAAGACGCAAGCCTCTGGTTCTAGAACTTTCCCTGGAAGTATGCGTTTTATCATCAAGGGATCACTGGCAAGAGTCCTTGTTAATTGAGTGCACAAATGAATCGCTGACACAATTACCGGTACTCCAGACTAAGATAACGGTTCACAAGGAACCCTGACCATATCACCAGGCAGTAATAGGTACAAGAATGATGGTAAATTCTTGGTAATCACTTGCTAAATTAAACAACCACTTGCAAAACTTGCTATAAACAGCAGTTTGACAGTAATGTTTACTTCCCAGTGAATTGGACAAGGTTCCCTGTGGTTATGAAGGACTTAGGATGGGGAGCATGTAAAATCACTCGCAATCCTTCAATTCGCTGTAAACTTTGTCCAATGTGAGAAGCGGAACTCATAACTCTCATTGGTTCACGCAACGTAAACACCACTTCCTTCGTCTTACCAAAATAGCTAGACCTACACAGCGATGGACAACAATTTACATCAGAGATCCTCCCTAATTGTCGCAGATGTGAATGCTTGTATAGATTAGTCAAGGTCAATAGAACAACGTTCAAGTTCACTCTACCTTGAAACATACGATCGTCAGGCGAGAGATGAGTGTCATGCGCTCAGGAATTTCCCATGGCAGTAGATTAAAGACTTAGGTTCAATTAAATCTTATTATTATTTATGTATGGCGATTAGGAAGTGGATGATAAGAAAATTATCGTTGCTAATCCGTATAGAATCAAAACAGCATTTGACGCAATGACAAACTTGATTAATAAATCTGAGTACCTGATCCAATCCAAAACGCAGCTTGCTGCACAAATCTCATGAATATCACAAATGTATTACCTGCCGAGTAATTGAACCTCAAAAAGTGAATGGACCAGATGTCTGCTTTGCAGTTGTGAGAGCCAACACCACAGACTGTGCTTGTTAAACAGTAATGACCGTATTGATGATCTTGGTCTTCTTTAACCTGAGCACAACCAGTCTTGTGATTGATTATATTAAACCACAAACAAGACAGATGCATTAAATCGCCACAAGTAACGTCTTCAAAGGGGACATGCTTTGACCATTATTGAACAACAAACAAACAATGGTTGTTGTTGCATGAAGATTTCCCCCTTCACATCATGCCAGTGAAGATTATGTATTAGATAACCGGTCGAGCCGCGTAGCGGCGAGTCGGTTATCGTACATAACCGGTTGTTCATTTTTTAATCACAACCGTTGATCTTCATGATCCAAGGACGTAGGATGGAAGTTGAAAGGAGAGAAGGTTATGAGTTGCAACTTGTGATGGTGATGGTGACGGTTGCCAATGGGATGGAGCCACGTAAGCGTTGAAAAGTCAACAACCGGTTATGTGATATTGAGAATGACTTCTTCAAGATCATGCCTTCAATTTAGATATGAACCCTATAATGTGCCCATTCAACACTGTTTTCAAAGATTCGTTATAATTTTTTTTATGAAAAAAAAAAATGGAGTTGATGTACAAAGCAAAGTTGTAAATGTCAATGTGAAGATCACACCTGTACAGTTGGATTCATCATATTTTTTATTAATATTTTTAAATTAGTTTTGCAAGATTTTCTCTTGAAATTCAATTAAAACCCCAAATTAACATTAAAAATATTAAAAAATATTGTAATGAAATTGGAATAACATGCACTACGAGATGGTATGGTTTCCGTTATTTGATTCTACTTATTTTGGAAAATCATGTTTAAGGTCTCACTTTTTGAACTAAGAATGAAACTTGACATAAACCAATTATGTTGTTTTTCAAAATATCACAATATCTTATTTTGAAGATCCATACTGTACAAATGATAGTCAATTAGCACAAGAACCAAGAGAAATTTGGATAGATGAAAAATTGTACAAGATGTTGTAATTTGTTCATCGTTCATTATATGGACGCAGACGCGTCAAAGGGTGAATCATATGTACGAGCCAACCTAAAGACGTGAACCAGTCCTTACTACATCAAAAGATAGATCTCCTGAATCATTCAACTGAAGTGCTAAGCAACAGACAGCATGTAGAGGCCTTCCTTCTTAGGAAACCTCATACAAAAGATTCTCTACGATGTTGTCTAAAAGGTTCTGGAACAATCTAATTTTGCTCAAAACCCTGTTTAGTATTGGTATCCAAGCATAGGTTCTTTGCACATTTTGTATAAGCATTTGTAATCTTTGGGTATGTTCCTGCATTCCTGAGCTTGTATTTTGGCATATACCAAGTCTAGCATACACGCAAGTTGGCCCTGAAGCAAAGCAACCGATCAAAGCTCCTTGTATGGGGTCTATCAACGACAAGAGCATCGCCCCACAGGAGACCGAGTGGGGCATAATAAATGCTTTGGCAAGCTGCAACTCAGTCAAGGTGCTCCGAATCAACTGCTTCAAATCACCTCTTTCTGTTTAATAACACTATTAATTTTAATGCTTGCTGTTTCTTTCTAAAATTCTGAGGCACATCTTTACACTGTTTCGAGATGTTTCACAGCCAGTGCCAAATGCTTAGCAGGGACGTTTAAACCATTTCTGTGCATGTTGCAAGCGCAAGCCGTCTTTGTACAACACAAAATAGTGAATACGCACGACTTCCTCAGCACAACTCAGAGGTTGCAATGCCCAGCTGCTATGAAACAGGCAGTGTGTGTTTGCACCATTGCAAGTGAGCCCAAGTTTTGCTCTTCTATTCCCTCGAAATGGTTTAGGGTTTAGGTGCAAAGTTTCAATGACAAACTAATTTAGAAGAGCAAATCGTCGTGAAGCATGAAAAAGGAAAAATAGGCAGAAGTGCACTGGGGGGGGGCCGGCAGAAGCGCACTTACCGTAGGTGATGAGAACGGAGAAACCTCTACAACGGCACCGTTGCAAAGGCTCGAATGCCAGTGAATTACGAAAATCAACAATTCAACTGATTTTGGAGCTGCGATTGAACCTCAAGCATGTCTCTGCCTAAACCCTAATTCTAAAACACGAATCTCAGTGGACTGCAGCGCTAAACCCTAAAGCCTTCTATGCGTCTGCTTTGACAATGGAGAAATTCTGGAACTACAAGCGGGAAGAGGGAAAATGTGTGGTTTGAAATCACACTTGAGGTGGTTGTTGCGCTTGCCAACGTTCTCCTGAGCTACCCAATCCCAGCTTGCAAATCCTACGAGGCTGCCATTTCCATGGGGAGAATTCTGCACACTCACTTGAAATCTTCCGCACGTTTTCAACTCTCCATGAAGCGTTCAAGAGCAAAAGAAGAAAATGCAAAAGAACTCTTAATTGTGACACTCCTCTGTAGTTTTTGAATCACTTCAATTCAGCCATTAGCCATAAGCTTTTCACAATACAAGCTAAACCATGGACCACTATGGTCCATCTACGCACTTCAGGGTTAAGTCATATGTCGAGAGAATATTGTGGAACACCTCTTAGCACTATTCCATTGTTTGACAAGTGATAAGACCGCTCCTTGCAACAACCGAAAAGCTCTAGCACTACATTCCGGATGCTATTTAGATCCTGCATTCTGCTTGTATGTTATGCTTGTCAATTCATTTTGTGCACTTCAGGCATAATGCACACACATTGAATGCCACGTCTTACCACAGGCATATGTTGCCATTACAACTAAGGATCAAAAACCATTAAATGAACACTGCTCAGTGGAGCTTCAATGACGTGGCTCAAAATCGATCCACTTGATGTTACAATGGAA
This sequence comes from Pohlia nutans, assembly GCA_022496805.1. Lineage (NCBI taxonomy): Eukaryota > Viridiplantae > Streptophyta > Bryopsida > Bryales > Mniaceae > Pohlia > Pohlia nutans. The sequence continues at coordinate 36,787,136 of CM040089.1, read as the reverse complement.
ATGGGGTTGTCTACAACCTCACACTTGGAAATTGCATAAGAAAGTCATTCATACATAGTGATCTCAACAGATTTGGCTCTTGTACTCAAAAGTGATCTCTCCAGAGCTCTATACATACATCTCCCCAAAACTACACTCCCTACATATGTTAAAATGCTTGCAAATAGTACCCTCTCCCTGTCTTTCCCTAGAATGAAAAAAAAGCCTGCCCCTATGCTAAAATTTGACATATGAAAACTTGCACCACAAGTGGAAAAACAGGTTGCATATGAAAAACCTGCTGCAGTGTTCAGGAAGTCCAAAACATAATAAAAGCCATTGAGATTTTCTAATTCTCAAACTGCTTATCAACTTGCCTGGACCTCCGGGGCTTCTTGCTGGTGGAGGAGCCACTGTGAGTGCCGCGGTGCCTCTTGTGATGCACGGCCTTCTTGGGAGAACCCAGCAACGACCGAAGAAACATGAACACGGTGACGAAAGGAAGGGCCAGAATCGCAGCAGCCAACACCCAGATGAACTGTGCATTTTCCGCCAACGACGACAAAAACTCGTGCTTCCCCAACTTGGCCTTCAACTGGCTCTGCACTTGGGAGTGGTAGCTATGGGCAGCAGTCACAACGCGGCGATAGTGAGGTCCTGCCAGTGTGTTCACTCGCTCGAAATGTGGCGCCACACATGTCTTTGCCCGGTCAATGTAAGGTTTGCTCTTCTGTTTCACAGCCTGCACATGAAAACTCAATGTCAAAAAAATAACCAGTTTCCCCCCTCCAAGCAGACGAATTCAACATATGACAAATTGTTTCCAAGAACTTTTAACCCCGAAGCCCAAATTGGGATTCATATTTTGTTTAGCAGTTTTGAGTAGCTCTTATGTTGACTTCTTTTTGTTCAAATTTATTTATTGTTTGACCAACACGTGCAATGTTCTTCACTGATATAAAACTTAGTCCCATCGGGATTATTGTTTTTTATCAATTGAATTTGTCATTTTAAAACCATAAATCCTTGGTCCTTTAGGGTTTAAACAACATCATCAAGAAAATCTGTATAGAGATCTCTTTATGATTTTGTCAAAAAGGTTCCGAAACAATCTAATTTCACCGAAAACAATAACCATGTTATATACAAAGTGGAATCAGGAAATTCAGAAAGAGTATGAACCCCAAAAGGACCAAGGATTCATGGTTACATGATGAATCAATTGAACATATTGTGAAAAATATAGTTCAAATTTCAAGTCACCAGAATCACTAAAGAACATTGCATGTATTGGTCTAAAAATATATATAAATTAGGTGAACGACGTACTCAAAACTGCTTACAAAAAACGTGAGGTTGAATTTCAGCCTTCTGATCCTGTAGAGGTTAATTCAAAAGGATTACAAAAGATGCATACCTCCACATAGGGATTGACAGTCTTGTGAACAGTATCAACATGGGGTGCAATGTAGTCACGAGATGAGACGGCAGTTTTCTTCACAGTTTCCAGATGGGGAGCGACAGCAGAGGCAAGCTTCTGCCACTTCTGCTGAATCACGGGGTTCACTTTGGTGTGGAAAGTGTCGAGATGGGGCTTGACGTACTCATGAGCATCAGCAGCTTTGCTGGATGCAGATCTCTTGAAGCTCATCACCACGGGCTCTGCGTGGGTGGACCAGCGCGAGGACGCCGTTTTCTGCAGCGTCTCGGCGTGCGTAGCAGCCCACGGAGGCAACCAGGCCGTGTGAAGCTCCTCCAGCTTCTTGGCTTTCTCCTCCGCTTCGGCTTTGGCCTTCAACATGGCCGCCTCCGCGATTTGGAGCCCGCGCTCGGCTTTCCGAAGCCGCGCCTTCTGCTCCTCCAACGCCTGGACGGCCTTCTCCTTGTCTGTCAAATGCACCGTCGCTGTTTCTTCCACTGATTTCGCCCGGTTCGCGTGCAAATCTGCTTCAGCTCTGAGCTTGTTCGACTCCTGTTGTAGAGACTCCACCTGGGACTCCAGCTCCCGGATCTTTGACATGGCTGATTCTACCTCAATCGACCGCAGTGTGGTCAATTTCTCTTCCAATTCGGTGATCTTCGCTTCCTTCGTCTTCAATCCTTCCTCAAGAACACTGAGCTTGGATTTCAGTACCGTGATTTCCTCATGATGAGGAGCCTCGCTTTCTGCCTCCACCAAAGCGCCCAAGGTAATCACCAGGACTACGAACACAAGTGACTTCACAGTTGCCATCTTGATCAGCATTGCAAAACCTACTCACTGCACAGGAACAAACGCGTATTAATACAAAATCCTTCATTTGAATGTTTAGAACGTTGAACACCAAGTACAACGAACGTTACTTGCCAAACCCTAGAGTGGAAATCTTCAAAGTAAATTCAAACATTGTAGCATGGACCATTCATTTGGCAAACGTCCCAAACAGAAACAACGGCAAAACCTTCTCCAGCTTCAAAATCCCTGGAGCATCTCACGTGCACATGAGAACCGTCACAGCGAAACTGACCCATGAAAACGCAAAACCCCAAAAAAAATAAAAAATGGTAACATCTAAGATCAAGCAATCTTCCTTTCTTACTACTCCATACGACTGAGATGCAAAACTAAGAAACTAGATTTACATCAAAAGATCCCATTTTTCAAACCACACAACCTCGGGAACTGCAAAAACGTCTGAAAAGACACCTAGTACCAACAAAACAAAACCCCAGGCGCACACAACAAAAAAATCAAACCAATCTCCCCAAAAACGAACGCAACAAAACCAGAGGGTGGCGATTCGGCAGAGACTCACGTTTGAAGCATCAAAGGAGAGGGTGAGCTAAAACTCCAGATGTTGCAGGGCTTGTTGACGATGGTTTGCTGTGGCAACTAGTAAGCGGGGCAAGTGCCCTAGAGTTTCCGAGGAGTTTTATTATGACTCCTGCAACCAGCCAGGCAGAGAGAGGAAGCAGAACTGAAGGCTACAGAAGAGCCAGTGGAAGTAAAACTGAGTGCGAGAGAATAATAATGGGGCAGTGACCTCGGAAGGAGGGAGGCAGGATTCGTGGCACCATCGCTGGTGTCCGTCACCGTCCTTATATTCAAAGGGTGATTTTTTTTATGGAAAAAGGTTTCTTAGGAAACGTGACGTGGAAAAGTGACGTGGCAGACATCAACAGGTTGGGCATGGTCTAGGTGTCACACATTTCTCACTATACTAAATAGGGGTGTCAACGGGACTAAAAATTTATTAGGGGATTTACATTGTGAACGATAATATCATCATTTTATGGAGTGTCATATTATGGAGGGTAAAATATGTACAGTAAAATAAAATGTTGGTACAGTAAGCTTGTAAGGTGACAGAGTATAATAGAGCAGTGCAACGGAGCACCCTTTTGAAGAATGGATCGAAAGAGAATCTTCACTTAAATCCATTTTTTTAAGTAATGAAGAAATGCCATTTGTATTCCATGAGTTTTGGAACTACCGTGTCATTGCCATGTGAACTTAGTTTCTGATTGTAACTAGATTGCGGTCCCATTGCACAAAGGTATTGGCTTCCATTGCTCTATTATGCTATGCGAAACCCAAAGGTAAGAAAGCAAAGGAGGTAAAACTGAACTGCAATACGCGTGCAATACGCGGTTCGGGACAATATTGTACAATAATGTGCTTAGCTAAACGTTTGATGTCGTACAATGTATTGTGCTATTGTATGATTTTATTTTTATTTCTTTATTTATGCTATATAGTCTCAATATAATGTGACGGTAAGAGCATCAACACCAATGGCACTTCAAGCCGGTATATACAGAGGGTGGGTTGGAGTGCTACTATTCGTGAGCACATGCAAAGCTATGACAAAAACCATCTCCCATCAACTACTAATCTATCACTAGTAAAAAGGTGGTCTTTGGACACCAAAAAATAGTGCCAAAACTGGTGCCAATATGTGTATTGTACTAGTGTGTTGTACTACATGTCAGTTGTAGCATCGTGGCTACTGCAACCGACTAATTTAAAATAAGATTTCTAGCTTGGATAACATGATGTCCGCTAGTCACGTTAGCTGCTACTCCAATGGACTAGACGAACAATGCAGCTTTGGTCATTTCTACAATGTCAAAAAAATACAAACCAAAAGAATCTAGAATCCTTTTTTAACTGCCAACAAGATCCAAAAACACAAAGACAATTTGGAATTAATAGGAACCATATTCAATCAAGTGTTTTTTCATTTGCAAAAAGTGATATAATTGCCAACACAGTCATGTTTCAAATAAATTGAATGATTTTCTAAAATGTTAGTTCCATGCTACTAGTACAAGTGTAAAGAAGCATAACATTTTGGAGTTGGTTCCTTTTCTACAGTCCCTTTTTGAATTGAAGGTTTACAATGTTACTACAAAGGCATCGTTTCTATCATTGAAAAAAGAAGGCTCTTTTAGCATTTGGGTTCCGTGATGGGTTCACTTGGGGGATCTATCAATTTCCAAAGATTATAAACGGAAGTATGCTCGTAGATCGATCTCACAGTGTGCATCTTGTTATGCAAATGACCACGGAGGTTGTGTAATTCCTTAATAGGACGAGCCATATTGGTGAACCTTGAGATGCCCGTATTAGTCCACTTGTCCTTTGGAGGATATGTCTGCACACATGAAGTTATGTCACCACCAAATCAAACATCATATTCATTGTAGAATTGGTAAACAACTATAGTAAATAATACTCCCCCTAACTAGAAATAATTGTCCTATTTAAAAAAAGTTTCACTTAACCTTGTTTCTACCAAAATAAATCGAAAAGTGAATAGAATGTTGATAACATTAGAGTTAATCGTAAAGACCTCCCTCTAACCTCCCTTTGAACTATACTTGGGTGAAATAGTGTCTTGTTATAGATTGTCCCCTTGTGGACATGGACTTGGAGCTTTGGTAGAAGGTGTGGGAGCTATAGCGAGGTATGGAGAATAACGATAGGACCTTGTTTTAGATTGTCTCACAACTCGGCATAGACTAGTTTTGGGTCTATTTTTGTTTCAATATGAGTTGAACGTAAGTTCAAAATAAGTTTTTCAAAACTTTCCTCTTTGGACTGACCTTTTGGTTAACTCTATTACCTCTCGAAGGACTGGCTCTTTGTGGAAAAAAAATTCATGATAACACCCATTTGAATTTTGAAAAGCCATGATTTTTGAATTTTAACTCATAAGAATTGAATTTATTTGAGACCAAATCTTATATCACCAAAATCAATGAAAAACATTGCATGTCTCGGTCAAAAAATAAATAAACTTGAACAAACGATGTCCACATAGGACCTATTCAAAACTGCTTTAAAAAAAACCGAATTTGGGCTTCTTGGTCCTTTACGAGTTAAGAATGTTATGTCCCTTCCATTCTTCAATTCTTCCACATTTGATAATGGCTAAAGATTCTTGGATATGAGCACAACATACAACATCATGAGATCCATTTCAAAAGGATCTATCAATATATCACAACATTTGCAACTTAATGATTTGAGCCGTTGTGTTTCATTTCTAACCTGTGTCACATTCTCGCGTCGGAAATGGCTAACTTCAGTCTGCGTACAATGTGTCCTCAACTTTTGCAGCTCCAGTTTCCTGCAGTTTAATTGCGCAAACTCACATTCAGAAAAGTTGCAGAGTATATATACCACACTACCTTGCAAGCTTTTCGTCATTGTGAGATCTTTCTACTAGTAAGACTCTGATCTATAAAGAAAAGAAAATAAAAATGGCAACGCCACGTTGAAGTGGGCTGATTCCAATTGTTACAGGTTCCCAATAAGGTGATGTAAAACACCAAAATAACATTGCTTCTCATGTAACATAACTACATGTAGTCTTTGAGCAAGTTGAAAGACCATTCTTGTGTGTAGATAACCATTAGAATAACGGAAAAAGATGCTAGAAACAACAATTAACTCCTAAATGTCCCAACGTCCAGAAACTGGATCACGAACAAATTCAAAGCCTTGTAACTTTCTCATACAATCTTGGATGACTTTCATCCAAGTCACCTTTGCAAGCCTATTAAATTCTCTACCAATTAAAGTAAATCTCTTGTGATGGGGAGATGTTGATAATATTGGAGAGGCCTCCAAATGCAAGTATGTCAAATTTTTTGGGTAGATTTTATGCTTGCAATGGTCCCTCTCATGTACATCTGAGCCATGCTAATATCTATTTTTGAGGCTAGCATCTACTTGTGTTCAAAGGGTCGGTACGTAAATGGTTTGGAGAGAATGGAGAACTTCCAAGAGCCAAAAAAGTGTCGTTTTAAGTAAAATAAGGATCATTGTGAGCAATACGATTCTTTGCAAGAGATGGTAACTATGAAGCTGTTATGAATCACTAGGTTGGCCCATGCCGGAGTTCCAGCGACAGAACTGTCCTCACATGCGTGCGTGCTCTCTATTATGTACTCCCTCTGTTCTGAAATAAAAGGCACCTTTGAGAACTGGAAGTAGTGTTCCCATGGGCTTTTTATTTTGGAGTAATAGATTCCGGAAGTGTGAAAACAATTCAAAGTGTGAGATGAAAATCCAAAAAGGACTAATGCTAATAATGCAAGGCCGGAATACCTGAGGTGGAGCTTCTCTCGGTCCCATCGACACACCCATGGGTGGACCTCTGTTTGTGTCCCAAAGTCTTTTGGCACAAGCTCATTCACAAGCTCCGTCTCCAAAATCTGTTCCAATTCTAATACACTCAGAGCTCTTTAACCCCCAAAGGACCAAGGATTCATGGTTTTAAAACAACAAATTCAATTTATCATATTGTAAATAATAAATAATTTGGATGGGACCAAATTTTATATCACTAGAATCAGTGAAGAACATTGCATATATTGGTAAACAACAAATAAATTTAAATATTTCAACAACAATAGAGTTAATCCAAAAACAGAAGAGGAGTTCAAGTAGAGTTTGCATCCAATATTAACAATTTCTGACAAGCATTGTTCATGAATAGTCCCTTGGTCGGCTATCTTAGGCTTGTGAGAACTCTCTTTTAGCATTGGGGAGGTCACGAGTTCCATACCCCACAGCAGTGTAAGGCCTTGCTTTAGATTATTCTCCAACACACCATAGACTAGTTTTGCAGTCTCAAAACGAGTCTAAGGTGAGTTCAACAAGAGTTTCCATTTCGAGACACTCTTTTTGGTTAACTCTAATATATTGGCAAACTAATTCAGCAACTCAATCACGCTTTTTCTTTTAAGAGTACGTTCACCACATGACTTGACAACAAAAAAATTACAATTGTATTTCCAATGCCAACGGCACAGGTTTTGCGCTAGTACATTACAACGTAAAGTGAGAGCTTGGTCCATGCTCACAATGGGAATGTAGAACTGGAGAAAGAGAACAACGGACCTTTGGGATAGAGAGGTAGCAAAACGCAGGAGTGCCTTGCAGATTCAGCAAATGAACGTATTGAGGCATCTCTTGCGCCATCTTTGCCACGTCGGTAATATACTTGCACGGTGCCTCCAAGAACCTACACTCCCAACCCGTTCAAGGCAACATTAAAAACAATGTTACTGCTATCTACTGAAATTGTCAAAATGCTTGAAGCAAAGTATTCATTGGAATTAACCGGTTTCATCCTGATTTTAGAGCACAGAAGAAGAAGAATGAACTCTGGCCCAAAGTCTAATATGAATGAAGAGCCTATTGAAGGTAGTTCCTACTAAATAGCCTTGATGTCCACATTTAGAGGTAAACCCAACGATAAAGACTTTAAAAACATTAAAGATCTGTTCTGTTAAAGGTGTACACCAATTTTGCATTTAGTAAGGAGGTTGATGATTGCTAATCCTCTTCAATTCACTATATAAACTTCAAAAACTGCATGATAAGTGTGCATGAAATTCACAGTCCAAATTCATAATCATAATTTTGTGCTCAAAAGCCTAATTGCTTGCTTCCTTTCGGAGGTAGACTCTATGACAGACTTAGAACACATGTTGTATTGTTAGTATGGATTCATGAGCAGATTGGGAAGAGTTCTATGAGTACCTATTTTGTGAGTCTTCATCACCGAAGCAAAACAATTTCATGTCTCCAGTTTGAACGATGCCCATATAGGGATCTCCTTTCCATAGGATGCCATTGTTTTTCACAAAACAGACAGGACAGAAGCCATTGTACTCAATTTGAGGCTGCTTGGCCAACACATCGGCTACCTTGTCTGGAGGAATGAACGCGGCTTTACATTCATCTCGGATCACTTTGTACCTGAAAATTCATCTCACTGGAGTTAGCTGAATAGTAATTGAGTTTCTTCCCACTCATTTGCAGGCTATGAACAACAACAACAACAACTCTAAACCTATTGAGGTATATAAAATGTACATGACTTGTAGATGACAAAAATAGGTAGTTTTCAATTTTGACAATTCATAAAATGTACTAAGATTGTGTTCTCTTTAATTTTGGACAACAAACCTTCTTTTCTAACACCCTCATATTCTACTAGAAGTAGAGGTATAGGGTTTAGGGTTTAGAGCTTCATCCACAGACCTTTTAATATCCTCTTTAGGAGGTTCGCAAGGCAGAAACAGAAAGTTTTTCTGCTTTTTGTCTAGGCGTTTCTCGGTGTGGGGCATTTCTCTGTAGAAAGGATTGTTGGCCATTTCTAGCAACGGTTTGGCAGCTTGGATTCGAGCTCGCAAGTTGCGGAACTCTTGAGCTATGGCAATATTGAGGGCTCCCAGTGCTCGCAACTCGGGAAATACCTGCGCACATCACATTCTTGGAAAAAAGGAATCCAAATTCTTTACGTGCACAATCTTGAGCCCATCTCACGCGGGAGGTACCAAAAACCACAACAACAAGACAGACAGACAAACAGACACTGGCCACTCACCAAGCACCATACAGTCTACCCTCCATACAATGACACTCCATAATATGACGATATTATTGTTTCAAGCAATACACATGTGATGAGTCATTTCTGTGACTAATCCATGCCTGCCACCTGAAGGTAGGGCTTCCCAAAACATGTCATAATAGAGAGAGACAAATTTAAGTGTATTTCTGGTTAAAAAGGGTGAGTTCTCACAATTAGTTAGCTCGTCTCCTTGTGATTAACCCCTAAAAGACAAAGAAGCCCAAATTGGGCCTTTGTATTTTTCTTAGCAGTTTTGAGGAGGTCCTGCATGAACTTCCTTGTGTTCAAATTTATTTGTGTTTTGATCAACACATGCAATGTTCTTCGCTGATTCTAGTGAAATTTGGTTGCATCTAAATTACTCCCTCTATCCGGGAATAATTGTCCTAGTTTTTGGCGTGTTTTAGCTTAACGCTCTTTTTTTTTTGCCAAAAAGCCATCTCAATATTCAAAATAGTAGTATGTCGTTTTTGTGTCACTCTCATTGTCCGCCCCGTTTGAAGTGGACAAGGGCTCACGTTTGAAGTATAAAACATAGGACAAATATTGCAAAAAAAAGACGTGCCAAAAACTAGGACAATTATTTCCGGACAGAGGGAGTATTGATTTTTCACGGTATGATTGATTGAAATTGTCATTTTAGAACCATGAGTCCTTCAAATGTAAAGCTTGAAAATGAGATAGGCACAAAGGTTTCTTCTTTATAAAACATGAAATTAATTATCAGGTATTTCTGCAGAAGGAAAGAGAAGAGCTAGAAATACACACCATGTCACTTGGAATGACCTCGTAGCTTCCAATGATCTCCAAAATTCGATCTAAATGCTCATGGGACTTTTCCAAGAGGTCTGAGACAGCCTCCTGCTTATCCCACAGAAATTTATGGACAGGCTCCAGATACAGCCCAGCCTGTGGAGTCCAGAATACAGGTCATGAAATTAGGGGTTAAAGAAAGATTTGCTTACTAACCTTTTAATCAAAGGTAAGAAATGATAATATTTAGGATTCGAGCCAAACAAAAGAAAGAAAGGGAAGAGAAGACTGACTTGAAATTGGTAAGCAATTTCATCTCGCAAGCGCTTGATGAAAAGGTGATGGACTCCCATTTCTTCAAAGTACTTGGTAATGCACATACTGTAGGCATGGATTTTGGTGTTGATGATTTCTAAAGTGTCATGAATCTGGAACCCCAGATCTAATGCGTCATGCTCGTATTGCTCATGAGGAAGCTGGAATCGGTGGCCCCCTTTGCCTTCATATCTGTAAATTACAAAACCTTAATCAAATTAGCAAGGCATAAATATTCTTTACTAATTCGGAGTTATTTAAAAAGCCTGAATCAGGCCTAATCTTATATTTAGCAGTTTCGAGTAGGTCCTATGTGGACTTCCTTTTGTTGTTTTTTTACCGACACATGCAATATTCTTCATTGGTTCTGGTGACATAAAATTTGGTCCCATCCGAATCATATTTTTACCATATGATTGATTGATTTTATCATAAGCCTTGGTCCTTTAGGGGTTAAAGCAAAGTCACAGTAAATCCAGCACCATTAAAGCTGTCATACTATCAAATTGAGTTCAACTTTGCAAAATGAGGTGTCTGATTCCTTTTCATGCCAATTCAGAGGGTGCTCAACAAGGGTTCTCAGGGTTGTAATAAATGACAAACGGACAAATAAATGTCATGTCCGTCATGGAGCTCTTGTCTGTCACTTATTGAGCATATTGAGAATATTCTAGAATATACAGAGTATAAAGAATATTTCCAACATGTTACTAAAGTTTCGTCATGTAGGACATGTGACAAGAATTTGCCTATGTCATTTTTCTCAAGAATGTTACTCCCTCTGTCTGGAAATAATTACCCTAGATTTTGGCATTTTTTGTTTTTGCAATATTTGTCCAATGTTTTACACTTCAAAACATGAGCCCTGTCCACTTCAAACAGGGCAGACAATGAGAGTGACACAAAAACTACATACAACTATTAAAGATGGACCATTTTTCGAGTACTGAGACGGCTTTATTTGGGAAAAAAAGAAGTTAAGTAGAAAAATACCAAAACCTAGGACAGTTATTTCCAGACAGAGGGAGTATGCAGGAAATATGGATGCAGGAAAGGAGATCAAAGTGTAACCATTTGAGTGTATTTCAAGCTCTACTTCGCTCATAATTAGAGGTACTGACTGGTTGGCCATGATGAAATAAGACTTGGGTGCAATAAAAAAAAGAGGATTGAGGGAGCTAACTTGTTGAAGACGCGAACGCCCATCACCACTTCAGCCAGCTCTTGCAACTGCAACACCTTCTCCTCCTGGGAAAGATCCATCCAATACAAAAAACCTTTCCTGGGGAATACACTCTCCAGTGCAGCCTCCAGCTCAGCCTTCATTTCGGTCTCGCCTCCGTCCATGGTGGTCGCATTCGAGTCTACAAATGTGTTGTACAGGATGAGGTAGTGCAGCACCCGCTCTCGCAGAACCTCCGCGGTCTCATAATACTTTCGAATGTCAATCACCTATGAAATGACACACACAATATGTTCTCATTATAAAAAATAAAACCTGATTCCTGAATCAGGGCTCATGTTTTTCTTAGCAGTTTTAAGTAGGTCCTATGTGGACATCCTTTTGTTCAAATTTCTTTCTTTTTTGACCAACACATGCAATATTCTTCATTGGTTCTGGTGATATAAAATGTGGTCCCATCTGAATAATATTTTTTGCAATATGATCGATTGAAATTTGTCATTTTAAAACCATGAATCCTTGGTCCTCTCAGGGTTAAGAAGTACGCCCTATCATTTCTGTATATGAAATGCTGGAAAATAGTTAATGATGCACTCTGACCTTGGTGTTAATGATCACTTGCACAATAGCGTCCAGCTCAGCTCTCCTCGAACTATTTCCTTGATCCAATTCTTTCATGGCAAAGTGAAACGCTGCGAGTGTGGTTATCTGTATACGAAACAATGTGAGAAAATCAAATGTATTATTCCTCAGTAGAGATCTCCTCATCAACAAGTTTGGGAGGTTTGGTTGAGTTGTTTTGTATTATCACGCAACGAAATGGTCTGATCAGGGCACCCCTTCCCAGACTCTCCGGACTTTAGAAAAATGTCCTTTTGGTAATGAAAATTACAAAAATTACATGGTGTTATTAACAGCATGGCTGCAGCTTCATACATGGTGTTATAGACAGCATTTCTAGTACACATTAACCCTTAAACGTCAATCCCGGCCCCAGGGGCTTGGTTTAAAGGAATAATTGGAGACAGAAGTTTCATTTCTCAACCAAATCAAGCGAGACTTGTTGCGTTGGAAAGCTACTGAAAAAGCGATCTAGATTCCAAATTTTCGCCTCATTTGAGAGATTGTGGAATCGTTGGTAAGCAATCAAAGTTATCAAATTGAACAAGTTTTGAGGTTGGGGCAGCTGAAGTTCAGCAGTGCCGCAGTGCTACAGTGCTACAGTGCTACAGTGCTAGCTAGCAGTGCAGTGCAGAGCCGTTTTTGAAAAAAAAAAAAAAAAAAAATTCAAAAAAATTTAGATTCTTTCCGGGCTGCCCACCCAGGACCCAAATTGTCGTTTAAGGGTTAAATGAGTTATAAATGACACTGTTTTAGTGAACGGTCTTTTTTGGAACCCATATCAGACCATATCTTACTAACTGGTACTGACGAGGAGAGAATGAAATTCTTGGACCTGTAATTGGACTGTCTCTTGGGCTGGGCAGTCGACGAGTGTCAAATGCTTCGCAGCAAGCTCCACCATGGCTGCATACTCTTGTTCGCTCATCGATGAAACATGCCTAGTAGAACAATTCATGAAGGCAGCTTTACATGGAGATCCAAACTGAATAGGACAATCCTATTAACTAGGACCATTTTTAAGACTACACCTTACAGGACTTTGATTGTGGAAAAAAAAAGAACAAAAGAAAACCCCGCCTGAGATGAATGAAAATCAACTTTGAGGAGGTGGACCGATGCTAGTTAAGAAACCTTACCCATGGACACCAAAAGGCTCACACCTTCAAGGATTGATTGTATGATTGTGAAACTCACTTGTCGGGCCACTGAACAACTGCACAACGCAACTGAAAACAAGCCAAAGCTTCGTGGTACACGCGAACATGCCCCATTTTCATGTATTGAGGGTGATCTCGAAAACTCCGGAGCACATCCCTCACCATCGCTTTGATCGGCCTGGGATCACTGTATGGCAATGCCTTCACCACCTGCTCATCACCATGCACAGCAGGTTTGACAAATGTAACTTCAAACAGGATTTTCAGTCCAATTGCAAATGTCTCATGAACTGTGACACCCTCTTGTGGTTTTGACAAAAGGGAATGTTAGAGTGCAAGTATTTGCCCACTTTTGCAACGAGGAAGCGGTCTCCTTCTCCTTGAAGGAGAGTGGCAGAACCCCACGATTTCAATTTGCGAGTAGAAAGCAACTGTTTTGGTGAGAGTCTCGTGATCGTGAGCATGGATCCAACACGTCAAAACCGCGTTGCAGAGTCTCACCTCACAACCTCGCACTCTAATGTAAGTTTACACAAAGTTTTCAATAAATAAAATTAGACTGCTTCAGGAATTTTTAGACAACATCATGAAGAGAATGAATATTCATCTGGTCACAATAATCATACGAAGGCCCAGGGAGATCACAGCCAAACAGTCATGGCAAGTTTCTTCATAATGTAACTTGGAGCAGGGTTTTCCGCAAATCAGACTGCTTCAGGAAACGTTAGACAACGTCATGAGGAGAATAAAACTTCCTCCAGTCACAATGATCATGCGAAGGCCCGGGGAGATCAAAGCCAAACAAGATGAGTTGAAGCTTGACAAACATTCATGGAAAGCGTATTTACAATGTAACCTGGAACAGGGTTTTCGGCGAAATCAGACTGCTGCAGGAAATTTTGGACAACATGATGAAGAGAATAAAGCTTCCTCCAGTAAGAAGGATCATACGAAGATCAAAGCCAAACAAGATGAGTTGAAGCTTGATGAGAGCCAAACAGTCATGGCAAGTTTCTTCACAATGTAAGTTAAGTTGGAGCAGGGTTGATCGATGATCCAGAGGCTGGAGGAGAAAAGAGGGCTGAGGGCGGACCTGATGTTGAAGCTTGATGATGGTGGGAGGAGGCGGCGGGCCCTGCGGCACTTTGCGGTACAGAGGAAACGGATCATCGTAGGGATCCACCCACGGCGGCTTCTCGTCCTCCGGAGGCGCCGCGTCGGTGGCGCGCGTCAACGTTAGGTACAAATTAAGCTCTGGGTCTCGCCAATCGCCCACATCGAACGTCCGCACAAACCCTTCCACTCGCTCCTCCGCTTTCACTTCTTCGATCTGCATGGCTAGCCACGAACTAGCAATCCTACCAATCCTATTCTTACAGAAAACCCTAAGCAAGGAACATCAACCCTGACATATCCAAAAGACTAAACCTGTACGTGCTTGTCATGCATTGCACAAAAACTCATCTAAACCCAAACAATCGAAATCGGCAGCAATGCATGCATTCCTAGGTCATCCGGAAATTCACAAGTGTCCATTGTTTGAAACATTTGACACCAATTTCATTGCTCATACTGTGAAGAGCGTGCGTCCAAATTTTATTGATTCGTCACCAGAAGAACATTGCATGAGCGTTTTCGTCGAAAATTGGACAAAAGAAAGTCCAAATGACCTAATCAAAACTACTGAGGCGGGCCCAAATGCGCAACAGACAGAAGCGTTGATCTCCACAAAACCTACACTTCTTCCCAAACCGCTCTGAATCGCCTCTCGTCGGTAAACAATTTCAAAGCATTAACCCTTAAACATTACGAATTGAATGTTCAAAAGGGCGAGCAAAGAAACAAAATAGAATCATCAACCGACAAACTGAGTCTGTGGCGAAAGTATAAACCCTAATTCTCGAAAGTAAAGGCGATGGGATCACAGGAAGACTGCCTTTGTGGCAAATTGGCGAAAAACGCTGGCCGAAGAAGATGCGATTTGAAAGGGTTGGGCCGGGTGGATCAGAACGACCCGACCCGGCCGGGCCCGCAGGAAGTGCTCTTCCTTGTTATTATGTCTTCTTCGTACTTTGGTGACCCATGCTTCGTCTTATTCTTCTTCTTCTCTCCATCCCTCAGGTAAGCTTAACTTGGATCTCCTACTTGCTTTCTGACGGTCCGTCTGGGAGGGGATGTTTTATTGTGACGAATTCGAACTGCAGAGTCCGTCTTTGTCTTCCTTTGCGTGGCGTTTCTGATCATGTATGATTGATGTCCATGGTCGTGATATTTACGTCTTTGTATTCATTCCAGGTTTCTTTCGTTGCTGGACGCAGGCGGGTTATGATTAGGGTTTTGGGGTGGTATATGAGCTTCGTAGTGTGTTTTGTTCAATTTTTACAATTTTTAGGGTAATTCTTGTGGATCAAACCCTAGTTTCTGTGATAGCCAGCGATCTGACCCCTGCCTGTTCTGATGTCATTCTTTGGGCTCAGAACAAACGACGCCACTGTCTGTATACGTAGTTCGAAATACTTCGTTGCTTTTTTGAGCTATCGATTTCTTCCCTGCTATTTATTGATACGAAGCTTTTGCAGAATTTGGGGGCTGTTGTGCATCAAGGGCGAACTGAGATGAATTCGGGAGGTTCTGTAGTTGGTACGTATTGATGTGTGTGGCTTGATACTCTCATTTGTGTGTCTCGTAAAAGATTGGATCCCTCACTCAGCTGACCTCAAGATCCGTAGCTTTTTAGATCCTTTTCGTCTTCCCAATTCCAGCTCCTTGTTTATTTATAATTTGTTTCTTTTCGTGTGCAGTGCCGAGGAACTTTCGTCTCCTTGAAGAGCTTGAGAGGGGCGAGAAAGGCATTGGAGATGGAACCGTCAGTTACGGCATGGACGACGGTGACGACGTGTTTATGCGCTCTTGGACTGGCACCATAATCGGACCGAATCACGTGAGTTTCGAAGCTTTCGGTAGATGGAACTGTCAGTCCTATGTTGAAATTTGACATACTAGATACCGCAAATCTGGAGCCTGATTGTGGAAAATAGTACATGCAACGTAACATTCTTGAACAGCTGTGAGAACTCATCTTTTAATGGAAAGCACCGAAACAAAAAACTGAGTATGAATGTCTTCTTTTTCCAAGCTACTCAATCTTTTCGCAGAGGTTTAAAGAATGCTGCTCAAGAATCAATGAAGGATGTAGATTTTTTCTATAACTGGGCTCTAGATTTGAGTCACCTTGCAGAATCACAATGAGGATGCTTCGATTGTGGGTGATTCAAAGCAGATCTTGTGAACGGAGTGTCAGATAAAAAATTCCGATAAGAGGGGAGTGGTTATGATTATGAGGTCTCTTTGTGATAATGAATTTGTGATTGTTTCGCTACAGCATTGTAGGTTTTCTGGATGCTAGCTTTGTTAATTCCGATGTCAGTGTATGCTAACCCTTAAAGGACATACTAAGCCCCATGGGCTTACTTTTTTTTGGAACGGGGGGATGAATCTTGCTCATAACCTCTACTTTGTTGAACCAAATGGATTTTTTTAATGCCAAAACGAACATATTTAAGGCATCTATACTTCTTTAGAATAGAACCAAAGTAAATTAAAAAACAGAATCATGCTTAAAATGGATTGTAAAAGAGATTTTCAGTGTGGGAATCAGCTTTTAGGGCTAAGAAGCTACAATCTAACTCATCTACTACTTTTGCAGTCTGTGCATGAGGGTCGCATCTACACGTTGAAATTGTTCTGTGATAAGGATTACCCTGACAAACCTCCAACAGTGAGATTCCACTCTCGAATTAACATGACTCATGTCAACCCGGAGAATGGATTGGTAAGTCAACTATCTTGTGATTCCCTGTGTTGCTTTTCATTCACTGCTCTTGAGCATCAACCCTACATCTACAGTGAAGTGAGAAAGTTTGTTTACAGTGTCTGTTCCTACTCAACAATTTAGCTCTAATTCATAACATGAAGTATTGAGCAGGGATAGAGTCTCTTGTAGCGTAGTTGCTTGTTTGTTGTATAGAATGTTGCTTATGGACTTGAAGTTATTCCCTAAGTGTCCACTTGAAAGTCCACTTTGGAAGCTAATAACTGATTATAGTATTCCTTTTCTATTGTTTAAAAGTGTAGGGTATGATTTATTTTTTTCTATTGGTACATTTTGTTACGATTTCGTAAATATGGAAGCAACCATTTTGGGTTAATGCTTTCTTCAACAGCATGTCATGCTCTTGTAACACAAGTTGATTTGTCACGACTCAGGTTGATCCAAGATATTCCCCAATGCTTGCAAATTGGCGCCGTCAGTACACTATGGAGGGCATTTTGGTTGAGCTTAAGAAAGAGATGGCAAGTCCGGCCAACCGGAAGTTACAACAGCCACCAGAAGGAAGCACGTATTGAAAACTCATCATTTTGTTGAAACAAGTTCATTTTAATTTTTTTTCCTAATTTTTCAGCATCTTTAGGTCCTGCAGATGACACTGTTTGATCCTAAATGTTTCCATATCAGAAAGTTGAAGCCTGAGATGTTGAGGGTTAAGTGGTCTGGTTATTATTCTATGGATCAATGTCTTCAGGTTGTTAGAAACGTGAGGATGAAACATTGTCATTCACCTGTTGAGGGAGTGCTTTTCCCTACTGGCAGGAACAACAGTATTAATGGAACCTTCCTTTATTGTTTCATTGCCTATTACTTGGTCTGTCTCTTAACACTTAAAGGACCCAGAAGTCCAATGGTTTTTTATAGCAGTTTTGAGTAGGTCCTTGAACGTTCTTCACTGATTCCGGTGATACAAAATTTGGTCCCATCTGAATTATATTTTTCACAATATGATTCATTGAATTTGTCAGTTTTAAACCATGAATCATTTGTCTGTTACAGATTAATAGGACATTATGTATATACACTTATACTTTTGCATTTCTTTCTACTCCCTTGTTCCAAAATGATTGTCTAGTCTGATGTCTTTTTCCCATGCCATAAATTGCTTGGAAGTGCATAAAATTTAGCACCTATGCAGTACGCATGTTGCATGCATCCTTGCAGCTTTAAATAATAAGTAAACGTAATGGAATAGCTATTCAAAAAGAGTTATGGAATATTTACTACAAGAGTTTTAAAAATGGTCACATGCATCTCTTCACCCAATCTCTTGCTATGGTTAATGTTATTAGAATAATCATAATTTTTATATGATTTTTTTGTTGGCAACTAATAGGTGATTCCAATGCACCAAAGAATGTGTTGTTAGGGTATAGTATGCAAAAGTGATAAAAGTTTTACTAGTAAATGTATCACAACAGTATATGTTATAGATGTACCACATTCATCATCGGACAATCATTTTGGAACAAAATTATTAGCCCAAGTGTACCACATTTATCATCAGACAATCATATTGGAATTGCATTATCGGCTCAAATGAAGTAAGGTAAACCACCCTATTTGTACCATATGACTATTTGTGCTACTTTGTACGGAGTAATCTCTATGTATCAATCTCTATGCATCATTTAAAATCATGTGACTATTTGTGCTACTTTGTACGGAGTAATCTCTATGCATCAATCTCTATGCATCATTTTAAATTTTGATACCGGTATATGCATTCTTGATACACAGGTGCACAAATATGGTAACTGCTAAATTGTGGCACAAATTGTAACAGGAAGTTGAGTCACTTAGTTGTTACATTTGCAAATCCAGTGTGGGCGTTTTTTATTTCACAAGAAGTTAGGGTTTAGTTACTGATAAGTGTGAAAGCCATACACTTGAGATTGAACAGTTGCATAAAATACATAGATGAACAGACTAAATTGACAAATTAGACCACTTGTAAGAGGAATCTTCGATAACCCATAGCATGCACAATTACGAGAATTAGTTTTATTAGATTTCATTAAAAAAAAACCTTCAATTTGATAACCAATTTGGTTTCATAAAATCATCCAAAGACACTACACAATAGGGTAAGAACATTGCTCTTCATATGCTCACCAACAAACAAATGAGGCTGAGACTATTTTCTACAAAATTGAGTGGTTATTCATTTGATTAGGGTTTATATGTAACTCCACAGTTTCTAATTACGATTAGGATTTCTGATTATGAGAACCGAATCATTGTCACAGTGTACCAGGTACGTAACTAGGCCACGGTTTCAGGATAGACTAAGTAATTGAAAATTGAACAAAATAACAAGCTCATTATTATGCTGGTATGCAGTTGGTGACAAAAAATCGTCTGCAGGAGGGTGACGATGATTCATCCTAACTGAACCTCTCAGCAGCCTTCTGAACATCCATAGAACAAGTACCACCTATCTAAAATAAATAAAGGAAAATCCTCATAATATCTATAGATTTCAACTTCTTCTGCCAAATGCGCACCAATACCACCCACACTTTTCCAGCATTAAGCATGTGTTAGAAGTATTCACAATCGTCAACTATCATATATGAGGACTTGCAAAGCAAAGAGTGAATCAAAGAGGAAATCCCTGCTGTTGAAATATTGCGGGTGGAGCAGTTGCATCTGCACGACTTTCACTACATAAATTGGGCTTAGTAAGTGCTTCCTTCTGGGGGCTGTTGTAACTTCCGGTTGGCCGGACTTGCCATCTCTTTCTTAAGCTCAACCAAAATGTCTTCCATTGTGTACTGGCGGCGCCAATTGGCAAGCATTGGGGAATATCTTGGATCAACCTGTGTCGTGCAAACCAGTTTCTCTTACATACTGTTGAAGAATGCATGAACTTCAAGCCTAAATTATAAGTCCTTCAGCGAGTATTATATACAACAACCAAGCAAGCAAGCAATGAATGAAAATCATCAACATGGAGAATCAAAAGAGCTGACTTACCAAACCTGTCTCCGGGTTGACATGGGTCATGTTGATTCGAGAGTGGAATCTCACCGTTGGAGGTTTGTCAGGGTAATCCTTATCACAGAACAATTTCAAAGTGTAGATGCGACCCTCATGCACAGACTGCACGAGTAGTAGTCAGAGATGATGGATACGTTAGAATCAACCCAGTTCCGGCTTCTTAGCATGTTTGACCTTGACGCAGCACGAACACATACACAACACGTCTGTCTTGCAGCCATGAAACCTACCATGCTGTGAATCACGATAATGCAAGGATCACGTCTTCATTATACAGCCGATCAGAACACATGAATTAACACTTCCATAAAAATAAAAAAATAAAAACTAAACTAAAAAAAAATCTCAATTGATGTGATCAACATAGCAGAGCTGAGACCTAAAGAGTGAGACCTAGTGCTTGACTAGCAAAAAGCCAATCATTAATGATCTCTCCTAAATTAAAAAAAGCTTTCGACAACCGGGACTTAACAGGAACTAAAAATCAAGAGAGACTAGTTGTGAGGGCTGTTCCAACAGACTACAAAGTGAAGCATCTTCAAAACTCACATGATTCGGTCCAATTATGGTGCCAGTCCAAGAGCGCATAAACACGTCATCACCGTCGTCCATGCCGTAACTCACAGTTCCATCTCCAATGCCTTTCTCGCCCCTCTCAAGCTCTTCAAGGAGACGAAAGTTCCTCGGAACTGCACACAGAAAGAAACAATAAGGAGCTGGAATTGGGAAGGCGAAATGCAAGAGTCCTAAAAAGCTAATCATCTTGACTTTGGCTGAGTATTTATTGTGCTTTCAGCTGAGTGAAGGATCCAATATTTTACAATGGCCAAGAGACACACAGAGAGAGTATCAAGCCGGCACATCAATTCGTACCAACTACAGAACCTCCCGAATTCATCTCAGTTCGTCCTTGATGCCCTTCCCGGACCAGCAGCCCCAAAACCTGCGAATTCGCCGACAAGCTTAGTAAACATAAGCGAGGAAGAGAAAATCGATAGCTGGACATTCTGTTTCTAAAGCTCCAGAGAAACCAACTGTGATCCCAAAGAGCCATCGAAAAACATCAGCATTGGTATCTTCACGCGATGATTTAACATAATACCCGCAGGCGAAACTAGGGTTTTCCTCAACACGAGTAACCCTAAACCAAATATTTACAAAGATGAATCAAACATGTTTTCTCACCAAAAAAACTACAACCAAGTGAAAAACGTTTGTGGAAATCTACAGAAAAAATAACTGCAACCAGGCTCGCAGAAACCGTCGAAACATACAAAACGAAGGCAAAAATCCAGATACCCTGACGATCTTCTGAAAACACAAAAGCCGAGTACGAATAAACACTCCTTCACATGTATTCTCGAAAAAAAATCAATTAGGGATGTGAGAAAAGCAGGAAAAAACCATGCAGATGATCAATTGAACGCCACGCTCAAACAAGAAAGTACCAGAACGCTCTGGAGCCAGAATTGGTCGGAAAAACATCCGAAAAAAGTCCCAGAAAACGGCGAAAGAGACTATCACAAAGCATTAAACGAAAGATGAACAACAAAGGGATGTAAGATACCCGAGCAATGGAGCTGAACGCAGAATTGCGGAAGACAGCAAGCGTGGAAGCACCGAACTGCGAAGACGGGGACGGAAGAGAAATGAAGACTTCCTGAAGGATCCAGCGACTAGGCCGGGCCGGGTCGGGTCAGGTCGGTAATTTTCATGGACCCGGTCCGACCCGACCCGGCCTGACCCTGGCGGTATTCACATGTTCCCAAATCCCAATCCAACTTCAGTTGTTAGCTTGAATTTGAGTTATAAATAAATAAATTCCGGCCTGTTTACTTAGTCTTGGCAAGACTTTATCAGCTTATCATTTACGCAAGGCTTTGAGCCACTTTAGATTGTAGATTGGAATCGTGTAAGGGAGTCTCTCCTCAAAAGCTCGTACTTTGATACCCCACACAATTGTGATTTTTAGTGAGTTTCATTTGTGCAAAGAATTCATTTACAATGGCTTAACCCTTAACCCCTAAATGCCCAAGCATCCAAATAGTGGATGGTGGTTGGTCAAATTCAATTTCAACCTTAAGGATGATTATTTTTACTTTCAAGTCCAACTAAGAAAATGGAGCTTATCAAGTCTAGTTTCTACTTCACTTTGTAAATCAGAAAAAATCATAATATTAAGTATTTTATTGCACTTGCAATGTCAAGAGGTCATAATCCAAACTACACTACAAAGCATATGTCATTATCAAATTTCCAAATTTAGAAAATATATTTTAAGTTGAACTTTCTTGTATGGTTCTTCATTGTAACTTGAACCTTTTATTAAAAAAATTGGTTATTTGGAACAATTTTGTAATTTATATGAATTTCTTTGTGTATTTTACTTCAGAAATCATATTAAATTTATAACACATTAAATTTTTTTGAAAAATTGAGGACCAGTAGTATACATGTGTTCACATTTATTATAAATATTTCAAAAAATATCTCAAAAGCTATTGATGAGCAAACTCCATATGAAAGTGTTGTTTGACTTTTTTATGAATGCCCTGGGCATTTAGGGGTTAAACATACACCATAACCTAAGAGCTCATTTAGATTACCAAAAATCAATTTAGTGCTTCAAATTTTAATTTTTAGCCACTCTTTCAGACTAAAACCTTTAGTCGAACTAAATTCTTCATTCAATGAAGTTGTTCGTTTGTAAAAATGGTCAATATTGAATGAAAAATAAACATCAAAAGATCACATTTCATCAAAAGTGAACAAACCTTTTACCATATATAAATCTAAGAGTTTTTATTTAATCGTGTTGAATTATCTTCTTCCATTTATGTGAAATGGCATTTTCTATTCATTGAGTGTATTTTTCTAGTTTTAGTCTCATCCCATCCAAATTTGAAAAAAACCACAAATAGTAATAGAAAGCATGTTTTTTATGATGCTCTTTGGAAAATGGGATAAATTGATCTGTTGGAGTAAAAATTAACATCTTTGGGTTCATTTTGATATTATCTACAAAAAGAAACAAAAAGATTATGAAAAAAATGAAAATATGGGGACAAAAATGATGCTAGAAAATGAAGAAAAAACCTTGGATGTTTAACCAAAACATCCAAATTTGTCCTCTCTAAACGCCCCTAAACATCCCTAAACGTCCTCACCCCTCTCCAAATTTGGCAGTTTTGCAAAGATGCATTATTAAATGCAACTAAGAGGGATATTTTGAACTTGATGTATGCATAAAAGTTGTACATTGTGAATTTTAGGTTCTATCCTTACAATTAGATCTGCAATTGCTATCACAAATATTTTCTATAAAATTTGAAACTTAACCCCTAACCGTCCCAACGTCCATATTTTGGACGTTTTTGGGGGTACATTCACCTTCAAAGAGCTGTAACTTTTGCAAAAAATGTCCGATTTTTATGAAATTTTGGAAAAACAAACCACATGATGTATAGAATGAGTGGTAACAATTTCAGATCAATCCAAGATGTATTGAATTTTTGGTGATCATTTGAAAGTAGGGGTCTTTTTTTTTGGATAGTTTTTGTGTATTTTGATGGCTGCAACTTCAAGGGCTTGTATCTCCTTCATCCCATGTTCGTTTTCAATAAAAAAAATTATAGGGTTGTCATGGTAAAAATTTCATGTCAATCCATGTTGTTCTGAATGTTTGGGAGTCATTTTAGTGCACGGGTCTAGTTTGGACACTTTTTGCTTTTTGGGTCAAATCGGTCACTTTTCGGGCTGCTTTTTGACATTGCAAGGCCATTTTAGGGCACATTAATTTTTTTGATGAGTTTTTTTTTGTACCAATGTGTTTATATGATGATTTTGAACTACTTTATAGTTGAAAGTTTTTTCATTTGAGTAATTTTGAAAACGAATTTCACCTCTAACTGTGTTGCTACGAAAATTTCAGCATCATTTTTTACACTAAAACACTATGATCTTGCAATCTATATGGCCAAATGACTCCAAATTTGATCCACATGATCTACAACATGTATATTACAAGATTGTGCGGTTGAGATTCCTATACCTCACTTACATTTAGACCTATAACACATCAAAAACAATGATGATTTTAAGACCAAAAAAGCTAGGGACGCTTAGGGGTTAAAATTCAAATGCTTTTGTAATTTGATTACAAATAAAATATTGGCAATCTGTGAATAAAATTTGTTGTAATGGGTTGAAATGTAATACTCTAAGTGTAGTGGTTTTTGGAGATTTTTTGGTTGTTTAATTTTATCCCGGCCCGGGTGCACTCTACATTATGTTTGAGAATCACTTGCATTCATGACCCACTCTAAAACCCCCATGCACACGAGGGGCAATATGTCTAAAAACCTTTGTACACAAATCTATTCCATCCTAAATACCGTATATGTTTAATGTAAGTATACGTTAATGTTTTCAGCTCTAAATTTGTTTATTGTATGTATACATCATACGGCAATGTTTAAATTAAAACTCCTTTTGAGCACTCCCATTTAATACAACCCCCAGCCCCCCCCCCCCACCTCCCGGTAATTTTATGTGTTTATTTTTTCAAGAGCACATTTAGACTAAAATCTTCAATTTTTTTTGGTGAATCACTACAACATAATACAAGTCATAAAATTTTCACAAATCATCCCTTTTCTAACCATATCACACATGCATGAGACTAACTTCTTATAAAATTTATGGTAAAAGATCCACACTCCAAAAAGTGCATGCCAGATGAGAAAACAAAGTTTGCTTTTGTACAACAAACATTTTTAGCGTGGTTGGGCAGTTAGGGGTTAAGAGTGAACCTCTGAAGGACTTTGGGATAGTGGAAAAAACCTAAATGTATTATAATATGTGACTTCCACAACTTAAAGTCAATGAAGTTTGTTCTAAAAAGCAATATAAAGTCTATATTGATTATAAATTGTCAGTATGGTTGAACTTGGGAAAAATGGTTTACATTCTTATCAAATCAATTTAGAGGTATTTAATTTTAAATATTCACCAAAATTATAAGTTTTATTTTTGGTATTGAGTTTTGGTATGATTGGTTAAAATTATGGTTGACATTGTTAGATTTAAAAAATGAAGAAATACATGCCTTTAGCATAATCACTTTCCCCAAATAGTATATTTTCTAACACTAAGATGAATTTGGACCATTATTTTTTAATCTTTTCCACATATAAAAAGGTTGACTATATTGATTTGAATTTAGAATATCTCAATTTTTTTAGCTCGATTTACATTGGGAAAGAAGAATTAAAAATTGTAAAACAATGAAAATCCACCATGTGGCAACTTCTCCCAGAAAGCTTGCAACCATATTATGGTCTCTAGGGCCATTAGGGGTTAAAGTGAACGCACCCATTACCACCTAACAATCAATTCTACCTTCACGAATTGGTAGCGTACATTCTAGAACTCAAATGTACACTTTTAGTACATAAGGATAAAATTGTTAAATGGATGGTAATGGGTATGTCTACCTTAGCTAACATAACTAAAAAACCGTAAAGTGAACTTAGATGACCAGTTCCCATCCAAGTATAGTGTCTTTTACGAGTAATTGCACACCTCAAAGATCTTCATAACTAATTGATAGTTTAGAATTTTTCAACAAAATTTGGACATGTTGTAGTACATATAGGATAATCAATTTCAATTTTTTCAAATCAAATTAGGACTTGTTATTAACTGATCAAAATTTTTAAGCAAAATATCTTTCTATATGCATGCATGATTAAAAAAAATTCTTTGATAGGAAGAATGTTCATTGCTTTTAGATCATATGCTGGAAATTTCATGAATTTTGGAGCTTCATTGGGGAAGATCTTAGTATGTGAAATTTGGCCCCAAAATTTTACATTTTCAATATTTTGACCCCAAAGTCCAAAAGAATCCAAAAAAATAAATAAATATTCAATTTACATACATATGTATTTATTTTTGGGATTTTAGGGTCCAAATATTGAAAAAATAAAAATATTGGGCCAAATTTCACATAGTAATCTTCCTCAATAAAGCTCCAAAATTCATGAAAGTTTTAGCATATGATCTAAAAGCAATGAACATTCTTCCTCTCAAGAATTTCTTAAATTATGCAAGCATATAAAAAGTTTTTTTTGCATTAAAATTTTGATCACTTAATAACAAGTCCTAATTTGATTTGAAAAAATTGAAATTGATTATCCTATATGTACTACAACATGTCCAAATTTTATTGAATAATTCTAAACTAT
Source organism: Pohlia nutans (assembly GCA_022496805.1). Taxonomy (NCBI): domain Eukaryota; kingdom Viridiplantae; phylum Streptophyta; class Bryopsida; order Bryales; family Mniaceae; genus Pohlia; species Pohlia nutans. Next base: position 36,761,070 of record CM040089.1, on the reverse strand, counting down.
CAATTAGTTATGACGATTTTTGAGGTGTGCACCTGTATTATCGCAGTATGCGTCCGGGTATCTGAGCTAGCCGGTTCGTAAAAAGCAACATGATCGAACGGGTTCAGACCCAGGCATCAACCCGGGTATAGGAGAGAGCCGGCCACCTCCAAGAAGAGGTCCTATGAGCGCGCGTGGACGTATGACCAAAGGCACCCCCACCTCCGTGGCTGTGCCTTTGGCAAGCTGGTTCCTCTTCGTGTTTGTCAGTTTGATGGCAAAACCCCGCTCGTGCGTCGCGGAAATTTGAAGCTGTGGTGTTGCATCGTCCATCGACGCAGATTCATTTCCCGAACCATCTTCCTGTTTTGCCTTTCCATCCGTATGTCCTGTGTTTTCATGAGCTGCTGCTCGTTTATGGTCCAGCTTTAGGGTTTCGCTTAGATTGTCGAATTGGCGCAGCAGCAGCAGCCGCAGCATCATGGTCGTCGATGCAACCAGCAGCGGCACTTCCAAGGTACACAGATACACACACTTGAGCATGATTTGAATTTCTTTTGTACGCGATCGTTTTTAGGGATCGCTTACAACAGCTGATGGAACTTTATTTTGTTCCGGTGCGCAGCAATTACAGAAGCTTGAGAAGAGAGTGCAGGATGGAAACTATTATGAAGCTCAACAAATGTACAAGTCTGTCAACTCCAGGTACTATTGAATCATCTCGGGATCTTGTACCATGAAAAGTCTACCTTTTCGTTGTGAATAATTTTAAATTCGGACGAGCTATTGAAATCTTGAATTGTCGAGTTCTTTATGGTCTAATGAACTGATTTTGTTGTTGTTATGGTTAGATATTTGCATGCGAAGAAGTACAGTGATTCCATTAATCTCTTGGCCTCTGGTGCCATAGCGATGCTCAATCACGGGCAGGTATCTATCTGCCCCCTAAATGTACAATGCCCTAGGTTTAATATGCTCGTGAGCCTGTATTTAGTTCAAATTTATTCATTTTGAGCTATCATCTCGTGTCTACTCTCTTGCAGGTTACATGTGGGGCGGAGCTTGGTTTGCTTCTGATCCAGACTATGAATGTAGCCAAAGTTCCCTTTGATAACTCGGCAATCGGTAAGTATCATGTCTTTTGGTTAGTGGAAATTTCAGTGCATTGTTGAATGCTTTTCAACTTACGTACTTCTGTATGATGGCTTTCCAAGCTTTATGCGACGTTGTTGCAACGTCAAATTCTGTTCTACTATTTTTAAAATGATGAGTAGTCTATTTTTATTTTTATTTTTTATTTTTACCCCAGATCAAATAAGAGCTATTTATAATGCATTTCCACGGGAGACGAATTCCCATGACGAGAATGAAGCGAGTCATTCTGGAGTAGAATCTTCTGAGGCCGCAGTGGCGGCAAGAACCCGTGTGGAGGGTTGCACATCGTTCTTACGAGCAGCATTAAAGTACAGCATTCAAAACTTTGATTCAATTTCCATTTAGGTTTTAAATTTATTGACGAGAAACAAATACTTCATGTCTTTGAGCACAATTCACATCACTATCACTCTGTCTCTGTGCAGGTGGTCCATGGAGTCTGGAGAGTTCAGTAGAGGTGCTCCCGAGTTGCATGATATGCTTGCTGTATATTTGTGGACTGAGTCTCCCGCCCCTGTATGTACACCGAACCCCAAGACCTTGTGGCTCTTCTGTTTGATTCTTGTGTGCAAAGAATCAATGCTTACTAGGTCCTTGTCATGCTATCTTTGCCTGACATTTCGCTTCTTATATTTTCTGCAGGAAATGTTGAAAGTCTCTCAACATTTTGTGCGGGGCAATCAACCAGAGACCTTTGCTAAAGTGGTTGTCGAGTGTATGAGCAAGGTACTACTACTACTACTACTACTTACTGCTCTTTGTTATGTTTCAGATCATTTATTTATGTTTAATAGGGATTTCAGACTGTTTCAAGAACTTTTAAACATCATCGTCAAGATGAGCTTTTCGATAGGGAGGTCAGTTTATGGGTATAAGAAGGGCCTCTCTATGTACCTCCGTATGATCATTGTGAACCTCCCCATGAATCAGGGGAAAGCTTCTCGTTACGATATTCAAAAGTTCCTGAAACAGTCTAATGCTATTGAAAACCCTGTGAGTTCGTTCTGGATTGATTTAGGTGCTTTTCATTCTCTAAGTATGCGGTCTGAGCAGTGTTGCTATTGAACTTTTACACTGGGCTCGAACGTGCACCACCAACAAGTTTAAGACCTTTCTAAATCTTCCTTTTTTAGAGAATTAATGAAATAGTAATAAACACTTGTACTATTGGTTTTTTGTAAACTTGCAGTGCTATCCTAGTGAAGCGGATTTGGTGATTGCAAGAGCCGTTTTGCTGTAAGTTCGCAATCAAGGCACCAAAGCTCCCTTTGCAGCAAAGTATTTGGTGGTGTTTTTGTATTCTATCCTTCTCTCTCGGTTTTCATTAAAAGAGGTATCCTCTTGTTGTGCAGGTATTTGTCGCTTGGCAACCTGAGAGATGCCAATCGCCTATGGAGTTCCGTTAGGCAGAGACTTAGCGACAGTTCTGAAGCATTTCCTGATTCACCACTCCTACACTTCGTCAAGTTTCTTTTGTCAACGTATGTTTCTCGAGTCATATTTAATTCTAGACTCTCACCATTGCCTCGTCATAATGCTCTTTTTCATCACGCTGTGACTGTTCAGGGTTTGTCTCAATGTAATTTTTTCTCATTCTCATTATCAGAACAGAATGTCCTGAATTATATATGCATATGTTTCCCTGTTGGGTGTATTTTCAGGCTTGAGAGGGATGCATTGCCGTTATTCAGGATGTTACGGCAAAAGTACAAGCCTAGTCTCGACCGTGATCCTGCCCTAGACGAGGTATTCTTATTAGTCAGTTTCCTTCCTTCTTTTTTAAAAACCACATATTATAAAAATATGCACAACATTATCACAACATTGTGATTTAGTTTCTGGGACACTATTTCTCAACAGACACTATTTGACTTTTTGGAGATAGTGTCCCTGTAAAAAACATTTTACTGTAGAATTTAAAGTCATAAATACTTGTGTATGTATTGTTCCAATGACAAATGGCAACTCTATAATAAACATGGCATGCCAGCTCATGCCACTCTCATCACCTGGAAGGAACATGGCACTCTCAGTGGAAGTGGGATGACAAGTGCCAAACTCCTATGTATTGTAGGGACGCTATTTTTCCTCACCTTTGAACGAACTGTGGTAAAAGACATCAATTCTCATTGGACACTAAATCACAATTTTAGTGTAGTTTGTTGACATCACTAAGGTAGGGAACCCATTTATGTGGGTTGAAAATTCACCCATTTACAATGCAATGCAAGTGTCATCCAAACATGCAAACTTCAATAAAATGAGATACCTCTAAACTTTCAGTCAAAGATGCTGCAGTGCTCATGGTTCAAGGGTAGTCTAGGCTTTTTGTGATTGGGATCCTCCTACTTCAACTTCAATAATTCATCACATAGTATCCAAGTAATACATATCTTAGTGTGTTGGAATTTTCTTGAAAATGGGAACAGTGCCCATACACAGAAAATTTCCATTCTAATAATCGAAATAGATGAAAAGGCATGGCAATGGGTTTCCCTCAGGATCTTCTGCTTGCTGATGTATTAGAAATTGTTCCATTGTTTCGACTCAATGTTTCCTTTTCTTTGGAAATGCAGTGCTTGGATGAAATAGCGGAGCATTTTTTTAATGTTCCGCGGAGGAATGGCATGCAAGGCATGTTTGGAGATTTTATGAAGGTATGATATCCACACTTGCCTTGTTTGTAATGTGTCAGCTCTCATTTTTATTTTTTATTTTTTTCGTGTAAGTTTGATCTGTATCATATGAGTCATTTACTTGCATCTCAAGAAATGGTCAAATCGTGTTTTCAGTAAAATTAGATTCTTCCAGGAACACTTTTAGACAACAATCTTCCTCAAGATTCTCTTTATGATGCTATCTAAAACAGTCTTAAGGACCAAGAAGCCCCTATTGGGCTTCATATTGGTTTAGCAGTTTTGAGTAGGTCCTATATAGACCTCCTTTTGTTCAAATTTCTTTCTTTTCGACCAACACATGCATTGTTCTTCACTGATTCTGGGGATATAAAATTTGGTCCCATCTGATTTGTCAAAATAAGATCGATTGGATCTGTTTTTTAAAACCATAAATCCTTGGCCGTTTAGGGGTTAATAATTTTACTGAAAACTTCCTTACCATGGGACCTATGTTTCTCAAGCCAATTTTGTGGCCCTCTAATTCAATGCCTTGTTTGCAGATGTTTGCGATGGACAGCTGAACCAGGTGTGATATATGAGTGTAGTTAGTATTGGAGTCCTTATAGGTTGGAATAATTTTTGGTTAACATAGCCTGGTAATAGGTCAGTGAGACCTCATATGAGGGTCTTTTATGCTGTCAATTGTTCATGACACTTGGACGTTTACTTTATATCATTCCAAGATTGACTGCATCCTTTTGGTCACTCTTTCCTAGGGAGGGTCAGGTTCAGACATTGAATTTCCACGTCAGATTTTGAGATGCCCACGTCACCCTCATTCAATCACAAGATGTCGTGTGGCACTTTTGTTCGGCAGAAATTTATTGATTGATGTTCAAACTGACCACGACATAGGGTATGGGGTTTAGTCAAAGATAAATTGCCGTTCACGTTCATTCACATACTACAAGGAGCAGAATGAGTTATTGTTTCTGGTAGGTTATCAAACCTAAAAGTGACACTTTTCTGATTCCACTTTGTAAGCGAAGGAACAGTCAGAAATTTGAGATGAGTGTGTTAACCCCTAAAGGACCCAGGCTGATTTTCTAAGTTCGGTCAGCTCAGTATGGAATGAGTATTGATCCTCAATTATTGAGATTTTTTGTGGTGATTCTACTCTTTGTAATGAAGATGGGATGGTAATTTGCGTACGTAGATGATGTATAGATCAAAAGATACAATCATGCAAAGGTGAAAAACTTAATTGCGGGCAACTCCTGAAAATTTTCATACAATGAGCTATGTATCTGAATTTTTGTTCACAATGAGCTAACGCCCCCATATACACAACTGCCAAATTCATTTTACCAAATCTGAGACTAAACTTCGCATTTTGGGCATTTTCAGAAAGTATCAAACTTGGGCAACAAGCCAAAAAAAAACGCAAGCAACTTTGAAGCTTATAATCTTACTATTGAAGAACCCTGGACGGTTGAAATTTTTTAAGTTGTAATAAACTCAAGGTGGTGGAAATATCCTACAGTTGGATCGGTCATAAAGGTTTTAGATCAAAAACAATTTGTTTTTTTATGAGAAGGGATACTTTGGAGTGTTTGGAGAGAAACACAGTTGTGGTCCTTTAGGGGTTAACCCTTAAAGGACAATGCAAGCTCCATGGGTTTGATAGTATTTTGGGAGAATCTTGCTCATAACTTCTACTTTGTTGCATCAAATGGGGTTTTTTAAATGCCAAACCTTTGAAGGATCTATACTTTTTTAGAATAGAACCAAACTAAATTAAAAAGAGAATTAGGCCAAGAAGCCCAAATTGGACCTCATGTTTTTTTTAGTATTTTGAGTAGGTTCTACACGGACTTCATTTTGTTCAATTTTTTTTGTTTTTTGACGAACATATGCATTGTTCTTCATTGATTCTAGAGATATAAAATTTAGTCCTATCTGAATTATATTTTTCACAATATGATCAATTGAATTTGTCATTTTAAAACCATAAATCCTTGGTCCTTTATGGGTTAAAATGGAGTTTAACCTCCAAACTTACGGAGCTGACCACATTCTAGTCATTGGAGTGTTGAAAATGCAAATAATAGAAAATCCGTGAAGAATTGGAGTTTGAATTTTGAAATTCAAATTTGAAGATTCATAATATACATGTTCTAGCGAAAGAAAATTTCAATTTGGAGTCGTGCAAGTATCAAAATACCTATGTACAAAACACCAAAATACTGCAAATACCTCAAAATACGATAAATACATATAAATACAACACATGTACTATGCAGCATTTCTAATGTTTGGAAGTTTGTTATCTCGTTTTTTTTTTTGGGATTGTGTTTTCTTGTTCATGTTCCGATAGTGTATGTATTCCGATCTTGATCAATGTACGTACTCTTTTCAAATTTTAACATATAAATTTTTGTCCTAAACCGTATATGGATAAATCACTCTCACTTATAAAATTCACAATAATTATGTGTGAGTCCATTCTTGATATGAAAGATTGCAATAGAGAGGTGTTGACATAGGGCATTGTCAACTTTCATTGTAGAAAATTTAACCCAAATTCTACTTAACTTGGAAGTCACATACCCCCCAAAATCTCATTTTTCAGTGTGCATTATACGGTCCAAAGACATACTATAATCTTGCAATTCCACTATTGGATGATTCTCTAATTTTGGCAAATTGTCTCCACTCCAGTTGAGAATACAATTATACGGTTACCTTCTAATTTAATCCATTCTATTTGTGATAGTATCAATCACGGTAGAAAAAAACTATCGAAATCCAGTGCACGCAACTATAGTACCCTAGGCACTAAAGGATTAAGGGTTGAGGTGGAGGCACCTAAAACCGCCCATTTAAGCTATCAAGCTTGAATTCTTTTGAGAATCGAATTGGGACTATTTTTGGATGATACACAGATATGATTCATGAATTGCAATCTTTCATGTTAAAAACGGACTCACTTAGAATTTTATAAGTGAGATTGACTTATCCATATACGGTTTAAGACAATAATTTAAACGTGAAAGGATAAGAGAACACAATCCAAAACAAATCAAGAGAACACAATCCCAAAAAAAAATACAAGATAACAAACTTCCAAACACAAGAAATACTGCTAGTACATGTGTTGTATTTGTAAGTATTTGTTGTATTTTGAGGTAATTGTAGAATTTTGGTGTTTTGTACATAGGTATTTTGATAGTTGCATGACTCCAAATTGAAATTGTCTTTCTCTAGAAGATGTGTATTATTAATCTCCAAATCTAAACTTCAAAATTTGAACTCCAATTCTTCATGGATTTTCTGTTATTTGCATTTTCGACACTCCAATGACCAGAATGTGGTCAACTAGGTACTAAAGGGTTAGAGGAAGAATGTATAGGAAGAATGTATATCTTGACTAGAAACACATGTTACAAGTTTCATGAATTTTGGATATTTATTGCTTAAAATCTTAATGATTGAAATTTGGCCTCAAAATTTTGACTTTTTTATTTTTCGCTCCATAAATTGAAAAATAAAAATGTACATAGTTATTTTATATTATTTTGAATATGTTTATTTCTATTTTGAATAATTCCAATTTTTTCAATTTATGAGAGAAATTCATATGGTGTGCCACTACTTTTAAGAGTCACTGTATACATGTCTTGTATAATGACATCTTTAGATGTCTTATTTCAAAGACCAACAAATGCAAAAAAGAATTGTAATCTAATTTTTTAGTGCAAATCATGACATCCTAAAGTGGAAACTCTTAAAAGTGCTAGATAATCACCTTAAATAACATGTACTTACTAAATGTTGAGAAAGGATTTTTAGAACATTTACCAAAAACACTTTGAGCCTTCAAATTTCTTACATACAATATTCAAATGACACATTCTTTGGTGGCAACAAGAATATATAAAAATATTGATTAGTTTAATAATTGTATTTGTATTAGTGTATGTGTTATTAATGAACGTCTAATTCACTCCTCTTTATTTATAAAAGTACCTCCTAGTTGCCTTTCGTACCTATACTTCAACAAACTTATTACTCCCAAGTGTTTCTTCATCTTCCCTAATTACAACCTTGTGCTTAAAATTTATAACTAGAATCCTCTTATCAATGTCTTTCTTTTGGCTACTATTGTACATCACTTCATAGCACACTTGTATGTTTCTAGTTTGATGTTATGTTCATATGTGTCTATTGAAGACTTGACATGATGGGACAATCTTTCAATATGGAGATCAAGAGAAGTTTGGCATGCCAAAATGAGATCTCTGAGCCTAATTTTTTTATGCCTCTTTAACTCTCCCCACTTCTCAACCTTAAGTATTCAACACTCTTGGAGACATTCACTAAATCCTCTAAAGTATGTTATCAATAGGAGTTTCAAAGCTCAAAATTTATACCTCATTTTTTTTCAAAGCCGGCTCTATACGATTGTTGAGGCACATAATTTCGACTTAAAGCAGTACTTGTGGAGAATTTAAATTGCTTCCGTTTTTGAAGCTCACCATAAAATTCTATTGCTTGTTTTCAAATATAGCTCCACATGACTATGGCCTCTAGTAATTTCTTCTCAAGTACCAGCTCCCTGTAAAGATGTCAAACTGTATTACTCATGTCACGTCAATTTTGGGAGCACAAGTATTTAATTTGGACATCCCTAATGTCATTTGAATTGTCTTCAGAAGTGCAAGCAAATCTTCCATTAGCTATAGATACAATTACAATGATGATGTGTATGAGAGGATTAGCTCTTCACTATACTCAGACATTTTATTGTCGTCTTTTGCTTGTAAAGAAAAACTTGTTTCATAGTTTCACAATCACTAAATTGAAAGTCTCCTAATATAGTATTGATTTAGAAATGACATTGTACAAGAGTTTTTTGAAATCTCCTTTAGAATGGCATTCCACTGAATCACGTGTCTTTTGCTTTACATTTTGAAAAGCACAATGGCACATAGTGTTAGCAAGGATTAGAGAATCATGAGCAATAAGATTCCAGTGGCAATTCAAAAAGCAAGAGAGCAAGAGAGCAAGAAAGGCAAACAAAATGAAGCGCAACCAAAGAAAGCTACCAATTCACAACCATCTTCAATACCGCCACACTATACCAAACATGTGAAAAGAAGGATTTTAAAACCTTCATGTGATACAAACCAAGCTCCAAAGGTCACCACATTTGTAAAAACAACGATTCTAAAACCTTCATGCAATACAAATAAATCTCTAAAACCTGTTAGGGAGCCCGTGAAAAATAAAAGTGTCTTGAAGCAACTCAACATCGATGGATTACCTGTACAATCGCTTCAAACTTGCAAAATCGATCATGCTCATGCTACGCAATTTGAGCAATGGAGGCAAGATTATGAAGAGGTTGAAGAGACAAACATAAAACCGATTGACATTGCATATAATAAAGAAACAAGAAGCTGCAAAATTTCTCATATAGATGTTGAACAATTTGAACAACAAATGCAAGATTATGGAGAAGTCAAAGATACAAATGCAACACCTATTGATATTGAGGAAAATAGAGGATTGAGAACTTCCGAAATTGATAATGCTCAAGTTGAGGGAATTGAACAACAAATACAAGATTATGGAGAAGTTAAAGATACGAACATTATACATACTAGCTTTGAGGGAAACAAAGAACCGAGAACTTGCAAATTTGCTCAAGAACATGTTGAGAAATTTGAACAGATGCAAGATCACAAAGATGTTGAAGACATAGCCACAACACCTAGAGACTTTGAGGATAAAGAGAACCAAGAAGTGAAGCCAATGCAGATGCAGATATACGAGACGAATATGGAGACTAGAAATAAGACCAATTGTGGTTTAGAAGATGGATCAACAACTGTTGCAGCATTAAGCCTTGAAGAGTATTATCTTTATGGAGGAAAGGTGATGGCTCCAGCAATTCAAGATTTTATAGGTGAGTTCAAACTTTAGGAAGTGCACACATTATATATTTCATGTTCAACGAAACTAAGATAGTTTCACTAGACTATGTCTTCAATCGTAACACGAAAGTCTCATGGAATCATGAAGAAAAATGTTCATTGTTTCTAAAAGTGAAGTAAATCCGACTAGTCATAATCATACAAATTAAAACCATTCAACATAGTAAAGTGATTTAAATCCTAAATTGAAATTAGTAGGACCATTTGAATCCATCATTGTAATAGTAGTTTCTTAGTCACAAAAATTAATAAATAAATGAAGAAGAGAGGTGATCAATTTGCACTAGGAAGTTCATGTAACTTCAATAGATGTAGTGCTATAGATTTTAACAGATGTGAAAATGTTCATTTTAAAACATATATAGATTTATGTACTAAGATAATCTTCTACAAATAAACAACGTATAAAGAATTACCTAACTTGAGATGTTTTGAAATTGACAGGTCCCGTGAAGATCAACAAAGTTGGAGATGGCCGGGGCACGGGATTAGTCCTCACAAGAGATGTAGTAGCAGGTGATCTCCTTCTTATCAGTAACCACATCGCAAAAGCAAATAAAGTAAAAACAGAAATCTTAGAAGACAACTTCACATTAGAAGCAGGATGTTGGACAGCAAGCCACCATGTATTAGCAGAACAGTTAGTAGCAATCTTATCTACTCAAGCATGGCGATCTTCACGCAATCGAGCGATACTTTCCACGTTGTGTTGTCGAGGTGGAGAAGAGCTTCCTGTTCCACCGATGCATATCTTCCAACACAATCTTACACCAAGAACCATGTTGTCAACGATTCCCTTCAACCAAAATGAAATTGCACGTTTATGCGGAGTGGTGCAATGCAATGCATTCGGCCACACACACATATCCAAGCAAAACAACAATATTACCAAAAACTGGAGTTGCGGTATATGGACGCTTCCTTCTTTTATGAATCACTCATGCATCCCTAACGTTGCAACTGTCTTGATTGGTGACGCTATGATTGCCGTTGCATCAAGAAACCTCAACTACGGAGACGAGCTCACCGTAGCTTATTTTGACATCTTTCGACCGCTCCAAGAACGTCGTGCTAGCATGCTGCATAGTTGGAATTTTGTGTGCCATTGTGCAAGATGTGTCCTGGAAGAAACATTGCAAGATACGTTAATGCAAATCACACAATCTTATAGCCTTCGCGAAGCCGAAGCAGCCATGACCATGCAAATCCTGCATACAAATTATTGTCGACAGGGTGACGAAACATGGAGTCCATACTCTGTTATAAACCTTGCACAACTTGCAGAATACATTGAAGAAATTTTGCACCGCAAGAAATTGTCTAGAAACAAGAAGAATTGGATCCGAGCTTCGTTTTTGTCAGCCTACCTTGCAGACGGGCAACGTCTTATGGTGGATGTACGCGGCTTGGAAGAGCCGCGACGCTGCAAATATGCTCGCAAGACTCACATCCAGACGGCTCTCGCGGCAACCAAGACGGTAATGCCTGGCCACCCGCAGACACTCCAGATCGTCGCTGTCGTGCTAAAGCGGGCAGTTCAAGCCTATGGACGACAGTCATTCCTAGTCGAGAAGGCACATAAGCGGACCTTGGACGTTTGTCTGCGATTGTTTGGACGACAACGAGAGGAGGTATTGGATCGCATTATTGACGCTGCCGCACATGATGTTTTAGTCTCTTCTGTAGTGTTTTTTAGTTAGCCTTAAGCCGGAGGCTGACAACAATTTTGTTACATTCTTTAGTTCACAATCCCTTATTATCACACTTTTAATATCATATTTGGATTATTATTTTTAACAGATAGGTCTTTCAATGTACACGTCAGATTGGACAACCTTTTGTAGTTCACGTATTGAACACATGTTAAGGTTGATTGTCTTTAAACTGCCAACTTAAGCAATCACATGTATTTTTAGCAATTACTGTATCTACTTCTATGTTAGGCAAAAAAATGATTATTTTACCCCATATTCTATCAAGATCATAAACTACATGAAGTTTATGCCTAGAGTCTTATAATGAATGTGACAAAGTAAGCGCACTTAGTGTGTTAATTAAGTTCAAGATTTGCCTTGAACCATTATGAGTTACAACGAATGAATGATTTGCAACATTTTTTCTATAGCAATTACTTTCAAAATTACGAATCATAAATTACGAATGTCCAAAACTTTCAAAAATTACTCATAAAGAATTTCGACGTTTTTTAAAATTTTCCTACGGATCTGCGTAAAATTCCGGACACATTAAAAAATTATTAGGCATTTTTTTGCCCATCTTGGAGGTAGACTACAATATATCTTTAGTGAATATTTATCTTTCATTCTACATAAGGTTTAACCCCTAAACTCCTAAGAGTCCATTTTTGGTTGTTGCCTGTTTCTAACATGCTACTTGGAACCAAAAAAATAAGTTTTTGAAAAAATAAAAATATTTTAAAATACTACATCAAGTCTATTTTCCAACGCAGTTTGAATTATGTCAATTCGAGTTAAACTCCACCAAGGAGAATTTTCAAAGTGGATCACCTCAACATTGTCTTAGTGTTATAAAATTTGCTATTTGGAAAAAGTGATGATGTCCCTCTATCATTTCTTTTGTTTTTTTGAAATTTACAATAGATAAACCAATTTTAACTAATCATACTAAATTTTAAACTCTAGAGTAAAAATTATATTTTATATAATTTTTCAAAGAAATTATTTTAAAAATATCTAAAGTTTTTTTTAGAAGCTTGACCGTATCAATAATTCGTAGAGATGATGCCCTACATTTTGTCTATTGAACCAAACTTCATCAAACATATAGAGCGCACATATTACAAACATCTATGTTTTGTCCAATACCCCTCAAGCTTTTAGGGGTTAACAAGGAATGCATATTTTTCCACAATTTTATTCTCAATACTAAATTGATAAAAAAATTTAAAAGAGAAATACATCGAGATTCAATATCAACATACAAGTTCTCCCATGTCTACACTATGTAGTACTAATTTCCACTCATGATGATAACCCAAACCACCAACTACTTCGCAATGATTGGCATGTCATTGGTTTGCTTGAATAGTGAAATTGGTGGTTTTGAGTCTCAGCTATAGTGTCTCCAAGAAATGTTTACATGCAGAGTTAGAGGAATTAGTGGTTTTAGAACATTCAACCTTATAGAAGTTTTCTACATCTTACATAAAAGAAATAGTTGTAGAATCATGGTATGATCTGCTGTATCACCTTTATTTCAAAACCCCTTATTCTCACATTTTTAATATCACATTTGGATTATTTTTTTACAAATAGGTCCTTTAGTGTACACATTCGATTGGACAACTTTCACATGTCATGATTTGAATAAATGTATAGAAGTTTTCTACATCTTACATAATTGTAGAATCATGATATGTTTGGGTTTGTATCTCTTTTTTACAACCCTTGTGACTTTGGCCCACATTGAACACATACCAATTCTTTTTCTATGATGCATTTTGAATTCTTATTCACCATTGTGCTTTTTTAGAATGACAACTTATGTCTCCATGCAATCCATTAACCCTTTACCGCCTAGGGTGGTTCTGGAGAAACCACCTTTTTCTGGATGATGTTTCTTTAAATCTATCTCTGTTGAAATTAGGGGTACTATTAATAGTATCCAACCGTATGAATGTAAGCATAGCTTAATGAAACAAGTCTCAGTTAAATCTTGGTAAGATCGGACCGTTGGATTGGAAGATTATAGTATATCTTTGAACCGTATAATGCACACTCAAAAATGAGATTTCGGGGGGTGTGTGACTTCAAGGTTAAATAGAATTTGGGTTAAATTTTCAAAAATAAAAGTGAAGATGTTCAGCAATGACTTGTGTCAACACCTCTTCATTGCAATCTTTCATGTCAAGAATAGACTCATACATAATTATTGTGAATTTTATAAGTGAAAGTGACTTATCCATGTACGGTTTAGAACAAAATTTATACGTTCACATAAGAAAGGAGTTAGTATAGTGATCAAGATCAGACTACATACACTAACGGAACATGAACAAGAGAACACAATCCAAAAAGAAAAACGAGATAACAAACTTCCAATCTCTAGAAATACAACATAGTACATATGCTGTATTTGTAAGTATTTGCTGTATTTTGAGGTATTTGCAGTATTTTGGTGTTTTGTACATAGGTATTTGGATATCTAGGAAAGTCGGATTCCAAATTTTCTTTTTGCATCATCTCCAGAATCAAAAGTTACACATCTGAACTTCAGACACTGTACTGAGATGGTTCACAGATTTTCCAGAATTTCATTTTCCAATGATCTAGTGACCACTTAGTGGTTACCTGGGCACTAAAGGGTTAACCTTTAACTAGCTTCATTCTCAAATTGGAGCTTTGGTCCCACTCTAAATAAAGAGTCAAATTCTTTTGCACATTAAGATGTATTTGGCCCCTTGTTTTCTGTTGGTTGCTTTTTGTCCTATGCATTCAATAACCAATAAAATTGAAGTCACATTCACGTTGAACACTTGGAACAGACTTCAATTTTATTGAATACATGTGTCCAAAATGGAATGAAGAAAAACAAAAATACACCATATCTTTACAACTATCTCAAAATAATTTTAAGTATTCTCTCCTAATTTTTGGTTTCATATTATTGTTCTACATTATTAAGTCAACATGTAAGATAGTTTTTTGGTTAAACTAAAAATAGATCTGTAGTTGAGGAAACATGGCATAATAGAGCAATGAAAGCCAACACCCTTTTACAATGGGACCACAACCTAGTTACAATTAGAAACTAAGTTTATGTGGCAATGACATGGAATACACATGGCATTCCTTCATTACTAATAAAAGTGAATTTAAGTGAAGATCCTCTTTTGATCCAGTTTTCAAAAGGGTGCTCCATTGCACTACTCTATTATGCCATGGCTAAAGAGTTACAAAGTCAACAACATTTAGTAAATCTACCAACAAAATTTCAAAATTTCATAACTTATTCATTTAGTGTATTAGAATCCTTTTGAAAAATAGACACAAGACCCACAAATTGTTTTTGTCCATCTGAAAATAGCAAACCCACACTCATCAGCTGAAAGCCATGGGAATGAGGAAACAATCTTAAATTTGATTTAGTAAGATTTCATTGTAAACTCACCCTCTCTAATTGCACACTCTAATTTCTCCCTTTACTTCATGATTAACCCAAGAAAGGCATAAATATTTTCTCCATTCATAGAATGTTCTGTGATGATTGCATTGACATTTCCAAATCACAAAGGAGATAAACCTAGTGATGGATAACCTTACATTATCAAACCTCTCTTGCATTCATTTTATACCATGAATCCAATGTGGTTTACTAATTTTTTACTGTAAACTGTAAGTCTTAGAAACTACCCTTTTGTTTCACCTTAATTATATGTATATTTTCCAAATCAATTTACAAGTACAAACTCTCAAAAAACATCACACGTATTCAATCATATGATCCACTTCCAAAACCACAAGTTAGATACTCTACAAAAACAAATTCAGCAGTTGTCCCACACAAATACATTCGATAGAATTTAAAACGTGAATAATATTCTCAACCTTTCAGTATAGGTTATCAATACTAAACTGCTCTCTTTTTTTTCTCTCAAGAAAAATAATAATAGTAATAATAATAGTAATAATAATGATAATAATAATAATAATTCATTCACCATCTAAATGGTGTATCCAACAAGAACGACAACAGGAAGAAAGACCAGTTCACCCTTTTGAGATCCAGTGAAGGAGGCTTACATTGGTAGACAATTTGAGCCTACAGAAATTTTATAAAAAAAACATTCTTGATATTGTCAATCCAAAAACTATATTCCGAAGAAAAAAGAACATTATAAATACTCTTGATTTTTAAGAAGAAAAAAAAGACCCTATTTACACATGACTCTAAACCGCTCGCTAAGTTAAAAACTGGCAGCTCTCTTCGTCTTCCCAAGCTACTACTCTTCTTCCGTTACAGTTTGTTCAACAAAAAAGGAATACACACATTGCGATGAATCACCCATCACCCAATGATTTATTTTTTTTCTGTAATTGCAACAAGGAGGAGGTTCTTGCTACAATGGTACTTTTTAGGGTTTGGTGGTTTTTAGGGTTTGGAGGAGATAGCGAGACGAAGAAGAAGAAGAGGAGAAGAGGAACCATCAGACCTCGATGGCTGCGTCAGGATGGTAGAACAGCATCTCATTCCAAACCCTTTCTCGCAATGCATCTTCCTTGAGATCTTCGTCTTCGAAATCAAATTCAAAAGGTGCAGGGGCCGAGGGCTCGACGGAGGCATCGTGAAGCATGGACAAGTAAGGATGCTCCAGAGCTTCGTGCACCGTGATGCGCTTGCGAGGGTCGAACACCAGCATCTTGTCGATGAGTTGAATCGCCAGAGGGTTGGCTCTCGGGTAGAGACGAGCCAGGGACACTCGCGGCGTGAAGGGCAGCGACCGGATGTAGCTGCGTGCCTTCTGCGATTGAATGAAATGCAAATCCGTCTCGTCCGGCGAGCCGATGATGCTGATGATCAACTTCAGCTGATGAATGTAATCTTTCCCAGGGAACAGCGGCTTTCGACCTAAAAGCTCCGCGAAGATACACCCCACAGACCACATGTCGATCGCGCTCGTATACTCGTCGCACGATAACAGCAACTCCGGAGCTCGGTACCATCTCGTCACCACGTACTCCGTCATGAATTGCCCCTTGTCACTCCCTGTGCGCGCTAATCCGAAATCACAGATTTTCAAGTCGCAGCTCGCATTCAGGAGCAAGTTGCTGGGCTTCAGATCCCGATGCAGCACATTCGCAGAGTGGACGTACTTCAAACCTCGCAACAACTGCCATGTAGATGTATGCCATGATCAATTCAGTAACAAGAAAACAAGAATGTAGATATGCATCCATCAATTCAGTAACAAGAAAATGAAACAGGGAATGGGAATGAGAATGAGAATGAGAATGGAATGGAATGGAATTCTTTCTGTGTTTTGCTGTGTCTCTGACCTGATAGATAAAATACTGGCAGTGATCATCCGTGAGGGTCTGCGACGAGCGGATGATCTGATGCAGATCCGTGTCCATGAGCTCGTACACAATGTACACATCGTTGAAGCTCTGGCGGCCCACGGGCTTCATGATGTCCTTGACGGCGATGATGTTCTCGTGGAACAAGTGGCGCAGCAAACGAATCTCGCGCAGCGTGCGGCGCGCGTCCGTGGTGTTCTCGAACGCGTTCGTGATCTTCTTGATGGCCACGCGATCCCCTGTTTCGTTGTTCTTCGCGCTGCACACCACGCCATACGCGCCTTTGCCGATGGGCTTGATCGGCACATACTTGGTGTCAATCTCGAACACCGAACGCCACAGCATGTAGTGGTGTTTCCCCGGCGGGCATGTGCCCTCCGGCACGTCCACTTTCGTGGCCATTTGCGTTTCCAACTCCAAAACGCACACACTCAAGGTCCCTCTCCCTGTTCTCGCAACAATCCCAACCCTATTATTGCGTCACAAACCCCCGACTATCTGGCTCGACAGTTCGGTCCACCATAGCCTAACTGATTCAGTCGATTCGCTTCGACTCGTCTCGTCGCCTCCAGAATTATCACACTGTCATGCTCCATCAACTGAACCAACAACGTGGATCGCAACACGTCGTCGATCTGATTCCCTCACCCCAAGATCTCTCTCTCTCTTACCCTAACTGATTACCCGTTCCCGACGCACCAAACCCTGGCAAATTTGGAGCCTCAAATCCCGATCCAATGCTCGTTCCGCCCTGCAATTCAAAATGCCAACTGCAATCTACTACTACTACGGTACCCTAACATAACACTTGCAGCGAGCTTCTTCTTCTCCTCCTCCTTCTTCTTCTTCTTCTTCTTCAAACAAACGGATCCACACCAATGAAAACCCACTTTGTTGCTTTGTACGCAACAAAGAACACGCGGTGGTCTTGGAGCATCAAAGAGGACCCCACTTGCAAAGCGCAGCAAGTAGCATACAATCTGATCTTTCTTGCTCGGACAGACAGACAGACAGACCGACCGACAGACAAACAAACAGAAGAAAGAAAGGAAGAAAGAAGGGATTGCGAGTGAGGCCCGGGCGGTGGAAAAAAATGGCAGCTGAGTGAGTGAGTAAGTGAGTGAGGCGACGATGGGATTTTTTTGGGGGTGGGAAGATTTTTCGGAGGCAAGCAATTGGGCCGGTGTGTTCAATGCAGGACTGGAGTGGATTTGGGGGCTTTTTACTTTTTGGGGTTTTTTCTTTGCCTTTTTGCCATTTTGCCTTTTTGGGATTTTTTCCCCTTCAGATCCTTGCCTGCGGGTGGACTGACTGACGACCGTGGTTGGCATGAATGTGAGTGAGCTCATGGGCCTCCATTATTGTCGTGGGTTGGGGCGCCGGTGGAGGTGCTGCTAACTTAGTGGTGGCCTCGTGCCTGCCTGCCAGCCACCTCCGGCGTCAGTCTCATTGCATTGCATTGCATTCACTTGCCCTAACAGCATCTCCACTAGCACTCTGCATACATACATACCGCTCTGGCTATGCAAATATGGGTTTGGTTGGTGAACAATTTATTTGGACTGTGACACTGGATAATCTACTAAAATCCACGGCTCTCAAAACCACTCAAGCTATTGTATCTTCTCTTCTTAAGAGCAGCTCCACCGCAGCCCTCCCAGAGTCTCTCACACTCTAGAACTAGATGAAAAGTGCCAAGGGCCCTTCCAAAATGCCTCTTGACTCTCAATCCTAGCGTGTTAAGAAATGGCCCTTCAAATCACTATTTAGTTGACTATATCCCCACATTCTACTTGTGATTGGTCCATTGACTATTTGATGTGCACTTTTGATGTGTGAGGGGCCTCCAAGGGTGAGGGAGTGTAAGTGCAAGGGCTCTTCAAATGTAAATGAATAATTTCAGCGAGTCATCTCTAGCGTGTAGGAGTGGAGATGTCCTAACCCTTAAACGCCCGAAAGCCCTTTGCGGCCGTATAGTATATTCTGTATTTGGTGGTATTTGATCAAAATAACAATGACCACACACTTTTCAGTACAAAACAAAATTGACAATCGTGATAATATGTATCTAACAATATATCACAATTCATATAGTAAACCACAGTTGACCAATTATAAGGCTAAATACAGGTTGTAGAAAGGGACCCCAAGGGCCTTTTAAGGGTTAATTGCACATGATGATTGCACAATCCATACATGGTGACACTAGTAGAAAAGGTGACGCTCCCTATGGAGATGTCCAAGCAAAATCACTGTGTATGTGTGGAGTTGGACACCACATGCCTAGGCAACTCCTTTGGCAGTGCCACCTTTTCTACTAGTGTGACTTGTGAGTGGCTTACTTACTGTTTTTCATACTCTAATTGAGTGATATTAGTAGGGAACCACATCGCGTCCCTATGTATTTTGGATGACCTCCAAAGTGCAATCATGGTGTGCAATTAAGAAGAGAATATACACTTACTTGAGTGACTTTGACGGCCCTGGACTCAGTTACATTTTTCAGTATCTCAATCCAAATAAATTGTTCATTCTCATCTAATTTTCCACAACCAGAGAGCTATCTAGAGTGCTAGTGGAGATGCTCTAAGAGCATCCGCAATTCCGCATCCGTTCTCCCTTCAATTCACCACTTGACCACTATTATTATCACATCCAAGATTTAGTGTCACAAACTCTAACGTCCCCACACCCTTCACTACACCAATTATTGCCATTCATCTGAGTCATAGAATTAGTGTGAGATTTCTCACGAATCCTCAATTAGTGTGAGACTTTACACACAATCCTCACTACTCACTATGAGGATTCTCAATTACTATGAGTCACACTTTGTTCTAATACTAGAATTACTATGAGAATACTCAATTATTGTGACTCACAATAATGGCAATAATCAGTGTAGTAGAAATCATAACTGCATGTATAGACTGGAGAAAAAAACCCACGAGAAGACAGCACATGACGAACTAACTAACTAGTTGTGGGTCTTTTTGGGCACACTTCTATGGTCTAGTACGCCGCCAGTGTTTCTACTATTTTTTAAACTACTATGTGTCTCTCTGTATAGTCCGCGAATCAATCATAGTTCGCTACACAAAGGTAATCATTATTGTCTATCAATCTAGGATTCCAAGCCCTTCCTTAAAGTAGTTATAGAGTGACGTATTCCGATATCACTATATCGTGCTCATATTTTGTGCCTCTCACTCGCCTTGAATTTTCACCGTTAAATGCATGCACTTTTCATCCAATTTGCAAAGAATCTCCTACTTTTATAGTTAGGGTGTTAATGCTCTAAGAGATTTTCCATTGATTTTGCTAAACTTGGCCATGATTTAGTTTGTTCTTTGGATGGGGGTAGATAGTTTAGAGTATTGGGGCAACATTCACAAACAAAGCTCCAACCATCTGTCACAGCGACCCTAAACCGAGGGCTCTAACCGGCCACTTAGATTGTGTATGTCTAGCAAAGACGCAACCCGATGCTTAGTAAAACCTTCTTGTTATTTTTTTCCAACTAGCCTATCACAATACATATAGCCGCAGATTACAAAGTAACCTACTCTCTCGCTCCTTGAGGTTTTACAAGTTATTGATGTAGTCACCCATTGGCTCCCATCCTCCACCCACTACCCTACTCATCTTTTACCTTGGTGAAAGAGGAGAGTGCAACTAAGGTAGAAGACAGACCTTGACGCCTATGTTCAAGTAAGTTGTTCTTCAAAACAATGAAGAAGAGGATTTTTTTGATAGAGATGTTGTTTAAGCTAAAAACACTTGATGAAGCAAATGGTGAACCCCATGAAAAAGAATAGTAGGGGATCTAGGCCGGGACAAGCTCCATCCTAACATCACCCGCGACAAAGAACTTGGTCATAAAACGTATCTTTGATGATTATTTTTAGTGCTACACATGTATACAATCAAAGATTGTTCAAAAGCAAGTTTCGCATAAGGATTCCGTTGTTATTGAGGATCATGAGTGTCGTTATTGGTCATAATTCATGTTTCATTAAAAGGCCAAGTGTTACAAGTGTCATGGGTCTTTCTATTCAGAATTGTGTTGCTGTAATAAACATGTTTGCGTATGGGATAGGAGCAAACACTACCGAAGAGTCTCGTAGGCTTAGCAAGAGCACTGCTATAGAGGATCTCAAACGCATCGTTCAGTGAGTGCGATCTTGTTTCAAAACAACATACTTGAGAAAGCCTAGTAAGATTGATATCATTCAGCAGATGAATATCAATGATAAGAGACAGTTCTCTAGCATGTTTGCTAGTGTTGATTGTATAAATTGGCCATAGGAGAATTTCCCTTACATCCGCAACGCCAATATGAGGACAATAACGGTAACATGAGAGTCATTTTAGACGCGATTGCAAACCAATCGCTTTGGATTTGGCATGCTTTCTTAGGGCTCCCCGGTGGCAACAATGACATTAATATCCTTGATAGATCACCTATAATACATGACATGTTCGTTAGAAATGGTACACGTTTGACATTCAGTGTCAATAGCACTAATTGTCCGCTCCATTATATGGGATGTATTCCAAATGGATTATTTTCGTACAGACTATACATGAGCTCCAAAATGAGAAATAGAGCCATTATGTGCAATGGCACGAGGGGGTTGCAAAGATGTCGAAAGATGCTTTGATGTATTGTAGGCTAGACAAAGCATCATTAAGAAACCTTGCAGACATTGGGATCTAGATGTATACAATAGTAGACATCATGTATGTGACTGTGTGTTGTCTTGCACAATATGGTTATTGACAACAAACAAGAACTCAACTTAGAAGTTTTGTTTGATCCAAATCTAGTTCCACGTGTCAACATGAATTTATCATTTAGACTGATGTTGGAGGTCATTATAGAGATTCAAAGCACCGATACATATTTTAGCTTGAGAGCTAATTTGATTGAGCACTTGTGGAGGCTTAACCCTTAACCCCTAAATGTACCAAGGTGTCCTTGGAATTGACAATTTGAGAAAATCATCATAAAGTACTATTTAGAAGAATGTTTTGGAATTGATATACAAATGAAAGTTCTAGATTTTGAATTTTAGATTCTATCCGTACGGTTTGATTTACTAATACTATCACCAATATTTAATTATCAATTTTGAAAGTTAAAATTAAAAATTCCTTCTAAATTTGATTACAAACAAAATTTTAATATTTTTTGTGTAAAATTTGTTGGAATGAGTTTGAAATGAGATACTCTTAAACGTGGCAATTCTTTGAAATTTTTGTGTTCCTTAAATCTATGACCTCATTTTTGCAAAGCCACTTTTGAACTGGGTAAATGCATGGTTTAGTGGCTCAATAGTAGCATACGTACACTCCCTAAAAGTCCGTATCATATTTTACATATAATGTTGAATGTTTTTTATTTAATTTTTCATAAATTATTTGTAATATATAGAACTCAACCACTTAAGAAAAATCTATTAACTTTCATACATATTTTCTAGTAATATTTTATAAAAAAACTGATAATTTCACTTGAATATAACTAAATATATAAATAAATTACATAAAAATTAAGTCTATTTTTATGTAAGTGCAAGCCCACCTAAAGCTTAGATATCTTAATATGTTAAAAATATATGTTGTGCCGAAAAAATCTATTTCCATGCTTTAATGGACATTCAAAAACAACACCTAGTTTTTACCACAAAAAGTCCACAAGTACATGAGAGATTATGTGCTATCCTATAAAAGTATATTTTTGAGTTTCTCATGATTTAGCACATTAAGTAATGATTCACTAACAAAGATTTTCAACAACCTTTATTAGAAAAAAAATCCATATGTGAAATGTTGACAGCTTGTGATAGTTATTATTCTATAACTAAAAAGTCCATAATTTCTTTATGATGATGCCATTTCCAAAAGAAAATTATTCTTATAGACGAATATCAAGGCCAAAATGTGTACACAAATTCTCATGCCAAAATTCTTCATATTCTATTTTTTATAAATGTTTTAGTAAAGACACCTTAGTGAATAATCCTCTGTGATATCAAAAGTGAACCACTAAACCATGCATTCATCCAACTACAGTCAATGCAATTTTGGCTTGGTCAATGACTTGACATACTTCTACATTTGTAATTTTAGAAAAATATGTACTCAAGTATGACTAAATGCAACCATTAGATATGACAACAACTTGATGAAGTATCTCCAAAAAATTGGATGACTTTCATCCAAGCATTGATGAGACCGTAGAGTAGATTTGAATTTGTTAGTTGTTCAGAAACTGGACGCTGTGACGTTTAGGAGTTAAAGGACATATGCTTTCCCAATTCCACACCAAAATCACTTTTAAACTCCATTTAAAGCATGATTCTCTTTCTAATTTACATTGGTTCTATTCTAAAAAAACAAGCAATTCCCTATATTTTGCACTTGGCTAAGTGCAACCATTCCAGGACCTCATTGTGCTAAAAAAAAACTTATCAAAAAAATTAACAAAAAAACATTTATTTCTTTCCTTGTTGAAACTTGTAGTATATTGCAATAAAACGCTAATATTTCAAAATTTTCATAACAAAAATTTGAATTTCATTTATTTTAAAAATTACAAGATTGACTATTTAAAAACTATTACAAATTATGAATACATTAAGACACTATAATAATGCTGCCAAAGTGTATGGGAGAAGACATGATTATTTTTTTCTTATTTTCCTTTTTCTTATTTCTTTTTTTGTGTGCCAAAAAGTACATAAGGGTACATGGCTCCTTCCTCCATCCTTCAAAACAACATTCCAATACCGCATACCCTCAGTCCCTCGGCCACGGCCCATCTTTTTAATTTTTAATTTTTTAATTTTACTTTTACTTTTACTTTTTTTAAGTTTTCCGAGGCTAAGGGTCCGTGCGTATGGACCCTCTTTCATCCTCTCCTCAAGAGAACATAAACTCCCATGCTCCCATGGAGGATGGAGGGTGCGTTGTCGCATATCCTCAGCTCCTCTGCCATGCCCCCAAATTTATATTATATATATATATATATATATATATATATATATATATATATATATATATATATATATATATATATATATCCGGGTTTTCCGGGGCAGAGGGTTCGCACGCACGGACCTTTTTTCATTTGTCCTAAAAAGAACATAAATATGTTCTTCCATACTCCCATAGCCGCCTTATATACTCGTGAGGCGGTTATGATTCGGGCTATGAGAAGGTGTGGAAGAACATATACATATTCTCTTGAAAGTTGGAGGATGGAGGGTGCGCTACTGCATACCCTCAGCCCCTCCGCCACACCCAAAAATAAATAAACAATTCCAGGTTTTCCAAGGTAGAGGGTTCGTGCGCGAGGACCCTCTTTCAATTGTCTTCTCCTCAAAAGAACATAAATATGTTCCCTTGAGGACTGGAGGATGGAAGGTACGCTGCCGCATACCTCAGCCCCTCTGTCACAGCCAAATATATATATATATATATATATATATATTCCGGGTTTTTCGGGGTAGAGGGTCTGCACGCGCGGATCCTGTTTCGTTCGTCCTCTCCTCAAAAGAATATAAATATGTTCTTCCATGCTCCCATGGCCGCCTTTTATATTTGTGAGGCGGCTATGAGAGGGTGTGGAAGAACATATGTATGTTCCCTTGAGGGCTGGAAGATGGAGCGTACAATATTGCATACCCTCAATCCCTCGGAAACGCCCAAAAATAAAAAATAAAAAAATCTAGGTTTTTCGGGGCCGAGGGTCCGCGGACCTCCTTTTTCGTCTCCTAAAGAGAACATCAATATGTTCTCCTATGCTCCCATGGCCGCGGAAGAAAGCAAAAGGGGCGGCTATGCATCATTAGCGACCCGCAAAAAGTAGATAGATCGATGTTTTATGATTCTTTTGTTTTGTTTCTTGTGCAGGTGGTTGAGGGTGCATGGCCGCACATTCTTTTTCCTCCTTTCTTATTGCATTTTGAAGCCCCATTGGAGTTGACAACGATGTTGTTCATGTGAAATCCCATGGACTCTGTATAGGGGAGTGAACCGCTTGGCTTGTTGTTCTCACAAGTTTGTTCCAAGAGGTTGGACACTCTATTTTGATAATACAACAAAGAAATGTCATGGTGGAGTTGCTATTTGGAAGGAGGAAGCAACAACTACAAGAATGGCACTATATGATTACGTGTGGATGAAGCAAATCACTATTACAAATGAAGCAAAGTTGCACATACTTGAATATGTTGCAATGCAAATTGAAGGCATAGGTGACTAGAGGTTGCAAAATGAATTAGATGCTTACTAGAGTAGATGAGTATAATACTATATAGTATGTGGTTTTTTAGTTTAGTTGTTAAGGTAGCGGTTTAAAAGTTTGTACTTTTCTTATAAATTGTAAACTTGTAAAGTGTTTTTGTGTACTAAAAAGCATATTTAAAACATAGTCGTCTATTTGTGGCCTACTTCCAATTGTTTACAATATGTTTATATGGTTTTGTAAGATGTGTATTTAACTTGTTGTTTGAGAACTCCAACCTCTTGTATTTTCTAACCTACTATGTGTCAAGATTAATTTCAAAGGAGAGTTTTGTTGCGTATAGAATCCACTTCAAAAATATTCAGAGCACAAGTAATGGCTTTTTCAAAAAAAAAGACTCGACAATTTCCAACAATTTGCAATTTATCCCTTTTGCAACCAAATTTGTGGGAGAAAAAAATTGACCACATAATTCATGCAATTTCTACCAATCTGAATTTTTAGTGCGCCTGGAAGCCAAATGCATGATTATATGGCCAAGTGCACAAATAGGAAATTGGATGTTAAAATATATAGATTCTTCAAAGGTGCTCAATTTGACATTTATAAACCCCATTTGATGCAACAGAGTAGAAGTTACGAGCAATATTCTTCCAAAATACTATCAAACCAATGGAGCTTGCAAAGTCGTTTAAGGGTCAAGGATATTAATATACATTGAACATCTATAAAAATCATATTGCTAGCTAAAATCAATTTGCTTTCCTCTTAAATGTGTGATTGGCGTTGAGCAAACCACATTCTCAACATGGGCGTGATTTGTGGAGGCACAATCGGTGGCCGAGGAGCTCTACCTCTATTAGTAGTTGCACGTTGAAGAACACAAGGTACGGCATCTCCTAGCCAAGTGAACTCTTTGTTGGCGCCTAAATTTTTGCCGGCAACAACCTCTCTATCGATTGTTGTCTCCTCGCCCCTGGCAGTTGCCAACTTGGTTGCTTTCGCCGCAGCAGACCACACGTTCAGTGTGACTTCATCTTCCTCCTCTGCTATCACCTTTGCTCGCAGTTGCTTGAGTTTCTAGCGCCTTCAAAGTTCCAAGTACTCTTTTGTATTGGGGCTAGTAGTGAGGCCTTTGTATGGTACGGTTCACTAGAATTATTGTTACTATGCACTCTTTTGATGATTTTGAGAACAAGAAAAATCCAATTCAAAGAGAGAAAAATATTTTTCTGAAATCTGAAGTGGTAGGATGGACCGTACCGATAAAAGAGAAAAAAAAATTGATAGAAATTTAAAAATTTGGCATTATATTTTAATGGAGGATGAAACAAAGGGTAAACTAGTGCATTGTCACAATGCTAATATGCACTTTAGATTCTAAAAAAAAAGGAGAATAGAGGGTTGTGGATAAACTTTTGAGCTATGAATTTTTCCAATGTTTAAATATGTGAAAAAAAATATCTTCCAATTTTTTTCAATTTTTTTTTAATTTGTTAAAGTTTCCAAAAAATTTAATGTGTTATTTTTGGGAGGGATTAATTGTTTCTCTATTTTTTTTTAAAATCTTTGATGGATTTCTTTATTGAATGTATTTGAGAATGAAAATTTGCAGGTTTTCTTATTTTTAGATTTTTAAATATAGAATCAAAAATGAACTATATTTACATTCAAAGTTTGATCACAAATTGGTAAAATTGTTATTGGAATGGGAGTTTTGGTACTCAAAATCTTAAAGAAAAAATCATTTATACATTCTAATTTTTTATTTTTGGTTAATACGTACATAAATTTAGAAGTTGCTTCACTCACTTTTCATTGAATCATTGCTACATAATTTTTAAATTGGTTTGAAAGTTAGCTTTTTAGACAAAATGCTCAAAGTGCACAAATGTGCACCAAAATGTAGTTAATGCACCAAGAGGAGTTGGTGGACCGTACCATACAAACGTCCAGTGGCATCCGGGTTCAGCGAGAAGAGGTTGGGAACGCTTGTGTCCAACAATGCTTCTACCTTCATACGAGCAACAGCGGCCATGTCCGCAGTCGCATGGGCTTGAGCGCGACAATCATATTCGCGATGCTTTTGTTCCTTCTGCTCGAGTTTGGTAGGTTTCACCCCTTGCGACCTGCATGGCATTCAGGCCTCTCTACTTCCTAATCTAACAACATGCGAACCCAAGATCTCAAGCTCCAAGTTGCCCTCTACGTCAATGGCATGGTTGACATCGATCGGGCACACCTCAAGCCCACCATTGGAGTATTGGACAGGGGCCGCTTTATAGCTAGGGGTTTATTTTCTGTCCTTAGGAATATTGTACAACCGCAAAGTGTCCTTTGATATCAACAAGCAATGTATGTAGCCAAAATTCTCCTTCTTTTCTTTGGACCTCGCCTTGTACAATATCCACCAACAAGTTCACGTTTAGTGACTGAAATTTTCAGAAACATAACATACATCATCAATTTCAACTTGCCACCATGGGTTCAAACTGCAAACTGCGTCGGAAAGATAATCAAGTCTACTTTACTGATATAATAAGAATCTACAAAAAAAAATAGTAAAATCATATTAAAATAGAGCTTTTCATGACAAGCTACCTACCACCTAGTGCTACCATCATTAGCATTGATTACGGCCTTCATACATAAGGCACACTAGCAAGGAGAACTTCCATTATTCCTAGAGACACTTCTTCCAATGCTTGTTGAATGGTTTTTAATAATTCCTCTCTATTTTGCGGTAGCGCCTTATTTTTAACAATGTCTTTTACTATCTTCCATAGGTTTTCGATGGGGTTTAAGTAATGAGAGTTTGCGGGCCACAAAAGCTTCCTCATGCCATGCGAATGTCTACACCCATTTGACTCCTTGGTACGGTGCACCAAAGCACCTTTTCCATGCATCTCTTGAAACTACTATATGTTTTCAATTAGCATTAAGGCAATGTTGTGTCAACTACTTTGACACAATCTAAAAGTTCAATATTGGCTCAACAATGGTACAATACACATTGACACAACATTGCACCAGAATATTTCAATATCACTTCCATAGTGCTATGTAATTATTGAATCAATAAGTTCTCATTGTTGGAACATAGAATTTGGACAACATTGTAACAAAATTTGGATGGAATTTGTTGAGACATTGTGGCACATTGCTTAACCACATACATATGCACACTTTATTTTCACATCATTGGCTCAACATTGAGCCATTGTTGAAAGTATGATCGGAAAATTAGGCCTTATTATACCAACAAGGTTACATTGCTATAGTGTTGATGGCTCATCATTGTATTAACATCTATACAAAATTGGCAAATTTTGTAAACATTGAGTCAACACTAAGTCAAAATTGTATCAACATTGAGTCAACATTGTGTCAACATTGAGCCAACATTGTGTCAACATCTATACAAAATTGGCAAATTTTGCAGCATTGAGTCAACAGTTCAATTCATCATTTTCCTACTAACTTCTTAGCTTTGTCAAACTAATGTCATGGAGTCTAAAGTCAAATTTATATTTTGTCAGATGGTCATACTATTACAATCAAATGGTCAAATGTATTTGACAATTCAAGCTGTTACACACACTAACCACTTTGTTGTAAATCTAGATATCAAGTCAAAGTTTGAAAAAAAGACACGTGAAGCCTTTAAGCATCTAATCACTTTAGTATGTCATAGGTGAAAATTTTGAAAGCACGGGTTTGCTTCGTTTAGCCTACCAACAACAAAGCTAAAAAAATAATCTATCTAACCAAAAACTAATGTATGTGTAACTTGTACATTGTTGTTTTAATTAATCCCCCTCTTGTGCACTCACATGATTCCTCATACACATAGAAGAGTGCATCCCCCAGGACATTGTCCAATGCTACAAAATTTA
Organism: Pohlia nutans; assembly: GCA_022496805.1. Taxonomy (NCBI): domain Eukaryota; kingdom Viridiplantae; phylum Streptophyta; class Bryopsida; order Bryales; family Mniaceae; genus Pohlia; species Pohlia nutans. Next base: position 36,732,111 of record CM040089.1, on the reverse strand, counting down.
CTATTTGAGAAAGTATTGTTGTTCTTTTGATCAATTCTTTTGCTTCTTTTTTGTTTCTAGAATGAAAAATATAATTCTAACCAATAATACCAATTTTTTCTTCTAAAAATACAAAATGAAATTTTGTTGAATTTTTTAAATTATGTTTGGGAAATTTGACCGTAAAGATAATTTTCAAACATTATAATTTCCATTCCCTTTGTTGGAATAAACTTCATCAAAGTTATTGGAGTCACATTTTATAATACATCTTAGTATTGCTCTATACCCCTCGGGTCTTTAGGGATTAAATGGTCTAATTAGATGATTTAGAAAATGAAAATAGACAAATTGTCTCTAGCCTTGAAGTCTCAATGTTGTGCCACTGTTGTCTCAATGATGTATCGATGATCAATATTGTTTCAATGATATATTGATGATTGTCATTGTTTCAACGACGTATCACCATTATCTCAACCATGCAACAACTATGAACATTGTTTGAGCAATGCGACAATGATTAGGAAATAATGGCCAATTGTTGTCTACAAAAAAAATAAAAAATAAAAAATATATATATATATATATATATATATATATATATATATATATGTATTCATATATGTATTCATTTTAGAAATAAGACTTTGTCAAAATAAATCTTCACTTAATCATAATTAAATTATCCATAATAATATACTAAATATAGTGTTTGTTACAATAATATTTGCAATCTCATAAACAAAATATTTATATTAATTATATTAATTGCATACAATATTAATATTTGTTATGAAATGCAAAAACTTTTACATAAACTACACCATATATCCAAATAGTTAAAAAATATTAAAAATATAAAACAAGTGATATTCTTTCAATGTTAATTTTTTGGACATTCTCATGGTACGGTGAAGTAGTGAATGTAGTGGTTAAAATGTCTTTGATTAGAAAAATGTTCTCGATTAGAGCTTACTTCTTATCTAATTATAATGTCCATCAAATTTATTTTTCAAAATTACCCATCTTCGGTGCATTAAATTTGATTTGTAATAACAATGTAAAAAACTCGTTTGCTTCAAAAAAATGATATTTTAATGGATTTCGTCCTTCCCACATTGTTTTTGGTATATAAATTTCATGTTTCACTAACTCACCATACGTACATGTGTTTTAAGAAACAAACCCTTCACATGAGTTTTATGGTTTGCTACTTTTCTCGATTCTTAGGTTTTCGAGACTTAACAAATATCATGGAATAGATGGATTGTAATTTTAAAATATAACTTCATAATTATTCAACATCTAGTCACATGAGACCATGTAAAAATTTGACTAATGAAATTCTAATTATTTACGATCCTTTACACTAAATTTAGTTGAAACCATACATCGTATTTTCTACTAATGTGGTTGTAGCAAGGCACTTGTTCAAAAATAAACCAAGCCAAAAATATGATTGTGTGGATATTCCTCATACCTCTAAACCTTCAAAATCTCATACATCCATCATTTACAAAAAATTAACTAGAATTTTTGGAAGGCCATTTTCTCCAAAAATCTATCACTTCGGAATAATTTTTTCACTCACCCATATCGTGAGAATGCCCTTTATCATCACAACAATATAAATTGTTACAAGTTATAAATGAACATTACAACAATTCATTGCAATGAATTCTTTTATTTGAACATGTTGTTTGTTCATCATCTCCCAAATTATGCTTTTATTTGAGTTATGTTTTGAAATATGTTAGTGAGTGTAGAGGATAATAATAATAAATTAATAAAAAAAATCACAACATTGTTTTCCAGAAAAGACTCCATCTTACTTGTAAAGTGACCAAATGTGGCTAAGTAAAAGGCACATGAAGCAAGTTGAATATTTTAGAGGCTTACCATTCAACATCTATTAACCTCTAAAATTTGGTAACTATGTTTGATAAGAAATACATTCCAAAATTATCATTTTTTCTGCAATGAGAAAATTTTATTTATTTTAAATTATATGAATTCAATTATAGTATTTTGTCTTAGACTACTGAAAAACCTATATAGAAACAATTCCAAAACATTGACCATATAGATTGTAAGATTGAAGTGAAGATAAAAATTCTTTTACATTCTCACAAATTGTGTCATTGTTGTCTCAATGATGTATCAACGATGCAACAACGATTAGAAAATAATGGCCAAATATTCTCTACAATAAGATATATATATATTGGTCAAGTATTGTCTTGAAGTCTCAATGACGTGCCATTGTTATCTCAACGACGCAAAAATGACTAGAAAATAATGACCAAGTGTTGTCTAAAATAAAACCTAATATCAATCTCAATTACCTCTAAATGATGTGTTGACTTTGCCTAAGTGACCTCTCAATATAAAACCAATATTAATGTTGAGATGACTCTAGAGCATTGTTGAAAGGATATTGAAGTAGAGTGTAAGTGGACAACATTGTAACAAAGGCCATTATATGTGTATTGGGGTAATATTCAGAAATATTGAGATTTTCCTTTTAGATTCTTCAAAGGGATCATGTACATGGTTGTAATATGAAACATCATTGAGAAGATGTGCATGTTGTTTACATTTCGAGGCAACAAAAGAACAATGTTCATTGTCACATTATTACCTTGATAGAAGTCTGTGGCAAAACAATGAACCACAATTTTCTACTTATTGTCACAACATTGAAAATGGTAGGGGTGTAAATTTCTGATGTGAGCGTAAGTGTCTCATAGTGATCGTGGAGAAAGTAGAAGCTACTCAAGCGACTCTCATTGATCACATCAACAAAATCCCTACCTCTCCTTCTATCAGGTGGCATTATAACAAAACGACATTTATCAAAACCGGTGAACGCACCCCATACCATCACCAATGAACGACCAAACCTAAAAGATGGCGCAAAACAATCCCAAGAGTATTGTTCATATGTCCGTCACCAAATCTTCATTTGCCTCGACCTTTTTTCCGCTCTCGAATGAAGATTTGTCTGTCCATATCACATTCTACTAGTTAGATGGCGTCCAGTTCCGGTGTTCTTTGGCAAATGCCAACTTCTCCACTTTGTCCTTATGACTTAGAAACAACTTCTTTACAACAACCCGGTAGCAAAATCCAGTAGTCTTCATTGTCTATCTTAATATGGTAGGGAAAACCTTCACACGCGTTTTTTCTCTAATTGCGGCAAGCGGTAAACGTCAGTTATGTATAAAAATGCGGCCAAGCTAAATCTTGTCATGCATATTGAATTTTGGAGGCATGCTACTTGACTTTAGCAACTCCATTGTTCTACAATTTCAGAATTTATTCTAAACAATAAAGAGTGTAGACTACGTCATTTCTAACTTTGTTGCAACATGATGGATTGACATGCCACTACAACGCATTCCAACAATCACCCCTTTCTTTGCCTCACTCAATTGTCTAGTCTTCATTATAGCTCTAAAGCACATCTTATGACACCCACTGAACTTGCTTGTTGCAATCAAGAACACATGTAATCTCACACAATATGTTTTTGTCTCAGTAGGTGCACATACTTGCTAAAACACACACATAATATGTCCACAAGCTACCACATTGTCTCGCCCAAGCATGTATTGTACAGAGAGGGTGTCGAAGCTCTAAATTTAAAGCTAAATTGCGTTGGCGCAAGGAGCATTGACGTTGGCTTCACAGCGTCGCAGCCTCCAACAGGACTTGAGGACCGATTTGTTGACGCAATCTGATTTTTTTAAGATGTGTGGCTTCGATGATCATGTAACAAGAAGATAAATAGCTTCATGCCAGCTGCGTGAAGTTTGGCGATCGTACACAAGAGATACGATTTGTTGAAGTTGACTTATATTTTCAACGGTACTCAATTCAAAAAATTGAACGTAAACTTGTTGGTGGGTACTATATTGTACAATGCAAATGTCTTTGTCAAAACTTCCTCAACACAATCACATGAATCCCATAGTTGTACGATTAGGCCATGAGCACCTAAAAAACTTGTTAGTGTCATGTTTGATAACAACTTACTTCGCTTCAAGGCTCGTTGGCAACCTTGTTTGTGCCCATGGAGTTAGATGAGCTACAAAATATTCTTGCCCATCTTAAACTTATCTAATTTGGGGAGGACGCTATGGGGCCCTCCATAGCCTGACACACAAAATGGCCTCATCTAGGTGGTTGTTTGAGTGCCGTTGAAGAAACTCTAACACTACCAAAAATAGATTTGGCTTTGAATATCTTTTCTTATTTATTCCGAGAGGACAAAGGATTCCTAGTTTTAACATAACAAATTCAATCGATCGTATTGTAGAAAATGCAATTCGTAAGGGACCAAATTTTATATCACACAAATGGGTGAAGAACTTTGCATGTGTTAGTCAAAAACAAATAATTTGGAACAAAAGAAGCTCACATAGGACCTACTTGAAATTGATTAAAAAAACATGAGGCCCAAATAGGCTTTTTGGTTCTTTAGGGATTCACTCCTAAATTCACCTCCAAAGAACAAAAAATTTTGAATTGGGTTTTATGTTTTTCTTTAGCATTTTTGAATAGGTCTTATGTAGACTTTCTTTTGTTCAAATTTCTTTCTTTTTTGACCAACACATACAATGTTATGGACTGATTTTAGTCATATAAAAAATTTAGTCCCTACTTAATTGTATTTTTCACAATACAATCGATTGAATTCATCATTTTAAAACCATATATCCTTTGTCTTTTAGGAATTTATAGAAGAGAGGCATGAAGCTATTTGCTTAAGGCAATCTCACCTCAGAAGGCATTGAATTTTTGACACTTTTTCCAATGTTGGAGTCATTCTTTAATTCAAAAAGTTTTGAACCTTGTTTTGATTTTAAGGTTTCATCTATCAAAATTTTAATAATTTTGAATATAAGCGTCAAATAAAATTTCATCCACAAGTTTCAAATTTTTTGGAGTTAAAAAGATGAGTCTACAATGTCAAAACAATCACTAAAAGAAAAAACACCTCTCATATTAGGGTGTTTAAATCAATTAACAAAGTGCAAGGTAAAAACTTCAAGGCAAACTAGAATGCAAATCACTCTTGATATAAAATGTATTATGGTTAATTTTAAGACAAAAAAGACAATTTAAGGCAAATTTTCTTATTGGGGTGTCCATGAGAAAAGTAGAAAACCACGTGAGTTATACTATAGGGTCCTTTTTATTCATGGAAGGAAAAATTACTACCTAATTATAAAAAATTATATGTAATTTAGGATGTTTAAATTCAAGTAAAGAATAATTCAAGAATCCATTTGGAATATACTTAGAATATTCTAAAGTATGCCTAAGATATTCTAATTATATGATAGCCTCCATTGAAATACCCTCTTAACACACGTGCTTACACGAGACATATGTTAATGATCCCCCGAATATTGTAAGGCAAATGACATTTTAAAGGAGGATTTGGCATTTAAAGCTATTTTTATTATAAAAATTAAAAATTAAAAATTAAATTGATACAAAGTGGTTTTCTATTATTAAATGTCAAAAACAATGTCGCAATGAATGTTGAAAACAACTTCTTTGTTAGAAAAGCAATGAAGCCTATAGAAAGCCACTTTGTATATGTCTTAAAAGCCTATATATATTTTGTTTAAGGCATTTTAGAGCAATACCAGTAAATAAACAAATAAATTGACTGTGACATTTTGCTGTAGACTTTGGATTAAAAACACAATTTTATATTGTATTGAGATATATCACAATATGAGTACTGTGTATGTTTTTAAAACTTTTAATTTTGATTTAAACTTATAAAGTTGAATTACAAGTATCCTAAGGCAAGTTCCTCCAAGAATTTTTAGTTTTTATTATAATTCTATAAAACATTTTATACATAAATGAAAATAGAAAAAAAAGTTAAACATTTAAATATTCATTTCATTTTTTCCTCTTAAAATGTTGAATTTTAATTTTATAATTTAAAAGAAGGAAAACATTTTACCCTCTAAAATTCTATATTACGTGTTTTTAAAATTTCATATTATATGTTTTCTAAAATGTCAAAAATTCTCTCTAACATATTTTAATGCTTAGGATATTTGCATATGATATGGCACTTTGGGAATGGTCATCTTATGACTAATATAAATGGACATTTATTTCAACAAAAATCAATTTGGCTGACTTAAATGGTCCGCAATGCAAAGTGAAAAGTATTGAAGCTAACAATAAACCATTGTCAAAAATAGTTTTATTTCAACAAGTGCGCCACGTGGTATTTCTTGCTAAAGTAAATTTGACATGGCTATCAGTTCCCGTTGTTATATATTTTAGTTTGTGGTAACACACGAATCTCAAACCCAAATTGATATTGTTTTATTGTATTGTTGTACAGAACACAATTGTGCAAAATGTAATGTATATATGTGGTAAAACTAGCATTGGCATTAACTATTAAATGTAACGACAATTATTGGCGTTCCCAATAAATGTGGACACAAGTTTTTGTTGTTGACAAGAAATCACTTGTCATATTACTGCATCTCCAACATTACAAAATGTGTCACATTCTATAGAGTTCCACCATAAGCCAACAAATCAAGTGAAGGAAACTACATTTTCTTTTATTCCTCCTTAAGTTTAAAAACCAACTTTTTTGAAACACTCTACAAATCTATATATTATATTTATTACTAGAAATACAAACACATACTTCCATTAAATTTTCCCTAAAATTATGACTAAACAGACATTGCGCACAATAAATATATACAATGGATTGATCATGTCCTAGCATCAAAGTCAATCTAAGCATTTAGAACATAAGTTGATGTATATGTTCTTTCAATGTGACGGTCATTGAAGTACTTATACTATATTCCCTTCTACCAATGCTTTCGTAAAAATTGTACAAACTACATGCCCATACACCATAAGAAACCCACATTTCGCATAATGCATTTTGGGTGAAAGCAAGGTAAAGTGGATCACTAATGTACCCTATGAAGATTCAACAATGCAAGGTTCAGAAATGCATGAATACTAAATTTGAAATCTTTGAATTTCTTTACAAGAGGGCGTTCTCATGGTATGGCTAAATGAAAAAAATAGTCCAAAATGATGGGTTTTTGGAAAACATGGACCTTGGAAAATACTAGTGAATTTTTGTAAATGATGGATGTATGAGATTTTGAAGGTTTAGGGGTATAAATCCACACAATCATATTTTTGGTTTGGTTTATTTTTGGACCAATGCCCCGCTACAACCACGTTAGTAGAAAATACGATGTAGTGTTTCAACTAAATGTAGTGTAAAGGATTGTAAATAATTAGAATTTCATTAGTCAAATTTTTACATGGTCTCATGTGACTAGATGTTGAATAATTACGAAGTTATATTCTAAAATTACAATCCATCTATTCCATGATATTTAATAAGCCTCAAAAACCTTAAAATGGAAAAATGCACAAGATCGTGAAACTCACGTGAAGGTTTTGTTTCTTAAAACACATGTACATATGGTGAGTTAATGAAACATGAAATTTATATACCAAAAATAGTGTAGGAAGGGTAAAAACCATTAAAATATCATTTTTTGAAGCAAACAAGTTTTTTACATTGTTATTACAAATCAAATTCAATGCACCACATATGGGTAATTTTGAAAAATAAATTTGATGAACATCATAATGAGATAACATCATAATGAGAGAACACGCAATTCGCTATTTACGCACTTGGCCATATAATCATGCACTTGGTCCCCGGAAGCATTAAAAATATTGTCTAAAAAACAGTCTAAAAAACAACCATTTTTGTCGTTCTACAATTACTTTCATTGTAAACAAACAATTATTTAATTTAATTTTTCTTCTTATCTTTATCATTTATCTTTATCATTTATTTTATTTTTTCTTTTATCTTTTCTTTATCTTGTTTCATTTATCTTATTTCTTTCTTGTCTTCAATTTCTTTTCCTTTAATTATTGCTATTAGTGTGTGTGGGCATTTATTGTCACAAGAAATTAGTATGTGTGACATTATTTGAAAATTTGACAAGAAATTAGTGTGTGTCACATTATTTGTACACTTTGAAATTGTCAACTTGTTTTAATTCTTTTTAGAAGACTACTCACATACATGCTTGAATACCAATTATAGACTTCATGTTATATGATGAGAATTGACTTTGATGAAATTTTCCTTTTATGTATGATCTCACATACAAAATCATTTTCTTTAAATAAAATTATTTGAAGTCCTTCCATTTTCATATTTAACAAACACACACTAATTTTGATAGAAAAAGGAGTTGAAGACAATATTTAATGGCAGATTATTGAAATTAGTGTGTGTCCTCACAATTAATGTCACACACACTAATGGCCATAATCAATGTACTCCTTCTATCCATAAATACTTGTCCAATTGAAATTAAAAAATAAAGTTAACGTTGATTTTGCCAAAAAAAAAAAAATCGTCTCAATATTTGAAAAGTAGAGAGGATGTTGATAACGTTACCTCTTTGAAGAGTGTCTCTTCGTAGAAAAAAATTCATGATAAGTCCCATCTGAATTCTGAAAATCCATAATTTATGAATTGCAACTAATAAGACTTGAATTCATTTGAATTTTGAAAATCTTATGAATTGCAATTTTTTATTCTAAAAAACAATGATAAAGCCCAATCAAAATTCTTATGAATTGCAAGATGGTCCGCCATGTTTGAAGTGGATAGGCTCACATTTGAAGTAGTGTATAAAGCATAGGACAATTATTTCGAGACGAAAAATGCCAAACAATCTCGCAAAAAATAGAACAATTATTTTTGGAAAGAGGGAATATCAATGATGTAGAATCTACTTATAATTTTATAATTTTATAGTGCAAAACACCACTATCAAGTCCTACAAATTAGTGATAAAAGACTTTGGATAGGAACAAAATTTTATTTTTTAAAATACACAACATTATTTTCATTTCCTTTGCAATTTCTAACTAAGTCCTTGCTACCATGGTATTTGAGTATCTATGCCTTTGAGTTAAATTGTTCCACCAACGAAATGTATAATATGCTACTATGCTCAAAAACAATGCACTGAGGAGAACCGCAACAACATGAGAATTAGATGTTTTTGATTCAATCATATTATTTGTAGAATTTTTCAACATATCTACTTCATCAAAATTTGCAGGTATTGCCATAATTATGCATAAACTTTCATTTTGCACTTTCTTCCATCCATTCATACATTGATCGCATGCCTTTCCACTATAACCTACATAAATTAGAAAAACGTTTATTTGATGTTATTCAAATATGTTTCCATGAACCAAAATATGTATAATATATTTAGAAATATAAAACAATGCAAAAGAACTTTGAAGGTAATGGTGAATATCATATTTGCTCAATAGTATTGGAAAATTGTTAAAAAAAAATGATTTAAAAAACTATTTGCATTGATCACTAAAACTACATTTTTTTAAGATCAAAAAACAATTAAGTGGTGTGAAAATATGAAATAACCAATAATCATTTGTCCATGTGTTTTTTTGATAGATTTGTAAAATATCATACCACGATAAAAATAAATATTAATTAAGTATGGTTAAATAATTGTATTTATTGCATTAACTATTGAATGACACGAATGATTATAAATGTTTTAGAACGTGCACCTAATATTGGAATTTTATTAAAATATGTACACTTTCCAACAAGGTAATCACAAATTGAAAATGAAATTTAGAAGTTGAAATCTTCAACATATTATAAATTAGAAAACTTGATATCTACATATCTTCACTAAGTTATAAATTAATAGCTTATTAAGTTAGCTAATAGCTTAATAACTTGACATTTTTGTTTTAAAGAATTTTATTAGTATGCATTATTAAGATTTATATAACTAATAAGTATAAATGCTTTTGAAGCATAATATTTGTATATACCTAAAAAGCATTGGCATTGACCACTTGCATCTAAGCATATGCCTTTTCCTGAACATGCTTTTTGTGCAAATGGTCCACTAAGAGGAATAGGACAAGTAATTGAGATATAAGGGCAATCTTCAAAACAACATGTTTGATCTCCATGTTGAATTGCACTTTTACTTTGATAATCACAACGTTCACCTTTTTCACATACACCATTACTACAAACTCCAACTTTTTCTAACTTCAATATTGAATCAACATAAAAAGATACCTATTGCATAACATTATAGTTTTTTTTTGGTTTTTATAATTTTGAATATAAATATTTACATCATAGATTCACTATCTATGTTAAAAATAATGAAAATAAATAATAAATAATAAATAAATAAATATTTATAATTTTATTATTGTTTATAAAATTTAAATCATATATTATAAATCTCACGTTATAGTAGATTAGTAAGATTTGAAACTATTGTTTACCACCAAATTTTTGCTTGCATTTTTCTCATCTATAGAGAATTCATCCGAAATGTTTATACTTTTTATAACTTGATACATATCATTTTGTGCAAAAATCATTTGTGCGAGGCGATCCTACCAAACAATACATATACATACGTAAATGTATTTTATTCAAAGCATGCCTTCAAACTTAGGTTGACCCTACATTGTAGTATTGGAAGAGTTCGACACGACCGGCATGACACGACATGCTTGTATACCAATGATATTTTTTATTTTCTTTATTTAAAACAAAATATGAATTTAACATCAATATTTGAATATCAAAGTATATATGTATTCTCGCATATTTTACTTTAGGTTTGGGTAAAAGCGTCATGTTGATGGTCCCAAAAGCATCATAAGATCCTCTACGAAGACACGCTTCACTACGATCAATGTTTGTTGTACAATCACCTAATACAAATATATGTATGTTTTACTTAAACTAATTCATATTGAATTGGATGAGAAAGTGGAATCTAAAGCAACTATCAAACGTAGATTTATTATGATTTAATAAATTAAAATCATTCATCTTGTAATTGTAAAAACAAAAAAAAACAAAAAAATTTACAAAATCATTCATTTCTTTTAATATGCGTACAATATTGTGTAAGTTCTTCATACGCATATATAATCATGTTACAACTAAGAAATATTACTAATGTAACAAAAAAATCTCATCATACAATTATAAAGTCATCAGTAAAGAATTGTTAGAGATGACACAAAAATACCACTTTACTTTTGTTATGAATAACACATATAACATGATTTTTCACATTTTCTTTGTTAGATATAACACATATAAAGTGACATTTTGGTATCATCTCAGACAACGGGATTTTCTACTAGTGAATACATTTACATTTTCTTTTGGCATGTATATACAATGAAAAAATTACCAATTTTTATACCTTGGTAATCATTTTTCAATTGCATAGAAGATAATATAATTGAGCCATCACCTAAACCAAGCTTTGATGCAATCTGTCCAATTCAAAAAAAGTTGTTATAAAAGTTCATATGACAATTTGGTATTTATTCTATATTAAATTTATTTTATCAGTTGCTAATCATCAATGTTTTTGAACAATAACTTTGTAAAGAAGTGAAATTTTCACAATTTTTTTTTCTTAAATTAATTGATGATTGAAATTTCATAAGAATGTAATCTTCATTGTGCATCAAAAAAGTGCCAAAATGGTTTTACATCATGCAACATTTTTTGGATGTACAAATTGATAGCAATACAAATTGATAGCAACATTTTTTTTGTTATGAGATTATACATCATTCAAATTTCATCGATTGTAATTTCAAACAAAGAATTTGAAATACACACTGAAAATTTATAATATGAATAATATACTATTTTATGAGCTTATGTAAATAAATAATATTTGAATATAAATTTGAGTTGAATAATGATATTATTCAAAAATCATTAGTTGATATGTTGTTCTAATACTTTTAATTAGTAAAGTAATAAAAAATTCTCAACAATTTGATAGATTCTGTAAAAGATTGGTTTTTGAGGAAAAAATTAGGTATAGATCAGCTTAATCAATAGTGTTTTTGAACTTAAATTATTTACGCACAAATTTTTTTAAATAAATAAATAATCATATGTAAAATTTTAATAATTTTTTTAAATATGTTCATCTTACATCTGACATTAGTACAAAAATGAGGAGTTTCCATTTTTCATGCACTTCATTGGAAATCGTGAGATCTGAATTGAAATTTATAAGCAAAGTAACATTTGTTGCACAAGTTACTCCATCGCCATTACAAACATAACATTCATCCAAATATCCACTTGGACAACATATACCTTTTTCATCACGGATTGTATTACAACATGTAGTTTGAGAGTCAACATATCTGTGTTGTAGTAAATTTTAGTTTCAACTTATTATTGAGTAAAAATTCAAATCACAAACATTTAAATATACAAAAAATTGTTCTTAAATATAAAATTTTAATTAATATCAACTTGTATCTTGATTTTTCTATTTAAATCATTGATAAAATCCAACGATCATAAATAAAATGGAATTATCAAATACATTGAAAATCTTAGATAATTGATTTTATGTCTTATATCATGGTTTAGAATAAAATTTAAGATGATTAATGATACTTTATTTGTACGATATAAACCATTCAGCAATACAAACAATTTAAACTCTTACTTGTATTGGGTACATATGTACTAAAAGACATATTGTTTTATTGAATAATTAATATTTTAGATGGTAAATGGATTGTGCATGTTAAAAGGTTAATTTTCTTTTCTAAAATATGCATTTACATCTTAAAATTATTTCACATATTTTATAAGGGATTGTCCTTGTTGCAAATTAAAAATTACTTCTTTATTTGGCTTGGATCCAAATTTTCTTTTTAAATATTTCATTGAAAAAAAAAATATATATATATATATATATACAAATGTTAATTTTAGAAGTTCCCATAATTAGTTTCATAATGTTGATTTATATATTGCAACTATAATTTTTAAGCTTATTTGTTTACTTATTTGTTATGATCATGGCAATTTTGAATATAATTGTTATAGAGTGTGTTGATTTTTTTTATCATTGGAAAGATATTAGGCATCCTTTAACCCCTAAAGGTCACAAGGTATCCCTAGAATTGACAATTTGAGAAAAATCATTATAAAGTATTGTTTGGAAGAATATTTTTGAAATGATATACAAATGAATTTTGTAGATTTTGAATTTTAAATTCCATCCATATTGTTAGGTTCACCAATGCTATCACCAATATTTTATTATAAAATTTGAAAGTAAAAATTAAAAATTCCTTCTAAATTTGATTACAAATAAAATATTAATAATTTTTTAGTAAGAAATGTTGAATTAGATTTGAAATGAGATACTCTTGACATAGTGATTTTTTGATATTTTTGTGTTCCTTAAATCTATGATAAATTTAAAAAAAAATTGAATCCGGATATACTTGAACAAAATTGCCACTTAGCATGGCCAAAACTTGGCATCTATACAACTAGTAGCAACTTACAGAACCCGAATCTGATCAGTTGTTCATGAGATATTTTTGGTGAAAGTTCGTCATGTCGGGACCATTGGACCTGGAATTTACCACAGTGGTAATGCCTTTGAGAACTAATGATATATAGAAATAGACACTTTGGTTTACATGGGCATCTAAGGGTTAACCCTAATTTTGGTGTTTTCATGGTAGGACGGCCAAAATATGTAGTTACAGGTTGGGTTTGTCGGTTTTTTTTTCATCCCGTAAATTCTGGTGGTCATTAAAATGAAAATAAAAATAATTCTCGAAATATGAATTATAGGAATACAAATTACTTTTGATAGAAATTATTTCAAAACAATTATTCATAGCATTTGGATCCAAATGTGTAAAAAAAGTGCGTTGTTACGCCTTAGATGTATAAAGAGGTTTAAAAAGATTCCATTAATATTCCAATGAGATTCCCAATATTCTAAATAGGTTCCGTATTTAATATATTTAAACATTTTCCGTAATTATCGGATACAAATAATGATGTAGTAATGACACAGTAATGGCAAGTACTTTATATATTGTACGTTTTCCTTTCGTGCAAAATCGTCACCCTATTGTGAAAACACCCCTTTCACAACCACCATTTTTGTCCCTCAACTAAACCCAACATTCACCAAGCCATACAATCTACTGGAGATTCCAATTTGCATTGAATTGAGTCATTGATATGACATGATTCGGTCTAAATTGAGCTTTTGAGGCATAACCCACTCTATAATGTGCTCAACTTTGGTGGGCTATATCTATGAATAAAATGAAGCTTTCATTGTATTCCAAACTACTTGCACTTTCTAATTTGGTATATAATCAATTAAATAAATCACACTTTGGATTTTCAATTTCCGGATTCAACCAAGTTTGTTGGAACCATCAAAATTAGTCATTTCTATTTGGTTGACTTAGAGATTGCTTGTTAAAGATAAATTTCAAAGAAATGCACGCTTATGAATTTTTTTTACTACTTTTATATATAGACACATTTTCAATGATTTGAAGACAGATTTTTTATTTTTTAAAATATTATTCTTATTACAGTCATTTACCAATAGACATGTTTTAATGATTTTGGTAGATGCTTTTGGATTTTGATTTTGATTTTTTTATTGTTAAATTTGATTAAATTTTGCTCAATTTTGAATTTCAAATTTCAAAATTTGATATTTTTTTAGTCAATAAAACTATAGAACTCATGATTTTCTTGCATGTGAGTTTTAGTGGATTTACATTTTTTTAACTAATATTTTAGTTCATTTTTTAATAGGTATAGAAAGTGCCATTTTCTTTTAACAATAACTTAAAAAATTTGATTGCAATATACATATGAAGTAGCCAATTTAAAAGAAAAAAAATCAAAACAAAGTAGAGTGTTTACTACAACATATTCAAATTTTACATAGTAATTTCAATTGTCCAATTTATCTCAAAAATTCAAAAATTTAAAGTGGGATTGCAAGACTTTTGCAGGAAAATGTACATATGAATTAAGCGGTAAAGAATACTTACTTTGCAATACCATTGCATTGTCCACATGCATCAACATTACCTTCTTCACAACACTTTCCATCCTGAAAAATTCAATCATAGTCATAATTATGATTATATTATTAAAAATTTAACAATATTTCAAGATGCAAACTTTTTTCACAGTATTGATTCAATTGTAAATAAACATAATTCTTAATAATATATTATTTTTTATTAAAAGCTAAATGATCCTTCAAGTTGAGTAAAATTACAGAAGTTAAAGTAGATGTTGCACTTTCACAACAATTGTGATTTACATCAATTGCGTAATAAGGGCAACAATCTATTTTGTTGTCAAAAAATCCGATAGGTCGACCTTGACATTTTTTGTAATTTTCACATTGACTACCTTCCCAACCTTCTTGGCAAACACATTGGCCTTCCTATGATTATAATACAATTCATTAATTATGAACATGGAAATGATGGATTTAAAAAATTAAAGTATAGAATAATTATACAGTATATAATAATAATATATAGATCGTAAATTGTAAAAATATTTAATTTTATTATGTTTTCATATGCATGCAACATACCTCAAATTGTCCATACTGGGAGCAATACATTTGATTATCACAAATGACATTTGATTGTAAACATGACATAGTTAAATCTGGCATGCTTCTTGCATCACAAAGTTGTGGAGGAGATGTAGCCCCCAAACCATTTACACACTGATGTCAACAATATACAATGAAATTCATTGTGGATTTTTTTAATAGAAATTTTTATAAAAAATTATATATAATCAATTTTAAAATGTTGACAAAAAACTTCATATTATCTTCATGTTAATCAAACCAAAAATCAACCAAAATATATATTGCAATCAAATACAAGAGAAATTTTCTATGACAATGGATTTATATAAATACAATTGATTTTGCAATAAAATATTATAAATACACTAATAATTTAGGAATTACACATTTTCTAAACACTTATTGTTGACAAAAATTTGAAATCAATTCTTAGAGTTAAAACCATTATACGGTTTTTGTGAGAGTATGCCATCTTTAATATATGCTATGTAATGTTTTAGAGATGATTAAGATGCTAAAGATCAACAATATTTCTTTGAAAGTTTTAAGTTTATACATGTTTTACTTACCAACTTTACCAAATTTTATTTGAAATTTTTAATTTCACAATTTTTTCTTTTTGCTAAAATCGTCTTATTCATTTGATTTCCTTTAGTTTTTCAACAAACCAAACAATTATTTATCGGCACAAATTTTTGTACAAGTTTATTTCCCAACGACGCTACCGTGCGAGCGTAGAATGGAGAGCCCGAGAGCAGAGAGCGGGGATTTGGAGAACCTAGAGCCTAGAATCTTGCTAAATTTAAAAATGGGCTCTATTTTTGGAAATATTTTTATTATTGGAATAATTACTATTTATAGTAATTGTAGGACCTATGACCGCTGGACCTAAAACCGTGGGTTTGCAGTTTAGGGGGTATAATGTTTGTAGTCAATCTGGAAAAATTTGGGAAAGAAAGAAGAAACGGAGATAATTTGACTGATATATAGGATTATATCCTTTTAATTTTTTTAAATACAGGGTCATAGTAATCAAACTTAGCGAGCAAGTACTTCAACCAACTAGAAGTGTTGGTGTTGTAGCAATTCATAATAGTAAGCTATGATTCTACTTCTAGTCTCCCCTCCAAACACAAACTGTAATTCAGTCTCCATTCTGCAGTCACTGTGATTCAGGCCGCGACAAAAAATTGCACATAAAACCAAGCATCTTGATTATCCTTGCAGCTACCAGAATTTGCTGGACTTCGTCCATGCTTAGAGTAGGGGCATGGATGAAAGTGCCCACTTTGTAGTCTAGCTTGCAGAGGAAGCGAAAGACATAGTAAAGGTGCTTGTAGTTGACGTACATGCCACGCCTTCCAATTGCAGAAGAAGTCATGTTGTTACAATGCGGGCACGTACAAGCCGGAAAATTGCAAAGAGTGATGTTGTATACGTTCGCGTTACGCTCGACTCCAGATTGCAAGGCAACGATCGCACCCAGTCCCGAATATGGAAGGAGGTTCACTCGGATTATAGTTGCCTTCACGTTGCGAGCACTCTCCCATTGGTTTCGGTGAGCTTCTGTGGAAGCTTTGGTGTTGCGACGTACGTTCTTGCCGTTCCGGATGGTGGGGATTCGATCAGAATGGGGGTGAGTCCACAATACCGCCTCAAACACCTTGGACCTTGCGAAGAGGCTCCGTGGTGAGAGCGGAGTTGTAGATTGAAGCTGGAAACCGGCCTTTTGGAGCTCCAAGATCTCGTGACAGGAGAGGTCGGTCTCAGTCAGGATTGGCCAAACATCTGGGATCTCCGGACGCGTTAAAACAAAGCCACGTTTAGGACCCATTACGCACCTTGCAATTTGATCTGGATAGAACCAGAAATCTTCAGTTTCAGTTCCCTCTGCCCGCCACTTTTGTTTGATGCCTCTGTAGGTAGGAGCTGCAATTGATTTGTCTCCTCTAACGATGACCATCTGGCACTTGGAATTGTTATCTGCTTGTACAACATGACATTGTTTCTTGGATTTCTGGGATATCCGCACGATGTGCCATTTGGTCACGTCATAATCTGTTTCCAATACGCTTGAAGTGAAGGGCACAAGAGCTTCAGGAGTACGTGTGTCATCAGCATTAATCGAGCAACAACGGACCTTGTTTGGACACGAGGGTGAGAAAAGTTGACCTTGTTTGGACGATGGGAGTCACCTTCTGGACCAATGGGCATGTCTAACTTCCTCTTGGTGGATCCGAAAACCTCCTCGCCCTCTAGATGCGGTACATGGGTGAAAAAATCTTGACCCCCAGGCATTTGAGCAAGTGCATCAGCAATCTTCTTTCCGTCTTATGATTGCAAGGCTCTCTTTAGTTTCAAGTCGTGTTTTGAAGGGCCTTTTCCCGACGCTCCACCACACAAGTATGAACGATAGTTGGTCATTTGCATGAAGGCCCGCGCCCAGTTGTTGGTGGTTGCAACAAAGAGGTCTGATCCGTGATTGCCTGAAGACTGCAACCATTTGTTGTGAACAGTCTCTGCAAAATTGCAAGTTGGGATGTCTGCGAGTTCTTCCGGAGTAAGGTTCTGAATAGATAAGAAGAAGATTGCCGTAAGATGAAATAAACATGTCACAAACACATGTCTAGCCCACATGCTCTTTAGATAGTCTTAGCATGCACAAGAACATGAAGATAATTTAAGGGAATAGAAGGGACACACCGTTTCCATGAAACCTCCCCACTGGGCGGTAGCGGAAGTGCTAAAAGGCCAACTAGTCTTCTAGTTCCCTGATTGCATCTTCAGTTGTTGCTCCAAAGGAATACCACCACCCTCGAAGCTCTTGATACATCAAATCTGCTTCAGCCATCGATGTAGCATCCTTGTACTGCTTGCACAACTTGATGTGTTGGTTTCGGAAGCTTTTTGCAATGAGCTTCTCCGTATGTTTGTGCATGCTAGTAGACCAATGAAACAAGCAAGTCATCTCTCGGTCAACCATCACTACAGATGGGTCTCCAGATCCATAAACAATGAGTACCGCGTTGAAATTAGCTTGTGCACTATCGCACATGAAGCCTTTGAAATTAGGGTGAGGAACACCATTTCTAGTCATCACCTTATTGAGACACTTCCAGAAAATCACTTGACCATCTGTACCTTCCGACTGCATGTCACATACTGCAATCGTCATGACCTTGCAATACGTGGAAGTGTACACATGACATGCCATGGTTGTCCAAGGTTTTACCCGCTTCACGTGGTCAAATACGACAAAGTAGTTTTGAAGGTCGCCTCCAGGTTGCATTCGACGGACGAGGTCAACGCCACTACCGGGACCGTCCACGAGCATCTTGAACAGGTACACTTTGTCTTGCCTTTGTCCTGGGAAGATGTTGTCGTGGATGTACTCTATCATTGCCACCTTCTTCATCTCTAGAATCTGGTCAATTTCCCCTTTACCTTTTGCAGACGCACGGAATGACGAGATGATATTCCGAACGTTCGGAGAACTAAGCATCCGGAACTTGTCCATAACCTCATCCAATTCCGCCCCACGAAGCATCTCTTTTGGACCGAGCCTGGTGTGGACTAAGAAAGTGTCCATAAACTCTTTGCTAGCTGCCAGTGCAATCGCAAAGTTCTTTGCCGTTGGTGTCTTGTTACGCATGACCAAGTTCAGGTGGATTATGGGGATGAGACTTGAGCTCAACCTCCTCCCGTCCCAGAGGTATCTTTATATTCTTTCATATTTGTGGTACTAGATTTCTGTCATTTGGTTCTTATATTTGAAATTTACTCGTCGGTTTTGGATACTTGTTTTAGGTTTCCGTTGCGGACAATGCAGCTCACGTGGACAAAATTATCAATCTTAGTGATTTGGACAGTGATGTTAATTTCTTCTGTACTTGCCCGGATGAGTTTAAAGAGGTGGTGAGTGTAGATCCCCACCGCTTAGGTTCTGAGGCACATGGTTGGTTCGCTAGAGTTCCGTGTGCCCCTAGCACCCATGATGAGTTCAACCCCGTGTGCACCCCACCGTATTCTCCGTTTTCTGTAGATTATGTTCTCATCTCCCTTGCAGAGTATATTCCTACTTCCCCTCCACAGTATGTTCCTACGTCACCAGTGATGACCCAGACTTTGTTACCTCCATTGTTAGCGGAGAGCGTTGAGATAGGCTTTGCATATTCACCGATTCCCTTATTAGATGTTAGCGTCCGAGACTTTCGTGGGATAGGTAGGCGGTCATCATCACAGGGAAGGAGACTTTTCAGAAGGTTGGCCTAGCTTTGTATGTTGACAGTTCTGCCTTGGGCAAACTTATATCTTGACTCTTTGCTTGTTTTACCATTTGTCCATGATGTTTCAGAATCCAGTGAGTACGAATGTTGCTGCTGAATCCGAGGATGAAGATCCTCAGCCTGCTCTTGGAGAGTCTGATGATGAAAATAGCGACACTAACGAATTGAATACGACAGACCTTTCCACTGACCAGCTTTGTGCTATGAACAAACTCAACTCCGTTTTGACAATTGAGCAGCTCCGTATTGCACCAATCGAAGACTCGTGCATGTCAATTCCTCTATGTCGCATCGTGACTATGCCCATCGTGCAGCCCACATTGTCTTGTGATCTTACTATGCTTGAAGTTGAGTCATTCACGGTTACCGCGAGGGAGCCGCGGTGTTCTACGATTCAACAACGGACGAGCAAGGTGTTGTTCAGAAAGCCACCGATGCTGATCGCTAAGCTTGGAATGCGCACTGGCGAGCTGCGGACTCGTGATTCGAGGAGTTCTTGCACATCAAACCTTCACTGCAACATTTGAGCAATGTCAAGTTATTTGTTTGCGATGGTAACCACCGACTACAAGCGTGGATGAATGTGATCTCCCGCGATCACTCCGGGGAGATGAAGTGAGTCAAGTGACATTACTCCGTTGATTCCATCTTCCTTGATACCATGGATTATGTAGGCGCAGTGATACAGGCCATGCACGATATTAACAAGTACGTCACGTTTATATCCATTCTCGTTGCCAGTTTTTTAGACACTTGGTTTTATTTGTTAATGTATCATTTGTTCAAACTGGTTGTTGCAGATCTACTGAAAACTCCCACGTGAAGACGAACTTAGTACATGACTTGCACCAAGTTCGCAAGTTCGGATTGATGATGGTCGAGCAGATGAACGGCATCATTAGTGCTTCCGAATTCGAACGTGCTAAGACCTATGCTCGTCCATCGTGGTGCCATCTCCCAGCAGACACCTTCACCACACTCATATTTTGGGTAAGTCCATCCATCCACTCTTGTGCTTTCAATTCTTTTACATTCAATTACAATATCTCATTGTTTTCTTGTACTTTCTGTTTCAACAAGACATAGCAAAGGAAGGAGATGAAGAGGTGAAAAGGTATTGTGAGCAGACACCGGAAGAAGATATAACCAATAACGGCATGAAGACGGCTATGTTGAAGGGCATCAAAGACAAAACCATGCAGTTGAAAGTGAAGTTGCGGAAGATGACTTCTGTTGCGAATCCAATCTATAGTGACCGAGTATTGCAAGAGGTATATATTTGCCACCTCTTCAATTGTCATACTCTGTATATATGGTTCAAACCTAAAAAATGCGTGTTTTGCAGGTCGAGAAACACTACGCTCGCAACTCACTCAACGGGAGATGCAACTAGACAAGCTGCAACTCATTACAGCGTCTAAGGCGAGCCCAGAAAGGAAGATTTCGTGGCTGGTTTGGTGGAACAGTTCTCCTCAAATTCAAGCCATACGAAAGTTCCCCACAAAGACGAGCGAAGATATTCTAAGTCTGTGGCTGGACAAGGCTTGTTGGTATGCGAGGGTGACTACTTTGTGACATTCACATTTCAATCAATAGTACTGGTTCATTTTTTTGCACATATGCTAACAACTCTCACTGTGTTTGTTTTAGTACATGGATGCTACCATTGAGACCTTCAACTCCATCGCAGAGAAGGACAGCTTTGTCATTGATTACACGATTGTTGGTACCATCTCCGCTTATCTCGAGAAGTGGAGAATGAAGTTGTGGGACATTGGCTTCTCGGACTACTTCAGGAGATCCGGCTTTAAGAGAAGTGACATTTTCGCTAAACATGCTGATGCACCGCTCTTGGTTAACCGTATCATTTATCGATACGTTTCTAAACTACAAACAAATCCGTTTTTATCATTTATTCATATTTATTGGTGAAAGAAGATGTAATTCAAATGTTGATTTCACGCAGGTACTTCATGTTGGAGCTGATTCCAAAGAAGGCTATCAACTAGGATGATTTACCTCCTTTCTTATACACGTGGAGTGATATGTTCAGTCCGACGTGTATGTTCAGTTCCTATCAGATGAAGATGTGGACCTTTGCTCATCTTCGTGGCGCTGGCTGGTACTTGGAGTGTGGCCTAAAACACGTACCAAATGTTGAGCAGACCCTTTATGACTCAGTCGAGAATGCAAAAGACATCATTCTCCTTGACGACAACGACGGCTCCATGAACGAGGCTGCGAGAGCTAAAGCTATCGCGAAGATTCATGCCCAGAATCTCAAGAAGAAGGAGAATATAAAAGCTCTTATTGAAAAGGAGCTTGCAAAGGAGGAAGCGCGAAAGGCGAAGGAAGCCGAAAAGAAACTGTTGAAGGCTGAGAAAGACAAGGGAAAGAAGGCCAAAGTCGTTGTTGTTGTTAACACGAACGACTCCACGGTGGTCGACGAGGCTTAAAACAATTGTACGTCGAAGGAGGTGGGTAAGCAACGAGGATCTCCTCTCATCTCCTTCATGCAAGAACGACTGACGCAAGGTCCCGTCATCGTAGAGGCCACAATAGACAATGACTTGCAAAATGATGAGCTATTCTTGAATCCGGCGTTCGGATCGCTCTTGCTGGAGGATAAACCTGTACTTCCCGCCTTCCAAGAAATCTTGGCATTCCTCCGGAAGGTATTGCTCATATACATTGTTCAACACTGTTTTTTTCATACTTTCGATTTCTAATTGCTTTTAAGCGCTTCTCGGAGTTTTATAATGCATTCAACTTCTTGTTTATGTATATGATGCAGCATCGAGGAGATCGAGATCGCATGTTCAATGGTCGCCGCAATGCGAAGGGCACCGTTGACCTCATGTTGGTGGACTACTAAGAGGATCTACGCGTCCCAACTGTATCTGACCCTTCCAACGAGGTCCCACGTTGGAACATGTTTTTACCAGCCAATTTCGCTGCTATTTTCGACTTCTTAGATAACCACCTTCAGGACGATGGAGCCATCGTCATCATCCACCCTTACGACGTGGCAGCGAAGTTAGCCGTTCTTGGATACACAGCGACTTATGGCTTTGTGGAACGGAAGAATTATGTGTGCATGAATTGTTTGCATTTGTGTTATCCGGCTAATGAGTAGTTGACGGTACGTTATTCCTTGGCTCTTCTATCGAACTCTATCATTTCTTATATATGTTGTTTATTTATCATTGACTACATAATATGTGGTTTTGTTTGTCTTGTAATGTTTCAAACGCAGAGATTTGGAGCCTACCTTTTGATAAGGAAGGAGGGCTCCAACTTCAAATTCAATCCAGTTTCGTCAATGAAAGAGGTTGGAGTGGACATTGGATCAAATGAGTGGCTGCAGAACTACACCACCAAATCTGACCAGGCAATGAACGAAAGTAGGCCTTGGCGTGGACCGCGTGAAAAGAGCAAAGGATTTTGGCAAGTTCTCATTGAGGCTTGCTCTAAACCGGGAGACATTGTTGTTGACTACAACGCTATGACTGGTAACTTCTGTTCACACTGTTTGTATTGAATTTATTGCGTTTTGTTGACGTGATTCCTTAAATACATAGTCAATATCGTTATGAACTTTGTATGTTTCTTCTAGGCGCTTCAATTCATGCATGCAGGAATGTCAACTGCCACATTGTGGCTTTGGAGGAGGACAAAGCTATATATGATGCACTCATCCCTCCTCTAGTGCGTGCGAAGGCTACCTCCTCTTCACCACGGCCTTCGGCATCGAAACGTTCTCAAGATCCGGACACCATAGAGATCGTTCCAATGCAGATCAAGAGAAGACGTCAGAGTAAGTAAGTTTGTTTGGATTTAAATTAGCTCACTACATGATAAAGACAATTATATGCACGCCATAATACTAATGTACTTCCTATGTTTTATAGACCTTCAATCGGAATGAGCTCTCCTCGACACAAGCCTTTCTTTGTTGCCCGCGATTTCTTCCCAAGTCCATCAAAACCGTATAAGCTCCCCGTGTACGTGGAGCCCCTCGCAAGGGAATTTGCAGAGCATAGTGTTGATGACGTGGAGATGACAGAGGGAGTTGTTGATACCGGTATTTCATGGTTCATGGATGTAGAAGCTGCGGAGTCTTCTCGAACTCATAGATCTAGCTCTTTGTCTAGGACATCTTCTTCTACACATTAGGACTCATGTGATGCTTCTTTATAGTGTACTCCATTATGTATTGCTTTATTTTTTATGACTGGTAGTGAGACTAAAAGGGCCACTACTCTTATATATTTCTATCTGTGTTATTCTTCAAACCATTTTCTCTTGCTGTCTTTGATCTCTTCAAATTGTTATGTTCATTGTTGTTTTTCTAAACCCCATGCTCAATCTCTATAGAATGAGTTAATCCTATACCCATTTAAATAAATTATACCATGGATCTAATATCCAATATAATATATCCCTATACCCTAAACACAAATACTCCCTAAACCCTAGTTCCTAGTCCCACGGTGATAGGTATTTTTCAAAAAATAAAAATCACCCTAAATCCTAGGCTCTCAGGCTCTTTGGCGCTTCTGCTCCTGGTCCTAGGCTCACATACTAGCACTCCTGGTTTATTTCCAAGTTTAAAAAACAATGCTTTGAAAGGTTTGTGTTGAATTTAAGTGTTTAACTATCTCAAATTTTTGCACTACTTGGGAATTTTACAAATCTAATGTAATAAAGATTTATTAAATAAATAAATAAATAAATAAATTTGATATTTATGACAATTTACCCAAACCTTTAAAATTTATTTTTATGTATATCATTGTTTTTGATAAGAATAGTAGATTTCATCATTACCCCCCTAGCGTCAAATTGACCCGTTTCCAAATCGGTCAGATCTGTTAGATTTTTTAATTTTTTTTGGATTGGTTTCCAAATCTTCCTCCTCATAAACCTCTTCACTACAATTTTTGGAGGTACTTCATCTAGTTGTTGTCCTATCCAACGGATGGAATTGGTATTACTAAAGCACTTATTTCTCAAAAATGACAAATGTAGAATTATGTGAAATTTTGACAAAATCGCAAAAATTGCATTAATTTTAGAGCAAGAGTGGCCTTGCAAAAATGAGTCTATAGATTTAAAGAACACAAAAAGGTTAAATTCACGCCAAGAGTATCTCATTTCAAATCCATTCCAACAAATTTTACTCAAAATGTGTTAATATTTTGTTTGTAATCAAATTGAGAAGGAATTTTTAATTTTAACTTTCAAAATTTATAATAATATTAGTGATAGCATTGGTGAATATAATCATACGGATGGAATCTAAAATATAACATTTACAACCTTCATTTGTACATCAATTCCAAAATATTCTTACAAATAGTACATTATAATGGCTTTCCTGAAATTTTTAACTTCGAGGGCACCTTGTGATCTTTAGAGGTTAAATTTTATTTCAATTTCAAAAAACACCATAATTGTATTTTACAACATCTCTAGAATGTATCTTAAAACTGAAGAAACAATTTATAATGCATTTTCACAATTGACAGGCTTCTTATGCTTGAAGGGCCTGGTTTTATTACATTCAATTCTACTACTAAAATAAAGTTTTATAAGTATTGTTTTATCTTGCATAGTTTACATTTTCATAGTTCCAATAAAGGAAAATTCTATCTTAAACAACTTGTAATTGGTTTTAATGTTTTTGGATGTTTCCAAACACTGAAATTTCTATTGAACAATATTCCAAAGATTTTAATTTACGCATAATAGCCTATTAGGTTTTGTTTTTTGTTTTTTAATTTTAATATTTCACCAATTATAGTAGTTTAATTATATTTTAGTAGATTCAAAATAATTGTAACAATACATATTTTGAAGTTATAAACTTTATATACTCACTTGTACTTGACGTGTTTGAATTCCTTCACAAGTACCAAAGCAATCATTCCAGGGACCGACCAACCAAGAATATGTTTGGCAAGGCTGTAAAACATGTTATGATTAGATGAAATAACATTGATTTTCTTTAAATGTACAAAACATCTTTTATAATTAATTTAATTTATATAAATAAAAGATACTAAACTTATTGACTACTGTAGTATAGTTCGATGTTATTTGACTAGGATTTTTCTTTTAATTCTTAATTGCATTTGCAAATTAAATTCATCTAATTTGAAAAAAAATTAAATATAGTACCAAATTTTTAGTTGCGTGGTATTCTAAATTCTTTATATTCATGATTTATTTCACAAAGAGGTTAGTTCTAATCCACTATGTGTAAAATTCCACATTTTAACCTTGAGTCCCTCCTCGGGGAGGTCACTACCTTATATCTAGTGTAACCACGTGCAATAAGAGGGTACTTAATTGGGGGCTATTACATAATGGAATATAATAGGAATATTCTGAGAAATTTCTAGTATATTCTAGGAATATTCTAGAATTATTCTTGGATTGAATATAAAGCACCCTATTTTACAAAAAAATATTTACAAATTTTACCTCTCTTGAATAAATAAGACCCTATATTTTATCGCACGTAGTTTCTAAATGTAATAGGGGTGCTCCCCCCGAGAGTCCCTCACAATGGATATACAATATTTCTTTATAGATGGTGGATTTTATTATAATTCCAATTCTTTTATATTAATTATTTATTTATTTTTAAATCATGCTTTGAAAACGGTGATTGTAAAACAAAAATTTATTCAATCACATATTCAAACTTTATAATAAACCAAGAAAGTGATAGATCAACAAAAATTTAAATATCTAGTTTTCTAGTTTTTTTGAATGAACATTTTTTAAACGTAATTAACAAACATAAGCACTATTTGAAGGGTGGTCTTTGGGCACCAAGAAATAGTGTCAAAAGCACGGTGCTCTCTAAGGGCTAAACAACGCATTAGGGACAAGTTTGATAAACTTTGGATGTTATCTCCTGCCTTAGGGACTCGTGATCTCACAGAGGTCACTTGGGCGTACACCTGGCCTCATGTGAATCTCCTTATTTAAAAACTAAAAAAAATAAAAATTAGAAAATTTGTAATCTGAGACTTTTCCTACCGGCTTCGGCCTGGTCGTTTGTACTTCTTTTGCAGTGATTTAATAAAATGCTTCACTTGTATCAAAAAAAAAAAAAAAAAAAAAAAAAAAAAAAAAAAAAAAAAAACATGGTGCTCAAGGCCCAAGCTTGGTGCTAAAAATAAATCTCTATAAATATTGGGATTTATTTTTAGGATTATTTATTATTGACCCTCCCCTTTACCTACAGTTAATAAAAATCTATTGCTCTTTCTGTACCGTTATGGACCCCTTATTTGTCAAGGTCTCAATCATGGTTAGTAGAAAGGGTGATCTTTAGGCACCAATGAGTAGTGTCATATCATCATGCCAAAGGCCTATATTGGCACTAGCTTGATGGCAATATGGACCTTGGGCACCACACTATGGGGCGTTTGTATGGTACGGTCTGTGGACCAACTCTTGGTGCACATTTGTGCACTTTGAGCATTTTGTCTTAAAAACTAACTTTTCAAACCAATTTGAAAATTATGTAGCAATGATTCAATGAAAATTGAGTGAACCAACTTCTAGATTTATGTACATATTAACCAAAAAATAAAAGTTTAGAATGTTAAAATGATTTTGTGTTGATGATTTTGAATATCAAAACTCCCATTTTAATAACATTTTTACCTATTTATGATCAAACTTTGAATGTATATATAGTTCATATTTGATTCTATAGTAAAAAATCTAAAGATAATCCAACTTGCATAATTTCATTCTCAAGTACATTCGTAAAAGAAATCCATCCAAAAAAAATTAAATAGAGAAATTTTTTATCCCTCCCAAACAAAACACATTTTAAAATTAGAAACTTTAATCAATTAAAAAAAATTGAAAAGAAATTGAAGATATTTTTCTTCACATATTTGAATACTGGAAAAAATCACAGCTTAAAATTACATTCACAACCCTTTGTTCTCCTTCTCTTATAGAATTTAGAGTGCATATCATGCATTGTGACAATGCACTAGTTTACCCTTTATTTCATCCTCCATTAAAATATAATGCCAAATTTTTAATTTTATATGATTTTTTTCTTTTATCATTACGCTCCATCCTACCACTTTAGATTTAACAAAAATATTTTTCTCTCTTTCGAATGGATTTTTCAAATTTTTGAAATCATCAAAAGAGTGCATAGGGACAAGAATTCTAGTGGACCATACCATACAAACGCCCTATGATAGTATTCCTTGATGCCCAAAGACAACTTTTTTCCTAATGGGAATACATATATAAAATTTATTTTATGTTAACAAGTTTAGTAAGTTACATTTATGATTTCATTAATTTGTATATAATTTATTTTTAAACGATTGAAGAATATAGAATTAAGGTATAGCTATAATCACATGGCTATTGCACGTTTTTTGAGTAATTGGAAGTGGTAAAGAATAACATGTCGAGTCTTTTTCCATTTGAAATGTAGATCTACAAATAACATCTCGAGATCGTACACCCATTCCGCATGGGACATTGCAAAACTCCCAATTACTGACATCCCAATATGTGGCATTACAAGTTTGCAAAATGCAAGCTTGGCTCTTTACAGCAAGATCATATTCAGGTTCACATAGTCCAGAATGTGCTATATTTCCTAAATTGTCCAAACACAATACCAATCTGCAAAAGAATAAAATCTCTTACCATCACTTGTTTCGTTGTAAGATTTTAGTCAAGTCAAAAACACTTTACTATAAATAGAACATTTTATTTTTCAATATTGGGGATTGTATCATTTTTAATCATCTTAAAGTATGAATAATATCATGTTTTTATATAAGAATGTATAAAAATTATATAGATATGTGCTAATTGTGAACTATGTATGTCATAGGTATAAAGTTTTAATTCCCCATGTATGAATAGGCCCCTTAGATCATTAAACCCTTAACCTCTAAAGAAAAATGTGTCCTAACTAGGACATTTCAATGTTTGGGTAGGTTCCCACAATGTCAATATTTATCCTTATTTTTTGAAAAATATTAAGTGAATTTGGTATGTCAATACAAAAATGGAGATCCATTTTTTTTTTTGATTCCCACTTTGTAAGAAGTTATGGAGAGAAAGAGGTATTTCTGGGGATAATGGGCAATTTAGGCAGGGCTTAAAATAAACCTTAAAAATGATTTTTTTGCATCACTAATCATAGAATCTTGCTATAGATTACCAAAAGAGTGCATGGTAAATTTTCATAGAATTTGACCCTACAAATTGCAAGTTTATAGCATTTGAAGTGAAAAGATGAAATGACAATTTTTTTACCTTTTCTGACCGTCTTTGGATACATGAAGAAATTGTTAAATTGTTCAAAAAATTCTTTAATTTATTTTGTAATGTTCATATTGGTATCAAGCACAAAAAACAAAAATTCACAAGAAAACGAATAGAAAGAGCAGAAATGATGCTCAAAACAAGAAAAATCCTCGGTCTTTTAGGAGTTAATGGGCTAGAGGTATGTTGCTTTAAAAGCACACTAAATTTTACTACATTAGGTTATGAGATATCAATGTTTGAAGTGAAGAAATATTTTATTTTTTTTCTCTTTTGCCAAATAAAATTTGAATCCTTTTAACTAAATTTTTTGGCACTATGAAATTTTGCAGTTTCATTCTTTATGTTGGAGACTTGGCTTGAGAATCTACCAAATAAATAAATAGAGAAGAAAAAATATTTTTTTATATTTAAAGAAATTGTTAAGTAAAAGTAGGTACAAGAGGAACGAGAAAATAATCATTAAAAATTCTAAAATGAAATTGAAAAATGCCAATCCTGATTGTAAGAATGTTGTAGCAATCAATCTAAATTCTATGAACCTATTTGTTTGGATAAAATGTGAAATTAGGTTCAAAAACAAATAACACCCAATTCCCTATTTTTGCACTTGGCCAAGTGCAATCATTCATGAGCAAATCTGGCTCAAAAAATTTTTGTCTAAAAAGTTCTTTAAAAAACAACGACTTTTGTTTTTCTACAATCACTTACATTGTAAACAAACTATTTATTTATTTATTTATTATCCTTATCTTTATCTTTTCTTTTATCTTTTCTTTTATCTTTTCTTTCTTGTCTTTCTTGTCTTTTGGCGGCGGAGGGGAAATTTTTAAATTTTTTTTTTTAAAAAATTAATTATTTTTTTTGCTTGTTTTCTTCTTCTGTTAAGGGTTCATGGTGGCTGAAACCCTAACGGTGGCGGAAGGGAAAAAATAAATAAATAAATAAATAAATAAAAATCCCGGATTTTCCGGTTTTTGCGACTGAAGGGTCCGCGCGCGCGGACCTTATGTGACTGTCCCCTCCCTCTCTTTCTCCTCTCACTCTCACTCTCCTTCTCATTCTTCCTCTAACACTCATATATATAGGGGGAGGGGGAGGGAGGGGGAGAGGGAGGGGGAGGAAGGGGGAGAGGGAGAGGGAGAGTGAGAGGAGAAAGAGAGGGAGGAGAGAGTCACATGAGGTCCGCGCGCACGGACCCTTCAGCCGCAAAATCCGGAAAAAAAATAAAATAATAAAAAATCTCCGTTCCGCCGTTCGGGTTTCAGCCTCCCAAAACCCTGCGCAGAAGAAGAAAACTAACCAAAAAAAAATTTAAAAGTTTTTTTATTTTTATTTTTTTCTCCCTCCGCCGCCAAAAGACAAGAAAGAAAAGAAACAAAAGATAAAACAAAAGATAAAACAAAAGATAAAGATAAGGATAAAAATTAAATAAAAGAATTGTTTGTTTACAATGTAATTGATTGTAGAAAGACAAAAAATTGCTATTGTTTAAAGAATTCTTTAGACAAATTTTTTTTATTGCGCCTGGGCGCCAAGTGCATGATTATATGGCCAAGTGCATAAATTGGGAATTGCGTGTTAAATCCTATCTTTTATTTCATGAAAAATGTTCTTATTGCCCGCAAACCAAGACTCTTTGTAATTGTCATGTCACTTATCCAAATAGAATGAATGAAAGCTTCCATGTATATATAAACATGGTCTATGGAAAATATATTTTAATGTATTTTAAGGTTCTAAATTTTATGTAATTGTTCAATGTCAACAAAATTGTAATGAGGGTGGCATAACTTTTGCTACCGAGCACCGATTGAAACAAAATATTTATGTGTCTATGAACTAAGTACTTGTCTCTCATGACAAATTCAATCTCTCTCGAATTTTTGTAAAACTTTGAAGGAATCTTTTTGAAATGGCTATGATTGGCTTTGGAGGTTGCTAACGATTATACTATGGCATGTAAGCTTTTGCCATGGGAATTAAATGATGATCAATACAATTGAACATGGAATTGAATGACCTAGATTCAACCACTATACTTGCATTATTTTATCGGTTAAGAGGTCAAAGTTTTCAATGTACAATTTTGTCATGTGTTTTTTTATATAAAAACCAAAAAAAGATTTTTTTTCTTATATATTAAGTTTGTTTGTGATCTCCATGTATTTTGAAATAACGCATTTTTCAAAAAACACAGTTTTGGTTCAAGTTTTTGAATTTTTGGGTGATATAAGAATATAAGATATGAATAGTGAAAATCATGTTTTGAAATATAGAGAAAAATATATTTAAATGAGTTTCAAACCTTTATGATTGATCTTTCATTAATGTATATGGTTCTTAAATTGACAGAGGATATATAAAGTGTCGTAGTAAATTAAAATCCACTGCTTACAATTTTAGAATTGTGATTAAGAATTTTTTCAGTGGTTTTTATTTTATTTTTTTTATTTATTTTTTATTTTTTATTTTTTATTTTTTTATTAATTAATTCATTTCAACTTTTTTGATTGTCTCAATCTTCTAAGGTCTTTTAGGATTTAAGACCTTTTGCAATTTTGCAAATGTTATAAAACAACAATTTGCAACAAATAATTTCTAATTTCTTTTCAGTGAAATATTGTTTAGTTACCTTATTTGATTTCCTTCTCCACAAACTTTATCACATTCGCTCCATGGCCCTACATAAAGGTTGTATCGTCTACATTCAATAACATTACATTCCTGCATGAATAATTATTCATTTACAAAGCTAAAAGCCAAATTATTGGATACAAGATAAACTAAGATAAATATGAATAAATATTTTGATTAAAAGCATAAAAAATAATTATGTACACAGAGATATATATATTTAAATATTTAAATTTTATAAAAGTATAACTTCTAGAAAAGCTGATTTTTTGAAAAGAGTAATATTATTATTAACTTTTAGTTCTAATTTAAATTCTAATGGCATTACAAACCAATTGAGATGGATAATATCAATAATTGTGAATCCTCAAATTGCATAAATTTTCTTACTAAAGCCCAAAGAACCTTGAAGACCAAATGTTTTATAAAATCAAACTTCTATGTCATTTTCTACTAGTATTGAATGAATACACAAAAGATTTAATGCAAATCATTAGATACTATTGGTCTATTGTAGTATCATAGCAGCTACAACACTTTTATGTCAAATAATTAATTAATTTTTGAGAATAGACTCTAATTTTTCTTAATGTGGAAATATTCCTTCATATTTTTATTTTTCCCAAACATTTTTTTAATATCTTGTATTACCTTTGATAAATTCAAATGCTTAGTAGAAATAGTTGGTGCTAATCACTTTACTTTCATGGTTATACAAAATTAGAATTGGAGTAAAATCATTTAATAAAAAGAATGAGTTGTAATTTTTGGACAAAATTACTAAAAATTATTTAACTTTCTTAGTGTATTGTAAGTAGAGGATAAAATTCAAGTGCTGAAGTTGTTTTTTTTCAAAAATATAGATTATTACATGAAATATTCAAGAATGTTTTTCAACTTTCTTTTTATAAGTAAGTGAATCTTTATTGAGAATTATTTTCCCACAAATTGTAGCATTTATTTTTAGATTGTTTTCCAAACTTGCCCTCCACCTACAATAATGCAATTATAGTTCGATTTATATGAGACACATAGAGAGGCTTTATCCCCTAAGTATCCAAGGCTCTTGGACATAACTTAAATGTATTATAAGATGTGGCTACTAAAACTTTTTCAAGTTTGAACTTTGAAGAACAACTGAAGGCATGATGATTAAAAAACATCCATATGGTCAAGTTTGAAAAAATAGAATTGAATGGTTTTCAATTGTATTCACAAGGGTTTTTTATTAGAAATTCACTGATATGATATTTTTGATACTTTAAACTAGGAATTCATTATGATTGGCTAAAGTAATAATATTTCAAAAGTGATGAATTTGTTCACTTGAGTACTATCATAGTTTTGTAGAGGTTTCTGGAGATGTTTCAAAAAGTGATTAAATGACATGTTTTAAGTAATAATCTTATTATTTTAATTCAATGTTGTTGATTTTAATCTTTTGATCAATACCAAAAATCATGTTACTTTTAAAATGTGAGCATGTTTTTATTCATAAAATTAGCAAAGGGCTTTTGCAAGCTAGGGTCTACCAAAAGGGGGTGCAACTAGTGCAGCTACAACTTGTGCAACTCATGCTACTAGTGTGTAGTGGGCACCTATCAACCTCCAATAAGATAAAAAAAAATCACGATCCAAAATAAGGTTTTTATTAATACTTCCTCTCTGGAGATTATCATGTTTATTTCAAGACTTTGGGCTTTGCTCAACACCCCTTTTATTTTACACATCATGGGCAATTAGAGCCATTTTTACATAACCTCCATGGCTAAGTTTTATGAAAAATGTATCTCATATGCCACCTTTGAAATTAGACTATTACTTCATTTTCAAAAAAAAAAAAAAATTCCAAAAAATTGTTTTAATTGCACGAAAAAAATTGAAACAAAAAAACATCATGAAAAAATTAATTAAAAAATAAGTAAGGGTAGTAACCAAAACTGAAAGATATAGTAGTTCTCTACGTTCATCTAGTATGTTGCTAAAAATTACAAAGTTAAAATTCGACCCCCTTTTAGCACTTTCCATATTTCAGGTGAACTTCACATACACTTTTGATAAACGACACTCTACCAGTTCCAAGCATAATGATTAATTTGGATAGAAAGGTTGGAATTTCACAAACTTTATTGTGGTAAACATCTTAACAATGAAATTCTAAAAACAATGCAATTTTATTCACCACAAAATTCCATCTCAATATTTATTGGTGATTTTTCAAAGATTCTAAAAGCATGTGACAATAAACATGGTGTACCGTAGCTTGCGATCACTCCAATATAACTTTAGAGGTCAAAATTCATTGGATATTGTAACTGTTTTTTTAATCTCATAATTTATATGAAATTAATCTTTTATGCATGACTAGACTTTAAAGCTTATGAGGATAGTCTTGCAAATTCTTTAAGTTATTCTTCACGAAGAGATAGATTACTTGTGGTTATAATATGAATTTTTTCCACCCTTTTAATTCATAATTAAATACAAAATTTACAATTTTTAAAAAGAGTGGTATTTTATTTACATTTTAGTAATTTAGAGATTTTTTGTTAGTGTAAATTTAACAAACAATGCAAATAATTTTTTAAAAAGATTTGCATTATTTTTTATAATCGACTCTTCCTAAATTGCTACCAACCTTTAGTATCAACAACATTAAAGTTTTATATTGACTAAATCTAGCTTTTATTTACATTAACGTAACTCTTGTTTTTATGATATTTGTGATACCTCGAAAGTAAAGACAAAAACAAAAACTGACTATTTTAATTTCAATTTTTATTTTAAATGATTTTAAAATTACCTGTGATATCTTGGGCATTTGAGACTGTAAACAATTGAATGAATCCACTTCAATGTAATTACCAATGTAGCATTTATATTGAGCATCCTACAAATATTTTAAAGAGATTGATAAATAAAATGACTCGTGCAGAGGTACAGAAATTGAAAATTAAATAAATAATCCTAACATGCGTACTTTAAAAATAACAATAATAATAATAATAATAGATAATAATAAAATAGATTAATTGTTAATATGATAAAATTTTATAATAAAATTTGAAAAGAAAATAGTATCTAGCTTTGAAATTTTATATACTTTAGAAATTGGAAAGTTTTATAAGATATATTGTAAGAAATTCTATAAAAAATTTACTGAATTGATTGATGGAATTGTTAAAAATCTTAGAACAAATATTTTGAATTTCAGTAAATATTTATAACACATTTTTGAGATAATTTTAAATTATTGATTTTTCTTTATTTAAGAAAATCTTCTATATACTAACATATTCAAGCTTAGTATCTTTTTCATCTTGTGTGCTTGTTTGCTCAATTATGATTACTCGTTTTCTGCGGGATTACTCTAAAAGTCTTCTTTACATTTAAAAAGAATGAAGAAGGATTTTCAAGAAACTTTCCATGGATCAACTAGGTATGTGAAGTTTTGTTAAAAAAGATTATCTTCAAAAGTTTCCCACCAAAACAACAATTGATGAAAGCAGTGGAGTGCTTTGATAATGAAATGAAAAGTTATTTAAAATTTAGATTCAACCTTGTCTTGGAGTTATCAATGACAAGCTAGGTATGGATGTTTGAAGGAAAATCTAGGTTTGGATGCTTGAAGAAAAAAGTAGATTTAAAGATTTAAATACTAATTAGATAAAAAGGAACAATCCAATTCCTACATAACAAGGCTAGTATTTACATTTGCTTTTGCTATTTTGTTCTCTTTGGTGTGGTTTGCTAGCAATTTCTTTTTTGCACCTCTACGTATAAGCATATATTCTTTGCATCTATCTTAATGCCTCCTCTTAAAAAAAGTTTGTTATTTATTTCTTGGATCTACGGATCTTTGCCCTCTACTTACAAGTTCTTTCAATTTTAATTTTTTTGAATTTATCATTTGTGCATTTGCTTATAAAAGTTTTTCTTTTTTTCTTTTTGTTTACTACTGGTATATGTGCATCCACTAAAAGTTCTTTATTTTCTTTGTTTTGTGTCTATTTAGCTTTTAAAATTAAAGAATTTTTGTTAACCCCAGTTCAAAAGGAGAAGTCCCAATTTTCATATAAGGAGGCTATTTTTTTCATTTTTTGGCTCTTGTTTGTTGTTAGTATGGTTTAGGTGAAGTTAGATTCGAAACAATTTCTCAATGAGCTCGAAAGGAATAAATGTAGGACATGTATATGAAGTAGTTAAACGTGAGTCCTATTTATAGGAATATGAAGACTAGGACACACTTTCTACTATTTTCAAGCCAACACAACAATTTTTTTTAATCTCTTGCCACAACATAATATAACTATGATGTTATAATAAAAAAGGAAAAAGGAATTCAAAAACGTCTTCCATCTCAAAATTGTGGCTCTTGCCCCAAATCTTTAGATTTAATATGAGCTATTTAATCATTATGTGCAAGTTTTGGTTTTCTTTTACAATTTAGCGTTTGGAATGATCATAGATTATTCAAACATCATATTTTGTGCTATTAAATACAAATTTAAGTCTTAGCCTTTGGGTGGAGTTTTGATTGAATGCCATTGTGTTTTTATATTAAAGATTTGGTTTTTATTTAGGATCCAAACTTTGCCCTATGCCATTGTGCCATTGAATAAAGGTTTGGAGGTTTGAATTAGATTTGAAGAGGGAGGTAAAGAAGGGCGAGCAAGACTTGTTCCCATAAAAAAGTTCATTGTTTCATTTTCTTTACTAGTTCATCTATAGCTTACTAGAAATGACATTCAATTCAACAAATCAATGGTGGAAAATGAATACAAAATTTATGGACAATAACCATCTTCATGGAATAGGAGAGGTTTTTGATATCTTTTTTTTTGTTATTTTTCATGTATAGATCTTATTCCTAAGCACCTTTTTTTACTTATTTCCAAATTGGTGGCCAACACATGTCAAGCTAGTTACCAATAAATATAACATGTATAGAAAAAAAAATGAATGAATATACTTCTGTGTAATTTTTTTTGATTTGGTATAAATGAAAAAAAAGACTTTTGTCACTATAATTTCATCTAAATAAATTTATGTTATCTATGTAAAATTGATACAACATTTCAAAAATTGAAGTTTGTAAGATAAAATTTATAAAATGTACAAAATATTATATATGTGTTACACATTTTTAAAGTGTTTTGAAAGTGTACTTGTTGTCCTCCTCCACATGAATTATTGCATTTAGCCCAACCAATTGCACTCCAAAAGTAAGAACTTCGAGGTGGTGATAAAAGTGGCAAACTCTCGTTTGTAGTTCTGTTGCTCCATTTTGTACGTGTATTAAGATCCAAACTTTGTGTTGAAATTTGGATAGAAGAACTTGTAACAATAGAAATTGAGGATGTCGTTGTTGTAGCTGCATAAATATCACAAAATACACTTGATTTTGATAATTACCATTTCTTATAAATAAATTTACTTGTATAAAAAAAATGGTTTACAAATCAAATGAACTATTTTATTTAAAATCAAAGCCTTTAATTTTATTTTTGATGTTCAAATTCTTTAGATTTATATCATAAGTATCTTTTTTAAAAGTAGTATTCATTGGAATTGCCAAATCTTGGCTTTTGAAATTTATTTTCATGATTTAACCCCTAAGTGACCAAACGATCATTTTATGGTCAATACATTCTTTCTATGGGCTATCTAGGATGAATTTTTATTGTTTTTAAATAAAAATATTTTCAAATAGGAACTCAAGTCTACATTCCAACCCAATTTAAATCATGTCAATCTGAGTTAACCCCTAAAGGACCACGAGGCCACCACGTGGCTTCTGGAACTAGAAAGCGAGGAAATTCGAGTTGTTGGGTCGTGAATTGTAAGGTGAGCAACAAAGAGACCCTAGTTCTTTTTGAGAGCTGAATCCGTGGGTACTTCTTGATCGAAATTTCATGAAGTATGCGATTTTTGGTGATTTTTTTGAGACCCTTGTATCTTCCTCCTCACACCTCCAAATCATGTGAATTTTTTTGCACATGCTCAAAATGATGATCATTATGCATGGTAGAAATTTCAGAATTTTTGGAGCACTTTTGATCAATCCGATTTCAGCATATGTACAAAATACCCTGAACGAGTTCCATCAATCTTCTCAACGGTGGCATTTTCTCAAAAATTGTGCAATTTTGTTGATCCTTTTTTCATACAAAAGCTATGTAAGTCTTCTTTAAATTCAACGATGTTGATTGTCAAAATTAACCCACACCAATGAGGAATTGAGCTTGTTATAAGAGTTAGTCAAGAAAACAAGAGCTAAGCTAAAACCCCCCCGGTTCTTTAGGAGTTAAACTCCACAGAGGAGAGTTTTACAAAGACAAACTTCTCAACATTGTCCTAGTGTTATAAAATTTACTATTTTGGGAAAGTAATGATGTTTAATCCTTTAAAGAAAATCCTTTTAAAATTGGAATAGAATGTATAAACTTTAACCAATCATATCAAATTTCAAATTCTAAAAATAAAATTTGTAATTTAGGTGAATATTCAACGATAAATGCTTCCAAATTCATTAAATGATTACCGGTATCTAAAACATTTTTTGAAAGTTTGACCATTTGGACAATTACTAAACATCATACTTTTCATTTTCTCATTTGGACTAAACATTATCAAAGTTGCAGATCCGAAGTAATATTTTATAACACATCTAAATTTTGCCCTTAACCCTTAAACGTTCTCATTCTTTTCAGATTTGGCAGTTTTCTAAAGATGCATTATAAAATGCAACTAAGAGGGATATTTTCAAGTTGATGAATGAATAAAAGTTGTACGTTATGCATTTTAGATTCTATCCATAAGGTTAGATTTGCGATTGCTATCACCAATATTTGTGTATTAAATTTCAAACTTAAAATTTAACACTCTTTTGTAATATGATTACGAATAAGATATTGACAATCTAATAATGAAATTTGTTGGGATGGGTTGAAATGTAATACTCTAAGTGTAGTGATATTTGGAGATTTTTTGGTTGCTTAATTTTAGTACTTGACTTTTTCAAGAGCACTTTTAGACTAAAATCTTCGAAATTTTGGGTGGAACACTACAACATGAAACGAGGCATAAAAATTTCACAAATCATCCCCTTTCTAATCAGATCACACATGCACGGAGCTAACTTCCCATAAAAATTTCAATAAAAAATCCACGTTGCAAAAAGTGCATGATGGATGAGAAAACGGACTTCAAATCTGTACATCATGCAAAATATGCATGGTTGGGCATTTAGGGATTAACCCCTTGGGCATTTAGAAGTTAATTGACATATTCAAGGAATTTGGTTGGGCCTTTGATTTTATCAAATGAAAGTACAAGTATTATTTGGAAAGTAAGATTGTACAGTACCCACCAATAAGTTTACGTTCATTCAGCTTTTCAAAGAATTGAATCTAGTAATTAAATTAACAAAAATATTAATATTATTATTAAAATATAATAAACCATTTGAAGTATGAAAAATTATGTCTTTGGACAATTTTTGGATCAAATATTTAAAAAATACAAAATTTATATTCAAATTGAACATTTCTAAAATTGAAAACTTCGAACCTTGATATTTTAGTGAATATGACTCCAAAACTAATGATTTTTTTCACTTGATTCTACAAAGGATTTGTATTCTTCCCATTAAAAGTTTTATAAACCACAAGTAACAAAATTTGTATTCATAGTTGTTTGAATTGAGGGTAAAAAATGAAGGTTTGAATTTCAAATAAAAATGGATTTTAAAAAACTTTTATTATCAAAACTCAATTGTATGTATGGTTCATCTTGTGCAGTACAACCTGTCCAAATTAGGCTCAAAGCTTATATTTTTTGTAATTTTTATTGGTAATTCTCTAAAAAATTGAATGAACGTAAACTTGTTGGTGGGTACTGTAGTCATCAATTTTTTTTATTAATAATTACTTTTGC
Organism: Pohlia nutans; assembly: GCA_022496805.1. Taxonomy (NCBI): domain Eukaryota; kingdom Viridiplantae; phylum Streptophyta; class Bryopsida; order Bryales; family Mniaceae; genus Pohlia; species Pohlia nutans. Next base: position 36,692,354 of record CM040089.1, on the reverse strand, counting down.
ATGTAAAAAAACCGTATTATTGAAACATCAAATCAAATTTCAATAATTATATAGATATACACACAGATATATATATATATCTATATATATATATATATATATATATATATATATCTATATATATATATCTATATATATATATATCTATATATATATATCTATATATATATATATGTGTGTGTGTGTGTGTGTGTATATGCATAATCAGTGTGAAAAGTCTTGTAGAATAATCTTATTGTGTCTTTTAATATTGTGTTCATTACTGATATATTTTACTCCATTTATCCTTTAAAATGGACTAGGTCAAAATTTGGAAGTTTGGAAGTTTGGAAGTTTAGGAAGTTTAGGCAACTCATTACGAAGTTAGTTTTAATCAGGATTTTCACAATTTTTTTCGGTAACAAATATTTTTAGGACGAGCATGGGAATCTATTTTAGCTTGGACGGATTTATGGATAAAAATTATGCAGCCACAAAGGTCACAATTCTAATTGTGAGCAAGAGTTGACGCTTTAAGAGATGTATGCTTTGCATGACGCATTTCATATAAAGTTAAGATGTTTTGGCATTAAAAATAACATAAAAAATGAATGTTTGACCCCTAATTAAATGCCCACAATCCTCTCCAGATTTGGAGAATTGCAAAGATGCATTATAAAATGCAACTAAGAGGGATATTTTGAACTTGATGTATGAATTTTAGATTATATCTATACGGTTATATCTATGATTTCTATCACTAATATTTTTGTATAAAATTTGAAACTTAGATTCAAAATTCTTTTGTAATTTGATTATGAAAAAGACATTGACAATCTGTGGATGAGATATGTTGTGATGGGTTGAAATGTAACACTCTAAGTGTAGTGAATTTTGGAGATTTTTTGGTTGCTTAATTTTATGAGTTGAAATTTTCAAGAGTACTTTTGAACACTTTTGAATTAAGTTCTTAGAAAGTTTTGGTGAATCACTGCAACATGAAATGAGGCAAAAAAATTCCATAAATCATCCCCTTTCTAATCGGTTCACATATGCATGAAGCTAACTTCCCATAAAATCTATAGTAAAAAGACCTCACTTCAAAAAAGTGTATGACAGATGAGAAAATATGGATGAAATTTGTGCATCGTCCAAAATATAAACGCTTGGGCTGTTATGGGTTAATGTCATGTTTAATGTTATTATTAACATGAAAATATCTTGTCTTATTTTGAAATGCATCATGCAAAGCATGGATTTTTAATAGTGGCATGGCCAAATGATCCCCATGGCCTCTTCATTTCCAATTTTGCATCAATATAGGTCATCCGCATCTGTAATCAAAGTACAATATTACTTCACTCGAAACTAAGGTCTAAAGTATTAATTTCTATCATCTTAGAAAAAAATCCCCCCTGGGCAGGAGCTAAAATAAACCAATTAAACCAACTTTGGGTGGTATAATCTCACCAATGGCAAACTTTCAAAGTTTGAATTTTGGTTCACAACTAAAATTTAAAGTTGGTTTGAAGGTTATACAGTTGAAGTGAATAAAAAGGCTTAGATTTTTCTTTTAATCACGTTTTACTTCAAGGGGGTTCATTTTCAAAGTTTTTGGAATTCTTCTAGATACATAGCAAAGGTCCTCTAGGGGAACTTATGAAAATGAAAATTCATACATGAAATGGTTTATCATTATAAAATTTATTGATGAATTATTATTAGTTATTTTATATTTTTTGAAATTTGCATTGAATGAATCAATTTCACTTCAATGTTCACTACAAATTTCAAAAACTTGAATGAATTTGTGTTTATAAAGTAAAATCTATGACTTTTTCTTACAAAGTACTTTTATGTAATTTTCATTTCAAGATGAGAATTTTTCTATAATTTTAATTTCAAAAAGATAGAAATATGATTAAATTAAAATAAATTAAAATAAAATATTAAAAGACATCATTACAAATAAAATTTTAAAAAATTAAAGAAAAAATTGTTTAATGCTTATATTCTAATACTTTTATTCTAAAGATGACACAATTATCAATTTTATTTATTAAGAAATAGTATTTCATCAAGTAAATAGCATAATATTGTGATTCAAATAATATAATTGTCACAAAAATTTGGAAAGGGAAAAATAATATTTGTTTAAATAAAGTACAATACATCCAATACTTTAAACCATTTTAGGTTGTTTTAATATTTAAATATATATTAAATATATTAAAATATATATTAAAATTAAATCACTATGCCATTTATTGCATATAGTTGTTTAAGTTGCATTAAAATTGTTTAGCTATATTTGTTTTGATATTTTTGTAAACTGTGTATTCATATAGAATTTATAATAAGACAAATGATTAGTCAAATCACCTTTATAAGTTGTTAAGATGAAGTCAAATATACCACCTAGGTCACTCCATCCGTCCACAATCTTTACATATGAAACACCTACTCATTATTAAAAATATTGTACTTCTAATCAATAAATTTACAAATTTAAATTTGTTCAAACAATATGATTTTATTTCAATCATTAAAACTGAAACTAATTACTTGTATCATTTGCAACATTTTTTTTCAAAAGTAAAATGGCAATCAACAATTTCCACAATTTATGTTTTGATTTTGCACATTAAATATTTAATAGTCAATTGATATTATAAAAATATGTTGTAATCTAAAATTTTCAAAAAATACACAACTATAGTTTTTCTTTATTTTGATTTTTATAGCATTTTATGCAAATTATATATTTATGGTATAATATCTTTTGTTATGTTGATTGCGAAATAAACATTAGAGTTGAAGAACTTACAAAAATGTAAGTTTGATTTGCTTTTAGTGACAAAGATGGTATTATGGATATTTGATTCCATCCATCATCATTACATGCAACCATGGTCAATTTTGATACATTTCCTTGTATGGTCTTTTGATATGCTGATAGTATTGTATCAAAGTCTGTATTTGTACCATTTAAAGATATTGTCACGACCTGACACAATATCAAAAAACTACACTTTAATTTGGTAATTTTATTAAAAATGTATACATAGATAAATATGTAGTATGCTTATATTGACAACAAATATTTGAAAAAATTGATATGCAAAGATCAATGTAATGTTAAGTCCAAAAAACAAAACAGTTTTATATTTTATACAAATTTCATAAGAGCTATTCATGATTTATTAAAATACCATATTTGATTTAGGTGTATACTGGAAAACAACATCAGGTCCAACATTGTGACAATAATCATAATTCACATCATAAATATTTTGGTATTTCATTGCATTTTCAACATATACAAAAGGCAATTGTGGAATAATTTTTGGATTGTTTATTGTTTGTCCGCATGGATTTTGTGCTGACCATTTACAAATTGCTGCCAAAAATATATAAGACAAATAATCCAATTATAATACTGGAAGAGATATTACAAAAAGAACATAATACATATTGATATTTATTTTTATTATTAAACATGGCATGTACTCTAAAAAAATAACAATAAGTATTCAATTGAGTTTTAAATGTATTTATTAAAATTTTAAAGTTTCTTGATTAAGAATTTACTATGGTATATAAATCATTAAAACTAAGTGTGGGAAGAAATCATGGTTGTTTTATGTTTTAAAATCTGATTATTCAATATTTTCATATAATTGGATAGGAAATTATAAAGGATTGTAAAACAATTCTAATTAATCTTTTTACAAATTCATCTATAACAAAGATATGAACATTGATGAAAAAACATTACTATGATTTATTTATACTATTGCATTAATATTAAATATTATTTGAAACATAATAAACAATACAAAATATAGAAGAGAACTAAATTTTCTTTTGTTTAAGATTTTTATGAAAATAAACTTGATCAAGAAATTATATAATATAAAAATCAGTAATGATGTCATTTATTGTTAATGAAGAAAATATGCCAAATTGTAAAAATAAAGAACTTGAACCTGTATCTAGAGACATAACATATCCTTCAGGAGATATCTTGTAACGAGCATCTTGACTCGTAAAAGTCCATTGAATTACACATCCACGATCAAGATAATCTGTATGGTGTCATAAATTTTGGTCCCATCTTTAACAAAATAAATCTATTAATATGTTTTATATTTATTATCACAAAACGTTGTTAAGTTGTGCTTAGAAAAAAATTAGAATTTAGAAACTTTATATTAAAATTAGGTTTAACGTTTTTTTCCAAATTTAAATGATTTAAATAATAATAAAATTAATTCATTTTTTATTTTATTGAAATTATATCAAATTTTATGTGTTAATTTTACAATGTTAGGTCTAATATGAGATCGAAAATATGTTAAATAGCTGCAATTAACTAAAACACAAATCACATGAATTAACTAAAACAAAATTAACCACAAACAATTGTTTTTTTTATTATAAATATTACATTTTGTTGAAATATGATATTTGAATTTTTACTCAAACAATCGAAATTTTCCATGTAGAAAGTATTTTAAGTGAAACTTAAATTATTATTTTTTAAATAAAAAACTCTTTATTTAATCATTATTTTGATTGAACTAAAAGTTACAAATTTTAACATATATTCACATTATTTGGCTCATAAACAATATATAGCTCCTACTACTATAGGTGAAGGGTACCATTGGTAGACAATATTTATGGAAATAAATGTTAACATCATATATTCTAAACATTATTTTTTGAAAAAAAATTAAAAAAATGACACGAATGTGTCGGCCTTGATTTACATTATAGCAGTTGGATTTATACAACATCTATAAAATTTTAATTAGTAAACATTTGTGGTAGGCATGAACCAAACCAAGAACAAAAGAAGAATGTCTTGGTGTTTTTTGTATTGATCATAAATTCATTAAAATTGTATCAAAGATTAGTATATAATAACTCAAATTTTCTAGCACCAATAATCTCCTATAAAAGTACAAATAATTAAAAAAGATTAATTATTTGAAATATGGGAAACTTTGAGTTTTTTTACATTTTAAATCCATACATGTATGATATAAATCTTGCGTAATAATTCTAACGTTGGTTCATATGAACATCATGAAGCAAGGGTCTATCAAGGGTCTATCAAGGGTCTATCAAGGGTCTATCAAGGTACTATCAAGGGTAGTTAGTCTATCCTTGCCTCAAGGGCATAAGTGGCAATGTTTGCCCTTGGTGCCTCCTCTTGGAAGTAGACTTTTTGACTTGGAGCAATTAATCAGTTAAATTTTTTGCTTGAATATTAGAACTTAATTATTTTTAGTTGAATTCTTATTAAAATTCAATAAATCCGTTAACATATACATCCAATAACTTTAAAACTCACAATATATTTAAATCTACTGATTTACAGTTTGAACATGGAGTTGTTTGTTTTAAAATAGAAACAAATATCCAAATAATTTATATTTTAAATAAATAAAGTAAAAAATGTTAAATCTAGATTTGAAGCTAATTTTTAGTCTACTATGAATTTTTGAAACTCAAATTAATCAATTTGTAAAATAAAAAAACATTGTTATCCATGAAATAATACGATGACAAATTTTACCCTATAATTTTTTTTATAGTGTTTAGTAATATTATAAGATAAAATAGAATAATACAAGTGACATATGCAAATAAAAAATTACCTGTTCGATTAACTAGTATAAGATTGATTTTTTGTGCCATTGACCAACTTGCATCATTTGCAAAATAAAGGTATGGTGGTTGAAAATATCCTATTCAACCAACAATAAATGGAATTTTAATTTGTCATAAATAATAACAATTTCATATATAAAAGTATTTGTAAAAAGTACTATTTTTTATTTCACTAGTAAAAATGTACCATTACATCATATTTTATAATAAAAACATTTGTATTTTTATACTTTTCCATATTTCATAATATGAAAATAAATTGAAGCCATTGATATTAGAAACATAGTACAAAAGCATACATATTTAAATAAAAATTAAGGCATATAATTAATTTCAAGAAAATAGGAGTTTATCAAAAGTCATGTATACACTCAAGAAAATCAAAGCGATTACTCACTCTTTTTTTCTTAATCTTTAGAAAATAGATAATATAATTTATATTGTAATTGTTAACCTCTTTAAAAACATATAGGTGTTGTCCAACATTTTTAAACTTTTTTTTCATCTATTTGTAAGGTCATGGAAAAATACATATGGAATCAATTTTGTATTTGTACAATTTAAAATTCAATGTACGTTTTTCCAAATAGTGTAAAACTAAAATGCCTAGGTATATCCAAATCATTTATTTGCTAAAATATTATTACATATTAAAGAATTTAAGGCTTAGAATATATTAAATTAAAAAAGTTAATGAATTTATTAATTTTCTTTAATTTATGATAGAAAATTCAATCACGAAAAATAAAATATGTTTACTTGATAATATAATCAATAAAATGTTTCATATTTTATTCAACAAAGATTTATATTCTTTTTCAAATTAAACTAAAAAAATAATTTTCTAATCATTTACTTCCTCCATCCCAAAATAGATGATGCTATTGACTTACTTTTTAAAATAAAGCAAACTACAATGATTTCTAAATACATCAAATTTCTATTTTGGAATAGTTGTCTATCGAAGGATCATCATATTGCATGCGGTTTGTGTGGCATGTAGCATGTAGCATGTAGCATGTGGAAGTATGGTGATGTTTGTTGCATTGTGTTCTCTGATGCAAAGAACATATTCTAGCATTGATTTTAGCTAGCTTATATGTTTGTGATCCACACATGAGCAAGGACAAGCTTGACAGTCAAAAAAACACTTCATATGCACATGTCTTGTGATTTGCTTTGTTGGAATCTGTGAAACAACAACTTCAAATTGAATTAAGATTTGCATCAAGTAATTTGAACCAATTTTTTTTCTCAAAAGCATCATCTATTACGGGTTGTAAGGAGTATCATAGAATATTAATGTATTGTGCATAAATTTAATCATTTAGGGGTTTAATTGCCTACATAGCCAAGAGTGGCTGAAACCATAGTTGAAAACAAAATGAGGAGAAATATGAAATTTTCCCAGAAGTTCATCTGAATATGTTTGAAAAGTGTAAGACTATCTTTATGTCATAGTAGGATTTGATTGATTTAAGAAATTTGAAGCTCAATTTATGTATATAAAGTTATAAAACAAAAAAGAATTTCTTTCTTGAGCATATTTAATAGACACTAATAATTACCATATGGCATGAAAAACAATAGCATATGTAAACAAAGCTTAATCCCTAAAGGACCGAAAGGCCCCCATGGGCTTCTGGAACTAGTAAGTGAGGAAATTCGAGTTGTTGGGCTGTGAAATATAGGGTGAGAAACAAAGAGACCCTAGCTCTTTTAGAGAGTTGAATCCGTAGGTACTTCCTGATCAGAAATTCATGATGAGTACAATTATGGTGATTATTTTCAGCTACAATGACGCTACTTGGGAGTAACTTCAGACCCTCATATCTTCCTCTTCAAACCTCTAAATTATGTGAAATATTTTGCACATGAGGATCATGATGATCTTTACGCATGGTACAAATTTTGGAATTTTTGGAGCACTTTTGAACAATCTGATTTCAACATAAGTACAAAACACTCCAAACAAGTTCCATTAATTTTCTCAACGGTGGCATTTTCTCAAAAATTGTGCGATTTTGTTGATCCTTTTTTCATACCAATAAGAAATTGAGCTTGTTACAAGAGATAGTCAAAAAAGCAAGAGCTAAGCTCACACACCCCTACCCCCCCACCACCCCCCAAATACATTTTGACAATTTTGATAAACTTCGATTACTTGAATATGAAGATTTCTCCATTAAACATTTATTTTGAGATGTATATAAATGTTTGGGTTTATAGATGAACATGGTTGGTGATAAATGTTGCAAGTAACCCCTAACTATGTTTCTCTCCAAACACTTCAAAGCTGCCAAAAAAGCACCCCTTCTCATAAAAAGGCAAATAGTTTTTTATCTAAAACCTTTCTGACCAATCCAACTGTAGGATATTTCAACCAACTTGAATTATTAACATCCACCAATTTTCAACCATTTAGGATTCCTCAATAGTAAAATTATAAGCTACAAAGTTGGCTGCACATTTCTTTTGGCCCACTGCCCTAGTTTGAAACTTTCTGAAAATGCCAAAAATAGAAAGCTGAATCTTAGATTTTGGAAATTGAATTTGGTAGTTGTGTGTATGGAGATGTTAGCTCAATTAGGTTTTTCAGTTTTACATAATCTTTATCTTTTGATCTACATTGACGAACAAAATTGAGTGCTCAATTGAAAAACCCAACTTCGGCAAACAATCTGTAGCGATTTAAATCACAAACCATCAAAGCGATTGATCAAATGTGCATACATGTAGTCTTGTTCATGTGTCTAAAAAAAATCTCAAAAGGTAATAGGGTTATTCAAAATAGCATCGTCGAAGCGGCTAGGATTTTTGTACTCAGTTTTGTTCGTAGCCACCCCTCCAACTTCGTAATTCATTTGCACATTGTACTGTGCACATTACCATGAGAACTTTAGTGCATTAAGAAGCTATATTTGTGTAGATTGTATAATGGTGTTATGTCAATTGTTGTTGGGGTTCTTTCAATTGTTGTTGTATGCCTCCGTCATCTGAGACACATAAACAACATGCATTGGTGCAACTCCAAAGCGGCCGTTCAATACAAAAAGTCGCAGCTTCAGTTGGCATGAGTCAATCTTGGGTAGCTCACCTGAGAAAAGAGATTGTTGGAGAGGTCGAAAAGCAAAGAGGAGGGCGTCCAAGACATCTTAGTGCGAGAGAGAGGCGACGGTGTGTGACCCTGTTGGTGGAAGGTTGTCTTGGAACTACAAAGAAGGCAACAATAGAACTTCGAAAAGAAACGGGTAAAAATGTGTGTGATATCATTGTGAGGCGTGCTTTGAGAGGAGAAGGTTTGGCTACACATGTGCAACAATAGTAGCCCTTTTTGGCACGAAGACATGTTATCACACGGTTGAGGTTTGCTTGAAGGTATGCAAATTGGAGCATTCATGATTGGAAACGCGTTATCAGATCTTCAATGATAAAACAAAGGTAAACAAGTTATATCCGATGGTAGGTCATGGTATTGGATTATAGATAGTGAACGTGTCCAACCACAACATGTCCGTCAAATAATCAAACGTGTTGGTGGGAATGTTATGATTTGGGGTTGTATGATAGTTTTTGGACCCGGAGCTTGGTAAAAAATTAAAGGTATGATAGATTAGCACGTGTACAAATTTATTTTGGAAAACTTCTCGTGATCTACAATTGGGCATTACAATATAGTTCCAAATGGTTTGGTCTTTCAACAGGATAATGATCTAAAACACACACACAACATGGTGCAGCAATAGCTTGCATAACAACCATTTCAACTTCTCTAGTGGCTTGCTCAATCATGAGATTTGAATCCCATGGAGAATTTATGGGCTCTCTTGAAACGATGTTTGAACGCATTTTTTACACTTCCAAGAGGATTTGAAGAATTGTGCAAGCATGTGTGTAATGTTTCTTCTAGTTCAGTGAGGAGGATTGCATGGCATTGTATAAGAGCATGCCGCAAAGAATTTTTGTTGTATTGGCTGCCAAAGGCTACTAGATGGATTATTGAAGTTCAAAAAAGTAGATTGAACAACACTAAGTGTTTGCAAATAGTTGTTGATTTTAAATTGTAAGAGATTATCTAGTTTTCAATTTGATGTACAGCTCTACACACATGTACATGACTCTATTTACTTTTGAATGCAATTTTTAGCTTTGAAAAAGAGTATTTACATTGCTTGTAGTTGTTTGCCAAAGTTGGCTTCTTGAGCAAAGTACTCAGTTTTGTTTTTCACTGAATACAACACCTATGTAAGCAAATTACCATCCCATCTTCGTTACAAAGAGCAAAATCACCACAAAAAATCTCAAAAATTGAGAATCAATTCTCATTCTACATTGAGATGACCGAACTTGGAAAATCAGCCTCGGTCCTTTAGGAGTTAATATTAAGAAGTTCAATACACATGTATATTTAGATTTTCAATGAATTTGCAATTCATTCTATTTAATTTGATTTCCTTTCATTTATAAAAATAGATTTTGGTGATAAATGTTGATTAGTGCAATGATAGATCTAATTGTGTATGTATGACCTATTGGTCTTCTTGTACAACTTTTATTTAAAATATCATCAATAAATTATTCTTGTACATTATCTACACTGTGCAACAAAGATGTGATTCATTAGGTTTGAACTTGTACTTAATTTTAATTTTAAAACACTAACTATTAGCTATCAAGTTTTATTCAAGTGCGCATCATTGTCTTTAACTCATTATATTTCTTGAATCATAATCTATACATTAAGGAATGTAGTTTATTTGTTTTTATTGTTTTGTTTTTTATGTTATGTTGAGATCTCCGGAACTATGGGGCCGCCGACCGTGTTCTACATATCATCAAAAAGCTCTCCACATGGAGTGCAGTAAAGTTGTTTTTGTGCCTTTTGGACCTATGGTGTGAAAGTTATGAATTTCTAATCGAGTTTTGTGACCAAAAATTAAATTAAGTTAGGGATAAATTATTCTAAAAAAAGAAGAAGGTAAAAGCATGACTAAATCACAAGGAACATTGTGCCAACGACAGGGCTACACTGGTGTTTATTATAAATGATAAAAAAATAAATTATGGATAAATTATTCTTAAAATAAAATATAAAGTAATATCATGACTAAATCACGATGAACAATAGGGCCACACTGGTGTTTATTATAAATGATATTAATCTTCAAACATATCTTGTTTCAAAAGTAAAAAGTTTAAATTCTTCGAATTTGATCTATTTGTTATGAACTGTTGTAGTGTTGCTACTCTCACTACATAAAATTTTATCATTGATAATTTTAGTAGTTTAATGTCAATTTTCACAATGATTCTCATATTATATAATTTGGAATTTTACATATAATTTTTTTTGAAACACTTTATTTTTAATTTATTATGTACGATTTGAAACAAATGTGCACTAAATGATACATACATTGTGTATTTTTTAAATTCTTTATGAGAGTGGCCGACCATACAAAAAATAACCTCATTTTGTATATATATATATATATATATATATGTGTGTGTATATAGATTTTATAAAGATATTGTATGATATTGGATATCAATGTATTGGGCATACCAATAGATGGATCAATGAGAGTTGGGGTAAGTGTGACGCTGCTGGTAGGCTTCACTTGTATTGAAACCGTGCTAGTTTTGGAAGTGCCTTCAGAGACATTGTAAAATACTCGGGGAGTGATGTTAAAATTTGGTTGCATCATGTTCACAACATTTAAAAGCTTTGTAGTAGTATTTGGCAGTCCATTATTATTTATAGCCCCGGCTTCACATGCATCAAGAAGAGCTTGTCGCACATCTTTAGGTCTAGCATCTACATATTGACTTAAATAAAGTGCAGCTCCACCTGCCTATACATAAAAACAACAAAAGTGTAGTTCTCCTTTGTTTGTAGAGCTTTAAAAAGTATTCATCCCTTTCACTAAAAAATAAATTAGAATCTATAATTAAATATTCTACAACATTCTACTTGATAAATTAAACCAAATTATACACAATGTGTTGTCATTTGAATTTGAATTTAACATACAATAAAATCTAAATAAAACTTTTGATGTCTTTACTTATTTTTAATTAAGAAAAAAAAGACTGCATCGATCAAAATGCGTTCTTGCATTATTTGGTAGATCATTGTAAATGCAAATTTTTGTGTTTTTTAAAATCATAAAAAAAATTAAAAATTAAAATAAAATCTCTTTTACATCATAGGGATTCTTTGTGGCTTTTCAAATAGCCCACTAGCCAACTAGCCAACTAGCCAATAATAAGTTTGCAATTAAAATTTGTAAAAGAACATTGGATAGGTAGAAAGAATATATCTTAAAACTAAAATAAGTTCAATTATAGAATGTGTTTATATCTTCGAGAAAACTTCTCATCATTCCATTTTCAAGAGGTATTTTTAATTTTGCGGACAATAACAATTGCTTTAAAACTTAACCCCTAGTGACTGGACGACCATTTTATAGTCGTTGCCCTTTTTTCAAAGGTTGCTCATGATGAAAAATATATTTTTATAAGGAATAAAAGATATAATCAAGTAGGAAATCAACGAGAAACTAATGATGTTCTCTCCTTTGATTTTTATTTTTTTTGAATTTTAGAATAAAATGTCTAGTTTTAACTAATAATACCAAATTTCAAATTCAAAAAATAGAATTTATAATTTGGTGAATATTAAATGGTAAATGCTTCTAAATTCATGAAATGAGAATCTATAATAGTTTTTGAAAGTTTGAGCATACGAATTATTACTAAACATCATACTCTTTGTTTTTTTTTTTTTTGGACCAAACTTCATCAAAGTTGCAAATGTGACATTTTAAAACACATCTAGATTTTGCCTTTACCCCCTCTGTCATTTAGGGGTTAATATACAAGGCTGCTTTTTAACCCAAATTTCATAATTTAAATCAAATTAAATGGCATAGTCTACAGATGGTTTGCAATAATATTTTCAGCATAAAATATTTACATTTTGAAATTCTTGCACTACTTTGCACACAGTGACTTTTATGTGATGAAACTAATGTTTTCTTTTTCTAATTTTTTTTTAACAGATTCTTAACTCAATTTTCTAATATAACATCTAGTTCCTCTAGTTGCAAGACATATTTTTCCTAAACAATGTCAAATTCCATCATTTTTTGAAATGATTGAAACAAGACTTGTTGCAATACTTTAGAAATTACGATCTTAGAGATGTTAAAGAAGTAAACTTTGAATATCTGTGAAGAAGTAGATGTACAATTTAAGCACAAGATATTATGGTTAGAATCAGCAAAAACTTCTCAAATTTGTTTTCAATGTGTGTTGTGTTGAAACAAATTTGCTCAAAATCATTGTTGATATTTTGAGGTTTAAGCATTTAAACTATAACTTCAATCTCAAAATAACTAAAAATATTTTTTTCCAAATCTCATTTCACACTAGTATATATGCCAAATAGTTTATTTTTGAAAATCAAATGTAATTTTATTCAATTACATTCTATCAGTTGTTATTCAAATATGTCAATAAATGAAAAAAGAAACCTATTAAAAGTTGTATTATAAAAAATTGGACCTTTTATATCATATTACATTTTGTATACTTTTTCAAGAAAAAACCCAACTCACAATATCTTACATTTAAGTGCATTGTCTCAATGTAACATTAAAGAAAAATAAATAAAGAATTGAACATCGTGAAATTAAAATTTTAAAATTAGTAATATTTTTAACAGTTGTCACAAAAATCCTTAAGAAGTTCCAATTTATGATCGAATCATAATATTATTATGTATTGAAGTTTGAGGTGCTTCTACGTACCACATGTGGACAAGCCATAGATGTCCCAGAAATAGTATTGTAAGAAGTATCACTTGTATTCCACGTGCTTGTTATAAGTTCGCCCTAACCAATTCAAAAAATTAAAAGTTACCCATCTCTAATGAAACATATATAAAAAAAAACTAATACATAATTGTATGTTAGAATTATATGAATTTATTTTCCACACTATGCAATCTTTATAAATTTAAAATAGATGAAAATGTTTATATGATTTACAACGAAAATATTTTAATGTTTTGATTTTATGAAAGTTTCATCAAATAGACATATTGGCTATAAGTTAAAGTAATTCCAATTTTAAAACATTTAATTAAATTCTTGAATAAATTATTTAAAATTTACATGTTATTATAAATAATGATTTTTGACATTTACAAAGACGATGTTAATTATTGGAGTAATTTTTTATTATCTGAAATATTATTAGAAACTTCTACAATCCAAGAACATCATTAGAGTACAATTATACTAAATTGAATGATTTATTGCATACATTCATTTTGATGAATGATCTAAAATTAGTTATTTGATGACTTCTATATAAAAACCATGACAAAGTAATCATTGTGATCATTTTAAAAATAAAATTTTCGATAAAATTTTATAAAAAACATTATAATTTAAAAAAAATAAAAATTCATATGTCTTCGTAATAAACATTTGAAATAAAATTATAAAAATTTGTATTCTGACATAATGTTTTGAACTCCACTTTATGTTTTTAGTGATTTTGAGTAAATTAAGTCAAAAATATATAAAATTAATTTTTGAACTCAATTTTCACGTTTAATAAAAAAATCTATGTGATTAACATTTCCTACTAGAAGATTTCACTGATGAGATTAACATTTTTCAATCTCATATTTGAACTACTAGCAATTTAATCTTTTTTCCATCACTTGTTTTTTTATTTTTAATGATGTTTTCAAAGAAAAATCAATTTTTTGAACAGGATAATTTTTCTAAGGTTTTTTTACTTAACTTTTCAATATACTAACGTGAAGTTCAAGTTGTAGAAAAATAAATAAAAAATTTGAAAACATTAAAAGATGAAACTTCACTTTTTATAAGGACTAAAATAACTTGTTTTGAAGTTCTAATATTATGATCCTACAATTGAGAATAGTGTCTACCCTTGGAAAGAGGAAGTGGTCCTACACCACAAGTCTACTACATCCACCCTTGGATTTTTAGTTCTATGAGAAATTCAATATGAAGATCTAATTTCCTAAGAATACCAACATTTTTTATACATTATAGGGCATATTTATATTACCGTGTAGAACTATTGCACACAATAGTTCAAATTCACTTTCAATGTATTCAATGACAATAGTTTACAAACACCTAATTATATGATTTTTGTATACTCGTATTTATTTTACAAACTATTTAAAATGATTTTCAATACATAAATTTCAACCCCTCAAAAAATGTCTTTTTCTGTAATTTTGGATAGGTAATAAAATTCTAGCAGTGAAAAATAAAAAAATAAAAATTTTGAGGCCAAATTTCAAGCAGTAACATTTTAACCAACAAAAACCCCAAAATTCATGAAACTTGTAACATGTGATTCTAATCAAGCTGAACATTCTTCTTATAAAAAACAATGAGACATTTTTCACTTCTCACAAGTAGTTTTTTTACATATTTTTTCATTTAGATAATAATAGGATGCTATTTAAGTGAATCACTATAAATTAAAATATTAATTTTATCAACATAAATTTTAAAAGTACACGTAAATATGAAAATGATAAAAATAATAATTTAAAGCCTTATGATAAAGGCCTTAAAAATCTAGAATTTAGTTTCTTTAAAAATTCGAGATTAATAAAGAATTGTATGTATAACTATATGTATATATATGTATACGTGTGTGTATGAGTATTTACATACGCATTAACTTTATTTTTAAATTGACATTATTTTAAGAATGACTTTGGCTTACGGGGGCAATCATTGTTGTACAACTACCGTAATTTGAATACCAACTTATAATATTTTGAACGGAACTAGAACCAACAGATAATGCAGTAAGTACACGTGCAGGAGAATAGTTGCATGCATTATCATGAAAATTTCCTGCAGCTACTACCTAGTGCCAAATATATGACCATTAATTTAATTATATTAGTTTGTGAATGTTTACATTAAATATACATACAATTTTCTCTTATATAATTACATTACAAAATATACAAAATATATATTTTAAATAATATATAATTATGCTATACTAATTACTAATTTAGATTTTATATTTCATTGAAACAATATAGAATAAAAAATCAATTAAAGCATATATAATTACAAACTAAACATAACATTCAATAGCATGCACTGTTCTAGCCTTGGCTTAACAATAGATAGTGTGGAATATTCCACACCCAACAATACTTTCTAAGTAGCTAAGTGGACAGGTGGAGGCTCAAGATGATGAACATAGTGCATGAAGGAAAGGCAATGGACAGGAAGGCTACTAAATGTTATGAAACAATGTCATTTAAAGCATCATATAGCATGAAGTGAATTCAATTCATTGTATCTTCTTAAATTGTGTAATTTACTATACACTTACTATAATACCGGTATAATTTGATATCTATGATTGAAAAGAAATAAAACTGTATTTCATAGTAAAAATACACAACATGAGATATAGTTTTGTATTTATGTGATATTGTTTACAACATAACAATTAAATCATTTTATTTCGTGTCATTATATGATGCATTATTATGTAATTATTTAAAGCATTATATAATGACAAAAAGTAAAATGATATAATTTTGTATATGCTTTAGTGGTCAAATGCTTATGATATAAAATAAATAAAATTTCATATTAAGAATAATATAATCCCTAAACATTTGCTGATATTTTGGTACAAAATATTTTTAAATGATATTATAATTGAAAAATATTAACAATGTTACAAAATACCTAAAAATTAGAGAAAATCGAAAAAAAATAAATTCTAGTATGATTTTACAATGATTTGGCAATTCACTTTGAGTACATGTTGATGTTGAAAAAATAGGTCCACTACTTTGGATGCTTTTATTTTAATAATCAAATTTTCAATAAACAATAATCGAGTTTATTATCAATCTTAGTGGGCTTGTTGTGCACTAAAACCTCGAGTTAAAACATGTTTTTCAAATCCAAAATTGCATGTAGAAAAAATCCCCACTTGATAGACATCTACGACACAAAAAATTATTAGTTTTAACTTTCATTCTTGTAGTAGGTGAAATCTCATTATAGGAAACTATTTCCAAAATTTTGACAAATCCTCCTAAATTACGTTTCAAAATAGTATTTTAACATTCAAAACCATAAAAATGATTCATAATCAATATCTCTTTATTTTCAATACTTTATTTTTTTTAATTAAATAACAAAATTAAAATTGTTACGTTTAATATATTTATGGGTATTTAATTTATGGATCTTGTGTCTATTGGTTTAACCCCTAAACATCCTCACCCCTCTCCAAATTCGACAGTCTTGCAAAAATGCATTATAAAATGCAACTAAGAAGGACATGTTGAACTTGATGTATGAATAAAACTTGTTCATTATGAATTTTTGTTTCTGTCAATATAGTTAGATCTACAATTGTTATCACCAATATTTTGTGTAAAATTTGAAACTTGAAATTCAAAATTATTTTGTGATTCAATTACAAATTAGATATTGACAATCTGTGGATGAAATTTGTTGTGATGGGTTTAAATGTGATACTCTAAGTGCAGTGATTTTTGGATATTTTCGGGTTGCTTAATTTTATGAGTTTATTTTTTCAAGAGCACATTTTGACTAAATTTTTTGGTGAATCAGTGCAACATGAAATGAGGCATAATTTCTTCACAAATCATCCCCTTTCTAATTGGATCACACGTGGATGAAGCTATCTTGCCATAGAATTTTGTAGTATTTTTTCCTTGCAAAAAGTGCATGACGGATAACAAAACCTGGATGAAATTTGTACATCATCCAAAATATGGACGGTTGGGCAGTTAGGGGTTAATATTCTATACACTATGTACAAAAGCAATTTAGTGGCCTTTTAAATGAAGCAAGATAAAATAGATATTTATTGGAATTATCTCCAAGTGATGAATGTTCATATCTTCATTTACTTTATTTTATATATATATATATATATATATATATATATATATATATATATATATATATAAAATTTGCAACGACAACAAAGATGTAAATATAGTCAATATCTTATTTGTGCATAATCTACCACAACAAATAAGGCGTTATAACAATCTATAAAAAAAAATTGATTTTGTTATTGATATATCTTGTTATTTTTTATCTTTTGGAAGTATTGTCGAAATTCAAGTCTTGTTTTCAACAAAAATTTAATTTTACAAATCTATAACTTCTAAACATTATTTCTTTAAAGAGATTCAATAACATGGTAAGCATCGATACTTATATAAAATACATGGTTTCTTGGAGGGGACACTTGGGTTGAATTAGAAAATCACTTGAGTAAAAACACAAGGTATTATTTATTCTTTGAAAGTAACAAATGTAATATATAGATTTATACCCAACCCCCACATTATTGTCCAAAGACAATGTATAAATAATATAGGGTACATAATAAAATCGAGCATTAGAAATTTCGTAAATATAATATATGGGTATAGGGTTTGTGTTTGGGATTCTATGGGTGAGAACTGGTAGATGAAAGTAGTATTATTGTGACCATGTAACCACTTTGGTCATTTTGAGCTTGCATTTGTAGTTTGGTTTTAGTTGTAAGCGACCTTGTTGTATACGTCTGTGTTAGGAGTTGCATTTAGTAAGCTCAAATTTTGAATATTGCCAAGAACTTTTGGAGGCATTCGAATGAATGAAATGTTTTCGTAAACACGGAATATTGCAAGTTTTGTTGTCTATGGTCTATTGCTATGTGTTAATTGTAGTTCTCTTGTGTTATGTATTTTTCAAATTATAACTAATATAGAGTGCTACCAAAGGATCTTTTAAAGAAATTCACCTTAGCCCCCACTTAAAAACAAGTGTATTAGATAATTACATAATACAAAGGTGCCAAAAAAAATACCGAGCCTTGACATAATACCCCCGTTTTAAATACCCTTCATATGCATGTGGTTAATTTCTTTATAGTGAAGTATCCCCCCACATAAGGTTTCTACAAGATAAAATCAAATTATGTGAAACTAGGAAGGTGTTTGAGACAATCTAAATTTGTTAACCTTTGTATTTCCACCTATGTTTTTTGATTACACGATTTGTGCTTTTTAAATTATATACCAATTTATTTTCAATTTATTTTCAATTTACACTTCTCTCTCTCCCTCTCCAAATGAAGTGCAACCTCTTTCAATAGAAGGGGCATTTACTTCCTCCAACTCTCTAGAAGACACAAGTACTAATTTTACACCATAATAAACAAAAAGTAAAAGTTGACATATCCAAGCAAAACTTGGTTGAATAAGAGGATAAAAACCAAACAATTGACTCTTTTATAATTAATGTGATTGTGAAAGTGTTGACATATCTTTGTAATATGCAACTTTTGAATTCATAGCTTGCAATTTTTAAAATTAGTATGCTTCATTGAAATTGCATGATTTAAGAGCTAAAAACAAACACCATATGTTCTTTCTCTAAAGAGATGCTTGATTGCCCAAAAAATGAAAATCCTCATATTTTTCACTTTGCTAATGAAATTGAGATGATTCAAAATATTCTATATAGAAATAGTTCTAACCAACTATGATTTTCAATGTAGGGCAATGGTCGGCTTGGGGTACCCAAAAACGTTGTCTAACTACAATGTTAGTTTGTTGCACTGTGTCAAACGACTTCAACTTTTAAATATAATAAAGTATGATTTCACGAAATGAAGTTTTAGCTTTCAACACTTGTAATGTATCAAGAAAAAAAAAATTCATCACAATCAAAGAATTTTAAGAAATTTTAATGAATTTTTTAGTTGAAAAAGTAAGTTTTGTCCTTTATACCTAAAATCCTTGAAAACAAGCATTTGGAATATCAAACAATTTTTATTTTAATATCATTTTTGGATGTGACCTACATTAAGTGGTCCAATGCATAAAATAATTAATTTTAGTAATAAAAATTTAATAAATTGTGCACTATGATGCCTGCAAATCCCAAAATTCAGCACTTTTTCTCACGTCTATGAAAAGATCCAAAAAATTTAAATTATAAAAAAAAAACTTAGTAGGAATATACATCTTAACCATGTTGAGGCGCATGACTTTTTTTCTTCATTTTAGGGTCTTCTTACTTGATCAGAATGAATAAATTAGGCAAACTTTAGAGGCTTAGGAACAAAATCACCTAATTAGTGTGTCCAAAGAAGGATACCCCAAGCTGACCATTGCCCTGTATTTATTTTCTAAATGTGTTTTTTGGTTGCGTAGAGCAGTGATTCTTTTAGTTACAGTCCCTGCCAAAATGTGGCCCAATATTATTGGCCTAAACCACTTTCAGAACTGCTTTCACATATGCAGTCACAACTGGTTTAGGGATGGTCCTTTTGAAAAAATAAAAATATGGCCTAATATAGGATATATTTCTACAAAAACCATATGGTGCCTTCTATACATTGTAGAGACCAACTTTCATTTTGGGTACATACTCTAATTTCCAAATTAAAGAGCCCAAAAGCACGTTTGAGGCCTAATACCCAAAATTAAACTTTGTAGTCACTTAAACATGAAACAACTCATGGTTCCCTTCTACTTCATAACATAAAGCTCCAATCCAATTTTTGTAAAAAATATATCAACATTTGAGGTGCCAAAAGCCTCTCCAAAACAAAAGCATATGTCAACACTACACTCACAAGTCCTTTTGGACCTCCTAAACATGGCAATCAATACTCAATTTTTTTCTATAGGAAGCTTAGGGTTCACTAAAATACTTTACAAAATTTCAGGACATTTTAATTGGCAAATTGAACACAATGATTTTGAAGTTGTCTAGGAATACAAAAACCGCATCTTCAATGTGTAAAGTGGGTCCTTTTAGCTCGCTTTCACCCAAAAAAATTTAAAGGCATATTGACCCACAAGTCAAATTTTTTTGAAAATTTGACCATCCACAAAACTTTTCTAAAATTTTCCCCAAAATGATACCAAAAACTCTAATTGAATAATTGTGGTAACCTAATCAAATTCTATGATGTCGATTTTAGAATTTTGGCTCTTTAGAAGTTAAACCATGAAATTTAGGTAATTTAGTCTATCATTAATATTGATTACTAGTTTGTACATAAAATTACAAAAAAATTAGGATTCTTTGAAGTATTATAACTTCCAATTTCCATTTGATTGATGAAGATATTGACATTCATAAGTACATAGACTATATTGATTGCACATAAAACATCATTTTCATCTAAATATAAGCATGTATCAGTTCATAACGTGGCAATATCCTCCTATTTTGAAAAAATTGGTGATTTTTTGAATTTTTTTACAAACTATCAAAAAATTGCAACATATTCCATTTTAAGTTTTAGAGTAACAATATTGCAAAAAGTTGCTACAAATACAAACACTATTAAAAAAAGTGTTTATAAAATTTCAATAAAAAATGCATTATCAACCTTGCAAGAAGGTAATAACATAATGTTCAAGGGACGGTAAATGAGAGTGTAAGTTCTCTTTTAATAAATTAAGAAATAATATTATCGAATGATTGATTATTTATATATAAACAAAGAGATTGCAGAAAATAGTCAAATGCATCTATTGTTTCATTTTTATATAAAACGAAATTGAAATTAATTTGAAATATTACTTACCACGAGAATGCTTGTGGTATCCATAAAATTCATAATTGCTTGATCAATGCTAATGGATGCTGGAGATGCAAGAGACATAGATATCACAGCTGGAGAAATAGCATTGTAACTTAGCCAATCAAGAGCATTTATAATATTTCCGTAACCACCACTACCATCACAAGCCAATGCTCTCACCGGATGAACATAAGCACTTTTTGCCACCCCACTTTGTAATCCAGCAACAATGCCTATGATAATAATTCACATTCTTTATCAATTTAAGCATAAAGTGAAGTATCATTTACATTAAGTTCAAAGATTTATTTTGTCTATCCTACATTTAAATTTGTCAAAGATTACGTATAATTGAATATACTTTATATATTTTTTAATGAATACAAGCGTCATCATAAACGAATGTACATTTATAATATTGATGGTTCCTTCACTATCATTACCTGCGCAATGTGTACCATGTCCATTGCAATCATTTGTTAAATAGCCATCACCAATAATATCTAACCCTGCTAAACATCGAGTCATGGGTTTTTTTGTTGAGTCAAGTCTTCCATCCGAGTACAAAAAGTCTTTATGAGAACACCTTATACCCTATGAATCATTGAAATAATATTTTTAATAGTGTAATATAATGATATTCATAAGTAACTTAGTTGTTTGATCAAATATTGACACAAATTGGTAATGCTATTGACTATATGTATTACTTATTTTTAAGAATCACACAATTTTAAAATAATATAAATACTCATATAATAATATAGCATAATTTTTATTCTTTACATACCGTATCAACAACATAAATGTGAACACCATTGCCTCCACTTGTAACAGAATACAAATTATTGACAAGAGCTTGAGTACTTTGGTGGTCAATACGATCAAGGCCCCAACTTGGAGGATTGGTTTGTGTAACATTTGTTGTAGTCATGCTAATAATGGATTGACTTACACGAACAACACCTTCGACTTCTACGTGATCAATAAATTGCAATTCAACTTCCAAAAGTTGATCTAAATTAGTCCCTGTTAGAACCATCAACATGCCCTTCCAAGTAGTATTGTACCTATACGATTAAAATATATTTACAATAATAAGTAAAATTTTAAAATATATATAATTTATTTACAATCATACATTGAATAAATAAAAGAATAATAATTACGTATATTATTAGGAGAAATCAATGAATTAAATAAGTAAATTAGATGTTCTTTCATTAAAATTCAAAATATAATTCAATTGTTTTCAATTATAGGGTGCATGTATAAAAACTCATATATAACATATTAATATTAAATTGTATTTATAAAATACCTAATTCAATGAATATTCATAATTTTGAAATTAGGATTTTACTAATAAATGATCCTTGTACTATTTGAAATTATTTTTTGTAAATAAATTTATTGTATAATTGTGCATAAATTGTGGCGGTGATCAAATTCTGAATTTAAAAAATATCTTGCTAAAAGATTTGATTCACAAGATACAAAAAATAATTTTAGTTATATGTAAAATTTGATAAATATTTTATGATAACATTTTGGATTCAAATCATTGACAAACTTGATTTGTCTATTTTAAAAGCTCTAGAAATGGATTCTTATACCTTTGGTTTTGGAAAAAAAATATTTGTGAATAAAATAAACTTGTAAAATAGATTTAGAATCCAAAATGGGTTTTGGTGGTCTCAATAGACTACTCTCTTTTTTTCATTTATTTAGTGCATTGCACTTTTCATTGGAAACCTAGTTATACTAGTTGATGTATTTATTTATTTTTATAATAAATTCAAACTTCCGATAACCTAATTAGAAATTTCTTGTAATTTTTGGCAATGTGTATAAGGTGGCCATGTGGTGCTAGCTATTGAAAAGAAAATATTTTTAGGAGAGGTATTGTATACTATTACTACTTACAAGCACTTCTTGTGGAAAAATAGTTTAAAAAATAAGTACCTTCAATTTTTGAAGATTGTTACACTTGTGTGCTTAATAAGTGAAAATAATTTAAAACTCAATAGAAACCTAGAGATTTTGACCAAAATAAACCAATCTATCAACTTGTTGGGAATTCTACAAGTATGGGCTCTTGCATTGATTCCAATGACTATCCAAGCACGTTACTTCATTCGAAATCAAATATTTTCTAATTAAAATAATTTATTTTTAGTATGCTAACTTCCTTTTTTTACTTTAATCAATTATTAAGCACTTGTGTATCAAATCCACTAGTTAGATTGGGGTAGTATTTTTGAGTTTTTAGAAACCATATATGTTTGTATTATTTATTTATATTTATATTTAAAAAAACATTCTCCTATTACTTCACATATGTTGATCTAAGTGTGATTTAAAGGTAAATAAAAAGGTGTTTTGTCTAAGCATTCAATCTAAAGCATCTCTATAGAATATAAATTAAAAAAGCTTGCTAGACTAGTTAGTAAGTTTGAAAAGGAATAAAAAATAATTGTAAGAAAGAGGTGGATCATGTGCCTCACCCACTTATAATCTAGATGAAAACAATTGTGAGAAGAGGGTGAGATGCATGAAGTACCTCCTTGAGGATAAAGCAAAGAAATAGTTGTGACCAAGGGTTTGTGCCTCACCCTCTTCAAGTCAATTTTTAAAATAATTGTTACAACTTACAAATGTCACAAAGAGAGACATCATGAATTTAGGACCCCACGGATTTTAAACAATTTTTGTGCGACATATGATATTTCATCGGTGCATGCATTTTTCGCACGGATTTTGTACGTTGTTAGATAACGAGAGTGAATACAGAATCCATGCGGATTTAGTGCAAAATTAGTGCAAAATCCATGCGGAATCCGTGCGAAAAAATACACGCACCCATGAAATATCAAACTTCACACAGAAATCGTTTAAAATCCATGAGGTCCTAAATTCCTGGTGGAAAGAAATGTGTATAGTGGTGAGTCAAATTGTAAAAATTCATTGCCGCAACACCGTAACCTCCTCTCTATAAAAAAAGTGACACGAGGGACAACACATGTGTTACCATTTTGTGTCCATCATCAAAGTAGAGCGAAGACGTAAAGCACGTTCTTGGAGGTTGGGAGCGTTGTAGGTCATGCAAAGTGTTAGTGTCGTACAACAACAATGGCCATTGATATTGTTCACTAGGATTGATGTGGAAGTCCACTTCCCGCTTTGAGAAGGCCAAGCTATCGTGCATAGCAGCTGGTCCATATACCCGTCCTTGAAGTTATCTTTATTGGGTCCAGATATTGACTGTATTTTGCATTGGTACCCTGCCCATGAGTTTTTGTCACATTTGGGTATCTTATGGCAGTGTGCAATTTTTTGGTCACAAGGAATTCACATAAAACGTTGATCTTCATGGCTTTGTCAAACATGAACATAGTCTATTTAGATCATATATATGTTTTTTTTCGTATTTTTTTGTATTTTTTGTGTCTTGCCAATTTAGAGGCATAGCTGCACCTACACTAGAGAGAGAGAGAGAGAGAGAGAGAGAGAGAGAGAGAGAGAGAGAAAGAGAAAGAGAGAGAGAGAGAGAAAAGACTAGACTCGTCACCCCATTGCTGGGATTTTTCAAGCTTTTCAAGTCATGACATTACTGTATATAGACTAAGTCAAGTACGTTCATAGATTCTGTACATTCATTGTATGAACAAGAATGTTTTGAGAGCGACCAACACACCGGATCCTAACAATAAGAATTAATTAAATCCCGCATCCCTGGCTTGGAACGATTCTGCTTTGAATAAAGAACAGTTCGTTTTTAAGCATGTGCTTCACTACCACTTCCGTTATTACCACTTTTGAGTGTACAGCAATGAGCCATGGTATTGGTATCAAAGTCATTGAGAACATAGAACAAAAGAATAAGACACGCAAACACGACCTGGCGTGCCTTGTGAAATAAGTATGGAATCGGGACTTTTTGATTCTTGAATCTGTTCTTGAACCCTAAGGGTTCTTGAACCCTACTAATACATATAAAGAAAGTATGTTTAATTGCAACAAGTTGAAAGAAAGGGGATAGAATAAACTGCCGTAAGTCCAGAGCGTAGCTCCAATCTTAGGAAGTCCCGCCTCACCTGTGCCCATGCCACCCAAACAAGCAACTGTGTGTTAGATGACGTGCACGAGGTGTCTTCAGCGCGACTTCACGTTGTTATCCGAATCAAAGATTACAGTATGCAAATAAACTCACAAGATTCGTATCAAATGGTGTCACGAAGCTAAAAAAGCAAAACTATGACATCATCTCATGAAATTAGTAAACCCCGCTCTCAAGCTTGACAACTTGTCTCTAACGGAACCTGAGTGGTCGTGGTAGAGTCCATCTCGTCAACGTTTCGCAAGCAAAGGTTGCACACAAAAAGTCTGCAGGAGCGATGCTGTAGCAATGTAGCATGTGAGCACTACGACAAAGAGCAAGGCAGGGAGAAAGAACACTCAGCCCCTGCGATTCTGCTTCTTGGCAGTCAAGGCGGGATTCCCAAGGTTGATGACCTGTAAGTGCCAGGTGGCCGTGCATGGCAGAGGCTGTTCTTGGTATCCGGGTGTATATCAACTTTTGCAGTTGAGTACCCGGTTTTTTCCAGTTTGTATATCAAGCTAATATCACTACCTCAGACCCTATGTGTATGTCAAGCTCGTTTGGCCTGGTTTCAAGCTACTCAGTTGACATCACGGCTTAGTCACATTACACATTGCTTAATCACGTTAAGCACTGAGTTACATCAGAAAAGTTGGACGAGACTATTTTGGAGTTATTTTGACACCAAAGGTTGCATGCAAGTCATCTTAGTGTCGTTTTATCCATACTAGGTTGATATGGAGGTTGACACCAAATTATCTTAATTGCATTTCACTGCACCATTATGGAGCTATTTTGACACCAAAGGTTGCACACAAGTCATCTTAGCACTTGTCGTTTTATCCATACTAGGTTGATATGGAGGTTGACCCCAAATTATCTTAATTGCATTTCACTGCACCATCATGGAACTACTTTGACACCAAAGGTTGCACACAAGTCATCTTAGCACTTGTCGTTTTATCCATACTAGGTTGATATGGAGGTTGACTCCAAATTATCTTAATTGCATTTCATTGCACCATCATGGAGCTACTTTGACACCAAAGGTTGCATACAAGTCATCTTAGTGTCGTTTTATCCATACAAGGTTGATATGGAGGTCGACACCAAATTATCTTAAATGCATTTCACTGCACCATCATGGCATCATGTTCACATGCCTTGAAGTTCCTGATGTAATTACTTTATGTGTACCACTGCTTAATTTTCATCATTTATGTATAATTTTGTGTAATTGTATAAACGAAGGACTATAATGTCCAATACACGTATACATAATTTCTTTTGTCGTTTTTGACAAAATATCTTTTACTCAATACCACAAATGTCAAATTTTTATGGTACTAAGTAAAGAGAGAGAGAGAGAGAGAGAGAGAGAGAGGTAATGAGGTACATGCCTCACCCGTTTAGAAAAAATGAAAAAATGTAACAAGGAGGTGAAGCTTGTGCATCATCTCCTTGAAGATTAAATGAAAAATAATTGTAACTATGGGGGTTTAGGCATATTTCTTACTTGTACCTTACTTCTTGAAAATCAAAATGAAAATTGCTACTGATGAAGGAATGTGGTGTATGCCTCACTATTTTGAAGAATAAATGAAAAATAATTGTGAGAAAGGGGGTTGATTTGATCAATTAAGTAAGTAGATGGTTAATCAATGATTGATGAATGTGAATTATTTTTCATGTAAGTGTGGAAAACTGTGAGTTCTAGAAGAATAAAAGACTTTTCTTTATACAAAGTGAAGTACACTAGTGCCAATAATACATGTGGGTCTATGGAATATGTAGAACTTGCATTCTTCATGATCACCAATTAAACGTCTTCCACATAATTGTGCAAAATCTAAGCAAAAAGACTTCAAATGACAATTCTTTAAGGAGGTGAAACTTCTCTTGTATGTACAAATTCTTTTAGGTGAAAAAAATTCCAAATAAATTTATCCACTATGTACTTTGGAGCATTGAAAATATCTTCACAACACAGTTACTTTCCAAATATTTGCACTTCCTTCTGAGTCTCTAATTGAGATGTTTCAATTTTTCATGCATGAGGGCTTAAATCAAAATTTAATTCTCTTAGGAGGTGGAAAATAAATAAATTTTAAGTTTCTTAGTGTTTATCTTTCATATTAAGATCATATGCTATTTGTAATTGACAAGTTAATTGAGCACCAAAGTCCATTGAGGACATAGTTTGGTGCAAGTGAACATAGTCTTGTATGTTCTTAACCTTTAAAAGGCCCATGGGGTCCCTCTCTACAGCCTGTATTTAGCCTTATAATTGCTCAAATATGGTTTACTATACAAATTGTAATATATTGTTAGATACATATTATCACGATTATCAATTTTGCTTTGTACTGAAAACTCTTTGCTCATTGTTATTTTGATCAAATACCATCAAATACAGAAAAGGGCTATACGACCGCAAAGGGCCTTTCGGGCCGTTCAAGGATTAACTCCTAAGCACCCAAGGGTTTTTTAGCATACTAAATGTATTACACTGTTCATCTTTCCCAACTTTTACGAGTTTTATGCTTAAATATATGTAGAGCACAACAATAAGATAACATCTACATGGTTAAATTTTGAAAAAACATTATGAATTTTTTAATAATCAATTTATGAGAATTGTCTTTGAAAATTCATAATAAATACATGTTTAGTCATTTTGACTTGGAATCAAGTATGATAGGTCGAAAACTTTGGTTTTATATGATGGTTACCTTGTTCATGATAGAGCTTATCTTCTCTCATAAAAAATGTTAAGATTCCATTCTAGACATATTTTCAAATTTGTGCCAATTTGAGCTACTATCATTTTGAGAGTTATTTTCAGTTTTTTCTAACCCTTAATACTACTTGTAATTGTTTTCAAAATGGGCAATGAAATTAATTTGCCCCTACAAGAATGAGCTAAAAATTTCGATTGACCATATTTGGTCGATCAAGTAGTGAAGGATTAATCCATGATATTAGAGTTATTTGTAAAAAGGTCAAAATTGAGCATGACGTGGGGGAGTTTTGGGGTCAGTGAGAGGAATTGGGCACGTGACCTAATCCTCATGCCCCCTCTACACAATGGGCACAACACTGTGAAAAGCTCTAAAAAAGAGGGTCTTGGATGTTTGATCTTGTCCTTGATGTGGGAGGTTTTGAGGCGATGTGCTTTAATGCATGACAAAATAAAAAATTGCATCATTGTTCAAAGTGATCTTATTCCAATTCCTCATGTACGCATTGTACAGTGGCCTTCAATAAGTTTTGCAATCCCATTAGAAATTCAAAGGCATTTACTCTCTTTCCAGAACACAATGCTGGCATGTTCCCTGGGATATTTGATTGAGATTTTTGGCATGTGTCAAGCTGAGTTATGTAGCTTGATGTGACTCGTGACACTTTTCAAAAACATCCTTCTTTCTGACCAGTGGATCACTTAAAAAACAGTAAGCTCAATTTAAAGGTTGAATGTTGTACTTGAAAATTTCATTGCAGGAGATTAGAAATAGTGGATTTTGACAAGCTTTGGGGTTGACATGATAGACATGAGAGTGTGCATGCTTGTAGTGATTTTTGTTTGCATACATAGCCTAGAAGTTTTGTGAGAAAACATTGATGTTTGTGAAGGATATTGAGTATGTGACATTGTTAAGAGTTTTAGAAGCAGACTTTGTGGAGTTTTAAGTAGTGTCACTGAACTTTGCATCATGACAGGAAGTTATGTGCCAGATGATGTGAGAAATATGATAGTTGGTATGAGAGAAGTTGGCTTGACATTGAGCAAAATCAGAGACATTGTAGGAAGACCCAAATCAACAATTTCAAGGGTCTTGAAGAGATACAATGAATGTGGCTCTGTAAAGCCAGCAAATAAGCCTGGTAGGCCACATAAGTTGAGTGATCAAGATAGGAGAAGGCTCATGAGAGATCTTAGTAGTAACCACCGTGCTCCTCTTGCGGAACTTTGTGAGAATATTACACCTCATGCACGCATGGGGACTTTACGTAAAGAGATTCATGAGCTCGGTGTTAATAGTTGCATTGCGGTCAAGAAACCGTTCTTGAATAATATACATAGGGCTAACAGGTTGGCCTTTGCAAAACAACACGTGCTCTAGACGGTTCATGATTGGAACAATGTGATTTTGACAGACGAGTCATCATTTGAAGTCGGAAAACAATCACGTCAAATTCGAGTGTGGCGGACAATTTATGAACGCTACAATTGGGATTGCTTAGCACCTACATTCAAATCCGGAAGGACTTCAATTACGGTATGGGGTGCTTTCACTGGCTCTACTAAGTCTTATTTGGTATTATTCCCTCCTAACAAATGCACCGCTGCGGACTTTGTAGAGATAGTGTGTGAGGGAGCGTTGGAGAATTATTATTGGCACCATGACTACCATGAGCATCTCATTTTGATGGAAGATGGTGCACCAGTACATCGCAGTAATGCACAAAAGTTTTGGAGGGAACAACTTGGATTGACAAAGCTTGAATGGCCAGCAAATTCTCCTGACCTCAATCCTATTGAGAACGTGTGGAAGCCAGTCAAAGATCAAGTGCAAAAAAGACGTAGACCCCAAAACATAGATGAAATGTGGACAACAGTGAACTTGGCATGGGAGGATATACCTCAAGAAAGCATCCAAAAGTTGATTTCTACTATGCCAAATCGAATGGAAGCTGTGATAGCAGCTAAAGGTGGTAGCACTCGATGGTAGTGGATGTACCTCTTTGTTTGAACATAGTTTCTAGTGAATAAGACATAATGTAAAATTTGTGTTATAGTAGGCTTCTACAATACTATAGCTCTCTAATGGTACCTTATATGACTACTTTTGTTCAAATCTTTGTGTAATACATGAACTTCTTTTCCTTTGCCTTGAATGTGTTTGAAAGAAAATTACTAAACTCATTAAAGTCACATAGAGGAAAATTTTACCTACACAGTGTGAGTTTTTGTAATATTAAAGATGTGGACAATGATGTTTCCAAAATACATGTGCAATCAAATTTTTTTAAATCATCACATTTATTTCTCAATTAATTAATATGTATAGCTCTGAAAAACAAATAAAATAATTCGCCAAAAATGGAGTTCCTATTTTTGGATATTGAAATTTTATATGTTGGTTAAGATTCCAAAAAGCAATAGATTTAATAGGATAGTTTTAATAGAATTTTCTTAAAAAGATATTAAAAAGGAAAATCTTAAAGGACTTCATAGTGGGGTTGCAAGACTTATTGAGCCCCACTGTACAATACCCGGCAGTAAGTTTCCGTCCGTGTATATTTCAGAGGCAAAACACTGTAGAATTCTGAATTTTGAAATGACACCACATGTGGTAAAATTATCCAAATTTGAAATCGGAAAGTGCGTTGGTGAGATAAATTGAGTCTTCTACAATAGTATGTTAACAAATTTCAGTATATGGAGATTTTTTATATGAGATATGAAATAAATAAATAAAATTGATGAAAACTTGAGCAACTTTGGATTTGAAACTTCAAAAATTTGATATCTTAGTCAATAATGCTTCAATATGCTTGTTCTTTTTTGCATGTGATTTTGAAAAGGATCCCCATTCCTTCTATCATGATAATAATATCCTATAAATAACAAAATATGTTGCTACAATACCTAGCAGTAGGTTTCCGTCACTTCTCTATGCTTCTCCGCATTGTACTATACCTAGAAATCACTATACATTCACCAATTGTTTTCTAAAGCACGGTGAAGGAATTTGCCAAATCTAAATCCCATTGAGAAAGGTGATAAAAAATGTTGTTCAAAAGGAGTGTTTGCCAAAGAATAAAGAGGAATTCTTTAAAACCATCTACTAAGCATTGAAAGAGATGTCTCCAAAAATGATAGAAACTCTCCTTGCTAGCATGCCTTCAAGGATAATTGTTGTAATTGATGCTAAAAGAGGAAGCACTTGGTGGTAGGTAGGGTGTCAAATAAAGTTCTAAATTGGTATATGATTTTGCAATTTTTTGAAATTTGTTATCATACTTTTGAAGTAGACTCAATTATCACACCAACGCACTTTACGATTTCTGATTTCTGATTTGGAAAAATTCAGCCCATAGTGCCATTTTAAAACTTTCTATTCCAACAATGATCATCTCTAAAACAAACGCCGACGGGAAATTATTGCCGGGTACTATACATCGTAATGTTATCGTGTTTCAAAATCAACACAAAATTGAAGACAAGTTTCTCCGGAGTCAACTTGGATGCCCAAGAGCAAATTGATGTTCACTAGTTGTCGATGCATGCAAGACAATTGTAGGCACAACCATTCTACACAATTCATTGAATTTAGGACATGTAAAGTTGGTTAGCATTTTAGGCAAAGGCTCAGGGTTGTCTACATGGTAGCAAGAACATCACATATCCCCACTTTCGAGTTGACCGATGTTTGTGTTCTTTCCTCCTACTCATTCAAGTTCAACTTGTCCATGGTGTTGTTAATCACCAATGCGCATTGACAAAATATAACAATCTCATTGTCCATCTCTTGCAATATTTTTTCATTGCTATTTGTCTCAGTTGAGAAGCTCAGGGAGTTGGCTTTAGATTCTATATCTAGAACTATCCGCTAAACTATGAACAAACAAGATTCACACTAAACCCCAACTACACTTGTAAGCCTTAACAACACCTACACTATTTAGAGTAGAGATGATGAGCTTTGTTCGAGTAAGAAAGAAGGAGGGCGATTGGGCGAGCGTGGACAAGCAGCCTTAATCAAATGTCGTGGTTAGCGACTAACATGGGCACATGTGTTGGCATATTAAGTAGATGGATATCATGGGTGGTTGATGATAGGCTGGCACGTGTCACTACTAGAAAAATCGTGACCAAATCAACAGAAAATCATCTAATTTATGTTGTTTGGGGCACTACAACGACCGATTTCACTTATTTTTGAACTTTTTGTAAAAATCAACAAATTGCTACCTACTTTCTGTTAATTTGAATAGTGTGATGACCAAACCAACAAAATTTTAGCAAATCTGGAATCTTTTTTTTTTAAATTATATTTTTTTTGGAATTTTAGAATATTTTGGATTTTAAATTTTTTATTGGATTCTTTTGGAATCCTTTGGAATATTTTGGAATCTATTGAAGTATTTTATAATTTATGAACTCAACTTCATACGTTTATAAGATTTTGGAATGTTCTTATACCATAGCAGTAGGGCAAGGTTGAAACATTGATGCCAAATAATTAATTAACCCTCAAAACCATGAGTCATGATTTCAAACCATTTTCCACTTTTGAGTAGGTCCTTCTTGATACAATATTTGTTGAATACAATTCTTGTACAAGACGTGAAATTTTTAATAAAATTGTATTTCAATATTAGGTTAATGCCTACAATTTTTTTGATCAATTCAAGTTGCATTTAAAAAGCTATTTCTCAAAAGGTGGTATTTTTTAATTTTGGGCAATTTCGGGCACCCATGACAAATAGATCCAATTAGTTTGAAATTCTTTATACAAACTCTCAACAAGATTGTGAACATAATCCCTAAAGTTGAAAGGCATCAAAGGACAAAATTATGACTTTCAAAACACTTAAAACATTTAAAACACCCTCATTTGGGCAACATTTAAAACACCATGGTTGAAGTTCTATGTACTCTGAATTATTTTTTAACTTAATCATTCACAATTTTAAAATAAATAAACTCAACAGACTTTCGCGTCCATTATGTCATAGTAGAATAACTTTTTAAAAAAAACTTTGAACTTTAAAAAGTTGGAAAATCAAGTTAACTCTCATCTCCAAAAATTTGTTTGAGAATTTGAGCCTCCATTCAAAAGTTATAAACAAATTTAGAATGGGGTAGCAAGGAAATTTTTCTTTGATATTTTCAAACACCCTCTCTAAATTTTGTCTATAACTTTTGAATGGAGGCTCAAAATCACAAACGGATTTTTGGAGATGAAACTTAACTTGATTTTCCAGCTTTTCTTAGTCCAAAGATTTTTGAAAAAAAAAATTACTATGCCAAAATGGTCTTCAAAGTCTGCTGAGTTCCAAAACACCGAATTGTAAGTGTATATGTAAGAAAAAAAAACAATAATTTATTTATTGAATTCTAATGGTGGTGAGTTGGTTAGAGTGTTGAGTCAGAAGTGTGAAGTTCCAAGTCAGAAGTGTGAGGTTCCAAGTTCGAACCCGAGTAGCAACCGTGGGTGTAAAGCTTGGCTGCCAGGAGGCGTTGGACGACCAAAAAATAAAGTTTTATGCCCAAAAATTCTAGGCAGTGATTTTTTATTTTTTATTTTATTTCTTTCATTTCATTTTTTTATTTGACCAGATCAAAAAAAAATCAACAAATTTCTGTTGATTATTATCATGTATAACTCGTCCGAAAGAACTAAAAATATCTACACTTCTTTGTTGATTTAGACACTGAATTTTCTAGTAGTGTGTCTTTTGCACTAAGTCAACTACCTTAACCGCGAAACTGGAGACTGTTTCAAGTATTCTTCCAAACTCATATTGGGGTTTACGGATACATGAGCTTCTGCAAACGAATTGGGGATGTAAATTAGAACTTTGGCTCAAACTGGGCACACCTTTCAGATAACTCTAATATGCGAAGATGCCTTAAAATTATATTTGATTATAGAAGTAGTTGTTTCTTCTCCTTTAAATTGTACTTAACCAAAAAGTTGTCAATAAGAACCATAGATAATGGTTTTTTTTTTTAACTAAAATTTTCACATTTCAACAATTCCGACATGTGATTTCTGTCAACAATTTGACAATTCTATTGAATTACAATGTCACACTTTTTTGATTTTGCAATTTAGTAGAATGAAAGGCATACACTACAAATCTATTATTGTTTTTTGAAAAAATATCTACGTGCACATTTACAATTCTAATAGCACTTTTAATAGAACTAGTGTTTATTATTAAATTTAGAATAAAAATGATTTATTGTCACGATACTGTATCATGAAATCACAAACATTGCTTTAATAAATAATAAAAATACAACATATTTTGTCTAAGTACATAATTCATTATTTTTCTAGAATTTGGTATATAAGAAATTGATTATTTCTAATATAATTCATTGCTAGCTCAAATATTAAAAACTATAATAATAACAACAACAACAATAATAATAATGATAATAATAATAATAATAATAACATATTAAAAAGTGAGTGCTAATACTATATATATTTTTAAATAATAAATATATGAAACTTTGTTTTTACTTCAGAACTGCCATTTCTAATGCATTAAGCCAAAATATTATTAAAAAATATTTTTCATATAAAACCATAGTATTTTTTACAAAAATAGTATGTAAACATGCCATAAAAGTTTCAACAACTTTGACCAAAAAGATTGTGAGAGAATAGCAATTGAAGTGAAAAAAGATGTGTTTTTTTACACCTTGCCAAACAAGATGAAAAATCTTTGAATCCTTCTATTTAGATTTTTTTGCACTATAGAAAATAAAAATTTAATTCTTTAAATTAGAAAATAGAGTTGATTATTTAGGAAATAAATTTCAAGTCGATTTTCATTCTTGAAAACTTAAGCTGTTAAGTAGAAGTAGGTACAAGATGAAAGGAAAGACTAAATCATCCATAGTTCTAACATGAAATTGAAACATATCAATCATAATGGTGAGAATGCTGTAACAATCAATCTAAATCCTATGAACCTTTCTTTTGGGAAAATTTGTGAAAATTGAGTCCAAAAGCAAATCTTGTATGTTATTGTTTTAGAAAAAAATCATAATTGCTTCCAAAATAAGGCTCTCCATAACTTTCTCCATAACTTTGACTTTCGTTTATCAAATGGAATGAACAATAACTTTCTATGTACATAATTTAAACATACCATATGAAAAGTAATTATAAATAAAGGGTTTTTAAGTTATTTTTTAGTTGCCTGATGTCTAACCCTTAAAGGGCTAATGGGAATAGTAGTTGGCGTGTATTTGACATTTGTTATAAATAGAAAGTTTCAAATTGAAACCCCAATAGCTCATTAAAATTATGTCGACGTGAATTTTAACTTCGCTTTTGATCTTAAACCTATGGGAAGTGTGGAACCATGCCAAGTACAATAAAATATTGGTGTATAATATTGATCGGAAATGGCTCTTTGGATCTTTGAGGGCTAATTGATGTCAACAAAATTGCGCTAAGGGTGGCATAAATTTTACTGATTGAAAAAAAAATTCCAACGAAGCTTGTTTGGTCCCTCATGTTGAAGAAAAAATTCAAAAGATCACACTGAAATTTGATATTAGAGGTACCTACTCGAACTTTCAATTATCCTCCAAACAAAGCTTTGGAGATAAATAAAATTCACTTTAAAATATATTTTTATTAAAACATAGACATTCAATATATTTTCAAAATTATTATAAAATTATTTTTTGTACAGTTTCCAAAGTTGATCAAAATGAATGTTGCCAAAACTTCAATTCTTTTGCATTACATGGCTTAACAATTGCTTCTATTATGAAAATTGTGCTAAATTTGATTATTTTGATTAAATTTTAAATTATCAAAATAAATAATTTTAAAGTAGATTATGTTCTATTTACAAATGTTGTCTAAACTAGTCTTACACTTGACATGTCATTTAAACCCGTAAGCGTCCATACTACATTTACCCGTCAAACCTCATCAATTTCTCACATTTTAAAATCTATTAATTTTTTTTGTAAAGTTTTTCATATAATTTATTCTTTAACCCATCTACATGGATAATTTTGTAATTATTTAAATAAAAGTAAATTTTATAAGATTTTTCAATTTTTTCTCTTGTAATAGCCATAGAAATTACAAAAATGCCTAAAACAATATGATTTTTTTAAGGAAAAAATTGAATAGTAGTGATGAACAACAAGGTATAGGTGGCATGCTTCTCAAGCTTACATAAAAAGAAATTCAATTGAAAAACTTTTTCTACAGTGTATATTGGAATTTTAGGGCTTTGAGCTTTAAAGTGCTGTAAAAAACGCAATTTCAACAATTTTGAAGAACCATAAACTATACTAGGAAGTAGAAGATAGCTCCCACACTTTCTTAGTTAAGACCATTCTCATTTGAAACTAGAAACTAGGTGAAAATCAGGGCTTGAATAAAAAAAATTCAAACATAGCCCCACCTGGATCCTTGCACACTTAAAGGTTAAGTATAATGTCCTAGTTAGAAAGAGAAGTGTACATTTACAAAAGAACACCAAAATTTAATCTAAAATTATATAGAATAGAAAATTTTGATTTATTGTTGATATATAATATTTAAAATAAATTTCTAAATATATATATAAGCATTATTAAGTTATGTTACGAGTTTATATTGTTGGGATTTAATCCCTCCATCTCAATAGCAAACATAACCTCTTTCATATCTAAATAAAGTAATTAATTTTTCAAAACACAAACTATGTATATTACCAAGTTTTGTATATTTTTATTCTTTCGATAAAAATGCAAATTTTTTATAGTGATTATGAATCCCACATACACATACAATAAATAAATATTTCTATAAACATACATACATACATACATGTTTTTTTAAAGAATATTATTTTTTAATCATAATTTTTTATAAATTTAATTACAAAGTAGAAACATGTTGTTTTCAAAATTCATACTTCTAAGTTGTCATATATTGACAATGGTGCATTATTTCTAATACCAAAGAAAAAAATTTAAATTTGTAGGTTTTACTTAAGAAGCTAAATTACATAAATTTTTATTCATCTATAAAACAAATTAACCTCCTAATCATATATAAAAATGAATATTAAATTTTTTTTGAATGATTTTCAATCATCATTAAATTGAATAGTTGTTCAAGCTTGTATAGTGACTTATGCATAAAAGAATTGTATATTGATTGATTCAATTGCTACAATACAAAGATTAAAGATTTTTATACCAAAAACATATATAAATTTTATATCAAATTAGACCAATATATATTAGATACTTACTTATGTACACAATATCCAGAGTACGAGGAACTATTTGATACAGCTTTGGAGCAAATTTCATCCGTTTTAGTTGAAGATACATTGGTCTTTAATTTCAAAATGTATCTATGAAACAAAATTTAGACACAAAGTCAATGTTGAAGTATAATAGTTATTTTGCATAAATATGGGGCTAAACACTCAATATTATGAAAACATATGTATGCAAATTACAAGGTGCTACATTACATATTTTGTAAGATCGACACTCCAATTTTGACTTGTTACAATTTTTTCATCTAAGATCCATATTTGTTGATTCAATTTTAGATTAAAAATTATTGGTTTTTTTTCATATATATATATATAAAACATGTTGAGTGAATTTTTGAATGTCTAGATCTATTGGCTATATGTCATTCTAAACCATTGATGTTAGTTGAAAAAAACTATTAGCAATATCAAAACAAGAAGAATGGTTTAGGGATTAAAATCTCATAGTTTTCTCATTACAAGAAAAACTCAGCTAACCTATATATATATATATATATATATATATATATACACACATGAAAACAATTTAAAATCAAATTACGGGTGTTGATTCATGATTCGCAACTTTATTGAGCTAATACTAGGTGTTTCTATTTCTACAACTTTGCAGATACACATGCTACATTTATATATACATACGGCCTTTTGTAAAAGAATTATCACTATTTAATAAATAAATATATCATTAACCTTTGTAATGAATATACATTACTTTTCTTTACAAGCCAATCTATCTAAAACAACTCTTGTTTGTATGCATGGGCAGAAGGCTATACTTTGATAATTATAGTTAGCTTCACCTACCTTGTAGGCGTAGTGTGTGATTCCAACTCCGCAATATTGTCATTATTAAGGTCAAATTGTCGGCCGCAATTATAAAGTTGTACATTGCCCTTGCCAGTGTGACATGATAAATATAATTGTTCTATTTTAGCATTCACATTCATTAAAAGCATTGTTGCTATGGCCACCAATACAATCAAAAACTTAGAACCATTCATTTCAAAAATCTTCAAATTATATACTATTATATTAATACATCAATGATTTTTATTGTTTCAGTGTTGTTGAATATAGAAAATAATTCTACTACTTAAAATTTTGAGGAAAAAGGTCTATATATTAAGCTAAAGTCTCCCTAAAAAATTGGATAATTTCATTTCTAAAGAATAATTTTAAAATTATATAAAATTCTAATAACTTACAATTTTGATTTCTATTCTATTCTGACACAAAATGAAGAGTTTACAATTATCAAAACTTTCGATGTAACGTATAATTTGACAATATTTATCAAATTATTTTGGGAAAAATAGACATATTATCATTGCAATATAGAATTCTTGTCTATTTTACATATAAAAAATGTAAAAACTTTATAAATGCATAAAAGTGTTCAAATGTGTCAATCAATATTGTAGAATCTATTGTACATAACTTCAACTTTGCACAATTTCCTATAATATTGTATGAAATTTAAAATTTTCAATCTATACTTCAATTTAACCCTAAATAATCATGCAAGTACCAAATTGCTACCCAATCTTCAATATATAAGTAAATTAAATTATTTTTATATAAGGAAATTATTCTTCAATAATTCTTAAATAGAATGGATAATTTAAAACATTGGTATTTCAAATATTTCGAATATTTCATCAAATTTTTGTCATTTTTCCTAATTTAAAAATAAATTAAAACATAGTAACTTCATGAGGTGAAATTACATACGTCTTTTATTTATTACTCAAACTATTACAATGTCCCTATTTCATTTAAAACACGTTTTTTCCAAAAGAATTATCATCACAATCTCAAAAATCAAGTTAACTTCTACTTTTATTCAACAAAGTGTTACTTTTACAAGTCCATCTAATTAAAAATTTCTCATTTTTGCACTTTATTAACCCCTAACTACTCAACCACACATTTTTGTTTGATATACAAAAACAAACTCCCTTTTTTCATATGTCATGCACTTTTGCAGTGTGGATCTTTTACTGAATTTTTTATGGGAAGTTTACTTTATGCATGTGTGGTCCAATTAGAAGAGGGATGATTTGTGAAATTTTTATGCCCCAATTCATGTTGCAGTGATCCACCAAAACATACAAAGATTTTAGTCTAAACGTGCTTTTAGAAAAATAAACTCATAAAATTAAGCAACCCAAAAATCTCCAAAAATCATTACACTTAGGATATTTCATTTCAACCCATCACAACAAATTTCATTCACAAATTGTCAATATTTTATTTGTAATCAAATTATAAAAGAATTTTGAATTTTAAGTTTCAAATTTTATAGAAAAATATTGGTGATACCAATCGCAAATCTAAACAAGAATGAAGATTCTAAAATTCATAATATAAAACTTTTATTCATACATCAAATTCAAAATATCCCTTTTGGTTGCATTTAATAATGCA
Source organism: Pohlia nutans (assembly GCA_022496805.1). Classification (NCBI taxonomy): domain Eukaryota; kingdom Viridiplantae; phylum Streptophyta; class Bryopsida; order Bryales; family Mniaceae; genus Pohlia; species Pohlia nutans. The sequence goes on along the minus strand of CM040089.1, from coordinate 36,652,438 downwards.
TCTTTACAGAATTGCCAAATTTGGAGGAGAGTGAGGATGTTGAGGGGTTAAAAAGGGTTTTTTAGTGTTATTTTTCCTATTATTGGTCATGTCGAGAAATTATAGGAACAAAGAGTTCCATTGTTGGTTTCTATTACTCATAATTAATTTTGATGCACAGTCATAAGAATGTTTGATTGGCTTTTATGTCTTTTTGTCTTAAATTTGTACAACGAGAAGAAGTTTAGTTTTAGTTTTGTAGCATTTATATATATTTATACTCATTGCATTGATACAGTTATGCAAAGTCATAAATATATAACACATATTTAAATAAGAAATTGTAAAGATTAGGTTGGGGCTTCAAGTATGCTAATTAACCCTTAAACGTCAAGAGGGCCTGGGCGGGGCAGCCCGGAAGGCATCTAAATTTTTGGAGGAAAAAAAAAAAAAAAAAAAACCGAAAAAAATGCAAAAACGACTCTGCGGGACACTGCTAGCCAGCACTGTAGCACTGCGGCACTGCGGCATCTCAGCTGCCCGACCTCAAAAACTTGTTCAATTTCATAACTTTGATTGCTTACCAACGATTCCACAATCTCTCAAATGAGGCACAAATTTGCAATCTAGATCGCTTTTTCAGTAGCTTTCCAACGCACCAATCCACGCTTGATTTGGTTGAGAAAATCTACTTTTTTCTTGATTATTCTCTTTTAAATAAGCCCATGGGGCTTACCTTGACGTTTAAGTTCTTAGAGAAGGAAGTAGTTGGAGTTGGGGACTTGCAAGGTTTCTTCAGAAGTTTTTAAAATGTTGTTACCATAATAAGTTATTTTAATGGTAATTTCAAAGGCTTATTATTATATTTTAAAGACAAAGGTATTGGAACAACCAACCTAATTAATTATCTAAGCAAATGAGAACATGTATATTATTGTTGATAAGAATGTAGAAGTGATTGATGACTGAGATTGTGTAGTAATGGTTCAAATAATGACTAGAGGTTTAACGCAATTAGTAATATTGTTTTAACTATGTGTTGTTTAGTAGTGCTTTGTTTCACTAATATATTGTTATCTAGAATATTGTTATCACTGATATATTTTTTCACTATTCAATCATGTATTCAATATAGGCATTATACTCTCAACGTCTTCATATGGAAAAAATAAAAGTGGTCTTAATTAATTTTGTAAGGATATACTAAGCCCCAAGGTCTTGATTTTCTCAATTTTCAAACTGCTTTGACCATTAATTTTTAATAATGGAGAAACATTTTTATGGATTTTTTTCCAGACATCATTCATGACAATAATAATATGCACTTACAATTTTAGGTTGTAGATTGCTTCTATATTTTGAGGTTAAAAGTATGTATAGTGACGGACAAAACTGAGTATTGATTTGAAACTCTTCCATTCAAACAACCATACCATGAGCATCAATGGGCAAAGTCCAAAAGTGAATATGCAAAAGTTGTAGTGTGCGACATATAACACATTACTACGAAAGTTTGAAGAAAAACTCAATTGTGATTTGAAAGAAAATGAATTTCAAAGTTAGCCATGTCTAAAACTCGGTTTTGTGCGATATAATTCGGAACTACTTTAAATTTTGTCAATTTTTTCTTAGAGCTTCAAAAAAACTTTTTGTGCCTTGGCATGTTGGTATACATCATTTAGATTGTTGTACACGAAAATTGAAGGAAGTTGATATTTATAGAATTCAAAATATTCACAATTTGACAAACATGCAAATGATGTTGGTTCTCATGATATTTGAATATTTTTTTGGAATTGAGAGCATGGGACTGCATTGGCCATTGTATAGAGAGCATAGGTTGCAACATGAACCATTGTTACATCTTAATGCCCTTGCATTTGAAATAGTTGTTGAATAGGCCAATGCGTTCAATTTATATATTAGAGCTATATGATGCAGTTTTTTGGTCTAACTTTTTTGTACAAAAACTAGACTTCATGACGCACATAATCAATCCTACAAACCAAAAAAACATAACATATCATTTTCAATATCATGTATCCATAGAGCAAGTTCAACACGTGACTGTCATATAATTAATTTTTTGAAAGATTTCATTTCAACAACTGTCATATTCTTTAAGATTCCTTTTTCCACCATACAATTAAACAGATCGTCTTTATTCTTATTCAGTCTTTTTTGTTTTTATTTTTTTATTTTTTTATTTTTTTATTTCATAATTTGAAAAATAGGTGTTATTTTTGTCCCGGGGGTGCACTCTACATTATATTTGAGAATCACGTGCGTTCATGACCCCCTCTAAAAACTCCATGTATACGAGGGGTTATATGTCTAAAAAACCTCTGTATACAAATCTATTCCGTCCAAAATATATGTTTAATGTAAGTATACGTCAATATTTTCAGCTCTAAATATGTTTGTTGTATGTATACGTAATATGGCAATGTTCAATTTAATACCCCTTCCGTGCACTCACGTATACTTGTACATGTTTAGTATAGTGCACCCCCTGAGATTTTTGTTAGTGATTGAGTTTTTATTTGTAAGTATTATTTGTTTGTAAACTCTAAGGTTTGTTTATTTAATTGTAAAAACTCTTTTATTGATATTTTAGATTATGAAGACCTCTTTTTTTTTTTCTTTTTTTTTTTTGAAGTCAATTTCGAGTTACTTCATTGATGTAATATGATTCTTGAAGATGGAATCATTTCTATAAGAAACTATCAAATTTTCACATATTAGAAAAGGAACATAGAGATAGTCATCATGGTGCTAGAATTATGAACATGAAAAATCATACATAGAAAAATATAATTTGGATAGGACATCAAGTCGCAAACCGCAGTCGACAGTTCTAAGGGTTTTCTATGGTATAATCTTATGTGATGTAACCTAGCCTTTCACATCCTTGGATGGTCTTCCCATGATTGTTCCATTGTGCTATCAAAGACCATTATGTGAAGTAACCTAGCCTTTCACGTCTTATTTAATTTCATGGCCTTTAATTTCACTTCGTCACTGGTGGTGCAGAGAGAAGCGAAGCCCTAGTTTTCATTTATTCTAATGACAACCTTAGGTTGGAACTGGTTTAGAAAAATCGTATTGATGATTGTAGGTTCCACTTGTAGATTCCCAACGTGTAGGATCTGTAAGCGAGTCGTCACTAGACAGTTCTAAGGTAAGATGAACCTTTCTATGATGTAACTTTGCCTTTTGTATCCTTGGATGGTCCCATGTGTTCCATTTCGTCCTTGAAGACCCATTATATGAAGTAACCTAATAATTCACGTCTTTTCAATTTCATGGCATTTTATGTGCAGAGAGAAGCGAACGCTAATTTATAATGTGGTAATTCATGTTTATAATTATGATTTTGAATTTATTTTTTATTAGCCATTAACACTATCTATATAATTGATATTTTGTCTCTGTTAGTGCAGAGAGAAGTGGAACCCTAGATTATTTGGTTATATATTTATTAATCATTAATTTTTCACTACCTCATGTGCCACTAAGACTATTTTATTTTAATGTTTATGTTTACAAATTGAAAATTGCAAAGTTTTATTTGTTTATTGTAATTATTTATTTTCATATTTTAGATTGTGAAAATATTTATTTATTTAATATATTTATTTATAAGTATTATTTATTTTATTTGTAAACTTTTGTTGTTGGATGTTTTAGATTATAAAAGATTATTTATTTATATTTTTTAATATCTATGTTTAATTATTATTAATTAATAACTTATGTGTAAAAAATTTCAATTTTGATTTTGATTTTGACAAATTAAAAATTGGTAAGATTTATTTATTTAAAAAATATTATAACTGTAAAAATCTCTAGACAGATCTAGAACTCCCTTCCCAAGCCACGGGTTTTATTCTTCTCTCTATGTCATCACACACACACACATATATTCTCTAGATTTATCTAGAATGTTATCAAAAAAGAATTCACTCCATGTATGTATGTTTATATATATATGTAATGGGTGGACCGGCCAGTTCCATTTTTATTTTTATTTCATTTTATACTAATTTCCAACTATTATTATTTTGTTGAGGTATTTTTGATTATGATAAACATTTTCAATTATATATATATATGTATACACACACATATATATATCTACAGAATTTTATGAAGAATATTAAAATCATTTTATTATTATGAGATTTGAATATACATTTTGATTTTGTATTTATTATAAAAAACATTGTTATTTTTATTGCTAGTAGTATTATTTGATTATTTGTAAACTCTAAGGTTTATTTATTTAATAGTAAAATCTCTTTTGTTGATACTTTAGATTATAATGACCATTTTTATTCTTATTTTGTCTTGAAGTCAATTTTGAGTTATATCATTGATGTAATATGATTCGTGAAAATAGAATCATTTCTATAAGAAGGTATCAAATGTTCTCATATTGAAAAAGCAACAGAGATAGTCACCATGATGCTATAATTTTGAACATAAAAAAAGATATTTAGAAAAATATAATTTGGATAGGATCTGGAGTTACATCCCTATCTATGTCTGTCTATATATAGCAACTATACGCATGTACTTCCAAGTGTACGTACGTAGGCTCAACAATGTAAACTTGCTCCTATTTTGGGCTTGAGTACGTCCCAGTGGCAAAGCCATTTACACTAACACACATATGATAACAAGATGAGGTCCAGAACAATCGGTTGAGATTAAATAGAAGAAATTCCATAGGCATTTAGCCTCTAAAACTCTTACTTCCATGTATTTACTACTCCTTTGTCCCATATTAAGCTTCCTCAACCCTCAAAATAGAAGAATTAATTAGTCCAATGGTGTAGACGCTGAGCCAATTGGAGTAGAAGTTTGAGCAAAGAAGAAGCTTATTACTGGACAAAATGAAAAGGGAATCACTTAGATGCTTAATATTGGACAAACTGAAAAGGGAGTACAACACAAGCTGAGGATAATTTTGGTTTTGCAGGATGATCAAATGTAGTAAAGGAACAAAAAAAACTTTGAATAGATGTATTGGATTATACACAAATGGATAGTCAATTACATAGAACCAAATATGTATAGTTCATTCTTCTAATGTTGTATATTAACTTTCTTTCTACGTGCACAAAATTGTAAGCAAATCTATATGACACTTTTTTTGAAAACTCAGGATCTTCACATCTTCAAGTCCATACGAAACTCTTTTATATCACACCAATGTATAGTATAACCTCACAAAATAGAAAGTGTCCAACCACATGAGTACACAATATATAGCAAATATTCTTATCTACAGATACTAGAAATAATATGATATTGGAGAGTGTGATAATTACGAGTATTCAAAGTGTACACACACTCAAACCTCATTATCCTCTAAAGGACCAAGGATTAACAATATTAAATTGACAAATTCAATTGATCATTTTGTGAAAAATATATAATTTAGATGAGACTGAATTTTATATCTTTGAATTCAGTAAAGAACAATGCGTGTGGTTTTCTATTTGCCCACGATTGATTATTTATGTCGACACGAGTCACTAGATCGGCTCCCCCCCCCCTTTTTACTTCACGGTTGACTGTACGCATTAGGAGAAATCTGTAGTCATAAAGGGGCCTTTGCCTTTGGCACGTGCTGAAAAATTTAGGCAAAACCGTGCACTTTTGACAAGGGCACAACAACGGTGAAGGTCACAACAACGGTCAACCTGCCGTTTCTTGAGTCCCATCCCCACCAATCGACCCACTCGCACTAAGGCCGTACAATTGAGGCGCATTGTTGAAGAATGCGGCTCACGCCTCTCCGATATATCAAACGAGCAGCTCACGTTAGCGAAGCGCTTCACTTACTTCCAAACAATGTAGATCTTGCACAAGCCCTTCCGGCAGGCAATAGACCTCCTCGGAGACTACCCCTCATGGAAGGCCGCCTACGCAAAAATCGATCGCTTTCGGTCAGTTCACACCTACTATGAGTATTGTGAGGATTACTACGTCGGCAAGAGGAAGGCGACCGAGATGCACGACTTCAAGTAACATGAAGAGATCCTTCGCGGCCGCCCAGAGAGCACCGACTCCTTCATGGCGGACGCCACCTACGATGAAGACAATGACCACCACTGCGTCGTGGACCATGACGATGACCACCCGGACTTTGATGATAACTTTGCCAACGTAGAGTCCACATACGAGATTGAGCCCGACTTGCACGAAGTTCCAACGCAACAGCGGTAGCCACATATCTTGTCGACTCGTTTCCTGAAGTTACTTCTTGCAACTTCCTCCATATGGACCCCTTAGTATTCTAGGCTTGTATAAAAGAACTCCGCAATGTCCCGCGAGCGGTCGACGCCAAATACCCTACCCCTACTAACCGCAAAAATTTCCCCCACCTCCCAATATTAGTCGAGATATTGGCCGCCACCCAAGTAGGTTCCTGCCACCGCCAAATAGAGCCTTCTATAAGTGTTCCCCTCTTTGTGAGACGTGCCCGTTGATTGCAACCTCATCAAAAAGCAATACATTATGTTCGTGTTGGATGGTCGCGTCCTATTGAATTTGTATGATTCCACCGCACAACTAGAAGCTCCCAACGTCCACTTTTTTGATTGGTTTGGTGACGACATAGGGGCGGGGAAGAGCCGCGTCATCTATGCCCTACAGACGCTAGCAACAACATGGTGACGCCCGCTCTTAGTGATGGTTGTTGCATAGATAGACATCACCGTAGTCAACGTCGACGAGCGCACCATCCACTCGGAGTTCAACTTCAACCTTATTGACAAGCCACGAAGCACCCAATTGACCGTTGTGGACATTGAGGCCTTCACCGGCCTCCGCCTCCTCATCATCGAGGAGTCATCGACATGCGCTTGCAAGCTCCTCGGCTCCATCGACGCCTGTCTAATATAGCTCAAGAAAGCTCCCTAGATTCCAACATGAGGGACACACATACTATTTTGCTGCAGTTGGATCCCATGGTCGGGAAACCACTCTATCAGCACCCCTCCGTCTGCGAATATGTTGGTTACAACCTCTACTGGCTCATTAACCACTCCGTCTACTTGACATAGATCATGCGACAAATGGATGACCCAGCTTCGCAACGACATTTCCGCACCGAAACCGCCACTACAGAGGACGTCGCCACCATAAACGGAAGCGTCATCTACTTCAATGTTGTCCCATCTACTTCAATGTTGTCCCATCCACATCGGACTTCAAACCAATCTTCCTCCCGTCCAATCTCCTTAGGATAGCAATCAACTAAGCGTGCACGAAGTTTTTCACCATCCAAAGTGCAATTCCTCCAACAAGGTACAACGCCCGTGTATCCAAGGTTACATCATAGAAAACCATGCTCTAGAACTATTGACTGGTGGCTCGCTGGCTCACTTACAAATCCTACAACCGTTGGAAAGCCACAAATATAACCTATAGTGGTTAATACAATTAGTATAAAAATATATAATGAAAATGTGGTGAAAAAGTAATCAATAATACCATTCAATCATGGTGGGACATGTCAATCATGGTGGGACATGTCAATCATGGTGGCACATGTGGTGGTGAAGAGGTACATGATTAATTCTAAATGACATTTTCACAATCGTTAATATGACATTTTCAACTTAGTTGAAGATCTTATCGTATTTTATACTATTAAATTTCAAAAAAATATTTGTAAGAAAAAAGATGTAGAAAAGATTATTGAAAATTAAATTTTCAAACACAAACTTAGATTTCTTGCAAATTTTATGCTATCAATTACACTTCACATACATAAAGTGACAAAATAAATGACCATTTGGGCTCTAAAAAGTGAAATGGTTATAATATTGGTTTTAGGTTTGATGTAGTTAGTTTTGAGAATATATATATATATATATATATATATATATATATATATATATATATATATATATATATATATATATATATATATATATATATATATATATATATATATATATATATACATACATACATACATACATACATACATATATATATATATATATATTTTTTTTTCAATTGCTTGGGTTTAAGTTGTTTTTGTCTTGAGTGTTCTTTGTTGTATTAAATGGTAAAAGAATCTTCATTTTTAATAGAAAAAATCTTAAGAGACTCTATGTGCTATTCCAAAAAAAATAAAAAATACTAATTTAATTCTAAAAACTATAAATTTGAATTGTAGTAACAATTTAATGTTTAAATATTGAGAATACCAATAGTAGATCTTCCCAATATACATGTAATTCAACCCTTATGGGATCACGAGTGCTTCATCCAAAAAATGTTCAAAATGTATATTGAGAAAAATAAAATAGAAACACTTTTTGTTTTCAACTATAGGATCTTGTATTAACCCTTAACTGTCCAACCACGCATATTTTGCATGATGTACAAAATCAAACTCCAATTTCTCATCCATCATGCACTTTATGCAGTAAATTTTTTTTTAGTGAATTTTTTAATGGGAAGTTAGCTTTGTGCATGTGTGATCCGATTAGAGAGGGGATGATTTGTGAAACTTCATGCCTCATTTTATGTTGTAGTGTTTCACCAAAACTTTCGAAGATTTTAGTCTAAAAGTGCTCTTGAAAAAAAAACTCATAAAATTAAGCAACCAAAAAATCTCCAAAAATCACTACACTTAGAGTATTACAATTTGACCCATCACAACAAATTTCATCCACAAATTGTCAATATCTTATTCGTAATCAAATTGCAAATTAATTTGAATTTTATATTCCAAAATTTATAGAAAAATATTGGTGAAAGCAATTGCAGATCTAACCATATGGATAGAATATAAAATTCATAGTGTACAACTTTTATTCATACATCAAGTTCAAAATATCCATCTTCATTGCATTTTATGATTCATCTTTTCAAAACTGCCCAAACTGGACAAGGGTGAGGACGTTTAGGGGTTAAACTAATAAAATAAATTGTGACATTTAATTGCTTACATTGAAACATATAAGCATATGAAGTGGATTTACTTTATTATTATTTTATTATTATTTTTGGGTTTTATATCCAAAAATCGTAGCTTCCATTTATCACCTTTGGTGTAGATGTTTTGCACTGTGGTTTAAATATATTACATAGACAATGGTGTTGGGTACTTGTTGACCAAGTTTCAAGAGTAGTGGAGGTGTGTACATAGCATTTTTTAAAAAGTTTTGCAATAGCAGAAGGTGTAGAAAATGCCAGTACATTAGAGTCAACTGAAAAGTCAGCCCAAAGAGGAAAGTTTTGACAAACTCATGTTGAAACAAAAAAAGACCAAAAACTAGTTTAGCCAATTAGGATACAGAGAGAACCGACCTTTAGTTATAAATCAACCGAGTTTGTTTGACAATTGCCTAAATAAAATAACAATGGCGGATGCACTTCCGACCGTGAAATGATAGTTTGGGAATATCGGCTGTCTTGGGATCAAATCCCTTGGATGTTTATCCGAGATTGAACTAGGGGATGGGGAAATGGGCCGGACGGAGTTTATAAAAGAAGGGAATCGACTGTTTAGGGTTACCTAGGTTTGGATAAATTTCGACCCTCCAAGGATCTGTGGGGTGTGGTAATTTAGAGCCACAACCTCCAAACTCACTATCCTAACTTCCTTGTGTTATCAAAATTAAACATAGTACAATGTGTGAACACTGCCACTTATGATCGAGTATTCTCGGTGCAAAATTTTATCAAAATTAAAGTTAGAAATAAGTTTGCATCAAACAACTTGGAAGTTATAATCATAATTGTTTTAGAGGGACCTAAGAAGATTTTGATAACATAATACATGATGCTATTTTGTTGTGGAAAAATGATGTCAAATTTAGATATCTCTACTCTAGTCCAGGGAGATATTTGACCTCAGAAGCTTGAATGCTAGTTGTAGTACAACACAAATTCTTTTCCACGGCAAAACACCAAAATTTGGATTTTGCCAAACCATAATCCAAAATTTAGGAAATCGACCCAGGGAAAAAAATTTAATTAGGTTATTGACCGACAAAAAAAAAAAAAACTAGGACCGTAGAGTTATTTGTAAAGGCATCCGGTCTTTTGTCCTCCTTTTTTCATGGACCAGAGCTGGTACCAGAGCTGGTCGTCATCAATCTGACACCACTCCTCCTCACGGTCCCACCCCACTACCCAATTCTTCTCCCTCCCTCCAAATTTTTATGAATAAAAATTTCAATCTATCCAGTGTTCTATTCTGGGTCTACAGTGAGATCATGCCGATCCTGTCCTTTCCAAATTACAGGTCAAAAAGAAGGGTTTTGAGGGACTTTACAAATAACTCTCGTGACGATCAAAATAAATAAAAACCGAATGGGCCCAAGTAAAAGGAGAAACCCACCGAGTTGTGTAAAAAAGCTCCCTGGACTGTGTAGCCAATGACTCCGGACTACTAAAAATCCCTTGAAACAGTCTAAATTGAAAACCATGTTCTAATGATCCCCTCTTCATCCAACACTAGCCACTATTCATCCACGTCGACTATTCGTTCATCCGCGTTTGTCTCCTCTCCCATTCATCCATCGTCGCCATCCACTATTCATCCACATACGTTTTCGCCCCGCCAAGACTGCTCACGTGGCAGAGCAACCCGCCATTCTTCCTCCTCAAGCCCCCACTGCCGCGCTTTTTCCAAAGGCCACGATCTCATGTGCCTTCAGATCGGACGGCCACAACCGCTTTCCATTCAAACCTCTATCTCCCTCCTCCCCCTCGCAAGCTCTCACCGATCAAGCTCTGCGCGCCTGATTGCTCCCACTTCAATCTGCAACCTCGCATCCCTCAACCGTATCGATCAGCCCCTCCCTTGGGTTGACACCAAAATGCGCTCTTAACCCCGCTCTGATCGCTCATTTTGGCCCCCTGTTGGTGCCCTTTTGGAGGATGGATGTCGCCATGGACTCCATGGACGATGTGCAGGTTCCGTCGTCACCTGCGAAGAAGATGCGGAGGCTGAGGAAAGTCAAGGAGACGGAGACCGAGGAGCCGGTTGGTGAAGTGGTGAGCGAGGTACGTGAGACTGCGGAGTTGATATTGAAGCGGTTTGGGAAGGGCGCGGGCGATGGTGATGGAGGAAAGAAGAGGAAAGCTGTGCAGAGCACGATTTTCGCTGCGGTGGTGGATATGTCGAAGCAGACGACGACGACGACGACCACAACAACAACAACAGAGGGTGTTGGTATTACTGTTGCAGAGGTGGAAGGAGAACCTCCTTTGGATGCTGTTGTTGAGGATGGTGGCCTGGACCCTCGGAGCGATGGCGGAGCGGAGCTTGGTGATGGCTCAGAAGGTGATCTTCTGTCATGTTTGTTTATGTTGAGAGACCTAATTTCCAATTCATTTATGATGCTCTGAATACCAGAACATTCTTTAGCCCTGGGAAGCTGCACCCTAATCAGAATCGACACTGCATTACGGTTGTTGAGGTAGAAGCACCTAATTGTGGCACTTTATCTTGAAAACTATGATCTATGACTCTACATTTTGAAATGAAGACCATTCATAGAGTGTGTTACAATTAGGCCAGTGGCAGAATTAGATACACTTCTACCTTAGAGCTGACCCGCAGAACAACTCGATTTCATAATTGTGTTCCAGAACTCTACGAGGGAACAGGTTATTACTTTTATATCCCCATCATGACATGGCTGGCCCAAGATTGACTGACTAACTCTCTGAACTTTTATTTTTTGAAGCATTATTTTACTTCCTAAAGTAGAAGAATGCTGACCTCTTTGCAATTTTATTAATGGCAAGATGGTTACGTGACACAATTTGTCGACAACATGTTCATTAGTAGGGTTGTGGGGATCAGAATCAAGCGCGCTCCAATGACCAATTTAGTTCTCACCACTGTAAAACTTTGAAGCTTCACAATCAGCTTGATCCAACTCCAAAAACAACGATTCAACTGGAATTGATTCTCTGTTCAGTTGTGTTATTCACAATTGGTGTCAGAACCTTTTTTAATGCCCTGTCGCACCCAAGAATCTGAATCCATCATTCTGGTTTTACCAAGTGTTTATAGAATGTTTGTATTCTAGCTTGCTACCTCGCCAATCATCACATACAGTATGAATTGTCTACAAACATCACTTAGTTGTGGTCTCGTAGTGTAGTTGGCAACATCTTAGTTCTTGAATCCTTTCATGGCAAAGCATGATGTGAATTTTATTGTAGACATATTTTCTTTGGCTGACTAGTGTCATCTGTTTGAACAGAGATTGCGCCTCTCAGCAAGAAGAAGAGATCAAACACTGTGAAGAGGTGTTCAGCGCATGCGACTGGCATGACTTTTGAGAGCGAGGGTGAGGCAATGGATGGCATGGAAAATGAAACTGGGGTCGATGGTGAAGTCAAAGAGAATAATGAAGAGGGCTCAGATGCTGAGAATGGCGAAGAAGATGGAGGAGCAGCAGCTTCGGACTCTGAGAAGGGCACTGGTGACGCTGGATCAGGAGGATTGAATGCAGGATGGTCCGATGGTTGGGCTGGAGAGGAGATGTCCATGGACAGCATCTTGGAGAAAGCAAGACAGATGGTTGCTGAGATGTCCAAACCAGGAGCCGCAGCTTCTGCCAAGCCCACCACGGAGAAGAAAAAAACAAGTAACGATGCTCTCACCGGCATTGACGACCAGAATGGGAAGAAGAAAAAGGTATCTGCCATGAACTTCCAGCATCCTGTATTTTTGATATTCACTTATGAAGGTTTTTCCCTATTCTGGATTGGCATTCTACCAGTTTGCTAGCTGGAAGTCAACGAACCTCCTATTTTGGACAAGGTAACCAACGGGAAATTAGTTTACTTGTCCAAAATCGGAGAGTAATGTTAACCGATCCAAATGAATGTAAATCCAATGCCAGTTAGTTTGGAGGAATTAGCACCAATTTGCTAACTGATGCTACTTTCACAGTGCGGGCATCTAGTAACTAGTTCCAGTTAGCTAATGGAGTGGGCGGGGCCTAAATAGCAATCAGAATGGCTTTCTTACGCTGTTTGACTGTTTGTGAGCTTGCAGAGTAAGAAGGAAGAGGAGAGAATAAAGAGGGAGGAGATGTATGCCGAATCTCAAAGGCTTCTGCGAGGTAATGACGATCTGTTCTAATAACCTGGAATTGGTGAGTTAGTATGCATCAAAGTTTACAGCTCATGCATTTGTCAACGGTAGGGGTTGAATTTTTTTGTGACTACGGACATTGGGTTACAGAGTCGACAGGAGTGGCGTTTGTGGCTCCAGCGCCAGTCATGAAACCGGTGTCCAGTGTACTGGAGAAAATCCGTCAAAGGCGGCTCCAACTAGGATGCAGGTATTTTCCAGTGCTCCTAACTCGAGTCTGCACATGGTACACTAACGCCATGGTTCTTCTTCTTCCTAGAATTGAAAAGAGGGGAGGTCTTGACGTTGCAGACTACAGTGATGAAATGGTAACATTTTGGGGTTGTTTTAGTGGCTCTGGGACAGGTTCATCGCAGGAGTCCGAGACGAAATCAGTGTCTCGACGAGGAAGGAAGGAAAAGGGCATCACTCACGTGGATCTGACAGTAGATGGAGACACAGATGTTGAAATTGAGGTCTTTAGCTCAACTGTAGTGAAGACCGAGGAAGTGAAGACTGAAGAAACGGCCGTTGATGTTGAAGTACCGAGCCAAGAAGTCTCAAGGGTTTGTTCATTGAACTACTGAAAAATGCTCGTGTTCTCATTCTCTACGTGGCTTGCCATGGGACGTTCAATTTTGAATATGCCTTGATACTATTTCTACAAATTAGCTGATATGTAGGTGATGGTTTATGCAGGACATGGAAGATGTGGAGACTGCAGAAGCTCATGACGATACTGCTTGTGACAAGAAAATCCCAGACACTCCAGAGTGTCAAAAAGGTTTACCTCGTGATGATTTGGTAAGAACACGTTAGTCTATCAGTGAGAAGTTACATAAGTACTCTGAAAGTACTAAATGGACTACTGTGTGTATTGAATATAAGCGCTAACTTGTCATCCCCATCTTTGTGGCCAGGCATCTTGCAGATCTGACGAAAAAGACTTCAGGTTGGAGCGGAGTCAATGCATTTCGGACACTCAGGTTTAGGGTCTATCTTGCACTCTGCCATTTGTGCGGGGGTCTTTTCTGCAATCTTGAATCTACTGGTCTTAGGAGCTTCACTTTGATACCTGGTTTGGATACTGACATCTTTTCTTGTATATTTTTGTAGGATCTCTTGTGTACATCACAGCTCAGTGCTGCTACTGAGGAGAGTCTTGAAGCTATACGATTTGAATCTGTGGGTACCATGGCTACTGACTTAATGGGCCTTGGCACTCAACTAGTAGATGATGATTTGACGCTTAGGTATGTAACTTGAACAAACCCTGTCTTTGATTTCTTACGTGTCTGTATTTTCCATCGTACAAAATGTCAGTAAGCAAATATTGCGATATAGCGATAGCAATATAGCAATATTGCATAGATATTATACTTGTGGTTCTAGCATTATCGATTCTCACATCTCAAATTTTATGTACTTGGTATTGTTCAGACGTGACAATCACCATCAAGAGTACAAAGGAACAGACTTGAGGCTATCAGGTCAATCTGAGGTCTACACAGCAGCTACACATGTCAGGGGTCTGATCGATGATGAGGCAGAGGATGAGGATGAAGACATTTTGGCTGAGAATGCTGAAGAAGAAGAAGTTTTAGGAGATGAGGACGATCTGCGGGACCTTATTGCAACTAATGAGAAGGAGAAGGCTGGAGACAAAGCTCACCGGGATGCTCTGCACCGCAAGTGGCTTGAGCAACAGGTTGGAACGCACAAACGACGTGCATATGAGCATCGTTTCTTGTGGAGTTTATAACTACTTTCTGACTTTTGAGCATATGCACTTATTACAGGGGTTGCCATCCCCACTAGAAGATTGCCAGAATTCTAGATTTAATATAGAGATTGTTCTTCAGAGGCTGCAATCATCATGACTTACTTCGTACTATACTGTGCAGGACACTGAACAAACTGAAGACATTCTGGAGCGGTTACGAACAGGCCGGAGCACAAGATGGAGAGGTCGTGACCGAGTGGTTAGCTGCTTGGATGAAGACGACGACCTTGTAAATACTAGAGATTCTGAGTCTTTGGAGAAGAATAGCTTGAGCAGTCAAGCAGGAGCCGATGAGCTTTGTGCGGAAGAGGATCTCATAGAAGAACCTTCCATTAGTTTGCGACAAAGAATGAGGAGCCAAGAGCTAGAGATGGACTGTTTGCTTGACGAGTACGAGGATACCGAGGATGTTGGCAGGGAGGAGCCTGTGGTTGAAGAAGATGAAGTCATTGAAGACGACGACGAGCATGAGCAGTCCATCATAAGACAACGCATGCTAGAAGAATCGGTTAGTTTGGATGTCCTTTTAAAAAGTTGCAGTTCGACTTGCCCTGTTTCCCATTCTAGGAGCTTTGAAATGTTGGAGACAAAGATTACATTCGCTTTGGATATTTTGGTTTCCGGTTCTGACAGCTGCAGGTCTTGCAACAGGAGGAGCAACTTGTTTTCTTATCACCTGCAGACGATGAGAGTTCTAGAGAAGTTTTGAGTCTCATCACCAAAGTCAATGTGGGCAACTTGAAGACCAAGTCCACCTCAGGTATTCTGGTTCCTATTTTCCATTTCATGACCTCTCCTTTGCTTTCATGGTCACATGGCACATTGCGGCTGAAAAAGAGGAGGGTCCAGAGTCATAACCAGTGATGGGCGGGAACTGATCAAAGGATACTTAAATGTAGCTTCCTGCTGGATTTGATACCTAGGGGTTGTGTAAGGATAACAAATTCAATAGTACCCTACTTTCTAGAAATTTATAGTCTATCAGCTCATCACTGGTCAGAACCCTATCCCCCCATGCTCTCAGAGAGCTGTAAATCTGACTATTCTAAGTTTGGAGGAGAGGGTTATGTCCATTAACTGTCTTTGGCCTCTTATCTATTACAATTTTGATCCATCATATGACTTACCTTTTTCTTGTGCAACAGACACATGGTTGTATGTAACTTAACTCCATTATTCAAATTATGTAAGACTGAACAACTAAATCTTCTGTGTTTTGGTTCAGGTCACTCAGAGATCCGAGTATCAACTGCTACATCTCTTCTTTCAAGGGTAAGTATTTCTCCCCTACCTGCCAGTTGTGGCAACCTTTGCAAGCTGTTTATGTTTCTTATGGCCCTGTTATTTACTAAAGGTATGTAGTATAAGTTAGTGACCCATAATCGCCTGAGTACCCTAAAATCTTGGACAATCAGTACATATTGATTATCCCCTTAATCAATATGTACCTATTAAATAACACATTCTTTAGTGTATTGGAATGCTCTTTTCATTTGCTAAGAAGAGCATATCAAAATTTGACCAGTTCAATAATAGGAACTATTCTTGGAGTACCACCTATTATTCTTTCTTTGGATTCACATAACACTCCTCTTTGTGACCTGCAGCCATCATTTCTTGGACGAAGCTCATCCTCATCGTCACTACCTCCACCTGCTCAGAGGCACGTTGGCTCAGGTGGAAGTTCGCGTTCATTCGTGTTTGGTCGCGATGACAGCAACAGTGGCCATGGATTTCCCTCTAATCAATCCCAAGAAGAGAAGGTACAGTCGAGACTCCTTAAAGCTTTCTGCATTACAAATTAAATCTCCATTAGGTACCCTGCAAAAAATTACAAAGGAGATAGTCTAATGCTTAGACCTTTTATACCCTTTTTGGTGCTAAGCATGAATAGATAAGAGAAACAATAATAGAATGATAACAGCTGAAATATTGAATATTGTAGATGTTAGAAGGTGACAGAGTTTAACTTATCAACTAAAAATTGAAAACTTCTGGTTAATTCGTGTCTAATAATTCATGACTTTTAAAACTGCTATGGAGGCTCGACTATGTACACATTATAACTTGACATAGATTATCGATTACTGATTACAAAAGGAGTTATAGAATGATTATTCGACTTATCATGTATGTCAAGTGCTGCTAAAAGCATAAGAAGGAATGGGCAGACAGGACTATTCTGTAACAGAACAAGGGGTGGTCTGTTAATCTGTGTACCTGACTGACATATGGGGTGGCTTGTGTTGGCAAAACGCAGAAATCAGGCATTTCCAAGAGTGCACCTGACAAAGGGGTCAGCTCAACTGGAGGAAAGAAACAGCGTTTGGCTCCACAACCACCAAGGGGGCCTTCACTTTTTGAGATGCTCAAGAAACAGTCCAACGAACTGGAACAAGATCTGAAGAAGAATTCCGCATCAGCAATTGCCAAGAAGTGGGGCAGCAATACGGAAGCCTTCTCCATGTTCGCCACCAAAAAGTCTGTCACCCCCTCAAACCGCCGTAAGTTGTAGAATTTTAACCCTGTGCAGTTATAATCTGCACCTGTAGTTGAAATTGGGCACTTTCCCTCCCATTATGAGGGAAGGACTTTTCCCAGGTCTGCTTCACATTTTGTATCATAAGATATTTAAGGTTCTTACTATCTTGCAATGAAACAAGGTTCAGTTGTGTCAAAGTAATAAAAATAAAAATATTTAAGCTAAGAGGCCCAGTTGTGGCCATGTTTCTGTCATAACATTCTTGAGTACTGTACCTGGCCGTCAGGGTCGGGAAAAATAATTATAAAAAGAGATGCCTAAATCATAACGAAATTATTTTTTCAAAAAAAATCTATTTTCTATGTGAAAAAGGGAATCTTAAAATCTGAGGATATTGGACATATATCTGAGAGAATATTCGATCATTTCAAGCGAAATTGTGCAATTGTAGAAGCATAAGGACTCATCAAGTAAGAACTTTGCTTTCATAGGTTGGACCCAACATTTCAATGGAACTGTAAAAAAGAAAGTGTGATCATGGAATCAGACACTGCAAACAACAGCTCTATCAGCTGAGGAGTCTGTCTTAAATTTTAATGCATTTTAATGCAAGTTAAAGACTTCAATAAGGCCATTACCAATAATTGCAAGAAGGCACAGGTGTGTCCACACAAGGAGGACTGCCTTGTGCATAACCCCAAACCATGCTTTGCTACCTTCTTTCATAATATGCCATGATCCATCTAAACACTCGACACCAGGACTTTCAGGTCATTCAACTACATACACAAGTGTAAACAAAGAAGCAATATGCTTGAAACATAGCAATCATGGTTACATGGCTATAGAAATACTCTATTTTGCTATTTGTTGCAATTTGTACACAACTCAAACCAAAGTGATCAATGGTGGGAGAGTGAGAATTTTCCTGCAAATATAGTTCCACTTCAAATACCTAACTATAGTCAATGTAGTTCTAGCATTCTTGCACTTCGTGCTCTGTATATGGATCACAAATGAAAAGCAAGAAAATTAATCATGCCATTCTTCATATTGATGTGCTGAATTCGGATTGGACAGTGTGTGATCTTTTATTACCACCCATGCGGTCATTTTGTATGAAGATTCTGCTGAATTCATCAAATTTGCCACTATCTAGGATTGTGGTAGCGTTGCTCAGTGAGAAGAAGAGTTTAACCACCCAAATTATGTTTAACTTGATTTGGTTCATGATGTAGAATATGAGTACCTGCATTAGACCTGAGACGAGGAAACATGAGAATATGGTGATGGAACATTGCCCCAATATAGGATTGAAGGCATACACAACAATAGACATAGTGTCTCCAGCACATGCACATTCAATCAAGTCTTAGTTTGGTTTCAGTCCTAGACTCAGCTTGTCTTACAACATTGACAATTAGAAACAAAATTATTAAACTCTGATTATGATTACATTAGGATTAGTGAACTTCAAAAGAGAAATTATTGTGGAGAAAGAAAAAATTCCTACTTGTATTCATAGCCTAGGTATTTATAACCACTTGACTTAATGGAGAAATACAACTCCCAACATCATTGGTGAGGAAATCCATGTATCACTATTAGAAATCCTTCGACCGTATCAATAGGAAAACGTTGATCGTCGTAGTTGATTTGGACAAGTTGTTTTGGGAATGTTGTTTTGGTTAAAATAATTATATTTTTTAAAAAGAAAAAACAGATCTACGATGAAATATATGAAACTTGCCTGAAATTGTTTCTAGCATGCCCAGACAAAAAAGTAGACTGCCCGGGAAAATAGTGGTCGCTTTGATAAAAAGTGGCTACTCGGAAAAATGTGGCTGCACAAAAGAATTTGGCTACCAGAAATTCCACCGCGGGGTCCAGTACCATCTACCCGAGTTCCATTGCAAGTGGCTGAAATTGAACACAAGACCTGGGTGATGGCCTGATATGGGTACAAGTGAGACACTTCTCACTATGTGTGACTTATGTCTAATTCATTTTATGTGTACTAGAAATTTCGTCTTTAACACTATGTATATAGTTCTAGCCATGGCCCCTATATCACCAACTAATTTTTGTAATTCTCCAATGTTTCTTTTCTCACCAACAAGATATTTCTCGAAAATCGCACTATTTTAGGAGGGAGTACCCATATCAGGCCATCATCCACCTCCTAACTCCAAACCATGCTCTAAACCATCACACCACATAGAATTCTGCATGCAAGTCAATGATAGTTTTTAATAATTATAAATGAACATAACCATTCAATTTTTTTTGTTATATAAATATAATTTCTTTTGCCATGTAAGTATAATTTATTTTTTTCAATTTTTTTGCAGTAAATCATGCAAGCTTTATTTCTATCTCTAGAAAAAAATTCAATTTTTTTGAATTTTCTTTTTGTTTTTGACAAAATCATGAAGGTTGGGAGTTGTTTTCTTTTTCAACAAACTATGGATATTTTTAACTATGTTATATATATATATATATTTGCAGTAGATCATGCAGGCTTTTCTATATATCTAGAAAAAATTCAAAAAAATTTGAATTTTTTTTTCAACAAAATCATGAAGGTTGGGATTTTTGTTTTATTTTTTCAGCAGACTTTGGATATTTTTCATAATGTTGTTTTTTTTTTCTCAAAATATTTTGCAAAGCATCGGAAGCTCTAAGACATATCCTCTGCATCTGATGATGTTTAGGAAAACCTCTCCCCCATTGAGGATCACTAGGACTGGAGAGTGTTACTTGTAATTAAACTTCAAAGACTTCAGATTTCACGTAGAGAACCATCTTGGGGAACTACAACCACTACAAATTAGAAAACAAAAACAGTTAGACACAACAATGATAGCATCGGAGGTTACTCCCACCAAACCTTAACTTTGAGATTACCAAATTTCCAATCGGCTCCTTGACCCAACACCAAAATTGCCACCAAAATGGTTTGTTGCTTCGCCTCTTCTAGCAAATCCTTCAGAGTTTCAGAGTTTGCTGTTTCTAGTGCTCAATGCACAATGCACAACTAATTAATCCTTGACTATCAACCATTTCATTATGATTCTAAGACAATTCCACTCCAATACAATACTATAATACAAAATTTCTGCACTTTAGAATAATCGGATTTCCATAACCATCCACTTCACAACCCCCATAAAACTTCACGACTCCATATAGTAATCGGAAAAGGAATGAACTGAGATGAAAGATGAGAAGATAGGGGATACCATAAACAAGATTTAGAAATTCATTTCAAAATAGGACTAGATTTGTTCCAACAAAGATCATGTGAGGGTCTCAAATGAATGCAAAAAACACTTGTCGACCAATCGACTCAACAAACACCTCGAGTCAACGACGGCACAACACTCAACTATGAGCGAGAGAAAGCATTTGCATGATACAATAGACCAAAGAAAACACCGCAATGGAAAAGAGCAAACAATAGTAGAAAACTATGTTTGCCTAATCTGCAGTCGATAAACGATTACAAACTTCTCTTTTCCGTTTTGCGACTGTACTTTCAAGAATGTTAGGGCATGTAACATACCGTTGGAAAGATATTTTCAAGACCTTTCCAACGGTATGTTATACGCCCCAAAATTCTTAAAATTGCAGTCAATAAACAAAAAAAAACAAATCTGCAGTTGATTTGCGACTATTAGGCTGGTAAAAAGAACCGCAGCTGACTTCGGGTGCGTTTCTTTTTGGCATAGTTTTCTACTAATGAAATGAGATCACAAATCGACCTTAATTGTGTGAAGATGACGTACATAATCCTCAATTGTTCGATTGTAACTCTTAGCCGTTCATGGCGGGCCTATACACCTGAAAACCGGTGGGCATGCCCATACAGTACGCTAAGATCCGACAGATGACCCAAATATACCGGGCTTGCATCCGGTGTCGAGCATCAATTTGACATCCACCCAATTTCAAGGGGTGGCAGGCTCGTCAAATTATCATCCACCCAATATCATGCGTTGGCAGGCTCCTCATTCATTACTTCATCCAACCTTCACACCTTCCACTGGCAACCCGTGGTGGGGAAAATGACTCAACAGTAGTAGGGCTGGTGGGATCGTGGGGCATTCCTCCGAACTCATTTGCTTTCGGTCTAAATTTAGTGGCGATGGTTGCTTCGTAGCACAGAAGAGACAAACTTTTCCTCACTCCCGCGGTGCCTGTCCGTCAGTTTTTGAATAACTTACTTCGCCGTCGAGTTTCGAGTGTTCGAGATGGCCGCGGAGGCCGCTGCCGCTCCTGTTGCAATTGGGAGGGTGGCGATGGCGAAGACGACGAGAATCAGAATGGCACTTTATTCTTCTTGTGAGGACTCTCTCTACCTCATCCTTGTCTCTTTTTCAAATTTCTTTCTCTTTGAGCTTTGGTTCCACACTTCATTGTCTGCTTGGATCGATAGGAGCACCGTTGCCACGCACGGGATGGTGGGGTTGTTACTAGTCTGAATGTTGAAACTTGAGATGCCCATTTTCGATGTCTTACTAGAAACTACGTACGGCAGTGTAGAAGAGTAGGGCTTACCTCAAGAAGGGTTCTGAACGACGTTGTAGCAGATTCCCTGAAGCTCACCTCCGAGCTCACACGAGTACCGACACGTGTAATGTTTCACGTGTATTGAGGCTATAGTCGAGGAAGCACTTCTGCTTCAGTCAGTAACTTGGTACTGTAGTATCTTAGTACATCTAGAAACAAGTGAAGAGAGAGATGTCAGGCTCGACCGTCAGGTTGATCGAATTCGTTTCATCAAGCATGTTGTGGGAGACGAGCCAAAAGTTAGGGTTCCGCGCAAGGTTTGAGAGGGCAGGCGCTGACCAAGATGGTTAGGGTACTGATTCTCCGAGGGAAATTTGCAGGGGTTGTGACACCGTAAACGAAAGAGCTTCGCTCCAGCAAATCGTCGAGTGCACCTGACGGGCAGTATGTTGCCGGGTGTCGAAGTGGCGCGGAGGCGCCGGATGCGAGCTCCAGCGCAGCGAAGAGAATTGGACCCGCCCAGTACTCATTCGTCCAACTCGGCAACGGAAGGGCGTCGCTCCAGAGGGAGCAGTAACCCGGGCTCGTCTAATTTGGCTCACCATCACCATCATCACCACCACCATCATCACCACCATCACCACCACTACCATCACCATTCGTCGTCTCGCTCGGCCGGCCGGTCCCCGGCAGCGCTGTCCACCCAAGTTCGTCGACTGGTACTTCGCTCAGGACGTCTTCACACCATTTCATGTTTGTTTCTTCTAGTTCTGTCCAGTGGAGTAGTGTGCTTACGTGGATTCTTGTCTGGGTCTCCAGCAAGACCTTCTCCAGGAGCAGCGCGCAGCCACCTCTCAGCAGCAGAACAGCAACTTGAGCTTGCTAACTTCGTCCAGTTCTCGAGATGCTCGAGCAACAGCTTCGCCAGGATCCCGGGGTCTGCGAGGCTACCGAGGAGAGGAATCCAGGCTGTCCCCACTGGCGATGCTGTTGCAGGGTCAAGCCCATGAGCGAAGGTTGCAAGGGGCCGCCATGGAGGCTCGTGATCGACTGGACGAACGCTTGCGCGCGGCAGCTCTTCCCCCTCGATTCTCTGCAAATCCTCCCAGGTTTGTAATTCCTCGGATCTCCTTGCAATGGAATCACTTCTCTGTCCCTGCCACTTGCGATTTGGATCGTCCCACATTGCTCTCAAGAGAAAGATTCAGAGGATGAAATTTGGGACCAATCTTGTGCGCTGCTGATCCATGTCAGGCAATCAAGCTTGGCGGCAGCGACAGGAGCCACACAGTACGAGATGAGCGTGCTGTTCTCGGACACGGATGACGAGGAGAATCTGTGGAGCGACGACGAGGACTGGGAGCGGACCATGCGGGAGTGGCTGGCGGCATGGGCTCCCAGTTTGGAAGACCGGTGGCAACCGGACCTGTTTGGTGGAAACCAGCACCATCACCGCTCTGCAGCCGCAGGAGCAGAGGGCACGGTCGTCCTTCACCCTCCCCACAAACCTAGAGTAGCGGGAATGAGCAAAGCGGACATCGATGCAATCAAGCACGAGACTTACGGGTCGAAGAAAGCAGCAGCCGAGAGCAGTCGGGAGCAAGAGGATTGCCCCGTTTGTCTGGAGAAGTTTCTGGTCGGGCAGGGGCTTCTAGCTCTGCCGTGCAACCACAAGTTTCATCCCAACTGTCTCACGCCATGGCTCGAAGGCCACGAGCAGTGCCCGTATTGCCGAGCTCGAATCAGCGAGGGCCCTCCAACACCCGTCCCACAACAGCCACAACAACAGAGGGCGAGTACTAGTGTCGTCGTCACAGAGAACGCTCCTCATTCGAACTACTTTGTGTCTTGGATATCGGCTGTTGAACAGGGGATGTCTAGGTTGAGTCATGGATCCTCCTGACCCACGTTATGTCCGGTTTTGTATATGGTAGAAGAAGACATTAGTGGTATCCGAGGTACAATCAGCATGGACTTTGTGCATATATGTATAGTCTGCATGGACCAGAATTTTAGGATGGGTGGGGTACCTGGTAAGGACGGGGCATCGCATTCCGGTGTGAGAGACGCCACGCTTTTATGAACACACCTTGCCGATTTCCATAATTATGGTGGAGACTAGAGTCAGCACTGCCAGAGGTACAAATTGAGATTACCAACTTATTGCCTTTGTACTTTCGTGAGAATGTGCTCGAGTGTTCACCACGTAGAAGTCCAAAGTAGATGTCCACTGGAAATGCAATCTCACAAAGACTTGGCTTCATAGATGAGTTTCATAGCAGTTTGTGTATTTCACGATGTGAATATTTGTATGTGCCATGGACAACTAGAAAACAAGCTCACTACAAATAGACACTAAACCTTCAGTCAGTACGGGCCTCTTCTTTCGGGAGGAGTGGTGGGAACGCAAAATCCATCGTCCGCCTCCCCTGTATCATCATCGTAATCAGCGTCGCTGGAGTTGTCTTCCCATGTTGTCGTTCCTCTGGGATGCGGAGCTTCATCCTCCAACTGCCCTCTTCCTGTTAAATTCACGACCAATTCAATGCGTTGTCAAATATAAGGTAACCACTGTCAACTACTGGACATTTGATGACACAACAAGGATGCATGTCGGACACTATACATCAAGTTAAAGCAGGCATACAGACTCAGCTTACTCTAATCTATGTCGCGGTCCACAAGGCAACACTAAGCAATTCTGGGTTTAATCCTTATTGCCTGCACAGAAAATAGAAAGCACTGTACAGTGGAGTACAAAAAGTGAACGTAATTTCACTCTTCATTTGTTAAAAACAATAGAAAATAAAGAAAAATCTAAAATGAGAAGCTTGGAACCAAATTTGGCCATTTTGTAGTACACAAGATGGACTACACATACAATTCAATTGTGATCTTGAAAACAAATATATATATATATATATATATATATATATATATATATATATATATATATATATATATATATATTTGGATTTATTCATTCAAGTTTAATCCTCATTGAAGGAGGTGACACATTTAGACAAATACTGTTACTTAAGGAGTATCAAACTCTTCACCAAAAGAATGGAAATCTTCTACAAAATCAAATGCAAAAGAGATCACAAGACTTGAAGTCTTATTAAATAAGATATGGAATTTTGAAGATTTATTTTCAAAATTGCTCTACTTATGAACATTCATGATATATTTATATTCTTTGGGTAGATTAGGCTATGTTGTAGAACATGAAATACACTATATATTTGCATATGAGATCTGATCCAAAGAGAAAGTAATTTCATCTCATTCTACTTGAATTTCAAATTCATATCTTAGCTACATAATTCAAATTAACAAGGTCCGTTCTATGCAAGTTCTCCATTGACATATGTAAAGTGTACCGTATTGTTCCTTATAAAATCCTTCACCTTCTACCCAAAATATTGGATCGTAAAAGTTATTCTTGTAATTATTACGATCCAGGCATTTTTTTCATTATTCATGAAGTGTCAATGTGGCCATATAAAATGCTATAGTGGCGCTCCATATTTCACCATTCATACACATTGGATAAAAGATATCACACATCCATAATTTTATATTATTTTTATCCACAATCTAGCGACTTCGTACAAGATTTTTTTTCTAATTTGAAGTTTTCGGGCAAAACACTACATTACATTGGTTCATCTTTTAGGGAAGGCAATCTGGCCATATTTCGCCCAAAAAAAGTGCCCTAATTATGACTTCATGCATATCAAACATTAAAATTGGAATATTATACATATTTTCTTCATCCTATATTTTCACGCCACCAAGTTTTACACACGCTTTTCATGAAGTTGCAATGTTGTGTACAAATTACACGCTCATTTAACCATTTCTGTGCAAATGGGATTTGTAGAAAGCAAGGACAGTAAAAAATTACGCAAACTTGTTGGACCCCACTGTACAGTTTGAGGCTCAGTATCCCTTACTAGAACTATTCTCACTGTACAGCTAACTTTTTCCTTCCCATTCTAAATGTTCCCTGACGATAAGAAAATGGACACCTGTGTCCTACGAATAGTGAAGTGACATCCTACAAGTCCCATAGATATGGCAATGGACACTTTTGTCCATTTTGGTACTTAACCCCTAAACGTCAGAGCGTCCAGAAAGTGGACGATTAACAGATTCAAACCCTTCTCACGTTCTCATCAATGCTTGGATGAAAGTCAGCCAATTCTTTGGAGATTCTTCACCAAGTTGTTGTCTTATCTAACGGTTGGATTTAGTCATACTTGATTACATATTTTTTCTAAAATTACAAGTGTAGAAGTATGTCAAGTCGTTGACCAAGCCAAAATTGCATTGACTGTAGTTCAAAAGTGGCCTTGCAAAAATGAGGTCATAGATTTAAGAAACACAAAAATTTCAAAGAATCGCCACGTTTAAGAGTATCTCATTTCAAATTCATTCCAACAAATTTTACTCAAAAAATATTAAAATTTTGTTTGTAATCGAATTTAGAAGGAATTTTTAAATTTAACTTTCAAATTTTATAATTAAATATTGATAATAGTATTAGTGAATCGAACCGTACGGACGGAATCTAAAATTCAAAATCTAGAACTTTCATTTGTATATCAATTCCAAAATATTCTTCTAAATAGTAGTTTATGATGAATTTTCTCAAATTGTCGATTCCAGGGACACCCTGGTACGTTTAGGGGTTAAGGGTTCAGCAGTTTCTTTCGAAACAACACACATAAAAGTCGGTTCGCGCACCTGGTAGGTTTCGTTGAACTATTTCTCTTGGGGCTTCCTGCCGACTTGAACTCTCGCGGCGTAAAACGTATGGATCTCTGACGGGTTGAAGACCTGCTTCGGGAAAGACTTGCACCGGTGACGCTTCTGTGGATGCATCCATTTCTGAACGCTTTCTGAGTCTTTTCCTCGCGCTTGCAGGCCCGTGTCTATGGAAGGTGGGAATCTCTTCACTTGCATCCTCGGTGTCTGGAAGATTCCGACGTGCATCTTCGCTGTCCGGAAGATTACGATGCGCATCCTCGCTGTCCTGAAGATTTCGATGCGCATCCTCACTGTCCTGCAGATTATGATGTGCATCGTCGCTGTCCTGTATATTCTGACGTGTACCTTCGTTGGTCTGTGGATTGTTAGGTGCATAAGGCACTGGTGTGGGCTGATTAATGCTGGTTCTTCGCTGAGTAACACTTGTTCTTCCCGCACTTCCTGAATGTATTCCATACCGGGATATTAGTAATGCAGGTGAAGCTTCCGACTACATCATTACTCGACGGCTAATCTCATCGCCGATCTCACCCCAGCGCAAACCAGTGCCTACGCAGAATGAGTGTCCAAGCAAGACCTGCACTAGTCATAGTGAGCTATTCAGGGATGGCCAGATCATACGTATCGAAAGGAATTGTCGGCAAACCTGACAAGTCAGACCAGATGGCCGTCTCATCTGATCTGTGAGCAGAACCTGGAGTCATCTCGGATCCGTTGCCTCTTCGAGCGGAATCATGTGATGTGGCACGGCCTTGAGAGCCCTCTCTGCAACTGGGACCTGCGCTATTTTGATTGGCTGCATCACGAGCTTGACCGGTGCTCTCATCTGCCCCATGCAACTGCGAACTCATCATCGTTGCCAGGACTAAAGTTGCATCGAAGTCGCTGTGGGCTGAATCGTCTAAGCCAAATCTTGGTGCAATGAGCACCGGTCTGTTCAACAACATTACATCTCGCTCAGACACAACATGATGCAGCTGGAAAACAATATCATCACGTATTTGAGTGTATAAAACAGGTCATTCGTCACCAGAACTCGGTAAATCCTCAGGAACCAATGCATGAGTGATGGCAGACATACTTGCCAGCCTTGTCAAAGTACATGTGCATATCAGCTTCCGCTCCCTCACAAAATGCCATGAAAGCCTGTGAGAATAACGAGAATTTGTTCAGAGATTCCAACTCACAACAGTAGCAGCCATGATATCATGTGTACTATATTCGCGAAAATATTGCAAGCAGCGACAATTAACTGAAGCCAGTCGGTGTTGTCCAGCAGTAAAACTAGAATGCCAACAAAAGAATGAGCGCGTATGAGTTGTACCTTCAGTTCTTTAACGCTGAAAGTCACATCCACCGGTGCTCCTTTGTGGGTATATGCTGATAACTCCTCGGAGGGGTCAATCCAAAGCTGCGTATGAAGAGCTCCATCTGTCGTGTCTGCACTTCCACAAGAGGTAGTATGCAACAATGTGCGTAAGACTCACGCTCTAACAACCATGCATTACCCTGCATTATGTACCATTCCTTCCAAAACGCAATTCAGAATGTGCATGTTTGATCACCGGAAGAGAACATCAACTCGGACAAAACCATGCCACTGAAAAGACAAACTTTGTAGACCTCAAGCAAGCTCCAACATTCGAAGCTGAGAGATGAAATATGGCTACTTCACCTCTTGCAGGGTCTATATAGCTTTTCAATTCAATCGCTTTTGCTTCACTATCAGAGTCTATGTCAGTGGATGCGGGTTCTGTCGCAATCAATGTTATCTCTTGGAGAGAAGACTGAAAATGTCCCAGAAGTCTGCCAAGATCCTTGGGCTTTATAACCAAATGGCTGGGAAAAGAGCTCCGTTCCACCATCACATTCTGCATTTCTGTGTCATTGTTACAGGTGATCCAGTATGTTTTCCTGATTCCTGCACACCACATGGACAACAGAAGGTAAACTCGACGCCTTGTGAACACAGAAATCTACACATGCTTGTCCTGCGGGTGTGCTTGTACTACTGCAACAGAACTGCAATGCTATTCATCAAATAAAACGAGTCTCCTACAAACTCACTTCCAAGTCCTTCAATGCATGTTAACCCATAAAAGGACATGCTAAGCCGCACGGGCTTACTTTCTTATTGGGATAATCTTGTTCATAACTTCTACTTTGTTGAACCAAATGGGGTTCTTAAAATGCCAAAACAAACATATTTGAGGCATATATATTTCTTTGAATAGAACCAAAGTAAATCAAAAAGAGAATCATGCTGAAAATGGAGTTCCAAAGAGATTTTGGATGTGCGAATCAGGAAAGCCATGTCCTCTAAGGGTTAAGCACTCAAATCCGTTCCAGCGAATGTTGTTAACTCGTTTGCTTCCGAACCGACGGGTGGGCGCATCAATGGTGTCAGAAAAGTGCCAATTACTTTTTTTCAATTTGAAACTGTTCACACGGAGAACATCAACCTGTGATGAACTATGTTAATGGTTAAGCACTGATATTTCAGACGACAAATACCCCTGACAAGGACTGAATAGACGGAATGCTCAGTTCAACCCTGTCCAAAGCAAAGGGATTACCGTTTACGCACTGAATGGTCCACTGAAGCTTGTTCGGGTCCCTGTCCGACAAGGTTATGGTCAACCGCTCCATACTGCCAGGCGGTGTCCGGAACACTGTGCACACAGACTGGAAAAACACAGGCCTGTTATGTTGAGAAATAAGTTTGCCTCGTTTACAGAATCGTCCAACGTATCAGGAAACCTTTTCAATAATGCGCTGTCGCTACTAAAATGAAGTCTAAATTCCGAGGCAGGTGAAAAGAATCCCTAAATAAACCTAAAGATGATGAAATTCGATAGGATGTATCACCTTCAGCAAAACACTGCACGCGAGATTCGGTGTATGCACACGGAATGCGTCGAAGAATTGGCCCTTGAAAGTCACCGACAAGAACGCCGACCATGCCGAATTGAGTGTGCGCAGCGATAGCTGCAACCCGTTCAACAATTGTCACCTCACAGTAAACTCGCATTACAATCAAAAATAGTACCAAAATCTGAAATGCAGTTGACAAAGCGCACACACGCTCACCTTGTCAGGCAGAACTTCGATAAGGAGCTCGCTGCCGACGCGATACAGACAGTTCACGGACCTATTCAGACTCTTGATTTGGTTTCCAGAAAGTACGCACTCCATTTCTTCCTCCGTCTCACTCCACGACACTTACACCTCCTTCCAAACCTCTTCAACTGCCGCTCCCCTCGCAACTCAAGCTCCTCCAACACATCTTCTCAACACGATTTCTGGAGCTATAATTCTTCCAAATCGATTCAACGAGCACTCTGATTTCAGCTTCCAATAAACTTTTGCAAATTCGCAAAAGGCTTTCTAATCAGATCACAAGAGTCACAACTACTCGTTAGAACACAGATTGTTCACAGAGCTATTCAGACTCTTCATTTGGTTTCCAGACAGCACGCACTCCGTTTCTTCTTCCGTCTCACTTCCAAACCCTGAAGCCTCCTTCCAAACAGTCTTCAACCGCCGCTCACCTCGCACCCCAAGCTCCTCCGCCGCATCTCCTCGGCGTGATTTCTGGAGCTATAATTCTTCGAAATCGATTCAACGAGCACTCTGATTTCAGCTCTAGTAAACTCTTTGCAAATTCGCAACAGAGTTCCCAATCAGAACTTTCCCAAACACAACAGTCACAGCTACTCGTTAGATTTTTATGGCTACTATTCAGATCGTTATCAATTGCTATTACAGCCAGAAGTCATTCAAGTTGAATAACCAAACCGCGAACTAGCAAATCATAATCCATGGAAAGGGAAATTGACAAACTTGTCAATGACGCTGCTGGCGGGAGCTGGGAGCTTCGTAGAGAAAAGGAGGGAAAGGAATTGATCGGGCCCTACATGTATGTTTGGGAGACGGTTCCCTGGATCTACGGATTTCGCAAATATAGCCCTCGATCTATGTTTTTCGCAGAATGAGCATTTAGATCCGTAGAGTTTTGCGTCTTCCATTGGCACTTAGTGTTCATTTAGAAAGAGTGTTAAGAATGAATTTAGATAAACCAGATTTGCGTTGAAACTATAGGAAGGTGCGCTCCTCGCATTAATATTAGATTAGTATTTATGCATTTGGTAAGCTATTCCGCATTAAGACAATGTTGTAATCATCGTACACAATATTGACGTATACCCTATTGATGCGTTATTGTAGCATTTGCAATATTGTTGTGATGCAATACATTATAACAAGACGTCTGAGTTGGATTTTATTTGAAGTATATTGCAACAATATCGTTTCAATTGTAACTCCTAAAGGATCAACGAAGTTTAAGTTTTGTTGTAGTTAATGTTTTTATTAGATGTTTAACCCCTATCTACCTGAGCGACCAAATATGGTCATCCGAAAATTTCAGCTTAAATCTGTGAGGGCAGTTTAATTCCCCTGACCGGTTTAAATTTTTTAACGGGCAGTACTAAGAGTTAAATTTTAGAATTTTTTTATTTTCAACCAAAAAAGGTAAATTTTTTATTTTAGGGAGAGACTCAAAGGCACTTATGTCTCAACCCCTAACTGCCTAACCGACCATATTTGATCCATCAAAATTTCAAGATTATCAAAATTTCAGCCAATTTTAAATGTCCATATCTTATGCAAAAATAACAATTTTTGAGTGTGATTTTTTTTCCCTTGTAGATGTTCAAATTGATCAATCTTTCCAAATAAAAGACTTTAAAAAATATTTATTGATATCCTCTAAAGCCCTCAAAGTGACAGTATCTCAAATTGTCACAAATTTGAAAATTTCCTCAAAATTAAATCTTTAGGTTTTTTATCAAATAAGATTAGCTCTAACATGAACAAAGTAACCACCATGTAAAACCAATGTTTTTGACCTATCATACTTGATTCCAAGTGAAAATGACTAAACGTGCATTTTTTTATGAATTTTCAAAGATAATTCTTATAAATTGATTATTAAATAATTCATAGCATGTTTCCAAAATTAAATTGTATGGTTGTTGTCTTATTGTCGTGCTCTACATATATTTAAGGTTTGTAAGTCATAAAAGTTGAGTACGACGAACATTATAACACGTTTAGTTTCTTAAGAAAACCCTTGGGCACTTAGGAGTTAAGATGTGTTATGATACATCTTTTGACCATTGGGAATGGAGAATAGACTTCATTTGAAGATTTTTTGCAGTTGCAAAGTTTGAGATTTCAATGTCCAATATGCAAAGGGCTTTCTAAGAATGCTCCAAACATGCGGTTTTTTCTTTATTTCACTTTCTTTTTTAATATATTTGTAAACATAAATTATATCTACTTTAAATATAATTTTTGGTATTAAATTTGTAAAATATTTATTTATTTTGAATTTTTATCTTGTTTTAAATGAAAAAATTATAAATATTTAAAATATCGTGCAATCATGTTGAAATTTTGTCATACCTCCGTAATGGTCATGACTATCTATAAAAATTTATAAATCACACAATTTGATATTTCAAGTATGCAACTTGAAGGGCTTTGACTTTGACTCACAAGTGAAGGCCTTTAGAGATTAGTTTGCTTTACAATTTGTATATAAACTAAGACTAATATATATTGCACACATGCATGATTTAAGCTTGTCTTAAACGATTGTTGGATATTGAGACATGTTAAGTGTTAGGATCAAGTACCATGCTTGATATACAGATGATGTGTTAATTTTGATATATCGTAAACCTTTTGCAATATAGTTGCAATCTTGATTGAATACTACAACAATGAAGAATCTATAATGAAAATACTACATATAAAATAGTACTACTTGATTTGCAATTAAAAAATTGGTTGTTCAATTCTTATTTGTATTCATAGCCTATTGTAGGTATTAATAACCACTTCAACTCAATGGAGAAATACAACTCCTGGCATCATTGGTGAGGAAATCGTTTTTGACAAAAATGTCAAAGGCAAAAAACTTTTTAGAACTTGGTATAATTTGCCAAAAATGAACTTTTATCTATTTTAAGATGCTAATGAATATATATATGTATATGTATATGTATATATAAATATGTATATATGTATGTATGTATATTCAACAATTCTTTGTCAAATGACTTGTGTGCTTAATTTATATTGTTCCAAAGTGTTTTTCATGTAGAGAAAGTACAAGCCCTTCTATGTAGAGAAAGTACATGTAGGAAAATCATTACTTTTTATGGCCTTCTAAATGTCATAGATGAAGGTCATAGGAGAACCTACTATTGACGTTAGACTACTCTTAATCTAACCTAACATTTTAGACTTATCTCCAAATGTCACTCTACATAGTTCATAAAGATAGGAATATCTCTCTGAGATGACTAGGAGATGGTATACATTAAATTTTCATGCAAACTATTGATTGTGGAACTCCTAGATTCCATGTGAGCAACCCTTTGACTCCCTAGAGAAAAATGACTCCTATAGTGAGGTTTAAGAATGTTATGGACAATCTTCACTTACAAAATGCTTCAATACAATACGCATTACAGTTGTTTGTAAAGTCAAGCAACGTAGCCTATATTTTGGAGGGTGTTTTCATGCTTGAAAAATACATTTCTGCTACATACTAATATGAACAAGTTGGCACCGAGCAACGGGTGAACATAGCTTTGGTGTGAGAGGACGATTTGATTCTCTCATGGGAACTTGAGTGTGCATTAGGGGAGCTTCTCTAGCTTTGATAAGGTGTAAAGTTCTAATCTCCCTAACAATGCAAAACTTTGTAAGTGGTTGAAAGCAAAGAAGCCTAAATTCGTTTTTGTTGTCTTTCAAGCCAAAATAACCTAGTTCTGCCGTGTCTTTGCTCAACTTTACAGATAACTCTTGGTTACTTCTGAAAACAGGTGTTGAATTTCAGAACTTGACTAATTGGAGTTGCATCCCATGGCCAACTCTCATACCCTAAGGGCATCTTCAATGAACATGACAGAATAACCCAACAAATAAAATTGCAACTATTGATTCCCATAGAATTAGAAATCCAGATCACTATCATTGACATCACATCCAAAATTATGTTGAATTTGAATTTTGAACATTTCTTATGTTGAAAATTTGAATTTAGAAATTGGATGATTCAGAAGGTTTTCAGAAGGTCGTCAAATTTACCATTAGAAAGATAGTAACGCTAGTTATTCTCTACATGATTCAGTAGTTCGGTGCATTTCAAACAAATCATAACAACATTCGTACAAAATTGTTTTGAAGACGTCAAGAAGCAGCCGAATTTTTTCGCCGTGCAACTAAAATTTGATACAATTGATCCAATTGATCCACACATATACAGTATCAAATATGGTCTCGTGAAAAACCTCAACTGTAGATCCACTTGCTACAATTTCAAGTCTAAATATACATAACTGACCAATTACAAGGTTTCCAGATCAAGTTGTAATTGTTTCAGCACTGAGGATCATTGAGAGGACATTCACATAGATCTCTTAAGCTAACGAGAGCTGCATACCATCTCTAATTCCTTCAGCGAGAGCTGCAAAAATTTCCTCATCGAGTTGAGTATCCTGATCACCTCTTACTCCTTTTCTTCAGCCTTTTCTGTGCCGCCAAAAACTCGACATCAGAGGGCTCCTCTACTGATTTATTAGACTTCATCACTCGCTTCTGTGCAGCCAAAAATTCTTCCTCTGATGGCTCCTCCATCGGTTTGCTAGACTTCCCTCCTTTCACACCTTTGCCTTTATTTCCATACTTGGCAGCAAGAGCTGACGCAAGAGAATCCATTTGTTTCTTCCCTCGATGATTGATCAATGCAGTGAGCTCTGAGGTGGAATCGCCGTTCTTCTTCTTCTTTTTCCTGCAGTCAATCACGTAACTTGTCCATCACTTACGTGGTCCACAAGATAGAGCACACATGCTTTTGCAAACTATGATGGGAAAACAATTGCAGTTACCAGGGAACCTTACTTTGGAGGAGCAAGAGGATTCGGATGCCGTGGAGTCTTGGAAACCTCTGAAGCCCATTTCCGATAAATTTTGTATTCTTTCAGCTGCCCAAATGATATAGCAGCGTCGATGATGTCCATAAACCGGTGGGAGTCAACCTGTGGATCGGAGCACATCATCTGGTTGAACACTCTGCACATCTCCAGGATAAATTTTCAGGCAATGCCCGTCATAATTTAGGTTTTGAAATCAACAAAACTTGAAAAAAGAAAAAGAAAAAGAAAATATGGAGCTCTATATCAGTAGCCATCACGGTATATTGACTAAGGTATGCACACCTATAAGTGTCCAAATAAGCATTTGAGCATGGCTCCAATTGTAAAACTTCCTTAATTCCTGTTCAGTCTTGTTGGCAATTGAATGACAATTCGAACTCATCTTCGCATGTATATTTTAGGCAAGAATCTAGTCACTTTTGGGTAAGGGTCCCAATCCTAGTAACTGAACAATCATGCAGAATTTTAAATGAGGGTCAAGTGGAGTTACTTTTTGAAGTCACCCTTGAATTTTTGGTATGAACTCACTAAGTCCTGTTCCTCCTCTTTCGAGCCTCGATAGGATACTGAGAAGGCGTCAATATCCTCCTCTGTCACCTGCAGAGTGGGGGAAGGAAGCCATTCATTTCAACCGAAGAACACAAAAAACAAAAAAAACAAAACAAAAAAAAGCAGAAGGAAAAGAAAACGAGCTCTGGAACAACAAAAGCACGGAAACCTCTGCTCCAATTATACCTGTTTGAACAAAGTCCTGAGAAACTTGTACAAGCTCTTCACAGCATCACCGTCCATATCCGCCGCATCCATCGATCCGGTCTGATCGTAGAGCTCACGTTTTTCAGGGTCGCCCAATATGGCCATCACGTTCTGCAGCTGCTGAAATTTCTCCTTCGCGTTCTGTGTCATCATGAGAGAAAAATTAGGGTTTGGTAACGAAACTGGGGAATTGAGAACGCAGGGGCGGGGGAGTGGAGACCACGCACCTCGTCGCCAGGGTTCTTGTCGGGATGCAAACGCAGGGCCGACTTGTGGTACGCCCTCCGAATCTCCTCATGGCTCGCCTTGGGGCTGACTCCCAGCACTTCGTACAGGCTGTGGCTCTCCGAGGTGTTAGGCTCATCGGCCATCTCGTGCTCGTCTTCCTCGTCCTCGTGCACTCTCTTCCTTCGCCCCATTCGTTGCTATTGCAAAACAGTCTCGGATGGCAACACAGGCTTTGGAGAAACCAGCAACTCGGGAAACAGAAGATTGAAGGAAGACAACGGGCTTCTCAAGGACGAGCAGAGGTCCGTTTCGCGCCATCCGGAGGTGGTTCGCGCCATTTGTCCCGGATGAAAGAGATGTGGCTTGGATGAATGTGTGGTAGATGGATGTATTGTCTGTGGTGTTCCGAAGTTGTTGATGCAACGGGACCGTTGATGCCAATTTGGCGTGGATGAATGATTTGGGATATGGATGAATGTGGGATTACTGACAGACAAGTTCAAGAATTTGAGGCTTAACCCCTAAATGCCTAGAGCCCTCTCCAAATTCGGCAGTTTTGCAAAAATGCATTATAAAATGCAACTTAGAGGGATATTTTGAACTTGATATATGAATAAAAGTTGTACATTATGAATTTTAGATTCTATCCACACGGTTAGATCTATGGTTGCTATTACCAATAATTTTGTATGAAATTTGAAACGTGAAATTCAAAATTATTTTGTAATTCAATTATGAATAAGATATTGACAATCTACGGATGAATTTTTTGGTGATTGGTTGAAATGTAATACTCTAAGTGTAGTGATTTTTGGAGATATTTTAGTTGCTTAATTTTATGAGTTGACTTTTTTTAGAGCACTTTAACACTGAAATCTTCAAAATTTTGGGTGAATCACTACAACATGAAATGAAGCATAAAAATTTCACAAATCATCCCCTTTCTAATCGGATCACATATGCATGAAGCTAACTTCCCATAGAATTTTACAGTAAAAATTCCACACTGCAAAAAGTGCATGACGAATGAGAAATTATGGATGAAATTTGTACATCGTCCAAAAAATGGACGCTTAGGTAGTTAGGGGTTAACCCGCAAGCGTCCACACTACAATTATCTGATCAAACCTCATCGATTCTTCACATTTTAAAATATATTACATTTTTCTGGTATTTTTCTCATTTTACATATTGTTAAACCAATTTTTTTTCATAATTTTTAAATAATTTTTTAAATAAATTATAAGATTTTTCAAAGTTGTTTCTTGTAAAAGTCATAGTAATTACAAAATGCTTAATATAGTATGAATTTTTTAGGGAAAATGTAAAAAATAGTGATGAACAACAAGGTGTAGGTGGCATGCTTCTTGAGCTTACATAAAAAGAAATTCAATAGAAAAACATGTTTTGAAATGTATATTAGAATTTTAGGATTTTGAGCTTTAAAGTGCTATAAAAAACGCAGTTTTAACAATTTTGAAGAACGGTAAATTGGACTAGAAAGTAGAAGGTAACCCCAACACTTCCTTAGTTGGGACCATTTTCATTTGAAATTAGGAATTAGATGAAAATCAGCGTTTGGCTGAAAAATAATCAAGCATGGCCCCACAGGGCTCCTTGCACGCTTAAGGGTTAAACATAAACATATGGCATGTTTTTCTTTGACTCATTGAATTAATTATGTGCGATAAGAACTCTAGTCTTTGTATGAAAAAGCTAGACCAAAAAACTACATCATACAACTCTAATATATAAATTGAACGCATTCTCCTATTCAACAAATATTTCAAATGCAAGGGCATTAAGATGTAACAATGGTTTGTGTTGCAACCTATGCACTCTCTACAATGGTCAATGTAGTCACATGCTCTCAATTCCAACAAAATATCCAAATATCGTGAGAACCATCATTTGCATGTTTGTCAAATTGTGAATAATTTAAAATCTATAAATGTCAACTTCCTTCAATTTTTGTGTACAACAATCTAAAATGATGTATACCAACATGCCAAGGCACAAAAAGTTTTTTTGAAGCTCTAAGAAAAAATTGACAAAATTTAAAGTAGTTCCAAATTATAGCGCACAAAACTGAGCTTTTAGACATGGCTAACTTTGAAATTAATTTTCTTTCAAATCACAATTGATTTTTTCTTCAAACTTCCATAGTAATGTGTTATATGTCGCATACTACAACTTTTGCATATCCACTTTTGGACTTCGCCCATTGATGCTCATGGTATGGTTGTTTGAATGAAAAAGTTTCAAGTCAATACTCAGTTTTGTACTACCATCCACTAAACACTCACAAAATGTAATTAAGAAATGTTTGAAGAATTCTGTTCAATACAATGCAAAGCGAAGAATTGAAATGCTAGATTACGATTTGCTACCCAGCACAAAATTGGTCCCCAAAATGCTACTACCTTAAAATCTCCTATCACAGCTATCCAGTAAGATAGCTGCTGCAAAACTGAAGATATACAATGAGTGAAACAACTCCGCCATGATCCATCTAAACACTCGACACCAGGACTTTCAGGTCATTCAACTACATACACAAGTGTAAACGAAGAAGCAGTATGCTTGAAACATAGCAATCACGGTTACATGGCTCTATTTTGCTATTTGTTGCAATTTGTGCACACAACCGACAAAACCAAAGTGGTCAACAATGGGAGAAAGAGTGAGAATTCTCCATGTAGATAGTTCCACTTAAAATGCCTGACTTCGGAGAATGTAGTTCTAGCATTCTTGAGTTTCTTGCTTTGTATATGGATCAGGAACTAAAAGCAAGAGAATTAATCATGCCATTCTTCATACAGTTGACACCCCGAATTCAGCCCGGAATTCAGACTGGACATTGTGTGATCTTCTATTACCACCCATGTGGTCATTTTGTATAAAGAGTCTGCCAAATCAATTATATTTGCCATCATCTAGGATTGTAGCAGCGCTATTTGGTGAGAAGAAGATTTTAACCAGCCAAATGGGCTTGATTCGGCTAATGATGAAGAATATGAGTTCTTGCATTAGACCCGAGACAAGGAAACATGAGAACGTGGTGATGCAACGTTGCCTCAGTGTAGGATTGAAGGCATACACCGCAGCAGACGAAGTGTCCACTGCACATGCACATTCAATCAAAGTTTTAGTTTGGTTTCAGTTCTAGACTCATCTTATCTCCACAAACATTGGTAGCTAGAAACAAGATTATTAAACTATGATTATGATTACATTAGGATTAGTGAACTTCAAATGGGAGATTAATGTGGAGAAAGAAAAAATTCCTACTTGTATTCATAGCCTAGGTATTTATAACCACTTGACTCAATGGAGAAATACAACTTCTGGCATCATTGGTGAGGAAATCGTCTTTGAAGGCAAGAAACTATGTTTTAGAAATTGCTATAATTTGCTATGAATTTCAAAAAATGAACTTTTATCTATTTTAAACGCTAATGAATCACAATTTCAAATTTTATTTCATGCCTCAATTACAATTATTTAGTTAAAAAGAATAATTTCAATTTTCTAAAAATTTATAATGTGAAGTTGGCTATAATATCGAATGTTTGTTGGAACATTTAGAGTAAGATAAAAGCACATAAAATACCATGCGAAACTTATTTGAAATACAGTAGTAATAAAGACGATTTGAAGAAATAATTACATGGAGGTGTTATTTTCTTCATTAAAAAAGCATAGAAATAGTGTAATTTAGTTGTCTAATATGTGGGCAATTGTTAAGTGTTAAATTTTTTCTTGAATCTAAATTGAAGTGATCTTTTTGACTTAAGCGACATTTTCAAAAGATCATTTTGATTTTGATTTCAGAAAGAAGAAAAAAAGAAAAAGTTTATATTCAACAATTCTTTTGCCCAGTAACTTATGTGTTTAATTTATACTGTTCCAATGTGTTTTTCATTCAGAGATGAAGGTCATAGGAGAATCTACTACTGACGTCAGACTACCCTTGATTGAACATAACATTTAGAACTATTTTAGCCTATATTTTGGTGGGTGTTTTCATACTTGGAAAAATACATTTCTGCCATGTACTGACCTGAGTAGGTTGGCACTAAGCAACAGGTGAACATGGGTTTGGTGTGGGGGTACGGTTTGATTTTTTCATAGGAAATTGAGTGTGCCTTGGAGGAGACTTTAGCTTTGATAAGGTGCAAGGTTCTAATCTCCCTGACAACGTAGAACATTGTGAGTGGTAAAAAAAAAGGGAGACAAAACTTGTTTTTGCCGTCTTTCATGCAAGGAAACCACACTACTAAAAAATCCTGTGACCATATCAACAGGAAAATGTTGATCACAACAATAGATTAGGACGAGTTGTCCTGGATTGTTGTTTTGGTGAAACTAATTCTATTTTTTGAAAAGAAAAAATGATCCACGATAAAATATATGAAACCTACCTGAAATTTTTCTTGCTTGCCCGAAAACAAATGTGTACTACCCAAGAAACAGTCGCTGCTATGGAAATTTTGGCTGCCTAAAAAACTTTCGGCAATTCAGTGCAATGACTAGGGCTGCCCAAAACACCACATAGAAATCTTCATGCAAGTCAATGAATTTTTTTGATAATAATAAATGAACGTAACCATTGGCAATTCTTTTGCCATGTAAATTTAATTTAGTTTTTCAAATTTATTTTACACTAGATCATGCAGGCATTTTTATTTTTAGATTTTTTTATAAAAAACAATTCAATTTTTTTGACAAATCGTGAAGGTTGGGAGTTGTTTTTTTTTTTCAGCGGACTTTGGATATTTTTAGTGATGTAAAAAAACTTTTTTCCAAATGTTTCTTTGTACTAGATCATGCAGGTTTTTTTCTATATCTAGAAAATAACCCAAAGAATTTTGAATTTTTATTTGGACAAAATCATAGTGGCTGCAAGTTTTTTTTTTTTCAACATGCATATTTTTGGCAATGTTAAAAACATTTATTTTCCAATGTTTATTTTATTTTATATTAGATAAACTTTTTTTCCATTTTTTTTCCATTTTATGCTTAATTCATTCAAAAATCATTTTTTCATTGTAAGTTTCAAATATATTTTTCAAATTTATTTGCAACCTTTTTTCCACTTTTTGACATTTCATTATATATACCTTTGTGTTTCAATTGAATTTTTTTGATTGTATGTTAGAGAAACAAGTTGTGGGTCTAATAACAAATAAAATTAAGTAAAACCTTGGATGTTCACTTTGAAATGAAGTAATGAAAGAGAGGTATATAGAATGAAATTGTAAAGTGCATAATTTTCGGATTGAATGAAAAAAAATTCATTGGTCATGTGAACCACCCAACCGGTTCACGGACCACGGTAAACCATTACCGTGGTGTTTGGTATCCTTTTCTACTATTTTAACCTTTATTTATAGTATTTTAGCTAGTAAGAATGATTGGCGTATTTTAGCCATTTACTATGTGTTTGTATTTAGAATTCTGACTTGCACTAGAAGTTTTGCTTGAATTTCATAAATAGGGCTTTTTGACCTTTTAACTATGAGTTTTTGGTGATTTTGTATCACTTGCCTGATATTTAGAAGCCATAGTTTTGTAGTACTCTTAATACAGTTTTGGTGTTGTACTCGTTGGAGGTTCCCAAGTGCTAATTTTATAAGTGGGAATTTATCTCACAGTTAACTAGGAGTAGAGTAAAAGTTTAGTGGGAGTAAATTAGAGTTTAATAGAGTAGAATTTTAGATGAATGTATTTTTGGGATGGATGAGTTAGGATGGAAGTTTCAAATCCTCTCTATAGTATTTAGGAAGTAGTTTTTGCCGTTGAAAGGGAGTGCATTGTTTTTGCACGATGAAGCCCTGCCAGTAGTAGAAGGGAGATTGGTTAGGCTAGAAAAGATTACTTGATTGACTGAATTCGTGAGGGAGAAGGGCAACGCTTTGCTAGAACGAGTATTGAATAGTTAGGGGGTTTTTTTTATTTTTTTATTTTTTTATTTGTTATTTATTTTTTATCAAAGGTAGGAGTTGGATGCTGTCGGTTTGCTTCGGAAGGAGCACATGCAACGCGAGTTTGGAGAGCTTCAATGCGAGTTCGATTGTGTTCTAGAATTTGGATGACATGTCGCAAAGTGTGACGAGGCGCAGCGCGGCCTGCAGCGAGAGAGGCGGTCTCAGCGGCCGGGATCCCAGAAACGAGCAGCGACGGCAAGGCAACTAACATCGGTGGACGACATCGAGGTGAGGCGCTGCTGGCGCTAAAACGAGGTTGGCCGCATGTGTTCGCAAAGGAAGGAGGGTTTTCTTCCACCGAGATTGCGGTACTGGGATCAAAGGCGTTCTATGGATTCGACGGAAGATGTGCAGTACCCCGGCACACGAGGCGTTGCTCCAGAAGATC
Source organism: Pohlia nutans (assembly GCA_022496805.1). Classification (NCBI taxonomy): domain Eukaryota; kingdom Viridiplantae; phylum Streptophyta; class Bryopsida; order Bryales; family Mniaceae; genus Pohlia; species Pohlia nutans. The sequence goes on along the minus strand of CM040089.1, from coordinate 36,610,400 downwards.
CTATTGAGACGTGCTGGTGCTGGCATCGTTGGAAGTAGACAAGCGCGATCGACTGAGGCAGCCGCGGCGATAGGGCACCAAACATGATTATGAGATGGAGCAGTGGGTGATCGAAGGAGTGGGACCATCCTCGATCGTGGTGTTGCGGCGTAGCTGTACTGCACGTAGCAGGACGTGTAGGAAGTACAAGAGCTCAAAATAGATGCGGACGTCTTCAAGCCCAGGAAGCAGGCGATTTGAGGAAGAGGGATTTGAGCGTGACGACCGTTCTAGGGAAGGCGAGCGTCATAGGTTAGGCTGTGGCAAGGTGCGGTCAAGCAACGAACCGACCATCCCCTGCTTCCTCCGTGTGACATTACGGAGAGTTGACAAGGGACATTAGAGAGGGAGGGGTTCACCACCTTTCTCTCTTCCCATCTGATACAATTTTGAGGTGATGTTCACCTCTTGACGCTTCATTAGTATGGAAGGGGGTTATTGGTGTTAAAAATTGCGATTTTTATTGCCATCTTGTTACCTTTTCATAGATTCTCGTTATATGAATGCACACAATGGTTGATGCTTAATTGAACATTTGTAGTTGCTCATTTCATTCCATTGGTAGTCGTGGTGCTTTTGGGTTACCGATGTGCGTGGCATTGCGCGGAAGCGCTGTCTAAATCACACAGGCCTTGATTTCATTGAGTTGCAAGAGTGTGGTTGACATTTGTGAATTAGGATTGCAAATTAGGTTTTTTGGGCACGACGCGGAAGCGCTGCCCAAAATTCTCCTAATCCACTTGCATTCTATGACTTATTAGTAGCAATTGTGACGTATTATGTCTTGGGTTTCCTTGCACTTAGTAGACATATTTTTGAGATTTTTAGTGTTAAATTTGACCCTTGTGAATGTTAATTGCCCATTTGGACCCCATTGGAAGTACTTTGAATGCCAAGGGCTATTTGGGTTGAATTTATGACAATTTGGTAATTTTTAGGCTCATTTTAGTGCTATGTTTTGTGCTGCCATTTTCATTTGAGGTTGCATGTGCTCATTATTTGCCCATTTAGACCCCATTTGGAGTACTTTGAGAACCTAGGGCTATTTGGTTTGAATTCATGGCATTTTGGCATTTTTCTAGACTCATTTAGTGTTATGAATTGTGCTGCCATTTTCATTTAAAGTTGCAATTTCACCTCTTGTTCTCATTATTTGCCCATTTAGACCCCATTTGAAGTACCTTGAATACTTAGGGCTATTTGGGTTGAATTCATGGTATTTTGGTATTTTTTGACTCATTTTAGTATTATGTTTTGCACTGTCATTTTCATTCAAGGTTGCAAAATCACCTATTGTGTTCATTAATTGCCCATTTAGACCCCATTGGAAGTACTTTGAATGCCAAGGGCTGTTCGGGTTGAATTCATGACATTTTTATATTTTTTAGACTCATTCTAGTACTAGGTTGTGTACTGCCATTTTCTCTTGAGGGCGCAAAATCCCGTCTTAGTCTAATTGTTTGGCCAATTACTCCCCACTTGGAGTTCCATGGGTACTTAGGATTGATGATGTTGGATTTATGTAATCTCTGTGTTTTGAGGTTAAATTGGCGCTCTCATTTGTGTTGCCCCTTTGTTGCAAGGGTCAAATCGGCCAATTTTCGCATTACATTTATTCTTTCATTGCCGTGACCAAAAAGTACATTCCATCCTCCCATTTCATAGGCGTCCATTGCTTGGTCTATTTATCACCCACCCCTCGGCCCAATATTATGACGCGTTAATCGGTCGCACGGTCAAAGTGCTAAAAGGTCAGAATGTTGTAGCAAACAATTAAAAGCTTTTGCAATTTTATTTTTTGAAAAGTTGTTCAAATTGAGTTCAAATTTTTTTTTGATTTTAAACTCAATTTAACCCGTAATGCTTTGAGAGACCATTTTCTAGTCGATGTCCCCTTTTATGAGCTACTCGAGATCAAAAATTTAAAAAATTGATTAAATTATAATTATTTTCTAATAGGAAATCAAGTATGCTTTTGAACCCAATTTGAATCATGCCAATCTAGGTTAAACTCCATTTAGTGGAACTTCAAAAAAAACAACACCTCTACATTGTCTTGTGTTATAAATTTTACTATTTAGGGTAAGTAATGTTGTTCTTTTAAGTACATCTATTTTATTTTTTTGCTTCTATTATGAAAAGTACAATTATAATCAATAATACCAAATTTAGAATTCTAAAAATATAAAATGTAATTTTAATGCTAATTGCTTCTAAATTCTATAAATGAAGTTCTAAAACTATTTTGGGAAATTAAACTGTAAGGATATTTTAAGAGGATTATAAGAATATTCTAAAATATTCTAGAATAATATAAAATATTTTGAAAAGATGCCAAAAAATTCGAAAATATTTTATTCTACAGTATTAATATTTTTTGATATTTCCCTATCTATTATTTTGCGTCATTAAATCAATTGATTTACAACATTAGAAACTTTTTTTGTTCAAATCTATGATACCCGTAGTACGAAAACACCTTTAAAAATAAGTAGTATAATATTATTATATTCTTTATATATATATATATATATATATATAATTTTACTATATTATTATATACAATGAACTCGTTGACTCTATCCTCAAAGAATTAATCTAAAATTTATATTTTTCAATTTAATTTTTAATGTTTTTGTAAAATTGATGCTTCATGATGCACTTTTCAACATTTTAAAATTGATAATTCTTGAAATTTGCTGGATTTCTGTTGATTCGGTCACGATATTCTTTATAGTGCCTAAACAAACAGAAATAAGACGATTTTTTTGGTGCCCGATAGAATGTTTGAAAATTAGTGAAAATGGTTATTACAATGCACAAAACATCAAAATGTTGTTGATTCGGTTGTCGTTTTCTAATATTGTTCATGTCCCCAATCAGAATGCACCGTTACGTCACTGGTGGCTCCTTTGCCATTAAGTGCTACTGCTTTGCTAAGACCCACAAAGAAGTGCAAAGCCAAGACTGTTGCTATTGTTTGTGCCTTTGTAGTGCATCCTTCTGCTATGAATGCCAAAAGAATGAAGGCCATAGGTATGTGGGTGACCGCTGCAACGAGGCGTTGGCAGGAGGCGTGGACGGCCAAGTATGTTTGGACAGAGGGTGTCTTTGACAATATAGAAGACATTGTTGGGGTGTTGTGCACCATTTGCACAACTTTTGATGGCTGAAGGAAGATCATGGTGCCCAAAGACGACAACCTCCAAAAGCATGAAGGGAAGACGTCTTGCCGTATAGGTGGCATCCCTTTGGCCGATATGACAGTGGGGGATACTTACACAAAGCTTGATTGTAAGCATCTAAAGAATTGCAAGTTGTGGGCATGGCGAAGACAGACTGACTCAGTGCTATAGCAAGTTGTCGGAGGTGTCCACGCTGAAAATAAGAGAAAGGGAGTACAATGGACTGTCTTGTTTGAAATTTTGAGTCATGGTTGTCCTATGATTGGTTATGAAAGAGTTCATATGTTATTAGATCACTTTAAGCATTAACAAAATAATGAACCTTGGAGATGCCCCCTATAGACCCCTTTCAAATAACCCCAACAAATGTTTTAATTTGTACTTTGGGATATGGGAAATGCTGCAACCTACTTTCCCTCACCCAAAGGCCTGACTGCAATGATGGCTCACTTTTGCGTGACCATCCTCCATTGGCCATCGTGAATCATATACAAATTACCATGTTGATGAGTTTGTGTATTCTAATCTTGAGCCTAGTACCTCTAAGGTCGACGTTTTTGTTTCTAATCAAATTTTTAATGTGAGTTTGGCCTATACACTAGCCCTTTGAGGCGCCACATAGTGGACGCTGAACAGATTCAAAATGTTCGAATGCCATCCAAATTGGACAATTTTCATCCACCAAAATTTCTCATGGTTCTTGTGCAAGTTGACTATCCTTTGTACGGGTTGGATTTTCAAAATAGGTTATTATGATTTTTGGAAAAACAACACAAGTGGTTTATGTCGAGTTTCATTCTTAGTTCAAAAAGTGAGACCTTAAAGATGATTTTCTAAAAGAAGTAGAATCAAATAATGGAAACCATACCATCTCGTAGTGCATGTTATTCCAATTTCATTACAATATATATATTTTAAATTCCGTTGATTCATGATTTTTAATTGATTTTCAAGAGATAACCTTGCAAAATTAATTAAAAATTATTAAAAAAATATATGATAAATTCAACAGTACAGATGTGATCTTCACATTGACATTTACAACTTTGCTTTGTACATCAACTCCAAATTGTAAAAATTGTAAAAGTATATGTTTTACACATGAATGAATGTAACCTCCAATTTTTGGCTCAATACAATAAAAACTTCAAATCCTTTTTATTCCTTTTATTGTATTTAGTGGAGCTAGTTACAGTCCTGATTTTTTTTAAAAAGGACACGTCCGGACACCTTAACATACTTGAATTTCTATAAGAGAAAAATATTTAGATAGCATAAGAGTGATATATATATATATATATATATATATAGAATAAAAAAAATTGGTCCAAAGTCGAACAAATATTCAACGATATGCTGCGCTAGGTACTATGGTGCACTAGAGTTACATGATTACAATCCTTTTTGATTTGTTGCGCCAGGTACCATGGTGCACCTGAGTTACATGGTTACAATCCTTTTTGATACCCATATCGGACCACCACCCAAGAACCAAGCTGAATTTTTAATTAATTTTGTCATTATATATGATTTTGTTTTGAATTTTCAAACTTAATCTGCATAGACCACTATCGATGTTAGTAGGGGAGCCAATACTCGTCTTCATTTCTAATCAGTTACGAACCTGGTATTCATAATTGATCACCAAACTACTACAATTAATGGACTTTGTGATAATTTGATTGGGAACTCCCGAAGTTGAAACAGGTGCTTGCATAGGTGACTGGAGTTTGTTCCTAACAGTTTCTGGTACTTATACCTTATCTAATACCATATCTAATACTCCTTCTTTGCTTCTAGAGTGTTCTGCTACAAGTCCCCCAACATGTTGTATGATGTGTTAGTAAAGTTGCAATGAAACTGTTTTTCAAATTGTTCTGCAAAAAAATAAAAAATAAAAAATGTTAGAAAAATTTGTGTCAATCTTGGTATCCATGCAAACACTAATCTAATCTACTACGTTGAATCGATGCCTGATGTCTTATCCCATTTCTGAAGTTTCAAGTTACCTCAACGAGAATGAAATCGACAAAAATTCTTCAAAGGCCCTTAGGGCCACTTTATGTGACGGGCCAAGACCAATTTGGATTTTGGAGGATGAATCCTCGCATGTGATTGGTCCAACGCATGAAATAAACCCCAAGGCCTTTACATGATGGAGTTAAGGCCATTCCCTGAAATTCTTATTCTAATGGAATGAAATTATTTTCTAATGCACTAAAGACAAAATCTGACATGGCCCCAAGAAAAAGAATTGGGTTAGACCAAAATGGAAACCCAATTCTCTTCCCTGAACCGTGTCAGAGCCCCCACCCTTCTTGGCCTGAGCCACTATTTTTCAGTGAATTGGCTTTGGCCAATGAAAATTTTATTGTCAAATTTTTGCCACCATCTTACTTGTTTTTGGGGTTGGCTCCTTTTACACTAGAAAAAATGGGCATAAACATGAATGAAATCGCCAAAGTCTTCTCATAAAAAACTAGAAATGCTCAAATGCTAGTATTTAGATGAAAGTGTTTTATAATAGATAATTTTGGAATGAGCATATGTACATGGATGATTCTATTCATTTTTTCCTTACTTGGCTACATTCTTAGGTGCGTGTAGCGCTACCAATGGAAAAACTTAAAATATTGGCCCAAGCCTGTCATGTAAAGTGGCCCTTACTGTTTTGCACATGGTTACAAATTTGTTTTTATCGACCATATAAGTTACAGCAAGTTCCATTCCTGTAGCATTATATTTGTCATGAAATCTTTGATTGGTCTAACACCCACATTCTCTTTGTATATTCGTCTTTCTTTCACATGGTTCACATAAACTAGTCAATTCATCAGCAAAATTGATTCAGTCATAGACTCGTCTACTCAAACAATAATCCTCAAATGGAATCGGTCTATTTCATGTGATACTCCAATCAACTACAGTTAGGACCAAACACATACCTCAGTTTCCTGCATTGTAATTACATATGTACCAAATTACCTCCTTAGTTGAAAACAAGAGAAAACAAGGTAACCATTCAATCATGATGGTACCCAACACCGTAAATCCATAAAAAAAAAGTCGTAGAACAGTACTCCATAACAGGATAGTCAGACAAGGTAGAGACACTTCACACACACGTGTGCTGTACCCAATCCTAGGCTCAATACATTTTAACAATGTCAAAAACCAAAGGGCTCTTGGAGGACTCATTATTTTGCTAATGGTAAAAATTGTTCCTAAAAAGCATTGGAATGAGACTATCGGGTGGATTTTGAGTGAACGTATGTATCTTTCAGTACTGAAGGCTTTGAAATCAGTTGTGCAAGATGCCTTTGTCATTGCAATCAGTGCGAAGGAGGTCACTGCAATTGATTAAACATCATGGTGTGGGGTATATGTCTATGTCGTCAAAGATTGGGAGAGAGTGCAACATTTGTTGCATTTCTCTTGTATGTTTGATGATGGTAGTGCTGATCGTTTGACATTAGTTATTATAAATGCCCTTTTCAATGAAGGGGGACTAACTCGTGAGGAGGTTGTTTGCAATTTGGTCTCCATTCATGGCAACCAAAATGGTTTGCAAGTTGGTACCAAATAGTACCATGTTTGCAAACTTACCAACAGCCAAAATGGTTTGCAAATGGTACCAACTTGCAAACAACCTCCTCACGAGTTAGGTACCTTTCATGGCAGCCAAAATGGTTTAACAATCTACATGAAGAAGATGACACCTTTCATGCTTGGGATTCATTGCACAAGCTATAGAATTAGCTTGGTCGTGCAGACATTGTTTAACTTCCCAATGATCTCTCGGTTCGAGAACATGTTGGGATCCATTTACATGTATTTCTGCAGAAGCAACAAGAAGCATGTTGAGCTTCAAAAGCTCGCTAGCCTCATCAAAACTAAGGGGATTAAAATGTTGGTGAATGTGACAACACGGTGGATTTCCATGAAGAGTCTAGCAACGAGGGTTTTGGACGAATACAACATGCTCATCATGAAGATGGGCCTAGGCATGACACAGGCCTTTGGAAAGAAGCATTGTGTTGCGGTCGTTGAGAATTTTGAAACCCTCGTTGAAATTGAGATCCTATTGTCATTGTCAGTCATTCAACCATTGTTCTCTTGTGTTCATCTTCTTTGCTCTCACAAGCACATGATGTTTTTATATGTGACTTCTTACAATTAGTGAAGGTGGTTCAAGGTGAGCTAGCGTCAAAGTACATTGACCGTATGACAATGTGGGACGAATATAACTTTACGGAGTATTACGAGTTGTTGCAGCTCAAACACAAGGCCATTCCCAAGGCATGGAAGGAACTGCCCGAAGATGTTGATTTGAAGTACTTGTATTTTGATTTTGGCAGTATCAATGTCTTCGCTCACTGCGATGATAAACCAACCGAGGAGCTAGCTGCAATTTGTGACAGAGGAGGAGTTGTAGTGCTGCCAGCTCAATGTGGAGTGCTAAGTTTCAGGTAAGTTTCTACTACCTTTATAATTTGTGTATGTGTGTGTGTTTTTTCTACAAGTTTTCTAAACTCTAACTCATTGTCTCATTTTGGAACCTCATGGTATGTTATATGATGTGCAGAGGTCATTGAAGCTTTCTCCAATGAGCTAGACCGAAGGTTTGCTCACCATGAGGTTTTAAATGCATTTAGCATCATATATCCTCAATATTGGCAACAAGAAGGTGCAGACGAGAGTTTTCGGAAGCATTTGCAAGTTCTCAAAGATCTCTACTGTGGCTCTTGCGTGGTGAATGAAGGGAAACCTTTAATCAAAGACACAACCTTTCTCAGCCCTGAAGATGCTCAATGCCTCAAGGTTGGACACTCAACAAGGCCTTTTTAAGGTCACTATGAAGGCTAACTACAAAGCCGCAGGTGCACCACCGTTTGGGGTGAACCCACTGATCAAGTTGCAGAGAACTTTTTTGTCCTCACGGCACTTGTTTAAGATCATTTTAGAGTACTTATTATTGGCTCAGATGGGTTGTGTATTTGTGTTGGGTTCTGTGGAGGATGAAAAATGCTTATTTTCCCTTAAATTCCTAAAATTGTGCCAAAGGAATAGGTTAGGGAAGCATGTACCCCTTGTTGTGCGCATGTATGGCCAAAAATATTTCACACTTAAATCCATTCCGTACAATGAGGCTATTGAGTCTTCAAAAGGTACTGTGAAGGTTGGCCGACAAGGGGATGTTTGATTTCTCTTGGCACCCGTATCCTCAATATTGATATTCTTTAGTTTCCATAATGCTATGCTAGGTTTGAAGCTCATGATTTCAAGATTTTTGCGTGTTCTTTGACCAAAAAATGCGACTGTTGGTATGAAGCTCATGATTTCAAGATTTCTGCGTGTTCTTTGACCAAAAAATGCGACTGTTGGTATGCTACTCTTTGATAAAAATGTTGGACTATTGGTGCTTGTTGAAGCCTGGTGATGATCTTTGCACTAGTAGAAATCTATGCCAATACTAACCGCAACCAAAATCGGTTGAGGTTCTTTTGACTAGCCTGATTTGCAGTCGTTAAACGATATATTACACGCACTGAAATTCTCAAAATTGCAGTCGCAAAACGAAAAAGAAAAAATTGAAGGCATTTAAGGATATCAGATCAGGTTGGTTAAAAGAGCCGTAACTGATTTCCACTGCAGTTCTTTTTGGCATAGTCTTCTACTAGTGTTGTTGAAGGCTGGACTAATGGTCCTTGTTGAAGGCTGGACTAATGGTCCTTTTTGAAGGTTGGAGTGTTGGACTTTCTTGAAGATTGGTCCTTGTACAAAGCAGAAGCTAACTGGTGGCCATTGTGCAAGAAGCGAGTTGTGGAGGGATGGGGGAAATCTAACATGGACTGTTTGTATGTGGTGTTAGCCTAACGTGGGTTGTTTGTATGTGGTTTCAATCTAATGTGGGTTGTTTGTATGTGTGTTGAACACTAGTGTTGCAATGAGCAGTGTTACTTTGCAACAAGGATTCAATTCCCTCATTAGTGACTATGAGATTATAATTTGTCATTAGAATTTCTCAAGTGTAGGATTGGATTCTTCACATGTAATTGTGTTTATGTGTAGATTGATAATTCTTCACATGTAATTGTGTCTTTCTTGTACATTGATCAATCTTCATATGACTCATTCACATTTATCACTTCAATGATAAGTATGACACTGCCAAATTATTTGTATGAAGTTTAGTGCATAACATGTTCCTATAATTGTGAAAAATGAATGATGTATGTCCTTTTTTTCACATTCGTTTTAGTCAACTAGCATTTCCATACAGGGAAAAAAATGGTACATAGCCATTTATGCTTTGGTCATTTTCATCTCTGGTCGCAAAGTCATTTTCCATCAAAAAAAAAATTCTTTAGTCAAATTACTATTATTTGCAAACGAATTTTATATTTACTTTTCTACTTCGGCCTGTGAAAGTACATAACATTATAGAGCATTTCATGAAGTCCCCCTTTTCTATAATTGGCACGTTACATGTATCCAGGGTCATTGACTTCATGAGCATGGATGTGAGTATGGACAGTCTTAACTTCTCAGGGAGTGCACTATTCAATAAAGCCAGGAATCACGTACGTGCATCCTCCTTATTAAAACACCCCTATATACATTTTTTTTGGCTAAAATCAAGCAATATATGTACAAATCTCACAGCCTCAAAATACATTTTCTTATGTACACAAGGGCTAAAAATGAGGAATTTAACTCCAAGCCCCATGTATATCTACTTTCCGCTCAATTGAAAAATGTCTTCCATACATACATTTTGTACATGCTTGTTCTAAATAATACCCTTGTTGTGCATGCACATGTATAATTACAGTACTTGAAGAGTGCACTCCCTGGGCTTAACTTCAAACACGTGAATTACCATGGGGACCTACAAAAATGGGAGAACTCAAGATTTAAGCATGGCTCTTGAAAGGAGAACCACATTCTGCCAGTGGTACGACTTGTTGTCGAAGGTGAAAACTAGATCTCATTAACCCTTTAGTGCCCAGAAGACTACATTGTGGTCACTCTTGTGTCAAAAACGCAAATAACAAAAAATCCGTGAAGAATTGGATGTTGAATTGTAATGTTCAGAGTTGGAAATTCAGAATATACATCTTCTTGAAAAATAAAATTTCAATTTGGAGTTGTACATCTATCAAAATATTTGTGAACAAAATGCAAAAAAGCTGCAAATACTTGAAAATAAAGTAAATACTTACAAATACAACACATGTACAATGTGGTATTTCTTGTGTTTGGAAGTTTGTTATCTTATGTAATTTTTTTGGATTGTCTTTCTCTTCTTCATATTCTACTAGTATTCCGATCTTGATCAATGTACCAACTCCTTTCATGCTTTGCCAAATAAACTTTTGTTCCAAACCGTATATGGATAAGTCACTCTCACTCATAAAATTAACAATAATTATGTGTGAGTCCGTTCTTGACATAAAAGATTGCAATGAAGAGATGTTGACATAGGTCATTGCTGAACCTCTTCACTTTCATTTGTAAAAATTTAACTCAAGTTCTATTTAACTTTGAAGTTACACACCCTTCAAAGTCTCATTTTTGAGTGTGCATTATACACTTCAAAGACATATCCTAATCTTCCAATCCAACACTCCGATCTTGCCAAAGTTTGACATGCATATGTTTGATTAAGCTATGCCTATATTTATACCGTTAAATACTATAAATAATATTACAAATTTCAACACACAAAGTTTAAAGAAAAAATCACCCAAAAACTGTGGTTTCTCTAGATGCACCTTTGGAACTAAAGGGTTAAAAGATGATCAATTGATCCAGTTATAAAAGCAGGACATCCTAAACTACTCTATTATAATATGTAGTCCCAATAGCTACCCGTCCATAACATTCAGTAGCCTCTGTAACTGCTGCCTTCCCCCAACAGAATGACGTGGAATATCCCACATCATTTCATCCCCCTAATGAAATGATGTGGGATATTCCACATCACATCAATAGCCATGGGAGCATGTGGCACTAAGCAAGAGCAATCAACCATGGTGAATAGTAATCGAAAGCATTCACTCAATCACAATTCAACAGTATTTTGTAATTGTTTATTTGATTCAATAGTCCATTCAATTACGAAACACTAGGCACTCCATATAATAAAGGTGTATGAAACTACAGTGACCTTCAAAAGTGTCCCAATATTTCTAATTTGGAAGTTTGGTGAGTCACCAAATAGTGATTGCATGCTAGACTGACATGGCATCAATTTAGTTACATTCTATTATCAGTAAGGTAATCGAGGAGCAAGTCTTGCCACTTGTCTCTACATGCATGTGCATGGATTGAAGCTCTAGATATTTCCTCTTCATTGGGACAATTTTGAAAGTCCATATGAGTGAATCTTGTGTGCATAGCAAGTGAAGTGTACATGCATTGTGAATTGCTTGGTTTGTGTTCTGTTGTGTGTATCTGTTCTTCTTGCGTCATATATTTGTTTTTTTTGTGTTTAACTTCACAAGTGAAAATGGTGAGACCATTGTCCCAGGGGAAGCAACAAAATGTACTCTCTTTGCTTCAAAAAGGTTGTAGTGTGAGAGAGATAGCAAAGTCTTTGCATGTTGGTAAATCAAGTGTACAGAGGCTCTGTAAGAAGCATTTTCCAGATGCAAAGCTTTCAGTTGGAGGTAGACCACGCAAGTTGACAAGTGCAATGGAGCGGTCTTGTGTAACTAGTGTAACTAGAGGGAAGGTGTCTACTGCAAGAGAAGCTACTAAACAGGTGCAAGAAGTTATTGGAGTACAAGTCAGTGAAGTTACTGTATGCCGTGGACTTTGTAGAGCAGGTTTGCAATCGCATGTGAAAGAAAAGAAGCCACATTTATCAAGCAATAATATTAGGGCTCGCTTAGAATTTGCTAGAAAGTATCGGCACTGGACTATTGATGATTGGAGTCACGTGATATTCTCAGATGAGACTAAAATTAATAGATTTTCTTCAGATGGGAGAGTTTGGTGTTGGGTTCGTGATCCCCAAGAACTTTCAGAGCGGACTGTTATTCCGACTGTTAAGCATGGTGGTGGTTCTGTGATGATATGGGGATGTATGTGTATACATGGACCTGGCATGATGTATAGAATTGAAGGTCGCCTCAATCAGCATGGTTATCAAAAAATCTTGGAGGAGCATCTCTATGGCACAATTCAAAAATATAATTTAGATGCATCAGAAGTCATATTTCAACAGGAGAATGCACCTATACATAGCAGTAATAGTATGAAACAATGGTTTTCTAGGCAACCTTTTGGTGTCATATCTTGGCCTGCTCAGTCTCCAGATTTGAATCCTATAGAAAATCTATGGGCAATTTTGAAAAGGAGATTAAACCGATATGATACACCACCAAAAGGGATACTTGAATTATGGTCTCATGTAGAAGATACCTTCCCTTCTATCACTGTTGATGATTGCAAGAGACTTATAGAATCAATGCCCAGACAAATAGCAGCTGTATTTAAATCCAAAGGAAAATGAACAAAGTGGTGAGGAATTTCCATGTTGGACCTTCAAAAGTGTCCCAATATACAGAGTAGCTTTAGGTTTTTTTCCCTTCTCATTGAGTGCTTCAATTTTGTTGGAATTTTTGTAAACAATTAGTACACTGTATGTACTATTTCAATAAATTTACTACATTCCATTCCATGAATTTCTCTTGCCTACATTGTTTTTTGAATGTAACATGTACAAACATTGGGACAGTTTTGAAGGTCACAGTAAAAGGCAGCCTTTAGAAAGCTACTGAATGTTATGTCTGACAAGGTCTTTTGAAGGTCATTTTCCCAAAATATCATAAAAAACCTTCTGGGATCGATGCTCCGAACCCATTTGCTTGCGGTCTAAATTTAGTGGCGATGGTCGCCTCAGGATTTGGGTGTCAGAATTCGTAGCACAAAAGAGACAAACCTTTTCCTCACTCCCGCGGTGCCTGTCCGTCAGTTTTTGAATAACTTACTTCGCCGTCGAGTTTCGAGTGTTCGAGATGGCCGCGGAGGCTGCTGCCGCTCCTGTTGCAATTGGGAGGGTGGCGATGGCGAAGACGACGAGAATCAGAATGGCACTTTATTCTTCTTGTGAGGACTCTCTCTACCTCATCCTTGTCTCTTTTTCAAATTTCTTTCTCTTTGAGCTTTGGTTCCACACTTCATTGTCTGCTTGGATCGATAGGAGCACCGTTGCCACGCACGGGATGGTGGGGTTGTTACTAGTCTGAATGTTGAAACTTGAGATGCCCATTTTCGATGTCTTACTAGAAACTACGTACGGCAGTGTAGAAGAGTAGGGCTTACCTCAAGAAGGGTTCTGAACGACGTTGTAGCAGATTCCCTGAAGCTCACCTCCGAGCTCACACGAGTACCGACACGTGTAATGTTTCACGTGTATTGAGGCTATAGTCGGGGAAGCACTTCTGCTTCAGTCAGTAACTTTGGTACTGTAGTATCTTAGTCAGCGCCTGCCCTCTCAAACCGAGGGAAATTTGCAGGGGTTGTGACACCGTAAACGAAAGAGCTTCGCTGCAGCAAATCGTCGAGTGCACCTGACGGGCAGTATGTTGCCGGGTGTCGAAGTGGCGCGGAGGCGCCGGATGCGAGCTCCAGCGCAGCGAAGAGAATTGGACCCGCCCAGTACTCATTCGTCCAACTCGGCAACGGAAGGGCGTCGCTCCAGAGGGAGCAGTAACCCGGGCTCGTCTAATTTGGCTCACCATCACCATCATCACCACCACCATCATCACCACCATCACCACCACTACCATCACCATTCGTCGTCTCGCTCGGCCGGCCGGTCCCCGGCAGCGCTGTCCACCCAAGTTCGTCGACTGGTACTTCGCTCAGGACGTCTTCACACCATTTCATGTTTGTTTCTTCTAGTTCTGTCCAGTGGAGTAGTGTGCTTACGTGGATTCTTGTCTGGGTCTCCAGCAAGACCTTCTCCAGGAGCAGCGCGCAGCCACCTCTCAGCAGCAGAACAGCAACTTGAGCTTGCTAACTTCGTCCAGTTCTCGAGATGCTCGAGCAACAGCTTCGCCAGGATCCCGGGGTCTGCGAGGCTACCGAGGAGAGGAATCCAGGCTGTCCCCACTGGCGATGCTGTTGCAGGGTCAAGCCCATGAGCGAAGGTTGCAAGGGGCCGCCATGGAGGCTCGTGATCGACTGGACGAACGCTTGCGCGCGGCAGCTCTTCCCCCTCGATTCTCTGCAAATCCTCCCAGGTTTGTAATTCCTCGGATCTCCTTGCAATGGAATCACTTCTCTGTCCCTGCCACTTGCGATTTGGATCGTCCCACATTGCTCTCAAGAGAAAGATTCAGAGGATGAAATTTGGGACCAATCTTGTGCGCTGCTGATCCATGTCAGGCAATCAAGCTTGGCGGCAGCGACAGGAGCCACACAGTACGAGATGAGCGTGCTGTTCTCGGACACGGATGACGAGGAGAATCTGTGGAGCGACGACGAGGACTGGGAGCGGACCATGCGGGAGTGGCTGGCGGCATGGGCTCCCAGTTTGGAAGACCGGTGGCAACCGGACCTGTTTGGTGGAAACCAGCACCATCACCGCTCTGCAGCCGCAGGAGCAGAGGGCACGGTCGTCCTTCACCCTCCCCACAAACCTAGAGTAGCGGGAATGAGCAAAGCGGACATCGATGCAATCAAGCACGAGACTTACGGGTCGAAGAAAGCAGCAGCCGAGAGCAGTCGGGAGCAAGAGGATTGCCCCGTTTGTCTGGAGAAGTTTCTGGTCGGGCAGGGGCTTCTAGCTCTGCCGTGCAACCACAAGTTTCATCCCAACTGTCTCACGCCATGGCTCGAAGGCCACGAGCAGTGCCCGTATTGCCGAGCTCGAATCAGCGAGGGCCCTCCAACACCCGTCCCACAACAGCCACAACAACAGAGGGCGAGTACTAGTGTCGTCGTCACAGAGAACGCTCCTCATTCGAACTACTTTGTGTCTTGGATATCGGCTGTTGAACAGGGGATGTCTAGGTTGAGTCATGGATCCTCCTGACCCACGTTATGTCCGGTTTTGTATATGGTAGAAGAAGACATTAGTGGTATCCGAGGTACAATCAGCATGGACTTTGTGCATATATGTATAGTCTGCATGGACCAGAATTTTAGGATGGGTGGGGTACCTGGTAAGGACGGGGCATCGCATTCCGGTGTGAGAGACGCCACGCTTTTATGAACACACCTTGCCGATTTCCATAATTATGGTGGAGACTAGAGTCAGCACTGCCAGAGGTACAAATTGAGATTACCAACTTATTGCCTTTGTACTTTCGTGAGAATGTGCTCGAGTGTTCACCACGTAGAAGTCCAAAGTAGATGTCCACTGGAAATGCAATCTCACAAAGACTTGGCTTCATAGATGAGTTTCATAGCAGTTTGTGTATTTCACGATGTGAATATTTGTATGTGCCATGGACAACTAGAAAACAAGCTCACTACAAATAGACACTAAACCTTCAGTCAGTACGGGCCTCTTCTTTCGGGAGGAGTGGTGGGAACGCAAAATCCATCGTCCGCCTCCCCTGTATCATCATCGTAATCAGCGTCGCTGGAGTTGTCTTCCCATGTTGTCGTTCCTCTGGGATGCGGAGCTTCATCCTCCAACTGCCCTCTTCCTGTTAAATTCACGACCAATTCAATGCGTTGTCAAATATAAGGTAACCACTGTCAACTACTGGACATTTGATGACACAACAAGGATGCATGTCGGACACTATACATCAAGTTAAAGCAGGCATACAGACTCAGCTTACTCTAATCTATGTCGCGGTCCACAAGGCAACACTAAGCAATTCTGGGTTTAATCCTTATTGCCTGCACAGAAAATAGAAAGCACTGTACAGTGGAGTACAAAAAGTGAACGTAATTTCACTCTTCATTTGTTAAAAACAATAGAAAATAAAGAAAAATCTAAAATGAGAAGCTTGGAACCAAATTTGGCCATTTTGTAGTACACAAGATGGACTACACA
Source organism: Pohlia nutans (assembly GCA_022496805.1). Lineage (NCBI taxonomy): Eukaryota > Viridiplantae > Streptophyta > Bryopsida > Bryales > Mniaceae > Pohlia > Pohlia nutans. Next base: position 36,594,149 of record CM040089.1, on the reverse strand, counting down.
TACAATTCAATTGTGATCTTAAAAACATATATACATATCTATTCAAAATCTAAAATTCAAAATCTAGAACTTTCATTTGTATATCAATTCCAAAATATTCTTCTAAATAGTAGTTTATGATGAATTTTCTCAAATTGTCGATTCCAGGGACACCCTGGTACGTTTAGGGGTTAAGGGTTCAGCAGTTTCTTTCGAAACAACACACATAAAAGTCGGTTCGCGCACCTGGTAGGTTTCGTTGAACTATTTCTCTTGGGGCTTCCTGCCGACTTGAACTCTCGCGGCGTAAAACGTATGGATCTCTGACGGGTTGAAGACCTGCTTCGGGAAAGACTTGCACCGGTGACGCTTCTGTGGATGCATCCATTTCTGAACGCTTTCTGAGTCTTTTCCTCGCGCTTGCAGGCCCGTGTCTATGGAAGGTGGGAATCTCTTCACTTGCATCCTCGGTGTCTGGAAGATTCCGACGTGCATCTTCGCTGTCCGGAAGATTACGATGCGCGTCCTCGCTGTCCTGAAGATTTCGATGCGCATCCTCACTGTCCTGCAGATTATGATGTGCATCGTCGCTGTCCTGTATATTCTGACGTGTACCTTCGTTGGTCTGTGGATTGTTAGGTGCATAAGGCACTGGTGTGGGCTGATTAATGCTGGTTCTTCGCTGAGTAACACTTGTTCTTCCCGCACTTCCTGAATGTATTCCATACCGGGATATTAGTAATGCAGGTGAAGCTTCCGGCTACATCATTGCTCGACGGTTAATCTCATCGCCGATCTCATCCCAGCGCAAACCAGTGCCTACGCAGAATGAGTGTCCAAGCAAGACCTGCACTAGTCATAGTGAGCTATTCAGGGATGGCCAGATCATACGTATCGAAAGGAATTGTCGGCAAACCTGACAAGTCAGACCAGATGGCCGTCTCATCTGATCTGTGAGCAGAACCTGGAGTCATCTCGGATCCGTTGCCTCTTCGAGCGGAATCATGTGATGTGGCACGGCCTTGAGAGCCCTCTCTGCAACTGGGACCTGCGCTATTTTGATTGGCTGCATCACGAGCTTGACCGGTGCTCTCATCTGCCCCATGCAACTGCGAACTCATCATCGTTGCCAGGACTAAAGTTGCATCGAAGTCGCTGTGGGCTGAATCGTCTAAGCCAAATCTTGGTGCAATGAGCACCGGTCTGTTCAACAACATTACATCTCGCTCAGACACAACATGATGCAGCTGGAAAACAATATCATCACGTATTTGAGTGTATAAAACAGGTCATTCGTCACCAGAACTCGGTAAATCCTCAGGAACCAATGCATGAGTGATGGCAGACATACTTGCCAGCCTTGTCAAAGTACATGTGCATATCAGCTTCCGCTCCCTCACAAAATGCCATGAAAGCCTGTGAGAATAACGAGAATTTGTTCAGAGATTCCAACTCACAACAGTAGCAGCCATGATATCATGTGTACTATATTCGCGAAAATATTGCAAGCAGCGACAATTAACTGAAGCCAGTCGGTGTTGTCCAGCAGTAAAACTAGAATGCCAACAAAAGAATGAGCGCGTATGAGTTGTACCTTCAGTTCTTTAACGCTGAAAGTCACATCCACCGGTGCTCCTTTGTGGGTATATGCTGATAACTCCTCGGAGGGGTCAATCCAAAGCTGCGTATGAAGAGCTCCATCTGTCGTGTCTGCACTTCCACAAGAGGTAGTATGCAACAATGTGCGTAAGACTCACGCTCTAACAACCATGCATTACCCTGCATTATGTACCATTCCTTCCAAAACGCAATTCAGAATGTGCATGTTTGATCACCGGAAGAGAACATCAACTCGGACAAAACCATGCCACTGAAAAGACAAACTTTGTAGACCTCAAGCAAGCTCCAACATTCGAAGCTGAGAGATGAAATATGGCTACTTCACCTCTTGCAGGGTCTATATAGCTTTTCAATTCAATCGCTTTTGCTTCACTATCAGAGTCTATGTCAGTGGATGCGGGTTCTGTCGCAATCAATGTTATCTCTTGGAGAGAAGACTGAAAATGTCCCAGAAGTCTGCCAAGATCCTTGGGCTTTATAACCAAATGGCTGGGAAAAGAGCTCCGCTCCACCATCACATTCTGCATTTCTGTGTCATTGTTACAGGTGATCCAGTATGTTTTCCTGATTCCTGCACACCACATGGACAACAGAAGGTAAACTCGATGCCTTGTGAACACAGAAATCTACACATGCTTGTCCTGCGGGTGTGCTTGTACTACTGCAACAGAACTGCAATGCTATTCATCAAATAAAACGAGTCTCCTACAAACTCACTTCCAAGTCCTTCAATGCATGTTAACCCATAAAAGGACATGCTAAGCCGCACGGGCTTACTTTCTTATTGGGATAATCTTGTTCATAACTTCTACTTTGTTGAACCAAATGGGGTTCTTAAAATGCCAAAACAAACATATTTGAGGCATATATATTTCTTTGAATAGAACCAAAGTAAATCAAAAAGAGAATCATGCTGAAAATGGAGTTCCAAAGAGATTTTGGATGTGCGAATCAGGAAAGCCATGTCCTCTAAGGGTTAAGCACTCAAATCCGTTCCAGCGAATGTTGTTAACTCGTTTGCTTCCGAACCGACGGGTGGGCGCATCAATGGTGTCAGAAAAGTGCCAATTACTTTTTTTCAATTTGAAACTGTTCACATGGAGAACATCAACCTGTGATGAACTATGTTAATGGTTAAGCACTGATATTTCAGACGACAAATACCCCTGAAAAGGACTGAATAGACGGAATGCTCAGTTCAACCCTGTCCAAAGCAAAGGGATTACCGTTTACGCACTGAATGGTCCACTGAAGCTTGTTCGGGTCCCTGTCCGACAAGGTTATGGTCAACCGCTCCATACTGCCAGGCGGTGTCCGGAACACTGTGCACACAGACTGGAAAAACACAGGCCTGTTATGTTGAGAAATAAGTTTGCCTCGTTTACAGAATCGTCCAACGTATCAGGAAACCTTTTCAATAATGCGCTGTCGCTACTAAAATGAAGTCTAAATTCCGAGGCAGGTGAAAAGAATCCCTAAATAAACCTAAAGATGATGAAATTCGATAGGATGTATCACCTTCAGCAAAACACTGCACGCGAGATTCGGTGTATGCACACGGAATGCGTCGAAGAATTGGCCCTTGAAAGTCACCGACAAGAACGCCGACCATGCCGAATTGAGTGTGCGCAGCGATAGCTGCAACCCGTTCAACAATTGTCACCTCACAGTAAACTCGCATTACAATCAAAAATAGTACCAAAATCTGAAATGCAGTTGACAAAGCGCACACACGCTCACCTTGTCAGGCAGAACTTCGATAAGGAGCTCGCTGCCGACGCGATACAGACAGTTCACGGACCTATTCAGACTCTTGATTTGGTTTCCAGAAAGTACGCACTCCATTTCTTCCTCCGTCTCACTCCACGACACTTACACCTCCTTCCAAACCTCTTCAACTGCCGCTCCCCTCGCAACTCAAGCTCCTCCAACACATCTTCTCAACACGATTTCTGGAGCTATAATTCTTCCAAATCGATTCAACGAGCACTCTGATTTCAGCTTCCAATAAACTTTTGCAAATTCGCAAAAGGCTTTCTAATCAGATCACAAGAGTCACAACTACTCGTTAGAACACAGATTGTTCACAGAGCTATTCAGACTCTTAATTTGGTTTCCAGACAGCACGCACTCCGTTTCTTCTTCCGTCTCACTCCCAAACCCTGAAGCCTCCTTCCAAACAGTCTTCAACCGCCGCTCACCTCGCACCCCAAGCTCCTCCGCCGCATCTCCTCGGCGTGATTTCTGGAGCTATAATTCTTCGAAATCGATTCAACGAGCACTCTGATTTCAGCTCTAGTAAACTCTTTGCAAATTCGCAACAGAGTTCCCAATCAGAACTTTCCCAAACACAACAGTCACAGCTACTCATTAGATTTTTATGGCTACTATTCAGATCGTTATCAATTGCTATTACAGCCAGAAGGCATTCAAGTTCAATAACCAAACCGCGAACTAGAAAATCACAATCCATGAAAAGGGAAATTGACAAACTTGTCAATGACGCTGCTGGCGGGAGCTGGGAGCTTCGTAGAGAAAAGGAGGGAAAGGAATTGATCGGGCCCTACATGTACATATTTTGCAGACGGTGACCTGGATCTACGGATTTCGCTGAATGAGCATTTAGAGCCGTAGAGTTTTGCTTCTTCCATTGGCACTTAGTGTTCATTTCGAAAGAGTGTTAGGAGTGAATTTAGATAGACCAAAACGCATTTAACCCCTAAACGTAAGAGGATACTAGTGTACAAATTTAGAAGAATATTTTGGAATTAGTATACAAATAGAAGTTCTAGATTTTGAATTTTAGGTTCCATAGTATGGTTCGATTGACCAATACTATCACCAATATTTTGTTACAAAATTTGAATGTTTGAGTTATCTTATTTTGATTAGAGACAAAATAGTATCATTTTTTGAGTGAAATTTGTTGGAGTGGATTGGGAATGAGATACTCTTAACGTGATGATTCTTTAAAAAAATTGTGCTAATTAAACCTATGATGGCATTCTTGCATGGGTACTTTTGAACTATAGTCAATGCAATTTTGGCTTGGTTAACAACTTGACATACTCCTACATTTGTAATTTTAGAGAATTATGTACTCTTGTATTACCAAATTCAACCAAATTCACAAAGTTTAGTTTTTTACTTTGTGACGTTTAGGGGTTAAAGTATCGGAAGGTACCCTCTTCTCGCAGCAATACTAAATTAGTATTGTTGCATTTGGTATACTGTAGACATTTGAGTTAACCGAAAACAAAATGGGAGTTGAAGAGGAGTTGGAGAGGAGTCTCCTCTCTATAATTAATTTTTCTAACAACCATTGTATATGAATAGTCCCCATGGTCGGGGCACTTGGCTTGGGGGAGCGGATGGGAACTCTCCTCTAGCATTGGGGAGGTCTCGAGTTCCACATCTTACGGTGGCGCAGGGTCTTGCTTTAGATTATTCTCCAACTCACCATAGACTAGTTTTGCTGTTTTTTTGAACTGAAAATGAGTTGAAGGTAAGTATGAGGTGAGTTTCCACTTTGAGACACTCTTTTCGGTTAACTCTATTGTATCACAATATTGACGCATATCCTATTGCTACGTTAATGTTGTATTTGCAATATTTTGTGATGCAATATATCACAACAATACTTGGAACTTGAATTGTATTGAAAGTATATTGCAATAATATTGTTTCAATGTTAACCCCTAAAGAACCACCCATCCATTTTTTGGATGGTTTCTATCAAAGGCCCAAAAAGTAAAGTGTTTTAGTTTTGTTGAAGTTGATATTTGCATTAAATGTTTAAGTTGTGTTATGATACATCTTTTGACTGTTGGGATTGGAGAATAGGGTTCATTTGAAGATTTTACGCCGTCGAGAAATTTGAAATTTGAAATGATTGAAATTTGAAAAGAGAGTGCTCAGTCTTTTGGATTCAGACCGAGGAGCTTGATTGTCGCTGGACGGTTTTATTAGTGCAGGAATGTCTTCTTGAAAATTTTGCACACTAGGGTAACATTCCGAGAGGATCAGGCACATTTACTTTCTTGCAATGTGACGATGGCAACGAGAAAGGTTCCTTTGAAAATGGAGGAGATGGATAGTGAGTTTAGTTTTCTCCTGCCATATATCGCAGATATACAATCTTCTTGAACGCAATCTGCATCCCTCGATCTCTATCCAGCATTGGAGGAGTTAAGAGAATGCTTTTTGACGGGCGCTCTGGCTGTCTCCACAGTAAAAGTGTGTAGTTTCTGTAATGTAGGAAAATTGGACCCCCTGGTGCAAATCATCTGTAACTTGTGTGAAAATGACTTCAGTTTGACACGATCGATACGACACTGTCGATCTTGTAGTACAGAACAAGAGCTTTAAAACGATGTGTATTGCAATCAGAAATCCGAGGTAAAATGAGAAAATGCCGCCGTTGCAAAGTTCAGTGATGCAGATGGCCATATTGGATGTTTTAGACGCTTAGGGGTGAAGTCCTTTGAGACGGACACAACCGACTGAAAATACAAGATTTTTGCTTCCTTAGTCAATGTAGGCTCACGCGGTACATACGAGAAATCCTGGAGCTTCGACAGGCCAAAGCGCAACCTGGAGCAAGGTCAGGAGCGGCAGCCAATGGGGGATGCCGGAAACGAGAGGCGGGGGATAGCGGGCGACGTGGCCTCACGGAAGTGATCGGAACCAGGAAGCCGTGGTGATGAGATTTCGGAATTCGTGCAGCAGGGAGTCTCGTCGTTGTTGTTGTTGTCGCAACAATTCAAAGTGCTGTGGGGATGGCGATGGCGATGAGCTTGAGCATGTGCAGCAACTCAGGAGCTACGCTGCACCTACGCTCTAACTTTCTGTCGTCTCTCCCGGCGCAGCTGCTGCCCTCCCGAGGGCGCCCGCCTGCCTCCTCCATCGCCATTACCAATTCCTCGCAGGAGCCGCCTCTCGTTCCCCGCCGCTGCCTCCTACTCGTCTTTTCTTCCACTCCCCTCCTCCTCGCTGCTCCTTCTCACGCCGCCCCGTCTTTGCCTCAGCCCTCTTTCCTGCGCTCCTTTGGCCTCGGCGACGGTGATCTCTTCTATCCCAGGTACGAGTATAGCTTTCTCCCCCGAATTGGAACTAATGTTACTTCAGCACTTTTGAGTGGGGCCGTTTTTTTTTGTTCAATTCGATTTATGTTTTGACAAACACTTGCAATGCTCTTCACCGATGCTGTTGATCAATAAAATTTGGCCCCGTCCGAATTCCATCCTTTTTAAAACCATGAAATTTCAATGCTAATCTCTGAATCCTCCCTCGTCTTGTTCTTCTGTTGGCAGCTTCTTTGAGGGCACATGGCATTGTTTCTCCACCCTCACCGCCGTGGAAACGCCCCAGGGCGAAGACAAAGCGGATCGCAAGAGCTTGGAATTCTCGCGCAAGCAGCTGGGCTTCACGGTAACTCCTTTTGTGCCCTAATTGCCATAAGAAATGCAGCTTTGGCTTCTCCATTCGTTTCGAATCGGCTATGTGAAACGAAGACCTTGTTGGCGAAGGAACAATTCTGCGCTTGCTGAACTTGAATGTTTTGGATTGCACCACAGATCCCTCGATCCTTGCCCGGCTTGACCTAATTGGGATGGCGATATGCACCAGGTGGAGTACAAGGCACGGTTCGTTTCATTTCAGGGGAATGTTATTGGCGACAGGAGCTTCACCACTTCGGTGAGTGGCTCTCAATCAAACCATTAGAGCTGCCACTCTCCTGCTTAGCAACTGACCTGCTCAAGTTCCACATGCATATCAGTATGTACTGATTGACCGGCGTGCTTGTGATTCTGGCAGTCGCTGGTGGAGTCCACAATGGGAAAGGATGTCATAAGGGAGACGTTCTGGGACCCTGCAAACCCTAATCGACTGGCGCTTACACTTCGTGGTGGAGTGAAGGTAATGCTCCTTTGCATCGTGCTGTTGATCAGTGGCAAGGGAAATATGGACTTTTATGGGACCTCACTGCTAGATGTGTAATCTGAAGTGTATGATCTTTAACTGGAACGCTGGGTATTGCCTCCAACCAACAAGCTATTACTCGCCTGATTTGACCCAGAAACGAGCTCGAAAAACTAATCGCTTCTTGGCTCTGTTGAGTCTGCTGTTAATTTGGTGCGCACCTTCGATTGCTTGCTGTGGTCTCAATACTTTGAGCTACGAGGCGCATTACAGCTCATTAAAAGTGCATTTTCAGTTGCTTTTCAACAAGATAGCACTCAAAATATTTTGTGGAGAATTGAGCAAGAAATATCAATTTGAAATTTTGGTTGCACCTATCAATGCGTATCTCTAGTAATCAGGGCCTTTTATATCCGGTGTTCCGGTTGAACAAACTGACGACGACGAATGAATGTGGATGCAGGTGGAGAACGTTGTCACAAAGCGGTCTGCAGAGGCTACAGGGCCTGGTCAATTTGACACTTCGGAGTTCTCAAAACAGGTACTGTTTCTTATTCATGAGGTGCTGTGTATGATAGATCATTTGCTCTGTTTTTGCATTGTACAGATCAAAATATTTGATTGTGCCAAAGACTGATGAAATTATGATGGAAACACCATACAGGTCTTTGACAATAGCGCAATAAAAGATGGACCACCTTCAGTGAAGGTACAGTACTTCCCTTTTTGGCTTTCGAATACTTTCTTGTCGAACCCCTAGGTGCTAAAATGGTCAAAATTTGGCTACTTCCATATCTGTAGGAGGTGAAATAAATCATTCAGGGAGCTTCAAGGAAGATATCATATCATACATTTTTGAATGATAGAAATATGTTTTGAAAGTTACTTTAACCGACTATTAGCTTTCAAACTGGACTTTCTATTTTAGGGGTTAAATTTGGAGCAATGGCTTTTGCTTGTGATGCCATCTTGATTGTCAAGTACTGCTAATGCACACCCGTTCTGTTCCTCAACTTGATTGCAATGTGATCTTCTGGCCACTATTCTCATGGGGTGCTTCGATTCTTCATCTTGCAGGCTAGTCAGAATTTAACACGATACCGATGGGATCCAATTGAAACGTCCGTTAATGAAATTGAGGTATTTATGTGTTTTTGTGTCTGGCGGCCTGTGTTGTAGAACTTTTCGTTTTGCGAGGTGGGTGCAAGCTGAGTTAATAGTTGACATCCACGTGCCTTGATGATTTCTGCAGGCTTTCCAAAGGGTAGCAATGTTCCCACTTCCAAGAGATGGCATGGATTTTGCAGATGTTATGGGAATGGACAAGCCCGTGACGCTTTACAAGTATCGTGTAACATTCACACGGGAGACTGGTCCTTGAATGCTCTCAAGTGCTGCTCATGAGCCAATCCCAAGCTGTAGAGTTAGTAATAGTGACAAGATATTTTTTTTAAATTGACTAGTCTAATAGTAGGAACTATGCTCAATTCTTAAAGTGTCCGAATTAGGCGTAGTTACCTTACACATTGGTAGCGGGTGTATAGTTCATGATGAAACTGGCCAGGTGTAACTTGTGTAACTTGTGAATGAGGGAGGTGGAGGTAGAGGCCATGGACATGGATTTTCTACTCTGCCAGATCCTGCAGCAGCAGTTTTTCCATGTGACAAAACATTGCAACAGATGCGGCAGTGCTTTCTGATGAGAATGAAGGCCAGACCATACAGGGCAGAAACGACGTTCAGAAACAGAAGCATGTAAAAAAATTGATGGGTTTTACTTGTTTTGTTTAAGAATGGTAAAGTTAGATTTTATTATGCAACTTTCGTTCAATCTCAAACTGAAGGTTCTTGGTGTTGACGAACTGGCCTTTACAATTGACTGGTGGAAAGGCTACGGTTAACCCTTTAACGTCCCGATTCAACACTGTTTTCAAAGAAGCGCTATAAAATGCTTGATGAAAACCAAAAATGGGGTTCATGGTCAAAGCAAAGTTGTAAATGTCAATGTGAAGATCACATCTGTACGGTTGGATTTATGATATTTTTGTTTAATATTTTTAAATTAATTTTGCAAGGTTTTCTCTTGAAATTCAATTTAAAATCCAAAATTAGCACAATTTTTTTTTTAAATATGGTAATGAAATTGAAATAACATGCACTACGAGATGGTATGATTTCCATTATTTGATTCTACTTATTTTGAAAAATCATATGTAAGGTCCCACTTTTTGAACTAAGAATGAAACTTGACATAAACCAATTCTATTGCTTTTCTAAAAATCATAATAACCTTTTTTGAAGATCCAAACCGTACAAAGGATAGTCAACTTGCTCAAGAACTAGGAGAAATTTTGGTAGATGAAAACTGTCCGATTTGGATGAGAATCGAGCAGTTTCAATCTGTGTGTCGTCCACTATGTGGACGCTGGCGCGTTAAAGGGTTAACCAAACACCATGAGTGACCTTGAGCTCATTTTCTTGTCCCCCTAGTTTACAAAATTACATTTATTTATTTGTTTTCATAATATTCAGTAGCATGTGTTGGGTATGCCTTTTAGCTTCATCCAACAAGATAAGCAAAGTGGATGAACAAGAGATGGAGAGGGAATGAGAGGGTGGACACATGGGAGACATATGATATATCAACGTTTTCCAAGAAGAGGACCTAGCTACATTACTCCTATGCTTGCAAATAAGAGGATGTACACGTGTGGTACTCACAACTATAGGTTTTCAATACTTGCAACTTCCTGTAAACAAGGATAGCACTAATTTACTACGTCTAAAAATGCAACATATGTTGTAGATTTGCTTAGAGCCCAGGGCAAAGCCAAACTCTGCTACTGAATGTTATGTCAGGCCTACTGCTTCATGACCTCATGCTCTGGCATGAACTATTGAACCTCCCAAGATTTGACCTCTCCCTACGATCACTACACCAATTATTGCCATTATTGTTAGACACGCTAGTTGTTTTAAAATGGCTACATCTTTTTACGCAAGGTGCACATTTTTACGAAATATGTTTATAGACATTCTACTATATTAGTAATACGTGTATCTTCGATATTGATAAAAATATTTGCCTTCTGTAAAAAGTTGTAACCTTGAGTAAATAGTTAGTGTATCTTACAATAATGGCAATAATTGGTGTATTGAATACCTCTTCTAAACCCTAATTTTGGATTGATCTTTGATTGTATTAGCAGACAACAACATATTTGCTTCTCATGGCATGTTATTTTTATGCATTTCGTACCCTCGGGTCATATTCATGAGGCCCAATATGGCAATATGAAGCTAATTCATTTTAGAGTTTCTTTTTTTTATTCATTAAGTGAATTTATTTATTTTCAAATTTCCTTTTTAGTGATATTTAATATTTCCCCGTGATTTTTGATCCTAAGCTTTATTTGTTACACCTCATTGAGCTTTTTATTGTTAAAAATTTTGAACATTGATATAGCACAAGATGATTTCATTCTCCTCCTTCAGCAATTTGTGATGATTTTTTGATGGAAAGTGTTGTAATTTGTACTTGGGTAGGTTGTTTGAAAAAAAATTGAATTTTTATGAATTTGGATTATTTACATTAATGTTTTCTACACTATTCAATTATATCACCTTAGAATTTCTGAAAATTTCACTACATGCCATTTTTATTTTATTTTTGAAATATATTTTAATTAATTTGACGATAGCGTAGGGTACTGTGCTCTTCATTTTTTTTTTAATTCCTAAAGGCCCACGAGGACGCATTGTGTCCAAGAATAATCTCATTACGTTAGTAACTTATTTGGATTCCATAATTTTGACTCAATGTTAACTAAAGAATTGTAGATGTTCGTTACGAGAACACAAAAATTCTTCAAGACGTGCAATTATGTTGATCGATCCGCTCAGAAAAAACTTAACTTAACGCAAGTGAACTTGGGACATGGTAGTTAGGGAGGTTGATGACTTGAAGGGCGTTTTTGCACTAGGGCGACCAATTTGTCAAAAAAAAAAGTGTACAATATGTAAAATATTTGTCATTACTGTGTCATTAACACTATATAATTACATTAAAATTTAAAATTTAAAATGGAATCTTTTTGGAATCTTTTGAATCTTTTCTACATGTTTATATGATTTTGGAATATTTTGGAATATTCCAAAACATCTTTGAAATCTTTACACATTTTATGAAGTGTAACAATTAATAATGATCACAAACACTGGCTTACCTTGTCACCAACAAGTCATTTCACCCAAACATCAATCTTTCAGAAACAATCATTGCTATTGTGTTTAGTTTTTAGAACTTCCTTTTTTGTGAGCATCTAGATACAATACATCTTTGTATGTCCTTGAAATTTCAAACGCTAATCATAGTTCTAGAATTTATGAGAATGTTTGCACTTATGACTTGTTGATTTTGCTCAAATTTTAGTTAAAAACTCATTATCAAACCTTATAATCATGTAATCTATATGGTAGATTGTCCAAAAAATTGATATACAATCTCACAACCAAATCCTCTTTGAGCTTCAACAGTAAAGTTTTCAACATGAACACCAATTGGGAGATACAGTTGCATTCTTGAAAGCATCACAAGAAGTGATAAAATTTTAGGGATGAGAATTGTCCTTTATGGGTTAATATATATTTTCAAACAATGTTGTCTCTAAGTTATAGAATCAATGTAAGCTGTAGAATTTGAGGGCAACACAATTTTTGGAGGGACCGCAAGAATTGTTAACTCATCACCACTATGTACTAACTCAAATCACTACATTGGTAGAAAGGTGGTCTTTAGGCACCAAGTAATAGTGCAAGAACTTGGTGCCCAAAGACCACCTTTCTACTAGTAAATAGTATAACAATATTTATTTAGTGTGGACCACACTAAATAGAATCAAGAGATGCACCATGGTGGCAGAGCCTATGTATAAATTTCATGTTTTGGTTATTTTATTTAGATTATGTAGTTTGGTTATTTTAATTTATTTATTCTTGGGGACAAAAATACTTTGAAAGTCAATGTTTCCTACATCATTGGTTCAAATTTTGAATGTGAAACCACCAACGTGCTTACTCTGTTACTAAAGCTTTCCAATGGTAGTAAGAACATTGTTGTCATCATCACTACAATTGCAAAGATCCATCACATGCACGATCACATGGTGAAAAATGCATAGATCCACTTTAATGTATGGTGTGTTATGACATGTTAATTGTGCATCACAAAAATAAGTATAATTGTGAAGAATTTCCTATGAATGGAAACATAAAAAAACACGTAATTTTATTGAACCCTATTGGAAATTTAAACCTTCTTATCAAAAATTTCTTAATGGTATCAAAATACCCTTTTTAACTTACATGCAATTCCTAATGCAACTAGAAGCTAGCTACTCCTAATTGCATGTAAGCTTCAAAGTCTCTTGTAATTAGCACCATGATTATCATTTTTAAAGGGAATATTCAATGTGCAATAAATCCTTTGCACATTGCATTATCCGGAATGACCTTCAATTTTATAAACACATCAGAAAACCTGTCAAATTGTAAATGAAATTTCATTCTAACAATTGCTATAAGTTATGGTAAAAAATTGATAGATTACAACACTAGGCACTTTTGAACATCGTGTAGTAAATTTATCATTACGATATTATTGTTTATATTTATAAAATATTATATAGTTTTATTAATTTTAATATTATAATATTAAAATCTTACATGATGTTACCAATAAACATTTAAATCATTAAAAGTTAGGAGCTACAACGCTTGAATTTTATATAATTGTCACGTTCCTTTGCTAAAACCATAGTATCACATTCTTATTTTTTAACACTATAGAACTCCTTTTAATTAGGTGCCCTTTGGTTGTCTAGAAAGTGACTATTATTGAATATAATTTTGAACATACATAGACTGTAATGCCAAATTTTTGATTGCCATGGCCAAAGATGAAAAAACCAAAGTCCACATTGCATTAGGAAAGAATTTGAGCCTTCAAAAGGCCCCTTTTTGTCAAATTGATAATCAACAGTAAACCAATAACAACCAATCAAGTGTATATAATAATAATAAAATCACAGTCTAACGTGGCAGACCGTCTACCACGTTAGACTGCAATTTTAAGTTTTAAAAAAAAAAAATTAATTAATTTCTTTTTGTAATATATACATATATACATATATATACATATATACATATATATATGTATATATATTTAATCCCGGCCAACTGAATTCAGTTGATCTGAAGTAGGAGCCTTCTTGAGGCTCCATATCTCTCCTAATGCTGTAGTCAAAAACCGCAAAGTCAAAGCCAAAGAACAAAGTGATAAGTACGCTAAATATGCCAAATAAACCATGTATATTTATTGTGTTAGGAGTGTCAAATATATATCAAGCAATTGGATTTTTGGATTTGGTTTTGTTGTTTTTACATTTGGCATTGATATGTGGTTTTTGACCATGGTCACTTTGTACTTGATTATGATTATTTGATATTTAATCGTAAATACTTGGTAAGTGGCCATTATTACTTAGTCTTTGATAATAGCAACCTAATATTTGCCACTATGGTCTAGATCATGTCCAAAATTGTTTTCCACGAGTTCTAAGTGTGCACATCTTTGTCTGACTTATTGTAAACCTATGAATATTGATAGAAGAGAGTGCACGTCAATCTTTTGCGTTAGTGGAATTTCAATCTTTGCATTAGATTGCAGAGTATGTGGAAGCAAGCTTTCATAAAAGCAAAAATCTTGATTGCATTGACCAAAGAAAGACCCATGAGAAGACCCCATATGACGAATTAGACTAGTTGTGGGTCTTTTTAGGCGCACTTGTATAGTTTAAGCGACCGACATTTCTACTAGAATTAGAGCATGGCCACCACTGCCCTCCAAATATGGCCTCCATGTGGCAGTATGCGGGGCCTCTAAATGAAGATATGGCCTCCAAATAATTTTCTCTCCATTGGCAATGATATGTGAAGAGCCTGTGAGTCAATAATACTATCTTGGGAAATATAGGAACCTCTGGATCATAGTAATATCTATGAGTCAAGGAGCCTGTGAGATGGTTATAATACTATATGGGGAGCTCGTGAACCATCAACACAGAGAACTCTCCCTTACTGCAATAAATTCCAATGATTGTCTCCTACAAATAGCCCGCAATTCGGACGCAGCAGCGAAAAGAGGGACTCCACATGTTGACAAGCGAAAACACGATTGTACAGAGGCCGTGGCAGAGGGACCTCAATACCGGCTTGAGGCTAGCGGTCCCACCTATGGGTGTCCATGCTCTTAGTTGCTAATAGTTTTGAGCAACTTTAGAAGAAATACGAGGCCTCAACAAAAGTGCGAGTTACTATTCCAATTTTTTTAAATTTTAAATCGAATAAAATAAAATAATAATAATAATAATAATAAGAAGATAATAATAAGATAATAATAATAATAAAACTTAAATTTGATGTGGATCTGATGTGGTCTACTCTCGGCCATGTCAGATTGGATATATATATATATATATATATATAAAAGAAAAAAAATAGATTCTTGCATGAGCCTCGAGAGGGCCCTCCAAAGGCTTCAGATCTCTCGTAATGCAGCTGGGAAGGACATTCAGAATGGGTGTGTCTCCTTATGTGAATTTTTGGAACATAGGGCAGAATCTAGGTATATTTCCAAGCCACCAGCAGACAAAGAGAACCAGGGCCCATCAGATGCTTGGAAACCAAATTCCACGATCACTCCAAACTTGGTGATGTCATGTTCAACTCATCAAGATAACACCAATGAACCAATGTTACAAATGGTACAAATATGGAATACGGATTTCTTGCTTCGCTCAGTAACTAGGCCACATATGGCAGTATTGAACTCCAGACCAACACATTCTCATTCCTACAACACATGCCAATCATACATGATTCAGCTCACTCTTAACCCTTAAACGACAATTCCTTTCCTGATACCACACCCAAAATCTCCTCTTAAATTCCATTTTAAGTGTTTAATTTGCTTTAGCTTTATTCTAAAGAAGTATAGATCTTTCTAAGGTGCTCGGTTTGGAATTTTAAAAACCCCATTTGGTGCAATGGTGTAGAAGTTATGAGCAAGATTCTCCCAAACTAAAACCAAGCCCGTGGGGCTGGCATTGTCGTTTAAGGGTTAAGTCTACCAAGGTGCCCACCAAACCATTTTGCGTACATTTCAACAACCATGCAAATTATTTTCCAATACAATTACATTTTAGATAAATTAGACCTGTAAAGGACCACGATAGTCCGTTTAGGGAACAATTGAGATTTTAGATAGGTTTCAATGATGTCAAATTTTAGTATAATTTTTTGAATTTTTTTGGAACATGGCGGAATGGACAAACTTCTTCGTGGGCATATACTTTTTTTCAATTAGTGTTCGGTAACAAGAGTTATGTTGCCTCCATTATGATTTTGTCGACATTGAGCAACTACAAAAACATATTAAAATCTTAAATTATTGTTTTTAAAATTATTTTCCATAGTTTATTTTTATATATTGGGTTTAGATTTCTTGCTACAACATTCTTACCACTAGCATTGACATAGTTCATTTCCATGTTAGAATCATTAATTATTTAGTTTTTCCTTTCATCTTGTACCTACTCCTACTTATCAATTTTAAAATATATGAAAATCAAGCTGGTTTGATTTGATTTTAATTTCTTTTAAATCTCCAATTCACTTCTCCAACATGACAAATTAAACTGTCAAATTTCATAGTGCACAAAAATCAAATTAAGAAGATTCAAAGTTTATTGACCTAGTTTGACAAGTTGCCAAAAAAAAAGTTTTTCTTCACTTCAAATGCTAATATCTCACAATCTATGTGGTCAAAGTTGCTGAAATTTTTACCACATGTTTTCATATTGACTCTGTACAAGGTCCTATGGTTAAATATAAGAGAAACATTTTTTTTTCCAATTTTTTGACTTTATGCATTAGAAATTATAGTTTTGGTGTGTTTTTGAAGCACAAACACCTCCCGCCTTTGAGGAGTTAGCATAGAATCCATTCTCCAAAAAAAGGGTATGTAGTTTCTACACTCTCTCCTTTCTGTCCAGTGTTGGTGTGGAGTTTTGAACAAACGGAGTCTTGATTCACATTAGCCCATCCAAAGGTTGGAGTTATTTACATATAGTAGATTTAGCCATTCACTTATACTCCAAGGCTCCAAGCTCATGGTCCACAAGGGGACAATCTATGACACGATACTATTCCACCCAACTATAGTTCAATAGAGAGGTTAGAAGTTGAAAAAAAGGGAGGTTAGATGCACTTCTTTTCGGTTAACTCTATTGTTTTAATTTGTTTGCTAGACATTTGGTGAATCTATTTATGGAAACGCAACAAGATATCCTAAAAAATTCCAGGTAAGATTTTGATGAAAATTTGCCAAAATAAATTTAGCTGGTCATAACTCCCAAGTTACAGTATTAGGTAACTGTACATGGCGGTCAGAGCTTTGACGACTGCAAAGCTCAGAACCCATAAACCAAGGAAGGTGCATGTTAATATGTTATTGCCCACATAAAGCCACATTCACAACATAAAATCCATAAAAATCCATCAATCCATGGCTTGAGTGGACTACTTCTCTAGACTATTGCCATTCTTTTTCTGGCAAACCTCAACTATATTTCTTCCTTAAATGTACCACATATGAAGACCAGATTCTTCCTAAAATGTACCGTTTTTGTTGAGCTGGGAGCTCAACAAAGAGCACTGGTCCTCGTCCTTAAAATAGTGACAAAAACGACATCCCAATCCACAGTTTGTCTGGAATAGCACAGGCAGTCTGGTCTCTTGGAGAACACGAGTCAAACAATCAAACCGCCATTGGCATCTACCAAACCCACGTTTCAAGCACAGAATATATCACAGGGATTTCAATGCAACTATTCATCCAAATGCACTTATCATCCATCAATTTTCATCCGCAATTATTATTAAGATGGTTTTTTTAATTCTTTTCTCCACACCATTATTGTTTCGTGGGGCTCCTTATATGCCCACCGCCGAGACAAAAAGTGGTGGATTCTCAAACTGGATTGTGAGATCTTTGAATAGTTCAGAGTTGACTGTTATCAATCTGACAGAAATTACCTTTCATTCTCTCTGACTAGTGAATGTATACTCGTGTCTGTATCGACACAAACAAATGGAAGGAAATCAATGTTTGTATTGACAGACGTTTCTAGTTCATGTATTGAATATTGCAGGTATTTCAGCCAGATGCTTCATCTCTTCTTGAAGTGGAAATCTGAGTTGTTCCTGAAGATTGTCGATATCAGGTGGGTTAAGTTACTTCAGTTTCGTAAAGCTTTTCGATCTGTATCCAATTGACTTTTACTGCAAGTTTTTCGGTGATTGGTATGTAGAACTGGAATCATTTATGCAACACTCTTTAATTTCCAAGTGCTGGCAGGAATTTTAATAGTTGCAAGATCGAGTAGGTTCTAATAATCTAGTGATGAGCGTGAGCTTATTTCTCACTCTGTCTCTGTCATCACAAGACACAGTTGTGTGTTTCAATTACCGGTAGTATGTTCAAACCTTTCTAATCTTACTTTTTCATTATGACATAGTTTGAATGTGTATTGTAAACAGTCAATGATAGTGTGGCAAGTATGCAGGATGTAGATTAGGACATATATCAGAGAAGGTCATAATAAAGATTTTGAGTGTAATGATCTATGAATCTCTAGGAAATGATTCAATGAACTATAATGACTTCTGGTTTGCATCTTTAAGCTTTATTTCATGAAAGTGACGATATACTGGTGCGTAGAACTGGATTTATGATGCACTAAAGGTATATTCTCACTTGATATCAAGAGTAGTGTTAGGAATTAATTTAGGTAATTATGTACACTTTTGGACTAGATCATTTACTTTCAGTTAAAATCATTTTTAGCACCAAGTGTGAACATACCTTAAGTTTTCTTTTTCAAAAGTGAGAATGTGTACTGGTTCGTAGAACTAGAACCAAAGTGCACTAAACTTCATTTTTTGAAAGCGATTACATATATTGGTGAGTAGACCTGGAACCATGATGCACTTAGTCTTATGTTTTGAAAGTGAGTATATATACTAGTGACTGAGTAGAACTGGAACCACGATGCACTAAGCTTATGTTTTGAAAGTGATAATATATATAGTGGTGAGTAGAACTGAAACCATGATGCACTAAGCTTTATGTTTTGAAAGTGAGTATATATACTAGCGAGTAGAACGGGAACCATGATGCACTAAGCTAGAATGATTTTTTGAAAGGGAGTGAGTATATAGACTGGTGAGAACGTAGGACTGGAACCCTGATGCAGAATTTGTGTGGATCGAACTAGCAGGTGTGAAATTCAATTGCAAGAGGAAACCAGTGATGAGATCAGAGTTTAGTACTTAAGGAAGAATCTGAGTATATTGGAACTGGAACCATGATGCACTTGGTCTTAATTTTTTCAAAGTGAGTAAATATACTAGTGAGTATCTAGAACTGGAACCATGATGTGCGCACTAAACTTAATTTTTTGAAAGTGAGTAGTGAGTAGATAGACAGGTGAGTAGGACTGGAACCCTGATCGATGCAGAATGTGTGTGGAACTGGCAGGTGTGAAATTCAATTGCAAGAGGAATCAAACCAGTGATGAGATCAGAGTTTAGTACTTTAGGAAGAATCTGAGTATATTGGAACTGGAACCATGTTGCACTTGGTCTAATTTTTTCAAAGTGAGTATATATACTAGTGAGTAGAATTGGAACCATGATGCACACTTAAACTTGATATTTTGAAAGTGAGTAGTGAACTCGTAGATAGACAGGTGACTCGTTGGACTGGAGCCCTTATGGATGCAGAATGTGTGTGGAAATGGCAGGTGTGAAATTCAATTGCAAGAGGAATTAAACCAGTGATGAGATAGGAGTTTAATTGATCGAGATGGGGTGCAAGTGTTGCCGGTGGCCGGTGAACGCGTGCCGGATGGCGAGAATGGTGAGGCTGCTGCCGCTATCGTTCGGAGGGCTGGTGCTGTACCTCGCCGTGCACAGCTTCTACAACGACTGCGTCATCACGGGCGCCGCGCTGCTCGTTCTCTTCCTGCAGCCTCTTCTCCCCGCCAAGACTCTCAAGCTCCCGCCGGGCCCTGCCGGACTGCCCGTGCTCGGCTACCTGCCTTACTTGGGTCCCCGGCCGCACCAACACCTGGCCACTCTCGCGCGCAAGTACGGGCCTCTGCTGCACATCCCACGGCCAGGCTCCATTCCAGGTTCCATTTTCTGTCTTTTCCTTCGTTCAGTATCATTTCCGAACTTATTTGGTCCCTGGAATCAAATCATTCACAGCCTTTGACTCTCCCTGCACTCCTCCTTTTCACACTTCAATATCATATATTCATATTCTAGTATCTGCTGAGAGAGACTATACTTTGTTTTTTCTTGTTGGTGCACGTGATTGGATTCTTGACTCGATCTGAACTCCTTCTTTTCACCCTCCAATATCAGAGAGAGTAACTCTGGCCGAAGCCGGATCAGGCGTGAACGAAGAGTATGTTGGGGAAGTGCTGCCACCGGGACCAAGTTTTCATCCAATATTATATTCTAGTATCTATGTGCAAAGAGACTATTTTGGGTACATGTGATTAGATTCTTTCCACACATGTTATGTTAGTTACTAAATATGTGATATAAAAGAGTTTTGAGTGTATGAGTTTGGATTCTTAGAGTGATGTGGTTTTTTCAAATGAGAGGGTATTGTAAAGAAATAGAGTAGGATCAAATTTTCTAGGGTGCAAAGGGCAAAGGTGAGACAAGCCCAAAGGTTGTAATAGATAAATGTGAAAGGTAACTAAATCTTGGAATATTTTGGTGGATGTACCTTTATGGTGGTTGTTTGTTATTAGTCGGAGTGTCATTATATAGCTCCTTTTTTCAAGTTTTATAATACTCTGTGGAACTTCTACAGTGAATGGAGCTTACTATCAATTTTATTATTTTCAATTGTTCTTCTTGAGGAGAGAACAAAGAATCAAAGAACTTTTTAAGGAATCAAAACTCTCTTTCAACCCTAAAGTTCTTTGAAGCCTAAATGGGCTTTTTGCAATTTGAAACATGCTCTAAAGACTTCCGATTTTGTTTTATTTGATTTTCATCTTAATCTTCATGTTTTGTGTATATTTCAAAATTATAAAAATAAATAAAAAATCATATGGTATACATTTTCCTACTAGAACATTATCACCAATAGGATTGACATTTTTCAATTCTATATGGCATTTTGAGTTATTAGTAATTAACGTTTCCTTTCAACATGTACTTCTTTGCACTTAATAATTTTTTCAAGAATGAATTTGAAGTATTTATTCTTGAATTTTTTTTATATGCATCCCCAACTCATTTCCTTAGCATGTTAAGATTTTTGGTCACACATGCACTCTTTTCATAAAGAATGAAACCTCACCTTAGTTAGGAGTTGAAAAAAACTAATTTTTGAAACTCAAGCATTATGGGGAGGTTTTTATTCTCAAATTTTAAGAGGACATACTTTATCAAGTAAATGAAAAAAAATCATAAAGTTGGGTTTACAAATCAACAAAAAAAAAAACCAAAAAAAAACCAAAATTTTAGCATTGTTTTAAGAAAGGGCGTTTGGAGGGGCAATTTTTGATCCTAAACGGTCAAAGAATTTTAGAGGTTAAGAATAAAAAACTATTGTAAGAATCAACGCTCGGTGACCGTGTAGACCAGCTTGAAGCATGCCCCAAAAGTTAAACCCACGATTGGTCTAATTCGTCATGTAGGGTCTTTTTATGGGTCTTTTCTTTAGTCTATAAGGTCAAGATTTCTACTAGTGCAGAGAGTGGTTGTTTTCACTATTATTGAGCATGGGTGAGGTAGGAGGCTCCTAAAGAATGTTTAGGTTTGATGTACCAATTTATTTCAATGGTATTGGTGTTATGGTATTCATAACATTCAATAGCCTTCATGCTCACTACCTTTCCTGCATGCATCATCTTAGGATTGCACCTATCCACTTAGCTACTGATTTGGTCTTGTTGGTTGTCGAATATTCCACACCGGAGCAAGGCAGAGCCACTACAAGCTACTGAATGTTATGTTATTTTTCAAATGTGTAGGAATTGTGGTGACGAGTGCACGATTGGCAAAGGAAGTGCTGATGAAACAGGACCAAGTGTTCAGCTCACGACCGGAGTGGTTTGTGACTTGGGCAAAGCACTTTGCTTACTACAACAAGGACACCGCCATGCCCGGGCTGGTTACAGTGGAGCTCTTGTCGCCCAAGAGGCTGGACTTTTTCAATCCATTCGAAGTGAGGAAATGAATGCTATGGTGCAGGAATTGCTGCAGGAAGTCAAGGATGGCAAGCAGGTTGTGGACCTCAATAGGACCGTTGCTGCCGTCACTATGAATGTGATGACTTCTTTGTGGGAACACCCAAAACCGCGATGATAGTTATGATTTGTCATTTTTTTATGTTGGCAACTGAAAGAGGATTTCAATACACCAAAGAATGCATCATTTGGATATTTGATTTAACTGAAAACAGAAGAGGAGTTGAGGAGGAGTTGAAGAGGAGTTTCCTCTCTATAATTAAATTTTCTGACATTCATTGTTCATGAATAGTCCCCATGGTCGGGGCTCTTGGCTTGGGGGAGCGGATAGGAACTCTCCTCTAGCATTGGGGAGGTCACGAGTTCCACGCCCCATGGTGGCGCAGTGTCCTGCTTTAGATTATTCTCCAACTCACCATAGACTAGTTTTGTCGTTTTTTTGAACTAAAAACGAGTTGAAGGTGAGTATGAGGTGAGTTTCCACTTTGAGACACTCTTTTTGGTTAACTCTATTGTATGCAAAAGTTATGAAGAACCAAAGTGTTTTTTTGGTGAATGTTTTTATAATCGTTTCTTAGTAGAGGTAAATACTAATTAAGAGGATGTACACCAAATTAATGAAGATGGCGCTTTTGGGTGTCCCCACATTTATTGGTAGATTCTATAAATTGACTAAGAGCATCTCCAATGGGGGCTCGATAAACTTGGTAACATTTTTGCCTTTGGAATGTCAAGTGAACCTGCAATCTACTGATCTCTCTTGACTGACAGCTTTTTACTTTGGGATCCCGTTTTGAAGAATGGGCGCAGTTTGGAATCGCCCAATTGAAAACTGAAGCCTAGCTGAACCTCATATCTATACACATCCTAGATCTTAGAGCTCAAGGTTCCAATTGGCTGCCTCAAAATCCATGTGAAAGTAATAGTTTCTGAAGCACTTGAAAGTACTTGTTGTTTTCTATATTTGAATAAGAGTCTCGATAGGGGTATTCACAGAGGGGTATTGGTAGCATTGGACGAGCCACTTGATCTTTCGCTAGTTCCATGTGGCACAACCATTGAAAACCCTGGGTTTTAGTACTGAAATCTCATCAAGAAGGTAGCAGACCTTCTCGATGAGATTTCAGTATGGTTTTGAAATTGTGTCTTGTAGCATAACCTTTTCGAAAGTTTAGGGAAGAGTACTTGTGACTGGAGGGCACCATCAGTGCTTTCGGTGAGTCCTTCCATTGGGCAGGGCAGATTATCCATATCCACACGAGTATCCAGACAAACGTCTAGTACAAGTCACCTAGCATGGTTGTGTGAATACCCGTAATGTCACATTTTGGGCACTTTGAAATCTGTCGTTAGAAAGCATATGACCATTTGTGCAATTAGATCTTCTTTCTGAGTATTGCACCTTGAACCTCTCAGGATGCATTGATGGTTACTCCCTTTGTCCATAAATAATTGTCATATTTTTTCAATATTTGTCCTATGTTTTATACTTCAAACGTGAGCCTGTTCACTTCAAACGGGGCGGACAATGAGAAGTGACACAAGAGCTACATACTAATATTAAAGAGAGACCGTTTTTTGAGTACTGTGACAGCAAAACAACACGCCAAAAACTAGGACAGTTATTTCCGAACAGAGGGAGTATGATTCTCTTGTTCGGGGGCTGAGTGTGCAGATACTACGGCAAGGACAATTCAGCTGAAACCAGAAAGGAAGTCTGCGAGTTTCAGAAACTGATGGGAGCCAGGCTCACCAGGGCAGGGCACCTGCGCCTGCAAGACTTCCTTCCCAGGCTGCGTCCCGTGATGTCCCTGCTCTCCAGCTACAAGCGCGACATGGCGAAACCGGCATAGCGCATGGACGAATTCTTCGACGCCATCGTGACGGAGCATCGGCAACGTCAAAATACGACGGTGGAATCATTGTCACCCCAAGACTTTGTGGACGTGATGCTCCAGTCGGTGGGAGACGATGGGCAGCGCCTCCATGACCAGACCATCAAAGCCGTCACCATGGTGAGCTCCCCATACCAAGAATCCATCCTCATTGTTCAGTACAAGGAACCCTGACCATATTAACCGAAAACAGTGTCTCAAAGTGGAAAGAAACCTTGAACTCACCTTAGACTTGTTTTCAGTTCAAAAAGATTGCAAAACTAGCTATGGTGAGTTGGAGAATAATTTAAAGCAAGGCCCTGCACCGCCATGGGGTGTGGAAATCGTGACCTCCCCAATGCTAGAGGAGGGTTCCCACAAGAGACCTGACCATGGGGACTATTCATGAACAATGTTTTTCAAAAATTGTATCTATAGGGAGCAAACTTCACCGTGAAGCTCACATAGTAGGGGTGTTCGAGTGTGAGTATTTGTCTCGGCTTCTGCATACAATTCTACAATGAACTTTTGGAGATGATATGGCACTTTCTCCTTGAAGGGTGATGGTAAAACCCCACGCTTTCAATTTGTGAGTGTACTTGTGATGAGGATCGCAAGACGACGACGTGACTAGTGCAGAAATATAATTTTTCTTGTTGTGATATGCCATCATATATCCTAGGGGGTTGGGGGGGAGTAGCTCAAATGGTACATAAAGTTCTTTAGCATATGGTGGAGTCTACCCTTTTCAAGAGTAGCATTGTAGAAGCTTCAACATTGAATACAATAGAGTTAACCGAAACCGCTATGGGGTGTGGAACTCGTGACCTCCCCAATGCCAGAGGAGAGTTCCCACAAGTTCCTCAAGCCAAGAGATCCGACCATGGGGACTATTCATAAACAATGCTTGTCAGAAAATTGTAATTATAAAGAGCAAACTCCTCTTGAATTCCTCTTCTGTTTTTGGATAACTCTAATGTCTCACCACCCAATCTCTAGCTAAAGATGATGTGGACTTGCCCATGATTCCAAATCTGCTACAATGATTCAAGAATAGTGGCCAAGATTCTGAGGTCAACAATCACTACTAGAGAGTGCGTAAAAACCAAGGCAAAACCAAGACACATCTGTTGGAACCAACAGAGAATGGGTTTAACGTAGCAAACATTTAGTCATCTGTACAGAACCAATAAGTTTTCTCTTGGAATCAACAAGTTCCTGTTGATTTTCCTCTTGGAACCAACAAGTTCCTGTTGATTTTCCTCTTGGAACCAACAAGTTCCTGTTGATTTTTCGGAATCAACTGTTCCTAACCCGCACAGAACCAACAGAATTTCTGTTGATTTTGTGCGGTTAGGAACCCCATTTCTCTAGTAGTGAATAGAAGGGCCAAAGAACCTTATGTAGGGTGCCCGTTTTGCATACGGGAGGCAACGGGATCGATGCCCATCCTCTCCAACGAATGTGCAAATTTTCTTGCTTTCGGGTGACATCAACGTACAGAAGTAATGAATGGTGACATCAACGGAAGCATTAATGAATAGTTATCGACATGATCGCGAGAGAATTCGAGTCAAGAGCTACCGGGAGGAAGTTTTTGATAACACCATGTTCAAGATACCCAGGTCGAGTAACTTAGTATTTGTGTGTTTCGAGCGATGAAATGGCAGATGCAAGGGTTTCCAAGTGCAAGTGTGACCAGTTTGATTCTCCTGCTCACAGTTGATGGACCTGAACTGCAACTCTTGAGAATTACCAGGGTTCAAGGAAACTAACACCAACTTTTCTGTGCATGGCCGTTTCTATTAAAAAAAAACAAGGCAAAAGGCTACATTACTGCTTTTTAACCCTTAAACGTCAAAGTAAGTCCCATGGGCTTATTTATGAGAGAATAATGAAGAAAAAAGTGGATTTTCTCAACCAAATAAAGTGAGGATTGGTGCGTTGGAAAGCTACTGAAAAAGCGATCTAGATTCCAAATTTGCGCCTCATTTGGGAGATTGTGGAAACATTGACAAGCAATCAAAGTTATCAAAATGAGCAGGAGTTGAAGTTGGGGCAGTTGAGGTCGTTTTTTGAAAAGCACCGCAGTGCTACAGTGCTGGCCAGGAGTGGCCAGCAGAGCCGTTTTTTTCAATTCTTTGGTTTTTTTTTTTTTTTTTTTTCCCTCCAAAAATTTAGATGCCTTCCGGGCTGCCCCGCCCAAGGCCTCTTGACATTTAAGGGTTAAAAGGATCACAGCAACATCTCATTCTCTTGTAATGAATCTACTATAAATTTCTGGAGTTTGTCAGGTCCAACGATTTTTCTGGAATTTTTCATTTTTTAAACATGTGGCAGCAATGAAACAAAACAATCACTAGTAGAAAGCATGGTCGAAAAGAACCGCAGCCAAAATCGGCTGCGGTTCTTTTGACCACCCTGATCTTCAGTCGCTAAACGACTGCAGATTTGTTTTTTAAATTTACGACTGCAATTTTAATCATTTAGGGGCGTGTAATATACCGTTGGAAAGGTATTTTCAAGACCTTTCCAACCGTATATTACACGCCCTAAAAATCTTAAAATTGTAATCATAAATCAAAAAAAAAAAATTGCAATCACTAAGCAACTGCAGATCATGGTGGTCAAAAGAACCGCAGCCGATTTTAGCTGTGGTTCTTTTCGACCATGTTTTCTACTAGTGAATGTAGCACTTTCATCTAGATTTTAGATGAATGAAAATTTGCTCAAATGGATGAAAACATGTCAACATGGATGATTATTTTGGCAATAAAGGAATGAGTTTTGGGTCCAAATTTAGTTATTTCTAAGAATAATTTCACTTTCTGGTTATATTTCGCTAGATAAAAAAAGGCTGGTCGGGTCTGTGCTGAAATTTGGTGGGTAGGAGTGGGGTGAGAATCACTGGTGAATGCAGGGTCATGAATGGTTAGTGTGGGAGTGCAGGAGATGTTCATGGCGGGCACAGAGACCACGGCATTGACAATCGAGTAGGCGCTAGCGGAGCTACTACACCACCCGGCCATCCAGCAGAAGCTACGGGCAGAGCTGGACGCCGTGATCGGCACGGCGCGCATGGCGCAAGAGGCGGACTTACCACAGCTGCAGTACTTGCACGCCGTGGTGCGCGAGACGTTCCGCTTGCACCCGGTCGCACCGCTGCTCATGCCACACTCCAACTCACATGCCACGCTATTGGATGGCTACCACATCCCTGCCCACTCCCACGTTGTCGTCAACGTGTGGGCCATCGGGCGCGACCCTCTCGTCTGGCACCGCCCCGACCTCTTCCACCCAGAGCGCTTCTGCAGCGCCCCTTGCCACACGGACCCTGACAATTGTTGTTCCACAGGTATCATGAGACCTTGTAAAACCGAATTCAGTCCCAGCTTTGCCATGACTGTCTTGTTTAAGATTGAATAAAACTTATGTTTGTTTTTTGCAAACAAACTGCTACTCCTTCTGTCCAGAAATAAGTGTCGAAATAGAGTTTTTCTTTAATAACTTGAAAAGTTTTCAATCCTATTTTAATTTCAAGATTTCAGCTATCAAAGTTTTTGAATATAAATTAAGTATTCATGCACAAGGTTCAAAATTTATTTGAGTTAAAGTATAACTTTGGTGTTGATAACATTCTTGCATAGCATCCATGTTCTACAGTTACAAAAGCCCTTTTATTCTTAGAAGAGCTCTCTTGTTCTTGCTTTTGTTTATCTTAAGAACACTTCAAAGGAGGATAAAGACAATTTTTATGTATTGGGGGGGGGGGGGGGGAGATCATCTTGAGATTTAAGATGAAAATAGAGCCTATGTTGAAAGGGATGAAACACAATGGGGGCAACTTTTGGAACCATGTATCTCGATAGAAAGAGATGAAAAACATAGGAGGTTAATGTAGGAAGGCAACACAATGAATGAGTAATTATAGTCAATGTAAGAAAGCAACACAATGAATATGGACTCTTAAATTGACGCAAAAAAATATGTAATTTAGGACTCTTATTATGAAACAGAGGGAGTAGGAGGTTGTCTCATTATTATATCACAAGAATTAATGAAAACCATTGCTTGTGTTTGTCAAAACATATTGAATGGAATTGGACACTATGAAGCAGTCACAAGGTATGTTGGTACTCGGGTGTACCCAGAGCTAAAATGTATTGTATATATTAGGTACATTTTCAATCCATGGTACGTTGGAGTTTCAACGTACCCTATGATTATGACAAGAAGCCTTTGTATAATCTACTCAAAACTATGAAAAAAAATGAGGTTCAATTTGGAATAGAACAGGGTTGTCTTACTTGACTTCTAGACAAACTGTCGAACACGATGTTGAAGACGTCTAGTAGATCCACCCTTATTTGTCAGACAAGCATATTTTTAGAATATGTATGTTCAAACATTCTAAAATATTTTTGGATATTTGAGAATATTTCATCTAGGTTGTATAACATATTTGACACTAACCTTGTCTAATTAGACAGTCGACCTCAGATTTAAGACGACATCAAGTTGGAAAAGAATGTCACACATGAATGGAAGGAGTATTCCATTTCAAAATGGCAGCTCGTAGTAAGTGTACCGTGAATTGGCATTCACAAATTAATTTTCATAATTGGTGGAGAGGTTCATAGCATAATAGAGCAATGGGAACCAACACCCTTTTGCAATGGGACCACAGTCTAGTTACAATTAGAAACTAAGTTTACATAGCAATGACACGATAGTCCCAAAATTCATGGAACACAAATGACATTCAATCTTCATTACTTAAAAGAGTGGATCTAAGTGGAGATTCTCTTTCAATCCAGCTTTCAAAAGGGTGCTCTATTGCACTGCTCTATTATGCTATGTTATATTTAGGCAATCAACATAATATGTAACCTTGTGTACACTATCTGGGCAGGAGAGGTGGATCATATTGATTACAAGGGCCTAGACTTCAAGCTCCTGCCGGTTGGGTCCGGCCAGTGGAAGTGCCCCGGAATGCAATCGGGAGCATTGATGGTGAAGCTGGCCATTGCTCACCTGGTGCATGGGTTCCGGTGGTTGCTAGCAGACGGTGTGGCGCCTGAGGACATGGACATGAATGGCAGTCATTTGGGCGGAATTTGCAACTACAATTGCCGTTGCATCGCGTCTGTTGCAAAGCCTGGTTGCTGTATCGGTAACACCTTCGGGAGAGAAATTTTAGCTTAACCAACTAAGTTTCTACATTTTCTTGGACCAACGGTTCTCTGGAGCATTCTCTTGTCTAGGCCTTATGAAAATAGAGAATATTCTCTTATTTCCCCCTTAAACGATCAGTTTTTTTTTTAAGATTTTGAACTTGATTAGGCAATTTTGAATTTTAACCGGCTAATTTTGTAACTAAAGGTTGATTCACCCCGCACATTGATCGGTGATAGGCCGGGTTGGGTTGGGGTTTGTATAGTAAAATTTAAAGTGCATTGAGTACATATTAATAATTTTGGACTTTGTGAAGATTTTTGCAATAGAATTGAGTTATCCGAAAACTAAAACTGCTTTTCAAACGGAGTTCAAGTGGAGTTCTCTTCCTATAATCATATTTTCTAACGATCATTGTTCATGAATAGTTTCCATGGTCGGGGCTCTTGGTTTGGGGGAGCGGGTGGGAACTCTCCTCTAGCATTGGAGAGGTCACGAGTTCCACACCTCATGGTGGTGTAGGGTATTGCTTTAGATTATTCTCCAACTCACCATAGACTAGTTTTGCAGTCTTTTTGAACTCAAAACGAGTTTAAGGTGAATTTAAGATTTCTTTCCACTTTCAGACACTCTTTTCGGTTAATTCTAATGAGTCTGAACTTTTCATCTTGTACATTAGAGTGATTGCCTGAATAGGGGTGGGGAATGGCCTGATATGGGTACCACTTATACTCGTCTCGCATAGTGTGACATATGTCTAACTCATTTTATGTGTGCTAGAAATTCCGTCTTTAACACCTTGCATATAGTTGCAGCCATGGTGCTTATAACACCCTCTAATTTTTGTAATTTTCCTATGTTTTTTTCTTACCCGAAAGATATTTCTCGAAAATCACACTATTTTTGGATGGAGTACCCATATCATGCCATCACTCGGGTATCAAAGCTTGCAAATCTTGCTCCACAATATTGTACGGTTATTGCCAAATTGGGCATGACGTGATTCTTCTATTGGGAGGTGGAGGTACCAAAAACTATATAGTTGGAGGTTTTTTTTTAAAGTAGAGTATTTTTGTTGTATTAGTGATTAAAGAAGGAGAATTTTTATAATAGTTGTGAATTTCAAAGTGGAAGTTCCTTAGACCATTGAAACCATCCCATAGATTGGTTATGAAACTAATACTTACTAGAATCCAAATTGCAACAAATAGCAATAAAGTGTAGCAATGGTCTTAGTGCGCTTCATGGAGACGGTTTGAAAACTTGTTCCTAAACACCCTTTTCCACAATAATACTAAAATCATTGTTTTTTGCTAAACTTTTAGAAATTTAAACTAAATGATCTCTTTGTTAATTTCGTATAATAGAATTTAAGCAAAAAAAAAACCTTGTTGATTGTAAGGTTATAATGCTTGAATTTCCAAAACGTCTTTTTTCTAATCCTTTTCAAATGTGAAGATTCATATTTCAATTTTTTATTTATTAAATAACGTATATGTTCTATAACTCCTTATACAACAATTTACGCTTGAATGCATCAAACACTTGTACTATTTTGGTATCACACGCTGTGCATGCGATGTGTCTTGTATTTAAACTTTAAAGTAATGAGCCAACGGAGCCAAAAATATGTAGAAGGTGGATGTCACCGTTCTAATCAATGCTTACATTTTTTGGATATTTGAAAAATCATTTCCTACATAAATGTAATATTGCTAATTTGTTGCACTTTCAATTTTCATGGATTTTAGGACTTTCAAGTACCCAAAATCAATAATCTAGATGTGGTTTTCCTATAATGCAGGGGAATCTAAAAATAACAAATATTTTATCCTTCAAAAAGGCGCAAAGAAGGCCCGTGAAATTGTGAACATTGAAATTCACTTATCCGCCATTTCTTTGTTGAGATCTCTCCTTCAAAAAGTTATCACAAATGGCCAATTAAATTTTATAAATTGGGTTATCCTTTTTTTGAATGATTTAAATGTTATAGTATCCATTTTTTTTTCTTCAGATTGCGCCCTTTCTTAGTTCTCATGTTTAGAAAATGTCCTAGGACCAGCTCGATCATTTTACGGTATAATCTTTTTAGATACATTGGCATTATTTTTATTTTTATTTTAGTATTAGTTTTCTAATTTTAACGTATTGTAGGAAAATCACTTGTACTAGACCAAAATGAAAGAAATAGTACGAGCGTCTCTTGCAATCACCTTCATGTTGAAGAAATAAGTTGAAAATCTGTTACAAAATATTTGAATAATAGATAGGGTATCTTTTTTTCTCTAAAAAAGTTATTTTAGTTATCCGTAAAGTCACCTTGCATTTGATGAATCTACAAGGAATTTTGTTTTATTATACTCGTATTTGTTCACTCCAAATAGTTAAAAGGTGTGGAAAATTTTGGTGGTTTATCATTGTTAGGTGTGTAAGAGGTGTGTAAGAGCTTGGTGGTCTTCAAAAGTTTTCAAAAGTTTTTTAGCACCAAGAAAGGAGCTAAAAAACTTTTGAAAACTTTTGAAGACCACCAAGCTCTTACACACCTCTTATACACCTAATAATGATAGACCACCAAGATCTTTCACACCTTTTAGCTATTTGGAGTGAACAAATAAGAGTTTAATAAAACAATATTCGTGGTATCTTCTTCAAAATTTGATGGACTTTACGGATAACTCAATTGAGTGGAAATAAGTATATTTTGAAAGAAAACACTGAATTGTTAACAATTTAGACATAGTATTGAAAAATGTCAATTTCAAAGGTGATAAAGTTGTAGTAGAAAATCTACTTCCTATTCTTTTTTTATTTAAAAAAATTGAGTTAAAAGAATAACTTCAAATAACTTCAAAAATCATCTCTCCAAAAAAAATGTCTTATTTTCTTGTAAAAAAATCTCTTCTTATAAACCCTCATCAAACAAAATAAAATGTTAAAAAACTTTTCACACGCATATGGATTTATTTGACCAAATTAAAATTTAATTTTAAATTTTTCAAAAAATCTTACTGACCATTATAGAATTCATGATTTAAAGCTTTCCACAATTAAAGTTTGGTTGTAGTAGTTTAAATTCTAACTCAAACATTGAACAATTTACATCATGTATAAGTAATTTTTGAAAAAAATATAAGATTTGATAAAAAAAAATTAATTAGAGAAAAACTACTAAAATTTAGGTAATACGACATGTAATATATTTAAATTGCCAATTAATTTATTTTATACGCTTTGTAATCAAGCTACAAAGTTTTGCAATCTAAACCCCTAAAGGACCAAGTGTCCTAACTAGGACATTTAGAGAACCGGGTGGGTTCCGGTGAACACATTTTAATCGGATGTTGAAGGAAATTTAATAGTGGATTCCCCAATGTGCCACAAAAATGGGGATTCTTTTTTTTTGAAATTCCGACACCGTATGTGGAAGTTATGAGGGGAAATGTATTTTCTTTTGGGAGAAAGGGCAGCGGGGCAATAGAGAAATAGTTGAATTTTGGGGGGGAGGCAACAAGATGGACGGAGTGTGGAAAATGGGATGGACTGTGGGGAGTAGAAGACCACCCCATTTTCCAAACTCACTTAAAATTTTTAATTTTTAATTTTTATAAATAAAATTTATTATTTTAAAGTGATAATTATTATTTTAAATTAAAAGTTCAACTTTTATGATTAAAAACTATTATTTTTAAAAATTGGAAATCGTCCAATGAAGGACTGCCATGTGGCAATCCACTTTGAGAGTTAGTGGGGTCATAAACATTGGAATGGGTTGGATGAGGTGGCACTTCGATTCCCTTCCTCCACCCTTTATTTCCCCCCTAACTCCCAAATGCTTTAGAAAATATGCTACATGTCTTCTAAAACTTGGAGATTTATTTATTTTTCAAATATTTTTTCGCCATACTATTAAAGGTGGAATCTACTTATGTTTCACCACTAGGATTCGTATTTCAAATAAAGAAAGTAAAAAATACTGCAATTCCAAAAATAAAGAGTCTTTTCTGAACTTTTAAACCCCCAACAAGAGCAGGGTGTTTTTCAACATCCTAAACATCTCCAAACGCAACAAAAATTGGTACACAACTAAGTTACATCATATAGAATGTGAAAGTGAAATGTGACAGGTTTTGGTAGTGAGTTTTTTTTTGATGTAGCCACGGTCAAACGCATTTGAAATTTTCGGGCATGTGTTTTTTTGGGGTGTTTTTTTTTCACCAAACGCAACTCTCTTGCAATCCGTGTGGCCAAAATAACCGAAATTTGTTGTGTATGTTTTCAAGTAGTTTAGGACAAGATCTTACGGTTAGAAGGTCAAAAATAACACTTTTTTGGAATTTTTGCATGGGGGAGTAAAAATGGCAGCATTGGAGTGTTTTTGGAGGAAAAACACTCCGGTCCTTTAGGGGTTAACCCCTAAGCGTCCCGGCGTCCATATTATGGACATTTTTGGGGGTACAGTCACCTTCGAAGAGCTGTAACTTTTGCAAAACGTGTCCGATTTTTTTGAAATTTTAAAAAAACTCCCCGCATGATGTATGGAATGTGTGGTAAAAATTTCAGATCAATCCGAGATGAATTGAATTTTTGGTGATCATTTGAAAGTAGGTATGTTTTTTTTTTGGACAGTTCTGTGAATTTTGATGGCAGTAACTTCGGGGGCTTGTATCTCCTTCATCCCAAGTCCGTTTTCAATAAAACTTGTTGGGTTGAATTCCCCTTGAAGTCTAGTTATCATGGTATAATTTTCAGGTCAATCCATGTTGTTATGAATGTTTGGGAGTCATTTTAGTGCACGGGTCTAGTTTGGACACTTTTTGCTTTTTGGTTCAAATCGGTCACTTTTCGGGCTACTTTTTGACATTGCAAGGCCATTTTAGGGCACATTAATTTTTTTTCATGAGGCTTTTTTGGTACTAATGTGTTTATATGATGATTTTGAACAACTTTTTAGTTCAACGTTTTTTCATTTGAGTAATTTTGAAAACGAATTTCACCTCTAACTGTGTTGCTAGGAAAATTTCAGCATCCTTTTTTAGCACTAAAACACTATTATCTTGCAATCTATATGGCCAAAAGACCCCAAAATTGATCCACATGATCTACAACATGTATGTTACAAGATTGTACGGTTGAGATTTCTATACCTCACTTACATTTAGACCTATAACACATCAAAAGTGATGATGATTTTAAGCCCAAAAAAGCTAGGGACCTTTAGGGGTTAAGGCTAATACAATAGTTTCTTGTACTATTCCATAAAATAGTGTGCATAATGAAGGTTTCATGCAATTTAACCTTTAAATGTCCACGGCTCTCTCCAAATTTGGAGAACTGCAAAAATGCGTTATAAAATGCAACTAGGAGGGATATTTTGAACTTGTTGTATGAATAAAAGTCGTACATTATGAATTTTAAATACAAATACGGTTAGATCTATAATTGCTATCACCAATAGTTTGTATAAAATTCAAAACTTGTGCATTGTCCAAAAAAATGGACACCTGGGCACTTAAGAGTTAAACTTATGAGATGAAAAATTCAAAAACTCAAATTTCTTTTTGTTTTAAAAAGTACAAAATAGCTCAAAAACAAAAATTGAGTTTGAATTGGTTTTTTTTATGGTTATAGTAACAACACATGTCATCCTATTTAAATTAAAAGTATGTGGAATCTTTCAAAGATGAACAAACTATCAACATTAATCTTGTCAGACCAACCGTACTAACAAGACTATAAATGATGTTCTCACTAGTAGAAATAATATAAAAATGTCACATTGAATGTGTTGTAGGTGTAAAAGATAACATAATTTTCACATTATCTTATTTATCCATAATACATTTAACGTGACATTTCCATGTTATTTCTAACACGATCTTTTACCTCATTTAATTATAACTTTGTTAATGTTGATATACCACCTCCACCTAAAATTTTAATGAACCTCTACTTATGTATGTATGAATTTTATTCCGTCGATGAGTACTCAGAGATGGTTTAATCCAAGAAAATTTGTAAAGGAAAACCGTAGTCATGGTGGTCATTGTACTTTCAATGATATTTTTTCAATAGTATTAACCCCTAAGCGTCCCTAGCTTTTTTGGGCTTTAAAATCATCATTGCTTTTGATGTGTTATAGGTCTAAATGTAAGTGAGGTATAGGAATCTCAACCGTACAATCTTGTAATATACATGTTGTAGATTATGTGGATCAAACTTGGAGTCATTTGGCCATATAGATTGCAAGATCATAGTGTTTTAGTGTAAAAAAGGATGCTGAAATTTTCCTAGCAACACACTTAGAGGTGAAATTTGTTTTCAAAATTACTCAAATGAAAAAAAATTCAACTATAAAGAAGTTCAAAATCATCATATAAACACATTGGTACCAGAAAAAACTCATGAAAAAATTTAATGTGCCTTAAAATGGCCTTGCAATGTCAAAAAGTAGCCTGAAAAGTGACCGATTTGACCCAAAAAGCAAAAAGAGTTCAAACTAGACCCGTGCACTAAAATGACTCCCAAACATTCAGAACAATATGGATTGACATGAAATTTTTACAATGATAACTAGACTTCAAGGGAAATCCAACACAATAATGTTTATTGAAAACGGACATGGGATGAAGGAGATACAAGCCCCCGAAGTTGCAGCCTTCAAAATGCACAAAAACTGTCCAAAAACAAGATACCTACTTTCAAATGATCACCAAAAATTCAGTACATGTTGGATTGATCTGAAATCTTTACCACTTATTCCATACACCATGAGGGGGGCTTTTCCAAAATTGCATTAAAATCGAACACGTTTTGCAAAAAGTTACAGCTCTTCGAAGGTGAATGTATCCCAAAAAACGTCCAAAATATGGACGTCGGGACGGTTAGGGGTTAATATATTTTCAATAATATTAAAGGATATCATTGACAGACTGATATTTTTGTGTTATAAAAAATAATTGTTGTTTGAAGTAAGTAAATTCCAAATGGCAAAATAGATCATGACTTTCATTTGGTGAACGGTTGTGTGTAGTATTTCGTAGCACTAGTTTTTATTTTTTTAATTTAAAAAATAATTTTGTCAACATCACATTTTATAACAGCAAGGTTCTGCACCACCTGTTGCTTTGTTTGATTTTTACCAATACAATAACTTTTCTTGGAACTAGCGTAAAAGATGATACTTGCCATTGTATGAGGATATTTAGTAGGAGTCAAGCAAGTAAGACAAACGTAAGATGTGAAAACAAAGAGCATCCAAGAGCATTATAGAAAATCTTGGAAACTTTAGTAGGGGTACAAAGTCTAAGGCATCTCCATCCATGCATGCTAAAATCGACTCGCTAAATTACTCGTCTATATTTGAAGAGCCCTTCAACTTAAAGTTCCCACCCTCAAACGCTCTTCAAACTTCAAAAGTGTACATTAACAAGTAATCCTTGAATCAACCAGTGAGAGCTCGATGGGTGGTTTCAGACATACTGAATCCGGATGTAGTTGAATAAAACTGCGACTTGGTATAGCCAAAACTTTGCATCTGTATGTGGAACTCGTGGCAATTTACAGACCCCCAATATGATCAATTGTTCATAAGTTATGTGATGCAAAGATGTAATGAGATTCCAGTTTGCATTGAATTGAGTCATTGACATAACATAATCCAGCCTGAACTCAATGTTTGAGACATGAACTACTTTGTCATGTGCTCAATTTAGAGGGCTATATCTTTGAATAAAATGGAGTTTACACTATATTCCAAACTACTTTGATTTTCTAATATGGTATATAATCCAACCATGTACACCACCTTAGGGTTCTCAATTTCCATATTCAACCAACCCGTTGGCTCTACCACAATTATTCGTTTCCTCTCCGGTTGACTCAGATATTGGTTGTTAAACTCGGGGGGTGCACTCCCTCTTATATTTTGCATGCACGTGCGCTCGAGACCTATTTATCGGGGGGCTATTTACCTTGCAAAAAACATTATAAAGTATGGTATTTTTCAAAATAAAGGTAAATGCTTGTATTTTAATACACCCTATTAGTAATTATAATTTTTTGGGAGAATCATTTAAAAATACCCTATTTTACTTATACTGCATTTTTTTCTTATACCCCAAGTAACCAATTCTTTTGACTATACCCCATTTTTTTTCTTGGAGCCCAACTATTGTTCATTTTTTTTCTTACACCGCATTTTGTTTCTTACACCCCATTTTTTCCCTCCCGGCACATAGGTAGAGAACATTAACTCCACATTGGATACGTTGGTTCAATAACGTTCAAGCGAGCTAGCCTACAAAGTCATCCCTCCAAGCTTTTTTAACAAAAATTTACCTCTTTTCATCTACTAGCACAAACCCTATCCTAAACCCGCTACCCCTAGTAATTGTTTCCACACTATTTTACATGTACTGACTAGATAAAAGAGGCCATTATATGTGATGGTATTTTACATGTAAACATGTTTCACTATTTTAAAAACCCCTATATTATATGTACATTTTTTGCAAAATTTATTTGCAATCAATATATTAGACCCTATTTTTTATTGCACGTTGTTTCTACGATTTTCGCCAGTGCTCCCCTCGAGTTGTTAAATAGTCAATGGACCAATCACAAGTAGAATGTGGGACCCTGTCTTTAGAACCCTTAGTGGTCTTGAGTGCACGGGGACAAAATTGCCCCTATTTTGGTCCCGTTGAGGGCCCACCTAAAAAATAACCCCCTCCTCCTATGGAATTTTATTCTTAAATAGGTCCTCCTAGAGTAATTTAGAGCCATAGGCTCCAAATTTGCAAAACATTTGTCAAAAATAGCCATATGATGTCCAAAATGAAAATTTCAGAGAATCGCGGCTTGCATTTAAGACCATTCGGGGTTTTAGAGACAGAGAATGTGGAATATAGTCAACTGAACTTAGATTTGAAGTGCCATCTTTTAGATAGTATAGGATAGTCAAGGCTTTTTTGAAGGGCCCTTCATTCGCATTTGGAGTGTGTCAGACCCTTGGCCAGCCCCGTTCGAGACGCTCTTAAGAGCATCTTCAATGGTCACATAGTAATAGCCACTGCAATGGCAATTGGGACGCAATGGGAGGGTCTTGTGACGGGCTCTTGATTTTGGCGGGAGAGATGTTTTTTTATGCGCCCCGATGCCAACTGTCATCATTGTTTAAAAAACTGTAAATTGCTCACATTGGGGCGCAAGTGTGAACAGGAAGGTGAAGCGGTTGGATCGCAAGTTGACTTTTATCTGTGAATAAAAAAAAGGTTAGAATATAACAATTGTTGGAATTAAAAAGCGATTGGAATAAAAATTGGTTGATATTCGTTATAAGAAGAAATTGACTTCAAAAAGAGAGGCAAATAGAGGGCACATTAGAATCACCAAATGTGACATGTGAGGGGCTACAAATAGGGAGGCCGCGGAAATCAAGGGTGGAATGCTGGCAACATTGAGCCAAAGAAAATGATTCCCACCTGCAAAGTAGTGTTGGTGTACCAGTTAACCGGTTCCATTGAGGATGCTCTAACAAATGTTAGAGCATCTCCACTCGTACACGCTAGAGATGACTCACTCAAATTATTCATTTACATTTGAAGAGCCCTTGCACTTACACTTCCCCACCCTTGTACGTCCCTCACACATCAAAAGTGCACATCAAATAGTCAATGGACCAATCACAAGTAGAATGTGGGGATATAGTCAACTAAATAGTGATTTAAAGGGCCATTTCTTAACACGCTAGGATTGAGAGTCAAAAGACATAATTGAACGGCCCTTGACACTTTTCATCTAGTTCTAGAGTGTGAGAGACTTTGGGAGGGCAGCGGTGGAGCTGCTCTAACAATGTTAGAAACATATAAGGTAGGATGTCCTAAAACCACCACCTCCCCCAATTATGACATGTAGAGCTTTCTTAGGGCCACCACAGTTGAGACTCAAAACCACCAATTTCACTATTCAAGTAGACCAATGGCATGCCAAGCATTGCGAAGAAATAGTTGGTAGTTTTGGGTATCATTATGAGTGAAAATTAGTACCACGTACGTGGTGTGGACATGGGAAAACCTAGAGGTTTGATTTGGGTCACGAAGTTCTTTTCACTTCAAAAATTTGTATCAATTTGAATATTGGGAATTAAATCGCAAAAAATTGTGCATTCCGTGAGAAATCTTCTTCTAAATGACCGAAAAATATTTCTCATAAATAACCTTGTTAAAATGAGGCCATATTTCTTAAGTTGGTGGTTTTGGGACATCCTACCTTAACCCTTTAAGGACCGCGCATCCAAATAGTGGATGTTTGTTGGTCAAAGCCAATTTTGATCTTGAAGATGAAGTTTTTTGCTATTGCTTTCAATTGAGAAAATGAAGTTTATCGAGTCTGGTTTTCACTTTATTTTTCAGATCTTATAAATTTCAAGTATTGAATATTTTATTTTTGTTGCAAACTATGTAGCTCAAGGTCTGAATTACACTGCATAGGATGTTCACCTTTTGAATTTTTAAATTAAAATTAAAAAATTCTACAGAAAATGGATCATGTGATTCTCCATTGTCATTTGCACATGTTTTAGAAATTTTATATTTTTTGAAGGTTTTTTATAATTAATATGAATTTCTTGAAGTATTTGACCTAAAAATTTGTAAAAAGTTCATTTTGTATTAGAAAAATTGGAAATTTTTAGGACTAACAGGAAACACACAATTTCATGCATGAAAAATATTAAAAAATATTTTTTAACGAATCTTGAAAGCTGAAGTGTGTATAAAAGTGTAGTTTGACTGTTCTACAAAGGAATGGGACGTTAAAAGGTTAACAATGTTAGGAATGATAACAACTGTGGAACCAGAACCACGTGGCGCACACCACAAAGAGGAAGCCGCCGATGAAAGAAGGAGATAATACGGGAAAAAAATAAAAGTAAAAAACGAACACAAAAGGTAACGAAAACGCGACCAAAACGAAAAAGGCAACACAATGAGGCCTACATGCCGAAACCCTAACCCCTGCGGCACGCACACCGTCCGATCTTACCACCGAGCAATCTCAGCCTTTAAAACCGACTCTGCAGAACCCAAACTCGCATATACTGGCGAGCCGGTGCCTAACAAACCCTCTTTCGCAACAAGAGAAGAGCAGCCCTGCTCTCTCCTTGACTCATTGTTTCTGTTGTTTCCGCTTTCTGAATCTTGTAGCCCAGTGGGCGAGTACATCACAAGCTCGCCAAGATGGTATGTCCCATCCCCTTGTGCCTTTTGTTTCGTCTCCTTTGGTGAAGAATTGATAAAGTTGCGAGTTTTTTAAGCGCCTCCGTGGGCTCTGTTGCAACAGCAAGGGTAGCTTGTTGTCTGTATCTTGATGTTCCGCGGCGCCGTGGAGCCCTTCTGGCAGTCATGGTGAATATATGTGGTTGCTGCAATTGGCGGCTATTGATTGGTTTTGGGGTTTGCGATTTCGTGGATGTGTCTGACGGTGTGGTGTGGCTGTGTGTTACAGGTGAAGTTTTCAGCTGATGAGTTGCGTGCTATCATGGACAAGAAGCACAACATCAGGAATATGTCCGTTATTGCCCATGTGGATCACGGTATGTGAAGGATCTCTCCTGAAGTATGTGCTTGCTTAGTGTCGGATTTGTTGGGTTTTTTCTTGCCTATAAGCACTATAAAACATAGTTCAAATCCTTTAAGAAACATTTAGTGAATTTAAAGGATTTGTGGTTTACTATTCCTAGGTCGCCCCGCCGTTTGCTTGCATAATGTATGGAAGGTCACTTAAAATTCCGCCTCTCGGATCTGTCGATTGAATCGGACTTTTAAATCTTGTCAAAATATTAAAGCAATAATTTTGGGTAAGGACCAATCAATTGAATGTTCAGTTTGGCCTACTTTGGCGTATGTTTGAGTGGTTAATAATCATCCAAATGCGATTCACATCTTCAACAGTTAGGGTTCCAGGTTTTTCTAACTTCATGAATATGAAAGGGCAAATTAAATTCATACAGCTCAAGCAGGATTCAGGTTAAAATATTGTTTAGTTACCTTGTCTGTCGACTAGAATGTTTCGTGCATTTTGTTTGCTTCAATCGTAATGCTTAAATTCTTTCTGAACAACTGAATTGCTGCTTAACTCTTCAGTATGGTGGACACGATCTTCTAACGAACAGAGGAATATCGACGAACAACTTCAAGGCGAATAGTTTTTCGGCCAGAAAATGAGCTAGCTTGACATTGTGGTTCTGTGTTACAGGAAAGTCTACCTTGACGGATTCCCTTGTGGCTGCTGCTGGAATTATCGCCCAAGAGACTGCCGGAGATGTGCGTCTGACCGACACCCGTACCGACGAGGCCGAGCGTGGTATTACCATCAAGTCAACCGGTATCTCGCTCTACTACGAGATGTCCCATGAGTCTCTCAAGGACTACCACGGTGAGAAGGACGGTCACGACTACTTGATCAACCTGATTGATTCCCCCGGGCACGTCGACTTCTCGTCCGAGGTGACTGCTGCTCTCCGTATCACCGATGGTGCGTTGGTGGTGGTGGATTGCGTGGAGGGAGTGTGCGTGCAGACTGAGACCGTGCTCCGTCAGGCTTTGGGAGAGAGGATCAGGCCCGTGTTGACGGTGAACAAGATGGACAGGTGCTTCTTGGAGCTCCAGGTGGAAGGCGAGGAGGCTTACCAGACCTTCCAGCGTGTGATCGAGAGCGCTAACGTGATCATGGCGACCTATGAGGACGAGCTCTTGGGAGACGTGCAGGTGTACCCCGAGAAGGGTACCGTGGCATTTTCCGCCGGTCTGCACGGATGGGCTTTTACGCTGACAAACTTTGCCAAGATGTACGCTGGCAAGTTTGGCGTGGATGAGAAGAAGATGATGGAAAGGTTGTGGGGCGAGAACTTTTTTGATCCCGCCACCAGGAAGTGGACGACGAAGAACACCGGGTCACCCACCTGCCAGCGTGGTTTTGTGCAGTTCGTGTACAACCCCATCAAGCAGGTGATCAACATCTGCATGAACGACCAGAAGGACAAGCTGTGGCCCATGTTGGCGAAGCTGAACTGCGGGCTGAAGGCAGACGAGAAGGAGCTGATTGGGAAGGCTCTGATGAAGAGGACGATGCAGGCGTGGTTGCCCGCAGCCAGCGCCTTGCTGGAGATGATGATCTTCCACCTGCCCTCACCCGCTACTGCCCAGAGGTACAGGGTGGAGAATTTATACGAGGGTCCGTTGGACGACCAGTACGCCAACGCCATCAGGAACTGTGACCCCAATGGTCCTCTGATGTTGTACGTGTCCAAGATGATTCCAGCCTCTGACAAGGGACGGTTCTTCGCTTTCGGGCGTGTGTTTGCCGGAAAGGTGTCGACGGGAATGAAGGTTCGCATCATGGGCCCGAACTATGTGCCTGGTGGCAAGAAGGATCTATACACGAAGTCCGTGCAGAGGACTGTCATCTGGATGGGAAGGAGGCAGGAGTCTGTGGAGGACGTGCCGTGCGGTAACACAGTGGCCATGGTGGGACTTGACCAGTTCATCACGAAGAACGCTACCTTGACGGGAGAGAAGGAGGTGGACGCGCATCCCATCAGGGCCATGAAATTCTCAGTGTCACCTGTTGTGCGTGTGGCAGTGCAGTGCAAGCACGCTTCAGATCTGCCGAAGCTGGTGGAGGGGCTGAAGCGTCTGGCGAAGTCAGACCCCATGGTGTTGTGTATGATCGAGGAGAGCGGTGAGCACATCATCGCAGGAGCGGGAGAGCTGCATCTGGAGATTTGTCTGAAGGATCTTCAGGACGACTTCATGGGAGGTGCGGAGATCGTGGTGTCAGACCCGGTGGTGTCGTTCCGTGAGACAGTATTGGACAAGTCGGTGCGCACGGTGATGAGCAAGTCCCCGAACAAGCACAACAGGCTGTACTTCGAGGCGCGGCCACTGGAGGAGGGGCTACCGGAGGCCATTGATGAGGGGCGCATCGGCCCCAGGGATGACCCGAAGGCTCGCAGTCAGATCCTGTCGCAGGAGTTCGGATGGGACAAGGACTTGGCGAAGAAGATCTGGTGCTTCGGGCCGGAGACGACGGGACCCAACATGGTGGTGGACATGTGTAAGGGAGTGCAGTACTTGAATGAGATCAAGGATTCCGTGGTGGCGGCGTTCCAGTGGGCGACGAAGGAGGGCGCGTTGGCGGAGGAGAACATGCGTGGTATCGCTTTTGAGGTGTGCGACGTGGTGCTGCACACAGACGCCATCCATCGCGGAGGAGGGCAGATCATTCCAACAGCGCGGCGTGTGATGTACGCGGCGCAGCTGACGGCAAAGCCTCGTCTGTTGGAGCCCGTGTACCTGGTGGAGATTCAGGCGCCGGAGGGGGCATTGGGAGGCATCTACGGAGTGCTGAACCAGAAGCGTGGGCACGTGTTCGAGGAGGTGCAGAGGCCCGGAACGCCGCTGTACAACATCAAGGCGTACTTGCCAGTCATTGAGTCGTTTGGATTCTCCGGCACGTTGCGCGCGGCCACGTCTGGACAGGCGTTCCCGCAGTGCGTGTTCGACCACTGGGAAATGCTTAACAGCGACCCCATGGACCCCTCGTCCCAGTCGTCCACCATCGTCACGGATATCAGGAAGCGCAAGGGTCTCAAGGAGCAGATGACCCCGTTGTCCGAGTTCGAGGACAAGTTGTAAGGACGGGAATTTTTGCCTTCCTGGTTGCGGCGTTTAGATAGTGTTGAGGTCAGTATTGAGAATAGTGTGGGCATGAGATCATGGCAGGTTGGTGTGGAAGCCTTCCCTTTTTCTTGAATGGGCAAGCTCCACGAGGAACTTTTCAAGTATTATTCCGGACTTTTGTTTTGGATCCACCAGTTGATTTCCTTCTGAGAAATCGAGGACAGATTGTTAGCTGGCTAAGTTATGTCCTTCAGCTTTCTAGTACACGTGACCTGGAGTCGTAGTCTTGTTTGCCATTGGATTTATTCATATTGGATGCTTCATCATTTTGTTGCACTACCTTCTTAGGCGTGATCGATTCAATGTATGCCAATCCAAATTTTTAATGTAAATCTTCGGCAATTCTCTCTTTCTGCCCATCATATTCCTCTTTTGGGCACTGCCGCTAAGTAGTACAGTATTATGATTCAATGTCTTGCCTGTTTCATCTCTTCGTGTTCGTAACTGCGAAACACCTTTTCAATTTGTTGATTCTTTCACCTATTTGTGTTTGTAATTACAAAATACCTTTTCAATGTGACGATTCTTTCACCCTATATCTGTTTGTAACTACAAAATTCCTTATCAATATTTATTCTTTTCAGGTACAGTAGTTCGTTCTATTCATAACATGTAACTATTGGTGTCACCAAATAAATCTTCATTTGTGTCAATAATGCATCCTTTCATTACCACTTTGATTTTTTAATTTTAGAAATGGGGTGTCGACGTAACCTTTATGGGTAAATGAAATTGGTGGTTGAAGAAGGTGAAGTGGCGAACCACTTTTGTCAAGCTAGTGTAGAAAACTACCCAAATCATTGGCTATTTTGGTGTGAACAAATGGCCATTTCATAATGGTACTCCACTGTCCTACTAAAACACCATGCTTTCTTTTGTAATTTACAAAGGAAAGCATGGTGTTTTAATGGGACAAAGGGAGTGCTGAAGACTTGTGGTAATTATAAGCAAGGACAATGATCATTATCGGATGCTTTATTACATGATATGGAGGGCCCTTATGGCACTTTTAGAATTGCTTGGAGCACCCTTCAAAAATTTAAGAAACTTACATATTTTGTTGTAAAAATATGATTTCAATTCAATTTTTTTATATTTTTTGGAGTATTTTTCCTATTTCAATTTTATTCTTTCTAAAAAACAACTTTATGCATTGTTGAATTTTTATTTATTTTTAAAATTCACTTTTATTCTCTCCATAATAGAGCTTTGTTAACCAATGTAAAGCCTCTATGATTCGATTTAGAGTTTTTTTTTT
Organism: Pohlia nutans; assembly: GCA_022496805.1. Classification (NCBI taxonomy): domain Eukaryota; kingdom Viridiplantae; phylum Streptophyta; class Bryopsida; order Bryales; family Mniaceae; genus Pohlia; species Pohlia nutans. Next base: position 36,549,184 of record CM040089.1, on the reverse strand, counting down.
TTTTTTTTTTTTGAAATTTTAAAATTTCCAAAGCTTACATAAAGGACCCGAAGCGTATACAAAGGACCATTGTTGTACAATACCCTCCAATAGGTATCCGTAGATTTTCAAAATGATGCAGAAGCTTGATAGAAAGAGAATTGTGAAAGGACATTGTTACTAAAAACTCTTTTAATTCAAGAATCGTAAAGTGTATTGGATAGATAATAGAGTCTATTTTCATGGGATAACAAGTTTGTCAAATGAAAGAACATATTTTCACAGGAATAGAGCTTTTTAGAGTACAATATCTATCACCTAGTGCTACCACTACGAGCATTGATTACATCCTCCATATGAAAAGGCAATTCAACAATGAGCATATTTAAAGTCTCGATAAACACTTCTACCCATCCTTGTTGAAGCGTTCTACCAATTCATCCTTATTTTTCGGTAGGGACTCTTTTGAATCTAGGTACCTAAGAATTCTTCTCTGATAATGTGAAGACATCCAAAATAGCCAAAGACCAAAAGCACTACTTGTTTAGCTTGTTTAACGTGTATTGTACATGTACATCACTTTAATTAATATGTATTAATTGACGTTGGAATATCCACTTATAAAATATTGACCTTTGATAACATTTGTGGTATTCAAAAAATGTGATTTTTGGTTTTTTGGAATCCTTTTTCATTTGCAAATTATATATATATATATATATATATATATATATATATATATGTATATATATATTTATATACACACATACATACATATACATAAATAATTGGTATATATATATATATATACATATATATACATATATATATATATGTATATATATATGTATATATATGTATATATATATGTATATATATATATATATATATATATATATATATATATATATATATATATATATATATATATATATATATATATATATATATATACCAATTTAATAATAGGAACTATGCTCAACATCAAAAGTGGCAAATTTGGATGTATATATTTAATACAATGATATTTGATGTGCATGTGTTTGAATGCCGATGGCTATTTATTGAATTCAAGTTATTGGAATCAATCAAGATAGTTGCTATGTATCCACTTTTTCTTGAATTGTGCTTTCCAAACTTTTACAACATATGCCTCAGACTTTGGTATAAGGTTCCCGGGGGTGCACTGTACTAAACACGTACAAGTATACGTGAGTGCACATAAGGGATGTTAATTTGAACACTGCCTTATGACGTATATATACAATAATCATATTTGGAGCTGAAAATATTGACTTATACTTACATTAAACATATATTTTGGATGGAGTAGATTTATATACAAAGATTTTTAAACTTATAACCCCTCGTAAGGTAGGGACACCCACTCCCGTGACTTTAAACTGATTTTCATACTTCTGAATGAGCACTATGAAAAGCGATTATACCAGAGGAAAGGCAATTAGATATTAATCTAGAATGTATCAACAAAGTCATGTTATTGTAAAATTTGTGTACGTTCTCGATAATCAAAGTCAGAAATTGGTTTGCACATTTGACTGTGTCTAAATGGCCCTGATTCCGTGACTTGAAGAAACGCTTGTGACTTGGAGAAACACCCTAAATATGTTCTCAAGCGACAACCACCCATGATCAGAAACACTCGGATTCAGGTGTCCTGTATGTAGACGGGAATAGGTGCAGTCACGGGAATGGGTGTTCCTACCTTATACATGGGTTTTTAGAGGGGGTCATGAACGCAGGTGATTCTGAAACATAATGTAGAGTGCACTCCCTAGGATAAGGTTTAGATTTCGATTTTTGTCATATCCATAAAAAGAGCCACCTTTTTTGGCTATACTATCACAATGACAAAATGACAAGAAAAAATTGATGAGATTATTAGCAACCGTGAAAGAAATTCAACCCTAAGTCATTTTGGAATTTTCTGGCACCCCTTATACATGACACTACTCTACGATTTTAAAAGTTGAAAGCAAAAGGTATTTATGCATGACAATGAATTCTCCTTATGAATTCCCCTTAAAAAAGACACTCTTGAGGTATGAAATGCTTCAACTTTCATTGGTTGCCTCAAAAACCCTTTCAGTTTTCATCGGTTGACGAAATTGGTTCACCCAAATTCTATTTTGCCATTGATCTTACCAAGAGATTTAGTAGGTGGTGCTAAATGGAAAGTGGTGACATTGGATTCCAAGTTTGTAGGAACTTCAATTTTCAATTGTCCTATATATGAACAATAAAATGTTGAAGGATAAACATAACCTTTAAAATTCCAACCCTCGATAAAAACGTAGTGTATATTTCATAAATTGCACTCATTTCATTATTCAACACAAATACTACATTATTGAAAAAAACACGCCAAGGATAGCATTTACCACCTCGGTCCTCAAGAAAACCTCAATAGACTCTTCATTCAAGTTGGCCTAAAATTGAAGTTATTCTTCTTATTCTTGAAAAATCAGGATATCTACAAGCAACCATGGTTTGATGTCTTATGTGAAACATCAAAATTCCTAGTAAAAAATTAACTAACAATTATATACCACAATTTTCTAATTTATTTGTTTTGGCTATCTTTTTAATGGTAGAGCCCATGTACGCTTCCCCTTGGCAAATAAACTCCCTAAAATGAGCTCATTCCAAGCATCAGGCACTCCAGGCAAGCAAAAATGGCTGCAGTCTTGGCGATTGCGTGGCTTTAGGCCATACTTCTTTGTATCCCAGGTATACAAGGCCCCATGACCGTCGGGTCGGTAATTCGTTGCCGTGGTGATATCCAAATAGGTCACTGATTCAAGCTTTTGTTTTATGTTGGGCATGAACTTTTCTTGCACTACTTGGTTCATCCATGGAGTTTGCCATTCATTTCGAGCTTCTTCCTCTGTGAGAGGCTGCTTCTCCTGATGACAGTGTCCTCCTCGGTTCCACGTTCCACCCCTGAAAAAAACATGAAGATTTTTTTTAATGCCTAAAAGACTAAAGATTCAGGGTTTCAAAATGACCAATTTGATTGTGAAAAACATACTTCAGATGGAGTCAAATTTTATATCACCAAAATCAATGAAGAACATTGTTATGTTTGTCAAAAAAAATACCAAAATTGGACAAACGTAAGACCCTATATGACTTGCTAAAAGAAACCATTAGGGGATACAAAGTTTAAAATTACTTACATAAGCATGTCAACATGAACAGATGGAGTGGACAATCAAAATCACCTCATGGCCATTGCTCACACGGTGGCGAAGCTCTTAAGGTCACTATTGATGCCAATAGTGACCTTGGGGCACCAAACTCCATCACTACTCCTTGGTACCCAGAGACACTAGTAGAAAAGATGGCCCTTCCCAAGGACATGCCCATGCAAAATCACTCTGCATGCGTGGAAATGGGTACCACATGCCAGGGCAACTCCCTCAGCAATGCCACCTTTTCTACTAGTGAGACGACCTTTCTGCTAATAATGAAGTTATGGTTTGAAATTCCAATGAGATTGACCTTTGTGCCAGGCGGAGTTGAGAATTACCTGAAGTGCACAGTAGGAAAGCTGAGCCAGAAGAGTTCAGTTTTTTTGGAGTCCAAGTGTTTTTCTATATACGTTGCCCATGTTTGCAAAGCTTTTCCTAATCCAGTTAGGAGATCGTAACTCTGTATTTTTCCATCCTCTTGGAACCTACAACCCCTGTAATCACACAAATCAAAATCACGTCCTTAGTATTATTAAATCTTAAGAACAAAACAGATCTAGCAATTTAAGACTAATAGGACTAAAACTAATTAGTGCCATTCCTTGGTCTACACTCTTGAAAATTTATTAAGTTTAAAAAGTAAATTTGCACCTACATCAACTAGCACTAGTAGAAACATTGGTCGCGTTGAGACCATAGAAGTGTGCCCAAAAGACTCACAACCGGTCTATTGTAGCTTCCTAGCACCTTAGGTAGCTTTTTTTTGCCTAATAATTAATTAAAGTGCAAGAATCAATTAGGCAACACGAAAAATAACATATTAAATTTGGGTAGTAACATATAAAAAATATAAAATGACCTTTTAATATTTTTAATTTTCTTTGAGCAAACTAGGTCAATACTTTCCCATAAATTTAAGGCACCCTTTTAATTATTTATTTTCTAACCAAGCTGCTAGGAAGCTACAGTAGTTCGTCATGTGAGGTCTTTTCTTTTATCTATGCGGTCATGATTTCTACTAGTGTAGTCAATTGGAGCAAACGTACAATATTCAGTAAATTTTGAAGCTTTTATTCACCTACTACTAGTGCATGTTGAAAATTTTGTGGAAAGTTTCAAAATGCTACAACGGCTCTTAACCCCTAAACGTACCAGGGTGTCTCTGAAATTGACAATTTGAGAAAAATCATCATAAAGTACTATTTAGAAGAATATTTTGGAATTGATATACAAATGAAAGTTCTAGATTTTGAATTTTAAATTCCATCCGTATGGTTCAATTCACTAATACTATTACCAATATTTAATTATAAATTTTGAAAGTTAAAATTAAAAACTCCTTTTAAATTCGATTACAAACAAAAAATTTAATATTTTTTGAGTAAAATTTGTTGAAATGAATTTGAAATGAGATACTCTTAAACGTGGTGATTCTTTGAAATTTTTGTGTTTCTTAAATCTATGACTTCATTTTTGCAAGGCCACTTTTGAACTACAGTCAATGCAATTTTGGCTTGGTCAACGACTTGACATACTTCTACACTTGTAATTTTAGAAAAATATGTGATCAAGTATGACTAAATCCAACCATTAGATAAGACAACAACTTGGTGAAGAATCTCCAAAAAATTGGATGACTTTCATCCAAGCTTTTATGAGAACGTGAGAAGGGTTTGAATCTGTTAATCGTCCAGTTTCTGGACGCTGTGACGTTTAGGGGTTAATGGTATAAAGTTGGTAGTATGAAAGCTGAACTTACTGACGAAAGATTTTGTGTTCTGTCCACCAATGCCCAGCGTTGAAAATAATAATATCCGCATTTATCCACTTGTCGACACTCCAACTCACATGGTCAACCCTCAGAACATATGACACATTGGCTGGGGAATTCCTCGGAGGTCGAGTTTGAGGCACCAAAAACGGGTCTCTGTAATACTCCACCGTGCAATTGTAGTCTTTAAATCTGCATCGTCCAAAGTTCAGAAATCATGAACACTCGTAAGTACAAGTATTAATACCCATGTACCGATTTTCATGTACACCCATTTAACCCTTAAAGGTACAAAGAGCCCTTTCCAACCAGTATTATACACTAATATTCCATTGTATTTGGCATGGTTCCACACCTCCTATGGGTTTACGATCAAAAGTGAAGTTAAAATTCACGTTGACATGATTTTAATGAGCTATTGGGTCTCGATTTGGAGCTTTTTGTTTACAACAAATGTCAAATATACGCCAACGTATATACTATCCCCATCAGAAACTATCAAGAAAAACCGTTTGTTGAAATACTAATCTTTGACAAATTCCTTCACACCCAAACTACCCAAAGTCTCTTTCTATTTTCAGCCAATTTGAGGAATAAGTTCCGGATTGCTAACAATGTAGCACAATGTCATTTGGTAAACTTTTGAATTCAACCTTCAATCAGTTCAATGTGACAGCTAAGGGAAGAATATTCTTGCTAATTGGAGCCTGGACCTTTCTGAAGTCCTCAAGAATGTTAGTTCTGGCCTCCTAGTTGTAGTTCCTTTACATAATTTGCAATAAAAAAGTATACCTTAAAAAATGCTTTTAGCCCAAATTAAGCCTCATTTCTTAAAGCAAGTTTTATGTGTACTTCCATTTGTTCAAATTCATTTGTTTTTGACTAACGTTGACCACCGATTCTAGTGATATAAATTTGGTCCCATATGAATTACTGACTTCTCGCAATATGATCAATTGAATTTTTGTGAATCCTTGGTGAAATGAAAGATTGGATCCACAAACCTGTAGACGAGTTTTCCAGAATGTTTGGTGATAGGCTCTCCATTGACCTCATAGATCCTGGATTTGTCAGGCACCCCTTCAGCTAACATGCACAGCATAGACTCCCAGTTGTTCCGTCCCAAGGAGTCGCCGACAAACACCATCCTCTGGCCACGAAGCCTCTCTAGAATATCACTTGCATTGAACCTGTTTGCAATCCTCAAAAGTAAGCTCACAATCTCACCTTGCCACAATTCTCCACTAGTTTATAAAGTACACCCTCAAAAGTAATCAATGTCCCTTTTAACCAAACATCTCCAGAAAACAATGACACTCCTGCCAATCTATTATATGTTACAAACACTAGAAAAAAAAGAGGGACTTGTACACTCAGCCTGGAGTGGGATTCTGAGTGAATTCGGCCACATTTGAGTGCATATGCTTAGGGTACAAGTCCCTCTTTTCTTCAGGTGCAAGGATGGTTCCGCTACTAAAATTGTCATGGCACGGGACAACCTATATATATGTCTGACTCCTCCTAGCTTCTAATGTATGTCTCTTGCTACTTATTGTTGTCTCTAATCAATAAATCTCTAAACTATTGCCGCTAAAAATTAGATGGTTTGTTGAACGATTTATGTTCAAAAGTTTTCCATCCGCTTGAAAGGAAGGAAGCATTGCATAAATAAAAGCTCCATGTTGAAAAAGGTTCTTATGTATAATGTTTGTTGCTACTCAAGAATTGTGCCCGAATCTCAAACAACTACATTAGAAAATATTTTCACGTAACTTTGTAATTGCACTACAAAAGAGCCAAAAGCTAATTCTATCTAATACGGTGTGGGCTCTACTACTTCGAATTTTACCCTATGTCACGGATAGTTTCCACATAAAGCAATTAATTTTTATCAAAAAATAAGAATATCATCTGTTAGTTTGTGATTGGTTAGGGTGACGTAAACCTCTCAAATTCCAATGTGGAAACTCAATTTCGACATTAGGCTGTCTGAATCTGACCCTCACCTACTTACGGTATCCTGAACCTGTGACCCTTCTACCCACTCGTTAAGAATCAAACAAAAGTACTTGATAGCAACCGTTTTCACACTGTGATGTTTCAATGACCCAAACCCCACAGATTGTACTAGATTTCAATGAACTCATCCTTATTCCGTTGCACTTCATCCTTATTCTCTTCGTACAAAAAAATGGGGACTTAATTTGCTGGCAACCTTAGAGCATGGTCATCAGTGACTCCCAACACTCCAAACTCACGTCCAAGATGGAGTGCGAGAAGTGAAATCAACACCAGCAACAACGACCAAGCGTGCCCGGAATAGAGGGCATCAATCAATTACATACTACCACTTGTGACAATCATAATGGCCATCAATCTTCCTAAACTTAACTTCATAAAGTGAGAGCATGGTCTTATGAGAGAATAGGACAAAACATTTGATGAGCAAAAACCACGCTCACCATAGTGCCAATATTTGGTGAGCTAAAATCAAGATCCACACTCTAAAGCGCACATTATCATTCAAAAGTAGAACATAGAGTGTGCTCCTGACCATGCTCTTACAATGCATAAATTTCTTCATCTCCAATATTTAATGAACTAGGTTTGAGCAAAATGAAGGAAGTCACATCCCCAATTCATCATCGAGCACACAACCATTAACCCTTAAACATCATAGGCTGATTTTTTTAGTGTATGTTGGTTTCAGTGAGTTCATTGAAAGTGCTACTCAAAGAACTCTAAGAAGGCCACGTCCATCAAGATGAGGGAATAGGGAAGCGTACTCAGTCTAGCATACACAACCTCCAGCAATTTCAGACCTAACACACTCTACCAACACTAGGTGTACTTTTCACCACATAAAGCAATGAAAGGGCGCCACAATTGGCTACATCGAGATTGTCAGTGGTTCAGTCTGTGGTTTTCCAAGTCTGCTCAATGGTGTTGGTCACAATGGATGGGAAAAGATGCCTGATTGCAGGGGAGAAATGCGACGAGGTTTCTAGGATTGTAAAATAAAAAAATTAATGGAAAAAGAAAAAGAGAAGAGGGGAGAGTTCGTACCTGGGCAGGTCACAGTCGTGTGGTTGCCAGTGATAGCTCATGAACTCCTTGTCCGGGCGTCCATTGTCCTCACACCGGAACCCCGGATCTGCAAACGGGCAGTTCTTGGTGCGGTACAAGGGATACGAAACATTGTCATACACCCACCGGCCTTGCGTAATATCACACCCTTTCAAAGCCCTCGGCACCTCAATACTCTTCTCATCCATCACCTCCACCTCCTCCTCGCCTTGCACCACGATCTCCTCCAACGGTATAGCAACGTCGTCCTCACCTGTGTCAGTGAATCTCTTTTCATTCTTTCAAGGGAGTCCCATTGGCGATTTGAGCATTTTTTGGCGATTTACAATTTTTTTTACTACAAATACTTAGAGTTCTTGGCTACCGCATGATAAGGGAAGATTATGGCGATATACTCTATTTTTTCACCCGGTTTTTCTTACAGCAACATAGCAAGCCCAGTTTTCAAGTTGGCGATATATAGCCACCAAAAAAAATTCGCTGACCTGTGTCTGTGTTGAGGATTTCCGCTGGGACGTCTACTGTGGAGTTCGGTTCATGAGCTTGTACGAGAATCGGGCTATCCACAGGTTGGGGAGCCGTGATGCCGGTCGTCGACTTGCGGTAGATGATCTCTATGTCCAGGAAAAAGAGGGAGCACAGCAGGAGCAAGAAGAAGGACGTGGCTATGAGTGCTGACGAGCCTGTGCCCAGTGCAAACCCCCACAGTTTCCTGCTTCGCCAGTGCTCTAGTTGCTTCCGAGGTGCAATCTTCGCCTGTGCTGCCGCCATCTTGCCAAGAGTTACAACGCCCGGCTTAACTTGATGGAATTCGAAACACCGAGGAAAACAAATAAATTTAAATTCTACGCAAAGAGCGAGCCGATTCGTTCAGAGAATCATTCTGCTCCGCTAGTGAAGAAGTTGAGCTACATGAGAGAGTCGTTAGCTACGAGTGTACACATCATGAAACTCAAACCTTACTTGTCGCGCTCTGGTGCTAAATTTACATCACACTAGTGTTGAACGATCACACTATCCTGGGAATCCAACGTACAAGACGGTTTCTGGAATGAGATTTTCTAAAAGAAATTAAGCCGGAAGTCGAAATGAAATTTGGTGGTTGTAACGTCAAAGTGTGTGTTTCTGGAAGTTGAACTCTCTCCACCTCTGAAAATCAGTCAACGTTTTCTACAGGAATATATTCGTCAACTGATGACAAAAACGCACACAGGTAGTGGCTCAGGACCGTGGACAGGAGAAGCTCAATCAATCTGCTAGCTAGCTGCTACCTCAAAAACAAATCTATGATCTTTCTATAAGCTTGTAACACAGTACCCAATTGTTTAGTATAGTAACTAAGAGCGTGAACTGGCCGGCCTAACCTCGCAAGCAATTAAATTTTCATAGCTAGCACCTCATGCATGAAGCGCTCTTCATTGTATCGTCCGTCCCTCCCAAGTAACGGTGTTCTAGCAAAACAGAAGAGGTCAATCTAAGGTCTGGTTGGAGTACCGGACCCTGTGGATCTAAATTCAGACTCGAAATAATTTAGCTAGAACACCTGGAGCAGAAAATCGGGCAGGTATTCCGCACCAATCACAGCTAGAGGCTCCTGCACATCTGGCATACCTAGCAAAGCAAAGCATGCAGACTAAAAAAAGGAAAACAGGGCAACCGGAATGAATTGCAAGCCTCCGCCCTCACTCGCGCTTTTTTGAAACACGTTATTCCTGCCAGAGTTAGGGCTTTGATTGCATTAGCTCTCCGAATTTCAGAAGCGCCTTCAATCATATGACTAAAAATTCTTCTTTTTTCTCGCCCCGCTGTGGTCTCTGCTGTGGTGGCTCTGTACGCGTTTCTCTTCTTGCAATCGATTTCCTTCGGTTTGTGCCAAAAAAAGTAAAAAATCATATGACTAAAAATTGACTTACCGGATCATTCCGTCACCGTGGCATCAATCTGAGTGACCGTGAAAACAGCTCACTATTGATGTGATAATTAAAAGGACTCATCTCTAATGATAGCCAGTAACTCAATCCTGTGCTACGTGGCAGGTGCTACGTGGCAGTGGAATCTGTGGGTGGCTGTGATTAGTTAGTGATTAGTTAGATGATTACTTAGATTTATGTTGACTGGTAGGTCGGAAGGTTCGACGGATGTTCTCGTGAATTGGCCGTTGAGTACAAGTACAGTAGAGTATACGATAAGGTAACTATATCTTAAAGCGTCCACCTTACCAACTGAGCCTATTTACACATAAAACAGAAAATATTTTTGGTGGGTCTAATTAGCAAGTTCAAGAGGATTCCAACGCACTTTAGCATGTATTATTTGGGCACTGTATGAATAAGTTATGAATTTTCAAAGTGTTGACTATAGGTTGATCATAAAGCGACCCTAAGGGCTGGCTTCCATGTATGGGTGGTCGGTCTACAAAAAGTGGAAGCTCCACCGAAATGGGTGAACAGAGCAGGATCCAGGAGTATATTTTTTTTCATTTCTATCGAAATGGGTGGAGTATGGGTGGTTCTTGAGACCTCATTTATTGTCTTGTAGTGCCTTTCACCCAACCGATCTTCACATGGAAGCCTGCCCTAAACCCTGATGTTTAGATTGTGCACATTCTCATCAAAAGTAGGGTGTCACAATCTATTTATCATGGAAGATTGAGTTAGGGACGATTTAAGGTAAAGGTTGCTTTTAGATATAGTTACCTTAGTACTATAGTTGGGTCGCCACCCCATGAACGAATATTTAATATTTTTTGAAAATCATGTTCGTTCCTCAGAAAATGAATTTACTGGTTTTCGTTTATGAGCAAAAAATGATTAAAAATGGTCGAGAATGGCCCAAAATAGATTAGAAATAGCAAAATATAGCTTTAAATAATTTATTCTATTTTGTGGTCCTCATAATTTTTTGGTTTTTTATTTTTTGGCGACCTAGCTATGGTACTACGGTAGTGGTCACTTACTTGTATACTATTTATTTCACCTATTATGAGACTCATTAATTGTTTTCTAACAGTACCTCAGTATTGTTAAAGTGCGTTTGGTGCCATAGCACCAGCTAAGGTAGAGGCATGAGATGCGGAAAAATCCCATTTTGGGCATCTCATACCCTGATTTTTTCAAAATCTATTATGTGGGGAAAAAGAGAATCTTATAAAATATTCACAGCATTTGGGTAAAAAATTAATTATTCGGCATATCCTCACGTCGTAGTGAAATGTTCTAAAATTGTAATCATTCTAGAAATCCTAGAAATCCTACCTCACTGTCCAAAGTAAAAATTTAGATTGATTTTAGGTGCAATCGCCTTTTCTTTCTTTGCCAAACACGATTCCTCTTCCTTGCATATCACCAGTCAAATGAATGTTGAAACTTGGTTTACAACTTTTAACCCCTAAACGTCACAACGTACAGTTTTTGGACTACTAACGGATTCAAGCTCACCTTTTGTTCTCATCAATGCTTGGATGAAAGTCATCCAATTTTTTGGAGATACTTCACCAAGTTGTTGTCCTATCTAATGGTTGGGTTTAGTGATACTTGAGTACATATTTTTCTGAAATTACAAATGTAGAAGTATGTCAAGTTGTTGACCAAACCAAAATTGCAATGACTATAATTCAAAAATGGCCTTGCAAAAATGAGGTCATAGATTTAAAGAACACAAAAATTTCAAAGAATCACCACGTTTAAGAGTATCTCATTTCAAATTCATTCCAACAAATTTTACTCAAAAAATATTAATTTTTTGTGTGTAATCAAATTTAGAACGAATTTTTAGTTTTAAACTTCAAGTTTGATAATTAAACATTGGTGATAATATTGGTGAATCGAACTGTACAGATGGAATCTAAAATTCAAAATCTAGAAGTTTCATTTGTATATCAATTCTAAAATATTCTTTGAAATAATACTTTATGATGATTTTTCTCAAATCGTCAATTCCAGGGACACCCTGATATGTTTAGGGGTTAATAAATTAATATAAGTGAATGAAATAGCAGCAGATGTTTTGCAGCAGGAGCCTTCATGGAATACGAGGAACCATGTCTGCTGTGAGTAGAACTGGACTGCAATTAGTTGGTTAAAAATACGCTGTATTTTGACAAACTAGCACTACACCGGTTATTGCCATTCAATATTCCTACAGTAATTGTGGTATTTGAACAATAGTTTGAGTCACAGTAATTGAAAGTATTTGAGAATTCTTACAATAATGTACATTTGAGATGTATGTACTGAAATTAGTGTGAGGATTGGTGTAAAGTCTCACACTAATTCTGTAACTCACACTAATTCTGTGACTTACAATAATGGCAATAATTGGTGTAGTAAAAACGTATTAGATAACCGACGAGCTGCAGTAGCGGCGAGTAGGTTATTGTATATGACCGGTTGTGCACTTTTCAATCACAACCCTTGATTTTCATGATCCAAGGGCGTAGGATGCAAGTTGAAAGAAGAGAAGGTTATGAGTTGCAACTTGTGATGGCGATGGTGACGGGTTGCCAATGGGATGGAGCCACGTTAGCATTGAAAAGTCAACAATTGATTATGTTGACCGCATAGACTACAGAAATGTGTTCAAAATGACCCACAACTGGTTTAGTTCAACATCTGGAATCTTTTCTCTAATCTATATATGAGGTCACGATTTCTACTAGTGAAGGTTTCATGAAGGAGCGTGTGCTAGATAATTAACCCCTAACCGTCTAGACGTCCATATTTTGGACGTTTTTTGGGGTACATTCACCTTCGAAGAGCTGTAACTTTTGCAAAAAGTGTCCGATTTTAATGAAATTTTGGAAAAACAAACTGCATGATGTATGGAATAAGTGGTAACAATTTCAGGTCAATCCAAGATGTATTGAATTTTTGGTGATCATTTGAAAGTAGGGTTCTTTTTTTTCTGGACAGTTTTTGTGCATTTTGAAGGCTGCAACTTCGGGGGCTTGTATCTCCTTCATCCCATGTCCGTTTTCAATAACAATTATTGGGTTGGATTCCCCTTGAAGTCTAATTATCATGGTAAAGTTTTCATTTCAATCCATGTTGTTTTGAATGTTTGGGAGTTATTTTAATGCACGGGTCTTTTTTGAACACTTTTTGTTTTTTGGATCAAATGGGTCACTTTTCGGGCTACTTATTGACATTGCAACTTTGCAAGGTCATTTTAGGGCACATTAATTTTTTCATGAGTTTTTTTTGTACCAATGTGTTTATATGATGATTTTGAACTACATTATAGTTGAAAGCTTTTCATTTGAGTAATTTTGAAAACGAATTTCATCTCTAACTGTGCTGCTAGGAAAATTTCAGCATCCTCTTTTTACACTAAAACACTACGATTTTGCAATCTATATGGCCAAATGACTCCAAATTTGATCCACATGATCTACAACATGTATATTACAAGATTTTACAGTTGAGATTTCTATACCTCACTTACATTTAGACCTATAACACATTAAAAGCGATGATGTTTTTAAGCCCAAAATAGCTAGGGATGCTTAGGGGTTAATGTATCCAGATGACTGGGTACATACTGGTGGGCATGAAATGGGGTTTGTGTGCATAGGGAATGGAATCTTTGCTTAATATTCTTGGATGTGTCGTACTCAGCTTGTTGGAGAATCGGTGGATGAACAGTTCAAATCCCTGTTCTCTTAACCCCTGAAGGACCAAGAATTGCAAATTGGATCTCATGTTTTTTTAAGCACCTAAAAGTAGTTCTTATGTTGAATTTTTTTAATTCAAATTTATTTATTTTTTCATCAACACATGCAAGGTTCTTCATTGATTCCAATGATATAAAATTTGGTCCCATCTTAAATATATTTTTCATAGTATAATTAATTAGATTTTTGTTTTAAAATTATAAATCCTTGGTCCTTTAGGGGTTAAGGTGTGCTTTATGAGTGCACTGTAGGTTGGACCACACAGGCCAGAAACTTGTAACTAAACAAGTGACGGCTTTTATGACTTGTTCCGTTTAACAATAGAGATGTTGAATTTTACTATTAACTTTTAAAGGACCAAGGAGTTACTTTGCATTGAATCTCATGTTTTTTTTGTTGAGTAAGTCCTATGTGGGGCTTTGTTTTGTTCAATTTTATTTGATTTTTGGTCAACGTATGTAATGTTCTTATGTTCTTCACTGATTATGGTGTTATTGGCTCCATCCGAATCATATTTTCACAATATGATTGCTTGAATCATTTTAAAACCAAGAATCCTTCGTCCCTTAGAGGTTAAACTTCCACTTTAGTGTTTACAAATTCTGATCCTTTGAGTGAGTGGTAGAAAGGTTTGGTTTAGAAAAATACCACATGTAATCATGAGTTCATTTTTGTGTCTTACTAAATTGCAAAATTCAGTTTTATTTCACTGATTGCTTCACAACATATGTGGCCCTTTTATAAGGCTTCTAAGAGGATGTACTATCTGAGGTGTATTCAAACATAATTTAGATGTGCACTTGAAGATACCAATTGTATACAATTTTGAACAAATAATTTTGAAAAGACAAGTGTATCACCGTCTTCATCAAGCACCAATAAGATCTATGACCATTCAAGACAGTGAATAGAAGTCATGTAACAATAAGGGAAATATCATTCAAAGACCGTTATTTGGCCTCATCATCCTTAGTAGCTTATGTTTATGCCATGTACTATTGGTATTCAACACAACCATGGCAAGTTTGTAAGTTGTTGAAATCTAAATCATTCAAATTAACATTGTTATCGTTTCATTTTTCTATAATCTACAATAAATTTCAATGAAAAATGACTTTGAAATTTAATGAGTCTTGTTTTTAAGATTTACATTCCATTATAAGATCTTAGTGCACCCTCATTGCTTGTATTTTAGTTGCACATGGAACATCTTCTATGTGCCCCAATGTAGATTTAACCCTAAAGGACAAAAAAGCCCAAATTGAATCTCATGTTTTTTTTTTTTTTTTAGTGATTTTGGGTAGGTCCAATGTAGAACTAGGTTCAAATTTATTTGATTTATTTATTTATTTATTTTGGCACAAATTGAAAACTCAATTGCAAGGAGATAAAATACAGAGCCACCACAACAATGAGACGTGGGGCAAAAGGTGGACCCTAACTAGCAAAATTGTTGGGGTTGAATTTAACCCACGAGATCTTCTGGCCAATTCAGTTGCAAATGATCTGTTTCCTACCCCAGCTACGATCAAACTTCTCAAGTTCTTGCAAACGTTGCTCAGGGTGCCGTCTAATTTTCTCTTGGACAGTAGACCACGCCCTCCTCGCGTAATCTTCGAGTCCTGTCCAGATGCATCTTCTCATGTCTTCGTTACTCCATCACTTCTGGTTGAAGGCGGAGTCGTTACGGGCGATCCAGATCGACCAGAGGGTGGACCCTCTGAGTAACATCCAAATCATGCTGACCTCTCTCAGCCTACGTGGGATTCTATACGCAAAGATAGCTTGACGCATTTGCGGCATGTCCCACGACAACGATCTCCTTCCAGGATCGAAGGGGACGTTCCTCGTAATGAATTGACTCATGATGTCGGCCGTAAACTTCCAAGCATCTTGAGCATGCAAGCATTCCCAGAATCTATGAATCACACTCTCTTCGCAAGATTCATCACATACGGGGCAAGTTGTGTCAATGTCGGTGGAGATGTGCCCTCTCCACAAGTTAACAGCTGTGGCTTTGTGCCAGATAAGCCATATAAGATGGGCTTCTTTGGCGACTCTTCTGCTTGTCCATGTGTTGCTCCAACTGAGCTTGAAACTCCTGGGCAGAACTCCTTCCCATTTCTTCCGTTCAATTTGCAGTGATGGGCTTCTTGCTCCCAGCAGATCTCTACCAATCTTGGTCGTGTAGCTCACGAGTTCAGCCCCGTTTGACCAAGAAATTCTCCCTGGATCGAAATTGAGATCTTTCACTTTACCGTAATAGATGAAGATGGGAGTTGAGTGTTGGGTCCTTTTTAATGAGACAACTCGAACACGCATCGGGATACCTGTAACGCTGTTATGATCTGCTTCCTCTGGATTCGGACCCCAGGGTCTCAGGATACTGGACTGAGGTTGGACCGTCCACCTCCTCCCTTCTTCTTTCAGTTTGGCCGTTTGAGTTCTAAGGTTGAGATAACATAACACAAGCTCTTCTCCTACTGTCACACATAAAGGTTGGGTGTCAGTGTTATTGGCAAAAAAACCGATCCATTCACCTTTCTGAGGGCGAATGTCTTGTTGGAAAAATAGTCTATTACCGATGCGAGCCAGTCTGTTGCACACCGAACGCCACAAGTTCTCTTCGTCTTCTCTCAGGCCGAATTTCTCTTGTGCTTCAAAATTGGAGATGAAGGCAAGGTTTGTGGGGTGCCACGCGTCTCTCACATATTTGAGTCCGACGTTATACATTTGGGCAACTCGTTTCTTAGAGAAACTAGTACCAATGATCTCAGTCTCATGGTTCCACCAGAATTCAGCACAAAGCCACTCTTCATATGTTCTCGGAGGTTGAATCCTAAGCTCACCAATTAATTCTTTCCAAGCTCGAGATGTTCTATTCTACACTAGCGATCCTTGCTTGGCACTAGGTTTTGAGTGGGTGAACCAATACGGACCTGTTGTCCATCTGCCTCCTTGATAAGGCTGGTAGCAATGTAGCCTGTACCGAAGCATGGAGTTGAGATTAGATTCTCCCGGAAGGCAGGATTTTATGATCCACTTCCCCATGAGAGCAGACATTGCTTCTAGGGGATTCACAAGCCCCAGTCCACCGTCCTTCTTCGGCTTGCAGCAGGTTGACCAGGCCACCCTCGTTCTGGAATGTGTGGTCGTTCCTGACCAAAGGAAGTTCCTGATTTTTTGGATAACCTTCTTGATTCCCTGCTTAGAACCTCCCCAAATAGCTAAAAAGTAGAGTAAGAAAGAGATGAGAATGGCATTAACTATCACGACTCTACCCGCGGCGTTGACTGTGGATTTGGTCCAGAACTCGAGTTTCTTGTTAATCCTGTCTAGGAGGAACTGGTCAACTTCTTTAGAGGTAATGGTCAAACCGAAAGGCGCTCCAAGAAGTTTAGGGATGTCTCTCTCTGACGCCCATGTCCAATGCAAGGAATTAGTCTATGATGGTCTAATCCTATTTCTACTATCCCACCAGTATGCTGCGGACTTGGTCCAATTGACCTTTAATCCTGAGGCAAGGCTGAAGGATTCGAGAGTGGAAATCGTATGTCTGATGGAAGGTTCTTCGCCGCTGATCGTCATTGACGTATCATCGGCATACTGTGCGATAACCTGGGGCTGATGGCTATTGGGGAGGTTAATCCCCTTAATGCGCCCTCTGCTAACTTCCCTCTTCAAATAAATATTAAGAATCTCTCCGACAATGAGGAAGAGGTATGGGGCGAGGGGGCAGCCTTGTCTCACCCCTTGCCCAATGGGAAATTTTGGCGTTCTATGACCGTTGACACTAACACTGGCTTCAGCGCCTAAAAATAGTAATCTGGTCATGTGAATGAATTCGGCGGGGAAGCCCATAGTTTCCATGGCCGAGAACAAGAAGTTAAGGTCTACTTTATCGTAGGCCTTAGAAAAATCTAATTTTAAGAACACTAGAGGTTGCCCAGAAGACTTGGCGAACTCTATTGTTTCCTGAGTGAGAAAAATGTTGTCTAAAATGTAGCGCATGGGAAAGAAAGCGGACTGATCGGGAGGGATGATCTCCATCAGGATGGGTTGCAACCTAATCTGTAAAGCTTTCGCAAAGATTTTATAGGAGGTATTAAAGAGGGTGATCGATCGCCAATTATTGAGCGATAAACGATTCCCTCCCTTATGGATGAGCGCGATAAGGCCCTCAATAATACTCCCCGGGAATTTGCCATTGGAGATGGCCTTTTGGACCATCAGATGGTAATTTGGACCCATGCTTGGCCAGAGAGCTTGGAAAAATTCGAGAATAAGACCGTCTGGTCCAGGAGCTTTACCCCTTGCCATAACTGCCAGAGCATCTAAGAGTTCAGTGAGACTTACTTCCTTTTTAAGGATCCGTCTCATGTCTTCTGATAATCTCGAATGGACTCCTGTTAGCGCCTCTCGTTTGGCTTCTTCATGTTCCTCGAGCTGTGGCCTCTCTCTGTACAGCTCAGCGTAGAATTGGTGGCAGACTCCTTTGATTTCCTCTTGCGATCTTCTCACTCTTCCATCCTTGTCTTCTAGTGCGGCAATTGCGTTGTCCGACGGCTTGGATTTGATCACCCTGAAGAACTCCTTCGATCCTCGATCTCCTTCTGTCTTCCATCGAACACGAGCTCTTATGCGTTGGCCTTCAATCCTCCATTCTTCGAACTGCCGTAGCTCAGCTTGCAGCTCTTCAACCCGTAGCTGGTGCTCCTCCATCTGTGGCATTTCTTGGAGAATTTCTTGGGCTGCTGAGAGCCTAAACCGCAGGTTTGTCTCAGTTTCTCTTCTCTTCATTGCTTGTTGTACGCAGTACAGCTTGTACCATTTGACAGTTTTTCTTAACTTGCCTAAGAATTCGAAGTGACGGGGGGCAGAGTCCCACACTTCTCGCAACTTTAAGACCACTGCTGGATCTTTCAAAAATGAGCCGTTAGTCTTGTAGTAGCCTCCGTTTCTTTTCTCTTCCTGGAGGCGAATTTCACACCTGATCGGCAGGTGGTCTGAAATTGTGCTATCTCCCAAGATATCGTACCTGGAAATGTGTGAGCTAGGGTTGGACTCGCCGCTAGCAAAAGTATAGATTCGATCCAACCGTGCTAAAGATCTTGGTCTACCCTTTCTTCGGTTGTCCCATGTAAATTGCAGTAGCCCGGACCTCTCAAAAAAATCTGAAACCTGACAGTGTGATTTTAGGTTTTCAAAATCAAACTTCTCCTGACCTGATAGGATGCGTCCACATTGCGAGGACTTGTCAATCTCGCTTTCAACCATGTTCCAGTTGCCGCACCATATCCATCTACAATCTTGGTGTAGAGTGCGCGCCAATTCTTGCCACAACTGGCACCTATGGTGAGAATTTGAGTGAGGGGCGTACACGTTGAGAATTGCAACGTCTCCTCCTGGAATGTTGGTGAGTCTCATCCATTGCGCCAAGTTGACTCCCACTTCTCCGTGGCTGTGAATGAATGGGGCTAGCCTACGGTTGATAAACATACTGATTCCTCCTTTTCCTGCGCCGGCTTCTCCTTCGGCGTGATTGTAGCCTTCTGAGGCTTCACAACCAAAGTATATAGCGTCTCGCCAGATCTTAGCACCAAAGTCTCTTAATTTCATGCCTCTTAATTTGTGCTCTTGAACGCACAAGACATCTAATTGCCTAGTGTGGTTATGGAAATAATTCCGAATTTTCAAGGCCGCCTCCACACTATTGGCTCCTTGTAAATTTTGGCACATTAGATGTAGCTTCATGGCAAAGTAGATGAGATACCTGAATCGGCCGGTTCGGGGGAGTCACTGATCCTGATGACTGAATGGCCACCACGGATTTCTTTGCCTGCTCTAAGATCAATCTCTCTTCTTGTTCTAAACACACCGTTCCCGTAAGGGGCTGCTAGGTCCCTTCCTGTTTTGAGTTTTCTTCTCGCAACTCGGTTAGACCGGGGAGCCGAGAAGGGGCCTGTGATGCCGTCTGGGTCCCTATCAGTTAAGGTGTGGAGCGGGTCGGGGTTGCCCACCTCAAAGAGCAAATCTACCTCCCTTGGAGTCAGGTGCATTTGCGAATATGTTAGACCCACAGTGGAGTAACCTCCATTCTCCCCGTCATCCATAATTGGGAAGACAGTTTGGGGAGTGATCGGGGACTCTGATCCTTCACTGCTTCCTGAGTTCCGGTCGGGGCTGCTGGTGATGGTGCGGTGCTCCTGATTGTTTAGATCACTGATGTTATGTTCTTGGTTGGACACTTGACTGGGACTTACTCTGTCGAGGGCTCCTTGAAGAAGTGAGGCTGCAGCTACGGCCCTCGGAGAGCCTGATTCTAATTTGACTGGTTCAGTGGTTGGAGCAGGTGGATCGTTCAAATCTTGGGACAAACCTGCCGGAGGGACATCAGATTCTTCGGTGTTCCTGTGGCTTGACATGTTTGCCGGGGGAGACGTAGCTCCTCTTTTCTGCCCGGAGAGCTTCTGAGGGGACCAATTCATGTCCCCACTCTCCCTGTTTGCTTCGTTACCTCCGCCATCTGCATTCACCTCTTGGTGAGTTAGCTCCTCAACTTGTGCTTGCTGATCTAGTATTGATCTTGGGGTCTCCGGAATCATGCAAGTGTCCGGGGTGGTGATCGTTTCCCCTTCTGCTGTTTCATCGTTCTTCTATTGTTCTGTGTGAAGCGGGGCTGGTGTGGCGGATTTGCTCGCACCCGCTGCTAAAGTCTCTGCTGGTTCTGTTGTTTTTGGTGTAGTGCTTTGGTGTTGCTCTCGTTTCCTCCCATCTGGGCCCTCATCCCATCGGGAGACGAGGACGGGTGGTCCTCTGCCTCTTCTCTGCTGCTTGGAGGTGACCTTCGTGAAGCCCTCCTCGTTAGTTCTGGACTGTTTGCCACGATCTTCTGTTTGGAGTGGTCTCTGGTATCTTGGCCGCGGCTGCCGATCTTGGCGTTGGTGGCCTGATCTTCTTCCCTGTTGGTCGTGACGGTCAATGGCAGTGCCTTCTCGGTTGAAGTCTCCTCCCCTCCTGTATCGGTTTCCTGCGTGTTGCGGCGCGTTTGGCTTTGAGATGGGGCCGTGATCTGAGTTCTTGAGGGTAGCGTTGCGTTCGGGGCAATCTTTAACACAATGTTGAGTATCCAGACAAAACCAGCATCTGATCGGCAATAAATTGTAGTCAATGAGGATCTTTTTGGTAATCTGGGTAGTCTCATTGGTGACATATACTTCAGATTCCCAACCTTTACTAGAATCCAATGCAATACAAAACCGTGGATCCTGCGAATGGTCATTGGAAGAGTCAAGGCCAATTAGCTCTCCAATCCCTTCTGCGATCTCCATGGCGACTGCTTGGAATTCCTCGGGAATTTGCTTCAGAGTAACCCAAGTAGGGATTTTCATGCTAGCTGGAAGTGCAGATTTCGATCCCGAACTGGCAAGTGTCTTAGGTTCGAAGTCTGTTGTCCAGCGTTGAAAGATGCATAAACCTCTTGTTCCACGGTACGGGGTGGCCAGGAGGAGCTGCTGTACCGTATCTTGATCTTTTGTTTTAAGAATAAAGAAACCACGTCCAATGTTTCGCCCCATGGTCAGTTGTCCTCCTACCTTGGATTGGAGTTGTTCGATCTAGGCAGGTAACTCGTGTTGAGGCAGTCTGCCTTCAACAAAACATCCAATGACTGCGAATGTTGCCAGGAAGTTCATCTCCTGTTTCACGATATCTTGGCTGACTTGAATGACCCGTTTGGTGTCGCGAAGTAGGAAGCCGGCGTAGCTTCGGCTAAACCCTTCTGGCAGCTCTTCTCCAGGCGAAGCTTTGAGGGGATGTGGCTGATCCGTAGGCAGATCTGGGTTGTCCAGGACCGCCTTGACGGTAATCTCCGCATCTTGCTGCTGAAGCTCCGTGTCCGTCCCATGCGCTCTCCGTGCTTCCTCTAGCATGGGATCGAATCTGTCATCTTTCCTGCCTCCCTTGACCCTATCAGCGTAAGATCCAAAGTCACCCATCTCACACGTGGACACGGTTAGTGGACGAAGGTCAGATCTGGTCTCTAAGCACGCTTAATTAGACGTACTCACTAATCACCCGTAACCAAAGTTTCTACAAATCTAGCTCACTAGTATCTGCGAGATCGACAATCCTAAGGAGACTGTGCAACTATTGGTAGCGCATGATTCAAGCGAACTGGAGCGGATCCGTCGATCGAGCGATCAGATCCTCAGGCAGCATCTGCACAGGCGACGTGCTACTGCTCTTGCGCCTGATCCGTAAAAAGCAGAGCTCCATCGTGAGCCTCCTAGGTGGTTCTGAATTTATTTGATTTAAGGAATTACATATATATAATCATTACAATGTTCTTCACTAATTGTGGTGATATAAAATTTGGACCCCTCTTAATATGGTCAGTTGAATTTGTCATTTAAAAACCATGAATTCTTTGTCTTTGAGGGGTTAAATTTTTGTTTATTTTTTAATTTAGAATTGATGGCATTTCATAATTATAGTGTACCCTATACTTGGATTAGATTAGGCCTAAATTGATTATTTTCCAAATTTAGATTTTTTGGGTGAGCGTTCTTGTGATGCTTTTTGTGTTCGTGAAATTTTTGGAGAGATTTCGAGTGTTTTAGAGCGTTTTTTTGGTTTTAGGGTTTGTCTGTAATGGCATTTGGGGATTGTCAGTGAGGGTTTTGGTGTGAGGTGGTCTCGAGTTTGCAGGTTTCGAATTCTATTCCAAGATGCCGGGCCTTGTGACAATAAAGCCGGTTTTGAAAACAAGGGGCACTTGCTCAAAGGCGGTGGCGAGGGCGAAGGAGGAGCAGGGACTTGGAGCGTTGTTGTCGTAAGCACGCGTCTCTCCGGCGAAGAAGGGGCGTCGGCCTACACATCTTCAGGCTCTTGGGGCTTTAACGAGGTCGAATCTGGCAAAGAAGTTGAGGATGAAGCTTCTCGGCAAAGGAGGTGATGAAGATTTGTATACTCTCGAGCACAGGCCAAGCTCCGTGCTCTTAGCGGCTATGGTGGACGAGTTTCTCGAGGATAAAACAAACGACAGGAAGCGACATCAGTCGCAGTTTGACGACGCTTCTTCTGACAAAGATTCAAAGTCGTTCGAGCTCGCTGTTGTTTTGCACTGCAACATTGACAGCATACCAGAGAGGAATTGTTATCCGAAGGTTTTTGTTGCAAAGTGAGGATCATCCGGCCAGTTTTGAGCAATTTTGAGCAAGGTCTCGATGTGTTGATGGCAGGGCTTTGGTGTTGATGGCGGTGTGATTGCTGCAGGGTTAGGGTTACGGAAAGTGGGGTTCATTTTCACGCAAACTATGAGACAAGCGAGCTGTTCGATTTAGAGTTGTATTTAGAGTTTAGGGTTTTCAGTTGTGTGTATATCGAATTTAGAGTTTTTGGTTTTGAAATTAGGTTGCGCTTGACTTCATTTCATGCGTAGCCATTCGCTGAAGAAAGGTGATTCCCTTTCCTGTATTATATATTTATTTATTTTTGAATTTCAAAAAATTTGGCTCATTTTTCAATTTTGGCACAAATTTCATTTTTGACACGTGACACCCCAGAAGGGGGTCCACGTGGCACCAAATTATATCAGGATGAGAAAATTCAAATGTGAATGGCCCAACGTGAGAGAATTGCACAATGTGACACTATGAGGCCAAATGTGACACTAAGCATAAAATTTTAGCATAAAATTACCTAACCATAAAATTTTAGCATTAGTTTAGGAGGGAATTCTTTGAGTAATATTTTACCAAATGCACTATAAAAAAAATTAGGAGTTAATTCGATCTACCAATTTTAGACCTACATCATTTTTAGAAAGGTCTTGGATAAAGAACCGAAAAGAACTTTCTAAAGTTGTGTGCCACAATGGATTCCAATGAATGCCTTCAATATTTGATACACTACTTTTACTCTTCTTCTTCTACTTCTTTCTTTTAATTTTTAATTTTATTTTTAATAATGCTTTTTACACTACTTTGAGTACACTGCTGTCCTGTTTCTGTACCTCGACCTGAGTAGATTTCCCAGTCATGTAAAAACAAATATTAAATTAAATAAAAAATGATGGAACCAAGGAATCTTTTAAATTTAAATTTAAATTTTATTTTTTTGACAGTTCCTCATAAGGACCTCATAAGCGGTTATGGTTGTTGGTCAGATGGGTCCCAAAAGAACGCTTCTCTTCCTTTCCTTGATGCTTCGCCAAACAGTGACGTGTAGCGCTTTCATTGGTTGTGTGCCCTTGGACCCACTCACGTGGCACTTGCTGGATGCGGTAGCGATGAGGTGACTCATCACCCCATGATTGAAATGTTTGACTTTCTCCAATAGGGGTGTGAGAGTGTGAGCCTTTTGCAAAGTGCTTCTTCCGTAATGAAGTGGCCTTTGTTTTCTTGAATGGTGGTCGGAGAATCTTGCGGTTTCAATTCATGTTTAGAAGGCAGCTTCGCAATCAATTTAGAGACATGCATAACATTTAGTAGCAGATTTTGGCTCTGCTTTAGGCTCCCAACAAACCTACAACATATTCTACATTTTACTAGGAGTTGCAAGTAATGGGAACTTACAGTTGTAAGTGAGTAGCACATGTGTCCACCGTTTCATAACCTACTTCATGAATTGTGGAGCAAATGTGTTAATACATGAGTGGCTACACACTCACAAGTTAGAACTTATAACCCTCGCCTTCATCTTTGAACTACTAGTTCATTCCACACAAGAGTTGTAGGACTAGCTTTCTTTCTATAATAGTTCAAAAAGTGCCAACTCTTAGTAGTAGGTTATGTCCCATAACCCGGCTCGGGTTTAACCGCCCTCGCTAGTTATGTAGTCCATATGCATACATGGGAGTAATGAATGTAGGTCCTTCTCTTGGAAAACGTTGATGTATCTTGTGTTTGCCGTGTGTCCACCATCTCATTCCTTCCCCATCTCATATTCATCCACTTTGCTTATCTTGTTGGATGAAGCTAAAAGGCATACTCAACTCATGCTATCTAATAAGCAATCTCTGAGTCAACTAGAGATAAATGACTAATTTTGATGGTTCCAACAAACTTGGTTGAATCCGGAAATTGAAAACCAAAAGTGTGGTTTACATAAGTGGATTCTATACCTGATTAGAAAGTGCAAGCAATTTGGAATACAATGAAAGTTTCATTATATTCATAGATATAGCCCTCGAAAGTTGAGCACATTATAGAGTGGGTCATGCCTCAAAAGCTAAGTTTAGGCCCAAATCATGTCATATCAATGACTCAATTCAAAGCAAATTGGAAATTCATGTAGATTGTATGGTTTGGTGAATGTTGAATCTAGTTGAGGACGGATGGGGCAGTTGTAAAAGGGGTGTTTTCACAGTAGGTGATGATTTCATACGAAAGGCAAATGTACAATATGTAAATTACTTGCCACTAGTGCGTCATTATTGCGTTATTATTTATATCCAATAATTACGGAATTTTTAATATATTAAATATAGAATCTTTTCTGAATCTTTGGAATTTTTTGAATTTTTTTGAATTTTTTTGAACCTCTTTACACATCTAAGGCGTAACAATGCACCTTTTTTTACACATTTGGATCCAAATGCTATAAATAATTGTTTCGGAATAATTTTTATCAAAAGTTTTCTATATTCCTATAATTCATATTTCAAGAATTATTTGTATTTGCATTTTAATGACCACCAAAATTTATAGAATGAGAAAAAAAGAAAAAAAACCCAACCTGTAACTACATATTTTGGCTGCCCTACCATGAAAACATCCTAAATAGGGTTCACCCTTAAATACCAATTTGCACCAAAATGTTTATTTTCATATCTCATTAGTTCTCTAAGGCACAACTACTACGGTAAATTCCAAGATCAATAGGCCCAACCTGACAAACTCTCACAAAAAATATCTCATGAAAAACTGATCAGATTGAGGTTTTGTAAGTTGCTACGAGTTCCATAAATGCCAAGTTTTGGCCATGCTTAACGGCTGTTTTGTTCAAGTACATCCAAATTCAATATGTCGAAAGCTACCCATCAAACTCTCTCTAGTTGACTCAAAGATTGTTTGTTAATGTTAAGGAATTGTCATGTCTGACACTTTTTCCAACTTAACGTCATATCAAACGTGTAACTTAGGTTGTTTAACCCCCAACTCCCTAAGCGTCCATATTTTGGATGTACAGAATCAAACTCCGTTTTCTCATCTATCATGCACTTTTTGCAGTGTGAAATTTTTACTATAGATTTCATGGGAAGTTAGCTTCATGCATGTGTGATCCAGTTAGAAAGGGAATAATTTGAGTAGTGCATTTTTGTACAGTAACAATAAATATTTATATAGTGCAAAATGTCAAGAAATTAGTGAGGGGCAATGTAAATAATTTCACTATTTAGTGTAGCCAGGTTGGAAGTCATTGAACTCGTCCTCGTTGAAGGATTTCCAATGGTACCTCAAGTGGTGTTACAAGCCTAACAGTTTATGACAATCTCATTGCAACAAACAAAATATACAAACATATTGTTTTCTCCTCACCTCTACGTCATCATAACATTCAGTAGCATGCACTATCTCTGCCTTGGCTCTACAGTAGATGGTGTCGAATATTCCACATCCAACAATGCTTCATCAGTAACTAAGTGGACAGATGGAGGCTCAAGGTGATGAGTAGAGTGCATGAAGGAACAGTACACTAAATAGTATATTTAGTGTGAGGTGATGAATAATGTGCTTACCCCTACTACTTGTTGAACACTAATTATCAATTTGTGGGCAATTAGTGTTGGTGGCTGCATGCGTCGCCACCTCTCTTCAGAACTTTCGACCTAGCCGCCAATTGCACTTATCAGCTTCTTCTAGCTTTGTGTAATCCCTGGCCTGCTGAACCTCCTATGCTTCATTTTGGAATCACCGCCTAAGGCCATATTTCCATGTGTGGACCTCCCATGCTTCCCCCACGCCACCTGGAAAGAAGGGAGTGGAGGTTCAGCAGGCCAGGGATTACACTACACCACCATTTCTAAAATTTCAGTTTCCCCATCTAAACTTTCCTCTCAAGTTTCATTCATTACTCACACTAAATATCCATATCTCAAAAGATCACAATGTCAAAAACTTACTATTCTTCATAAATAGTGTGAGAATTCACATTTAGTGTTCTTACAAAAGTAGGTTTTTTGATATTTAGAGTGATGTTCGCAATTACTGTGCCTCACACTAAATATACTATTTAGTGTAGTGGGCATGAAGGCTACTGAATGTTATGATATACTGATAGTACTAGGAAAACAAGGTTAGAATTGTCAATGCATCCATTTGAAAATGTTAGAATTGTCAATGCATCCATTTGAAAATGTCCCACATGGATAGACCACAATCTCCATCTTCCAACAAAACATTCAGTAGCATGCACGGCCTTTGCCTTGGCTCTACAGCAGATGGTGTGGAATATTCCACACCCAATAGTACTTTATCAGTAGCTAAGTGGACAGGTGGAGGCTCAAGGTGATGGGCAGAGTGCATGAAGGCTACTGAATGTTATGAATAGTATTGATGAAACTCAACAGTAAATAAATCGAGTCAATGTTGGCACAGACAATTCAAGAAAAAGAAGAAGAATATGTTTGATACCAATGCTATGAGTTCAAATTTTTGGGGTTGAATTGGATATCAATGTTCCAAGTTGCCAACTTTACAACAAATGTTTTTTAGTTTGTGCCGTGAGGTGTCCATCAGTCAATGGGACCGATTTTCTCGATGGCAACACCAAAGCTCGGTTACAATGCAGTTGACCTGCCGGGATGGAGTTGCCGGCCCTTGATAAACCAAATTTTCCATATCAGTGGTTGATGATGTTGAACGGAAAGTCCTCCAGTTTGCAAACTTGATGGACCAGGCTCCATTTTATGATTTTTGGGGGTCCAATACAGAATGACTCAGTGTCCAGCGTGATGTTTTCTTCCTGTAAGTATAATTATTTATTTCATCAAAATAAACAAATTGTGCCTATGCCGGACGCGTGGTGCATGTATCCCTGCAGATTTAAATATTACCAACAAGAGTGTTCACAAGCAGCTCTCCACTCAATCATCCATTGTGGTTCCTATTATTTGTAAAATCATATTTAATTATATAATATTCTTGTTGGCAACTAAAGGCCATTCCAACGCACCAAAGAATGCGTTGTTTGGATGCAAAAGTTGTGAAGGATCAAAGTTTCACTACACTAGTAAAAAAGGTAGCATTGTCGAGAGAGTTGCCTAGGCATGTGGTGCCCAATTCCACGGATGCACAGTGATTTTGCCTGGACATCTCCCTGGGAGCGCCACCTTTTCTACTAGTGCTAGTAGATGTATCGTAGCAATAGATGTTACAGATAAATGTACCACATTCCTTAGTGGATAATCATTTTGGAATAAAATTATCAGCTCAAGTGGGTTAGTCAATCTAAAACAACATAGTGTGTATCATTAAGATTTGATAGAGTACACACCAAAACCACAATCACGAAGGTACTTCATAATAGTTAACCTGGCTAAGAGCAGAAGAGACCTTTTTGTGGTCGCTGCTCCTAGTTAGGGATTGCTCAAGGTCAAAAAAATTAATTTATTGAATAAATCAAAATCATTTTCTAATAGGTAATCGAGTCAATTTTCCAACCCAATTTGAATCATGCCAATGGGCAAGTTAAACTCCACTTAGGGCAAAGATAGGCACCTCTACATTGTCCAGTGTTACAAAATTTACTATTTGGAGAAAGTACTGTTGTTATTTTCATTGATTACTTTTCTTTTTTGCTTCTAGAATGAAAAACAAAATTCTAACCAATAATACCAAATTTGAATTCTAAAAATAAAAAATGTATTTTTGGTGATTTTTTTAAGTTAATTACTTTTAAATTCATTGAAGGAAAATCTAAAAATATTTTTAGAAAATGACCATATGGATAATTTTCAAACATCATGTTTTGCATTTTCTTTGTTGGGATAAACTTCATCAAAGTTATGGAAGTCACATTTTATAATACATCTTAGTTTTACTCTATACCTCTAAGGCTTTTTAAGGGTTAATTACAAAGGAAACAAAAACACATCATGACCACAAAAAGGGCGTTGTTTTCAACACTCTTTTCTACATTGTTTCGATGATTTTCGACAGTAAAGAATCGAAAAAAATATCCAAAAAGTGTCGAAAACAACACCCTTTTTGGGTAATGTGTGTACTACATAGGCCCGGTCAAACAAAAGTACTCAGAACCAAGAATCTGCCCTTAAGCAGGGTACAGAAGTGTACAGTCAAAATGTGTTGTCTAAAGACGAAAAAGCTAATGCACAAACCAACCCGAAGATGCGCA
Source organism: Pohlia nutans (assembly GCA_022496805.1). Classification (NCBI taxonomy): domain Eukaryota; kingdom Viridiplantae; phylum Streptophyta; class Bryopsida; order Bryales; family Mniaceae; genus Pohlia; species Pohlia nutans. Next base: position 36,520,101 of record CM040089.1, on the reverse strand, counting down.
GTCCAGTGCAGCCAAAGGAATTTTGTTTGCACTTACTGGTGCAATGAAGTACAGGCACAGAATATTCCTTGTAATTTATTAGAGAGCCATTGTCCATCTATGGGTGTCAATACATTAGTTTTTAACCCCCAAAATGTCCCATGGGGATAGAATATATGTTGTTGTATGATTGGCATTTGCTACCAACAAGAATTTTTAAACTGAGATCTCAATAGTATTGATCTAAATTCCAACTTCTCTTTTGAACTCAAACCCATTAAAGGTGTGGATTCATTCCAAATACAACCAAAATACACCATATTCTACTTGCCACAGAGGCGTGTTCCGAACTTCTAGTGACAAGCAAGGGACAACAAGTTTCATGCCAGGGCCACACATAACATGAAGTAGCCCAATTCAAACAGATGAAATAGAAAAAAAAGAAAAATTGTAAATTGGGCAGAAGGAACTATGTTCAAGGTTATGTGCAATGTTTGGCTAAACATGACTTTTTTTTTTTCCTGGCAAAGTTCATCCATATTCTTCCTAATATCCTCCCTAAAAAGTACCACATGAAGAGAGCTCAACTACCCTCAAAAAGAATAAGTTACACGGCTCTTCACCAATCAAGGAACAAAGTTTGGAGACTCCACTTTGTAAACACCAAAAGCTACCAATTTAAAACCGGATGAAAATTTAATTGTAAAAATTCAATATCACTATTCTTCAACAAACAAGGAAAAAGCCATCATTTATGCCCAAGCCTTCGACAATGGTTAGGGCATGCACAACCCTTCACAATCTAAACAAAGGACCAATTGTAGGCACCAGGGATTCTCAACCAACCAAAATTTCAATGCATACCCAACCAAACACCATCAAGATGCAGGACAAGAGAATGAGATGCAACTATGATCCTCTTCAAAAAGAACAAAGTGTAGCTTTTTGCCTTGAGTTGTGAACACGGCCAAGACATTGAGAGCCACTACAGCCTGCCATGCCGGACCTCATTTATGCAATCCCGTGTGGAAAATTGCTTCACGGTGGCCTCTGGCATCATGACTTCCGTGCTGTGCTTCTTTGCTACAGAGGGCTGTGCATGCTCTTAGTAGGAAAGGGTGTCGCATTCTACAGGGCTATATGTTACTCGATTTGGATGGTGTTGCAACACCAACAGAAGTAAACAAGAAATGAAGACTTGTTTACATCTAATGGACAAGCAACCAAGAAGATGTGAAGGAATATTGTTTGCATTTTCTGTTCCATTCAAGTGCAAGCATAGACTGAAAAATAACGAGATCCTAGAACCCAGTGCCATCAATCTATCACGAGTCTACACTACCAGCGGTAATAGTCAGTGCAAGGCCAGCTGGCGCAGCAAGGCAATTATAATAAGTGTCAGGAACAAAAATATGCTCTTCAGAAAACTGAATATATTGCGATCAGCAGTTTTTTCATGCAATTGGAAAAAAGCAACGAAGCCAATCTTTGAAGAGCATGCAAAAATTTCACAGCACGGCCACAAGCTAATCTTCAAAAAGAATGTGGATATCATAAGAATTTCATCTTATGTGGATACATGAGTCCAGAACTGCCCTACTCAGAACAATACCATTCAGGCAAGCGTCTCCATAACCTTTCACTTTATCTAAAATAACTAACTTCAGAAGATGTTGCAGAAGCCTACATCTAAAATTCGTTCACCCTAATCTAAAACTATACTGAGATCAGCCAAACGACCAGTTCTGTGAAAAAATTCACAGAAGGACAAGGCTCATATTGCTATATTACAGTTACCACAATTTATAAACACAAATCTACCGTACAGAACCCAAATGATGGGAAGAATGGATACTTACAGGAAAAAAAGGACCATTGTTTTCTTGGTACAAGCAATTGCAACCTCTCAAATCACGTGCACCATCATCATAACATCAGTAGGACAACAAGGATTCATTCACTTGGGATTTAGGGTTTAGGCAAAAGGACAGTCTCGGCAAAGGAAGGTGTGCCATTGTTGGGTGCACCAGAGATTCCCAAAATGGACGTCATCACATTATACAGCTGCACATTCTCAAAGGAAGGAACCTTCCTCCCGCGCGCGAACTGCGGCCCGTGTCCGAAGAAAATCGTCCTCATGGAAAGATAAGCATTGTCATACCCATGAGCACCTCCACACATAGACCTGCTGGTCCTCTTCTCTGCCAATCGGTAACCCTCCGCCACCATGCCAATAATCGGCTGAATCCTCTCGCTCCCGGAGAAATGCAACCGCGCAGGCAAATCCTGCTTCAAATACATCTGCACAAACTCGCCATTCTTCACTTTGCCAGAACTGAACCCGTCCGTAATGTTCTTAAAGACCTCACCAACATCCACACCAGGCGGAGGCCGAATCGACAGCACGGGGTAGAAGGAATCGATCCAGTCGGTGGGAACCCGAATCCACGGCGCAAGGTCTTCAAGGTAGATCACCTTATCAGGACAGTTGCCGACCATGCCATGATCTCCAACCATGATAATCGTAACATCATCAAGAATGCCGCGCGATTCCAACCCGTCCATCAAGCGCCCAATCATGCGATCTACTCGCACGATTTGCTCGGTGATTTGCGGTGCATCAGGGCCATAGACATGCCCTTCCTCATCAGGCTCCTCGAAGTAGAGCGTGACCAAACTCGGGCGAGTTTCCCGAGGCAAATCGGTGTACTCTAAGACGTGGTCGACGCGGGACTCGAACGGGACGGAGCCGTTGTAATGCGGGCAAAACGACTGCGGACAAGTCCACGGCCCTTTCACAACCTCGCTCCCGGGCCAGAAGTAAGTGGCCGCGGGGAGCTCGTGTTTCAGGGCCGTTTCCCAGATGGGCTCGCCCAACCACCACTTAGGGTTATGATTGGACATGGTGAATTTCTCAGTGCTGTTGGGATCCGGGTCGCTGAAGTAGTTCCCGATCACGCCGTGCCACGCGGGGTACAGCCCCGTGACGATGGAGTAGTGATTGGGAAACGTGAGCGACGGATACACGGGGATCATGCCGGTCTCCGCCTCGGTGCCGTTCACGCGCAACCTGTCAATGTTAGGCGTGGGCGTCTTGAAGTGGTAGCCCCAGCGGAATCCGTCGGAGGAGATCAAAATCACCATCGGCCGCTCCAGCTTCTGCAAAGCGCGCGCCGTCCCCCACGATGCGGATCCGGGCCCCGTGTTGCAGCCATGGCTGAAGCTCGAGAGCACCAGCCACACCACCACGACGTTGAAAAGCGGAAATGCCATCGCCCACAGCAGCCACTTCTTGTTGCGATGGCCTGCGGGTGTCTCGTAGGGTGGCAGGAGAGGCTCGCTGAGAGGGGGCGCGAGGTGCGCGTTCTCGAGCTTCGTGTCCGCCATCGCTGACCACCCGTTCCTTGAATTGGTTGCCCTCCCTGCAAGGAACTAAAGGACAATCAACACGACTGCAGATCGAATGGGGTTTAAGTTAGGTGCAGATGATCGAATGGCTCACGGGCTTCCACATTGCGAGTGTTCAGTCTTCTGAAGCTCCGTCAGAGTAGAGTACCTTGGTCCCTTGCCATGCGAAGCGCATGCTCACTGCAACACTGAAGGAAACAGAGCCGGATGGTGAGGAAGACGATCAGAAACAAACCCTAATCCATGGCCTCAAGGTTTATCAAACTAACCGACTCAAACCTAGATTCTAAATCAAAATAGACTGTCCCATAAAAACTACGGAGTACTTTGCAGCAGAGTAGTTTTCATCATCTCTTTATGGGATAAAGAGTAAAATTTTATCGATGGAGGATGGTGCTTTACTCCGCTATTAGAAATAACATTCTCTACAGTAAACACTAGAATTATCCATAAAGTCAAGCAAAAAAATTCCATAAGAGGAAAGAGAAGGCAGAAGTGGTTTTTAATCTTAAAAGGCGGCAAAAATGATTTTGGACCCCTTTCTTTTCGATCAATCACAACGCATTGCGTTGTGAAAGAGATTTGAACTTTGAACCTCCCCAATGCAAGAGAAGCTCCCCCAAACCTAACTTGAGTTCCTATAGAGGAATCTCCACGTAGCCCAACACCAACCTCATGCTCTCCTAGGGGAAAGAGCTTAGTGGCTTGTGTGAGAGGATGTTAGAAAATTCTAAATCAAGATCAAAAACTCCTTGTTGTTGCAGATAGGCTACCGGGTGCTCACTTTACAAATAACTCTACTTGTCACTGACTTTTGCATTTGTCATAAAAATTTAGAATATCCATCACTATTCAGCAATAAAAGTTCCAAAGACCTTTGCCTTTTTAAAATTGCCTATGTTTATTGTATCTGCCCCACCACGGGAGAGACTACGAAAACACTTCGTTTTCAAGAAGTTACATGATTGAACAGTATAAACAAGTCGTAAAAGTAAATCTAGGGCAAATACTAAGGCAAAGACTACGCAACTAGCCACTTGTTATATATGTCAATTTATTGTTAAAAAATAAACAAAAATTACTTGCTATTCTAATGGCGTTAGATTGTATGTACATCAACAACACATATGGGCCGAAGGAGAATGTTTAGCTTAAAGAGTCAATTTTATGGCAAATCTCGCTCTCATCCTATGACTTTGGGCCTTGCAAATTTGTTCTCATTGTTGCTTTTGCAAATCGAGAACATCTTCATCTATTTTATCATCCCGCTTGTACCAAGATTGACTTTGGTTCTCTTGGATGACTCTTGGGTGATTTGGATGCATCATTTTATTCAATATTGGGGTTCTTCTTTAAATTGTGATTTGAATTTGACCACACTAAATGTAGCATGTTCCTATTGACACCAGTATAGCCCAAATTAATTCTTTTCTGCCGAGGGTACCACAGTTATTGCGGAGAAAAAAAAAAAAAAAAAACTCTCTCTGCAGTATTGGGTAGGTCTCAAACAAGTATGATGTCTTCTCAAGGATGGCTCATGCACTTCATTTGGCCTATGTGCTACTAGGGTTTAGCAATGATTTTTTTTAATAGAGCTAATAAATTTTGTAGAGAATAAATGATATATTACTGATATGTCCTAAACAAACAACTTTCACACATGCAATGTAACACTTGCCAAAAACATTCGGTACATCATGTGACATGAAAAAAACACATGAAGAAATTAGTGATTGAGAACAATGGCAATCGCTTGGGTTGAATCAGGTTTCCCAATAATTCGTTTGATTAACAACCCAAATCAACCCAAGCGAAATCCAGCTCTGTACAATAACAAACTTCAATTATTGAATTGGGTCTCATATTTACTAGGGCTTCGTTGCTCTTTGCACTATCAGTGATGAATGATATATTATGATACATTGGAAAGTAGAAACCATGAAATTGTTGTATTAATTACCTTAATAATAAACGAGTCAATGTGTCTGAGCCGTACATGAGTGCCATACTGCATCATCCTATGCAATTTTTTTTGTATAGCACGATGGATAAGGTTTTTTTGGTATAATTTCTTCAATAGAAACTGGAAGTGGATATACATCCAAACTTGGTGTATTACAAAGGAGTTGATCAGCACTATCATCAAGAAGAAATTTCAACATCAAAATATCCCTTTCTAATAAGCACATCCAACCATGCTACATATAAGCCTATATCGAATGCCTGAGGCACGGATAGATATGCAACTTGGGGGTTAATAGCTTGTGTCATTACAGAAATCTTGCAAGAAGGGAAACGGGACACATTTTCATTCGCTTTGTGCTGCAAGTCTACAGAACAAGTAGTTTTATCCGAGGTTTTATCCCAATCACTTTTCATCGAAGCAGATTATCTTTGGGGTCGAGCACAATGACTCAAGCTGATCTTCCCACATTGCTTATCAAATTTCTCATTAATACCTGCTTGAAAAAACCCCAAGCCAAATTCATCAAGAAATCTGACTACACAAACCTTGAGCTAATAGAGTTATAATTAACTGAAAATTTTCGCAAACCACGAAAAAGTGCAGATGAAAGAAAGAAGATTTTCAGTATTGAGAACTAAAGACTCACCAAACGCTTTGAAAATTCTGCAGTTAAAGAACAACTGTAATGATACGAAGAGCTGGTTTTTGATATGCAAAGGTAGTTCTGATCCTCAAAATATAAGAAATTCATGATGATCGGATTTGTTCTAGTGTTAACAGGTAACGTCAAGAAGCGGAGTTCAATTCTTCCGCCGCAATTAGCATTGTTTCTAGGAAATGGCCATTTCCGAAGGCAGAAATTAAATATCAGTCAGTTGGATATTTTAAGTACGCAATTAGTTTACGACTGAAACCCTAAAACAGACACTTCCAAACTTACAGAGAATATGCATCCATACATTAAACCCTAAAGGACCAAGGATTCATGGCTTGAACCTCAATTGATCATGAGGAATGGACGCTGAAAGAGAACCAACATGAAGCCAATCACAACATTCACCAATAGAGGAACTCCATGAACCTCTAGATTTTCATACCCCTCCTAGATTGTCAGTTCAAGTCCTCAATCGACTGAAACCCTAAAACAGACACTTTGAGAAGATGCATCCATGCATTAAACCCCAAAGGACCAAGGGATTCATGGTTTGAAACTCGATTGAAAAAATTGTAAATTCGATGAGGCCAAATATTCTATTACCAGAATCAGAGGACAACATTAGAATGGACGCTGAAAGAGAATCAACATAAAGCCAATCACAACAGAGAAACTTTATAAACCTCAAGCGATGATTATCATGTTATAAGATGACTGGCTAATACTCTCACTCAAGCAACAATCGGTTCAATACAGTGGCGGCCCAAACCTTGAATCTTATTCCACAAAGCTGAAACACACTATTGCATGTGTTGATAAAAAAAATGAATAAATTCAGACTCAGAAAAAATCGCGACTCAAAACTCCTAAACAAAAACATGAGCTCTTGGTCCTTTAGGGATTAAGAAGCGATAATGGAGCTTAAGAAAACCCTAAACTCGGGAACTCATCAGACAATGAATGGCATGAGAAAAGCAACCTGGTACCTTTGCTCCGCACCTGCTCAGCTACTTATTGCAGAGCTTCCAGTTGCGCCCTCAGGTCCTCGAAGGGTTGCAATTCATTCACAACTCGGGCACGCACACGCCATGACCTAAATTTTCTCCCTCTTGGATTCCCAAAACTTGCAACAGTAGTCGTAGTAGTCCTTGGGTGGGTCCTTCCAACTTTATGAGAATCCAACAATGGAGGTTCCGAAGTGGAAATTCTCCCTATGATTTTCACCCGTCAAACATATTGTTCTACAAGTAGGGTTCCACACATCAAGGGCGGGAGTCAAATGCACCATCGCCATTCTCTCATGCTTTTCAAAGAAGAAGTGCTCCGTGCCCACTGAAAAATTGGATTTCCAGCAAAATTTCACAGAGTCAGGAATGTATACAAAATTTGACGGCAACCCACTTGCTGAGCGCAGGAAACAATGTGTGATGTTGTGCTGCTTTCAATTTGGGGAGGAAGAAAAACACCATCGCTAGAGCTTCAGAGCTTGAAACCCTGATACTTGGAATTGTCGTGGAGATGGCGTGGAAGTCTTGGAGACGAAACGAAATAGAATCAATCATGATGACGAAATAGAATTGTTGTGCCGACGAACCTACCATCCCATGCATGCTAAACCAGCTCCAACTTTGGTCGTCACTGGAATTGTTTTAGGAATTTTGAGTAAGTTATATGTGGACTTCCTTTTGTTTACTTTTTTTTGTTTTTTTACCAACACATGCAATGTTCTTCCTGAAGTGATTCCGATGATATAAAATTCAGATTATATTTTTCACAATATGATCACTTGCATTTGTCATTTTGAAACTATGAACTCTTGGTCTTTTAGGGGTTATGACAATAGAAATACCTTAAGAAATTGCAGAGGTCCATAGCCTATTGTAAGTCCAGCTTCTTCACCGTCGACTTCAAACATTTTCCAATCAGCCTGGCTTAGCATACTTAATCTGGCCTGACCAGTCCATTGCAATTACTTACCCACCTCAAATTAGCTGATCTTGATTATTGAACATCGTGTACCTAAACGAGCTTTCTTCTAGTGCTAGAATAGACCTTGATAACTCCATTTTTATGAAGTTACAAGCTGGTAGGTCTACAAGGGATGTAGTAAGTGAGTTGCAGGTGACTCATATTCATGTCACACAAATTAGGGGAGATTGTCCGATCTTCGAGCTAGTAGTGGTGGTAGACCACAAGTGCTCACATATGCATAGAAGAGAGTATGTATCAAAGCTGCTACATTAGGTATTGAAGTTGCGACACAGGTTGCCCAACATGTGTGTAAGGAATTCCAAGTTATTGTAAATGTTGATACAGTGAGAAGGGCTTTACATGCTGCAAGGCTCAGATCAAAAGTGAAGCAGAAGAAGCTGAAATTGAACCAAAAACATATCAAGGAGTAGCTTGAATTTGCTAGACGCCATGAACATCGGACCATTTATGACTGGGAGCGTGTTATCTTCTCTGATGAGACAAAAGTAAATCGATTTTGCTTAGTGATCGCAATAGGTGTTGGATTCGTGATGGACAATCTTGCGATTCAAGACAGGTTTAGCAGACAATAAAGTTTGGTGGTGGTTTGGTGACGGTGTGGGGTTGTATGATATTCTAGGGCCCTGGCATCTTTGTAGAGTTGAAGGAAGAATGGATCAGCATCAATACAAGGAATCTTGCTGAGAGATTTATTGTACACCGTGATGGCTTATGATCCGCCAATGGTTGAGAACACAAAATTTTGATGTTCTTAAGTGGCATGCACAATCTCGTGATCTAAATCCAATTAAGAATCTTAGGGCAGGGCCAAAACACCATCTCAATCGGTATCAAAGTGCTCCAGCATGAATTTTAGAGTTGTGGGAGTGTATTGAGGAATGTTGGGCTTCCATTATAGCAGAGGAGTGTAGAAGGTTGTATGAGAGCATGCCAAGGCGAATCCAAGCCGTTTCAGTTAGTAAAAGCAGGTGGACAAAGTATTAACCCCTAACCGCCCAACCATGCATATTTTGCATGATGTACGGATTTGAACTCCGATTTCTCATCCATCATGCACTTTTTGCAGTGTGAATTTTTTACTGAAACTTTTATGGGAAGTTAGCTTCGTACATGTGTGATCTGATTAGAAAGGAGATGATTTGTGAAATTTTTATGCCCCATTTCATGTTGTAGTGTTCCACCCAAAATTTTGAAGATTTTAGTCTAAAAGTGCTCTTGAAAAAATCAGCTACTAAAATTAAGCAACCAAAAAATCTCCAAAAATCACTACACTTAGAGTATTACATTTCAACCCATCCCAACAAATTTCATTATTAGATCGTCAATATCTTATTCATAATCATATTACAAAAGAGCTCTAAATTTTAAGTTTGAAAATTTATACACAAATATTGGTGATAGCAATCGCAAATCTAACCGTATGGATAGAATCTAGAATTCATAATGTACAGTACAACTTTTATTCATTCATCAAGTTGAAAATATCCCTCTTAATTGCATTTTATAATGCATCTTTGAAAAACTGCCAAATCTAAAAAAGGGTGAGAACGTTTAGGGGTTAAGTTGTTTTGTGATAGAGGATGCAAAAGTGAGTTAAAGAACACAGTTTCCATTAAATATAATTTTCTTGTACATATTAATGTGAAAGACACATTGTTTTTTCCATCAAAATGTAGCCTGCTCAAACTACTATCTTGCACAATTTACAGTTTGTAATGACCTATTGCCAATTTCTCTACATTGTTGATTGAATCACGAATTACAAGAGTTTGACTCAGTTTTGCTACACACTGTAACTATTTCGGTCTAGTACTTAGAAGAATCTCCTTAATTGACGCCCGATTTGGTAACAAACGCCAGAGCAAGAATCGCGAGGTATGATACCCCCCACGGTAGAGAAATGCCTTTCATCTCTAAATTCAGACAAAAATACTGGGGTGCTGAAATTCGGGAATCTCATAGACATTCACAAATCACAACAGTACAGGGGAGATCGGGATTCGTCTATACACGAGCATTTCATGGTGTGCTCTGAAGCATATCACATTCATTCCAAGACGGACCTGTTGCACGGTTGGTCTCAGATTTCACAGCTTGAGCCACTGGTAACTTACTAAGTTATAGTTGGGGACCGCTGGGATTTATTAGGGGCTTAAAGAATTTGCGTCCCTGCAACAAACTACTGATGATGAATGTTTCGAATCCGACATCCTCAAAAGCATATGCTATCTGGTACTTCATACACATTCCGAGAATATGCTGCAAATTCCAGAGAAAAACGTGAATAGTTAAAGCGTGCATAACCAAACCCTACTCAAGACAGAACGATGCCAAACACCAGGTGTACAGTACTTAAAATCAATTCTTAAGCACAGCGTTCAAAAACCCGCCACTCCTGCACATATGTTTTAGGATGTGACGTCAAGCGCAGCACCACATCATCGAACCATAGGTCCCCGCACATTGCACTCAAAACTTCAAACAAGCCTACATACGGTAACTGTGCGAAACCATCCCCAAACTCTTCTGAAGCTGGCGAGTTTCGTCAACAGGACCAACCTTAGAAATACAAAGCTAACTCCAGAGTTTAGCTAGCAACTCTACATTGCGAAACTATATATCTCTAGGTCAGAAAATCATATACTAACTATGATAGTTTCTCTACACTATGTAAAGCTTGCAATTGATGGAGATAACGCAAAGCTTCATCGTGGTCTAACTCACCCTCCTGAACGGCTTCCAACTTTCGATCGAATGCTGTCGCAGCTCTCGCTGTGACTGAGTAATTAGGGTTAAAAACACCCGTGTTTCTATTCGGCAACGCAATTACACATAGCTCCATGTCCGACGTCAAACCTCCCAACTCCTGACCGGCTTTGATGCTTTGTCGTTCTATTATAGTACTGTCAAAATTTTAGGGTTTTTTGGTTTACTATGAATCAGAGTCCTATTCTGTTGCTACAGGTTACTCCAAGATCACATTCCATGGTACATAAACGAGAAGCACAAACAAAAACGTTATACGAGACATGATCAGTGCTCCTCCAGTGTCATAACATCCGTGATACCAAGAGTGCATCGCAGGTTCTGATGGCCCATCCCGCCGTGGCCCTTGCGCACCATGGACACGAACATCTTGTAGTCGATGCTGCCGTCAGCGTCAATGCTCACGTCGTGAAGAAGATCCTCCAAGCGAACGTCCTCCATATGGAACTCAAAGCAGACCGCGAGAAGCTCATTGGTGGTAATATGCCCGGTGCCGTTCTTATCGAGATACTGAAAAGCAGCCATGAGATTCTCCTCCAACTCGATGTGATTCAAGCTCAAGGTCGCAGCGAGAAACTCACCGTAATCGATCATACCATCATGGTCAACATCGGCTGCGTCCATAAGGTCGAGAATCTCGGCCTCCTTCAGAGAAGTCCCCGCCCTCAGCAGCCCGGCTTTGAGCTCCTCGAAGTTGATGGCGCCATCGTTGTCGCTGTCCAACTCGGTGAAAATCTCCTTCAGATTAGAAATCTCCTCCTCCGAGAGCGTCTCAGCGATGATCCGAATCGCCAGCTTCTTCAGCTTATTCAGCGCCGCAAACTGCTTCATCCGAAACTGGACTAAGGAAGCGATTGGCTTACAAGGAGCCACGCCGTCCTCACGAATCCACGGGTGCATCAGAACCTCGTGCGCTTTCAACCGCTTCTTCGGATCAGGGTTTAGCATCTTCCGGATCAAGTCCTTGGCGCCCTCGGAGATGTTCGGCCACGGATCGGCGCTGAAGCTCACCGGCTCCGCTTTCATCACTTTCTCGAAGATCCCCTGGACCGTCTCAGCCCAATAAGGAGGCGCACCGCAGAGGAAAATATACAACATCACGCCCGCGCTCCATATATCAGCCTCGGGTCCATAATGTCGATCCAAAACCTCGGGCGCAACGTAGTACGGACTTCCGACGATCTCAGTGAACACATCCCCCGGCTCGTAAAACCGTGCGGAGCCAAAATCGGCCGCCTTCAAAACAGAGTCGTTGTCCTGAGTCTTAAACAAGAAATTCTCCGGCTTCAAATCGCGATGGACAACGCCTGATTTGTGGCAAGTTTCCACGACACGCACGATCGTCCTCGTCAAATGCGCGGCCTCCGCTTCGGTGTACGTTCCCCGCTCGATAATGCGGTCGAAAAGCTCCCCGCCCTCGCAAAGCTCCATGACCAGATACACTGTGGCGGCGTCCTCGTAGGTGCCCTTAAGCGTGACGATGTTCGGATGGCCGGAGAGGTGGCACATCACCTCGACCTCGCGCCCGACGTCCTCGATCTCTTCGGAGGAGATGAGCTTCCGCTTGGGAATGCATTTGCACGCGTATTTCAATCCCGTCGCCCGCTCCGTGCACAGGTACGTTGTGCCGAATTGGCCCTCGCCGAGCTTCTTCCCGAGACAGAAGTTTTTCTCCAGATCCTCGCATGCGTTTTGTAACAGGGGAAACTGCTCCTGAGAGCCGACCAAAAGCTCAACGTCCGCCATAACCGCCAATTCGGAAAACAGGAAGAAAATCTCAAATGGAGCTTCAAATCAAAGCCTGCAGCACAGCGTGACGTGACTTGTCAAACACGCTTGTCGAACTCGCTAAACCGAAGGCCGGCATTGATAACTCCGAAATTAAAAACAAACCAAAAAATAAAATTAAAATTAAGCGCAATTTAAATGGAAAATCAGAAGACTTACTTTTGCGTTGGAAATCGAAAGACTCGAGGTGGAATCTGCTCTCTCACGGGTCGCCAGTGTTGGACATCCACACAGCCATAACGGGAATGATTAGGCTTTTATCACTTTCAGCTGCGACGATACTCACCTACCGAGGCGACGGCTTGGCCAGGATGTCGTTCCGAAGTGCCAACGCTCCGCTAAGGTCCAAAGTTTTCTCCACTGAGCTTAAGAAACTTATTCATTCTTGAAATATAAAAAGAGGCAAGTAACGCTTCGACTACAGAAATCAAAGACAGTAACCGCAAAAATTGACTTCACTTAACCTTCAAAAGTACAAGACACGACGACACAACAGCTACTCTGTGAAGAAACAATGCTTGGATGCTCCAGCAATGCCGCCTGCATCGAGCCTACAACAACGACAACGACAACAGTCCTCTACCAACAAAACCTCCAAGTATAGAAACAGAGTGTGGTGATGCGCCAGATCTGAACAAGCAGTCCACCTTAGCTCGAGCTCTTTCAGACTTAGCAAGTGCCAGCACTGTGGATGACGGATCCCTGGTCGAAGAGACTGATGCAACGATGACCGACCACGATGAGGAGCAACAACACAAGTGAAGACGAAAGGATTCGAAGTCGGAGAAGGACTGGCAGCAAGCTTAGTGAATGGGGGAGCGCCCTATGGCCGCCCTTGCATTGGTCATGGGTGGATAGGCCCGGTCACCGTGACCACAACCATATATATTCTGTGGACCATGGTGACCCCACCCTATTCATATTTATACTCGCTTGGGGCCTTGGAGCCGTCGGACTCAAAGTCAAAAATGACGATGATTGAAGAAGGAGAACTTTAGTCTCGTTTGCTTGACCCACAAATTAGTTTTTCCTTTTTTTTCCATTTCACGGTAGGAAGTATGAAAGTACTTTCTTTCTTTTTTTTCAAATTTTTATTTTGTTGTGGGAATCATAAAAAGCTTGGGAAAATAAAAGTCAAAAAACAAGATGTGACATGAGTGAGCAAATGTAAGGGGTTATTATGGTGCATATTGAGTGCACTAGTAGAAACACCGTTTGCGTAGACTAGAGAAGCATGTTTAAAAAGACCTTGCAATCATGCAGGGATTCAAATTGTCTTGACCTCTAAATAACAGAGGGGGTAAAGGTAAAACCTAGATGTGTTATAAAATGTTATTTCTGCAACTTTGGTCCAAAAGAGAAAATGAAAAGTATGACTTTCAAAAAATGTTTCAAATACTCATTTAATGAATTTAGAAGCATTTATCGTTGAATATTCATCAAAATTACAATTTTTATTTATAGAATTTGAAATTTGGTACGATTGGTTAAACTAGACATTCTACAAAAGAGCCATAGTTGGGTCGCCACCCCACGAACGAATACTTAATGTTTTTTGAAAAATAAATTTTGTTCCTCAAAAAATGAATTTCCTAATTTTTGTTTTTGAGCGAAAGATGATTGAAATGGCCTAAAATGGCCCAAAATAGCTTAGAATTAGCAAAATATAGCTAAACAAATATTCTATTTTCGTCTTTTAGTCCTCATAATTTTCGATCTTTTACGTTTTTATTTTTTGAATTATTTTTTGACGACCTAGCTATGGTACTGTGCTATTCCAAAATTATAAAAAGAAAAAAAATCAAAGGAATAACATCATTGCTTTCCCGAAATAGTAAGTTGTATACAAGGTTTTATAACCTAAAGACAACATTGAGGTGTTTGTCTTTAAAAAATTATCCTCGGTGGAGTTTAACTCATATTGCCCGTCGGATTGACATGATTCAAATTGGGTTGGAGAGTAGACTTGATTTCCTTTATTTATTTATTTTTATCTTGGGCAGCCCGTAAAAGAAGGGCAACGACCATAAAATGGTCGTTTGGTCACTTACGGGTTAGTGCGTGAAGTAACTCTTTTGAATGATTTCACTATTATAAGGTCACTGAACACTAGAGGAGGTTTTTGGTGCCCTTACAATGGTGAGGAAAAAAATGAGTTGTGACTGTGAGTACAAATGTTATGAGATTTGGCACATACTCCCTTCGTCCTATAATTGGTGATGTTTCTGAAGAAAAAAATTGTCCCAAATTACTTGATGCAAATTATTTATTCCATTTGAAGTTGTTTTACAAATTCTAAAAAAGAAAAATCACAGTACAAGTGCACAAGAAACACACGAAGTGAAGCTTGTCTTTGCTTTTGTGTGGAACCCTATAACTATTGCAACCACCTGCTTTCAGAGTTTCTACAATGAAATGTTGTAAATTCAAGAAAAAATTATTCAAAACTTGGATTGACATGCTATCATACGCCTCCTCCACAATACGAATAGGCTCATCAATTGATTTGAGAGCTTGTTCATATTGAAGAGACTGAATAGTTGGACCTCTTTAATGTCATAGTTTACAAGTTGTCACATGGCACTTGCCACTTATATTATATGCAGTATGATATTGCTTGGACATACAACTACTCCAAAATAGAAACTTATTGTATTACTAGATTTGATGAAATCATTATAGGTTGCTTTATTTTTTATTTTTTTCAAAAACATCACATATTTTAGGATGGAGGGGGTATTTGTTTGGCAAAGGTTTTCTTTATTGCCCAAGGGGTGCACTCTATTATGTGTGCAAAGAATCACATGAGTGCACAAGAAGGGGATTAATTTGAATACTATTGTACTATGTATACATACAAAAAGCATATTTAGGGCTAAAAATAAGGTTGTATATTCACATTATACATATTTACATCAACGAATATAAGAATATTCTAACTGTATAAAGGGTATTTTAAAGGGATCATGAACACACGTGATTCTAAGGTTTAATAAAGAATGCATCTCTGGGCTTTATTGCATCAACAATACATGTTTAAATTGTATTCTTTTAATCATCACAAACGGTCTACTCTATGATATTCGAGATTCTTTACACTTATAAGCAAACACATTTAAGAGCACAATACATAACATTCTTTAGCCCTTGTTGGACCACACCCTTTCTCTACAATGCTGCTACAGTGTAAATTACTAATAAGATAATTCAACTCTCCAATCTTCGTTGTCTGACCTAATTAAAGTTATTGTAGATCTTCCAAAGTGCTTGTGATTCCAAGGCACTGTAGATGCAGATTCTTCAAATGCCATAGTTGCAACAATGCCGTGCTTAAGAACCTTATGTTGGTATACAATTTAAATTCAATATTACAATTTGAAATACAATTATTATTTGATATACAATTATTATTTGATATACAATTATTATTTGATATACAATTTATGCGGACGCATCTACGTAAAAGGGTTGATAAAAAGACTTTTTGAACACCTTCTATGGGCATTTAATCACTCTTTACGGTTGTTGAAGAGTTCCCAAACAATTTATTTTTAACAACTTGTCAAAATATTTAAGAATCTTTCATTATGAAAGGAATTTAGTAATTCTATGCAATCCAAATGCCTTAGTGATCACCAGCAAGTGCAATCAATTCGTCTATACTGGTAATATAATCTATAAATAATTGATTTTATTTAATTAAAAATATTAATATAGAAGAACCTAACAATTTTTTTCACAATCACCCCCAATGATTACAAGCAAGGCCAAACATTGGCCCAAAAGTAGTGGAAAGTGCGTCTCAAACAAAAGAACGTACATAGGAATGATAAAATTTAATAGGAGTACTAATATGCTTTTACTTCGTATTAAAAATGATATAAAAGGAAAAATATTCACTCATTTACGAAAAAATATAAGTAAGGTAAAGGTGCTTATCAATCCCAGGCTGAACCACTTTGACAATTACAAATTGATAAACATAAGAAATATTAGAATCCTACGACACAAAATTAATTATTTGCATGAAAATAGTAGTTTTTAAAAATTCAAAATCCTCCATGACAAATTGTCCAAATAATTTAAACTTATGTTTGGATTAAGAAAATGCAATTTTAAAACAAACTTCATAAATTTCAAAACAATTGAAACAACAAAGTAGCAATGTTGAGGGGTCCGTGTCAAGCCCAAAGTTGTTGAAGTACAAAGGAATTAAAACTTCTAAGTTTTATGTATCTGTATATATTCAAGCTTTTATTAAAAAATGATATTATTACCCATGCCATGTGGCAATCTTATATTGTGTTTTGGATGTGCACAATGATGTTTTATTTGAAAAATTCTAAATGAAATAATCTCATATATAAAGCAAACATGTCCTACATAGAAAAGTATTCAATATGACCTCTCAAAACTTACTATGTCACTTATATTTTGGTTTCTAACAAATTTTGACTAATTTTGACACTTAAGGGTGGAAACGTTTCAATGTATTTTTACTAGCAAATTCAATTTGTTATTTTCAATTATCTTAAAATCTTCAATAAAAATAAATTAATGAATTCAACACAAAAATAGCATAACATAGACTTAAATTTTGTCTAAAAATCTAATGTCCTGCTAAAATAGCATAACATAGACTTAAATTTTGTCTCAAAATAAAACCACAATTTCCAATTGCACTCATTTACCGCTGGCAATTAGACTTTGTTCACTCTTGACAACTGCTTTAGGGCATTGCGAATAATTTGACAGCTTAATACATGGATTTTGATTATGTTGTTCATAAATTATTGTCATGGATTTTGATCACGTTGATCATGAATTTTGATTATGCTGATCATGGATTATTGTGAGTCATGGATTTTGATCATGTATACACTTTCTCGTAGTCAAAATACTCCCTTTGTACTCAATCTATGGATTTGCATCACATTCAATTTACTCTCTTTGTAATCACGGGATTAAGCTTAATCCGTGGATTTCAGTGAAAACAACGTTTAACCCTTCAATGCCCATGATGGTTCTAGAAAAACCATAGTCTTTTGGTGAGTTTAAAAAAAAAATCTCTCTCTAGAAATTAGGGATACTATTAACAATATCCAACCATATAAATGTAAGCAGAGTAACACGCAATTTGCTATTTATGCACTTGGCTAAGTGCGTTCATTTCATGAGCAAATCTTGCTTAAAAACATTTGTGTAAAAAGTTCTCTAAAAAACAACGATTTTGTCTTTCTACAAATCACTTACATTGTAAATAAACAATTCTTTAATTTATTTTGTATTCTTATCTTTATCTTTTCTTTTAGCTTTTCAATTATCTTTTCTTTATCTTGTTTATTTTATCTTATTTCTTTCTTGTCTTCTTTCTTGTCTTCATTTTCTTTTCATTCCTGTCTTCCTTCTTGTCTTCTTCTTTTTCTTCTATTTTTTCTTCAATCCTCTTGTGGCAGCCGCAACACTACACTCGCACCAAGGAAAAAATGTTTATTTATTTATTTATTACGAATAAATATATTTTTATTTTATTTTATTTTTGGGTTTGGTTTTCGTCTTCCTTTTTTGAATAGAAGTTAAAAAAAATTTAAAAATTAGAGTTCAGCCGCCGCCGGATGAACTTTAAACAGCAGAGGATGATTTTTTTTAAAGGATTTTCTTTTTTAGAGTGTTGTGGGCTATTGGATGCGTGGCCGTGCACCCAATCCCTCATTTTCTCCTCTCCCTCTTCCCTCTCCCCTCTTCTCATATATATAGGGGAGAGGGAGAGGGAAGAGGGAGAGAGGGAGAGAAGAAAATGAGGGATTAGGTGCGTGGCCGCGCACCCAATAGCCACAACAATCTAAAAATAGAATGATTATTTTAACTTCTATTCAAAAAAGAAGACGAAAACCAAACCCAATTTTTTTTTAATTTTTTTAATTTTTAATTTTAATTTTTTTTGTTTTGGGTTCTTTTTTCTTGATGCGGGTGTAGGGTTGCGGGTGTAGGATTGAAGAAAAAATAGAAGAAAAAGAAGAAGACAAGAAGGAAGACAAGAAGGAAAAGAAAATGAAGACAAGAAAGAAGACAAGAAAGAAATAAGAAAAATGAAACAAGATAAAGAAAAGATAAAAGAAAAGATAAAAGAAATGATAAAGATAAGAATAAAAAATAAATTAAAGATTTTTTTGTTTACAATGAAAGTAATTGTAGAAAGACAAAAGTTGTTTTTTAAACAACTTTTTAGACAATTTTTTTAATGCTTATGAGGGCCAAGTGCATGATTATATGGCCAAGTGCGTAAATAACAAATTGCATGTTATATGAGCTTAATCAAACAAATGTCGGTTAAACCTTGGCAAGATTGGACCATAGGATTGGAAGATTATAGCATGTCCTTGAACCGTATAATGCACTCAAAAACAAGATTTTGGAAAGCATGTGACTTCAAAGTAAAATAGAATTTGGGTAAAATTTTCAAAAATGAAAGTGAAGATGTTCAGCAATGACTTATGTTAACACCTCTCCATTGCAATCTTTCATGTCAAAAACAGATTCACACATAATTATTGTGAATTTTATAAGTAAGAGTGACTTATCCATGTGCGGTTTAGGACAAAATTTTATATGCTAAAATATAAAAGAAGTTGGTACATTGATTAAGATGGGAATACATACACTAATAGAATATGAATATAAGATCACAATTCAAAAAAAATAAACAAGATAACGAACTTCCAAACACAACAAATACCACATAGTACATGTGTTGTATTTGTATGTATTTGCTGTATTTCTAGGTATTTTTTAGTATTTTGGTGTTTTGTACATTAGTATTTTGATAATAGATCGCTTCAATTTTTTTTCTTGGGCCAACAAGTGTGGTATATTGTAAGGGAGCACATTTGTATCTTGTAAGTCAAATTCAAATACCTCACGAATTGAGGCATTTGCCAATTGCAAGTGGATCAGTGATTGTAATGTAGTTGGGCACTAAAGGGTTAATCTATAGATTTCAGTGACTCGGGGAGTTCACTCAATGTATTTTTTGAGTATCACGTGCGAAGAAATCTTGGGCCCCCTATATTACATTGTAAATAATCAATCAAACAACTTGAAAAAATTATAGGATGTTTCTTTATGTTGAAAGTTTATATTGTGAATTTTTGGGAATTTTCTTTATTCAAATTAATTACTTACAAATTTTTGAAGTAAATAAATACACTATACAACTAATTTTTGTGTTTGTTTAAATTTGGAGCTAAATCAAACTTTATAAAATAGTATATAGGGGGTTGAAAATCACTTGTTCACACATTGTTATGTAATATTTGGAAGTGATCTCCCGGAGTTCAATGAAAACAAAGTGTTTTAGTGGGACGGAGAGAGTATATTAGTTTGAAAGTTTGAAATTCAATTTAATTGAATTTTTTAACAATATATATTGCAAAGTTAACTAAAAGATAAACAAGTTGTCTACATTTTTAAGAAATGGAAATTTCCTATGCATTTAATAACATAAAACAGAAACCTTGTGCTATAGTTATTGGGACCTTTGGGTGTATTGTGTTATATTTTCCAAAAACCATACTAATTTATATAAGCACTTATAATAATAGATCTAAAAAATGAATATTTATTATGGTACCATTTTGGAGATCATATAATCTAGCTTTTAGTCACGTATTCATATATTGAAGGAAACTAAATGAACTCCTAAGTGACCAAACAACCATTTTATAGTCACTACCCAAGGTGAAAAAACTAATTTTATAAAAAATAAAAAATATTTTAAAATAGGAAGCTAAGTTTACTTTCAAACTCAATTTGAATCATGTCAATCCGAGTTAAACGTCACCGAGGAGAATTTTTCAAAGACAAAGACCTCAATATTGTCATAGTGTTATAAAATTTACTATATGGGGAAACTAATGATGTTCTCTCATTTGAAAAAGATTATTTTTTAAATATAAAAATGAATGTCTAATTTTAACCAATCACATCAAATTTCAAAGACTAAAAATAAAATTTGTAAATTTTCGTGAATATTAATGGTAAATGCTTCTAAATTTTTTTAAATGAGTATTTAAAACATTTTTTGAAAGTTTAACCATATGGATAATTACCAAACGTCATGCTTCTCATTTTCTCTTTTGGCCCAAACTTCATCAAAGTTGGAGAAGTAACATTTGATAACATATCTAGATTATACCCTTACCCCTTCTATCATTTAGGGGTTAAAAGAACAATCAAGAAAACATAAGAAAGTATTTGTATTTTCTTTTAATAATTTAATTGACTATAGCCGACATGCAAGTAAAGTTTGGCAAAAAGTAATTGTTTTTATTTTCCTCTAAAAAAAGTGACATATATTATGATGCTAGGTGACTTGCATTACAATAGATGTTTGTTTGGATAAATTGTCATACCCTATTCAATGGAAGGATTCCAGTGGCTTGAGCACTATGAACTCCCTTTCCATGCCCCACAGAAAGCGTTGTTGATTCACTCTAGTTACAGATGCATTTCTTCAAAATTTTGAAAAGGCCCTGTTACAGAATAAAATTCTGTAGTCTAAACCGAAAAAAAAAGACACTAAAATTTCATCGGGAAGGTTTGCCATCTTCTCGATTAAGATTTTGATGTTGAAAACTAAGGGTTTCCGGTGGTTGTGCCACATGGAATTATCGAATGATCAAGTGGCTCTTCCATTGGTGTCATACCTCATTGAGAATACCCTATTGTAACTACACTACTTTTTGCTAATAGTGCCACCCACACTAACTATTTACTTGAGGCTATAAATACTCACACAATATGAATATTTTTACTAAGAGAAAATATGTTGAAACCATACATGTAGGAGGAACTCTAGAAACATAGTTGGTAAAGATATTCATGTCACTTAAAAGAATTATAGCCTTTTTAAATCAATTAGTGTAGGTGTCACAATTAGCAAAAAGTGGCAAGTGTATTTGAATTGCGATATAGAAACTAATGGCCCATTCACAGAAAGAAGTTCCAGCACTTGCGTTGTGTTCTTGGAATTATGCAAGGTAAATTTCAAAAGTAATATACAATTTTTTGTGGTGTCAGAGCCTTGTCTCTTCCTGGTTTTGGCAAACGCACGTGCGTTGGTGGAGCGCATAAGGTGGTTACCCCATTCCCAACTGAATAAGAAATACGGATATGAGACATTGATATTATTTAGTATTATTATTTTTTAGAGTTAGGCAAGAAGAAATAGATTCCAACACAAGTTGAAACATAATTTTTGGATGAAGAATGAATTAGTTATAAATTTTCAAAGTTGAAGTATGACACATCCCATTCACGTCACATAGGTAGAGTTGTTTCTATCCAAAGAAGATTTGTATTGCACACACTAAAGATGTTTAAACCAACAACGACAAATCCATAACCACACTTACATATACTAAAACCAACAAGAGAGAACCCATTACCAATTATAACTCATGCTACAACCAACATCATTGCAGCATTGATTGTGGAAAATGCCCCTAGCTGTTGGTTTAAGGCGCCAATTGGGAATGGGGTAACCACCTTAATTCTTGCAGCACCCAAAATACGTTGGAGCAACATCTTGCATGCGTCACGTTAAAAAAATAAATTTTACAAGAGCACATTGTAGCTACCAAAAACTTACTTGATGAATGCAGATTCTCAGCCACACTCGCGTTGAGTGACTGGTAAGGTGGTTACCCCATTCCCAACTGAAGAAGAAATACGGATATGAGGCATTGATATTATTTAGTATTATTATTTTTAGAGGTAGGCAAGAAGAAATAGATTCCAACACAAGTTGAAACATAATTTTTGGATGAAGAATGAATTAGTTATAAATTTTCAAAGTTGAAGTATGACGCATCCCATTCACGTCATATAGGTACACCTCTTTCTGTCCAAAGAAGATTTGTATTGCACACACTAAAGATGCTTAAACCAACAACAACGAATCCATAACCACACTTACATATACTAAAACCAACAAGAGAGAACCCATTACCAATTGTAACTCATGCTACAACCAACATCATTGCAGCATTGATTGTGGAAAATGCCCCTAGCTGTTGGTTTAAGGCGCCAATTGGGAATGGGGTAACCACCTTATGAATGGGCCATGAATATTGACAACAAAATTGCTAATCTGACACGTGTACACACAGTAATATTCAACTGACCTAAAACTCCTTGGCCATTTGTAAGTCATGAGTGATAGGTAATCCAGTAGGTTAGTTGTATGTCTGGCATATTGACCGACCTAGTTATCAGAGGATATTTTATCCATAATTCTGAGGATGGCTGTCAGGAGAACTGAATATGCTACTTACAAATATGACTAATCTGACGTGAATATGAAAATAATAGAAAATCCTTTTTTTATACTAATCCAATGATTACTCGGTGAGAACTGAAAGGAAATTGCCCATGTTGTACTGAAATTGAAAAATACATATAAAACTCAAGCCGCCCAAGCTTGCCCATTTGACTAGGCCTCCGCCGCTTGGTTGTTTCTTTATCTCTGAAATCCTAAAATATTATTTCGCGATTTTGCATTGGTAATAAAGGTACCATTTTTCCAATATATATATATAAAATTTCGTCGGGGTTTGTTCCCTTGGGTGGATGTAAGGTAGAGGAACCTTGAACCACCACGTCACCTAAATCCACCAACTTCTACACCCTTCTTTCATTTTAGGGAGGAAATGTAACCACTGAATTAGGAATTTTTGCACTTGGCCATATGATAATGCACTTGTTGCTCGCCAAACAGAAATGGACCTTTTTGAAGTTGCGGGAAGGGGGGGGGGGGGGGGGGGGGGGTGGATGAATAATTTTGGCACTCGTGGGTTTAATGGGCGGGGAATTTAGGAAGTGTTAAAGTGGGAATTTTGGGGGTTTGCCTTAGTATATATCCTAGATTTTCTTTTACAGTTTGTTTATACTGTTCAGTCATGTAAAAAAAGAGTTCTCGTTGTCTCTCATTTGGTGTGCCAGAGACAATTAAATGTTTTTTTTGTTTGTTTCCCCCCAAAAAATAAATATTACATATAAAATGTTCTCCTTTCATATTTTCTCATTTTTTTTTGCTATACCATTCTTGAGAAGGTGCCTCCCTGTGGCATATGAAGTCAAGGATGTTTTAAAGTGTAAGAGGGTTCAAATCGCCCAACTCTAAATTACCCCCCCAACCCCTCGACGTAAATGCAAGCACTATTCACATATGGGCCCCATTTTCTGAAATTTCCATTTTTGGGCATCCTAGGATCACTTTTTGGCATTTTTTTTGCAAATTTTGGAGCATACGACTCTGAAATAGTCTAAGAGGAGCCCCTTGGGAATTTTAAATCTTGTAAAAGGGAGTTGTATTTTAAGGTGGGCCCCTACATGCAAAAAATAGGGGGGATGTTTTGTCTTCTTGCATTAACGTTGAGGGGGGGGGGGGGGGGGAGAATTTAGAGTTGGGGGTTCGAATCCTCACATCTCATTAGTCCAAATCCAAAATTAGCTCCAACTCTTTTACACCAAGACTTGAAGCCAAATTTTCAAAACCAATTTTTGGATTCAAAACGACAAGGTCTCACACGGCCCCAACTCAAAGAATTGGATGCACCAAAAATGGAAGGCCAATTTGTGGCCCTGGGGCTATTTCTAGATTTCATTTTTAAAAAACTATTTTTTATTTTATTTTAATTACTATTTTCAGCAATCACCACCCTTGGATTGTTTGCAAATCCTAATGGTTCTTTTTGGTCTCTTCTTCCCTTCAAATCTTTGGCTACAACATCATTTGAAATAAAAGAAATAGCCACCGTTATAATCTTATTATACTGAGTACTTAAGACCGGCTTTAAAACTAATAGGAGCTGAAATTTGGTTGAATAGGCCTCAAGAAAGAACGATTGCAACTTCATATGCATAGTAGCCTTTAGAGAGCATTGAGTATAAGGGGCGGTTTACACTATGGACCAAGAGCCATGACCATGGAATTCTAAAATTTGTGATTGGCCCAAAAAGAGCTCTTGGTTCCATTTAGCTTTACACTACCTTGAAAAAAGGAGAATGACCACTAACTTTGAGGTCCCCAAAAATGCTAAAATTTCCCAAATGGATAATGTTTTCATGGTCTCCTTGATTATAGTTGAGTCGAAGCAAATGCCTCGACTCAACTATAATCTAGGAGACCATGGGGCTCAAAAATCATTGATTGGCTAGTGTTCAATTATTTAAAGAGAAAGGAGGAAAAAGGGGAGGATAAAAGAGAGAATGATGAGCTTAAACTTGTCCCGGTCTAAATCCACTTTACACTACAAAGAGTGACCAAGTCATTTAAAATTGCATTTTTGATTTTTCATGGTCACGGCTCTTGACCAAGAGCCATGACCATGAAAATGATTTAATTTTCTTGGTCATGGCTCTTGGTCCATAGTGTAAACCGCCCCCAAGTTATACTGTGCACTGAAGTATCATAACATTCAGTAGCCTTCATGCCCGCTGCCTTTCTTTCATGCACTCTACTCATCACCTTGAGCCTCCACCTATCCACTTAGCTAGTGTTGGAGTAATGTTGGGTGTGGAATATTCCACACCATCTAGTGTAGAGCCAAGGTAGAGCTAGTGCATGCTACTGAATGTTATGATTGAAATTTGGAAATATACGAGAAGTGACTGTTCGGAATACGGGTAAGGGAGTGAGTCTGCGAGTAGTGGGTCCAAACAAAGATGCCAGCTAAGCTTACACTATCATTCTGAGGGGCCCAAACTTGTGGCTGCTGTCCAAACTGGGAAAGCTTTCAACTTAAATTAACTGGCATAGCTGTACAAGTGTCAAATAATCTGAGTTGTCCTCAACAGAATCCATTAAAGGAAGCAAAAAGGTGCTCATGAAATCCTTTCCAACAGTAGATGCGCCATCCATATGCATAAGGAGAATATCCCATACCATTGTCTTTTCTTGCAGGCATGAACAATGTGGACCATGGTATGTGGGGACTTGCGAGTATCTTAGTATGGCCGGCCGCTTGTGCTACCACTTTGACTTGAAAAGGGCTCTTCAATTCCGCACTTGGTTTTCAACAAACATATTCCATTGCATTGTCATGCAATGGTATATAAACATAATAACAATGTTAATGTAGAATTTCTGCTCGGATTTTTCAAGCTGATTTAGGGGTTGAGAGGAATATGTCACGCAATGGTATGCAAACAAGATAGATAGAAAACTCCAATTCTCTTTCTAGGCTGGCGTGAATAAAGTGTTTGCTCGTGATGCCCACCAGACAAAGGGCTGTTGGAACAAAATTACTCTCCCCTTGGTATGCAAACAACATACCCCCTTTGTCCGGAAACATAAGGTTCGTAAGTCCTTTGCCGATCATGCCCTTTCCCAATGTGGTATTGTACTTGGGTCGACCTTATAATACCATAAAAATGGAATAACTATGCTCATCCATACACTGCTCATCCTCTCTTAACCCCTAAACGCTCAAATGACCATTTTCTGATCGCTGCCTGAATTAACAGGCTACCTAAAAAAATGTTTTTGAATAGATATTTAATATTTTAAAATACTACATTAACCCCTAAAAGCCCGAGGGATATTGGACAAAACATAGAAGTGTTATAATATGTGCCTTCCATATGTTTGATGAAGTTTGGTTCAATAGACAAAATGTAGAGTATCATCTCTACAAATTATCCGTATAGTCAAACTTCCAAAAATAACTTTAGATCATTTTTTAATTAATTTAAAAGCATTAACCTTTGAAAATTTGTATAAATTATAATTTTCAATTTTAGAATTCAAAATTTAGTATGATTGGTTAAAGTTGGGCTATCTATTGTAAACTTCAAAAAAGCAAAAGAAATGATGGAGGGATCATCATTACTTTCCCCAAATAGCAAATTTTATAACACTAAGACAATGTTGAGGTGATCTACTTTGAAAAATTCTCCCGGGTGGAGTTTAACTCGGATTGCCATAATTCAAATTGGGTTGGAAAGTAGACTTGATGTAGTATTTAAAATATTTTTTGCTTTTTCAAAAAAAAAAAAAAAATTCCGGGCAGCCCATTAGATTTGGGCAGCGACCAGAAAATGGTCGTTTGAGTGCTTAGGGTTAAGTCTACTTTCAATGCAATTTGAATTATGTCAATTTGAGTTAAACTCCAGCCGGGAAAAGTTTTTTAGGGAAAAACTTCATGATTTTTCCCCATTTTTTTTAGTCAGCTTGTTTTTCTCTAGTACAATCTGGCACTATTTCGCCCAAAAGAACAAATGCCCTGACAGTGATGACATCACAAGGTATTAACCCCTAAAAGCCCGAGGAATATTGGACAAAACATAGATGTGTTATAATATGTGCCTTCCGTATGTTTGATGAAGTTTGGTTTAACAGACGAAATGTAGAGCATCATCTCTACAAATTATCCGTACAGTCAAACTTCCAAAAATAACTTTAGATCATTTTTTAATGAATTTAAAAGCATTAACCTTTGAAAATTTGTATAAATTATAATTTTCAATTTTAAAGTTTAAAATTTAGTGCGATTGGTTAAAGTTGGGTTATGTATTGTAAACTTCAAAAAAGCAAAAGAAATGATGGAGGGAACATCATTACTTTCCCCAAATAGCAAATTTTATAACACTAAGACAATGTTGAGGTGATCGACTTTGAAAAATTCTCCCGGGTGGAGTTTAACTCGGATTGCTATAATTCAAATTGCGTTGGAAAGTTGACTTGATCTAGTATTTTAAAATATTTTTTCATTTTTTCAAAAAATTGTTTTTTTGTTCCAGGCAGCCCGCGAGATTCGGGCAGCGACCAGAAAATGGTCGTTTGAGCGTTTAGGGGTTAATACACCGCTTTTGAATTGTGGATTCTCCAGTCTAGAAGATGTAATTGTTTTCATTCTTCTGGTCATGTGTTTGGGCTACTCCAAAATCACAAGTTAACTACCAATTGTAATATATTCTAATTTAATGTATTTATCTGTAGAAGGAGAATAACTTTTACCCAACTTTTTAGAATATAACCGGAGAAAATTAAATGTTTATTGGTTTAAAGACTATGCAAAATACCATTGCATTGGACCAACATGTTTTTAAACTATCCTATATGATAATCCTATTGACACTATATGTTGAACTTGCTTTGCGACCATGAAGTTAGTGGTTCAATCATTACTAATATCCGTAACCCATGTATATGTAACTTATTAATTTGATGGGAAAAAAATACAATCCTTGACAGGGAAGTCATTCTAAGCAAAAAAGCTTGGTTTTTTTTACATATAGCCATAAATTCAAGCCTCAAGTTCACCATGTGTTTTATTTTATTTTAAAAGAAACAAAACAAAATACCATTGCGTTTTTTGTCTTATGCTCCGCTTTCCATAATCACATCCGTAGTCACAAAGGTACAATGGAATTTAATATATTTTGCACTGAAATATACATGCACAATACATTTCAATTCTAAGTACATGGGAGTCCCAATGTACCTTATGAGTAAGGGCCACTTTAAATAATGAAGTCAAGGCCGTATTGATGTATAAGAGGACTCAAATCCTCACTTTTCATTGATCCAATTCCCGAAATAAGCCACAACTCTTTTACAGCAAGACTTGAGGCCAAAATTTTGAAACCAAAATTTTAATTTAAAACAACTGACAAGGTTTGACACTGCCCCAACTTGAAGATTTGGGTGCACCAAAAATGAAAGGCCAATTTGTATCATGGGGGCTGTTTTCATATTTCAATTAAAAAAACTATTCTTTTTTTTTTCCAAAAATCATTACCCTTGGATTGTTTGCAAACATGAACGACTCTTTTTGGTCTCTTCTTCCCTTCAACTCTTTGGCCCCAACACCATTAGACGTGGGATAAATGGCTTTTGAATGTTATAATCGAGTACTCGAGGTTGGTCTTGAGGCTAATACAGGCTAAAATTTGGTTGAATGGGGCCCAAGAAAAATTGACCTCGACTTCATATATAAAGTGACCCTAAGGTCACATCGAACGAAATGGGTACCATTAAATTCAAGTGGTCCTTGGTCTAATATTGATGAAACCACCTCTTAAGAGAAAAGTCAAAAGTGTACCTATACCCATCGCGGTACCAACTATGGAGGTGTCCCCACGGGACAAGCACCATCATGCTTTCCATTTCAGATAAAAGAATATCGACAGTTGTGAAAGTACGTGTTGGGAAGACATTCAGATGGCAAGCTGGCTCTTTCATTCTGCAGCGAAAAAGTTAGCAGCCTCAAAGCCCCTTTAGAAAGTACGCTACAAGTTAGTTATTATTTGCATTTGGCTTTGTGCATTTGGTCTGTGTGCAGCTTCAGTTGCGTGAATGTATGGGTTGTCTAGCAAGGTGTGCAGTGGGCCATTGATGGAGTCACCAAAAAATGAAAATAGAATAAATTATTTTTAGCTATATTTTGCTATCTCTAAACTATTTTGGGCCATTTTTAACCATCTTATGCTCAAAAACGAAAACCAAGAAATTCATTTGAGGAACAAACCTTATTTTTCAAAAAATATTAAATATTTGTTCGTGGGGTGGCGACCCAGCTATGGTAGTCAAAATTTTATATGTTCTTGTTAACCCCGAAAGTATTAAGGATTCATGGTTTTGAAATGAAAATTTAAACGATCATATTGTGAAAAATATAATTTAAATAGGACCAAATTTTATATCAGTGAACTAATTGGTGAAGAATATGACACATGTTGAATTAAAAATAAATAAATTTGAACAACATATAGCCTGCTCAAAACTATTAAAAAAAACACATGAGGCCCTTGGAGGCCTTGTGGTCTTTGGAGGTTAACAAATTAAGGACAGTTCTAAAGAATGCAAAAGTGTTCAAAATTATATTGATATTGGTAAATAACCTAAAATCAACACTTGAACATATCTATATCCAACACAAATGTTAGATTCAAACACAAATTCAATGTTTTTGGGATTGTTTAATTTTTTAAGAAGTGTTTTTTTAATTTTTTAATTGTTTAATTTTGGAAATTATTGACAAATGCTTTTGCTCAATAGTGTATGTAAAACTTCACTCATGACAAAGCCCTAACTTGTGTTAGAATTTTGAAATTTTGTTTTTAGATTGTCAAATGCTCTTTCTACTAAAAATAAAAAAAATTGACACCAAGGTGCTGAATTAGATCTTCAAATACAATATGTTTACTCTACATCCTTCTAATTAAAACTGTGGGTCGAAGGTAGGATTAGACAATCTGTGACAAATATATATAACACTAGCTTCATCTGTTGGGAAGCACCACAAACCTCATCCATCTTGTTGGTCTAAGGGACTTCCTAAACACACTTTTGTTTTGGAAGACCACCCACTTCCTTGTCATAGTCTAGAAACTAGCCCTCAAAGAACCATTGAACTTTCAACTGGCGTAACTTCTAGCTTTGTTGTCCAAATAACAAGTGTGAGCCCATTTTCGTGATTCAATTTTTGATTAGATAATGATACTATATTCACTTTTCTCATTCCGACCCATATTGAAGAAGTTATGGCCTCCCAAAGATTCAGTTTTCTAAAAGGTCACATTTCCGATTCTTCCTTCTTTTGTTGAAACATAACTTCTAAATCCTTGCTTTACTCCTTGTAAGCATTGATAATCTGGAGGGCTCCTCTTCAATTTTCCAATGATATATGACATTCCCCCTTCATTGAAGATGTCATCGGGGACTTTGAATCTCATCCTCAATACCAATATTTGTATATGGAGACACTTGCCAACTTTGAAGAGTCGTAACTTTTGCCTCACATCTCCAATTCAAGCATTTTTGGACTCGTGAGTTTTTGTGCTCTCACAAGGTTTCCAACTATATATGGCAAACCTCCAACTTAGTCTCACACAATAGGCTTCCGCATGCTATTCATTCGGGACACCTTTTGGTTTCTCAACCTTATCTCTTGCAAAGCCCAAAACGTCATTTGTGGAGTCTCCCTTGCTCACCACTGTTTGAACATCCTTTTGAAAGGATGTGACACAACTAGTGACAAACAAGTATTGGTTGTGGATATTTAGAATATAGCCCTCTCCTAAATTCGATAGCTAACCCTTGCATGATAGAACCTTACATGAATTCTATCCATAAGGTAGGGACACCCATTCCCGTTACTGCACATATTCCCGTCTACATACAAGACACCTGAATCCGAGTGTTTCTGATCATGGGTGGTTGTGGCTTGAGAACATATTTAGGGTGTTTCTCCGAGTCACAAGCGTTTCTTCAAGTCACGGAATTAGGGCCATTTAGACACAGTCAAATGTGCAAACCAATTTTTGGCTTTGATAATCGAGAACGTATACAAATTTTAGAATAACATGACTTTGTCGATACATTCTACATTAATATCTAATTGCCTTTCCCCTGGTATAATCGCTTTTCATACTGCTCATTCAGAAGTATGACAATCAGCTTAAAGTCACGGGAATGGGTGTCCCTACCTTAGATATTTCAAATTGAGCAAGAGGCGACATTTAATACATTCCAAATATTCTTTGACCAATACTTGTCAATCACGAGTCCCTACCTTGTACTATATAAAAACAAAATATGAAAAATGAACCTGAAGGTGGAAGTCAAAATAGTAAGAAAACAAGGTTCGGTACCAGGATCACGGAAATACAAATTCAAATATTTACATGTAAAAATCTCTTGGAGCATTCTCCAATTTTTACACTTGCAATTTTGAATTTTTTTCACACATGAATATTCAGTTTTGTTAGTCACTGTTAGTATTTGTAAAATGTATGTTCAGCAAGTACATTCTCCACATTTAATTGTGACTCATTTACAAGATTGTTTTCTTTTGTAATGAATATGTCAAAGATAGAAGTTTCCACAAATGTAAAATGAAGGTACAACATAAAATACACAACTGTAACATGCATTGGCACACGAGTAAAATGCTGTTGTTCAATACGCTTTTTTGGTTTACAAGTAAAATGAAGAAAAGTGGGTCCTGTTGTTACACTCCATGGTGACCTTTAGGTCCTATGAAAAAACATCATACAAGGTTTGTGGTATCATTAAACAAGTAGAAGAAGCAGGTAGAAAAAAGGGTGAAATCATCCCCACCAGTCTCTGAATCCCCTTGAAGTGGAAGGGTCTTTGGGTTTCTTGGGCTCTTGCTCATACTCCTGAAGTCCCTTCAACTCCACTATACATGCTGCCACAGCCCCTCTTGCCTGACCGTAGTTGGGGTCCAGACGAAGCGCTTCCTGGAAAATCTCCTTGGCTTGGCCCAATATCTTTTGCCGCTCTTTGCTTCCCAAAAGCCGAAGGCGAGATCGGTCCCGCATCGCTAGCCCCCAGTTTAATAAAGCTGCAAAAAGAAAAAACAATTACAAAAAGTCCAGTAGTTTCAAAAAAAAATATAAAAAATACGGTGAGAGAATATTCAAGGAGCCACTGAGAAAGCAGTTGCTAACCACACTATTGGTAGATTTAAGTTCTTGATGTGAAGGAATCACACTTTCAAAGCTAAATGTCCAATCAAATCATATCAAATGCTAAGGAGGGTAAACATTTCAATCTTCCTAAAGCTCCAATAGTAGCAGAATGATTGTGAAAATATAATCTGGCTTTGAAAAAGTATCCAATCAGAAGGAAAGGTTATTCGAGGAGGTTTGACACTCCTTTCTTGTGAATCTCACAAAATATTCTAAAGCAAAGTTGGAGATGGGTTCAGACATCAGGTTCATGTTGCAACTTGCCCAAGGTAGTAGAGATAGTCAAGATTATTGCGACTACCAATTGACATAATCCTAAATGAATACGTTACGTAGCAGTGTGCGGCGCTGACTATGTTTGAAAGAGTATCTCTGGGGGAAAAGCAAGCATACCACTATTGCCACTCTTTACAAACATTGGGTCACCCCATATTAATCACGATATATCTAAAGATCATGCAACCTAGTGGCTGCAAGGAATAATCAATATTGCTCCGTCGTAGTGTGGGGTCTAGAATTCTTTTTGAAATGAAATTACTGTGAATGCAAAAGCTTCGTTATTTCTGCAGTATCTGGTGAAACTGGTGTACCAGTTGTGCCCTTCGTGCGTAACAAATGTCTACTAAAGGTCTTTATTAAGCTCATGAGATGATTGTGGGTACTTACCTCCCGCGGCGTACGTGTCACTGAGTCCAATCATTGCTTCAAATTTGTCTATGGCAGCTAGAAAGACTTTGTCTGCATCTTGAGCTGCAGTCTGAAAGACATATAAAATAAAGACCAAAAAATCAATGAAGTTAACAAGTTCCTATCACTCGTATTGAGGTTGTAACACATGGTACACAACATTCTATAACCCTGATTTTCTCTCCCTCAGGCCTTATGGAATATTCCTCCTCTATACTCTTGAGAAGGATTTGGCCACTAACACCTCATTAGTGAGGTTCCTATGGAGGCAAAGGGACCCCATTAGAACTGGTTTAAAATGTTATAAATGAAGTTCACTGATAGTCATTTCGCTAACAAATAAAGAGAAGGCTAAATGATATGAAAACTACGAGGACTGAGATATCCAAGTAGTGTGTTCAGAAACGAAAGTAAAATCAACTTATCTGGCGTGCATAGAGTTGACTATAGCTTGTTGAATAAACATGCTGGCAATGAATGGACTAATTCTGATGGGTATGGTAACGAACCTCTCCGCCCTCCTCAGCAATGAGCTGGCCCCGATAGCAGAGCGCCAGCCCCCAGTTGTACAGGGCGCGCATGTCTGTTCGGTCCATAGAAAGTGATAGACGATATTTTCGTCCAGCTTCCACAAGCAATTGTTCACACTCCTCGCCAACATCTTGCAAAGTCGACTCCAAACTCTGTCACATGCCATGAATAGTAAATTAAAGTTCTTCCTTTTCCCCATATCATAAACTTCCAAGCAGTAGTGCCTAGAAGAACATTTTCTTCATTACCATGTCATCTTTCATGTGCCACATAGGATGCCTCAAGCATGCCCAAATGAACAAGGGTGCTCCTCAATCTCTCTTGCTGTTCATCTAGTGTGGTACTCCCTCTGTCTGGAAATAACTGTCCTAGTTTTTGGCATTTTCAATGTAACGCTTTTTTGGCCAAAAAAACTGCCTCAGTACTCAAAAAATGGTCTATCTTTAAAGTAGTATGTAGTTTTTGTGTCACTCTCATCGTCTGCCCCGTTTGAAGGAGACATGGTTCACGTTTGAAAGTATAAAACATAGGACAAATATACTGGGAAAAAAATGCCAAAAAATAGGACAATTATGATTCCACTTCGTTCCCTTTCCTCTAGTTTTTCTGTAGTGTGATAAGCCTCTAAGGGTGGCATGAAGTGAGTTAAGTGTGCACATTGGCAGAACATCCTCCCATGAAGAATGCAAATGCAATACTCTATGAAAGCTCAGAAATCTGGGTTTGTTCAAATCATTTCAGAGTTCTTCACCATTCTACAAAGAAGCATACACTTGCGACCCTTGCGAATGCATGAAAGAAATGAGTAAACCTAAATAGGGACAGGTCTAGTACTAACCAGTCTTTCCTCCTCAGCCTCCTTGAACTCTCGCCTGTTCAACGATTTTGAGGGAGGCTCTGGCAGCATGCTTCGAAGATTCTGGCTAAACCGCAACTTGAGCTCTCCATGTAGTAAGAGAGTATTGCCCCACAAGCCAACCGCTATAAGACTTGATGGCCTGAGAATAGATTCCATGCATGTTAATAAAGCTGGATTATTTCGATTGCTTGTGAAATTCGTCAATGGTAATTCAAATCAATAATCGACCGTCCAAGCAGAGCCATTAAGATGATTTTCTAAGGTGCATAACACTTGAGAGTAATTTTGAAGTCCTGAGAAATACTTGTTTCACTTCATGTTTACAAGGACTGATATTAATATTGCTGTTAACATTCGAAGCTCATGAATAGTACTGGATTGAATAAATACCTAACTTCCACGGCCTTTTCACAGAGTTCGGCAGCTTCGTACAACATGCGTTCTGCTACACCCACTTCAATACGACCTTCAAGACCCTCCCTCCCCTCCTTTAATAAAGCCTCCACTTCATCAAGTATCTTCTGAAACCCTTCATCATCTGAGTTCGGTTCAGGAAGATTGCGGAAAGTTTCGGTTCGCTCTGAAGGATATGAAGGACTTGCACGAGATGGCCTTCTCTCTTGAGAGGTACGTGGTTCTCCCTCTCTGTCTGAATCGTTTTCGATACCTGAGCTTCGAGAGGAACCCTGCTGTCTCTTGCTTCCGTTTTCCCCTGCAAGAAAAACTTGGGTCAAACCGAGCAGAATCTTGTCACACTTTACAGCTCGCTCTGGAATATTTCATGCTCTGTCCAATCATCAACCCCTACATACCCAAACTCAAAATAGAAAGTTCACTTTGGAAGAATATTATAAAAACTTCCAAACATATTTCTAGGGTATGAAAAATGTAGGGTATGATTTCTTCTTTCTATATGTACATTGGGTTACCTTCCTAAATGATTTATTTCAACTCCTGTAGATATGGAAGCGGATACTTTTGGCCATTTGGGTTGGAGATAGTAAGCAGAAGAATAGGTCCAGACACTGTTCACATGTTCAGAGGCATCCTTGCGATTTTGCTTGAGAAGCGTTTCCTAGTCGGTAAAATTAATGTTTCTTGCTCAAACTTGAAGTTCGGTACAGGACTTCAAAATAACTAGTACCTTCGTTAGTGTCACTGGAGCTGCCATTCCCACCAAAGTCTGCATCGGTAGCATCAGAAGAACCTTCACGCGGCCACCGTTGGCCATAATCTGATCTGCTGGAAGATTTTATTCCTTCACTACCGTCAGGACGAGGTCGCCCTCTAGGACTTTGCTCCTGTCCATCATATGATAACACGTCCTGGACACCTGCCTGTGGCCGTGTTGCTCCTCTGTTGACATTAACATCAGGTCACTACATAATGACAAAAACATACCGCTCATTTGAAATCAATATACTTCGAAGAACTCCCTCCCAGGGTAAAGACACTAGTAGAGAACTCCCCCAAGGCATTCTAGAAAACCGAGCCATGTTAAAACCTACCAATTGTAAGGCAGGTTCTAACGTAAGCCCTGCCAATTGTAACGCAGCTAGGTTTTCGGGAATACCTCTTGGGGTGGATTCTACTAGTGTAGATCTCACAAGTAAGCGCACGAACAACCCAAAAGCAGAACATGTGTGTAGGAGAACTGACCTGCCAACACCCGCACGATCACTCACTCCATACGCATCTGACCTGTCGTTCCTTATTGATCCAGAGTCAGTATACTCATCCCAACCTGCACTCGATTGAGTGGCTACTACCTCCAAAACAGGTTTCTCTTTGTACAAGACTTTTGACCGACTCGTCTCAGAAACCATGGGGTCATAAGCATTCGATTGTCGCCTGGGTGTAGCTTCAACAGTAAATGGCTCTGCGCCACTCATGATTCTTTTCAGCCTGAGAGTGTCCGGTTTAGAACCAGTCCCAAGCGTTGTAGGAACCGCTCTGTAACCCTCCGAACCGTCCAATCCAGACCTGTCTATTGCTTCCCTTGTCTCTTCCCTCTGAGCATCGTTGAAAATCCTCCCCCTTCTCGGTGCCGCCTTCTTCACAGTATTATCTTGAGCAACACTAGGTACTTGAGAATCCGTTGCAGAGGTCGATAACTCTGGCTGTGCTACCGAATTCCTTGCAGTTGGGACTTCTTGCTTTGGCGGTACTCCATATGGACCATCTGTTTCTGGAGCCTTGAAGCCTGCATCTTGAAAGAAGAACTCCATCGCTTCTACAGCTGCATTCTCCTGCTTTGACTGCTTTTGATCATCGGATTTTACACCAGCTTCTTGTGGTGTCCCAGCTCCCACATCTTGGAAGAAAAACTCCATGGAACTATCTCCAGCCTGTGCTTTGGAGAATTTCGAAGGTGCAGGATTCTCCCAGATACTTCCAACTTCAGTTGTGATGTCCACAGGACTACTTTCAAGCAACAAAACTCGATCTCCTCGACTATCGTACAGGATAGTCGAGGGTAGAGCTTTACTGTCGTACTCAGAAGTTGAGAATACATCCACTCTGTTCGATGCCAGAGACTCCTCTTCTGAAGGCTCACATCCTGATACGCAAGTGTATACGTTAGCCTGGCATACTGAATGTTCAGACCTATTAACCCCTAGAGGACCAAAGATTCATGGTTAGAAAATGACCAATTTGATTGATCACATAGTACCCAATTTTATATCACGAAGAACATTGCATGTGTTGGTCAAAAAATGATGAAAATTGAAGAAAAGAAAGTTTCAATATGGCCAACTCAAAACTGCTAAAAAACACATGACCTGATCCTTGAAAGGTTCACATTCTTACACTCATCATAAAATACAGAGATTAGAAAATGCTTAGTACATTTATCATCATATCTTACCTTGCGGTTTCACTTGATTTGCACGCCTGTCCTTAACCACCGCCTCCTCCCACTTCAATTGGGTTACGCTTCCAGTGGCAACCATATTCCGAACCCTATAGATTCCTTTCTGCCTTTTCTCCACATCAGGGCCTGTCGTAACATCTTCCATGTTCCTTGGTGACACTTCCGATGTGGGGGTTCTAAAACTAGCCACGTTGTTAGACGCATCTTTTTCCAAAGTCGATATCTTACTATCTAGATTTGCAACCACCATAGTCAACTGCGCTACAGATTTAGCTATGTTCGACAAGGCTGCCTCTATCTCTGCAGAGGATAACCCCTTTGATCCCGCACTGGAATTCATCTCATCCTGCCCGTTCTCTTGTCTTCCCGGAAACGAAGCTGATTCAATGGGAGCCGTTGGACTGCTCACAGTCCTTGTTCCCTACAAAACAATCAGAAAACCTAATGATGATATGCAACTTCAACATTCCGAATTGTACTCGATCTGCAAAACTTAGAGTCTAATCACATAGCACTTCATATTCTTCAATGTACAAAAAATCATTTAGAAGCCCTCCAAAGAGAGAAATAACAAGGTCAACTCAAATTTAAGTAACTCTAGACCAAATCATTATCAGGTTATCAATAGAGCTGTTCAACCCTAACTTTTTGCTAGTAAAATATTTGGACGCAATGAAATAACTCCAAAACACCTAAAATCTTCTTAAAAACATTCAAGAAATCAAAATTGTGACTCATCAAATGACAATTGAAGTGTCTTTGACGAAATTTTTTAAAACTGGATAAGGATCAATGGCCTAGAATTACAAAAAAGTCTAGAATGAGTTCACGACCTAGAAATGATTCTGAACAACACATCCAGACTCCAAACCCTAGAATCTAGTCACAGAACATATCATGTTCTCAGGTTTGTAGAACAATGTCAACGTTCAGAAAACCTAATGGTGATATGCAACTTCAACATTCAGAATTGTCGTCCACATCTCATCTCCAAAATCTAGAGTCTAATAATACGCCACTTCATTTTCTTCAATGTACAACAAGAAAATCATCTAGAAGCTCTCGAACGAAGAACAATAACAGCCAACAACTAGAAATGATTCTGCAACCCATTCTGATGCACATCTAGACTCCAAACCCTAGAATCTAACCACAGAGCACATCACGCTCTCCGAATTCGTAAAACAATTCCGAACAATCAGAAAAACCTAATGGTGATATGCAACTTCAAAATTCAGAATTGTATTCCAAATCTCGATCTCCAAAACCTAGAGTCTAATCATACAGCACTTCATACTCTTCAAGGTACAGAAATGTCAAAAATTCTAGAAGCTCTCCAAACCCTAGAATCGAGTCACAGAGCACATCTCGTTCTTAAATTGGTCAAACATTGTGGAATGCATACCCAGATGATGACATTGTTGCGAATGGAAGAAAGCTGCAGGGCCATAGCAGCTTGCACGGAGTTGAAATGCGCCACTAGCATTCGCAGCAAACTGGCGAGTTGTTGACGAAGCGCAACGGTAGTCGCCGTGAGAAACGCCAGCGACAGAATCCCGACGGAAACCCCTGCAGTCGCGCTCTGCCTGGAGAACGCCAACGCCACGGACACGGCAACGCCGAGTCCCATGGCCAAAACCTCCAACCCGCCTTCCTGCTCCAGAAATCCCCCGCGATCGGAATGGTCCTCGCTGCCGTAAGGCCATGACACCGACGCCGAGCACGCGGTGTGGCCGAATCGCCGTCGCACAGTTGTCTTGGCAAACACCAGGGAATGTGAGTAGGAAGCTTTGTGTGACTTGAGTCGAGGGATCCTTTGCGTGAAGTGGCAGTAGCGTTGGGGTTGCAGGAGGAGCAGGCTTGGCAGGCCGAGCGCTACTGTGAAAGCGCCCATCGCTACTGTCCTCCTTGCAAAACGAAAACTCTTCTGGCTCTCGCTATGTTACTTGGCTAGAAAATTCTCCAAAACAACATGGTCGTGGAACGCAGGGATAGAAACTAACGCCGCAGTGATAGATGAGTGTGGAGCAAAATTGATGTATCAATCGTTGAACTTGTGTGACATATGCAATCAAAAGGTTGGAGGAAGAGCTGAGAAAGACGAAGAGAATGAAGGAACGATTGATTGATTGATTGATTGATGCGAGGTGCATGAGAATTGCCTGCGCAGGAGCACGGATTGATGCGAGAGCAGAAGGGATTGGTGCGAATTGGTGGCCACAGCTGCAGCAGCGCCTTCTCTCCCGACTCACGGACGAAAAATCCAGAACAAGTGGAAATGGAGAACGCTGCCTGTCCTGTGAAGAGCCCCGTTCACACCACCGCAAGAGGGTTAACCCACTTAGGCCTTATAATTGTTCAAGTCTGAACAAACGTCATAGAATGCCTTTCCAATGTATTCTGGAAATGTGTAATGTTTAACCCTTTAGTGCTCAAGTGATCAGACACAACAAATTTCATGTACAAGAGGTCAATATCTTATTCATAATTAAATTACTAAAGAATTTTCAATTTCAAGCTTCAAATTTTATACAAAATATTGGTGATAGCAATCGCAAATCTAATTGTATGGATAGAATCTAAAATTTGTAATGAACAACTTTTATTCATACATCAAGTTCAAAATATGCCTTTGGGTTGCATTTTTGCAAAATTGCCAAATTTGGGGAGGGGTGAGGACGTTTAGGGATTAACCCTTTAGTGCCTAGGTAACCGGTAAGCGGTCACTAAATCACCAGAAAATGAAATGCTATAAAATCTGAGAACCATCTCAATTTGGTGTCTAAAGTTCAGATGTGTAACTTTTGATTTTGCAGATGATGCAAAAAAAACTAGGAATTTGACTTTCTTAGATATACCAATACCTATGTACAAAACTCCAAAATACTGGAAATACCTCAAAATATAGCAAATGCTTACAATACAACACATGTACTATGCGGTATTTCTTGTGCTTGGAAGTTTGTTATTTTGTTTTATTTTTTGGGGGTTGTGTTCTATTGTTCATGTTCCATTAGTGTATATATTCCAATCTTGATCAATGTACCAACTCCTTTCTTATTTTTATGTATAAATTTTGTCCTAAACCATATATGGATAAGTCAATCTCACTTATAAAATTCACAATGATTATGCATGAGTCCGTTCTTGACATGAAAGATTGCAATGAAGAGGTGTCGACACAAGTCATTGTTGAATATCTTCACTTTCATTTTAGAAAAATTAACCCAAATTCTATCTAACTTTGAAATCATACATCATCCAAAATCTCATTTTTGAATGTGCATTATACGGTTTTAAACATACTATAATCTTCCTATCCAACGGTCCGATCTTACCAAAATTTAACCGACACTTATTTCATTAAGCTATGCTGACGTTTATACGATTAAATACTATTAATAGTGTCCTTAATTTCAACATACAAAATTGAAAACACACCGAAAAAAAAGTTTAAAAAAAATATCACCAAAAAACTATGGTTTCTCCATAACCATCCTAGGCACTAAAGGGTTAACCCTTTAACGCTTTGGGTACTATAACTAGGTTCACTGGATTTCATTGGGTTTTCCAATGTGATTGCTGCTACCAAAAATAGAATGGATTAAATTAAAAAGCAACCGTACAATTGTATTCTCAACTGGAGTAGAGACATTTTGCCGAAATTAGAGAATCATCCAACGGTGGGATCGGAAAATCATATTATGTCTT
The DNA here is from genome assembly GCA_022496805.1 of Pohlia nutans. Classification (NCBI taxonomy): domain Eukaryota; kingdom Viridiplantae; phylum Streptophyta; class Bryopsida; order Bryales; family Mniaceae; genus Pohlia; species Pohlia nutans. The sequence goes on along the minus strand of CM040089.1, from coordinate 36,479,384 downwards.
TGAATCGTATAATGCACACTCAAAATGAGATTTGGGAGGGTGTATGATTTCAAAGTTAGATAGAATTTGGGTTAAATTTTCTAAAATGAAAGTGAAGATGTTTGGCAATGACCTATGTCAACACCTCTCCGTTGCAATCTTTCATGTTAAACACGAACTCACACATAATTATTGTGAATTTTATAAGTGAGAGTGGCTTATCCATGTACAATTTAGGACAAAAATTTATACGTTAAAAGATGAAAGGAGTTGGTACATGGATCGAGATCGGAATACATACACTAATGGAACATGAACAAGAGAACACAATCCAAAATAATAAAACAAGATAACAAACTTCCAAACACAATAAAATACCGTATAATACATGTGTTGTATTTGTAAGTATTTATTGTATTTTCAAGTATTTGCAATATTTTCGCGTTTTGTTCATAGGTATTTTGATAGTTGCTCAACTCCAAATTTAAATTTTCTTTTTCTAGAAGATGTATATTATAAGTCTCAAAATCTAAATTTCACAATTCAAAATCCAATTCTTCACGTATTTTCCGTTATTTGCATTTTCAACACATTAGCGACCACAATGTGGAGTAAGTGTTGTGATTTTTGGAGATTTTATTGTTGCTTAATTTTATGAGTTGATTTTTTCAAGGGCACTTTTTTTTCTTTTTGAACTAAGATCTTAGAGATTTGTGGTGAATCACTTTGACATGAAATGAAGCATAATACTTTCACAAATCATCTCCTTTCTAATCAGTTCATACATGCATAAAGCTATCTTGCCATAGAATTTTGTAGTATTTTTTTTTTACTTGCAAAAAGTGCATGACGTATGAGAATACAAATTTCAATTTTTTTACATTAGGCAGAAAACGAGGGCTTAGGCAGTTAGGGGTTAAAGATTTTTTTTTAATTTAGAAAGAAAGGAGTATTTTTTAGTTTTAACCTCAAAACATAGAAGTCATTTACATCTTTAAAATGTAAGTACATACTATTCTTGTCATGCATGATGCTTCAAAAAAATTCATAAGAATGTTTCTCCATTATTAGCAATTCATAATCAAATTGGTTTGAAAATGAGAAAACTAAGCCAAAGGGGTGTGGTAGGTACCAAGGTCTCTGCCAATCACAATTCTCCATTTCTTTGAGCTCCAACCCAATGTTCTTTTGTGTAAACTTGTAAACCGGCTTTTGGAGAAAGTGATATTAAAGAGGTTTGGGCGAAACACTGGCCCAAACACTGGCACTGTCCTAGTTAGGTTTAGGGTTTAGTATTTGTTTGGCCCAAGAAAGGAGCCAAAACCCTAAACCCTACTGAATCGCCATCTCGCAGTGCGATTACACTGGAAGATGTCCCTGGTACCGATTCCGGTAATGTCTTCGCAGCCTCTGTTTGCACATTTTTCAATTTGTTTTTGATCTCCATTGACGTCCATTTACAGGGGTTTGCTGCAATGGATCTTTACCATCACAGGAATAATTTTCCGCAGGTCCTTTGTTAGTCGTGGTTTACACTTTTGTAACAGTTCATCGACTTTAAGAAGAATTCCGTTGTTATGTGCGACCTTTTGTAGCATTTCAGGTTTAGTTTTCCTCAGTGTGCGGATCAGAGCGATTATGCTGGTTAGGGTTTTTCCTGGTTTGCAGTCAATCGTGAATTTTATTGTAGCTGGATCCATTAGGTTTTTGATATCGGGAGAATAATTGTGTAACAGGTTTGAAAAATTTGCGTTTCGTAATCCTTCGGTTACGATGCTCAGACGCATCAGCTGCCGGGCGAACTGGCAGGCAGGCCGGTTGGCTTTGCAGAACAGTTTGCGAGTCGGTCCCAGCGCAAGGCAATTTTCCTCCGCGGCCGCGCCGGAGATTGAGAAAGCAGACCATGATGTGCTTGAGCCATCGCAGATCCGAAACGTGGCTATAATTGCACATGTGGACCACGGGAAAACCACGCTGATGGACCGTATACTGCGCGAATGCGGTGCCAACGTCCCGCAGGAGCGAGCCATGGACTCCATCACCCTGGAGCGGGAGCGCGGCATCACCATCGCGTCCAAGTACACGAGCATTTTCTGGAAAGGCATGCAAATGAATGTTGTGGATACGCCCGGCCACGCGGATTTTGGAGGCGAGGTGGAGCGCGTGGTGGGGATGGTGGAAGGCGCGGTGCTCGTGGTGGACGCAGGCGAAGGTCCCCTTGCACAGACCAAGTTCGTGGTGGCCAAAGTACGTTTCCAAAGCTTACCTGCTTCTAGACTGCCAATTGGCAAGTTTCTAATCATATTACTGTGAAAACAAGATGCCCTAACATTGTTGTTTTTTGAAAACCATGTATATATTGAAATTCAAACGTGGTGATAGTACAGGCTCTCAACCTCGGGATTCGACCTATCCTGCTTCTCAACAAAGTGGACCGTCCCTCTGTCACCGAGCAACGATGCGGCGAGGTCGAGAGCATGATCTTTGATTTGTTTGCGAATCTCGGCGCTACTGATTCCCAATTAGAGTTCCCCGTTCTGTACGCCTCTGCCAAAGTAGGCTGGGTGTCCAGAACGTACACAAAGGGTGAGGATCCTGGCTTTCTGCGTTCCGTGGCTCCTCTCATGGACACCATTGCCAGCCACATTCCGTCTCCGAAAGGAGACCTTTCTTCTCCGTTCAAGATGCTGATCTCCATGATGGACCATGATGCCTTCATGGGACGTCTGGTCACTGGACGAATCTCCTCTGGTGTTGTTCGTGTGGGTGATCGGATTCATGGCCTTCGGAATGCGGAGGGGAACACCTCGATGGCGTTTGATCAAGGGAAAGTGATCAAGCTCATGAAGAAGAATGGGATGGCGACTGTTGTTGTGAACAACGCAGGCGCTGGTGATATTGTGTCAATAGCTGGGCTGTCTGAGCCTTCCATTGGTCATACTATTGCTGCTGTGGACGTGATGGAAGCACTCCCCGCCGCTGCCATGGACCCACCTACACTGTCCATGACGTTCAGTGTGAATGACTCGCCATTGGGAGGTCGCGATGGACACCAGCTCACGGGTCCCAAAATTGGTGAGAGGTTGATGTTTGAGTCGCGGAGCAACTTGTCAATTGCAGTGATTCCAACACCCAGACAAGATGCATACGAAGTTCAAGGTCGGGGGGAGCTTCAGCTCGGCATTCTGCTAGAGAATATGCGGCGAGAAGGATTTGAGCTCTCGGTGTCGCCTCCTGCTGTGCTTTACAAGATGGAACAGGGGAAGAAATTGGAGCCCATTGAGGAAGTTGTGATCGAAGTGAATGATGAGCATGCGGGCCTTGTGATTGAAGCACTTTCGCATCGCCGCGCTGAGATGCTTGACATGGGGCCGTGCACAGAGAGCGTGGGTCGCACAAGGCTCACTTTTACTTGCCCTTCCAGGGGCCTTGTTGGTTATAGAAGTGTTTTTTCAACTGACACACATGGCACAGGGTTTATGCACCGGGCCTTCCTCGCCTATGGGAAGTACAGGGGTCCACTTGGAAATGTGAGGAAGGGAGTTTTGGTGTCAATGGCTGCTGGTGCAATTACTGCTCACGCCCTTATGGGCCTTGAAGCTCGGGGCATTTTGTTTGTGAAGCCCGGAATGGAGACATATGATGGTATGATTGTTGGTGAGCATACTCGGGAGACTGATCTTGAGATTAACCCTGTGCGGACGAAGGAATTGAATAATATCCGGTCGGCTGGCAAGGATGAGAATGTGAAGTTATCACCTCCGCGGCTGATTAACTTGGAGGAAGCCATTGGCTATGTAGTGGCTGATGAAATTATCGAGGTAACACCAAAAGCAGTGCGGTTACGTAAGGCCATATTGGATTCGGGACGGCGCAAGGCAGTCAAACGAGTGAAGAAGGAGACTTAGGGAGACAGGTAGGCACTCAAGACTGCATTGAAAATGGCAATACAAGATATCCTGAGATTGTGACATGTGTATGTATCTGAGATGTAGATTACAATGTAGCGGGCTAAGGTTATCTCGAGCGGGGTGATTCATACTTTAGAGACCACACTAGAGGAAAGGGAATGAAGTGGAAGTATGGCATTGGTCTCTTACAGCAAGTGACAACCACACTAGAGGAACGGCAAGAAAGATTGAGGTGTCCCTTTCTTCATTCAGGCATGCTTCACGCAACCTATGTGGCCCATGAAAAAGGATATGGTTAACTAAGAAGAAGCGAGTGTTCTTCTGCCAGTCACTATTGCTTGGAAGTCCATGAAATTAGGAAAGGAAGAACTCTTCTTTATTATTCATGTCATGTGGACTGGGCCCGGCGGAAGTGGCGTTGCCTGCCTCTTCTGCAGTGTGGTACTGTAACACCCTTAATTCGACCCATTTCCCTATGCAGCAGAAGCCCGAGATGAGAGCTCCTCGTCATGGGAAATAGTAGCTTGGTACGATCCAGGGAGACAGTAATATACAGTCTTGCATTTTGTTGCGTTAAGTCATCAGAAAAGAGAAACTGTGCACTTAGTGCATGACAACCTGAATTTTAGAGATAGGACTTATTGATTTTATGCAGATCCTGATATTATGATCTGTTAGAGCTACTAACCTAGACTTCAGTGTATACTCCAGGCATTGATCCAATATACGCTACTCAGACTAATTGGCTTTGAGTGGCATAAATCACTCCTATTATCAAGATGTGTGTACAAGGATGATTGATTATGTGTGTATTACATTTTGATGCAGCTGCTCGGCAGAAATACAGATTGATGTCTTTCGATCTCAGTGTAGCCACACACAGGCTTCTTGCAGGTGTTCCACTATGCCTCCTAATGCACTGTTGGATGTAAAGACGGAGGAGTAACAAAAACGGGCGAACCTATTAGTTGATTAATGGTACTTTAGCTGTCCAAGTAATGCAGAGTTGGTGATACTGCACTTGGGTCAGGATTTGGCCAAGGAAAGGGCCTTCAAGTTGCTTCTGGCGTTCTTGTGATAATTGCTTCCTTTGAATGTGAGCTTGTGACTCAGCTCAATGAGCACTTTGCTTCTCTGCAATCTACTGATGTAGCTATGGTGACTTAAGGTGATGGAGCCCTAGACTTAACGTTTGAAATCTCTTGTTTTGGTTGTGTGTATGCAGATCAACCGAGGAACCTTGAACAACTGTGGGAAGACCTTTTTTGTGATCTGTGTGAGTGGTTGATCAACAGGGCTTGTAACTTGTGATATGCAATAGGCGACTAGTAGATGCAAGCAATTATTTCTGATGAGTATTCGGGTCTTTGCTTTTAGCCCACGGTGAATTGAAACTAAAAATAGTATTAGTTTAAGACGTCTGTGGACCTTACATTAGGAGTTGGGTGTAGGAAAGTTAGGTATTGCCCAAATTTTCAGGCAGGATTGTTCATTAATTGGTAAGGAGGATCTTAAAATTATGCAGAGCAATTGACTGTCATGTGATGTCTTGTAACCTCAGCATGGGTATGACGTTGCTTATTTCCCTGCCATCGACGAGGCTGCCTTTTAGTTTCATCACCTTTATGGATGGAGTGACCAGGGATCTGTAATTGAATGGGCTATTGAATCAAATGATATGTAAATCATGAACACTGTTGACTGTTGCCTTGTATGAAGCACTCTTCAAATCATGAACACTGCATTTACTTTAAACATGAATAAACACTCATGGTAGTTTGTTTATTTTATTACATGACACTGATGAATTGTGACTGAGTGAGTGCTTTCACCATAAAAAGTTGCTCTTGCTTAACCCCTAAAGGACCAAGTGTCCTAACTAGGACATTTAGAGAACCGGGTAGGTTCCGGTGAACACATTTTTAATCGAATTCTGAAGGAAATTTAACCCTTTAACGTCCCGATTCAACACTGTTTTCAAAGAAGTGTTATAAAATGTTTGATGAAAACCAAAAATGGGGTTGATGGTCAAAGCAAAGTTGTAAATGTCAATGTGAAGATCACATCTGTACGGTTGGATTTATTCTATTTTTGTTTAATATTTTTTAATTAATTTTGCAAGGTTTTCTCTTGAAATTCAATTTAAAATCTCAAATTAGCACCAAAAAATTTAAAATATGGTAATGAAATTGGAATAACATGCACTATGAGATGGTATGGTTTCCATTATTTGATTCTACTTATTTAGGAAAATCATATTTAAGGTCCCACTTTTTGAACTAAGAATGAAACTTGACATAAACCAATTCTGTTGTTTTTCTAAAAATCATAATAACCTATTTTGAAGATCCATACCGTACAAAGGATAGTCAACTTGCTCAAGAACCATGAGAAATTTTGGTGGATGAAAACTGTCCAATTTGGATGAGAATCTAGCAGTTTCAATATGTGCGTTGTCCACATAGTGGACGCTGGCGCGTTAAAGGGTTAATAGTGAATTCCCCAATGTGCCTCAAAAATGAGATTTTTTTTTTTGGTTGAATTCCGATATTGTATGTGGAAGTTATGAGGGGAAATGTGTTTTTTTCGGGAGAAAGGGCAGTAGGGCAGTAGAGAAATAGTTGATTTTTTTTGAAGGGGGACAACAAGTTGGGCGGAGTGTGGAAAATGGGGCGCCCTATGGGGCAGAAGACTACCCCATTTTCCGCACTCATTAAAAATAAATAATAATAATAATAAATAAATAATAAATTAAAAAAATTATTTTAAATTTAAACTTATCATTTTTAATTGAAACTTATTATTATTAATTAAAAATTCAAATTTTAAAATTAAAAATTAAAAAAATTAAAATTAAAAGAGATTAAAAAACAAATCTTCCAATGAAAGATTGCCACGTGGTAGTCCACCTTGATAGTCAGTGGGGTCATGAACATTGGAATGGGTTGGGTGAGGTGGCACTTCAATTCCTTTCCTCTACCCTTTATTTCCCCCCTAACCCCTAAAATTCTTAGAAAATATGCTATATGTCTTTTAAAAATTGAAGATTTATTCTTTTTCCAAATTTTTTTTGCCATTCTATAGAGGGTGGAATATACTTGTGTTTCACCGCTCAGATTCATATTTTAAATAATAAAAGTCGAAAATATTGCAATTCCGAAAACAAAGAGTCTTTTTTAAAACTTTTAAACCCCAACAAGTGCAGGGTGTTCTTCAACATCCTAAACATCTCCAAACGCAACGAAAATTGGTACACAACTAAGTAACATCATATAGAATGTGAAAGTAAAGTGTGACGGGTTTTGGTAGTGAGGTTTTTTTGATGTAACCACAGTTAAACACATCTGAAATTTTCGGGCATGTGTTTTTTTGGGGTGATTTTTTCCATCAAATGCAATTATCTTGCAATCCGTGCGGTCAAAATCAACGAAAATTGTTGTGTATATTTTTCAAATAGTTTAGGACAAGATCTTACAGTTAGAATGTTAAAAATGACATTTTTTTTGAAATATTTTCATGGGGGAGTAAAAATGGCAGCATTGGAGTGTTTTTGGAGGAAAAACGCTCCGGTCCTTTAGGGGTTAATGCCACTTGCCCCCATAGCTTTTGATGTGATGTGGAATATTCCCCATCATTTTGTTGGAGGGAAGGCAGCAGTCACAGAGGCTACTGAATGTTATGAAGCAAAAATCATAAAATGTTGTAGTTGAGCAGGTTCTCTATAGTTTGCAAGAATATCCCTGCTTTAACTGTAGAGAATATTTGCTATTGTAGATGTGAAATTCGAGGGTTTAGGGTAGTACCCCTCGATTTCAACACGTAAGAAAGTCTTGCCTCATAATCTCACATTTTGACACCCCTTTATATGGAGATGAAAAAGTGTTCTTTTACTTTAAACGGTTGAAATCTAAAATTAACAAGAAGCTAATTGTGTAGTATTTGCCCTAATATTTACTCCAAATTTATTTTTACTACTTCTATTTTATACAGTCTAAATCTAAAATTAACAAGTTGCTAATCGCGTAGTCTTTGCCTTAATATTTACCCCAAATTTACTTTTACTACTTTTATTTTATACGGTTGAAATCTAAATTTAACAAGTTGCTAATCACGTAGTCTGTGCCTTAACCTTTTAACGTCCCGATTCAACACTATTTTCAAAGAAGTGTCTTATAATGTTTGATGGAGACCAAAAATGGAGTTGATGTACAAAGAAAATTTGTAAATGCCAATGTGAAGATCACATCTGTACGGTTGGATGTATCATATTTTTTAATAATAATTTTAAAATAATTTTGCAAGGTTTTCTCTTGAAACTCAATTAAAAATCCCAAATTAACACAAAAAAATTGAATTTTTTTGGAATGAAATTGGAATAACAGGCACTACGCGTTGGTATGGTTTCCATTATTTGATTCTTCTTATTTTGGAAAATCATGTTTAAGGTGTCACTTTTTGAACTAAGAATGAAACTTGACATAAACCAATTGTGTTATTTTTCCAAAAATCATAATAACCTATTTTGAAGATCCACACCGTACAAAAGATAGTCAACTTACACAAGAATAAAAAAAAATTGGTGGATGAAAACTGTCCACTTTGGATGGAATTCAAACAACTTTAATTTGTTCGTCGTCCAATATATGAACGCAGGCGCACTAAAGGGTTACTATGTAACTCCTGGGACAATAAACGACGAGTAAAAGAAATGACCAGGAACTCAGCAAAGCATGTTTTACCAAGTCGTTACCTGGGCCCCCCAAGGGTTTAAGGGTTAAAGAGTAATTATCCATTGAAACTGTAGATATGCCATCAACACAATTCAAAATCTAGTAGCTGCGTAGATTCCAGCCCCAAGCCCAATGACGTGAATCACGAGGCGGATGTTCCAATGCCTCCGGGAAGCGTGTCCAAATCCCTTGCAGAATGCAGATTACTCACGACGGCACTTGTCGATCGCCCCCATAAACAATTCCTCACTCGCCATATCTGCCAAATCGCAAAAAAGTTCTTCCACATCAGCATTGCAAATCGTCCCACAACTCATCACATTGATCGCAAACCTAAGTTAAGCGAGCTCCGCATTGAGCAAGGCTCATCTCTTGCCAATCCTCAGCGACTGAGCTGGGTTTGAAATTGTTGGCTAGTTTTTCAATTTGGGATTCTTTTTGCAATCGCCACAGCCATGACCACGGTTCCAGCATCGTCATGGCCCTTCTTTGGCGATGGCGTCCAGCGTACAGGAGCTCGGACAGCGGCGGTGGCTGCCGTGGGCGTTGGGGTTGGCCTTGGTTGGGCCAAGCTTGCTCCTCGTAGGAAATTGGTGGCCGAGGGGATTTTCGGCAATCAGCTTCCAGTGCCCGTGCAAGGCTTTGCATCCATGTCCATGGCAGCAGCTCCGCTGCAGGAGGTGCGCTCTCATCGCCTTTTGCCCTTTGTGCAGCATTTTGTTTAGATGAGTCATTGTTCGAAATTTACGCACAATTGAATAATTATGCACAAACAATGTGCTTAAATACGAGTTTGTAGTTTTGGACGAGCCAAAACATCGAATAATTATGCAGCATGGATGTGCTTTGTTTGTGAGTTTGGATAGGTCATTGTTTAGCAAGAATCGAAAATATATGCAGGATGTGCTTATGATTGTGATTTCGGATGAGTCTTTGTTTAAATAAGCGTTGAATATGCGGAATTGTGATTTTGGATGAGTCTTTTTTTAATCAAGCGTTGAAAATGCAGAATGTGCTTAGTTTGTGACTTTTAATGAGTCATTGCTTAAACAAGCGTTGAAAATGCAGAATTTGCTTTATGATTGTGATTTTGGATGAGTCTTTGTTTAAACAAGCGTTGAAAATGCTGAATGTGCTTAGTTTGTGATTTTTAAATGAGTCATAGTTTAGACGAGCATTGAAAATGCAGAATGTGCTTATGATTTTGGATGAGTCATTAGCGTTGAAAATTCAGAATGTGCTTGGTTTGGGATTTTTAAATGAGTCCTTTAGAAAAGCATTGGATACGTTTCATGGACTAGGGAACCTCAAAATAGAGCCTCCTTATGAGAGTGGCTCGGCCTGTTATTTCTCACGACGACGCTCAATGGTTGGATCTTGTTCAGTCATGCTCAATCAAGGGTTTCAAAAGAGGGATACTATAATGCCAAGAAAATCGTGTCACTGCCTCATTATAATCCAAAACCCTTGTGCTTATTCTAAGCCCTTAGATGGATTGAAAAGTATTATTGTTATATCTAGAACTTGACATATGCATTAATATGTGTGATAATGCTTGGAGCATTATTTAGTCCATAACGTTAAAGAAGACCAAGATATGAGATATGACCATGCTCTTCATATCCAATGCTTAGTTTAAACGACTACCAAAACAGGCTCCATTGAGATAATGTTTCTATACTTCATCATAGTAGTTTTAGGGTTAATTTTTTGGCTTCGAAATTCTGAGTTGTGCTCAGCTTCTGCTGTTCTATGGAAGTATTCGTTTGCAAGTTTGCTTGTCCCACTTATTGAGTGTGATGTTGGTCAATTTCAGTACAGTATGTAGCTCTGGTGTACAACTCATTTTTTCTTTAACCCCTATTTTGCTTGGGAAATTGTATTGGTTAGGTTGTGGAGCCAACTACAAGGATGACGTTCCCGGGTGCTTTGGAGGAAGGTCGGTTATTCACTGGCGCCGGATTACGAAAGAAGAGCATATTGGGATTGAAGAAACTCAACATCTACACGTATGGTAAGTGTCAGCCTCACAGCCTCACAGCCTCTTGTGTTTTCCTATTTGATTCGTTAATACTCGAGGTCCCTTGTTTTGATATTTTCAAAACCCGCTTTTAACTGCAACTTGGCCGTCTAAATTTTGTGAAGCTTTTCAATTTTATGTTTTCTCTACATGAGATTATATATGTTCTATGAGTATGCAAATTTCAAATGATTTTGTGGGGAAAAAATTATAGCCATATATATGAAGATCATTAGACAATACAAATTCAATTAACTCAAATTAGAATTTTTGCTTTAGATGCAAGGAGCATTGAGATTCTTCTTCCGTCCTTAGCTACAATCTTTACCTAGAATACTTATGACTAACATGTAGAGCTTGAAATTGTAATAAGACCCTCACTACTTAAATAGTTTTTAGATTTATAGAAGAAGCAAGACTTGACAAATTTGCATCTGAAACTTGATACATACCCTAAATGAGAACTTATGGATAGTCCAATTTGGATTTTGAGCCTTACGATTGGGCGCCGTGAGGGGATTAACCCCTAAAGGACGAAGAAGTCCGAATTGGGCTTCATGTTTTTTTTAACATCTTTAAGTAGGTCCTATGTGGACTTCCTTCGGTTCAAATTCATTTTTCTTTTCACCAACACATGCAATGTTCTTCGCTGATTGTGGGGATATAAAATTTGGTCCCATTTGAATTATGTTGTCCACAATATGATTGATTGGATTTGTCATTTTAATGTTACATGTGTTTGTTGTACATGAGCCCGTGCACAGGTGTGTATGTGGACCCAGCCAGTTTGAAATCCGAGCTCGGTGACAAGTACAGCGGTGTAGACCCTGAAGAACTTCATAAGGACGAAGGATTTTTTAACGATGTGATGGAGAGTGAGGTGGGTCTCACTGTCCGGCTGGTCATTGTGTACGGGAGCTTGAAGATAGGAAGCGTGCGCAGTGCCTTTGAAGACTCTGTAGGCAGCCGAATCAAGAAATTTGGAGGTGCTGAGAATCGTGAACTTCTCAACAGGTCCCTCTCCTCTCTTTCTCTACTCGAATATTGAATCAATTTTTATCTTTTTGTTTACATGAACGAGCATGTAATTTGGAGCTTCATCAAGTAATTACTATAGTGTCATTCATTAAATAATTAGGAAGCCGGTATATACTACTCTATATATTGATTCTAAGGTAGGAGCACCCAATTCCGACAGTGTACCCAATGCCGATAATTTCTAGACACGGCATTCATTTAAGAACGCAAGTCTAAGCACATCATAGAGCCTTTATTGTTTGTTGACAAAAATGATAAGCTATCTATGGTCTACCTAGATTTACGTTCTAGAATGACTACCGTGTGTAGAAATTATCGGGATTGGGTACACTGTTGGAATTGGGTGCTCCTACCTTATACGATGCCAAGGCAAGCAGACAAAGAAGTCGAGAAGCGAACTTAGAAGAGAACTCCGAAGAAACAAGAATCCAAAATCAAGAAGAAGAAATTCCAAGTGTAGCAAATGGATATGTAGTGAGGTTGGCCATTCATAAGCTTGAGCAGTCGTCTTTGGTTCATGTCCTTGGCTCATCAACTGTTAACCTTCATCTTTTTCACGTGGTTTTTAGTTATTACGGAATACCATATACAGTCTACCCTACATACAATGATATGACGACGATATTATTGTTTCAAGCAATACACATGTGACAAGTCATTTCTCAGACTAATCCATGCCTGCCACCTTGAAGGTAGGGCTTCCCAAACATGTCATAATAGATAACTGTATGACTTTCATACTTCCGTTTGGTTTTGAGGGGAATAATAAAAATAGATTGGGGGTACATTTAACTGATATATAACCGTCTCCAGTGTCAGTTACAGTTCAATTGTAATCCTATTTTGGAATCATGGTTTTAAAATGATCGTACTGTGGAAAAAATGATTTAGATCGGACCGAATCTTGTATTACTACAATCAATGCATGTGTTGGTCAAAAATTAAATAAAATTGAATAAAAGAAAGTCCCCATATGACTTACTCAAAACTGCTAAAAAAACATGAAGCCCAATTTGGTCCTTTACTGAACCATCACATATTGCTACCACATTAGAATACTGAAGTCCATTACTTTTTGGTTACAGTTCAATTGCCTTGAAAGAAACTTGTAGAGACTGATTTTTTCTTGTAGAGTTCTATGACTCAGTGATTGGTTTTTTTCAACACAATTGACGGGGCTGGTGTGAGTTCTTTTGCAGTTTCACTGGCGCTTTCACTGATGATATTAAGCTGCCAAAGGGGACAACCATCGACCTCACTCGACTTCCAGGAAACATTCTCCAGACCAAAAGTAAGTTCGTTTCATCCTTGGAATTTGTTTTTACGAGTTCCGCCTCATTATCTTCAAGACATGCTTGCAATAAAATTGAGCCTCACATCAAAAACATAAAAGATGTGCTGCCATGAGACTATCTTGATCCTATGAATCTACATTTTTCCGTGCAATCACTTTGGGCCAAGGTAACTCGAGTAGGATTTTACTTTTTCTATAAGTTTTCATTAAAAGCATAATTTTAAACTTATTTAACCCCTAAAGGACCAGGAATCCACATCAGGACTAGTAAAAAAATTAGCATTTCTGAGTAGGTCCTATGTGCACTTCCTTTTGTTAAAATTCAATTAATTTTTTGTACAATGTTCTTCATGGATTCCCATGACATAAAATTTGGTCCATCTGAATTGTATGTTTCAAAATATAATCAATTGAATTTTTCATTAGAAACATGAATCCTTGGTCCTTGTGTGGTTAAAACAAAATAGATTTGTATAAAGTTATATATGATTTAGTCCTTGGTACATTAAAAAATTTGTAACAAGTAACAAGATGTAAAACATGATGTAAATTCCAGTATAGCCCACAGTAATTGCACTCAAAGGTGCAGTTGTTGTTAGCTATTCTATTATTTCACAAAATATTTCCAACTTGATTCATAATTATATAATCGTGCTGAATGCATTCTTGAGTAGTAGTGGCATGGCATCTTTTGAGAGCAGTGAGTTATTTAGATAAAAGCCATGCCAAACAAAGCAAAATTAAAGCTTCGACATACTCTCACACGTGAAGACAATGGCCTATTGGCTTGAGGAGCTCTCTCACTTACTCAAAATGAGCTCAAACAAATTGTCAGGGATTCCTTATCATGTGCCCGGGATTCCTTTTCTACATGCCAATTTTTGAGGGATCTCTAAAATGTTTAAGTGCTTCTCAAGATTCAGCTGAAGTTTTGAAAATAGTGCTATAATATATTCATCTAACTGGACATTTTCATCTGCCAACAGTTGACGGGACCCAAGTTGGCAGCGTAGAAAGTGCCTTGGTGTGCCGGTCGCTTTTGGATCTCTACATTGGCGATGACCCTTTTGACAAGGACGCAAAGAAGACGATCGGTCTTAACATGGCTTCCTTCCTTTATGAGCAATGAGTAATAATAATAACAGGCGCTCCAAAGCTTCAGGTCAGCTTTCTTCAGTTTCAAAATATTTTGAGAATCAGTGGAATTCTAGTTTTCTTGAGAGCCTGATGTGTGCAAATTGTTTGCCTTGATGTAAAGCTACCAATTCATGACATTGTTGTTCGAACAACCAACTCTCTATTCTCTTCAGCCCTTATTAAGTGAAACTGTTGATCAGTTTCATATGCCAACTCGCATTTGAAACTTTGAAATTATTCCCTTGTACAAAAGCAATAGTCTAGATTTAACATCTAACAACTTACTGTGCTTTACTTTGCCCAGGCCGTTTTTGGCTGGGTGTTTTGTAACTGTTACTTTTGCAATCAAACAAGTTTCATTTGTGTCCAAATAAAAAATGAAAATAAGAAATTATTTTGTCTGTGCAGGTTTGGTTCCCATGTGCACCGGGGGGGAGCCACCGTCACCACCGGGTCCGGATCACTGATTAGATTCACCTCCTTCCTCCATTGTGGGATGAAAATTGGGCACAAAGCATCACCTCACAAGGGGAGAAAAAACGGTGTGATTCGTCCACTGTATGACTGGAAACTGACTTTTTCTATTTTGAGCTTTTGATTCCGACGCATGATCTCAGTTGGAATTAGTTTTTTGTCTCATGGGGTACTGATCTCAATGCCGATAACTTACAGGAGTAAAACTAGGAACAGGATTTACAACGTAAAGGTACTAATAAATCAAACCAGTCTAGATACAAGGTTGTTTTCTACTTTATGTATCTAGACTGGTTTTTGATCCATTTCGTGGACAGGAACACAGCATAATAAAGAGCTTGGATTGTACCTGTCAACTTGGCTATACAGTAGTATTGCCCTTTCAAAGTACTGTAAGTCAGAAAAGGGACTGAAGGCTATGTATGTAGGGATCCAGAGTCCTTGATCATTAACCTAGCCTAGATTCTATTATGAATCGTTCATGGCGCTGACAGACACTGATGCAAAGGAAAGAGAATGATGTTTTTCGTTAAACGAATTAGAAAATCTGCTTGAGGATAGAGACTTTCATTTATCTTAATGTGGTGGCTGGAAACGGGGCATGCATGAGTGGCTGCATTGTAACGGAATCTAAGACCGTGCTACAGATGAAACTAAGGCTTAACTTAGTCATCTCTTTTATTGGCTCTGACCGTAGGGAAGAGGCATTGCCGGGACACTCATTTTTTGGGGCTAAATACCACTGTAGCAAATATATTCCGTCCATGATTTCACTGAAATGCATTTTCGTCCTTCACCCGTTCTATTCCGGTCAGAGCTCCTCGTAGCGTAGTTGCTTGTTTTTTTTCCTGTTTAACGTTTTCTGGGCAAGTAGCTTTTGGAGAACCAGAACTTGTCCGAGTAGACAACCGGCCATGTGGGTTGCCATGTGGGCTTTTTTTTGACACAAATAGAAGTTGCCATGTCAGTTTCGTGGTGAATGTTGTCGTGACAACTTTCTTGTCTAGATCGCAACAGGAACTTATGGAAAAAAAATCAGTAATAATGGTAATAATAGCTCAGGAATTCACTTGTTTGATTTGAAAACCAACACTAATTTTTAAGTATAACACTAATAATGATATTAATGAAGCAGTGGGTTGCAAGGTGTTTCCATTGTTACACCGTATGAGTCTCGTGAGATCTCCACAACCATCATCTTTAACCCCTAAACGTCCTCACCCCTCTCTAGATTTGGAGAATTTCAAGGATGTCTTATAAAATGTAACTAAGAGGGATATTTTTAACTTGATATATGAATAAAAGTTGTACATTATGAATTTTTGATTCTATCTAAACGGTTGGATCTATAATTGATGTCATTAATAGTTTAGTATAAAAAGGCTAGTTTCTCAAGGCTTTGTCCTTGATGTTTAGTCGGAAAATTTAAAAATTCTCTCATCGGTCCCTTCTCGGGCCTCGGTTCATGTGTTTTTTTCTTCCGATGACTTTGCATTGGATTAAAGCGACTTTGTGTGTGTGTGTGTGTGTGTATATATATATATATATATATATATATATATATATATATATATATATATATATATATATATATATATATATATATATATATATATATATATATATATATATATATATATATATATATATATATATGAAATTTGAAATTTGAAATTGAAATTCTTTTGTAATTTGATTACGAATAAGATATTGACAATATGTGGATGAAATTTGTTGTGATTGCTTGAAATATAATACTCTAAGTGTAGTGATTTTTTGAGATTTTTTGGTTGCTTAATTTTATTAGTTGACTTTTTTTAAGAGCACTTTTACACTTAATTTTTCAAAATTTTTGGTGAATCACAACAACATGAAATGAGGCATGAAAGTTTCAAAAATCATCCCCTTTCTAATCGGATCACACATGCATGAAACTAACTTTTCATAAAATATACAGTAAAAAATCCACATTGTAAAATGTCAATGACGGATGAAGAAACAATGTTTGATTTTGTACATCGTCCACTTTGTAGACAGTTAGACGTTTAGGGGTGAAACCCTCTGAAACTAAGCAACCAAATAGTGGTTGTTTGTTGGTCATTTGACTTTGAAGATGGATTTTCTTGCAATACACCCCAACTTCAAGAAAATGAAGTTTATCAAGTCTAGTTTGCTCTTTACTTTTTAAATTAAAGAAATTCCAAGTTATGAGTATTTTTTTGCTTTTTGCAAGCTTTGTAGCTCAAGGTCTGAATTACACTATGAAGGATGCTGACCTTGCAAATTTCAAAATTTTAATCAAAACCTTTTGTGGCTAGTTTATCACGTGATTCTCTATTGTAACTTACACATGTTTCAAAGTAATTATATTTTTTGAAGCTATTTTGTAATTAATACAAAATTTTGAAGCATTTGATTTCCAAAAGTTGTAAACAGTTTGTTTTAAATAAATAAAAAATTGAAACTCAGGACTAATAGTAAATATATAATTTCATGCATGAAAAATATTACAAAATATATTTTAATAAATCTCGAAGGCGAAATTGTGCATGAAAAGTGTAGTTTGACTTTCCTACAAAGGTCTTAGTTTTTTAGGTGATAAAATGTTACTCCCTTTTTCTGGAAATAATTGTCCTTTTTTTGTGTTTTAATTTGATGAATTTTTTGTCAAAGAAAACCATCTCTGTACTCAAAAAATGGTCTATCTCTAGTAGTACTAGTAGTATATAGTTTGTATCACTTTTATCGTTTGTCCCATTTGAAGTGGACAAAGCTCACGTTTGAAATACAAAGCATAGGACAAGTATTGAACAAAAAAGAAAAAAAAAAGAAAAAAAAAAAAACAACCTACAAGAACACGCAGTATCCAATTTTTAGAAATTATCAAGTCCCTTTCTTTTGAAAAAACCATTACTTGCATTTAGGGTATCTCATAATTTGATTCTATATGCAACAAATTTCTTTCATAAAATCAATTCTGAAACAATTCATAAGCAGATGAAGAATCAATTTTTTGAGGGAGGTGATGGAGAACCGTTGTCAGGTAACAGTTGCAACACGCGATTTCTAAACATGCGACTCCCAAGTCCCGACATGCGACTCCCATATGGCCATATGGCTAAACATGACCGCTATGGCCTTTGCCTAGGTCAAAGCCAAGGCCATGGCGGCCAGGCTTTGGCTCTGGCCTTGACCTAAGCCAAAGTCTTGGCCAGGCCGTCAGAGAGGGTGCACAAAATATTTGTTTTATATATATATATATATATATATATATATATATATATAATATTTTGTTTCTTTGTGCCATGTGGATAGAAAGTATGCGGCCGCGTATTCTTTCAAACGGCCCCGGCCGTGGCCAAGCCAGAGCAAGGCCTTGACCTTCTGCCTGTGCACCCTCCATCCCTTGGAGCGCACAAAGAAATAAATAAATAATGAGTAGAAAAAGAAGTAAGGAGCTTGGCTGGGCTTGGCGAGTTGGGAGTCGCATGTTTGGGAGTTGTGTGTTGCGACTACTACCCGACAACAGTTCTCCATCACCTCCCCCAAAAATTGATTCTTCATTTGCTTATGAATTGTTCCAGAATCAATTTCATGAAAGAGATTTGTTGCATATAGAATGAAATTATAAAATATCCTAAATGCAAGTAATGGTCTTTTCAAAAAATATAAACTCAAAAATTTCCAAGAATTTGCAATATATTGTACTTCTTTCTCTTTTGACATTTCTGCTTGTTTTCCTCTCAAATTCCGCTTCGTCAGTCCTCGCATCATTCCCATGTTGCAACAGCCCCAACGCACCCTTTCCTTCGGTTTGTGTCTTGTTTTTGAGGCTTTTCCATAAACATGAATGAAATTCAAATTTATGTTATGAAAATTCTAAAATATTCATGTTTTATTGCAATACACTTCACATTTCAACAAAGATGACAACCTCTTTTTTTTGTAATTTTTTTCTGATAATTGCTTTTAACACAAATAGGACCCAAAATGATTGCATTTGACCAAGTGCAAAAATAGGAAATTGCGTGTCCTACTAGGACAATTGTTTCCGGACAGAGGGAGTATGATAATTTAAATTTTAACAATATATTCAATATAATTATTATTGCTGAAGTTCACATTAATTTTTTGTCATTTTCAAATTAGTTGTATAGTGAATGAATTAAATAGGTTGTTGTTCAAAAGTCAATGCTAGACGACCAATTTTGATGCCCTAGCTTGAAATGATGAAAAACTCGATGACCTAGTCAATGGGGAAAAAAAAATTCAATACATAAATATATAAATTTATTTATTTATTGCTTACTTCATTTGGGTTTAACCCCTAATGTAGTCCTCACCTATTTTGTAAAAGTATGACAAATAAATATCACATTGTAAAAAGTATGACAAAGTATTCTATAAAATTATGAAGGTATGACAAAAATTCAACATGAGTGAAAGATATTTTAAATATTTACAAATTTTATCATGTTAACATGATAAAAATTCAAAATAAATATTTTTTTGTAAAATTTAATAACAAAATTCATATTTAAGGTAAATAAAAGTTATGTTTACAAGTATTAAAAGATGAAAGTGAAGAAATTAAAAAAGATGCATGATTGGGGCATCGTTAGAAAACCCTTTTTTATTTTGAACACTCTGATTTTAAATTTCTCGACGGTGTAAATTCTTCAAATGAAGTCTATTCTTCAATTCCAAAGGTCAGAAGATGTATCATAACTTAGCTTAAACATTTAATGTAAACAATAACTCCAATAAAACTAAAACACTTGATTTTTTGAGCATTTCACCAAAAATCAAGCATAATATGGTTGATTGGGCATTTAGGGGTTAAATTATAATGTCTTAAAAAAATAAAAATAACAAAATTGTAATTTTTTAATTTTTAGAAAGAGATGTAAAAATTATCTGAAGAGAATTGCATGAAATTTGAAGGAATAAACTTGATCAAATAATAAAAAGAAATTTTCATATAATTAGAACCACTATTGAAGAAGTTCTTAAATGGGTATAAATTTGCAGTTGAGTAATAAAAGAAATTTCATTTTTACCAAAATAAAATTGATCATTTTTCAACAATGTTAATTTTTTTAAATTAAAATCTTATATAATCACCTTAGTATAGTTATTACACTATATATTCTATAAGCTGAAGCTTTGCCAAAATTATATACATATTGTATTATCAAATTTTTAAAAGTTAAAAATTGATCAAAACCATTTATCCTATGTGAGAATAAAATGGGCCGTAACAAAATATAAGAAATCCCATTCACTAAAAATGTAAAAGATTCTCTTTTAGATAAATCTTCAATGTTTTATTAAAAAATAAAATCATGCAACTCTAATTTCAACTAAACTATCACATGTCTGATTGGTTATGATTTTTTTGCAATCGGATTTCTCAAAGTTAACCCCTGAAGGACGGGCATGGATTCATGTATTTAAAATGATTAGTTCAAGCAATCGTATTGTGAAACATACAATTCATATGGAACCACCGGAATCAACGAAGAACATTCCATGTATTGGTCATAAACCAAGTAAGTATAAATAGAAAAAACTCCAAATTGAGCCTATTCAAAAATGCAAAATAATTTGGACTTCTTGGTCTTTAGGGGGTTTAACCTAACTATAATGTCACTAACACTGATTCTAAAAAGCAATTAAAGTTTAGCAAGATATGGTTGTTTGGTTGTTTAAATGGAGGCAATTTTTTTGCTATGAAGGTCCTTACCACACGAGAGGAAATTCTTGAAAATATTCATTTATCGGTCTACACAAGATGCCGGGTGTGCCGGGCTAGGATTGGAAGCCTATGAAGCTCTTGGGCCATGAGGTGCACGGCTCAAACCTTGGCGGCGGTAGTATTCTGGTCATGTGGTTTAATTCTGAACGGGCTCCGGTGCCTTCCCTAGTGGCACGCCTTGACGCGAGACCAAACACAGTCACCCAAGTTTGCTTTCCGGAAATAAAACTCATTTGGTTTTTAATGTTGGAACCGTACTTTTCTTGTCCTGCGGAACATAATCTTGATTGACACAGTACCGGAACCCAGAGATTTCATGACGTTATGAACTTCTCTAATATATTCCTCATATCTAAAATGCTATGTGATCCTGCAAGAAATTTTGCAACTCATATTCGAGTTGGCTACCCAAATTTCTCTTCTCGGCATCTTCTAAATAATGTAAATGTTCTTTTTTTCCAGGTTGACATAATAGAAAACCTTCTGTAACAACAAGTTTTATGTTCCTCATCCTTTTTATACGTGGCCTTCTTTATTTTGAGCAAAAGGAATTTTTGGGGATCAGCACTGCCAGGCTGCCACTCCGATGATGCCACTCCAGCAGTATCATTCCAGCCTAGATTCTATTTTATTTTTATTGTTATTATTAATTTATTTGTTATTATTCATTGATTCCAACGAAAAGTTCTATTCGGCAACTCAGATTTGCACCAAAGCACAAAATCACGTTATACAGTACCTCACAAAACTGTTCCAATGCTGTAAATATCTTCTTTTGGTTGACTGTGGATGCTACATGGCAATTGCAAATGCCCATGTGGCATTGCAATAAGCTTCTAATCTACGTTAGGAAGCCACATGTAAAAACCAATGACATGCATGACTATCTATACGTGACAATTGTAGGGTTCAAAGCCATCTGATTCACTGGAACAGTTTTGTGAGTGCACTCTTCCAAAACTAAATGTTTACAAAAGCTTGTCAATCTGGATGGACCTTCAACTCTTTGTTGTAGAACTTTGTTCCAGTGTGTGTATAGACCATTTTCCTACAGTTTTTTGTACTTTGTTGTTCTTGCTTCCAAGTAGAAAAGATGGTGTCTGCATTATCTTCTCAAAAAAAGTCAGACGTTCTTTCTATGTTGCAAAGAGGGTGCACTATAAGAGAAGTGTCAAGGAGTTTGCATGTGGGTGTTGGAACTGTGCAGAGGCTCCGACAAAAGTGTGTTTTCAATGTA
The DNA here is from genome assembly GCA_022496805.1 of Pohlia nutans. Classification (NCBI taxonomy): domain Eukaryota; kingdom Viridiplantae; phylum Streptophyta; class Bryopsida; order Bryales; family Mniaceae; genus Pohlia; species Pohlia nutans. The sequence goes on along the minus strand of CM040089.1, from coordinate 36,457,806 downwards.
GAATCATCACATGGAGGTAGACCAAGAAAGATGACTCCTGCAATGGAACGGTCTTGTGTATTGAATATGACTAGAGGTAAGCTTAGTACTGCAGTAGAGGCTACAAAAAATGTGCAAGAGGCATTTGGGATGCAAGTGTGTGTTGAAACAGTGAGACGTGTTTTACGTAGAGGTGGTTTACAATCACAAGTGAAGCAGAAAAAACCACGTCTTTCAGTCAAGAATATCAAAGCACGTTTAGACTTTGCAAGAGCCCATCTAGATTGGACTATAGATGATTGGAGTCGTGTCATTTTCTCTGATGAGTCTAAAATCAACTTATTCTGCTCTGATGGAATCTCTTGGTGTTGGAGTCGTGATCCACATGAGTTGTCAACACGCACTGTTACAGAGACAGTAAAGCATGGTGGTGGTGGAATCATGATTTGGGGTAGTATGACCATTTATGGGCCAGGACTAGTGTACAAAGTTGAAGGCCGCCTCAATCAACATGGATATCGTCAGATTTTAGAGCAGACAATAGATGGTACAATTAGAAAATATGGATTAGATGCTACACAAGTCATTTTTCAGCAAGATAATGCTTCCGTTCACACCACAAAAATGATGCAAGAATGGTTTTCAAGGCAAAGTTTTAGTCTTCTAACGTGGCCTGCCCAATCCCCTAATTTAAATCCAATAGAACATCTATGGGCCATCCTCAAAAGGAGATTGAATCAATATGATTCACCTCCAAAAGGAATGATAGAATTATGGGAACGTGTAGTACAAGTCTTCTCTTCTATTACTGCACATGATTGTAGAAGACTTATAGAAAGTATGCCCAAAAGGATTGAAGCTGTAATAGCTTCAAAAGGAAGATGGACAAAGTATTAGCTAGTTTACTTAGAGCACTCACAAAACTGTACCAATGTATATACTAGTTTTTAACTTTCATTTTTCCTTCAATGATATTTGATTTAGTTAGATTTTTTTTTTAAATGTGTACTAGATTGGATGTAATATATGCCTCAAACTACTACTTGAAAGTTTGGACATCCATTTATCTTACACATACTTTTGAATCTAGAAGTTCCAATCATTGGAATAGTTTTGTGAGGTACTGTATCATGAGCAAAAGTGAGTGAAAAAAATTGATAAAAAACTAGTTCATTCGGACCATTGCTTTATTGATGCTTTCACTTTCAATTTATTTTTATTTAAATTAACTTATGGTGACGAAAATGACTCAAAAATACCTCATTAAACTTTCACACCGTAGGTTCAAAAGTCACGAAATGGCTTGAGTGCACCTCTTTTTCTTGAGGGCTTTTTGACAATGCCAAGAACGCGATGGGCATGTGCACAATTTCGGAGATCATTATTCATACGTTGGCCTGGAAGCACCAATACTAATATTGATTCTAAGTTCTTACTACTGATTTGTTTTTCTATTTATTTATTATAATACCAATACTTTTTGTTTTTTTTTGTTTTTGGGAAACAAGAGGATGAAACCCCATTGAATTAATGAAGGTCGCATATAGGAGATAGGCCTCCCCAACAAATATAATAAAATATAAATAAAGATTTTCATAGAACAAATATAAAACTACAACCAAGTCAACAAGCCTAGAACACCCAATTCCCTATTTTTGCACTCGGCCATATAATCATGCACTTGGCTTCCGAGCGCACTAAAATTTCAAACCGATAGAAATTGCATGAAAATTTTGGCCAATTTTTTTCTTCTACAAATTTGGTTGCAAAAAGGATAATTTGGAAATTGCCGAGTCATTTTTTTTCTTGAAATGTCATTACTTGTGCTTTGAATATTTTCTAATTTAATTATACATGCAACTAAACTCTTCTTGAAATTGATCTTAACACATAGTATATTAGAAAAACACATGAGGTTAGAGTTCTCAAACAAGAGGTTAAGTACACATCTTACAAAACCATAAGCAATTAGAAGTAGGCCACAAATAGACAATTATGTTTTAAATATACATTTTAGTATATAAAAACACTTTACTTATTTATAATTTATAAGAATAGTACAAACTTTTAAATCAGTACCTTGACAACTAAACTAGAAAATAACATACTATATAGTAATGTACTCATCTACTCTAGTAAGCATCTAGCAACCTTTTGTCACCCATGCCTTCAATCTGCATTGCAATATAATCAAGTATGTGCAACTTCGCTTCATTTGGAATAGTGATTTGTTTCATCCGCACGTAATCATATAGTGCCACTGTTGCATTTGTTGCTTCCTCCCTCCAAATAGCAACTCCACCATGACATTTCTTTACTATGTTATCAAAATAGATTGTCCAACCTCTTCGAACAAACTCGTTAGAACAACGAGCTGAGCGATTCACTCCCCTATACAAAATCCATGAGATTCCACATGAACAACATCGTTGTCAACTCCAACAGGGAATCCAAATGCACTAAGAAAAGAAAAAAAAGAAGGTGCGACCATGTACACTCAACCACCTGCACAAAAAATAAACAAAAAAATCATTATACAATTATCTATTTTTCTATTTATAAATAACTAAACATAATATTATATATATAGATATATACTTTATGCGGGTCGCTAATGATACATAGCCGCCCCTTTGTTGTCTCTGCCCTACCAGAGGAGAGAGTACGGAAACGCTTCGTTTTCAAGGAGTTACATGGCTAAACAATACAAACAAAGTGTAAAAGTAAATCTAGGGTAAATACTACGGCGGAGACTACGCGACTAGCTGCTTGTTTTCTTCCTTTCGTAAAGAAAACATGTGTATGTTCTTGCATACCCTCTCATAGCCGCCTCAAAAGTATACAAGGCGGCAATGGGAGCATGGAAGAACACATTTGTGTTCTATCGAGGAGAAAATAGAATGGGATTCGCACACGCGGACCTTCAGTCCCCGAAATCTCGAAAATCCCGAAAAAAATAAAGGAATTTTTTTTTTTTAAATTTAAATTTTTTTTGGGCGTGGCGGAGGGGCTGAGGGTACGCGGCAGCACACTCTCCGTCTTACAACCCTCAAAAGAACATAAATATGTTCTCCCATACCCTCTCATACCGCCTCATGAGTATATAAGGCAGCCATGGGAGCATGTAAGAACACATTTGTGTTCTCTTGAGGAGAAAATAGAATGGGGTCCGCGTGCGCGGACCCTCAGCCCCCGAAATCCCAAAAATCCTGGAAAAAAAGGAAAAAGAAATTTTATTTTATTTTTATTTTTTATATTTTTTGGGGGGCGTGGCGGAGGGGCTGAGGGTACGCGGCATTCGAATGTTGTTTTGAAGGATGGAGGAAGGAGAAAAACCCAGCCTTAAGTACTTTTTGGCATACAAGAAAAGAAATAAGAAATCGGAAAATAAGAATAAATAAATAAATTTCTTCTCCCATACACTCTAGCAATGGTGTTATAATGTCTCAATCTAGTCATAATTTGTATTAGTTTTTAAATAGCCAATCTTGCAATTTTGAAAAAAAAGGAAATTCAAATTTTTGTTATGAAAAATTTGAAATATTAGTCTTTTATTGCAATATACTACAAGTTTCAACAATGAAAGAAATCGATGTTTTTTCGTCAATTTTTTTGAGAATTTATTTTTTAGCACAATTAGGTCCGGACATGATTACACTTGGCCAAGTGCAACAATAGGGAATTGGGTGTTCTAGTAAAATTTGCCAGACTTTGGTCAGGCCAAATGTCACGTGACCAAGTCCACATTCCTACTACCAGAGAACTACGTGCATAACCACAAGTTGTCAAACCTCGCCATGAATAAGATTAGTTTTGAAATCTGAGGAGCCCCTCTTTTTTTATTAGTGGCTAAACCTCAATATCAATAATAAGAGCTAATCAATATTGATTGATGCTTTACTAATTGGTACCCCTTTATCCCTCTTTATGAAGGACAAATGCTCATTGGACAAGCTTGATGTGTCCATGCATGTTATTATTGTTGATACACTTTGATATCTCCTTCTATAGTAGATAGCAAACCCAAAAAGAACATTATATCTACACTATGTAGTATATTTAGGTTGCCCTCACTAGTTTCTCAAAATTTTACACTATATAAATATTTCATCAAGAAGTAAACTTAGAGAGGCCCATACGCCTCCACGTGTACAAGTGGTGACTCATGAGGTAACTTATCATATTCACTGCACTAAATAGTGCATTTAGGTTGCATGGAAAATTATCTTGCTTTACCTAATAAAATATAGGATAATTTGGGCAGGGATTATGTTCAGTGAATAATGCCAAAATTTGGTATTTCATCTTTTTCAAAACATTCGTACATTTTGTGCCTTTTAGCATGCATGATGGTGCAATTAGTTTTCCAAAATCCAATTACAATTTATAAACATCCATTTTAAGCTAAACGGATGTAAAATTTGCAACTTTATTCAAAAAAAATTTGAAGAATGATGTGCATATTCAAGTTCCCTATATGATTGCATAATCAAAACTTAAAAATTTATCATTTACATTCTTAAATCAATTAACACGTTAAAAATGAAAATAATTAAATAAGTAGATATAATCTACCATAAATGAATTTTTTATTTTTGAAAAGTGAAATTTGGCATAACTTGTTGAAATTGCGTAATAATATGATGTTGATTGTGCTTCACAAAGAATGGCTATTGTGAAGAGACAAACACGCAATTCTTTGGAAACACAATTAACAATGTCTGTATTTTAATTGCAAGGTACTTTACAATGCCCTAATAATAACATTGTTGCTTCTTCTATTCACCACTAAAAAAATTGATTACACTGACACAAAATTGGTATTACATAAAATTTTCAATGTATACTCTTATTTAACACTACTATAATCAATCGTAACAAATTCTACTTTCCAAAAAAAGGATATTGATTTTTGGTGAATTTTTAAAGTGTTTTTGGTGTTTGACCTTATAAATTTAATTTATGATAAACTATTTGACCTCATTTAAATTTCATTTATGATAAATTTAAAAGATTTTATTAGACATGCTATTTAAAAATATAAAAATATACAACTTTTTAGTTAAAAGAGAATTCAAAAGAGTTTCAAATTTTTAAATAAACATAATTACATATTGATTGTCGCCTATTTCATTTGACTACTTCACGTTCAAGCGACAATCAATATTATGCAATTGTGTTTGTATAAAAATCTGTAACTTTTAGAAGTCATCCTGTTTGTGCCATCATGTATAGTTAGTAGTACACATATCAAGATTCCAAACATAAGATATTAATTTATAGTAGTCACAAAGTGGCACAAATATTGTACGTCACTTTCTCATTCTGCATTAAATAATTCAAATGTTCAAGAATTATGCCATGTGTCGTTGCCACATTGGTTGAGACCGTACATGGAAATTACATTTCAGTAATGAAAGTGAGGTACTATATTCATATGCATCAAACAAGGTAGTTCACCTTGAAGGATCAAAACCTTCAAAAGGACGCTTCATGAATCTCCTACTATAATTCATCATTATGAAGCAAATTTTTTCATTTTATCCACCAACAAATAAAATCGTGCAATGGTTTATTTTGAAACGAGTGGAAAAGATTATTAATTGGTGACCAAATGTGTTTTTTCTACTAGTGTTGCTATGCCTACAACTTCATCTTACAAACAACATAAGCATTGGCAATTTAATACTCCCACGATTTATTGGGCTGGTCTAGTACAATATCAGAGTCCACTTATGCCGACAAAACATCACAAGATTAGTATATTTTGTCCTTCATAATATGACACTCTATAATATCACAACCTCAATTATACGACACATTTTCGTGTGATCAAAATTTTGTAGACTAAAACTCCCTCCATAAGACGACCGTGACACCCACTAAAATGACAATATTAGAACCCCTTTTGCCATATTAAAAAGGTAATTAATGATGGTAATGGTAGGACCCTCTTCCTTGGTGAAGGTTTAAAAAAACATCTCTCTTAGATGGAGATTGTCCAAAGAGTGACTGGGGTTCGGCAACCTTACCTACCCTTCCCATGGTGAAACAAGACCTTCCCTTTCTTCCCATGCCCTAACTTGTTCTCCAACCTTGGTAAGCAACAATAAACTACTTTGGACAATTTCTTCAGAAGAACATAAATGGCCATATATTATTGATCATATGGATACATATTGTTCATCGTGTTCGTTTCATTATTGGTGTGGTGATTGCATGCAAATTTGATGATTTTGTTGTGTTCCTCGATATCATGACTCATTTTAGTCCAAAATGTCATATTATCAAGAATGCGACACCTCAATATTACAACACTTTTTGAGTTTCCTTTAGGTAACATATTATAGAGGGCATAATATACCTTAGGAGCCCTTTCATCATACCATAGTCGATCGTCGAGGTCAACAAAAAAACGATTCTAAGAAGGAAGCCCAAATCTTCAAGAAATGATTGTTTTAAGGAAAATCCGATTTGTATGGCAGAAACAAGAATCTTCAAAAATATTGACATACTTTGACATAGTTTGACATTTCATGAAAATAATTTTTTCAAAAAAATTAATTAATGGGCGTGAGGTATAGCAGGTACATTATACAATGATGCATGCATGGTCTGCAGCCTTATTACTGGTTAAAGCCAAGGAGTACAACAAGAGAATAGTCATACCTTCAAGAGTTTTTTTTTTTTTTTCTTTTTTTTTTTTCTTTTTTTTTATATATATTTTTTTATTATAGACTTTTAAATCAAGGTTCATACCAAGATTCCTTTTAGTCTATTGCTGCTTCGTGTTCTTGGACGCCTGGTGTACCTGAATTATTCCAGAAGGATTAGTTTTGGTACCAAACTAGGGTAGTTAGGGTTTTCATTACCACTCTTGACAATCATTAGGAGAAAGGTGGGGTCTCCAAAAGGCCTTTGGTTTTCTCACGTGCAGTGAAATTTCAGTGGTGCTCGTACGTTTTCCCCGCTGGCACCAATGGTGCCACGACGCTGCCAGCAATGCAGTTCCGTAGGTCGAACCAATCGACGCTGCCAACACTGCCAGCACTGCGGCTTTCGACACTGTCAGTGGACAACGACCTTCACCAATGGGAGGGGTGTTTGGGCAGCTTGTTCACCTAACCCGAGCTGCCTTAGAGGGCCTTTTAGGGACCCCACATTTCCCCTAATGGTAGGTTCCACATTGACACTCATTGTTACACTTGTGTGTTTATGAATTTCAATCCTCTGCGGCTCATCATCGCCTCATTACTTGTGCGTTAATGCATGGTCGGTTGGCCAAGTAGTTGGCGACGAAGAGTAATGGTTCATTTATAGAGTTTTAGAGTGGACCTTCCTTGCAATTGCTTCTCCAAGCGGTGCACTTCCAAGTGGTGCGCTTACAAATTTAGCACTTTGGCAAAACCTGAGTATGTTATGAATTGCTTGGCCAAGAGCTCTTTCTCGTTATCAGGATTTTGGGTGATCACACTGCGCCAAGATGGTTTTTGGGTCCCAGAACAGCGGCCAACAGATTCCGCATAAGTTTTATGTCACTCCATTTGCTTAATGTCTAATTTGCTTTCCAATGTGCGTTTGCTGAAATACATCTCTGGTGATTTTACGATAACAAGTAGTGGTACTCTGTAGACACCTTGTATACGTCTCCTAACACACTAACGGTTTGCCGGTTGGCATGGGTACAGGTGAGGAGTACCACCTCCCGAGGACTTCTTCACAAATCCACTTTATGCTTTTGATATCAACACTAGTAGAAAACATGGTCGAAAAGAACCGCAACCAAAATCGGCTGCGGTTCTTTTGACCACCCTGATCTGCAGTCGCTTAGCGACTGCAGATTTTTCTTTTTTGATTTACGACTACAATTTTAGGAATTTCAAGGCGTGTAATATACCGTTGGAAAGGTCTTGAAAATACCTTTCCAACAGAATATTACACGCCCCTAAATGATTAAAATTGCAGTTGCAAATCTAAAAAAACAAATCTGCAGTTGTTTAGCGACTGCAGATCAGGGTGGTCAAAAGAACCGCAGCCGATTTTGGCTGCGGTTCTTTTCGACCATGTTTTCTACTAGTGCAAGCGTCTGTCTTCTACGAATTCTCCTAATTCTTAGAACTATTGTCTTTTCATCACTCTTTGCATTAAAGTTTAAGATTTCTCATGTTGATTACCCTTCGTCTCTTTGATAAGGGTTGGTAATGTGTCTATTTTTCTTTGTTGACTCTCTTGAGTTAACATGACTCTTGATACTACCATTCTGCCTTTGCACATTGTTGAGTTTTATTTCCTTGGATTTGATTCATTGCCACTGTACCTTGAACCTATAATCATTGCTACGATTGTTAGCTTTGCTTTCTATTATGTTCTCTGAACAAGTTCTTGAAAGATAGCCTATTCTAAGTTGTTTTTCTCTTTGTTATTTATGAGATGGATAATGAGAGGGATTTAGAATCTACTTAGATTGCTATCAAAGAAGTATCGATAAAACCCTTTTTTTTGTTTTTTGTTTTGTTTTATTTTGTTTGACACAAATGAAACAAAATTCCATTGCAAAGAGGCAGACCTTCAAGAGTTTTGAAATCCGTTTTTGTTGTACCAGATTTGGAGCAACGGATCCAGCCGAGTCATGGATTACGTAAACAAGTTGTCCCGACTCTAAATTCCCCCTTCGACATTAATGCATGAGGACAAAATTGCCCCCTATTTTGTGCATGTAGGGGCCCACCTTAAAAAATAACCCCTTCTTCCAAGGGTTTACCCTTAAACGTCCACACTACATTTACCTGGTCAGACCTCATCAATTTCTCACATTTTAAAATGTATTATACTTTTTTGGTATTTTTCTCATATAATTTATTCTTAAACCAATTTACACTCATATTATCATAATTATTTAAATGAAAATGAATTTTATAAGATTTTTCAAAGTTTTTCCCTTATAATAGCCATAGTAATTACAAAAACCCCCAAAATAGTATTAATTTTTTAGGTAAAATGAAAATAATAGTGATGAACAACAAGGTGCAGTTGGCATACTTCTTGAAACACGCAATTCCCAATTCATGCACTTGGGCCCCGGGCGCAATAAATAATTTGTCTAAAAAATTCTCTAAAAAATAGCGATTTTTGTCTTTCTACAATCAATTACATTATTAACAAACAATTATTTTATTTATTTATTTATCCTTATCTTTGTCTTTTCTTTTATCTTGTTTTCTTTCTTGTCTTCTTTCTTGTCTTCTTCTTGTTCTCTTTTTTGTCTTCCTTTTTGTCTTCTATTTTCCTTGATTCTTTTCTTTCCATTCTTATTTCTTCATGTGGCAGCTGCGGATCCCACACTCGCACCAAAGGTTTATTTTTATTTATTTATTTTATTTTTATTTTTTCTTGTTTTTGGTTTTCTTCTTCTATTCAAGGTTTAGGGTGGCTGAAACCCTGACAACGGCGGAGGAAAAAAAAAATGAAAAAAGACCTTTTTTTTTTTTGTTTTGTTTTTTCGAGATTTTCCGGCTTTTGCGGCTGAAGGGTGCGCACGCGCGGACCCTATGTGACTCTCCCCTCCCTCTCTTTCTTCTCTCCCTCTCGAAGAAGAAAACCAAAATTTTAATTAAATTAATTAATTAATTAATTATTTTATTTTATTTTTTCCTCCGCCGCTGTTAGGGTTTCAGCAGCTACCTTGAACCCTGAACAGAAAAAGAAGAAAATAATAAATAAATAAATAATTTTTTTTTATATTTTTAAAATTAAAAAAAAATTCACTTTTGGTGCAGGTGTGGTATCTGCGGCTGCCACATGAAGAAAAAAGAATGGAAAGAAAAGAATCAAGGTAAAAGAAAAGATAAAGATAAGGATAAAAAATAAAAAAATAAAAAGTTTGTTTACAATGTAAGTGATTGTAGAAAAACAAAAATCGTTGTTTTTTAGAGAACTTTTTAGACAAATATTTTAAAGCCAAATTTGCTCATGAATGATTGCACTTGGCCAAGTGCAAAAATAGGGAATTGGGTGTTTTGAGCTTATATAAAAAGAAATTTGATTGAAAAACATTTTCTGTAGTGTGTATTGGATTTTTAAGGCTTTGAGCTTTAAAGTGTTGTAAAAATCGCAATTTAACAATTTTGAAGAACCTTAAATTGGACTAGAAAGTAGAAGATAGCTCCCACACTTTCCTAGTTGGGACCATTTTCATTTGAAATTTAGAACTAGGTGAAAATCAGCGTTGGACTGAATAATGACCAAACATGGCTCCACAGGGCTCCTTGCACGTTTAAGGGTTAAAATTCCCGAGGGGGTCCTCCTAGACTAATTTGGGACCGTAAGCCCCAGTTTTGCAAAAACAATTGTCAGAAAATGACCCTAGGGTGCCTAAAATGGAAATTTCAAAAAATAGGGCCTATGGGTGAATAGTGCTTGCATTAACGTCAAGGGGGGGGGGGGGGGGGGGGAGGGGGTGGGGATTTAGAGTCGGGGAACAAGTTGTTGTGCAAGGTAGGAACACCTAAAATCAAGATGGATCCGGAAGCATCACTTGATCTATTGGTGTATATCCCCATGATCATTACACTCATAATCCTTTTATATCACACCGTTGGTAACCAATGTACATGAGTTCCGAACTTGACATGTGGAAATTGTGTACACAATAGCAAATATTCTCTGCACGTATTGGAATGTGATATTGGAGAGTGTGATAATAAAAATTTCAAATTATGTAAGTTGAACATACCTAGTGCCTCAATTCTGCCCTTATATATTGGTGATGTACAATCAGTTGGCATATATTTTGCCGTCCCCTATCTTGTATTAAGTTTCAATTGCCATGTAAAGAAAATTTAAGTGGATTTTCTTGGGGTGTATAATTTTCAAAGCATTTCATCTATGCAAGATTTCAGTTTAAAAAGATGAAAATTCTGTTTTCTATGCATTTTTAAAATGTTTTTCTTTGTTATAAAAAATAATTGTTTAAAAAACATTCGTAAGTTTTTTGCAATATCCTCCGAAATGAAAGATGCTTACTTTCATATTGCCTACCTATTCCCAAAAACCAAGTATGAAAAAAAGTTATCAAATTTGTGGAGGATGAGTTCAAGTCTTACTGCAACATTAGCACAATAACAAAACTTCAACAAATTGCATCACATTCAAAATAAAGCCATGTTGACACAAAGTGACACTGGATTCCTCAACTGCACTGAAGATTAGACTGCTACATGATCTCACTGACCAAACCCAAAATAAACTTTTGCCTCAATTGGCTACCTTTGCATAACATTTAGTAGCATGCTCAATCTATGCGTTGGCTCTATAGTAGATGGTGTGGAATATTCCACACCCAACAATACTTCATCAGTAGCTAAGTGGACAGGTGGAGGCTCAAGGTGATGAGCAGAGTGCATGAAGGAAAGGCAGTGGGCATGAAGGCTACTGAATGTTATGTGAGCTTCAAACGGAAGTTGCTACACTTTACAAAACATTTTAATACATGGTGAACAAGAGACAATGCCAGTAGTGTTCCAAATATTTCGAAGCCCATTGACCTGGCTAATGAGAGTACAGTCATCCAGTCTCTCAGGCCCTCCCTCAGGCAGTGAAGCAGCCAGTCTGATGGCCCATTCACATACACCAATGCTGACGCACGCATGCTTGCGTCAGGTAATTTTGAGGGAATCTGTGGTCAATCAAGAAATGTAAAATACGTAATTAGAAATTACTCTAACGCATGCCAGAAATGAACATAACGCGAAAAAGCAGCATGGCTCTACTTGCGGCACTGTAATGCACTTGCATAGTGCTTGAATAGTAGTTGCAGTAAAAAAAGATAAGGCTTTGAATATTTTTTTGTTTCTTGATTTTACCTTCTTCCATTTCGGGAACACAGATGCAAGTGCGGCAAGGGCTTGGTGTGAAAGGGCCATGAAGGCCTAGCCACACACAACAGTTGGGCTGGCAGTTGCTACAGTTTCCATTTTCAAAAGTAAAATTGAAGGAATCAACTTCGAAATATATATGTGAATATCTATATATATATATATATATATATATATATATATATATATATATATATATATATATATATATATATATATATATATATATATATATATATATATATATATATATATATATATTTATATTTATAGTGTTATGAGCCAACATCCGGTTAAAAAAATGGTTCAAGGGACCAAAGTATTGAACTGCCGGTTACTATTCAACACCAAGATTAGGAAAAAAAAAACATGTTTGGAGATTGACACAAACTTAGATGGAATTATTCATCCACTGTAAATTTACTTTTCATTCACCTTCCTACTAGTTGGGCTCGCAGCTCTTCTTCTATGTGGCCCTGGCATGAAGTAATAAAATGTGTTTTCTACACCATGTTACCATAAGGTTCTTTAGTCCTTGCAAGGTTTCATCCTTTTGCTCTCATTGCACGAAAGATAAAAAATTCAAAACATGTGATTTTTGAGGTGGGATGTTGTAGACTTTTAACTCTCCACCATCATTGTTCGAATAAAGAATTGCGTGGCATGTCCAACATTCTAGAATCCGCTACTGCAATTCTTGTGCAACGATTCTTATTCCTAAGTACAGCTTACAAGGGCTAAAGAATCTTATGATAAGAAAATGAGCTCAAAAACAATATGTGGTGTTTGGTGAAACATAACCTTTCCACAAGATAAGGAATGGAGTTTATGGGTGTTGGTTTGTGAACACCAAGAATCTCTTGTTTGAAATGAAACGGATGTTTCATTGTAAAAATTCAACATCACTATTCTTGAACGAAACAAGTAAAACTTGTCATTGTTTTTTTACTAGCTTTTCTTGTTGAACGTTGTTTGTGCCTTGTGTAGTTTGGTTTTCACATTGCTATGAAGCATTGTTAAATTGTGTAGCTTGAAACCTCCTTTGAGAAACTTTATAATAAATAGTCACTCAAGCAACAAGTGACCAGTGTGAGATTCAAAGCTTAATATACGATATTCAAAAAATGGTTTGTTCAAAAACTGCATTTTTGTGTTGTGAAAATAGAATCTCAAAAAACATTTACAATTCCAAATACCAATTGCTATCTTTTGATAAAATAATAAAAAAATTGACATAGATGTACCGACTTTGCCCTCCTCCTATGATAACAACCAAAGCATCTAAAACCCGGGATCAATTACTGCGTGGTGCAGAATTGGGGTTGCGGGGTGAGGTATATTCCCATAATATCTACTGACATCAACAAAAATATTCCCTAAACTTCAAATTCTAAACCCTAAACCTCAAATTCTACACCCTAAACCTCAAATTCTAAATCATAAACCCCAAAATCCTAAAAACCCTAACCCTAAATTCCAAGCCCTAACCCTAAACTACCATATGGCAGTGATGACGGGAAATAATATTCCAAGAATATACTGCACCCGCACCCCCAATTCTGCACCATAGTAGCCAGCCCCCTAAAATCCATGACAAAACTATGATTTCAATAAAGAAGGGACTATTATTGATTGCATAACATAGTAGAGCAATTTAGAAAGTCCTCCTTTTGGAAGTGGATCAAATAAGCATCTATTAACCCTTTGAGGCGCTTATGTCTACATAGTGAATGCTGAATATATTCAAACTGTTCGAATTGGACAGTTTTCATCCACCAAAACTGTTTGAATTGTGCAAGTTGACTATCCTTTGTACAGTTTGGATCTTCAAAATAGGTTATTATGATTTTTGGAAAAACAACACAAGTGGTTTATGTCAAGATTCATTCTTAGTTCAAAAAGTGAGACCTTAAACATAATTTTCCAAAATAAGTAGAATCAAATAATGGAAACCATACCGTCTCGTAGTGCATGTTATTCCAATTGCATTACAATTTATTTTTTAAATTCCGTTAATTCATGATTTTTAATTGATTTTCAAGAGAAAACCTTGCAAAATTAATTTTAAAATATTAAAGAAATATATGGTAAATCCAACCGTACAGATGTGATCTTCACATTGACATTTACAACTTTGCTTTGTACATCAACTCCATTTTTGGTTTTCATCAAACATTTTATAACGAATCTTTGAAAACAGTGTTGAACTGGGACGTTAAAGGGTTAATGAGATCCAATTTTCACCTTCTACAACAGGTCGTACCGCTGGCAGCTGGTGGTTTTCATTTCAAGAGCCATACCTAGAACTTCAGTTCCTCCCATTTTTGTAAGTCCCAATGGTAATTAACTTGCTGGAAGTTGACATTGCCCATGCTCATAGCCATGCTTATGAAGACAGTGACTTTGGATGCATATAACCTGCCAATTATGGAAAAGGGGGACTTCATGAACTGCTCCATTATGTTATGTGAGTGTCGTGTTGATAATGTAAGGGCATCCTCAGCCTGCTCCCTGCAAACGCTCCCGTCAAGAGGGTTTGCAGGGAGCCCGCTACAGTGGCGGGCGCCGCTGCCGGGAGGGTGGCGCAATGGGTCGCCCGCCAACCGCAGCCAGCAAGCGCACTGTGCGGCCACGGTGGTAGTGACCGCATACTTCGGCGGTGAAGTTCTTCCCTTTCCTTCCCTTTCCCGCGTCGAAGCTCGTCATTGTGGCAAAGATATTCCTGTACCGTGAGCAAACTCCTACCCTGCAAAACGAAAAAATTTGGCTAGAGCGGGAGCTAGATGACGGCCCGATCACCGCATTGGGCCCCGAAAAAATTGCCGTGCCTGCCAAGCACCGTTAGCGTGGGTGCTTGGCTGGTCCATTGAGGATGGCCTAAAATGTGTGACAAATAAAATTCGCCCTTGCTCTTTGCCAACTGCCAAAGTACCCAAACTGATTGGCAGGGTACAGCATCCATGACTTAGCGGGGGCTACAAAAAGATTTTGTGCACTGTGCCGCACGGCCCCTTGGTTTCATGAAATCATTCTTCACTCTTCCATCCGGATTCAGACAAAGTCCGGAAATAGAATGGATTGGAACCTTCCAGAGTTTGAGGGGCAGGTAGAAAAAGCATCATTTGGGCATTTGGGCATTTGGGCTATCATGCAAATCACCAACTTGCAAGGGCATATATCAGCCATCAGGTGTCTGATTAAATGCACCTCACTAGATGCCAAATTTCTAAATAAAATTGAAAAAAAAATGAAACCATGCACAGTACCTGTACAGTACCCTAACAATAACATGGTCGCCGGCACTCATGGCCATAACATAACAATCAGTCCGGCCCTTCCCTGTGCTCTGTGGAGGCGCGGTCCTCCCCTTTGTCCTCCTTGTCGGGTCTGCCTGTTTCTGTGCCTTTCTAACTAGGCCACATGTGGCTGGTCTGCCTTGTTGTTTATTTCTCCTTGCAATGAAATTCTGTTTCATTTGTTTCAAAAAAAAAACATAACAATTAGTAGCATGCACCGTCTCTGCCTTGGCTCTACAGTATATGGTGTGGAATATTCCACACTCAACAATACTTCATCAGTAGCTAAGTGGATAGGCGGAGGCTCAAGGTGATGAGCAAAGTGCATGAAGGAAACGCAGTCATCAGGAACTTCGAGGCATGTGAACATGGTGCCATGATGGTGCATTGAAATGCAATTAAGATGATTTGGTGCCAACCTCCATACCAACCTAGTATGGATAAAATGACACTAAAATGACCTATATGCAGCCTTTGGTGTCAAAATGGCACCAGAATAGTTTGGCCCAACTTTTCTGATGGTGGGCATGAAGGCTACTGAATGTTATGAAAATTGGGGCTTATTCAAAAACAATCCATGTCATTGTTTTTCGTGATTTCTTCTTGAAAATTTTCGAACTTCAAGGATATCAAGTCTAGTTT
This sequence comes from Pohlia nutans, assembly GCA_022496805.1. Taxonomy (NCBI): domain Eukaryota; kingdom Viridiplantae; phylum Streptophyta; class Bryopsida; order Bryales; family Mniaceae; genus Pohlia; species Pohlia nutans. Next base: position 36,442,016 of record CM040089.1, on the reverse strand, counting down.
TTGATCCACTCTTTTATTTTGAAAATTCCAAATATTGAATACTTTATTGCATTATTAAACCTTGTGGGTCAAAATTTGACTTTCATCTTAGAACACGAAAACCTATCTTTTTTGTTAAGGCACTGTACAGTGCCCCTAAGAAAACATTGTTGCCTCTCTACTAAACTTAGAAATTTTGTACTAAAGCAAAACAACATATCTTCATGATCATTCAAGATCTCTCGATAGGAAATTTCATAAGTGAAGCTTATCAACTCTAATTTATAATTTACTTTTTAAATTTAGAGAATTCTAAATATTGTACATTCTATTGCATTTACAAGCCTTGTGCGTTAAGATCTATGCTATATTCTACAACACTTTCACTTGCTTTATTTTTCCAAAAAAAATAATTCTAATTAATTTTTTACTATGTGAATTCTTATTGTGGCTTTTGTTTTCTATTAAAATATTGGATTTATGGTTGTTTTTGCAAACAAAGCTCAAAAACCAACACAATGAACCAAACATTATCACCTTGAGTCATCATGACTCAACTTAGTACGTCAATGATATGTGCGCTGGTAAGTTGGTAGAATTTTGTGGTCATTGGATCATTTCAATGTAAGTGAGAAGCCTTAACAATCAAATAGTTCTAGAATTTTGAGTAAAACTCCTTATGACGAGCTAGACAGTTGTGGGGCCTTTTGGGCATGCATCTCTAGTCTATACGGGCAGTGTTGCTACTAGTGAATTAAATCGAGAAGAAAACACATTGAGGGGCCAAGGCATAGGGGTTGGCAAAATACTCTGAAACAAATGATGATTGAGTCTTTTGGGGTGTCAAAACTAAAACCTTGATTAAACCTTGAGGTGACATGTGTCAAATTTAGATTTTGAATAGCAAAATCAAAATCTAGTTCTAAGAACACGTAAAGGTGGAAGTACCTATTGCCATTCATTTATTATTTTTTCGCTTATATACGAGTAGCGCACATTTGTGTTCTGGAATGTACATCACTGATATACATAAAATAAAGGCGGGATTAAAATCAAGTCGGTAATAGGTATTTTCATCTTACATTGTGAAATTCTTATTATAAGAACATCCGCACCCATCCACGCTAAAGTTGACTCGCAAAAATTATTCATCTACATTTGAAGAGCCCTTGAACTCACACCCCCCCCCCCCCCCCCCCCCACACACACACACCATCAAACACCCCTCAAACACCAAAAGTGCACATCAAATAGTCAATGGACCAATCACAAGTAGAATGTCAAATATAGTCAACTAAACTTAGATTTGAAGAGTCATTTTTTAACACGCTAGGATTGAGGATCGAGAGGCATTCTTGAAGGGCCTTTAGCATTTTTCATTTAATAACTTGTTTTGTTAAAAGTGCACGTGCCATATAGAAAGTGCACATGCTGAAATTTTGTAAGTTTGAAGAAAGTATAGTCATAATTTACCTATAAAGTGCAAAAATTGAATGTACATTACATAAAAAAATGTAGTGCGGATTTTAGAGGGGGGTGGGTATGTTCCCACCCCCTTCCTTAAAATTAAAAGAAATGTAGTGCGAATTTTAAAGGGGTGGGTATGTTCCCACCTCCCCTCCCCCCCCCCCTCCCTCCCCTTTTTAATAAAAAGAAATGCAATGCACATAGCACTAAAAAATAGTGCACATGGCTATGTGCACTTTTAACAAAACAAGTGTTTCTAGTTATTGCATGTGTCAGACTCTTTACGGGCATGGGTGCGGATGCTCTGACACTCTCTAGGATGTTTGTATGGTATAGCCCAGCAACTCCTCTTGGTGAACTAACTACATTTTGGTGCACATTTGTGCACTTGGAGCATTTTGTCTGAAATGCTAACTTTCAAACCAACTTGAAAATTATGTAGCAATGATTCAATGAAAAATGAATGAACCAACTTCTAGATTTATGTACGTATGATCCAAAAATAAAGTTTTAGAATGTTGAAATGATTTATGTTGAAGAGTTTGAGTATCAAAACTCCCATTTTAATAACAGTTTTACCAATTTATGATCAAACTTTGAATGTAAATATAGTGCATGTTTGTTTCTATATTAAAAATCTAAAAATAAGCTAAACTGAAAATTTTCATTCTCAAGTACATTCAATAAAGAAATCCATCAAATATATATTTTTAAATAGAGAAAAAAATAATTCCTCCCAAAAATAACACATTTGAAAATTTGAAACTTTAATCAATTCAAAAACATTTAAGAAAATTGAAAGATATTTTTCTTTACAAGCTCAAAATTCCATCTACAAGCCTATGTTCTCCTTCTCTTTTAGAATTTAGAGTGCACATTATGCACTTGTTTACCCTTTGGTTCATCCTCCATTAAAATATAATGTTGAATTTTTAATATTCTATCAATTATATTTTCTCTTTTATTAGTACGGTCCATCCTACCACTTTAAATTTCACAAATTATTTTTCTCTCTATCAAAAGGATTTTTCAAATTCTCAAAATCCTCAAAAGAGTGCATAGGGACAAGAGTTATAGTAGACCGTAACATACAAAACGCCTCCAGTGTCCAATATCACATTACAATATCTACAAAGAATGTTGACTATTGTGTACCTATGTGATTGGACACTTTCCACATACCACGTTGTGAATTCATGTACACTGAATAGGGGATTTAAGGGGACAAAAAAATTAAAGAGGAAATAAAAATCAAAGGGACTTTCATTCTAAAATTACCTCGTGGTAAACAAAATGAAATTTCAGTAATTAGGTATCTCTGCGGTAATATTGAAAAAATAACAACCTACACAAAATATATATTCTTTGTCATGCACATGAAGCCATATGGAAAAATAGAGTTATTTGTAAAGTCCCTCAAAACCCTTCTTTTTGACCTGTAATTTGGAAAGGACAGGATCGGCATGATTTCACTGTAGACCCAGAATAGAACACTGGATAGATTGAAATTTTTATTCATAAAAATTTGGAGGGAGGGAGAAGAATTGGGTAGTGGGGTGGGACCGTGAGGAGGAGTGGTGTCAGATTGATGACGACCAGCTCTGGTACCAGCTCTGGTCCATGAAAAAAGGAGGACAAAAGACCGGATGCCTTTACAAATAACTCTAATATCATAAGTGAGAATTAATTTTATAGGCGGAATCTTTGACAGGGATTGCAATTAATACATGGTTGCAACTAATTTCTATATTTACAAATAGTTTTTCACTAATGATCTTATGGAATTGTGACTCATTGCAATTAAGTATCAATGTGGTGCACACATGTGCACACAACACAATAACACATGTCTTGAATTGAAATATTAAATTGATATTTTCTTTTGTTGTGGTAAATATTCATATAGTGTGAAATGTTGATACATTAGTATGGGTCCCCTTACCACTAACTGCCCAACCATCCATTTTTGGGACAATGTACAGATCTCATCCTTGTTTTCTCATCTGTCATGCAGTTTTTGCAAAGAAAAATGATATTACAAAATTCTACAACAAAATTGCTTCATGCATGCGTATGTGATTCCATTAGAAAGGAGATGATTTGAGAAAATTTTATGGCTCATTTCATGTTGTAGCGATTCACCAAAAATTTCAAAGATTTTACTCTAAATGCACTTTTGAAAAAATAAACTCATAAAGTTAAGCAACCAAAGAATCTCAAACTTTCATCCACAGATTGTCAATATCTTATTTGTAATTGAATTACAAAATAATTTTGAATTTCAAGTTTCAAATTCTATACAAAATATTGGTGATAGCAATCGCAAATCTAACCGTATGGATAGAATCTAAAATTTATAATGTACAACTTTTATTCATACATCAAGTTCAAAATATCTCTCTTAGTTGCACTTTATAATGCATCTTTACAAAAACTGCTGAATTTGGAGAGGAGTGAGGACGTTTAGGGGTTAAAAACCCCTATTCAATGTAGGCTAGTTACCAAAGGTGTGATATAAAAGAGTTTTGAGTGAATGATCATGGAGATGTACGCCCAATAGATCAAGTGATGCTTCCGGACCTGCCTTGATTTCAGGTGTCCCTACCTTGCACAACAACTCCCTAGTAGAAAAGGTGGTACTGCCGAGGGAGATACCCAGGCAAGTAGTGCCCAATTCCGCACATGCACAGTGATTTTGTGTGGGCATGTCCATGGGAGCGCCACCTTTTCTACTACATCAAAAACTTCAAGGCATGTGAACATAGCGCCATGATGGTGCATTGAAATGCAATTAAGATAATTTGGTGCCAACCTCCATACCAACCTAGTATGGATAAAATGACACTAAAATGACATGTATGCGGCCTTTGGTGTCAAAATGGCACCAAAATAGTCTGGCCCAGCTTTTCTGATGTAGTGACTTATTTACGTAATCCATGACTCTGTTGGATCCAGTGCTCCTGAATCTGGTACAACGAAAATGGATTGCAAAACTCTTTGAACTTATGATTATTGTCTTGTTTTACTCCTTGGTTTTAAGCACTGTAGTGAGGCTGCAGCCCATGCATGCGTCATTGTATACTGTACCCGGCTGTGGATTGGGCCCTCCTGGTTAGTACAGTGCCTTCCAAAACTGATCAGATATTTCTAAACTGACAGTGTGATCACTAATTATAGTCACATGAACTTCTATTTGACGTTAATTACCAATTCTAGTAGGTCATACACATGGCAATGCATGCATGCGTACTTTTGTAACTGCATGGTTAACCCCTAAATGTACCAACCCTTTGAACAGAAGTAGATGCTAGCCATAAAAATTGATATTTGCATGGCTCATATGTACATGAGGTAAACATGGGAGGTCCATTGCAAGCATAAAATCTACCTAGCAAATTTGACATTCTTGCATTTGGAGGCCTCTGCAATATTATCAACATTGCAACATCACAAGAGATTTACTTTAATTGGTAAAGAACTTAATAGGCTTGAAAAGATGAATTGGATGAAAGTCATCTGATATTACATGAAAAAGTTACAAGTCTTTGAATTTGTTCGTGATCCAGTTAATGGACGCTGGGACGTTTAGGGGTTAACCCTTAAACGTCAAAGCAAGCCCTATGGGCTTTATATGAAAGAATAATCTAGAAAAAAAAAAAAAAAGTTTTCCTCAACCAAAACAAGCGAGGATTGGTGCGTTAGAAAGCTACTAAAAAAACGAGTTAGATTCTTGACTTGCGGCTCATTTGGGAGATTGTGGAATCATCCACAAGCAATCAAAGTAATATATTTGAACAAGAGTTGATGTTGGACAGCTGAGGTTGTTTTTTAAAAAGTACCGCAATACAACAATGCCGCAACAATGGCTGGCTAGCAGAGCTGTTATTTTATTTTTTCCAAAAATTTAAATGCCTTCCGGGATGCCCCACCCAAGCCCTCTTGACGTTTAAGGGTTAAGTAGAGAGTGAGTTTGCATATGATGGGAAGTTATCTGCATAGAACTTCAACTTGTACTTTTAGAGCTTTATACTATTAGTTGTCTTGTATTTGTACGCACAAGTACCTCCACTTTGTAGGTCTTCTTTACTAGAAAAGAAGATGGTGAAAGCACTAACTAAACAACAACAAGAAGAGAATGTAGTTTCTATGCTTCAAAAAGGGTGTATGCACAGAGAAATTGCAAGAACTTTGCATGTTAGTGTAGAAAGTGTGCATAACCTTCAATAGACACATCTTTCCAATGCCGATCATGCACGTGGAGGTAGGCCATGGTTAATGACGAGAATGATGGAATGATCATGTGTGCTAGAAATGACTAGAGGAAGATTAGATAATGTTGTAGATGCAGCAAGATGAGTCCACAAAGACTTTGGAATAGAAGTGAGTGCTCAAACTGCAAAGCGTGCACATTGTAGAGGTGGTTTAGATGCACAACTAAAGAAGAAGCCGCATTTTTCTAGTAAAAATATCAAGGCACGTTTAGAGTTTGCAAAACTCCACCAAAACTAGACAGTGGATGATTGGGATTGAGTAATCTTCTCTGATGAGTCTAAAATCAACTGATTTTGTTCAGATATGATGTCTTGGTGTTAGACACATGATCCGAAGGAGTGTTCATTGTGAACTATTACTCAAATAGTGAAATATGGTGGTGGGGGAATTATAATTTGGGGAAGTCATTAGGGGAAATTTGGGGTCTCCAAAAGGCCTCGTAAGACAGCCCATGTTAGGTGACTTGTCTGCCCAAACACCCCTCCGATGGTAGAAATGTGAGCTCCTGTCGCTGCCCGCATAGTTGATTGTGTGAACCGACACTGTTGGCAGCGAATTGCGTGGACAACGGAGGCCCTTGTTGGCATCGACGTGTCGACGGTGTTTGGCGAACGACCCTTTCATTGTATTTATTGCTCTGCACCAGCAATGAAGGATCTTGGCAGAGTGAGTTACTAAGTGGAAGATTGGATTTTTGTTAGTCCACTTAGAATTGAACTTAGGAAGGAAGTTCGCTGACACAATAGTAACTTCGCTGGCACAACGATAAGTTCGCTGGAACTGAAGCGTGACCCTTAAATGCAAATGCTCCTACCAGCATTCAGAAGTGTTTGGGGTTTGTGCGTCGCAGGTGCATTCTTGTCAGCCCCGACAGCGTCTCTTTCGAGGCACACACGCGCTTCCTCACAATGATTGGGTCGACCCACTCTCCTCGCAGTTCTGGTAGCATCGTGGCACCATTGGTGCCAGCCTCAAAAAGTGATGGGCGTACCCCAAAATTTGTGGCACGTGAGAAACCTCAAGGCCTTTTGGAGACTCCAGATTTCCCCTAATGATGTGCATTCATGGACTTGGATTGGTATGCAAAGTAGAGGGCCGCACAAACCAACATTATTATCGGGAACTTTTAAAGCAAAATGTCGATAGGAAAATTTAGAAGTTTGACTTAGACCCTTCTCTTGTAATTTTCCAACATGACAATGCTCGCATTTTTACCACTAAGATGCTTTAGGAGTGGTTTTCTCAACAACGTTAAATCACTCTTCTACCGTGGCCTACTCGATTGCCCAATTTGAATCCTATAGAACATTTATGGGCAATTCTCAAACAACAATAAATCGATACAAGCATCCGCAAGTGGAATAATTGAATTCTGCGATCAAATGGTAGAAGTTTTCTATTATGTTACTTAAGATGATTGCAGAAGGTTTGTAGAAAGCATGTCACCCTGAATTGCAAGTGTGCTAGGAGAAAATGGAAAGTGGACAAAGTATTGAGTGATTATCTTCTTGGAGTTACAAAAGTGATCAAATGTATAGGAAAACTTTGAAAAAAGAAACTCTCTTATTTAAACATTGTTTTGGAAGGAATTTTTGTGAAACATGTATGTTCTCACACATAGTATCTCAATAAAATTACTATCTACAAGTTCATGTATTTATTTTCCCCCCATGATTGATTGAATAAAAAGTTTGCAAACATTTGATCAGTTTTGGAAGGCACTATAGCAAAGGTAAAAAACAAAAACAAAATCTTACCCCTTTTTTGGACATGGTGGGCTGTCCTAAGTAGAATTGAGGTCACAGACCCCAAATGGGTGAAAGCACGAAAAAATGTACCACCTCTAACTCTTATGACCATTCAACAATCCAGGGTTCAAAAATACATTATAAATTTGAATTTTGTAAAAAGTTAAATAACAATAAAATAAAACACCTATTGTTTTATAAAGTCTACCAAAAAAATTTGAGAAAATGATCTTCAATAAGTAGTTATAAATTTTTTATTGATGTAGAAGTGGCAAAATTGAAAAAGTAGTTACGTACAATCAACAAAGTTGATATAAAACAAGCAAAATGTATATCAAAACATTTTTTTTTTTTACTTTCTTTTTGGACAAGGACCTCAATTCTATTGTTATCTCAAAGGTCGTAAAAATTATATTTATGTTGAATGTATTTAAGGCCATCAATTTTGCAACCGAGATTGGATTTAGGCATTCGTTTTCAAACACTACTTTTTGTAAACTTTTTTGAAGATTTTGTTTTGAAAATTTGGGTTCAAGTACCTATAAGAACTCTAGAGGGCTTGATGAAATTAAAACCAAAATACAATATATTTTGACATAAATTTATGGCCTTTGACCAAAACAATTATGATTTTAGTATAGCAAACTAACCTTTTGGTACAGTTTTTTGTGCTTTTACCCAAATACAGAATTAAAATTTCCAAAAAATACACATTAAACCCCCCAAAACAAGGGTCAATCCAACCTCTTCCAAACTGTCAAGGTGGGCATCTAATGCCTAATAATTAATTTTTTGGAACGCTTCTTTTCAAAAAATGTCAAACATTGTGAATATTTTTTAAGATTCTCTTTTTCACTATATTTTCCTAAAGATTTAGGCTTCTCTTCTTATAATTATTTTTTCGGACCCTAAGGACCAACTATGGTATGATGAAAGGAATTTTTATTTAAAACAAGGTACCAATTTGGTGATGTTGTTTGGTGATGTGTCCCCATTGGTGGACTGTAATAATGTTCTAAACTAAATAGTGAAATTAGGTTGCCTAAAAAATTAGGTTGCCTTACCTCAAGAATGTTGTTTCACAAGCCATCAAAGTCAACAAATATTTCCACAGATAATTCTATTTGTACACATAGAGGTTCATGAGTCTTAATTACAACAATATCTAATTCAAAAGTAGTTCATTCTTGTACATTAACGATAAATATTTATAGTATCAAATGTCAAAAAATTAGTGAGGAGAAACCTGATTTCACTATTTAGTGTAAACCGGATCAATAAATTGTGCCAATATCAAGAATCATCTTGGTCCTTGCAAATGCTTTTGTTATCTCTAAAATGAAGTTGTAGGCATAGCAACACTAGTAGGAAAGTCGTATTTGGACACCAAGGAATAGTCTTCTTCTCCTATTGTTTTTCAAAAACAAAAATGAAAATGTTGTACAATTTTATTTTTTAGTAGGGAAGATGAAAAAGTTGCTTCACAATGATGAATTATAGTAGGAGGTGCATAAAGCGTCATTTTGATCCTTAAAGGTAAACCACCCTATTTGTACCATAGATGTGATTATTTGTTCCTCTTTGCAGCTACTATAGATCAATATCTTTTGCTTGAAATTTTGATATGCATACTACTAATACACGATGACAAAAAATAGGATGACTTCTATATCATAGCTCAAATAGGGTGCTGGTTTACAATAGTACTCATCTGACCACTCATTGGTCACTTGGTTATCCAAAATAGAAGTAGGTCTTAATCTATGATGAATTGGCATTCTATTTTTGAGTTTTATATTTGCAGGCAATCCTGAAACTCTAGATTATGGTGTTGTGTTAGACAATATTCTAACTAGAATACTTGAAAATGATGTGTTGGGACAAAAATAAAAAGAGTATGAGACGTATTTGTGGAGAATAAACTCAGGTGACTAGGTTTGGTCTCGTGTCAAGACGGGCCACCGACGAAGGCGCTGGAGCCCAATCCAAAGTTAAATCACATGACCAAAATAAAACGCCGCCAAGGTTTGAACTTTGCACCTCAAGGCCCCAAGGAGCCTCATCAACTTCCAATCCTAATCCATCAAACCTAAGGTATACACACCCATGACCGATAACTTAAGCATTTCAGCATATCAAAGCTTGGGTTATGGATAACGAGATAATTTTCGTTCGTAGGAAAATAAGGTTCATGAAGAATGAGCATTTTTTCAAAAATAATTGAGTAAAATTCAAATTACTACAAATTTTTTGTTCAATAGTTGCCCAGACCCCATAACCAACATATAGGTTTACCCATGACCGACAATACTCAGATTAGTGAATGCACATGAAAATATGTGATTCCATTAAACAGTGGACGAAAACACAGCATGGAGAGGACCCTGAACGCGATAACTACATGACCCAGTATCCACTACAAACCCCCCTCGTAGCAGCCTTGATTTGTGGTTGTGCATGCGATGCACACTTCTTGTCCCTGGCTAGGGAGGGCCCCTTCCACGCTCCGCTGACTCCCTGTGACCACGCGCTCACTGCCTGTTTCGAGAGCCATCCCCTAATGCATGCAAGGGCTTCCTTCCACGCCCGTCAACGGCTCCTTCCCACGCGATCCTCTCTCCCTTCTGCGCCCCTCCTTGCTTCACCCTCTCCTCCCTCCGTTTGTGCCCAACCTTGCGAAAGATAGATGTGAGGCGTAGCGAGAGGCTGTAGAATTTGCGTGGGGTTTGGCGACATAGATAGTACATGGTTGCCGAATTGGTTGAAAGGGAGGAAGTACGGGTGTTGCATTCCTGGAGATGGTGGATGCATTCCCGGAGATGGTGGAGTGCATGAGAAGTCAGGATTGGGAATACCTCCAGCATTGAACGTAAAATCTTGCTGTCCTAGCTCTTGCGCTTCACTCGAAACTCGAGGACTTCCTGCTCCCTCTACGCTGACTTGGTGACCTTGCACTGTCTCTCTTGCCCTGCCCCCGCGCTTGGTTTGTGGAACGTTACTGAACGCCCTACGAGCCTTCTCGGCTGCTTTGGCAGCACACGCGGCTGCAGCTTCTGCTGTGGGCAGCACCTTGAGGCGCGTTGCCTCCTCCTTCTCCTCGACGCGGCGAGCTCGAGCCTCGGCGATGGCGACAGAGCGCGCCTCCTTCTCCACAGCCTTCCGCTGCCTCAATGCCTCCTTCTCGGTACGCATCGTTCCTTCTCCGTGGCCGCGAATTCTTTGGCGTCATTCAATCGCTCCACCGCTGCAGCATACTCGTCCGAGGTAAGAATTTTTGATTTCGTAAAGTCGAGCAGGGGATCCCTGCGTTTGCTGCTTGCTCGCGCCGTGATGTTTGGTAGGGTTAAGAAGCGGGTGATCGACTCAGGCTCCCCCTCGGCAATGTTGACTCCAGCGATCTCGCCTCCTTCTTCTGCACAGTCGGAAGGATCAGGTGCAACGAAAAAATGCGAGGCTGAGGAGTCCGGGACCTCATCGAACTCGCCCTCCATCTCTCGCGATCGTGTCGCGTCTCCAAGTAAGGTCGACTCCATCAAGTCCTCCTCTCGCTCTGCATGGACACACGAGAATTAATTCAGGTCGTTCTAACTGCTAGTTATTTATCTTAGAACAGCTCAGTCACTGTGTACGTTTTCACTTGTTCTCTTTCCCCAAAGCCAAAGTACATACACCCTATTGCGTCACCAGGTTGCAGTCACTCAGCTTGCGCACCCGACTCGTCGCAGTTCCAAATTCTGTCCGCACTGTACTGATGCAAGGTGAGCAAACTCTGCAGGTTCTCGTAGAAGCTCTTAATGTTTTCAGCGCATAGACCTCGTGCCCGTGCTGTTTCGAGAGCTTGTGACACACGCAGTGAAAGCTCCGGGTGACGGTGCCGCTACCAACGCATCCAGCCTTCACCAGGTATGCCATTGTGGAAGGGGGTTGGTCTTGACTTCGTTATGTCATACACTTTGAGCTTCAATGCACTAGGTGTTAGACCTTGCACCATTTCACACATGCGAATACAATAATCAACAAGTTGTTTTTCTTCAGATGGGCTTAAGACTGCAGGTGGACCCATCTTCCTACTAGTCCTCAAGCTATAACACCATTCACGGAAGGATGAGTAAGGTATGTGGTACAAATCTGAAGCTTTCTTCATGCTCATACCTCCATCGACGGCAGCCAACGCATCATGTAGCTGAATGTCTGTCCAAGTCCCTCTCTTGCTTGAACTGCGAGGTCTTCTCCTGCATGGCGGCGGCTCCGTTGACGGAAGTGAAATGTGGTTGGAGGTGGTCATAACTGGACTGAAAGCAGATGCCGCTCCCTGTAATCCCACGGCTGTGATATCTTCCACTGCTGCCATGCAATCCGGAACTGCTTTGATTGAACCTCCTCCCGGGCAAGCTCCAACACTGCGGACTTCACCTCTTCTCCTCCCCGCTTCTGCTGTAGTGAACAGCCGGATGCCATTGACAGAGCGGCGTCTGTAGCCTTGGGAGGCCTGAATCTCGACCCTGGCTGCCGATGGACCCTGTTGTCGCTGCATGTCGCTCCTCCGCTGTTGCCGTGAAAGGACCCTCTCGAGGTCACCGTAATCTGCAACCTGCTCTCCAACCTCATGCTCGTTCCCACTCACTTCATCACCATCACTACTGCTGCCCATCAGCTCATCATTCAGCGAAGCATTGTTGTATAGAACATCTTCGTCACTCTGGTCACTCATCGCTCCAGCAAGATTCAAATTGAACGCCATGACTGTTCACTACAGAAATCACTTGTAATTGCAATCGGGCTATGAATCACAATCTGAGTAGAAGCTTGTGAGTTGCAAGTATGAATCACAATCTGAGTATAAGCTTGTATGCACACACTTATTTTCATGTTCCCAAAATCTGTGATCCGAAATTTCAGTAGTGCTGACACTAATAACCGCTAATCTTGATAATTGTAAGTGTTTACAAACACCTCACCAACCGCACCCATGCATGACCAGAATCCACAGGTGTAATTACGGTAAACTGACTCGAATTGGTGGCCATTACTGACGCAGCCTGATTTCTATTGCCGTCACATTTAGATCTTATGACTATTTTCGGCAGCAGCCATTCTAGCCTCTTCCCCTCCCAATGAAGCATCACGCTCCTCACGTTTCATGGTTAAAATTATCAGCTTTTGGTCAAGCCATACACAACAGTCCATAAGCCTATCGAGCAGGGATGGGGTCATTATCGGTCATGGGTGTGTATACCTTAACATCTTTTCTCTTGAGCTTGTGTTTGGGAGATTGCGGATATTTACTTTACACAGAATGGGCAGTGCAAGTCAGGGTGGGTGACTCAGGAACTTTGCGAATTTCTCTATGAAGAACAAAGGGTGTGGAAACCCAAACCACTATTCTGAAATTTATTGGCTCTAACCATAGGGAAGAGGCATTGCGGAGACACTCATTTTCTTGGGCTAAATACCACTGTAGCAAATATATTTCGTCCATGATTCCACTGAAATGCATTCTCGTCCTCACCCGTTCTATTCCGGTCAGAGCTCCTCGTAGCGTAGCTGCTTGTTCAAAACTCTCTGAACAATAGTTCTTGATACTGTTCATTCAATTTTGGTTTTTCAAAAGTACTCATAAAAAATCAACCAAACAAATGCTAAACTTTCAGTTCCTTTTATTAGTAATATGATTTACTTCATTACTTATTAGTAGATGTGAACATAACATTCAGTAGCCTTCATGTGCATTGTCTTTACGTCCATTGAATGGTATAGAAGTTCATGTAGAAAAGGGATGGGTAGACCCGGTTGTTGAAGGTCGTTGAACAGGAGTGAAAAAAAAAAAAAAAAAAAACAAAAGTAGGAAAAACAACCGAAAGAAGAAGAAAAAAAAAAAAAAAAAAAGGAAAAACAAGAGGAAAAAAAAAACACGTTATTGACGCCTGCCGACACATGGCATGCCGCATGTAGCGCCTGCTAGTTTTTCAAAATACAAAATAAGGATGGAGGCGTGATGAGAGGCTCCGGAGCTCCCCGTGCAAACGGTGGTCGGCACCGATGAGTTGATTCCGATCATCATCTCGCCTATGTTTTTCGAATCCAATTACGTGCCGATTAGATCAGGATTAGTCAGATCTTCCCTTCAAAATTGATTAGAGTAGAAGATCCGGCCTGTAGTGGGATTGTTCTCATAGGAATTTCGTTTAGATCCGTTTTAGGGTTTCCCTGGTTTCCTCCAGGATTACTTTGTGTAATGAGCCGGAGAGAATTAGGATTCCTCTCTGATCCGCTCCGCTCTCAAAATAACGTCATTTGCGGAGAAGGTCCGTGGACCTAATTTGCCCCAAGACTCCAGAGACTCCAAACAGCCTCCCTCAACGACTTCCACAGCAACGGAAGAAGTGGAAGATCTAGTGGAGGTCATTACGATCCAGAATAGTAACGCAACTATTCACCCAACACATGCAACCGAAGGGGAGAAACTCCCAGATGGGTACTCCCGTAGCTACGGTGGGTTCCTGTTGCGACATGACGCCCGCATCATCCCAGTCGATCAACACATGGTGCGGCGGAAAATGGACTATTTGGCTCGACATGTCCTGCTTGCTTTTTTTGTTGGTGGGCGCCCATCTCAACATTCCCTTCCAAATTGGCTGGAATTAGTGCAGCGCCAAGTGGGCGGATACGTTGCCATCGGACGAAACCTGGGGCATGGCTTCTTCCAGCTCCGAACAAAAGATGCCGGTATTATCCAAAAACTCCTCACACTTACTCCTTTCAAATCACGCTGGGGCAATTGTGTGATGCACAATTGGGTCCCAAACTTCAACTCCGCTAACCCTAAAGGTATGAAGATTCCTACCTGGATTACGTTACGGCGGGTTCCAGACGAATTTCAATGCATGGCGAGGCAGATTGCAAAAGGCCTGGGCGAAGTTTTAGGCGGCGACAAGCAAAACTCCACCCTAGAAGACCAGAGATTCTGCATTGCCCTACCTGCTGGAGATGGGTGGGCTACATCGGTTGAAGTAGTGAACGACGCCACGGGTGAGCAATCCTCCATCATTGTGGACTACGCAAACCTGCCAATTCGTTGCAGATTCTGTTTTGACACTAATCACAAGGCCAAGGACTGCCCTGCCTTAGCCTCCCTTCATCAGTGAACCTCAGGTTCTCCCCCTGTCACCAATCAGACTAGCGCCCCCCCTCATCCCCCTCCTCAATCGTGTACCCCCCCCCCCCCCCGCGCCGAACCCCTCGGCCCCTCTGCCACCTCTCCCTCAGATTGCCAACACTCCCCCTGCCCCTGCCCCCTCCACTCCCCTTCCACCCCCTCCCCTTCCCCATCCCTTCCCCCTCCCCCGTCCCCCTTCCCCCCTCCCCCATCCCTTCCTCCCTCGCTAGCCCCAGCCTCATTGGTTGTCCCTCCTCCCCTTCCACCTTCCACATCCCCCAGCCCTTCCATTCCTCATGCCCAGTCCATCTCGGATGACACTGACTCCTCCAAGTCTGGAGATAGACAGTCCTCCCCAACCACCTCCCAAGGAGCAGGACCATCCAAGAAATACTCAGCCCCAGATGCTGATGGTTTCATCAGTTACCAGAGACCATCCAAGAATTCCAAGAGGAAAAAGCACTCTCCAACTTGGATGCCAGTAGACGAGCTTAGGAATCCCTCTGCCCAACTTGAAGCCCCACTTCCCAATGGCACACTTTAGGCCCCACAACTGCCACCTCCTGTAGCTTCCAACAGCCTTCCAGAAGCGCCCCCGTCCATGGCTGCCGTGCCTGATAGCACGCATACCCCCCTAGCCAACGACCATAGGACCAATAATGTTGAAGTTCCTTCTGACCCAGACCTTCTCATGGAGGAAGCCATTGTTGAGACTCCCCTGTCCACTCCAATTAGCCTCCCCTCTTCCACACCAACACCCGATCCTCCCAACAGTAATCCCAGTGACCAGGTCCCAGTAGTGAGAATCCCGAACCCTGGAGATGGTATTCTTGAAACTCCTCCAGACCTTAGACAGACCCCAGACCCCATCAGACCCACTTTTGACTTAAACCTCCGCTCTAAATCCCTCTCTGATAACCTCAGTTTCGGCACTGGTTTAGAACCATCCTTGGCCAACATGTATCCCAACCCTCCGGGACCCACCCCCCCTGGCTCCATCCGTGGAGACGACGGTGAACCACTTTCAGGCGCCTCAACCCCAAGGACTCCTTATGCCTTCTCTGCCCAGAACGTTGTTGAATTCCGCAGAGATCTTCCAGAATTCCTCCACCCCATGTTCTACGAATGGCTTCAAGAGCGTCAACTCGTCCATCCAGACAGTGATCACCTCACGCCTAACCGGACTCGTATTAATCCCAGAACCCATGTACGTCGACATGCTGCCTCAGAAGCCTTTGTCCAGAGGAGACTCGACACCCTCCACCGACACAGAACTGGACAGCCTTCTCGACGCTCCCTGTCAGCTGGACCCGCCTCTAGATATCCCAAGCATCCTTCACCCATCCATGAAGAATGAAGCTTACAATGCTGTCGCAAAACGTCCAAGGTCTGAACAACCTTGATTCTCTTAGCAGAGTCCGTAGTTACTTCCAACCTTTGTTCTCTTCCATCGATATCCTTAGCTTCCAGGAGCATAAACTCCGGGGGGACAAATCCCTTTCTTTAGGTAGATCCTTCTGGCCCCTTGCAGACTTCTATTCTCTTGATGCTTCTCCAGCCTATGGTCATGACACCAATGAACCTGGAGCAGGCAGTGGAGGCATTTGTACCTGGGTAGCCCCCAGAATTAAACATCTAGTCAAATCCTCTGGCCAATCCCGCTCCGGCAGAGCCCAATGGATTCGCCTTTCCAGTATTCCGGGAGGCGACATTTCCATCCTGAATGTCTATGCTCCAAACTCCCCTAGTGAGAAGCGAGGCCTCTGGGATGAACTAGCCACGGTTCTTCCCCAAGATTGTAG
The DNA here is from genome assembly GCA_022496805.1 of Pohlia nutans. NCBI lineage: Eukaryota > Viridiplantae > Streptophyta > Bryopsida > Bryales > Mniaceae > Pohlia > Pohlia nutans. The sequence goes on along the minus strand of CM040089.1, from coordinate 36,425,592 downwards.
ATGGATTCTTGCAGGAGACTGGAATGTTGTTGAGAATCCAGTGGATAAATCCAATGTAGATGGCCGCATCCTCTCAGGTGCTGAGAAGATTAGCTTCCATCAACTTCTGGCAGGATTGGAAGTTTCTGACTCCTTTGACAACTCCAACGCCATTCGCTACACTTGGGACAACCGTCGCCGTGACAACAAGCGTGTCCTCGCCCGCCTGGACAGATTCTACACCTTTAACGCTCCTGCTGGGGACCCCATTAAGCAAGATTACTTTATCTTAGGTAATTGCAGCCATTCTGATCATTTGCTAGTTTGGTGTGCTCTGGAGCTTAAGTCCCATGCTAAGTGACCCTCCTCTTGGAAAATGAATGGGTTTTATCTTGATGACCCAACAGTCCAGGACACCGTCACCAAGATCTGGACATCCAACCCAACATTGGGTTTTTTCGGAAAAATTCGCCGTTGTACAAGATTTTACAGAAGCTTCTGCAAGATTAAAGCCAGAGCCAACCGGGAGACAGAAACCTTGCTTCGTAACAATCTTGCTCAAGCCATGGAGAGCCTCCAAGCCAACCCGGACAGCTCACCCGACCAGCAGAGACTTAGTGACTGTGCAGATGTCCTTGAAAAGATGGAGGCCCACAAACTGAAAGGCCGCCAAATCCGGAGCAGAGTTAAGTGGATGCAAGTAGGAGATTTTGGCTCCAAGGAATTTTATAAAGCGGTACGCAAGCACTCTGGCGCGTCTCACATCACTGAGTTGGAGAATCCTCATGGCATCACATGTCACGACCGCGCTGACCTCGAGGAAATCTGCATTAACTATTACCAGACCCTCTACGCCAAGGGTCCCCAGTCCCCGGACGTCCTTACAGCTCGTACAGCAGTGCTGGAATGCCTGGATGATCGGCTCACCCCGGACATGAAGGACTCCCTGGACAGAACCATCCCATGGCAGACTTAGATGCTGCCCTCAAAGATATGGCCCTGAACAAAGCACCAGGGAAGGATGGACTCATTACAGAATTCTTTAAAAAGTTTTGGCTGCTCATCAGAGACGATTACCTGACCATGATCACCAACTCCCTCGTCGTGGATCACTTCCCGAATGGGGTCACCTGTGGGGTCCTTGCCTTACTGCTCAAGGGAGGCACCCGCAAATTCCTGACCAACTGGAGACCGATTGCCCTTTTGAATGTAGCCTACAAGATTTATGCGAAAGCTTTGCAACTTCGCTTACAACCGGTGCTCAACGAAATCATCAGTGATGATCAATCAGCCTTCTTACCAGGGCGCTACATTTTGGACAACATCATGCTAACTCACGAGACTATTGACTGGGCGCGACATTCCCACCAACCCTTGATATTTCTCAAGCTAGATTTCAGTAAAGCCTACGACAAAGTTGACTGGGATTTCCTCTTCGCTGCCATGATCAAGCTTGGATTCCCAGATGGCTTCATGAAGATGGTCCGCCTTCTTTTCAAAGATGTGTCCAATCACGTCAATGTCAATGGCAGTTTATCCCCTGACTTCATGATCAACCGAGGGGTTAGGCAGGGGTGCCCACTAGCGCCCTACCTATTCCTTATTGTTTCGGAAGCCCTTAATTCGTTAGTGAAGAAGCAGGTCGAGCTAGGCTTAGTCAAAGGCATTGATCTACCTGTTGGGACACAGCAGGTCCTATTACAATATGTTGATGACACAAGCTTTACGTTACGTGGTGAGCAGGAATCCGTGAACCATCTCATCAACACTCTCCATACTTTTTGCACCGCATCCGGTTTAGACCTTAACTGGTCTAAGTCCTGTGCGTATTGGGCCAGCAATGGACTTGGAAGAGGTAGGCCGGATTGGTGTTCCGAGCTGCAGATTTCATGGGCTGCAGACGATGACCTCAGCAAGTTACTGGGAGTAGTGTTCGGCATTGACCCATCGACCAGCGATGCCAACTCATTCCTTAAGACCCGCGTTGACAAGGCCTTAGAACACTGGAGTACTGTTCAGATGAATGCCTTTGGGAGAGCAGTCATCATCAACGGCATTTTACTCTCAGGGCTCTGGTTCTTCTTATCTATTTGGGGCGGAACAAACGCTGGCGTAGCCAAGATTAGAAGCCAGCTGTTCTCCTTTCTTTGGGCAGGAGACACTAAACGAGGCCGGAACAGAGTGAACTGGCTCACCTGTTGCCAATCCAAGGAGGAAGGTGGCCTTAATCTGATAAATCCGGAAGATGCCGTGGTGGCACTCATGGTGAAGTGGATTGTTAAAGCTTGTGAGCCCCTCACATCCAACCTCCACCTCATGCTTCGCTTCCGCCTCTCTCAATTCCAACCTTACCAGCGTGGCCGTTGGGTGCCCAGTATGGAATATTTTACTCTCCCTAACCATCAGACCCGCAAAGGATCTAAGATTTGGGACCGAGTAGTGGCGGCCTGGGAGAAGATGTTACCAGAGGTCTCCTTCGTAGAACCTCAATGCTTTGAGGAGTTCCTGGGTGGTAGCTTCTGGTGGAACGAGCATGCACCCATCATCGGAGCAGGGTTCTCGCGCGTCCGAGCAGGAGAGCTGCACGCACGTGGACTCCAACGAATCCGGGATGCCTGGAACCATGAGCAAGTTCGCTTTCTCAACAGTGATGAAGCTGCAGCGCGCTTCGATCTCTCCCCGACCGAGTCCGGCGCATGGGAGGCAGCTCTCTTGGTTTTTAGGAACCAGTGGAGCGGGTTCCAATCCGGTCACGCTGAATTTCTGCAGGAATTTGAGCATGCAGGTTGGTTTCACAATGCAGATGACGACCTCCCCATTTGTGTAGTGGAATTCCAAGAAGGAGTACGTATCCCACTACGGGATCAGGGACCAGTCGAATCTTGGATCCCGTTATCCTGTCCAATCTACACCGTCAAGGAACGCACCCGCTGTCTTTCGCAAACGGATGTTAGAAGACGTGCTGAGTTGGCTATTGAGGCACCCGACAGAAGCGGCCCAGCTTCCTTGATTATTGGCGCGATTCGGAAAGTGCGGGTAGTCAGCATTGAGAGGGGACAACGCAAAGCTAAGGCTGAGTTATACTATGGTAGAATTGACCTTCTTGACTTTGACCCTTGCCTGGTCAAATACCATGATGACATCAGCTTCATGTCCTACACTACGAAGACTGGCCGGGCACTGCTCAAACGTCACCATCAAATCCCGAATCTGGCGAGGAAGTGGGCCGGGACCCTACCGGAGCACCACCAGTTCCGATGGACCACTGTATGGTCCAAAGGCCAAACCATTAAGGAAGCCGGTTTACTGTGGAGCGCTTGGAATAAGGGACTCACGGTCAATGACTGGCGGGGCCAGCACAACCCAGCTATTGATCGCAACTGCCCTTCATGCTCTACCGGTGCCAGAGAGACGGTACTCCACCGTTTCTGGGAATGCGACGTGGCTCAGAAGGCGTGGCACTGGGCGACCCACGTCCTCAACCTCCTCGCGACTACCAGCCCTCAAGCTTCAGGGCCGTGGCGCCAGTTCCACTGGAAACAAACCATTTTCAGCGTCCGTATTCCCCGCAAGTTTAGGAGCCTGGGCTTTATCTGGGCCTCCATCCGCGGGGTTGTCCTGTGGACCATATGGATCAGCAGGAACGACGTTGTTTTCAACGGCATCGTGTGGCCTGATGCTAAGATGTACCAGAAGATCTGGATGGGCCTCCTCGACTATGGCAGGGTAGCGTGGCAAAAGGTGCAGAAGCGCTCTCAGAAGCAACCAGCCTTGGCTGCCCAGTTGCGGACCGCCTTCTCCAAACAGTGGTGTAGAAATAGTGTGTTAGCTTCTTACCTTCCCCTTGAGGACAAGGTCAAATGGGCACTCGCAGGGCCTCTTGACACTTACCGTCCTTTGTTTAGGGTCCTTTACCAATACAACCTCACAGATAGCTAGGTCAGGGTCCTTTGAGTCTCTGTCTGGTCTGGTCCTGCGTCGGGTCTTGCACTGGCCGGCTTCCGGCTGGGGGCCATCTTGTTCCCTTTTTTTTCCTTGCAATTGAATCACTTCAATTTGTTTCAAACAAATATATATATATATATACAAAATAAAATAAAATAAACTAAAATAATCAAATAAAATTTTACAATTTTTTGAAAAGCTGTCAACCAGAGTTGACCCGCGTGTTGTGCTAGTGCCGCATTGATTCACTACAATATATTCTTTTCTTTATTATGTATTTCTTTGAGATCTTGTTGACCTTCCCCTCCCGATTGCCATTACCTCCGCCTTTTTGTAAAACTAGAGAGCTACTGATTTTGCATAGATGATGATGTCCAATATTCTGCACATTCTCCTCAAGGGCAAAGTAGAGCCAGTGAAGGCTACTGAATGTTATGAATATGATTTTCTGACTTTTGTTATTGACTGGTTGTCACAAAACTGATAGAAGCTAATAGATATATTTGCAAAGTAAAGAGGGTCACCTCTTTTGGCCTCACCCACCTTTTCCTGTTGTATATTAGTTGTCTGATTTTATTTGAGACTACAAGGAGCACATGGCTTAGCTTGGGAGAACTTCCAATGGGTATGGGGGAACATATAGTCAACAAATGGGAGTGTGGGTTTGGATTGGGAGAACATGTCCTTGCATTGGGTAGGTCCCAAGTTCAAATTCCACCACCCTCGCTTCTCCTTCTCAATGGTGCAGAAAAAGGTGAGGTGAAACTCTTTTTGATATGTTCTCGGTGGCGTTGGAATTTGGGCTGGAGTTTACAAATTCTTTTCTCTTTGAGAGGACTTTACAAATGTCTCCATGACTGATGTCTTTCACAGTCCCGCTCTCACTTTTATCAAAAGATTATTAGAGGAGATTGAACAGTGAACCCAACATCTATTTGTGGCAGGACAAGACCAGGTGCCTTATTGCGAGGAGCTCTTACTAGTTACTCCATTTGTTCAGAAATAATTTTCCTACTTAAAAAAAAGAGGTTTAAACTTAATACTATTTATGTAAAAAAAAGGTCATAAATACCTTTAGCAACTTCGACAAAGATTTTCTAACAAGACAAAATGAAATTATTCCCGATGTTTAAATCTTACGAGTTTGATTAGATTTCAAAAATTATTTAAAAGTATAATTTAATGCATTTAAAAGAATTTAACATAGGAAATTCACCAAAATCACTATTGTTATTGTAACTTTTGACTACATATACCAATAGGATTTGTACTGTACAGCCCCAAGAGAATCCAACATGTAATGCCAACACTTACTTGCTAAGAAAACGCAACTGTCCATCCATTGGCAAGGGGCCATCTTTGGCAAACATTTCAAGACTTGTTACAATTTAAACACACATTTTGTTAAAATTGAACTACCACACTGGACTTCACAAATAAAAGCTTTGTAGAAAAATTGGGGACCTCTCTCTATTGAGAAGGACAACAGTGCCCATCACTTTTCTAGTCTCAAAGTCCAATTTTAACAAAACGTGGTTCAATTTTAATGAAATATGTATTTTTAATTTGTTGTATGTAGTCTACATATATGTCATCACTTGAGTCGATGAAAGAACACGTACAACTCCCTCACCATTTGCAAGGGGCCATCTTTGGCAAACATTTTGAAGACTTTATTGCATGTTCAAACTTTGTGCTTCTCATGTGTCTCAATTATTTCTTTTGAATTTCATTTTAAAACTCAAGCATCCACACTACAAATATCTAGTCAAGCCTCATCAATTCCTCACATTTTCAATATATATATACTTCTAGTATTTTTCTCATATAAGGTTTTGTTGAACCAATTTACCCTGATTTTTTTCCATAATTATTTAAATAAAAAAATTATAAGAATTTTCAAAGTTTGTTTCTTATAAAAATCATAGTAATTACAAAAAGCTTCGAATAGTATGAAATTTTTATGGCATGCTTCTTGAGCTTACATAAAAAGAAATTCAATAGAAAAAACATTTTCTGCAATGTATATTGGAATTTTAGGGTTTTGAGCTTTAAAGTGCTATTAACCCTTAAGTTCCTGAGGGTTTTTGCTACAAACTAAATATGTTATAATATGTGTTATATATGAATTTTTTGAAGTTTGTAATATATGAAAGTTGTGATGTGTAATCTCTAAATTTCATCTATATGGTTAAATATCATCAAAACCATTTAGATTTTTTATAAATAAATTTTAAAAGAAAAAAATGAATATTCATAAAAAATACATTATTCAATATTTTATGTTGAATCAAATTATTATTACTTAAAAGTAAAAATGTTCATCACATGGATAGAAGTTGCCAAGATTTAGAGTTTATGATTTGTCAAAATGTCAATTTAAACAACACCGCGTAAGAATAGTATAGAATTAATAGTTTAAATGAAACAAATTCCAATGGGTATTTAAGCATCTTATTGACCTTGTGCTTTTAGCCAATCATACCAAAAATCAAAGATAAATAGTTAATTTTGTATTTTTTTGAATTTTGGAAGTTTATTAGTTAGATATTATATATATAATTGTATATGATGAATTTTAGGAATCCCTTTGCATATATCTGATTTAAAATTCATAATTTATAATCTATCTTTGTACGTCTATACAAAATATATACTTTATCATGCATTTTTTCACACATTTACAAATTTGATACTTTTGTAGATTGTTCCAACTTCTACACCACCCAACGTTCTTTATTTTTCTCAATTTTTGTGAACACATTTTTAGTGATCCAATGACATATTCTTATAGAAATTTGATTCTAAATAGGTTAGGCCCAAGAAACACTCAATTTGGACACTCCTAGCTCATTTTACAACACTTTCTATATTTGGAACGACCACTTTTGGGTCGCCTCGGTACTTAAGGGTTTAAAAAAGCAGTTTTAACAATTTTGAAGAACGGTAAATTGGACTAGAAAGTAGAAGATAGCCCGTACACTTTCTTAGTTGGGACCATTTTCATTTGAAATTAGGAACTAGGTGAAAATGAGCGTTTGACTAAAAAAAATCAAGCATGGCCCTACATGGCTCCTTGCAAGCGTAAGGGTTAAGTTACACTAAAGTTATCCAAAAACAGAAATGGTCCAAGGCTAGAGTTCAAGTGAAGTTCTCTTCCTATTATTACAATTTTTAACAAGCATTGTTCATGAATAGTTTTCATGGTTGGGGCACTTGGCTAGAGAGAATGTGTGGGAACTGTCCTCTAGCATTGGAGAGGTCATGAGTTCCACACCCCATGGTGGTGTAGGACCTTGCGAAAAGAGTCTCAAGCCTAGAGTTACTCTAGTCACTAGGGGTTACTCTAGTCCAAGCCTAGAGTTAACCGAAAAGAGTGTCTCAAGTTAACTCTAGTGTAAACCTGTATCCTGGTGGGGTCGGTTTGTATTTGTGTTCTCTTTTCTCTTGCAAAGAAGGGTTCCCATCAATTTGTGTCCAAAAAAAAAAAAAAAAAAAAAAAAGAAAGAAAGAAAGAAAGAAAGAAGAAGAAGAAGAAGAAGAAGAAGAAGAAGAGTTCCTTTCATTTGTGTCAAAAAAAATAAAAAATAGTGTAAATCCGTAATAATGTTGAGGCGTTCCACTTTAAAAGAATTTTATTCAGATTGACATTTATTTATTGATTGATTTATTTATTTTTGACACAAACAGATTGACATGTTCAAACAAGCTTTGATCAAATGACTGTAAAACTACCGGGATTAGCGCGTGCTTTCACCAGTCGAAAGAGAGGCAAAAACAAAAAGAAACTAAAAAAAAACTTTGATCAGGTTATTTCGGTCCCCCCAAAAAGGAAGAAAAATAAATAGAAAAAGAGCGGGCCGGGGTATAGGAAATCCAATAATAGGCGCATGTTATTGACAGGCTCTGCAATTAGATGGGAATAGAAAACACCGCATGATCTGTGAAGCGCTGACCCAGGCTTCCGTTCGACAGCCCGCTCGCTCACTCACTCTGACAAAAGGCTTCTCCAACCAAATGCATGCTTCATGCAAGAGCATCAATTGCAATCAAAACTTATTTGGATTCCCGGTTGGAGTGAAGACAGTTAAGGCTTAGAGCATGCCCAGCACCAGATGCTTTTGGGGAATCAACGCCAAGATTTGGTGTAGCCACTTCCACTTGCTCCGACGTCCGGCCCAACAACTACCCACTAACATCAAAAGATCAGTATTTGGGGTCAAAGTTTGAGTTTCCCCGCCATTTACAGAAGCTTTGGTGCAAACAAATTACTCACACCAAGCAAGCATCTTTGTTCAATCAATAGCGAAATTTGTAAAGTAGTAAAAACTCTAGTTTCTGAGCCTGTACCAGCAGTAAAGATTTGGTGAATTCTACAAACAAAAACTGTGTTTTGATCTAAAAACAAACGAAGTATGAGATTTATTTTTGGAAACTGAAGTTAGGTGACTGAGTTTCATACGGAGATGGCACTGACACCGTTTGGACCGCATGAGAATCGCCTGAAGCTTGCTATTCCAAGCATGTGAAGGTCCAAGCTCACTATTCACGTACTGGCCGAAGTTCACTATTCATGTGTTGGCCCACTCAACTATGTACACTATTTCCAGGCTATTTGAGGAAATATAAGGAATCTTCAATACTTTTCGTTTCTCTCCACAAGTCGGGATGGGATATCAAAAGAAGGATTGCTTACCCAATTACTTTGCAAATTTCTCTAATAATTAGATAATGAGCTTTGAAACTATTCACTTGTCCATGCTTCAAGGCTATCAAATTCTTTTCATAAAATCTTCTTTTAATAAGTTCCCTTGGTGTTCGCACAAGGAGTGTTGCTGGGATACTTCAAATCTAACATTCCTTTAAGTTAAAAATTACCTTCAAATTAATGGTTGGTGGACATATTTGGTTTGGAGCTGTTGGGTTTGCTCTTATGACAACTTGCTTGAAGACATTAATTGCTAGCCACTGCCTTAACCTTTAACCGTTAAGCGTGCAACGAACCCTGTGGGACCATGTTCAATCGTTTTTCAATCAAACGCTGATTATCACCTACTTCCTAAATTCAAATGAAATTAGTCCTAACTAAAAAAGTGTGGGAGTTGTCTTCTACTTTCTAGTCTACTGTACGATTCTTCAAAATTGTCAAAACTGAGTTTTTTACGGCACTTTAAAGCTAAGAGCCCTAAAATTCCAATGTACATTGTAAGAATAGTTTTTTCAATTGAATTTCTTTTTATGTAAACTCGAGAAGCGTGCAACCTACACTTTGATGTTCATCACTATTATTTTCATTTTTTCTAAAAGTTTTGTACTATTTTAGGCATTTTTGTAATTACTATGGCTATTATAAGAGAAAAACTTTGAAAAATCTTATAAAATTCACTTTCATTTAAATAATTGTGAAAAATCAGTGTAAATCAATTTAAAAATAAATTATATGAAAAAAATACCAAAAGAATATAATACATTTTAAAATGTGAGAAATTGATGATGTTTGACCTGGTTAAATGTAGTGTGGACGTTTAAGGGTTAAACGTCCAAGGATTCTCCTCATTTGTGAGGGCCATTTTCATCTTTGTATTTTCACTTCTTTGAGAATTTTTTTGTTTCTTTCCATAAGTAATATCAAAAGAAAACCAAAGATGTTAAAATCTACCCCAATTGACGATTCTAGCTATTTTTTTCATTGCTTCGAAGTAGCTCACCACAATATGGATTGCTCTTCCTATTATTATTTTTGTTTTTTTCATATTTGAATGATGGAGTAAGTCTCAAATTTGAAATTTTTGAATGAAATGGATAGAAAGATTCACTTCACACACATTGAAAAAAAAAGAAAAAAACTTGATGAGACAAACTCACAGACTTATGGATGGTAAATTTTTTGTTGACTGTGTGAAGCTCCAAATTTGATGTCTATTTCTTACTCAATATTAACTATTTTCACAAATGAACAACCCCATTGACCCCTAAATGTTCTCACCCTTTTCAAATTTGGCAATTTTTCAAAGAGGCATTATAAAATGCAACTAAGAGGGATATTTTCAAGTTGATGAATGAATAAAAGTTTTACATTATGCATTTTAGATTCTATCCATATGGTTAGATTTGCGATTGCTATCACCAATATTTGTGTATTCAATTTCAAACTTAAAATTTAACACTCTTTTGTAATATGATTACAAATAAGATATTGACAATCTAATAATGAAATTTGTTGTGATAGGTTGAAATGTAATACTCTAAGTGTAGTGATTTTTGGAGATTTTTTGGTGGCTTAATTTTAGTAGTTGACTTTTTCAAGAGCACTTTTAGACTAAAATCTTCGAAATTTTGGGTGGAACACTACAACATGAAACGAGGCATAAAAATTTCACAAATCATCCCCTTTCTAATCGGATCACACATGCACGGAGTTAACTTCCCATAAAAGTTTCAATAAAAAATCCACACTGCAAAAAGTGCATGATGGATGAGAAAACGGACTTCAAATCTGTACATCATGCAAAATATGCATGGTTGGGCGGTTAGGGGTTAAACAAATGATGAAAATAACTCCATTTGAAATTTTTGGTCCAAAATGACCTCTCATGTTATCATGCACGTTTAAAGGTTAAACTTATGACAGTCTGTGATAGTTCCAAGAAAGAACTAATTTAACCCTTAAATGTCAAGAGGGCTTGGACGGGGTAGCCTGGAAGGTATCTAAATGTTTGGAAAAAAAATTTAAAAATTGGCTTTGCTGGCCAGCCATTGCTGCGGCACTGTTGCACTGCATCACTATTTAAAAAACAACCTCAATTGCCCAACCGTAACTCCTGTTCAAATCAATTACTTTGATTATTTGTGGATGATTCCACAATCTCCCAAATGAGGCACAAGTCGAGAATCTAACTTTCTTTTTTAGTAGCTTTCCAACGCACCAATCCCGGCTTGTTTTGGTTGAAAAAACTAATTTTTTTCTAGATTATTCTTTCATAAAAAACCTATGAGGCTTGCTTTGACGTTTAAGGGTTAAGGATGCCATTCACTTGTGAACCGGTAACTGTGATGAGAGGACTGGAGGGAAGATCCGTTTCGCAGGCTAAAATAGACAATTATAATCGACCGCTCATCGATTCTGTCAGTGCCAAAGTAATTAATGTACCGGTACTAATTCCCAGATACCACTGTGACAGCTAGATGTCAGGGATGATAATCACGACTTCGAGATTCCATGCCTGGTTAGCTGATGGTAAGTTCGCAAGCAAGTGCTCCGAGCTTGCCTCACGATCGATCGTCAGATGGCATGACGTTTCAGAGCGCTCAGCAGCAGTCGTTTTCCATTCACCGAACTCATTTCTGGATGTTAAAGTGCCTCTTATGGTGTGGAGTTTCATGTTTGCACACCAAATATTGTCAATGTAGCCAAGGGTGGTTCTCACATCAAGCATTTTTTTTCCTATTCTTTAACAAGACCCATAGGGAGATAAAAACAAGTTTCTCGTATGGGAAATGCAGACAAATTTCCCACAATTGTAACTTTTTGAGATAAAAATTTCACTACAGTCATTCCAAGAAAGTTACAGTTGTGAGAATTTTGTCCCACTTCCCATATGAAATCCCAGGTGGAAATGTCTTTAACTCTCCCTATGACCATGCTCACACTTTATGAAGTTAAGATTAGTAAATTTATTCTTCGCCATTATGATAGTCCCATGTAGTGTCAAAAGTAGTAGTATGTAATTGGTTGATGCACTCTATTCCAAGCACACTTGGTGATTGTCGTTGGGGAAGTTTTCATTTCTCACACACCATCTTGCATGTGAACTTGGTGCACAGTGAGCAATTGCTGGGCATGTTCTAATACATTACAACAGATCCCGGTCATTTACAGCAGCCAATTACATACTACTACTTCACTGAAAACCAGGTGTAAATTTCGGTTGAGGAGGCGTTGAATTTTATTCTCACTTGCAATGCAATTCGTTCTATTTGTGTCCAAAAAAACCTGGTGTAAGCGGCCCATTTCGGTAACATACCCCGATTTTCAGTGATAATGGCTGATGTATACTCCCGGGATCTGTTGTAGTGATATGAGAACCTGAAAACTAGGACTAGCATAGATCTGAGGGGTCGTGAGCTGCATCAGTCCGATTCCAGCTAGACGGGCGGGTTGAAATGTAACGAGTGTGACGATGGAGGATACAGTGGAAGGCTAGGACAACGATGATAACTTACTGTCGGGGTCGCTAAATTATCGATGCAAATCATAGTCCGGGAAAGTCGTGTTTGCACTCGCACTGAGCTGCCCATATTGGCGGAGGGTGCATGTTCTACCGCACTGTTCAATCGGACCCAGGCCCACCGCCGACATTCTATAAAGTCATAAAGTTGCGGGATTTTGGCTGCTAGCGCATGGACCTGTTCTTGGTGAGTTCGAGCTCAGTTAGCGGGTTGGTTGCAGCGAGGAGTACAGAATGTTCTCGGTTCTGCCAAGTTTGGGTTCTGCGATTGGTCCGTAATCATGTTCGCAATCTCACAGCCCAACCTCCATGAAGGAATATTGCACGGAGACCCGGTTCATGTCTTCCGGAATCTGGTGCCACTGCGGGGCTGAATAAATACAAAAAAACTTGCTCATTGACGATCCCTTCGTGGATTTGGCAATCTCGTCGATTCGCTCCAAGTGGTACTATATATTGTATTAAAATCCTCCCGTTCGACTGAACACGCACGGCATTTGACTTGGGTCGGAGATCATAGGCTCAAGTTCTAGCTTCACCTGTAGTCAACAACAGTACCAGTTCTCTCAAAGTGCTCAGGTCGAATATCCGTTTTCTCTTGTATGAAAGCTTTCGCAAACTCCTGCAGGCCCGCACTTTTCTTTCATGTACATACTGTGAGTGATGCTTGGAAGCATTGACTGGTGGCTCATAAAACAGATCGGCTGGGCTTGCGAACTCGAATATACCAAGGTTGGTGCTTCCTTACGCCTTTCGTATAATTGCTAGTACGTGTTCTCTGAGTCGATATAAAGTCCGCCTCCAGTTGAGATCTTTCACAAGTGCAATGTGCTATATGCCTTTGAAGTTTGAATGTCTGGGTCGATCCTCCAGGTGAGTTCTGTTTGTGTAGTTGCGGGACACATATATGTTTCGTGTACAAGTTAGAATGATGAACCGATAGAGACTGGAATCGGAATTGAAATTCTGTCATGTATTTCCTGCTAGCACTTGTGGGTTTGAGTGTACTGCATTTCTAGCCACCAAACTTGGCTAGATTTCGACGCCGTACTATAACTCTAAAACCCCTCAAGTGAATGGCAGGTTTAGGTACCTCCTCATCGATGTAGGTCCTCATCACCGTTTGCTAGAAATGACTTCTTTGAAAATTTATTTACGGTTTGTTCATAAAGCTGATATATAGCTTCGCAGACAGACACGTATGAGTACATGGAAAACTAGAAACAAATATTGATAGATGCTCTGAAACCGTATGGATCTGTGCTTGACTGTTGAAAGTGAATACTCTCCGATCGAGCCCAGAGTCGCCATCGCTTAGTAGAGTACACCCGTTACAAGAGAGCTAGCAACTTGTTCGCCACAACATGATTCTTCAGGTCTTTCATTTGGTGTATATGAATCCTCTCGCATTTTCAGTCGCCGAGGTAGTACGTCTCTTGAACATGAAATTGGCGGTCTAACGATTTCGTCGTGACTTTGCCTGTTCAGGCGTGCAAGAAAACGACGAACTGTAAATCGCCGAACCGGGAGTTTTGAATGAATCCGTCAGTTGAACTTTAACACAAGAGGCTGTTCAGATATATATTCTGTACACCTGCATGCTCATATATATAATCCTTTAATAAGACTGAGCAAGATGGCCTCCAGTTACAGCACTTTCAGAGCCGGGACAGCAAATATTGCGTCCCAGGAATACTTGAGAGGCCAACCTCTTCGGCTTCCAACCGCTTCAGTGCCTGTTGTCCTCCAATGGCACCAGAAGCGATACTTGCGAGCTGTCCTCCAACGCTCTCCTGGTAATATTCCTCAAGATGTACGTTGCTGGTGATTCTTAAGTGAAGGGATTAGTACGTTTTAATTATTGTAAATAATGCATTTATAATTGTGTCCGTCTTCTTTCACAGGGAACAGCTCGTATACCAGAGTGCCAGGAACACAGAGCAACGTTACATCAAACAGCCACTTGAAAGCAGCGCCTCCGATTCCGATGGCCCCAGGTAAGCTCATTTTTTGGGACGAAAGTCACTGTGACCGTATATTAACGTCTTCAGTTGAGCTCAGTTTCACACCAGTACTTTAATGCAATATATTCACAATATCCAAGGGGTCCACCGAAGAGACTTAAATTTTGGTTGTAAGGATCTCGAGTCAATAATCTCCATTGGCCACTACATATCAAATATCAAGTGTAAGACTGTAAGTGGAATAAAATAGAATAAAATCTATGTTGTAGAGTTCTGGTTGAAAATTGTAGAATCATTGACTGAAGATTTCTTGTCTCGATGCACAGAGTCCAAGCAGAAATACCAGAACGAAATCCAGGCGTCCACTTTGACCGCATCGGATGTGTGGGTTGAAACCTTGCAGAGGGCCGATCGATTCTCTCAGGTACGCAGTGAATCCATGTTTTTTTCAGGGCCCGGAGTATTTATATATCAGAGTTTCAATGAATCACCAAAGCCGAGGTTAAAGTGTTTATGACGATTCTAACTTGTGTGAACATTGACATGCTTGGTACGTTGATCAGAAGCCGACTGAAAATGTACAAATGAACGAGTGGGTCGAGGAAATCCGAGACTATTTCCGAAACATGAGTATGGGAGAAATCTCCATGTCTGCTTACGATACAGCGTGGGTGGCGAGAGTCCCCGCTCTAGATGGCTCCCCAGGTCCTCAATTTCCCAAGTCCCTGCAGTGGATTGTCGATCACCAGCTTCCAGATGGCGACTGGGGGGAGCCAGCCTTGTTTCTTGGATTTGATCGAACTTGCAGCACTCTGGCGTGCATCATCGCCTTGCAAATCTGGGGCGTTGGAGCTCAAAGCGTTGAGCGCGGTAAGCAGCAGGATTTCATCTCGTTTTCCCAGATTAATGTACTAAATAAAGGGGCTACAAAATTAACCCCCTCCAAAACCCCCGTTTTAGCCATGATCCTCGCAGTGTTTTTAGAAATCGATTCTCACTGGCTAATTTAATACGGTTCCAACCTGAATTAAATATTACTTTTTCCATCACCGGGAATTTCTGACGAGTTGATTAATATGTGGATATATACAGGAGTGAAGTTTCTGCAGTCGAACATCCAGAAAATGGAGGATGACGATGCAGCTCATATGCCGATTGGATTTGAGATTGTGTTCCCAGCTATGCTGCAGGATGCCAAGGCACTGGGACTGGACTTACCATACGATGCTCCAATTCTTCAGCAGATCTCGGCTGAAAGAGAGAAGAAATTGAAGAAGTGAGTCTTCTGGCCCTGCGACTGGAATGCCTGAATGTCGTGTAAAATTTGCTGATATGCACAATAATTGATAATCATAACGCCGTGAATCAATTGTCCGTTGGGTAGTTCGTATATGGTCTATGCATAATTAATAAATAAATAATTGGTGTGGGTGTGTGTAGGATACCCATGGAGATCGTGCACAAGTACCCTACCACCCTGCTTCATTCATTGGAAGGGCTGCACAAGGACGTGGACTGGAACAAGCTGCTGAAGCTGCAGGCTGAGAATGGCTCCTTTCTGTACTCGCCAGCCTCTACTGCATGCGCTCTCATGTACACCAAAGACTCCAAGTGCCTGCAGTACTTGCAAGAGATGCTTACCAAGTTCAACCACGCTGTGCCCAATGTGTACCCGGTGGACTTGTTCGAGCACATGTGGACTGTGGACCGTCTGGAACGCCTCGGCATTTCACGCTATTTCCAGCGCGAAATCTCCGACTGCCTCCAGTACGTGTACAAGTAAGTTCCACATGCCAAGTTCTGAACTCAAGTACATTGGTCACCAAAAGGGTGATATAAAACAGTTCTAAGTGTATGTGACCCACGAAAAACAGAGGTGGGGGTTGGACGAAGATAGTGAGTGCAAGGTTTGTGTAAGTGTGCTTGCAGGGTCAAAGAGTGGAGATTCATTAATTTTCGGGTTTAATTGTGAAATCTCAGGCATTGGAAGAACTACGGCATCGGATGGGCCAGCAACTCCACAGTGCAAGATGTGGACGATACGGCCATGGGGTTCCGGCTGCTGCGAACGCATGGCTTCGACGTCAGCGAGGACTGCTTCCGGCAATTCTACAAGGACGGCCAGTTCTTCTGCTTCGCCGGCCAGTCCGGCCAAGCTGTGACTGGCATGTTCAATCTCAGCCGCGCTGCGCAAACCCTGTTCCCCGGAGAGGCCTGGCTCCACAAGGCCCGCACT
Source organism: Pohlia nutans (assembly GCA_022496805.1). Classification (NCBI taxonomy): domain Eukaryota; kingdom Viridiplantae; phylum Streptophyta; class Bryopsida; order Bryales; family Mniaceae; genus Pohlia; species Pohlia nutans. Next base: position 36,409,240 of record CM040089.1, on the reverse strand, counting down.
TTCACACGCCAGTTCCTCAAAGCCAAGCACGAGACTCACGAATGCTTCGACAAGTGGATCATCACCAAGGATCTTGCAGGCGAGGTAAGCATATATCCAGGACGTTCCTAGCTTGCCAATATGATCACGCTTCTGTCCAACTAACCATTGTTGAATCTCACTAGATGTATATATGGAAGCTCCTGCAACCTGGAACCAAACTGAACCTTGAGCAAATCGATCTGTACTAGTCAGGCTCAAAGTTTCAATTAGCCACCTCAAAATCCATCTTCAGGAGCACTTGAAAATCGAGTTAAAAAGATTTAAAGCTCTAGGCACTTGAAATGTCACATGATTTGTGGTGCTCTGAAATCCGATATCGTAACAAATGGATCTCCACATGCATAACCTCGTCCTCGTTCAAGTGGTGCCCAGATGAATTGGCGTAGTTGTCAACAGTTGCCAGGCTTGAACTGGAACGAGCTCAGATGTTGTATATACCAGTGCTCAGCTAATTTTCAGAGCTATGGGCGCTTAATTTGTGGGTTTAATTCTGAAGGTGGAGTACGCGCTGACGTTCCCCTGGTATGCGAGCCTGCCGCGGCTGGAGCATCGGACCTACCTGGACCAGTACGGGACAGACGACATCTGGATCGGCAAGTCGCTGTACCGGATGGCGGGCGTGACGAACGAGGTGTTCTTGAAGCTGGCGAAGTCGGACTTCAACATGTGCCAGGCGCTGCACAAGAAGGAGCTGGAGCAAGTCATCCGCTGGAACGCGAGCTGCGGGTTCCGCGACCTGGAGTTCGCGCGCCAGAAGTCCGTGGAGTGCTTCTTCGCCGGCGCCGCGACCTTGTTCGAGCCCGATCTGGCGCCCGCGCGCCTCGTGTGGGCGCGCTGCTGCGTGCTCACCACCGTCCTGGACGACTACTTCGACGACGGCAGCGCGCCCCTCCACGAGCTCCGCTCGTTTCTGCAGGCCGTGAAACTATGGGATCCCCGCCTCGTCTCTCACCTTCCTCGCCGCGCGCAGGTCCTCTTCAGTGGGCTCTACACCACCGTCAACGCCATCGCCAACGAGGCTCGCATCGCTCAGAACCGCGACGTCTCTCACCATCTCAGACATTACGTAAGCATCTACAGCCTACGACTCCGGGAAAAATCAGGACCTACCAGCTGTGGCAGTTTCACATCATTGGTTCCAATCCGTACTAGTGTATTTTCCTATGCTCACAAGATTTCTTCGTAGTGTATATTCCAAATCTTTGTAGAGAACTCCTCATCTCGCTCTTTTTATTCTCAACTCTCCATATATACTGTACACCTCAAAAATAGGACTCAACTAATATAGTGTGACATGTGTTGTAGGCTCTACTATGCTAGATAGAGTATTCCATGGGCTCGCCACGTTGTGTAGTGGGTGCATACTACCACCTTGTCATTTCGACTCGGAGATGGCATGCCCGTAGCAGAGCCCATGGAGTACTCTATCTATCTAGCACATACATACATGTATACATGTATGCCTCCAGAAAATCATTACTAGTTAACCCTTTATTGGCTTCCTGTTAGTACATATTATCCGCAAGATTTCAGTGACAATCAAATACCGGTATATTGTTTTATGCTAAGCTAGTGGAATGTATGTATGTGTGCAGTGGGACAGATGGATCACGTCGTGTATGACAGAAGCGGAATGGGCAGAGTCCGGCTACGTCCCCACGTTCGACGAGTACATGGACGTCGCGAACGTGTCCATCGCCCTGGAACCCATTGTGCAATCCACGCTGTTCTTTGCGGGCCACGCGCTGGACGAGGCGGTGCTCGCCAGCCATGACTACCACAACGTCATGCACCTCGTCAATCACATCGGCCGCATCCTCAACGACATCCAAGGAATGAAGGTAGTCAATTCATCCTCTTCTCTTCCAGGTTCACACTCCAATCAGTGATTGCTGAATCATATAATTGCCTTAACCTTAACTTCATAGTTCCCATACGGCGTGTTAATTTCAGGTGCCAAAATTGTGTCCAGAGCTCTAGATCTGAGGTTTCAATCAGGCAACTCAAATCAACCACTTCACAAATACGAGCCTGTTCTATGAATCACAAAGCTAGTACACGTTGTCTTAACCTTAACAGTTCATACTTCCCATATAGCGTACAGTTTCAGGGTGCCAAATTTGTGTCTGAGAGCCTGAGGTTTCAGTCAGGCAACCCAAATCCACCATTTCAACAAATATGACAGTCCACTAACATCAAACCAACATTATGTCACCAAGATTTATGTTGTAAACACTAACATGACGTTTACATGAATCTAATCATTGCCTATCAACCTAACCTTAAGAAAAGTCTTTTATTGTCAATTTACTGCGGGACCTTTGTCATGAATCTCTCACCTTGGCGTGTTTCGAAATTTTGACACAATTCAAGTGCGCAAAACTTTCAAGAAGTGTTCATGAGCTCGGACTAGTGTAGAGTTGAGGTTCAAAGTGTCAATGGATTTCTGCGATGTTAACGATTGGCAGCCATTGACGTACGTACGTCGCGTTAATTGTGCAGAGAGAAACAAGCCAAGGGAAGAAGTCGAGCGTGCAGATCTTCATGTTGGAGCACCCGGAAGAAGTAAGGTCCGAGGCAGAGGCCATTGCTCACCTGCAAGAATCCGTTGACAACACCATGCAGCAGCTCGCGTACGAGGTGCTGCGCGTGACAGCCGTGCCGTCGCCGTGCAAGAGAATTCACTTCAACATGGCCAAGATCATGCACGCGTTTTACAAGGACAGCGATGGCTTCTCCTCCGCCACGGCCATGTCAGGGCTTGTGAAGAAGGTGCTGTTTGAGCCAGTGCCGGAATAATAGATTAAACAATAATTATTTATTGATTCAACGCTCCTGAAGATGTCACTTCTTTAGTGTTAGCCTGTCTATAGATTACACTTTGTGCATACCCACTTGCTTGGGGATTCACACATCATCTCTCCTCGCTCAGCTCGTAGTATAGCTGTAATAGCACAACGAAATTATTTATTTCTGCAAACAGTGAGACCTCCAGTTCAGTCAACGTTGCATTGTTCCAGTACATATATATATATATAGACAGTACGTGCGACTGAACCAGGCTGTGTCTGTTTATTTGTACATGGTCACTCTCACAATATTGTAATTGCAATAATAGCCTCATATTTCTTGCTAAAATGGAGTAAAATTCGGTGGCCAGACTCTCAGATCTGTAAGACCAAATATGTCCACTAAGCATTAATTTGAGGGTCATTTTTAACTTAAAGGAATGTTAAACTTGAAGTATCCCAACAACACCCGGTCTCTAAGGGCCGCTTCACACTATGGCCAAAGGTCGAGAGGCCGTCGGTTTCCACCAATCAAATTGCAAGAAACCATGGTTTCGGCTTTCGACCCTTCACACTAGAGGCCAAAGTCCAAAGGCCGTGGACCTTCAAAATGCTTACATGGCAACACTTTTTGACCAAGGTGACGGCCTCTCGAGAGGAAGTTTGGGTCCTACATTTTGCAAGACCCGTCACTATGGTCGAGAGGCCGTCGATTTCTTTTCATAAAAAATGAAACTATATTTATTGGCTATTTTCAGTAGATTTCTTTGGACTCTCAACAAAGTTTGGACTCTCAATCCCATGGCCTCTCGACTTGGACGGCCATAGTGTGAAGCGGCCCTAAATCCCCTTGTGGTCTTGAATGCGGGCACTATTCATCCACTCCTACTTTTTTCTGGAATTTCCATTTTGGGCACCTTCGGTGCTTTTTTTGGAATTTTTTTTTTGGTAATTGGTAATTTGGGGCCTACGTTCCTAAATTACCCTAGGGGGACCTACTTGGGAATAAAAAACCATTGGAGGAGGGGGTTGTTTTTTAAAGTGGGGCCTGAACCGGACAAAAATAGGGGGCACTTCATTCATTCAAGACCACCGGGGGTTCTAGAGAAATCCCAACAACACTCCTTCTGCAAACACCAAGGGAACTTATTAACCTCTAAAGGACCAAGAGTCCTAACTAGGACATTTAGAGAACCGGGTAGGTTCCGGTGAACACAATTTTTAATCGAATTTTGAAGGAAATTTAATAGTGGATTCCCCAATGTGCCACGAAAATGGGGATTTTTTTTTTTGAATTCCGACACCGTATGTGGAAGTTATGAGGGGAAATGTGTTTTTTTCGGGAGAAAGGGCAGTCGGGTAGTAGAGAAATAGTTGAATTTTGCAGGGGGGGGGGGGGGGGGGGGGTGCGCAACAAGATGGGCGGAGTGTGGAAAATGGGGTGGACTATGGGGGGCAGAAGACCACCCCATTTTCCAAACTCATTTAAAAAAATTTAAAATTATATATTTTTAAATTTTTTTGTATTAATTTTTTATAAATTTTTTATAAATTTTTTGACAAAATATTATTATTTATAATTAAAAATTATTATTTATAATTAAAATTTGTTATTTATAATTGAAAGTTCAATTTTATAATTAAAAAATATTATTTAAAAAAATAAAAATGTTCAATGAAGGACTGCCACGTGGCAGTCCACCTTGAGAGTTAGTGAGGTCATGAACATTGGAATGGGTTGGGTGAAGTGGCAATTCGATTCCCTTCCTCCACCCTTTATTTCCCCCCTAACCCCCAAAATTCTTAGAAAATATGCTACATGTCTTCTAAAACTCGGAGATGTTTTTATTTTATTTATTTTAAATCGCCATTCTATAGAGGGTGGAATGTACTTATGTTTCACCGCTCAGATTTGTATTTTAAATAAAGAAAGTCGAAAATATTGCAATTCCAAAAACAAAGAGTCTTTTCTGAACTTTTAAACCCCCAACAAGTGCAGGGTGTTCTTCAACATCCTAAACATCTCCAAATGCAACGAAAATTGGTAAACAACTAAGTAACATCATATAGAATGTGAAAGTCAAGTGCGACAGGTTTCGGTAGTGAGGTTTTTTTGATGTAGCCATAGTCAAACGCATCTGAAATTTTCGGGCATGTGCTTTTTTGGGGTGTTTTTTTCCATCAAATGCTATTATCTCGCAATCTGTGCAGTCGAAATGAACAAAATTTGTTTTGTATGTTTTTCAAGTAGTTTAGGACAAGATCTTACAGTTAGAAGGTAAAAAATAACATTTTTTTGGAATTTTTGCATGGGGGAGTAAAAATGGCAGCATTGGAGTGTTTTTGGAGGAAAAACACTCCAGTCCTTTAGAGGTTAAAAGAAGATTTTATGAAAAGAATTTAATGGCCTTGAAGCATGGGATGGTGAATAGTCTTCAAGCTCATTATCTAATTATTGATTGAGCAAAGATGCTTGCTTGGTGTGAGTAATTTGCTTGCACCAAAGCTGAATTACCTCACTAAAGTTTGGACTACTTTATGGATTTGCTTGATGTGAGTAATTTATAATCCTCACTTTGATGGCAAGTCACAAAATCAAACAAAATAGTTGCATAATGGAAACTTTTAATAGAGTCTATGTGGATTCCCATTCCAAATCTGAGGTGTTGTGACCCAAAATACAACAAAATATTATGTACCTACACAAAACTCTGCTTGCCACCATGTCACAACTTCACTACACATGGTTTTAATAATAAAATAATAAAATGACCATAATATGCTCTCATTTACTTCAGCCAAGGTTGCAAGAAAATGAAATCAAGTAGACAAATCTAATTTCATTTGTACGTTGTTGGAAATGAAGACCTATGAAAAGATTTGAAAACCACTATATAAGTAGAGGATATTATTTGCATTATTTTAAACATTTTAACATATCATTATGTATACATGTATGAGGGCATTTTTTTTTCATTTTTCAGGAAGTGCCAAAGTAGTGATATAAAAATGTTATAGCGATGCTCTATATTTCAACATTCATCCATATATTGGATAGAAGATATCACATATCCATAATATTGTATTATTCTCATCCACAATCTGGAGATTTCATCCAAGATATTATTATAATTTCAGGCTTTCTAGTAAAAAACGTCATTGTTTAATCATATATTTTTTCTGGTGCAATTTGGCTATGTTTTGCCCCATAAAAATGCTCTGGTGAGTGTGCTTTTTGGAAGATGTATAGAGCTATGGAGAGATCTTTGAGTACATAACATTCTAGGGTAGTGTTGATCACCCATCTTTTTCACCATAGCTACATTGTAGTTTCATAGTAGTTGGTTGAGTACTAATCCATCTTTTTCCTCTTTTTAGAAACAACAAGACACTTTTTTCCGTTGAAAGAAGGAAACATTACAATGAACCAAGAGCATGAGGCCCAGGTGAAAGAATTTTTTGAGTACTAATCCTTTCATTCAGGAACTCAAATATGTAAGAGGATCTTAAATATCTTGATTCTTTGACTTGACAAACGGACCCAAGGTGTTACCAACTCCTTTTCTAAAATGTTATGAACAAAAGCAAAATCTCTTGAAATCAAATATTTATCACTATGAATTTCTTATGCAATCGGACAAAGTAGGAAGTAACAGACCACTATTGAAGGGACGATAAACAACCCCATTTCCATTCAAAGATCAAAGGTAGTAGATATTTAGACCAAATCATGCTTACACCAAGTGCACGAAAAGACAGGATGAGGTCTCTAACAAGTTTTAGTATCCTCTATATACACATCCCGAATTCAAGCCTAGGAAAGTTTCACATCAAAATACTACAGTGAAGTCCCGATCATAATATCTATTATATAACACACAGTGGTGCACGCACGCACGCTCGCTCTCCACAACGTAACAATTCTGCAGTGGGAACGGTCCTATAATATTCTAAGACATGAGGATCGTCTCGGACACCAATTGTTGCATGGGATCACCAGCAAAGAGGTCAAGTTTGTCGGCATAGCTGTCCTCTTTTTTGGCAGTCTGTTTGAAGAGCTCCTGCAAGGCCACGGGGTTCACGTAAGGCAAGGTCCCATTCCAGATGGCCTCTGCAAATTGCTGGTGCACCATCTCCGAAGGATGGTAGGGATCCCACCACACATACGCATTGGCATGGCTGCAATGCTCACAACCTGGTTTCGCGGGGTGGGCCTCGTGCACTCCACAGCGGCCTTCACACGGCCCAGCTCCGCAGCACGGCTCATCTCCACTCCTGTAACCTAAAATGCATTACACCAAGAGACTCGGGGAAGTCAGTGTAAATTTTGGTATACATGAGCAAACAAAGGGAATTTAATGGGGGGCTATGAAATAATTGGAATATTATACTATTTATAGTATAATTAGGGTATATTCATGATATATTCTAAGAATACTCTCAAATTGGTTAAAATACACCCTATATTACTTCTAAAAATTTATAAATTTTATCTAAAATGAATTAAAAACACCCTATATTTGCTCTCTCATGGTTATCTAAATTTTTGACAGTGACTTCCCTGGGCCAAGAGAAAAAAACACAATGAATAAAAAACGAGCAACAACAGATGTACAGTACATCTCTCACATCTAATAGTACGTGACAATGAGAAAGTACTCGCCTTTGTTGTCCCATGCCATTTAACGTATCTACTTTATACATAGACTACAAAATTTTCAATCTTTAGCATTTTTGTTTCACAAGTCTCTGGATTTACCATCTTTTTTGACGTTAAAATCTTCTCATGAGTAACTCTCTCCCTCCTTGGAGTTCCTATCTCTCACTTTTGGCTGTTGTGTGCACTTGCAATTATACTGAAGAGAAAATACTGAATCTAATAGCAGATGATGTCTCACATCTAATAGTAACAATGAGAAAGTACTTGTCTTTGTTGTCCCTTGCCATTTAACGTATCTACTTGTACATAGACAATTTTCAATCTTTAGCCTTAGACTAAAGATTGTTGCATAAGTCTCTGGATCTACCAGCTTTTTCATATTAAAACCTTCTAATGAATAACTCTCTTTCCCCCTGGACTTTAGTATCTCTCTTCTCGCTGTTGTTGCTACGTTCAGGTAGTGAACCTTTTCTCATGGGAGACTGACTTAAATAGGCAATAAGTGAAGTAAATGTTATTGAATCTAAGTGAATATGACAATGTCCAACAGTTGAAGAGTCAAAAGCCAGCCTACCCATGATTCTACTCACCCTATGAGGAAAATTTTGGAAATTCGTAATTTATTCATAAAATATCCAAATAAGACGTATTCAAACTAACCGTAATGGGAAGGATTTTGCAGCCTCTCCGAGAGGAATTGATAGAAATGAGCTTGGACGATTGTCAGCCGCGGCAAGAACTGCTCCATTTGGCTGAGACCTACTTTCATGGCCTCATTGTGTGCAGCTGCCATAGCTGAAACGGGCGCTGAGCAGCTGCCATTTGCCAAAGGCCGGAGAGCAGGGATGCAGCCCATGGGCCCCAGGCCAAATACCACAATCTTTCTGGCCCCAGAGCTGTACAACACCTGCAAACGGTCCCAAAACAATTCACCAAGGATTTAAAACTACCAATTGGGTCGATCATATTGTGAAAATTGCAATTCAGATGGGTCCAAATCTTCTATCGCCAGAATCAGTGAATATATGCACGTGTTGGTCACAATTTTTTTTTTAAATTGGGCGAAAAAACAGTCCTCATATGATCACTCAAAAAATTATGAGGCCCTTTCGGAGTTAAGGTTACCATTCTACAGCGTTCAAATATAGGGTCGACAGAGTCTCAAAGTGGTTTAATCATTTCAATGTACTGGGAGAACCAGCAGCTAGTTATAAATGAGCCGATTCATTTCTCAAATAGCCGATTCAAAGTGACAACTTTAGCTGATCAATATTTCAGAAAATACAAGAAACTAGGACCAAAACATCTCAAGGAACAAACGATTAATAATAGAAAACTTTGGATATTGGCTGATTTCACTTAATTTCTCCCTGGATGTGCACTGCATCATCATTTGACAAACGGTGGGATTACCTTGACGCTTTCTAGAATGCCTGTGACGATGCTATGGACAAACTGCTCCGGAGTGTATTTCTCCTGTTGCGAAGGGTTTCCGAAGTAGCCCCCCAGGTAGTCATTGCTGCCAATGCTGATGATGTAAACGGCCTCAGAAAATTTCTCCTCAGCATACGCTTGTCCATGCTTCTCTGTCACGACCGCCCTGTGGTGCAGAAATTGGTAAAGCTGCTTCTGCAAGTCCATCACCTGGTGGTACACACGAGCAAGCAAACAAGTATGGTTCATGTTCAACTAACCCCAGGTCTCCATTACCCCGCAAGGAAATGACCACATTATATTATAATAGACCAAGGTTTTAAAATGACCAATTCGATTGAAAAATGGGGCCAAATTTTATATCACAAGAATCGGCAAAGAACATTGCATGTGTTGATCGAAAAAGAAAGTCCCTGCTCAAACGTGTTAAAGAAAAAACATGAGACCCAATTTGGGCTGAAGACGTGTACCAAGCCTTGATTGGTGTCCACCAAGACACCTGCTCCTCCTGAGCCAAAATTAGCGCCATGGGAGTGATCCGCATTTGGTTCCAGGTATGGCGAAATGAAGGGCTTTCTTGCATACTCAGCTGCAAAACCCAAAGCGATGAGCAAAGAGATCTGTCGCATGAATTAACAAGGGAAGAGGAGTTCCGTGAAGGTATTGAAAGCTCACCGATGAAGTCCACAATGACGCGGCCGTTGGAGAATCGCCCTGTTGGCGTGTGAAAGAAATCTTGCCCATACGGTGGGAAGTTGGCCCTGAAATTTTGTGTTGTGTTGATGTAGTTGTTGGTCCCACAATCCACAGTGGAGTCCCCGAAAACATAAAGAGCTGGCACAGATGATGATGATGATGATGATGATGCTGCGTTGGCTCTGGCAACCAGGAGAACAATTGTCACAAGTGCCGATGAGAGCCAACTGATGCTCGCCATGAAAGCGTTTCTCTGGGTCATGGCAAATTCAAACAGCCAATCGTTGATCGAAGCACCCGAACTGCACAGAATTTACTTTCGATGAAACCTATGCACTTACAAAACCTTCCTGAAGAGCTTCATACGCACACATACTTTGATAGCTCAAATGCACACTGTACCTTTCGATCATCACATAACTGCAAATTAATACTCTGTAACTAACTGTATGAGTGATGGTTTCTTGAGAAAGAAATTAAAGTGTTCAACCAAAGCCTAACTCTGATTATCGCAAGCCGTTCTACAAAAACCCTAGCTTCTGTCCATGGTCGTTCAAAGAACCTCGTCAGTTTCTTGCCAACTTCATTCGATGTATCAAGAAACTACAGCTAGCTAGCGGCAAGAAGAATCAACAACATAAAAGATAGAATGAAATCGGCTGCATCCTCACCTCGACCAACACGTACCGACAGGCAACAAAACAATGGACAACAAGATCGCGAATTTAAAACCCAGCTGATCAAACATGTGTGCGAGACCAGACATGAAACCCTGAAGCTCTCACTGTAAGTACTTGCAGAACTGAGATAGACAAGGCTCCTATGCATGCATATTCAAATCACTGCCAATGTACTGTACGTATCATCTCTCCAGGAGTTATTAGTTAGTTCCTATGCTCTTGATGATACACTCCACCCCTCACTCCCCCAGTAAAAGTCATACGACTACTAAATTCACTTACTCTACTCTACGACAGAGGTTTTGTCCCCTAGCAAATACATTGTAGAATTGATTAAGAACTTATTCAAATTTTCTCTCAATCTCTGTACAAGTAGATGTAGTTTCTGTCAATGCAAAGCCTCCTCTCTTTCGATCCAAATCCAACAAACCAAGCAGCTTGCCAGGAGAACAACTCTGTCCCAATTGTACAGCTTCGGTCCAGAACCGGTTGGGCACACGTGGGCACAGATAGCTACCCCTCTCAATGCTCTACACAACGATTGTGTGCACTCCACTACATAAGAAAAAAGCGTGTCTTTTCTTTTTGGCTTTTCTTCTTTCCCCCTCTTGTTACATGTTCAATTGAGAATTGCCAATCAGTATCACTTCAATCCATTTGTGGGGATGCACTAATAAAAGCCCATTGCTGTAGTAATTCTCAACCACCCGCAGCAAACACACTTTTAGGTCGAAGTGGTCACTTTTTGAGCTAAAAGAACTGAACCAAAACTTGCATACACTACTGACGAATTCAAGCCTTACAACTGACCCAAATTTCAATCATCATTCATTGTGCCATTGCAACAACGATCAAACACGAGCTCACCGTAGAATTACTAGGTGTTCAGTTCGAGAGTGTTTCGGTAAGATGCAAGCCATAGCGGCGTTGCCGGCCTCATTGCAGTTGGGCTATGGCTATGGCTATGGCCATTGCAGGAGAAAAGCAATGTTGCCGAGTTTGGGATTACTCAGCATGGGTAGAGGAGGGAGACGACTCGTGGTCAGGAGCCAGCAACCCGATGTGGAGAAGAAGGAAGTGAGCAGCTTCGACATGCCGAAACGAATTGCAGTGGAAGCCATTGATGAAGGGCGGCGAGTGGAGCGCATGTTCTCCAATTTGAACGAGGTTTCGCTCAAGCATGAGCCCGGTAAGCTCTCACATTCTTGAGCAGCTGTTGTGAGAATTCACTCTTCTATGGAAACCCAAAACAAAACAAAAAACAAAAGAAACATAAAATACACACTCACTGTAGGGTCCAAGATTGTTGATGCTGCTCCAAAAACCCTAGTGTAGATTTGTTTTGCGCAAGAATGTCATGAATCTGCTGTGCTTATTCATTTGGCGGATGCGAGTTGGTTGATGGACAGGAAGTTTGGTGAGTGCGGTGCTTCTGATAGCGGGCACCACGGTTGGAGCTGGCATTTTGGCCATTCCGTCTGTCACTCAAGAGTCCGGGTTCCTGGCTTCCTCCGTTGCTTGTATCGCTTGCTGGCTTTACATGGTACGCTGTCATTTCTTCGCCTCTTCTACAATTTACACAAGTCCTCCCTTTAGAAAATTCAAGCTCTTTCTTTCATTTGCTTCAACACACGCAAGACATCCTTACATCGGAGACGTCTAAGACCCCAATAATGTTGAAGCTCAATTCCCACAAGGTTCTAAAATTATGGGAAAAAGAGCAACCATGATTTGGATGATGTGGAAAGCAACCCTGGTTGGGCTGAATTTGAAGGTCATTTCTACTCATCTACAACTCTTCAGAAATAAACTTCATTCTACAAGCTTGTAGTGACACACTTGAAGTGAAAGGCATTGATCGTCATAAAGGGAGAACGCGAAGAACACAAAGTTGATAAAAGTGCTCATGAGGTTTGAGAATGATGTGAAAAGGGCAACCATGGCATTTGGTGCCTGGAAAAGCAACCTGATCAGATTTGGCAGAACTTGAAGATGCTGCTTCAAGGGCTTGAGTAAGAATCAACTTATGGACTGACTCATAACAACTAAGGCTGTTGTGGAACAGAACAGGTCGGATCAGGGTTACTTGTAGCAGAGGTCAATGTCAACACCATGTGCGAACTCGGATCAGGGGGAGTCTCTCTCGTAAGCTACTCACCTTCACATTCTGAGTAGAGTTTTGGCACAAGAACACGAATTCAACACAAAAATTACACACTCACTCTCTCTTTCTGTCTGATTGAAATGGGTGCATAGGTTTCCATGGCAGAGCGCACGCTGGGCGCTGCGGGAGTGCGAGTAGCCTGGTAAGGTGGGCAACCGTCGTGCCCAACTTTCTTCCACCATCAATCTTTCAACCCTAAGAGCATGCACACCCTTCTCCCTTCAATTCGCCCCACTGCAAAATAACCACATCCAAGATTTGGTATTAGAAGCTATCATCACCACACCTTTGAACCGCTATAATCACCCTCTATATAGTGCGTGAACCAATCACAATCACTTTACATGGGTAATTGTAATTGTCCATCAATCTAGGATACTGAGCCCTTCCTTGAATTAATTAGCTATCGAGCGAGGGACTATAGAAGCATCACTATATGTGGCCCAAAAGGTGTGGCTCTCTCACCTGCCCTGCAAAAACAGCATTAAAATGCAAGGATATTACATCCAATTTCCACAGTCAAGGGTGGATACAGGTTAGGATGCGCATGCTCTAACTCCTGCAAGCGATCTCAGAATTGGTAACAATTGTGCGTTTTGGGGTGGATCACAGTGGTGCTTATCTATTCATCCACTACGCATTGCTCGTGGCATACATCGCTCGCTCCGCCGACATTGTCACTAATGCTGTTGGCTCTCCTCCGTAAGTCCTCTTCATTTGGCCTCCGAGACACGATCTTAGTTCCCTGTGTAACACGGTTTTGCATGCTACTAGATGTACACTACTACATGATGAAAAATTACCTTGTTGGCACAGAATCTTGCTAAATCTTGATAAGTGTATGGCTTGGATGGTCAACTACTTGGGAACTACATGGAACTCAGGGACCAGATCTTCTAATTCCTAAATTTTCTGTTCCTGGTCCCATTTCGTAACCCTTGCATCATGTACTTATTTGTGATGGTCAATGCAGGTGGCTCAGTGCAGCTCTGTTCACAGGCAGCCTCGGAGGATTGTGCTACTTCGGGAGGTGAATGTTGCTCTTTCTTTGCAGTTCCTCTTTTTCTGTCACAGCCATGGATTCTTTCGGTACTGCCAATTAGTGACACCAAAGATTTAGTACTTGTGAGACACCAAATATTAATATGGATAGAGGATAATACTGGGTTTTTTTGTAAAATGATTAGATCTTAAGCAGGACAGCTTGCACGGCCTAGCAACCATTTTAGCCTTACCACAAACCCTACATGCTCCGCTCCATAGGGTTTTATGATTTATGAGTGTCTTTGACGAGCACTCTGAAGCCGAGATCACGGGTCTTGCGTCTTCAAAGCATCAGGCCTGGAGGAAGAAACTCTATAGTATGCTAGGTTTCCTCTTCCGGGTCCTCTACAGTACAGTACAGTACAAACTAGCCCAGTTTAACCCTTAAAGGACCAAGAAACCCAAATTGGGCTTCATGTTTTTTTAGCAGTTTTGAGTAGATCTTATGTGGATTTCGTTTTGTTCAAATTTATTTATTTATTGACCAACACATGCAATGTTCTTCACTGATTTTAGTAATGTAAAATTTGGTCTCATCTAAATTATATTTTTCACAATATGATCAATTGAATTTGACATTTTGAAACCATGAATCTTGGTCCTTTAGGGATTAAGTATTTGAGAGAACTCACTCCTGACTTTATGATTGTCACTTCTGTTTGTGTGGACACAGCCAGCGAGTGATTGGGGTAGTCAATGGAGGCCTGGTGGTTGGCATCCTCGGCAGCTTCGGCCTACTTGTGGTAATAATAATAAACTCATCCCATCATGATTTTATTTTTTTCTGCTGCAGCTTTCAGGTTGTGTTGGTTTTCAATCCTCCTTCGACGAGATGTTCATGATGCTCTTTGGAAACAGGCCGTTGGATCAACAGGGCTGGACTTTCACTCATTGCTCCGAGCCAACTGGGAAGCCGTCCCGCATAGCATTCCAGTCATTGCCTTAGCTTTCGTTTACCAGGTATGGCTCAAACCGTTCAAAAAATTCAAATCTCTTATTCGTTGGAGCGAGCATATGACGGTTTCAACATCACCACATTGCAGTTGGAAAAGGAAAGAGGAGGGTCTAGAGTCATAACCCAAGATCTGACGTGAACTCCTGATTTAGTCTGGAGGAGAGGGTTATGTTGGATAAATGTTTTGGGTTTCCTGGTTATCTAGTACTTACTCAAGGTTAGTTTTTTGCATGCAGAATGTTGTTCCTGTTGTGACAACGAGCTTGGAAGGAGACCTACCTAGAATCAGGTATCATTTGTGTGTTTTTTCCCAGATGGCTTCACCTCAGTAGCTATTCTTTGCAACAAATTAAACAAGCGTGTCGGGGATGCTCCAGTGAGAATTCTTTTGTGGTTTTCTGGAACAGGACTGCTGTGGTACTGGGAACCGGCATTCCACTGGCGTTGTTTCTGATCTGGAACGCAGTCATTCTGGGCACCTCGTCGTCCCTAGTGGATGCCTCCGGCGCTGTGCAAGCCATTTCGGATCCCTTGCTGAGACTCCGATCTGCCAGCGGCATTGTCGGCGTAAGTCTCATTATACAACTCCAACATGGTTTTTACAACTTCGCCAGAACATCAGATCTAATTTCCTTGCTTGTCAAAGACCCTTTGAAAAGCTTTAACTTTCTCCCAGTTCCTGGAACAGCAGAGAATAAATAAGCAAAGACTTGCCATGGTGTGAATATATATATATATATATATATATATATATATATATATATATGAACACGCCTTTGATGCAGATTATGTCCACAGACAGATTACTGGGACGACTCAATTTGCATCAAAAGCTCATAACTCGTCTGTGATGGACGAAAAGAGAGAAATGATGGACAGAATTGGTTGACTTTGGATAGTGATAGTTACGATGGATTCTGGCATATAATAGAGTGCAGAAACCTCTTGTTGATGCAGACTATGACTTCGAGAGATTGTGCCATGTGGATCTTGTTTGTTTTGTTCGTTCTAGTGCAACATGGAGTAAACTTAGGAATGGAGGGGGGAGGATTTCAGCATTATTATTCACAACCTTTGTGCAAATTATTCGTAAGCTTGCATCTTAATTCTTATTCACAATTAGGCTTTGTATTATGATTTACCAGCCAACTGTGGAGGTGTTCTCCTTCCTCGCTGTGGCCACCTCCTTCATTGGCTTCGTCCTTGGTCTCTCCGACTTCCTCTACGACTGTAAGCTCTCCATTTCCGAAGCCATTGTCATCTCTACTGTTTGGTTGTATTATGTACTCTTTGAGTAATGCTGTTTTTTCTAATTCTTATCTGGTTGTTCTAATTCTTATCTGGTTGGTTCAGTGCTCAAGCTGCCTGGGGGAGGCCGCCGATCACCAATCCCATACCTCATCACACTCGTTCCACCATTCTTTCTGTCGCTGACATCGCCGGAGATTTTCTACCAAGCTTTGGACTTCGCAGGCACGTACGGAGGTAAGACTTCTACACTAACATCCAGCGTTCTTTCAATGCAGCAAAGTGACCACACACATTGACAAAGGAGAAATTTTGTTTGTTTTTATCCAGCTGGGTTTTGTTTTTGGAGCTTCTCATTAAAAATTTGTAAGAATCCAACCCATTACTGAAGAACTTCACATTCTTGAGCTTAGGTCCCTTCCCTAAAGGAAAAATCTTGAATTGAAGATTTACTATCCTACTTTGGAGGCATAATTTTTATTGTTGGAGAATGATGGCTCTACAGTAGCACTGTAAAAAAGAGACCAAGTCCAAAGCCATTCAAGAATGTTAGGGCCACTTTACACTTAGGAGTCGTACCCGTCGTTCTTGGGCCCAATGCAAAAAAAAAAAAGTCCATATTAGCCTTAGGCCTGGCCTCAAGCACTCAATATAATAAGATTACAGTTTTTAATGAAATGTGCACTCGGGCCCAAGGTCAAAGTTTGGGATTCCATATTTGGTGGACCCAATGAATTGAGTTAGGCCCGTGTAAGAGCTTGTCGGTTTTAATGTAAAAAATGTTTTGGTTGCATTGGGCTCAACTCCTAGTGTAAAGGGGTTGGGCCCAAAGAATGACTTTCGACCAATGAGAAACAAGGATTTCAGTCCATTTGCACATCAATTTGGGCCCGACTCCTAGCGTAAAGCGGCCCTTATGAACTTGAATTTCAGCCCAGTGTTCGTTACATATTCTATAGCCAATGAAGCAGTGCACCTTTTCCATAAGGTTCTTTAGCTCTTCTCTACAACACCTCAAAATCTTGTCACTATTCCAGAATCACTGTAGCAGATCACCAAATCATGGCAAGTCCACATCATCTTTTGCTAAAGAAGTTGGGTGGTGAGACAATGTTGAAGCATCTACAGTGCTACTGTTGAAAAGGGTGGACTCCACTAATTGCTAAAGAACTTTATGCCCTCCCCCCAATGAAATGATGGGGAATATACCTCATCATCTCGTCAGCTCCATCATTAGCTAAGGGGGCACATGTTAGAGGCAGGGAGAACTCCAAGGATGAAGCTAGATGAAACCCCAAGGCAGCCCCTGCAAGAGCCACTGAATGTTATGTCTATTTACAAATATGCTAAGATATTGCATTGACAAAGTAATGTTCATGCTTGGTTCTACAACCACTCATGTGCAACCATGTGCATTTATAGTTCCATAAAATATATATATATATATATACACCTCCCACCTCCCTCTCATTCTTCCATTTTGGAAAGAATGGAAGAATGGGCATTCACTAGTAGAAAAGGTGGCGCTTCTCAGGGAGATGCCCAGGCAAATCCACTGTGCATACGTGGAATTGAGCACCACATGCCTAGGCAACTCCCTTGGCAATGCCACCTTTTCTACTAGTGATTATGCATACCCAAGAGCAAGGTAGCTTGCTTCCAAATAGTCACACTAGCACCAGTTTAACTGGTAACAGAACCTCAAGTAGACAAAATGGCAAAATGACTAGGTAAAAAGAAATATAATTGAAAAAGAATGAAGAAAAGTTTCTAAAGAAATCGTAATTTCTTAATTGTAGAAGATTGCGTTATGAAATTTAATACAATAGGTGCTAGGTTGACACAAATGAATGTGACAAGCAGCCCTTTTTGCACCCAAAATCATCTAAAGACTGTGATTGATCATCCAAAAATTGGCCATAAATCACAAAATAAAATGACTGTGATTGAAGGTTTCGTTCCAGTGGGATATATATCAACCATTCTTTATTTTGTTCAAAGTATTGTTATTGGGCATTGTACGTGACCTATTTGCATCCTTTTCTAACTGCTGTGGCTATCAAAGCAAGTGTTACCTTAACCCCTAAAGGACCAAGGATTCATGGTTTTAAAATGAAAAATTCAATTGACAATATTGTTAAAAATATAATTATGATGGGACCAAATTTTATATCACTGGAATTAGTGCAGAACATTGCATGTGTTGGTTAAAAAACAAATAAATTTAAATTAAAGGAAGTCCACATAGGACCTGCTCAACAATGCTAAAAGAAACATAAGGCACAATTGGGGCTTCTTGGTCCTTTTGGGGTTAAACAATTAATTAGTGGAGAGGTTGGGAAGGGACTTTTGCAATGGGGCAATGCTTTTGCGAGCAATAAGATCTGATCTTCACTGATTTTCTCAAGGCTTGGAAAAACAAATTTGCAGAGTATGTAATTTTAATATGCATGTTTGTGTGCTTTGGTTTTTGCTGTGCAGTGCTGGTTCTGTTTGGAATCCTGCCAGCAGCGATGGCGTGGTCAGAGCGGTACTCGGGCACCTGCCTTCCTCCAGCTACCAAGCCCATTGTCCCGGGTGGGCGTGTCACTTTGGCCATGTTCATGGGCGCTGCAGGTTATGTCATCACGTCCGAGGCCGCCTCCAAGCTCTTGCCCTAGCTCTACATTCATTGATTGTGAATTCTCAATTTTTTTTCTAAACTATTCCAACTCTTATAAAATCGAAGTACACTAAAATGTGATTTAGCGTCCGGGACACTGTTTCTCAACATAGACACTATTTGACTTTTTGAAGATAGTAGAGTCATCTGTAAAGTCGAGCAAAAATTTCCACAAGAGGAAAGACAAGGCAGAATTGGTATTCTTGCTTGAAAAGCGACGAAAACGAGTTTTGGCTCCTATTTTTCGACCAATCACAATGCTCTGCGTTGTCAGAGAGATTCGAACCTTGTACCTCACCGAAGCAAGAGAAGCTCCCCCATAGCACACTTGAGTTCTCACAACAAAATCTCTATGCCCCCACACCGGCCACCAAAGCACACTGTTTGGCTCCTTGTGACAGTGAGTATCAGGGATTTCTATATAAACCTTGAAAACACAAGGCAGCAAACGGGGTACCCTGTGTTGACTTTACGGATAACTCAAGTGTCCTATAAAAAAAATAACTTTTTTATTGTAAAATTTAAAATGATCAAAACTTTAAGAAAACCTTTTAAATGTACTAGAGTTATCCGTAAAGTTGAGCTAAAAATTCCACAAGAGGAAAGACAAGACAAAACTGGTTTTTTTAGCTCAAAGGCGGTGAAAACAAGTTTCAGCTCCTTTTCTTTCAACCAATCAAAACTCTACGTTGTCAGAGATATTCGAACCTTGAACCTTCTCCATGCTAGAGAAGAAACCCTCACTAGCGTTTCCATGGTAGAATCTATGTGTTCGCTCACACCAACCACATGCTCTCCCAAGCGGTGAGAGCATGTGGTTGAATTAAGCAAGCCGGCTTGGCTCCTTGTGCCTGACACAACTTTCGGAGCAGTGATTTTTAAATGAAGAAGGAAAACACATGCTTGGAGACCGGCAACCCCCTCAATCCTTCACGGATAACTCTAGTGTTCCAATGACGAACGACAACTTTATAGTAAACATGGCATTCTCATCATCTAAAAAAAACATGGCGCTCTCAGTGGAAGTGGGAATAACAAGTACCAAACTCCTAATCTCCTATGTACTATAGGGACACTATTTCTCCTCACCTTTGAAAAAAGTGTGGTAAAAGACATCAATTCTTGTTGAACACTAAATTATAATTTCAGTGTAGAGATTCAAAATGGTATAAGATGAAAACACTCGAAATTGTCCTTGCATCCATTCTTCACCCACAGATTTGCTTTCAAACATGTCCCCATGAAGTACATTGAAACAATTGTCATACTTTATTGTCATTGATTGAAGTTTAGATTTTATGGGCATGACAAGTCTATGGAATAATTTTAGTGGTGTAATTGGCAACTTCCACTTTGAAAATTTATAGCAATTGCGTGCCTTATCCAAAAATCCTACACGTTTTTTCATTTTCTTAAAATCATCATTTACAATTGTTAATATTAAAAACTTTTTACTGTTGAAAAGTATCTACAACTATGTTGTCTATTCATAAATTAATGAGTTTGAATCTAATAATAGTTTTTTAAATTGTGTGAACTGAATATTTCTATTTATAAACCCCAAATCTTAATTTAGACTCCTTTTCTCATCTAAATTTAAGAAACTGAACATAAATAGAAGTAGGAGGTTAGTTTTCAATGTCCTTTATAATGATGAAAAAATTCATTAACTAATTCAATTTGGGAAAAAATTAACATTTTGGTGTTGGCTACAAAGAACAAAAATGAAATTCTCCAAAAATGAATGTATAAAGGTAAAATCAATGCAGAAAATCAAGAAAAAAAACCTCAGTCCTTTAGGGCTTAACATCTATACTAAATATGGGTATTAAGGGACCAAAACATCGTAGGGACTTACCATGTAAAAATTATCTTGTAGTAAAACAATTGTGTGGCAAAAGATAATGGTAAATATTTATATAGTGTGAAATGTCATTAAATTAATATGGGTCCCCTTAACCCCTAATTGCTCAGGCGTCCATTTTTGGACAATGTACAAATTTCATCCAATTTTTCTCATCCATCATACACTTTTGTAGTGTAGATTTTTACTATAGATTTTATGGGAAGTTAGCTTCATGCATGTGTTATCCGATTAGAAAAAAGATGATTTGTGAAATTTTTATGCCTCATTTCATGTTGCAGTGATTCACCTAAAATTTCTAAAATCTTAGTGCAGAAGTGTTCAAAAATGCTCTTGAAAAAGTCAACACATAGAATCAAGCAACCCAAAAATCTCCAAAAATCACAACACTTAGAGTATTACATTTCAACCCATCACAACAAATTTCATCTACAAATTGTCAATATCTTGTTCATAATTGAATTACAAAATAATTTTGAATTTTAAGTCTCAAATTTTATACAAAACTATTGGTGATAGCAATCATAGATCTAACTCCATGGATAGAATCTAAAACTCAAAATGTACAACTTTTATTCATATACCAATTTTTTATCCCTCCTAGTTGCATTTTATAATGCATTTTTGCACTACTGCCCAATTTGGAGAGGGTTGTGGGCATTTAGGGGTTAGATTCAAAATCATGAATTATAAATGTTGTCCTATACAATGCATTTGTTTTTCTCATTCAATTTCTCCCTTCAACTAATATTTTTTTTATATTAACCTTTAAACACCAAAAGAGCCCTTGAGTCAAAAAATGGTATTTTGAACTCCAAAATGATGCTTTTAGTAAAACATAATAATAAAATTACCATAGCTTCCTAGTAGCTTGGTTAGAAAATAAATAATTAAAAGGGTGCCTAAATTTATGGGAAATTACTGACCTAGTTTGTCCCAAAAAAATTAAAACATTAAAATAGCCAACTGTTTTAATATATTTTTTATATGTTATTTCCCAATTTCATATTATTTTCCGAATTGCCTAACTGTTTTTCGCACCTTAATTAATTATTAGGTAGAAAGTTGCCCAAGTTGCTGCAAAGCTACAATATCCCCTCCAAAATTTTCCAACCCATCTAAATTGGAGTTATGTCTCTTAAAATAGTCTATGTTAAGTGAAATATATATATATATATATATATATATATATATATATATATATATATATATATATCATTTCCTGAAGTCAACTAAGCTTTGACTATGCATAATTCCATGAGGTTTTGTTCAATCATGTTACTTTTTAAAAGTGTGTCAAATGAATATTTCTTTGTTTTGGTCAATTAAATTTCTACTTTTAGGTTCATCCTGTCATTCAAAAAGAGGAAAGGCCAAAAAAAAAAAATGGTTTCAGGAGCATTTTTTGATGACCTACATTGTAGCAATTTTTTTGCTAATTTGATCAATCGAGGTAATAAATCACATATTTTGCTTCATTTTGATGTACAGATAGATAGATAGAAACACCGACCCTTAAGCAAGGCCGGCGTGAATAAAGTGTCCGTTCGTAATGTCAATGACCCGGTGCCCATTGGACAGAGGGACATTGGGACAAAACTACTCTCCCCTTTCGAGGATGGACGCTATAGTAACCGAAACAAAGTAACAGTAACAGTAACAAAAAATAGCAAATTAATGATGGTTAGGTGCTAGATAGTATAAGGTATGTTTTGGGTTAGTTATTATCGCCAAGTCGTGAGTTCTTTGGTTGGTTGGTGAAGGGCGTTGTATCACAATTAAGTGGTCCGGGTTCAAAACCTATTGGGCTCGTTTGAGCAGTGATGTGAAACACATGACTTGGTGCTGCTAATGAGTTGTCATGGCAGGAAAGTTTGTACCAACCGACCGGCCCTACCTATCCCTGAGACAAGATGAGCTAGTTGTTTGAAAAGAGTGTCTAGCAGTGGTTTTCACCACTAACCCCCCCCCCCCCCTCTTTTAATGTACTACATCTGTTGGTATTGTTTGATTATTCTCTATACGTCTTTTATGTAGAAGGATAGATCCGGCATATTGTATGGCAATGGTATTTATTGCTTTGAATGTGTGTTTTATGGAGGTTTCGCAAATGTTGAATTTTGTTTCTAATTGTTTCATTGAGGGGACGTGTGTGGTTCCTCTGGCTCCGGCTGTAATGACTATGATAGGATCTACTTTCCAACCTCGTTGTATGATGTCATTAATTAAAGGTTGGTATTTTACAATTTTTCCTGCCAACTGTTTCTGGTGAAAATCTGTCGTTTGTGTATGTGAATTCTATAAATTGTATGGTTAGGCTATCATCGGGGTTTAGGGGATGTGGACTTTGGTATGGGAGGCCTTTGATACATATTATATCTGGTTTGAATCTGGCATTACATTGACATCTTTGTTGATTACAAGTACATGGTAATAGCCATGGAGGAACTGTATTTTCTTGTGGATTATTGTTGAATGTGCCCGCATTCATGAGAGTGTAGCATCTTGATTTATTTGAGGATAGTATTAATTTTCTTAATTCCCATACCGCTTTATTGTGTCTTTTGGTTCTTAGTGCGTGTATATGGTGTTATTTGCATAGTAAAAGTACATGTAGCGATGTATCTGCATCTTGTGAATTACAGATGGGACATGTTTTTGAGGGGAATCTTTGTATGCCGAAGATTAATTGCTTTCTGGCATTTCCCATGTATTGACCGGTTCTAAATTTTAGTATGCTTGTTTTTTGTGAGTCTATTATTTCTGGATTGTTCCAGAAGTCATTGGACATTTCGTTATCTATGATGGAGTTTGTTGTCCATTTGTTAATGTTGGAAAAGTCTTCTGCCAATATTTCTAGGTTATTTTCTCGGTCATGTTTCTTTATGTATTCTTCCCAACATCTAACTGGTCCTTTGTCTGGCCGTTTGGTACGACCGGGCCATGTGTCTTTTTGGAAGTAGTAAGGTGTGGTATGTGCAAATTCGTGTGGATTTGTTGCAAATTGATAACCTCTTTTCATGGTTCCTTCTTTTGCGAGTTGATCTGCGTGTTCATTCCCGCTGATTTTAGCATGTGCTTTAACTTTGTATATTGTGGTTGGTTGTGTTCGCTTTTTTAGCATTTTTACCATTTCTTCTAATATGGTTTTATCGGCGTGGTTGTTTTGTTGGGTTGGGTGTTTTAATTGTGTATTTAGAACGTGTATACAGTTGAGACAATCAGTAAAAATATATGCAGGTTCGTTTATGTATTTAGTGGTGATCAGTGAAAGTGTTTCATGTATGGCCATTAGTTCTGCTCTGAAGCATGTTTGTAGTCCAGGCAGTCTTTTTGATATTTGTACATCTGGTTTAGATGGGTTGTAGATTCCATATCCTGCTTTTTCTTTTTTCCAATGTCCATCATTTGCTTCTTTTGGCGGTAAAAAAGAACCATCTGTGTAGTAGCTGTACTCAGGTAGGAATTTTAGTGTAGTGTTTATTTCGAAGTTTGGTAGGGGTATTATGTCAATGTTTTGTGGGTTATTGTATGGTGGGTATATTAGTTTGTTCCATTTTGTGCTTTTGTTAACTTCTGTGTTCGGCGGTGTGGGTGGTGCTGTTTGTGTATGGTATTGCGAAATTTGTAGATTTTCTATTGTTGTGTTTATGGTGTCTATCTGGTTTATTGTGCCAATGTTGTTGTTTTGATGGTGAATACACCATATGTGCATTGCAAGTGGTTCGTTTCTGATTTTGTTGGATTCTAGTGGTATTGTTGGTTCGTCATACGTAATGGTGTCTGCGGTAAAATGTATAATGGCGTGCGTATCCGGAAAGGGTCCGTTGTATGGTGATAGATTTTGGTACCAATTGGTGTCTGGGATTGCTAAAATGGTGACAGTTTCAGGGTCTTGTTTTGCTGCTAGTCTTGCCCAATGTATTGCTTGTTGTGCTGTTTCGGCGTCATTTGGGTGTGCATATCCGATACCTTTCCATTTGTATTGAAAGGCTGTCCCTAGTGAGCCAAAAATCTTGTCTCTGGCAAATGTTGAGTAGAATTGGGTGGTTTTTATGGAGCATGTTATTGGTGAGGAAAAATATGAGTGTGTTATATTAAATGTTGTTATTAGTGTGTCTAGAATGTTAGTTGGAATGGTATGGTGTGGTGTTTTTATTGAACCTTTTTTACTGTTTTTGTGTTCGTATCTTTGGTATAACCAAACTACTTCTGTTTCAAATGTTTGTATAGTAGGTATTAGTCTGTGGATGTTGTATTTGTTGTTGTTATATTGTTGCCATAACCATTTAATTCTTGTAGTCGGAATGGTGGTGATGTATTTACCGGTGTCGTTGTATATGTAGGTTTTGTCATTTTGTGTTTGAATGGTGCACTTGTTTGTGTTTATATCTCTTTCTGGGTTACATTCAATTGTGGATGTTTTAACATAAGGAATTATTGTTGGAGATGGGATGTATCTTGTGTCTCTATTTTGTGCGGGTGTAAATTGTGTGTTTGTCATGTTGTGATAATGTCTATTTTGATATTCTGTGTAGTATTTTGTAAGTAAGTTTAGATTGTGATGTATTACTGTTGGTAGGTTTGGTGGGAATAGTTCGCGTTGTTGTAACCATTTATTGTATGTTATGTGGTTTGAGTCTATCCATTGGCATAAATAGGTGTTGTATTTTTTAGATATTTTATATTTGTCTTTTGTTGTAATTGTTTTGTGGTTTAATATTGTGCTAATGGGGAATCTTATGGGGTCATTTTTTATGTTTTGTGGTGGTGCTTGTTGTTGTGGTTGAAGTGGTTGAGGGAATTGCACGGGGTTTATTGGTGTTATTGGTATTATTCTGTGGTTATATATTTTATATTTATCTTTTAGTGTGCGGGGTGGTAAATGTATTTGGCATGGATTTGGGCAATCTAGAGTACATTTTGGTTCACAAAAGAGTTGTTCTGCTATGTTTAGTGCATTTTTGTCTAGTTTAGTTGGATTTTGATAGTATGTTTTAAATTCTTCTGGTGACATTAGTTTTGTGCCGTTGGGAAGGATGATTTGTTTTATTTGTAAATTTTGTGTGCCATTAATTTATATAATAATTTGATGGAGAGTTTTGGGTCTAAGTGTGGGAGTTCATTTATGACTGTGGATCGCCATTCTCGTTCTAGTTCGGTCATGTGGAGTTGGAGGTTTTCTTCTGTGCTTTTTAGGTGTATACCACCTGCTGTTTTTAAAAGGAATAATGTTCGTGTTGTAGGTGATGTAATGCAATCTTGACGTTTAATTCTTGGGATGTCTTCGGCACCACCGGCTTTAGCAAGTATGTGTTGTATTAGTCCTTTATATATTATTCCTAGTCTCCCTTTGTCGTTAAGTGCATTTCGAAGTTGTTCACCAATGCATCTAAGGTAGGCATTTTTTAGAGAGAAGGCTTCTAGTCCAAATAAATCATGAGGTAGTTGTGTTATTATGTTTGCAGTGCTTTTAGGTAGTCCACATATTGTTTTCTGGATTGCAATAATTTTCTTATCAAGTTTTTTAATAGTTGGTAGTGAATATGGGACTGCAAAGAAGCTATAGGCTATGCCTGCTCTGATTACTGTGTCCACCATACTGATTCTTTGTTTGATAGTGGCAGGGCATTTTGATAGTTGTTTACATTGGTCTATTATTTTAGTAGTGGTGATATGTGTTTGGAGTTTCCATTTTAGTGATGGAACTAATTGTATGCCCAGGTAGACATAAGGTTCATTTTGATGGAGTACTGGTAGTGTTTGGTTTCTGTAACTGATTTTTTGGTTTGTCATGTGGGTTTTAAATCTGTTTGGTTGCATTTTGGATTTATTTGGGCAACCGGTGACTGCACATTTTGTGACTCCCAAGTCCATGCCTGCCCATTCACAGAATTTGTCAATTTTGTTTAGTTGTATTTGTAGTGATTTTGTATTATTTGATATAGTTGCTAGATCGTCTGCATATGCTGCGGAGATGATTTTAATTTTTGATGTACCAAATGCATATCCATTTTCTCCTCTTTGTAACCACCTCAAGAGTGGTTCTAGAAAAATTAAGAAGAGATATGGACTAAGTGTGTCCCCTTGTATGGTACCTCTTTGAATCGGTATTGGTTTTGTTTTGCCAAAGTGTTCTCCGATAAATACAGTGTTTGAGTGAGAGTATATGTTTCCTACTAGCATTACTGCATCTGCCGGGAATCCAAGATCTTCCATTATAGCTAAGAGTCTTGCATGATCTAAAGAGCCAAATGCATTTTTGAAGTCTATATATAGTAGATATATGTCTTGATTTGTAAATTTTGCGTCTTCTAGTGCTGCAATGAGGAGTTGTAGTTGTCTTGCTGTGCTTCTTTCTGCTCTGAATCCTTCTTGACTATCGTGTAGAATTTGGAATTTTTCACCATATGCTGATAATATGTACGTTAGTGTGCTGGTGAAGAGTTTGTATATTGTATTTGCAAGTGCAATTGGTCTGTGGTTTGGCAGTTGTGTTGGGTCTCCTTTTTTGTATAATAGTATGGTTAAACTTATCTTCCATGAGGCTGGGATTTGTTTTTGTTTGTAACAATGAGTAAAAAATAAAAAGAGTAGTTTATGGAAGCTTTCGGGCATGTTTTTTAGTATTGAGTTGGGGATTTTGTCTGGGCCTGGTGTTTTGTTGTTTGATAGGTGTTTAAGACACATGTCGTATGTTTCTTTATCAAAGTGTTTATAAAGTGGAATCTATGGGTTTCCTCTTTTTTCTATTACAAAGCCATCAAGGTCGTGCCATGGGTATTGTCTAACTCCGCAAGTGCATTGTGCTGGGTGTTCAGGTTGGTAGTAGGGTGATTGCAAGCTACGGTCTACCAAATGGAGAGTGCAGCTTGTGCAGCTAAAGGCCGTGCAGCTCATGCACTAGCGTTGTAATGCGCACCTCTCAACTTTTAATTAGATCAAAAATTTCACCATCCCAAATAGGGTTTATGCTAATACTTTCACTTTAGCAATTGTTAAGTTAATTTCAAGACTTTGTGCTTTATTCCACAGCCTTTTTTGTTTTTTACCGAGTAGGGGTAATTAGAGCCTTTTTTACATAACATCCATAGCTAGGTTTTATGAAAAATGCATTTTATATCCCACCTCTGAAATTGGATCATTATTTCATTTTCAAAAAAAAAATTCAAAAAAAAAAGTTTTAACTGCACGAAAATCTTAAAAAACAAAAACATTATGAAACAATTAATTAAAAAATAAGTAAGCGTGATACCAAAAATAATAAAATATGGTAGCTTTGTACATACTTGTGTTATGTTCCTATAAATTTGTGAAGTTCAAATTTGACCCCCTTCTAGCATTTCCCATAAAATAGGTGCACTTTTGACAAGCGACACGCTACCAAATCCAAGTAGAAATGCTTAATTTGGATAGAGAGATTGAAATTTTGCAAACTTTTTTGTGGTAGACATCCAAACTTTGGAATTCTCGAAACAATGCAATTTTTTTCGTCACAAAATTTCATCCCAATATTTATTGATGATTTTCCAAAGATTGAAAAAGTGCAGCAATGCTTACACGCGACAAAAAAATGTGGGTGACCGTAGCTTGCAATCACCCAGTAACATGTTGGTACTGTAGGTCTATTACTAATTGATTGTTGTATGTGGATTTCGTTAGCTATGTCTTCTGGACTTGTTAGTATGTTGTTGTTTCTGTCTATAATGCAGTCTAATGGTGGTGTTTCTTGATATTTGAAAACTTTTTTGTTTATTTTCTTTGGGCTTTTGTCGTATAATTGTCTGTATTTTGATATTGCCTTTCTTATACAACTTTGGGTGTATTTTGTGGTGATTTTACGGGCTTGTATTTTTGTTGTTTTGGCTATTTCTACTAGTGATTGAATCCATTCTTGTTGATTATGTTCTTGGGTTGGGAGTGGTGGAATGGTGACATTTGTGTGAGTTTTTAATTCTTCGATTATTGGATGTGTTTGCCAATTATGATTATTTTTTGTTATGTATATTGTTTTTCTAATTAAATGGTAGGTGAATAGGTGTTTTTTCCATGTTTTTTGTAGTTTTCTTGGTAGGAAGCCTCCTTGTTGGGAAGTACGGTTTGTTAATGTTGGGAGCGGTGGTGCACTACAAGTTTCTTGTATTTTATCTGATATGTTTTGTATCATCTGGTCTAGTTTTGAACAGGATGTTTGCCATTGAACGTCTGTTAGTTGGTCGTTTGATAGTGTTGTGATAAGTTCATTTATTTGTATAGCATTTTGTTCAAAATATTCTATTTTGAATTTTTCCATGTTTTCTTATGGTATGGGGTTTAGAATTCTCGTTATTTTATTTGTTATTGGTATGGGTCTTGCTAATAGTGTGTTTGGTGGTATGTGTAGCGTTACTGGCGAGTGGTCAGAATTAAGGTTATGGTCATTATTTGTAGTTGATGTGTATAAAGTGTTATCTGGTGTTTTGATGTAGTATCCATCGATTAGATTGGTTTGATTATAATTTAGTCCCCCTTGTCTGGTGAATGGGCAATCTGTTGGGATGTATTCTAGTTGGAGATTATTTGTAAATGTTCTCCATTCTATATCTTCTATTTGTGGTGGGGTTGTGTCGGTTGCATTTTGTCTTCCAATAAGTGCTATGTCTCTATTAAAGTCACCGCATAATATATGTGTGGCATTTGGGTGTGCATTTATGTGTTGTGTTATGTTGTGTTGAATCATTGGTATAAATTGTATGTTGTCTGCATGTGACGGCATGTACATATGGGCGATTAGCCAAGTTTGTAGTGGTTTATTATCAATTTTTATTATTTGTAGATATGGAGATATTTCTTTAGGAGTTGGGATTTTAGTGATATTTCCGGGATATGCGTATTTTTTATTTATTAGTGTGAGGAGACCACCTCTTGCGGGAGAGTATGGCATTCTTTGTTGCATGCATCTTGTTAAAGCATGTGTGTTGTTAAAAAGTAATTTGTATTTTGGGAAAATGTTTTGTATATATTTGGTGGATTTTGTAGCGGTTAATTTAGTTTCTTGTATTGTGATGATAGCGGGTTCATCGGGAGTGTTGTTGATTAGTTCATGTAAATTGGGAAGGGCCGTGTTCAGTGAGGAGGCATTCCATGTAATAAATCTCGTATTATGATTTGTTGTATGTATTTCCTGTGGTTGTATTGTGGGTATGTTTGGAAGTGGTGGTGGGTAAGTATATCCATGTAATGGTTCTTGTATTTTTAAGGTTTCTTCTAATAAGTTTATAGGGAGGAATGGAAATTTGTCAATCATATTTTGAAGGGTTATTGAGCCATTATGTTGATGAATAAAAGTATAGATTTCTTTGTGGATAGTGTTTGACAGGTTTATTAAATTTTGATTATTATTTGTGAATTCTGTGTATGGGTGTGTAGTTGAGATATGTCTTTCAGGTGGGTTTTGTAGTATGGTCATTTTTTCTAGTAGTAATGTTGTCCAATCAGGGTTTGGAGTTTGTATTAGAATTTGGTCACATGTTTCTTTTGATGGACTGATTGTAATGATAAGAGCGTATAGTATTCTAGGTGATGGGTGGTGTTGATTTTGGTAAATATATTTTGATATGTGTGGATAATCATTACTGGCTTCCGCGTGATTTGGGTGTGTTATATTTAGAATGGGTGAAAATTGTTTTGCTAAATGTTTGTATTCTGGCTGTAAATTAATTGTGCTTGGTATAAAGTATGCCTTTGATCTTCTTCTATGTGAAGGTGGGTGTGTTTTTAGTAAGTCGGGCATGGGCCCGGGGTTTGTTTCGATGTCCCCGCATAATAGCAATATTTGGTAAAAAAAGTTCCTTTTTAGAGGAGATTTTTGTGTTATTTTTCCTTTTTTTGTTTGTTTATTTTGGACGAGGCCGGTAGGCCGAGTCCATTGTTGTTGTTGTTGTTTATTTTTACCTTTATTCTTTTTGGAAGATTTTTTATTTTTTGTTGTTGATGTGTGTCTATAAATATTTTTTGTTGTTGTTTTTTATTGTTTTTTGAATTTTTTTGTTTTTGTTTTTTGGTGTATAGATACTCCTTGCTTGTTGGTATAATTATATGTGGTATTGTTTTGTTTTTTTCTTTTGTAGAAGGGTGTATGTGTGATGTTACAATTGGTTGTTTTAGTTTTTGAAATGTTATTGGTTTTCTGAAGTTTTCGTGTGTTTTGTTTTGTATTTTGTGATTGATAGGTAGTGTTTTTTAGTAGGTTTTTTGATGTGTTTGTTTGTTTGTTTGGAGTGTTTATTTGTTTTTGTTTTTGTATTTTTGTTTTTGGTATTTCTAAATACCTTATTGAGTTTTGTTTTATCATGTTTTTTTCTTCTTTTTTTTTTCCTTTTTTTTTGTTTTGTTTTTTAGTATGTTCAACATTTTTTGGTTTTTTTCCTTGGTTTTTCTTTTTCTCTTTTTTTTTGTGTAAATACACATTTTTTGTGGGCAAACTATGTGATTGTTTGTCCAATCTAGTTTTCCAACCGTGGTTGTTTTGGGGCCAAGATGGAGTCCAACGCTTTCGTTGTCAAATCAACCGCTTGCGATGTGGCAGCTAGTTGTTTTCTGATTTCTGCCAATTGGAGTTTGACATGTGTTGTTAAGTTTCTGGTGATTCTCTCTTCACGTACGTCTGCCTCCAAAGACACCTCTTTCTTAAACTCTCCAATTTCTTTGTGCAATTCCGTTTTGAGCTCTGTTGTGATCTCTGATTTGAGCTCTAATTTGAGTTGTCCATAGTGGTTTTAACCAATGCATCTATGTCATCATGTGTTACCATGCTACTCTTCCCTTTGCTTTGTGGTGCGTTGCGTGTTGTCTCAAGTGTGTCAGCAATTGCTGTGGATATGTCACAAAAACCATATTTTTCTTGCTCCTCTTTGGTGGGTGGTATTACCCCTTGTAAACTCTTCGGATGAGGCGCAAAGTTCACATGTTTGTCACAAATTTCTATAGTCTTGCCTACAAATTGTCTATAGACAATGGCATTGAGACATTGAACATTTGCTGTTCCTTTGTGGAGATCACCTACTTGTCCCGGGAAATAAAATGATGCCACATTTAATCCTCCAATAACTGATTTGATGGAGTCCTTTGTGTCTTCTACTTTCTTCATTTTGTGAAGACCATACAAACATAACATTGTTGCATTTTTCTTCTTGAGTTCTTCCTCCGTGAGCCCTTCACCTCGGCTCCTTCTCTCTGCTTTGGCTGCTTGCGGTGTGATAACCTGCATCAATTCTTGTTTGTGTGGCACAAGGTATTGAACAATTCTATTGGCTTGTGTTGGCGTGGTTGAAATGAGCCATCCCCAGGTTTCTTCTTTGACCTTTTGCACGCTAGTAATTTCGTAATCATAACCCCGCCTGAAACTCTCAACAAGGACATCTCTCTGCAGTACACTAGAAGAGATAGACTGGAGTTTGGGATTATCTATCTTTGCAGACAGCAGAGTGTTCCTAGCTACAGAATCATAGCATTTGCAGACCTTGCCAAGAGTAGGGATTTTATCTAGCGTTAAGATGAAGGGGTGTAGCCCCTTAAGCAAACCAATTCCATCTACTTTGGGATTTTTGAGATGGATCTTAATGATCCCCGACCAGAATTTGATCTTACTATTCTTCTCCTTCTCTTTGCATGGAATGTAAATAGGTTCAGCCATCCCTATCCCCATTTCAATGCCCATGTGTACCAATCTAGTTGTTGCCATAGTAAGTATCTCTGCATGCGTATAGTCCGTGGTTGGTGTATCAAAATAGACCGCCTATATGATAGTCTAGGGAAAGCCCCGTGCCTGGGTCAACTTTTGTTTCAAGGGGCAACTGAGTAAGGTTAAAGTGTTGCCCACCTTTGCCATCTGGCCTCTCGAGTGGGTATAGAAGTTGCTTTACATGTGGGAATGCAATCTTGCGAAGTTGGCTCATCTCTTCTGCTTCTTCCTCCGAGATGCCCATATCAATAAGGTCTTCTTTTTCCATAGATGGTCTGCAGTCTCTGGCTTTTACACCTTCCTCGATGGCGAGTTTCTCCATAGCAATAATCCCGAGCCAAAAATCACGCGGTATATCCTTCAATCCGGTTTGAGATTCTGAGTTCTTCTTCCTTTTGCTTGAGCTACCTCCTCCTTTTTCTTGTGCCCTCTTAGTTTGGTTGGTCTCCTCCATGTTGGTGTCTTCTGCCTCCTCCATGTTGGTGTCGCTGGGACTCCCCATAATGGCGTCGTGTACTGCTTTTCCTCTGCTTGCCATCTGTTGAACACAATGATTGCAATTGATTTGGTGGATTTTTAGGATAATGCTTTCATCTTCTCCTCCCTTTTGCGCGTGCAATTGGGCTTTGTAGAGGAGATTAGGGCTCTTATTAGTTTGATGATAAGTTTTTAACGGGTGGTTTTGAAAATTATGCCCCAAGTTGTTAGTTATTATGTTAATATGATGAATAAAGTCATTAATATTCCTATCTATTGAATTAATGGATGCAAAATTATGGTAAGAGTTAGAGAACTTACCTTTTATGCTGAATTTGGGGTCGTGGGTCGTTGTCGCAAACTCTACTTTGTGTGGCTTGGTACAAGTTGTCGGTTGCATAAGTTGGTGGTGTAGTGGTGAGTTGGGTGAGCTTCGGCCACTAGTGCTCACGGTGATGAAGGTGGCTTGGCATGCTCGGTCGGTTGGCAGTGTGTTGTTCTAGCGTTCAAACCTTTGACAGTTTCCAACTATACTGCAAGTCCCCCGCTCTATCAGTTCAAGACTGAGGTTTGTGACGTAGAATCAACACTTACTGTCAAGCACTTCCTAGCCTGCTATGCTAACTTCCCTACTCACGGAGCCAGTTACAAACGGAGCAGAATCATCCTTGGCGTATGAATCTGTCCCGGTCTAGGTTCACCGTGAGTTACTGCGGTGGTCGGAGTGTGTTTGGTTGGCGTTGGTATAGGTTACTACAACCTGCAATCTGCAAGTACAGGCTATAATCTGTAGACACAAGTGCGCAAGTACGACAAGCTGCAGGAACAGAAATATAGTCGCAGGCAAAAACCTGCACTAAGGTCTGCTAACTACCCTCTGATCTCAAACGATCGTAGATAGAAATCTGTTGAGTAAAGACACAGCATATGATCGCACCTTGAGCCAAACTGATCACAGGCTGAGTCACTCCAGCCTTACGTTGAGCCAAACTGAACACTGACTGAACAAACTGATCACAGAATGAACACTTTGATCTCTACCTGATCACTCCAATCGAATAAGGGCACTCCGATCTAAGACCGACTCTATGAATGCAAATGAAGTACTCTGGTCACAATCTGGGAACCCCGATCTCAGCCTGTCTAATCACAAGATTGGTCTAGCGCCTACCAGTCACACTTAGGAAACTCTGATTACAGACTACCTCTGCGATCTGGACTAGCACCCTCCAATCTCCTGGACAGGCTGGACAAGAACACTCATACTAGGCCAATCTGATCTCAGCTAATACCCCGGTAGCAACTGAAAACCTCTGGCCGCAAACAAAACAGTCGATCTTAGACTAGCAAAGCCCGAACGCAACTTGAGTACACAGAGGGAGATCTGAACACTCCGATCACAAGCTGGAACATACCGATCAAGGACTAGCAAACTTTGGAAACAACTAAGCACTCTGAAACGTGGCCAAAGAGTACCGATCCCAGACTGCGCCCTCCTCTCGAAGTTGCAGACGGAACGCTGCAACACAAGTACCACAGATCACACTTGCACCAGCTGAAGACCGAACAGCAGTCACGTGACAAGCAACAAAACACCCTTGCGATCACCGACTCCGATCACCGATCACCGATCTGCAGCGATCACCGACTCCGATCTGCAGCGATCACCGATTCCGATCTGCAACGGCTCCGACTCCGACTCATCGATCAGATCTACAGCGACTCTGACTCAGACTCCAATCCACAGTGAATCCGACTCCGATTAGCGGATCAGCAACCAGCAACCAGTCAAAGCGATCAGCAACCAGCAACCAGCGATCAGCAGCAACCAGCAACCAGCGATCAGCAACCAGTCAAAGCGATCAGCGGATCTGAGAACGGACACCAACTCCGACCCTACACACACACAGCACAAGCAGAATCACCCACTGCGCTTCCCGATCTGCACCCGCAGCTTGCACGGCCGTTGCTCTCCCTTCTCACCCCGCAGCGCTCAGCCTCTTTCCGTCATCCTCAATTCTTCCTAAAACTTTTTTGATGTACACTATAATGTACAATAAGAAATTTCTCAAATTAATGAAAGGAAAGTGGTGAAAATGACCTTCAAAAATGAAAAAAGTTGCATGACGTTGAAAATTGAATTGAAATTAAATCTTCACTTAGATCCACTTTCTATGTAATGAAGGAATGTCATTTGTTGTTTTGTGTTATGGATATGATTGCATATAAGGAGGGTGATTTGCATTCGCATGCTTTAGTCTTAATTTATTCATTTGAGATAAAAATTATAAATTTATAGAAGTAATATAAGGTGTTATAAAACCAAT
Organism: Pohlia nutans; assembly: GCA_022496805.1. Taxonomy (NCBI): domain Eukaryota; kingdom Viridiplantae; phylum Streptophyta; class Bryopsida; order Bryales; family Mniaceae; genus Pohlia; species Pohlia nutans. Next base: position 36,374,476 of record CM040089.1, on the reverse strand, counting down.
TTGGAAATAAACCAATTTGCAGGTGTTTACTTAGTATAGTTCAAAAAGCAATCTTTTCAACGAATACTTTGAAAATTAACCCTTTGACACGCCTGCGTCCATATAATGGATGCCGAACAAATTGTAACCTTTCTCTTCACTACATTCTGCACAAGTTTTTATCCATCCAAATTTCCCTTGGTTCTTGTGGTAGTTGACTAATATTTGTGTGGTATAGATCTTCAAAATAAGATATTGTGATTTTTTTTTTAAATAACACAATTGGTTTATGTTATGTTTCATTCCTAGTTCAAAAAGTGAGACTTTAAACATGATTTTCCAAAATAAGTTGAATCGAATAATGAAAATCATACCATCTCAAAGTGCATGTTATTCCAAATTCATTACAACAAATTTTTATTTTATTTTTTTAATTTGGGATTTTAATTGAATTTCAAAAGAAAGTTCAAAAAATCAATTACAATTAATTAATAAAAAAAATACGATAAATCCAACCGTACAAATGTGGTCTTCACATTGACATTCACAACTTAGCTTTGTACATCAGCTCCATTTTGTTATTCATCAAACTTGATATAGCACATATTCGAAATCAGTGTTGAATTGAGACGATAAAGGGTTAAAAGATGAAAATTTCCAAAACTTCGCTGCATAGTAGAGTTATCCGTAAAGTCAAGCAAAAAAATTCCACAAGAGGAAAGACAAGATAAAATTGGTATTTTGATTTGAAAGGCAGCAAAAAAAAAAAATTGCCTCCTTTTCTTTCGACCAATCAAAATGCATTGCGTTGTTATGGAGATTTGAACATGGAACCTTCCCAAAGCTAGAGAAGCTCCCCCAATGCACACTCAAGTTCCCACCACGGAATCTACACATGCCCCCACATCAACCCACATGCTTGCCCAAAGCAAGCGCTTGGCTCCTTGTGACTGACAAACTCTACAATTTCAAATTGAAGTTTGAAAACTCAGTGTTGCAAAGGGGCTACCCCTCCTTGACTTTACGGATAACTCTAGTGTTTCACATTTCAATATATATTATTTTTTTATGTCAATTTCACTATCACATTTCAAACATTTGATTGGAAATTCAGTACAAAATCTTGATTCAAAATTTTAAGTGCGCCCTTGATTATTGTCAAGGTTTTTAATGTTTTTCCAATAATTTTAATGGAGTTAGTTTTTTATTTTATTTTATTTTATTTTACAAAAATGAAAGAAAATTTCATTACAAAAGTTAAAAAGTTGAGGAAATAGTACAACACCTCTCATTGGGAAGACCCTAGGGGCACTAGGTTTTTTTATTTTTATTGCCATCTATAGTAAAAGAACAATAAGATAAAGGAACCTTATTCTATTCCCACCTCTAATTCCATGCAGTAAAAAATGTCACTCCAATGTACATAAATTTTCCTCTCAAGGTTACAGTTCCACATGCATTCACCTAGCAAAGTTGTGTTTAGGCACTCCTAATAACAATTACATGAAGTCCTTTAGAAGGTCAGATATAGATGTTAACTTAAGTTTGATGTTTGTATATTTTTTCAAATAAATAAGTAATAGATAATGAATATTATAGAAGTCAATCATTTTGAACTTGCCAAAAACATTTACATCTATTGCATTAGTTTTGACGGTCAATATTCTAAAAGGCCAAAATAAGGTCCTTCTTCCTCAAGAGGCTTTAAAAGAAAAACTACACTAAAATTGTGAAGGTCTTTATTTCTCAAAAGGCCTTAAGAGAAAAGCTAAACTAAAATTGTGATGTAGTGACCACTAGGAGGACAAAATGTTTGGTGTTTTTACATTCTAGGTTGAAAAAAAATCAAACATGTCATTTTTGAAAAGGCCCCAAAGACACATAAATGGTCCTCTACCCACCAAATTTGGAATATAGTTTTTTTATGAATTAATTTCATGTGTGTCAAGTTAACTTTCGTGGTTTAAAGATTTACCAAAATAGAATTATAATTGCAAATTTACTATCGGGTATGTTTTTTGAAATTATTTTAGGGTAATCAAGCTAATGTTGGTGGATATATGACACTTCATGCTTCTAAAATGATTGATCTTCCATCATACATAATCCTCTAGTATTAGTATATATATATATATATATATATATATATATATATATATATATATATATATATAAGTACTTCTTAAAAAATCAGCCACATGTTAATATGAAGTTGCACACTTGTTTTATGACCATTTGTTGTCCATGTTTGAAAATAGCACCATTCTAAATACATGTGTGTTCATTAGTAAATTTGCAATAATTCTATTTAATTAAATCTCTAAGCCGCAAACTTGGCACACATGTAAATAACTCACTAAAGAACATATGTTCCAAATTTGGGAGCTAGGGGACAATTTGTGTGCCTTTGAAACACTCGGAAAAGTCATGATATAAGTATCCCCTCCCGAAACAGTGTGATTTAGAAAAATGTCCTTTTGGTAAGGAAAAAAATTATAAAATTATAAAAATTAGATGGTGTTACAGATGGCATGGCTGCAATTGCATACATGGTGTTATAGGCGAAACTTCTAGCACATATAAAATGAGTTACACATAGTCACACATAGTGAGCCACATCTTAGGGGTACCCATATCAGAACTTTACCCCACTTTCAAAGATCAAAGACTTTTCTAATATCTACTCAAGTGTAGAAATGCCAAACATTTTGTCTTCCTACTATCGAGCAAGAAGTTATATTTTTTTACCACAATTCATTCAAAGGTGAGGAGAAATAGAGTGCCTATAGTACATAGGAGTTTGCCACTTGTCATTTCTACTTCCACTGAGAGTGACATTTTCTTTTTAGCTGATGAAAGTGACATGAGCCGGCATGCCATTTTTATTATAAAGTTGCCATTCATCATTAGAACATTGTATCTAAAAGGTTTACTTGATGTTTTGATCATTTTAAATTTTACAATAAAAAGGTTTTTACATGGACACTATATCTCCAAAAAGTCAAATAGTGTCCGTGTTGAGAAATAGTGCCATAGACACTAAATCACAATTGTAGTGAAATCTTGATTCCAAATCACATTCCAAAAGAATGACATCATGAAAGTGCAAGTCATTCTAACATCATTCAGAACATCAACAGTCATAACATAAGTTTAATCATAATATAAGTTTGTTTTGTTCTTTTTTAAACAAGAGAATGAAACCCCACTGCATTAATGAAGGTTGCACACACCGAAACCAATGGAGACATGCCTCCTCAACCAAATTTATTTCATTATTTTCATACAACAAACATAAAATTACAACCAAGCCAATAGGTTTAGTAAAACCAACCGGACTTTGCCTAGGCCAAATGCCACATAACCAAGTCCTCATGCCTACCATCAAAGAACTGCCCCCGACTCAAAACCGCCCCCCTCTCTCGACGTTAACGCAAGAAGATAAAATATGCCCCCTATTTTGGACCGACTAGGGGCCACCTTAAAAAATAACCCCCTCTTCCAATGGTTTTAAACTCTTGAGAGGGTCCCCCCCAGACTAATTTGAGACCGTAGGCCCTAATTTTGTAAAACAAATTGCCAAAAAACAGTCCCTAGGGTGTCCAAAATGGAAATTTCAGAAAATAGGGCCTATCGGTAAATAGTGCTTGCATTAACATCCAGGGGGGACAAGGGAGTTTTAGGCCTGCATTACACTTAGGAGTTGAGCCCATTGTTCTTGGGCCCAATACAACAAAAAAATCAGCCCATATTAGCCTTAGGCCCAGCCTCAAGCACTTAATATAATAAGATTATATTTTTTAATGAAATGTGCACTCAGGTCCAAGGCCGAAGTTTGGGATTTCATATTTGGTGGACCCGATGAATTGAGTTAGGCCCATGTAAGAGCTTGTCGGTTTTAATGTAATTTTTTTTTTTTGATTGCATTGGGCTCAACCCCTAGTATAAAGGGATAGGGTCCAAAGAATGGCTTTTGACCATTGAGAAGCGAGGATTTGGGCCCGACTCCTAGTGTAAAGTGGCTCTTAGAGTCGGGGAAGAGCTTCGTGTGCAGTTGTCAAGCTGTCAAACCTCGCCATGAATCTCGGTGCTTAAGTGCAATACGACTCAATGAACTTTTGGATGCGTTGTCAAGCAGCTTGTCCATGATTAAGGAATGAGGAGTTCCATTATAACATAAGTTAACCCCTAAACGTCCAACAGTCCAGAAAGTGGACAATGGACCGAACCAAACACAATTCTCTCATCCATCATCAAGTTTTTGTAGTGTGGATTTTTTTACTATAGATTTTATAGGAAATTAGCTATATGCATGTGTGATCCGATTAGAAAGGAGATGATTTGTGAAATTTTTATGCCTCATTTCATGTTGTAGTGATTCACCTAAAATTTCAAAGATTTCAATGTAAAGGTGCTCTTAAAAAGTCAACTCATAAAATTAAGCAACCGAAAAATCTCCAAAAATCACTACACTTAGAGTATTACATTTCAACCAACCACAACAAATTTCATGTACAAATTGTCAACATCTTATTCATAATCAGATTACAAAATAATTCTGAAGTTTAAGTTTCAAATTTTATACAAAAATATTGGTGGCAACAATCATAGATCTAACGGTATGGATAGAATCAAGCATTCATAATCTACAAATTTTATTCATATATCAAGGTTGAAATACCCCTTTTAGTTACATTTTATAAAACATCTTTGAAATTCTGCAAATCTAGAAAGGGGTGAGGATGTTTAGGGGTTAATCTGGGAAGAAATCATCACATTGGCCACACTTCAACTGACTCACTCAACTTTCGGGTGCGATGTGAGGCATCTCGCCCATGATCAAGGAATGAGGAGTTCCATTAGAGCATCCGCACCCATGCACACTAAAGTTGACTTGCTAAAATTATTCATCTACTTTTGAAGAGCCCTTGAACTTACACTTCCCCACCCTTAACCTTTAAACGTCAAAAAACCCCACGGGCTTTTTATAAAGGAATAATTGAGAAAAAAAAGTTGATTTTTTCAACCAAATCAAGCGAGAATTGGTGCGTTGGAAAGCTATTGAAAAAGCGATCTAAATTGCAAATTTGCGCCTCGATTGGGAGATTGTAGAGTCATTGGCAAGCAATCAAAGTTATCAAAATGAACAAGAGTTGAAGTTGGGGCAACAGAGGTCATTTCTTGAAAAGTGCCGCAGTGCTACAATGTCGCAACAATGCTGGCCAACAAAACCGTTTTTTCATTTTTTTCGTTTTTTTTTTCCCTTTGAAAATTTAAATGCCTTCTGGGCTACCCCGCCCAGGCCCTCTTGACGTTGACGTTTAAGGGTTAAACGCCCCTCACGCACCAAAAGTGCACATCAAGTAGTCAATGGACCAATCACAAGTAGAATGTCGGATATAGTCAACTAAACTTAGATCTGAAGGGCCATTTCTTAACAGGCTAGGATTGAGGATCAAGAAGCATTTTTGAAGGGCCCTTAGAGCATCTCCACTAGCACTCTGGATTGCACTCTGAAGGTCATCCAAAAAGTGAGACCTCACCATGTAGTTCCCCCACTAACATCACTGAATTAGACTCTTGAAAATAGTAAGTGAGCCACTCACAAGTCACCACGCATGGATGTGCAATTATGATCTGCAATTAAGAAGAGGAAATACACTAGCACGAGTGATTTTGAGGGCCTTGAATTTTAGGGCCACTTTAGAGGCTGGGCCAATCCGTCGTGTAAGAAGCTTGAAATCCTCACTTGTGATTGGTCAAATGGCTAAAATCGGCCCCAACTGGGCCGATATGGTGATATGGATTTTTTACTTAAAAAACGCATGGTATGACACGGCCTGAGCTCGTTGAATTGGGTCAATTCTTGGCCTCGGGCCCAATGTCAAATTTCAGTTAAAAAACCTTTTTTTATATAAAATATGATTTTCTTCAACGAACTAGATCCGATGGATTATGTGGAAAATCTAAACGGTTCTTTTGAAAAGAGAGAGAGGGGTTGAAATTTGCTACATTTATTGAATCGGCTTGGCTTCTTGGCCCCGAGGCCTTTACATGTGGGAGAATTGGCCCCCGTTATAATCTTATTATAATAGGTAGTTGAGCCCGGCCTCTAACCCAAAAGGGACTGAAATTTCATGCAAGTGGCCTCAAGGGGAATTGGCCCGGCCTCTAAGTGTAAATTGGCCTTTAGTGGATTATCCAGTGTCACAGGCCAAATAAATTGTTCATCAACCCAATCTCATCCATTTTTCCATAGCTAGAGCGGTATCCAGAGTGCTAGTGGAGATGCTCATAGCATTTTTCATCTAGTTATTGCGTATGTCAGACTCTGAGAGGGCATGGGTGCGCATGCTCTTATAACATTAGTTAACATGAACATTCCCAGACAGACATGATTATTCGCATGATGAAATTGATAACACAAGTTACCCACTGCCTGACTGAACAGCAATCATACCACTCCAGTACTAACTTAACTGAACAGCATTCTGAGTTTTTGACCCTCAGTCGTGACAGCTGAGAGTCAAATTTATTATCTGAGAAAAATGTTTCATGTTTCTACTCCTGGATTCTTCTTCTTTTCTTTTGTTGTCTCTGGTCCACCAGGGGAGACATTACGGAAACACTTCGTTTTTAACCCTTAAATGTCAAAGTAAGCCCTATGGGCTTATTTATGAGAGAATAATGAAGAAAAAAGTGGATTTTCTCAACCAAATCAAGCGAGGATTGGTGCGTTGGAAAGCTACTGAAAAAGCGCTTTAGATTCCAAATTTGCGCCTCATTTGGGAGATTGTGAAAACATTGGCAAGCAATCAAAATTATCAAAATGAACAGGAGTTGAGGTTGAGGCAGCTGAGGTCGTTTCTTGAAAAGTGCCGCAGTGCTACAGTGCTGGCTAGCAGAGCCGTCTGTTCATTTTTTTTATTTTTTATTTTTTTTGTTTTTTTATTTTTTTTATTTTTTTCCTCCGAAAATTTAGATGCCTTCCGGGGTGCCCCACCCAGGCCCTCTTGACGTTTAAGGATTAACACCTAAAAGTCCTCACCCCTGCTCAAATTGGGCAGTTTTGCAAAGATGCATTATAAAATGCAACTAAGAGGGATATTTTGAACTTGATGTATGAATAAAAGTTGTACATTGTGAATGCTAGATTCTATTCATAACGTTAGATCTATGATTGTTGTCACAAATATTTTTGTATAAAATTTGAAACTTAAAATTCAGAATTCTTTTGTAATTTGATTACGAATAAGATATTGACAATTTGTGGATGAAATTTGTTGTGATGGGTTGAAGTGTAATACTCTAAGTGTAGTGATTTTTGGAGATATATTGGTTGCTTGATTTCATGAGTTGACTTTTTCAAGAGCTCTTTTAGACTAAAATCATCAATTTTTTTGGTGAAACAGTGCAATATGAAATGAGGCATAAAAGTTTCACAAATCATCAACTTTCTAATCGGATCACATGAGCATGAAGTTAACTTCCCATAGAAAATTCAATAAAAATTTCACATTGCAAGAAGTGCATGACGGATGAGAAAATGAAGTTTGCTTGTGTACATCATGCAAAATATGCATGGTTGGGCAGTTAGGGGTTAAGGAGTTACATGGTTGAACAATACAAACAAGGTGTAAAAGTAAATTTAGAGTAAATATTGAGGCAAAGACTACGCGACTAGCCACTTGTTGTCTCTGCCCCACTAGGGCAGAGACTACAGAAACGCTTTGTTTTCAAGGAGTTACATAGCTGAATAGTACAAACAAGGAGTAAAAGTAAATTTAAAGTAAATACTAAGGCAAAGACTACACGACTAGCCATTTTTTTTCTTTTTTTCTTTTTTTTTTCTTTTTTTTTATGTCTGCAATTGAACAAAAATTTCATTAGGAAGCTCAGGGCCGGCACCTTAGCCGCTTTGAGGTGGGGACATCCAAAATTGCCAACAACCCACTTGCATCATCTTCGTGTCGTGTACATTCCCTAAATCTATTTCTCATGAAGAAACAATTATAGAAACATCTACACTAATTAAATTATCTTATTTAGTCCGACTCAAACTAATAACGAACACTCGGACTAATTGTGGAATTAGAAGAAATTTTGAGTCGGAGTAATTGAGATAACTCGAAGTAATTGTAATAATATAGGTATAATGTGACCAATACTAAATATTTTAATCCAAATTACTATGAAATTGACATGATTGAAAAAAAATTAGCAACTAAATATAATATTTTTTTGTATTATTATATTATCAGACTAATTTGGATAGTACATACCAGAATTAGTCCGAGTATTTGTAAAAAACACTCAAACTAATTGTGGGTCTCATAGTAAATAAGATAATGAGTGTACCAAACTTTTGTTTTTATTCTTCATAACTTTTGTGTACAACGTCTAAATGACGCCTTCTTTGGGACATTGAAATCCTCTTTTGATTGTCAACAAGAAATTATAAAAAATTAACAAATCTAATAATAATGATAATTATTATTATTACTGGTATTGGTATAATCACCTTGCATGGACATAGGAGTACGTAGGAGTACACTGTAAGGACTCCATCCTCCATGCCATGCGAATCCAAACTCGCTTTTCAAATAAAAAGGAGAACATTGAAACTCGTCATCCCATCCCGACATCACGTTTTCGTGATGTGTTTTTCTGACAACTTTACTGCTGTTGGTGTGAATGGGCTGGCAAGCGAGCTCAGCTGCTGATGAGAGAATGTGGGCAGGGTTGAATGGAGTCGGTATTAAAAGGAATGTAATGAGTTTCACAGTCAATTGACGGAGGCTGTCCAAACACCCGCCATGGCTGAATTGATGTGAAAACGGTTTTTCCATTCATTACTCCGTAAGTCCAAAGTCAATTAATTCCGTTGAGAGGGAGTTGAAATATGTTCATCCACCAGATGCCTTTCTAAATAATGTCAACGTGCTAAGGTCATTTGTTTTTTGAACCTCCATTTCAACGTGTCTGGATTAGACAACAAAGAACTCGGTTTCGTTTTTTAAACCAAGAGGCCATTTGGTCAATTGTTCAAGACCCCCACACCAAGGTCCATAGGATAATGGTTGGTGCGAATTGTTCTCTAATTTAGCCACTAATTGTACAACAAAATCCATACCAAGCTTAACCCTTAACCCCTAAAGGACAGGGGGACATATTGTGTCCAAGAGTAATTTCATTACTTTAATAACTTATTTGAATTCCATAATTTTGACTCAATGTTAATTAGAGAATTGTAAATGTTTGTTACGAGAACACAAAAATCCTTCAAGATTTGCAATTACGTTGATCGATCCACCGGAAAAAAACTAAAACGTCAACATAGGTGAACTTGGGACATGGTAGTTAGAGAGGTTGATGACCTGGAGGGCGTTTTCACACTAGGACGTAACATTTGTCAAAACAAAAGTGTACAATATGTCAAATATTTACCAGTACTGCATCATTAATACTATATAATAATTACGGAAAATGGTTAAATATATTTTAAATGGAATATTTTCAAAATCTTTGGATTGAAATCTTTACACATTTTATGCAATGTAACAATTAATAACTATCACAAACACCGGCTCAACGAGTCATCAACAAGTCACTTCACCCAAACATTAATCTTTGAGAATCAATCATTGTTGTTGTATTTGGTTTTAGAACACCGTTTTTTGTGAGCACCTAGAAATAGTACATCTTTTTTTATGCTTCTAAAATTTCAAACGCTAATCACGGTTCTTGAATTTATGAGAAAGTTTGTAGTGAATGACCTGTTGATTTTGCTCAAAAATTTCAAAAGACAACTTACGATCAAACTTTATGATCATGTAATATATATGGTAGATTGTTCTAAAAATTGATAAACAGTCGTGCAACTAAGTCCTCTTTGGTGAAGTTTTCTACATGAACACCAATCAAGAGATACAACTGCCTTTTTGAAGGCATTACGAAAAAGTGATAAAATTTTAGGGATGAGCATGGTCCATTAGGAATTAAAGGGCTGATAGAGATAGTAGCTCGAGGAGGTCACTATGCAAAAAGTAGAAAACCATGTGAGTTAAACTATAGGGTCCTTTTTATTCATTTGAGGAAAAAATTCTACCTAATTATAAAATTTTGTATGTAATATATGATACTTTAAATTCAAGTAATGAATAATTCGAGAATATATTTTTGAATATACTTTGAATATTCTAGAATATACCTCAAATATTCCATTTATGTGATAGCCTCCATTAAAATACCCTCTTAACGCATGTGGTTATACTAAATACATGCTAGTGACCTCCTCGAGGATAGTAGATACATTGTCATATATTTGACATTTGTTGTAAATAGAAAGTTCCAAATTGAGACCCCAATAGCTCATTAAAATCATGTCGACTTGAATTTTAATTTCACTTCTGATCTTAAACCCATAGGAGGTGTGAGACCATGCTAAATACAATGGAATATTTTTGTATAATATTGGTCAGAAAGGGCTCTTTGGACTTTTAAGGGTTAACCCTTGAAAGGCCTTTGGGGTTCCTCTTTACAACCTGTATTTAGCCTTATAATTGTTCAATTGTGGTTTGATATATGAATTGTGATATATTGTTGTATCCATATTATCATGGTTACTAATTTTATTTTGTACTGAAAAGTACTTGGTCATTGTTATTTTAATCAAATACCACCAAATATAGAATATACTATACGTCCCCAAAAGGCTTTTGGGCCGATTAAAGGTTAATTGTAGATTCAGTGTAAAACAATTTCAAAAATGAATGCCAGAAATTTCTTCTTAAAACATAGATTTCTTTGTATGAAGGAAAAAAGAAGAATATTGAAGAGTATTCACATAAATTTGAATTTGCGTAATTGTGTTTTTTGCAAAAAGTAGCCGTAGCGACTGTTGGCATTTGGGCGGGGCCCGGCGAGGGTTTTGTATTCAAATTTATTTTAAAGACTTGCCCCACTACTACATGCAGGGTGCTCTATGCTTGGGGCCTTCTAAAGCCCCATTTTTTTCTCTAATGACATGTGTTACATTTAACCTATTTGCAACATATTTAGTATTTTGGATTATTTTTATTTTTATTTTGAAACAATTATATTAAAACAAATCCTAGTATATAAATTATGCCAGGTGAAGATTGAACATTTATCAATAAAACTTTGACACTTCGTAACTTTTGCATATATAATATGCATGCAATGAATTCTTTATTGCATTGACCCAACATTCATTTTGTAAAAGGAAAATCATATAGAAATTTGATTATTTTAATAATAGTGACTTTGTTGGTACCATAGAGTTGGATCCTCAAATTTTCAATGTTTGTACAGTACATCAAATTTTCAAGCTTTGAACTGCAACAAATTTAATAAATTTACAAATATATTTTGAGTCCAAAACACTAAAAATTAAGGTCCTACCATGTCAAAATAGCCATAGGCTGCATTATTTCAACACAAAATTTCAAATTGAACAATTATTTCTCACCTCGGGGAGTAACATGGTTGCTAGTGTGGATTTTTTTATTTTCTCTAATCTTGTACAAAGAGAATGTAAAATGAAAAATGAATATTGAATATAGTTTAAAAAGTTCAAGTGCAAATTATTTCGATCATTTATTGAAAATAAACGATTTATAATAAGTGGTACAAGTGTGAATTTTATAGTGTGTTTTTATAAAATACTAAATTCTTTGTGTATTTAATATATCTTAAATTAGAAAAACTAGCATATTCTACATTCAAACCAATCTAAGGTTGAATTTAGTTTTCTTCTTTTATATGAATAAGATAAAATAGAGGATTAGAAGGTCTAAAAGAATTAAAAATAATAAGCATACGTCTAGGAGGGAAATTAGCGTAACTTTTAAGGCATCACCTGTGTTAACGAGGTATTAAACATGGGGATATTATCTCAATATTTATTTTTTAAATGGACCCTATTAGTAAAAAGAAAAAAATAAAGAAAAAAAGAAAAAAAGAAAACTACTTTGTGACTTTAAACAAAACCCTATTTTTTTTCGTTGAATTTGCTAAAATATTGAATATTATAAAGGCTATAGTACTTATAACTAGTTAGGAAACATTGTTAATATTGTTGTTAAAAAATGTGTTGATTGAAGGAATAAAACAAGAACCATAATTCAATGAAAACAAAGACAAAATCAACTAGAAAGGATAGAGCTAGTAGTTCTTAATAAATCAACAATGGCAACGAAGGAGATTCAAGTAATGAAACATGTCGAATTGAAATACAGGCAACAAGAAATATAGCTACGAAATAGAGTTACATTTTGAATGATGCACAAATACCAGAATTGAACCATACAAAGCAAATAATTGGCCAAAACCCTCCATCATCCACGTCATTGCAATGAAAAAAATTACTTTTCATCCATTTTTATTTTCCCACTGGCTTTCTCTCATTACATTATTATTTGGTTTTCTACATTTTTTCACTTACTATTAATTTTTAACTATATTAAAAAAAAGTTCTTCATGTACGCATCCCTACTTTTTTATAAGAGATATTTGACCATTTTTAGAAATCTTCAACTTTTTTCCTCTAAAGAATAAATGAGACCCTATTTTTTTGAAATGAACGTTGAGTTGCCCCCCCCCAAGCAAACGTATAAAAGAACATAGGTAAAATTAAAAGATTTCTATACTAAGTTGTAAACATATTTTATATATTTCAATTTTATTTGACATAAATCCTAAATTGCTTCCTTTATTTTTTAAATTAAAATTATAATGCTTTTCACTAATTCTTATATAAGAAGAAGCCCACATTGATAGCCTTCAAAAACAAAAATCACGTTAAAGTAGATAAACTCATTCACTTTATAACCATATAATGTCACTATTAGTATATGCTAAAATTCATTCTTTATGAAAAAACTATAAGTATATTCATGTTACAAGATTAATGCTTAAGTCATAAAGACCAAGGACATTAGGGTCCTATGAAGACCAAAGACATTTTAAAGGCTTTTGAAAATAATCTCAATATGCTACGGAGTATAATATTTGACTTCCACAACTTTCATGAAGTTTGTTATGAAAAAAAATGTAAATCATAATATCAATATCCAAATCAATATATAGAATTTATTTGAAAAAAATGTTTTATCTCTTTATTCAATCAACTTTGAGGCATCTAATTGTAAAAAGAATTCTTCAATATTTTTTAAAAAGTTATTGCATTTAAAATTTTGTTTCATTAATTGACTCCTTAACCCTTAAGCGTCCACACTACAATGACTCGGTCGAACCTTATAAATTACTCACATTTTAAAATATATTATAATTTTATGGTATTTTTCTCATATAAGGTATTGTTAACTCCTAACTGTCTCGACGTCCATATTTTGGACGTTTTTTGCACCCTCGAAGAGTTGTAACTTTTGCAAAAAGTGTTCGATTTTAATGAAATTTTAAAAAACAAAAACCCCTCATGATGTATAGAATGAGTGGTAAAAAATTCATATCAATCCGAGATGTATTGAATTTTTGGTGATCATTTAAAAGTAGGGGTCTTTTTTTTGGATAGTTTTTGTGCATTTTGATGGCTGCAACTTCGGGGGCTTGTATCTCCTTCATCCCATGTCTGTTTTCAATGAAATTTGTTGGGTTGGATTTCCCTTGAAGTCTAGTTATCATGGTAAATTTTCATGTCAATCCATGTTGTTCTGAATGTTTGGGAGTCATTTTAGTGCACGGTCTAGTTTGGACACTTTTTGCTTTTTGGATCAAGTCGGTCACTTTTCGGGCTACTTTTTGACATTGCAAGGCCATTTAAAGGCACATTAAAAAAAATCATGAGTTTTTTTTGATACCAATGTGTTTATATGATGATTTTGAACTACTTTATAGTTGAAAGTTTTTTCATTTGAGTAATTTTGAAAACGAATTTCACCTCAAACTGTGTTGCTAGGAAAATTTCAGTATCCTTTTTTTACACTAAAACACTATGATCTTGCAATCTATATGGCCAAATGCCTCCAAATTTGATCCACATGATCTACAACATGTACATTACAAGATTGTACAGTTGAGATTCCTATACCTCACTTACATTTAGACCTATAACACATCAAAAGCAATGATGATTTTAAGCCCAAAAAAGCTAGGGACGCTTAGGGGTTAAACCGATTTATCCCGACTTTTTCATAATTATTTAAATAAACCAAACTTTATAAGATTTTTCAAAGTTTTTTTCTTGTAGAAATCATAGTAATCACAAAAAAGTTTAGAATAGAATGAAGTTTTCAGGGAAAATGTAAATAACAGTGATGTATGTAGTATTTATTATTTTTTCATTCAATTTGTTTTAGATTCTTGTCTTATTTTTTTTAGCGTTTCTACGATATGGATTTTTGAATATAAAAATGCTTTCAATATAGAAATATTCACATTCAAAAATCTCCACCATTTTGAAAATTAAAATTTTCCCAATTTTTGCAATTCTTGATATCCCCGTACACATTAGACTATTCACTTTTGTCCACTCTAGTTTACATTTCTTTCTATTGGCAAAGGAGATGAATTTTTTTATCGTAACATCTTTCCATCCAAACTTTGGTTTTGGACCATAGTTTTGTACTACAACTTTTACATTGAAAAATCATAAAAATTAGTTATTAAGCTTCAACTATGAATTATTTTAAAATTAAAACTTCTTTGTAGTTCAAACCAAAACTACCTTGAAATTTATAAAATCAAAAATTAAAATTTTATGAACTTTGAAACAAAATTCAAAAATATATTCTTTTACATATTTAATTAAAAAATTGACTACATAACCCTATGCATCGGAATATAATAAAAAGGAGTAAGAATGCAAGAGTTGGGCAATGGTGTGATATGGGTACCCCAAAAAGTCCTTTGAACTCTTAAATCAGCCCCCATAGCATCTTTGAATGAGTCCCTCTTTAAACCAAAATAAAAAATTAATTGACTAAATGTAGTTTTGATTTCCTACACTCATAAAGTACGCAAGAAAAAAATCATGTCAAAATTGAAGCATTTTAAAGATTTTAAATGAGACTTTTAGTACAAAAATCACAATTTGTCCTAACTACTTAGATATATCCAAAACATTTATTTAAAATATCAAATGACGTCATTTTGGTCCCAAATATTGATATATAGTACATGTAGATATGTTTTATTTGAAATGATTACTTTGAAGGATTAAAAATATTATTTACTTTGTACTACAATGCTTGCAAATGTTGAATTTAGGCATTTTTTTTCACAAAGCATAAAAGCAAGAAAATAAATTTATTCAATTAAAATTTTGAACATGAAGTGAAGCAGTTCATGCCATCCAAGTGCACATATTTTTACATTATTTTTTAAAGAATTCTAGTCAACCAAAATGGACAAATTCGTTGAAATTTGGAAATTTCTACATATATTCGTTTTTCCAAATTTCGACAAATTTGTCCATTTTGGTTGACTAAAATTCTTTAAAAAATAATGTAAAAATATGTGCACCTGGATGGCATGAACTGCTTCACTTCATGTTCAAAATTTTAATTGAATAAATTTATTTTCTTGCTTTTATGCTTTGTGAAAAAAAATGCCTAAATTCAACATTTGCAAGCATTGTAGTACAAAGTAAATAATATTTTTAATCCTTCAAAGTAATCATTTCAAATAAAACATATCTACATGTACTATATATCAATATTTGGGACCAAAATGACGTCATTTGATATTTTAAATAAATGTTTTGGATATATCTAAGTAGTTAGGACAAATTGTGATTTTTGTACTAAAAGTCTCATTTAAAATCTTTAAAATGCTTCAATTTTGACATGAATTTTTTCTTGTGTACTTTATGAGTGTAGGAAATCAAAACTACATTTAGTCAATTTTTTTATTTATTTTGGTTTAAAGAGGGACTCATTCAAAGATGCTATGGGGGCTGATTTAAGAGTTCAAAGGGCTTTTTGGGGTACCCATATTACACCATTGCCTAGTTATTCAATGTGTGAGTTTTTATGAATAGCAGCCTATTTTAGCACAGTCATCGAACAAACAAACGAAGCACACTTTTTATCATCAAATAAAGACTTAGTCTATTTGAGTCACTTGCAATGAATTTCCTTTCATTTACATTTTAAAAATTCCATTTTACCAAATTTCAAATCCAAAACAACCCTCTTCAGTTTCCAAAAAACAAAAAGAAAGAGAAACAAAATTGCCTACAATAACCAGGGTTTTTTTTTGCACTGTAGCAATGCTTCATGCATACAATAGAGGGTGGTCCCTCCAGATTTAGACCATTGTGACTGTGCCACGACATTGGAGTCTGGCTCCAAGGTGAAAAAAAAAAAAAAAACAATAACCCATGCAATGAATACAGATGTCAAAGAGTGCCACGTCAGACATTGGTATCTTCTGCTAATGATGACCAAATGGATGCTTCTTTATGCACACGTCTAACTGAAGGTTGAGTCAGTTTCTGGGTCCGTTCATCAATCCAGCCAAAAAGCTGTTGGACAGTTATTTGGTCCGAGACCTAAAACCTCAACGAAGTCATGCCACGTGGAAACCTCCAAACCCCAGTGCAACCAAGTTCCCGACTATTGCATCATAATTTTTTTTCATTTCTTTCATGTTCTTGTATTTGGTTTGACAAAAATGTTTTATTGCAACATGTGACCTCGCCGCCTATCACCACGAGCGTTATAACTGGAATCACAACAGCAGCCGAAGAAGCTTGTATATAAATAGAGCTCTAGATTCTACTGTAGAACACCGCTTAGCGTTTCTCGTGGCCCGTCGATCGATGTATAAAATGTATCGAAGCAAGCAGCCGAGCTACATTTCAAGTGCAGAGGGCCAGCTCCCCGCCCAGTGATCCTTGCAGGTCTATTAGTTCTAGTCCAGTTCGGCAGTTGGCATGGCTTGAATCTGTGCAGGGAATTAAACTTGGCAGTTGACGGATCTCTCACTGCTTTAGTTTACACAATCCCTGATTAGTGCAAAGCCTGTTTCTTGGGTTCAGGCTTTGATTTGGTCCGGAAACCTCTTTAATCATATCACAGGGGCTCCCAACTAGAACATGAGGCTCCAGGCAATGAATGTGCAGAATGTGATTTTCGAGAAGGTCGTAAGCTTAATGAAAGTTAGAGGTTTGAGTGTAATGAACGCGGGAGTTTGAGGTTCGTTTGTTTTGGGATTGAGCTAGAGCAGAGCTTGAGTGACCAGTTTTCCGTATATGAATTAATTAGTTATTGCAGTTTCATTTCATGGCTGCTTCGGAGCGATGGTTTGGTCGGACGTCTCCGAATACCCGGATTACAGTGCTAGTTTGTCACTCGCAATGAGCTTCAGTTGAATATTTAGGATTCTGTGAGGATAGATATGGACGACGGCTAACTCTCCGGTGTAGTTGTTCGAAAGCGAGGTGTTTCAATTGGGCACTTGCAACCGAGGCGCTAGTGATTGGAATATATAGATTCATGCAGTGTACACGTTTTGGAGTATTTCAGATCGATATACGATCACCAAGAGCTCGAAGAATTTGGGACCAGAGAATTTAGGGTTTAGCAGGGCATGACGGTCCGCCCTAGAAGTTGACGAGGTCCTGATTGGATGCATTAGCTAGCTAGTGGTGCGAGTACGCTGGATTTTTTGGGTCGTCCGATTCAGAGTAGGAGTATTAATTAATAATCTGCGTATGATTCCGGATTACGCTGTCCAGCAGGCGGAGATGGAGAGCTTCCTCCAGGAGCTCAAGAAACTAGTGAACTGTGGGTGGACTTATGGTGTAATCTGGAAGATTGGACCTG
The DNA here is from genome assembly GCA_022496805.1 of Pohlia nutans. Taxonomy (NCBI): domain Eukaryota; kingdom Viridiplantae; phylum Streptophyta; class Bryopsida; order Bryales; family Mniaceae; genus Pohlia; species Pohlia nutans. Next base: position 36,356,687 of record CM040089.1, on the reverse strand, counting down.
ATCACAAGTACGTTAATCCTCCAGTTTGAAACTGTGATTAGTGGTCCTCTAAAATTAGTCCCAAAATGGCAGTTTTACTTGTGTGTTGCAGAACCACGGTAACCTTTAAATCAAATACCTTGTCAATGTGGTTCGTGGTTACAGTAACCTCGGGAATGAAAGAATTCCTTAAGGTTTTATGCGTTTGCAGCAGGACCCCGGGCGTTGATTAATTAGACATTTGCCAATGAGATTAGTGGAATTTGTTAGAAGGATTCAGATGATTAATGAAGGTGGCTTAAATTGTGTTAATTTGCAGGACTCCTGTTTGGCACCAAAGTTACCTCAATGATAGCCTAGCAGGAACAGTGCTTGGTCCAGCGCAACGATTTGAAAGCATTTACCGACACTGTCATTTCACTCCGGACAGGCCAGGGTAGGTCGCTTCGCGGAAACCTACGTTTTCTTTCTCAGTATTGAAGCGAAGGATTATCCCAATTGGTTAATCAATGGGTTTTTTTATGGAGAATTAATTAAGCCCTGACTAAAGTTTGTGATGCTTTTGCAGATATGCGTACGTGGCTTGGCAGCGGCAATCTCCGTTCTGGTGGACAAGACTCATGGAGCCAGTTCTTACAGACAAAAACAAAGAGTTGTTCTTAGCGGTATGTCGACCTCTGGATTTTGCAAACATCGAAGGGGAGTTCAGTTTTATGCAGGGACTGAAAACATAGGATTTTGTCAAATTTGAATTTGCGGTTTGGCTTTCCTTTGAGCCCATGGTCTGACTTTTCTCGGTTTGTGTTTGTATTCCTTGGCAAACGACTTCCAGCAAGCTGGAATCCAGGTACTTTATCACTCACCAAGCTCGTTCCCTGCTCTTCATATTGTTTTCATGTTTTGTTATATCTTGTTCGAGATCTTCATATCATACTCCATATACAAAGCCAATAGGGGACTAGGGGCACCTTGGAGCGTTTTTCCATTGCATTTCCCAAATTGCCTCCATTCTTGGAGCGCAAGTCTTGAATTTTGAGATAGAGTTTCAGAAGTTAATTCTTTGGTGTACTTGCAGACAATCGTGTGCTTTCCACGTCGAGTGATTCCTAATGGTACTGGTTATTGCGTCGAGCTGGCTTGCAATGCACTGGTAAGATTCCATTGATCACCTGAATTCTGTCCCATCTCTTTATCTCAGAAATCATGTGTAACTATTCTCTTGTGTAGCCCGCCAAGCAATTCTCAACTAGAGACTCACACCTTCAAAAGGATTCCGTGAATTCCTTGCACAAATTTCTTAGCGTTCTTTAGAAGCATGCACGATTAAATCTTCTCCGACTCTAGTGCAATTGCAAGAATCTTTAGAATCCGTTGCTTGCCGGCATAGGAGGAAGCGTCCACGGAAATACCACAGAAATCCAGCAGAACCACTCTTAGGTTGCCCCACACTATGCTCTTATTTAAAATAATCTTACAACCTAACTTAATGAGTGCAGAACGGAGTTTGACAGTGTATTTGGAGGTGGCTACCCTCACCTGCTTTTAGTAGCCACCTCAAAAAAACACTGGTGCACAGATAGCAGCTGATAATTAGTACTGCACTGATCATGTACTATCGATCTTGAACAGTGAAGAGATGACAACTGTCCCTGACTCTAAATCCAACCTCCACGTTAATGCAAGTACTACTCACCCATGGGCCCCATTTTCTGAAATTTCCATTTGGGGCACCCTAGGGTCCTTTTCTGGCAATTTTTTTTTTTTTTTCAAATTTGGGGCCTACTGATCCAAATTAGCTCCAAGAGGATCTTCTCAGAAATTTTAAACCCTTGCAAGAGGGAGTTATTTTTTAAGGCGGACCCTACATGCAAAAAATAGGGGGCAGTTTTGTCCTCTTGCATTAACATCCAGGGGGGATTTAGAGTCGAGGGACAACTGTAAGAGCAGCTCCACCTCAGCCCTCCCAGAGTCCTTCACACTCCAGAACTAGATGAAAAGTGCCAAGGGCCCTTCCAAAATGCCTCTTGACTCTCAATCCTAGCGTGTCAAGAAATGGCCCTTTAAATCACTATTTAGTTGACTATATCTCCACATTCTGCTTGTGATTGGTCCATTGACTATTTGATGTGCACTTTTGATGTGTGAGGGGCATGCAAAGGTGGGGGAGTGTAAGTGCAAGGGCTCTTCAAATGTAAATGAATAATTTCAGCGAGTCATCTCTAGCGTGTAGGAGTGGAGATGCTCTAAGGGATTTTAATTCAGGGATCTTGAGAGGGCGGGGTCCTTGCAGATGCCACCATCGTCGTTTTGCTCTCTTTTTTCCAACTTTTAAATGAAGGAAAAGAAACTCCATAATTATGAAGTAGTGACTGACGACTGACGACTGACGACCTGGTCCGTGTTGTCCATCCTGCTGCCACTAAATGGAAAGCTTTCTAGATCCCGGAAATAACGTCATCCCTTACGGCGAACCCCTCAGTCTGATTTATATTAATCCCCACCTGTAGCTAGGGTAAATCCTCATCAGAAATCACAAGGCTATTATCATTTCACCTCCAGCTATATATATCGTCACATGCACTCATTCATCACGAAAACTCTGTCAACTTTCACATTCTGTCGGTATTAGTTATTCCAAAGTTCCAATTGTGCACCCGAGTAGTTTGCTAAAACAATTCTGTAGGCTGGTACAGTGCAGTACTCCTGTAGAATTGAATTAAATTTCCTTTTTGTTGTTAGACTATCTAGACTTTGATATAGTCAGTCAGTGGCGGTTCCACCACTCAGTTATTAGTGCAGGTAGGGTCTATATATATATGTACCGGAGTTCTATATATATATATATATATGCAGGTAGGGTCTCGTGTCGGGCTTAAGTTAGTAACGAATGACGTAACTGTTCCGTCTATGCGTGGAGTTCATTAGACGTCACAGAACGAGAGGCTCTTATAGAGAGTCCTGGTTTTCTCTGTCTCGCCGTTGTTCAACTGGGTTTGTTGCGAGAAAACGAGTTGACCGAGAAGGCCTAGGTTCTAGTTTTCGTCGTTCATCGAAGGTTTTCTTTGAATGACTGCCACAGCACTACGTTGGTTCTCGTTAAGTTTACCTTAGTTTGTGTTGGTTTTCTCATTGATATTCAAGACTGCTCCGCAGTCCAGGCTGTACGTATAAAGCAGGCTCCGAATTCAGTGATAACCGTGTGTCAGAAACTAAAACGTTCGCCTAGGTTCGTCTAACAACGTCGACATGAAGCACAGGCACTTGTCCTCTGCCAGGAGTTACTACGGTAGGCCACTCGTGGAAGACGAAGACAACCAGCTCACTTAGGTTTACTTTTCCTTTTGGTTTTGTGTGGAGTCTCCAATTCCAACTCTTGACTCTCAAATTAAGGGTGGATTTGGACACCAAAGTTCGATTAGTGGACAGAATCGCAGTAAAACCTAGAGATTCGAATGAAGGAATATTTTAAAGCGCTGGAACCGGGTTTCATTGAAGTGGTGGAAGGAAGTAGTAGCGCAACGTGACGATGAATTATCTGGCTCACGAAAGTTGTGTGGGAATTGGCAACCAGGTTTCAGAAACCGAATTCCTCCGGACGTCGATCCAAGAGTTTCTGAACACCTCAATCGACCCTTACATCTCAGGGACGACCACGGGGCCGCCGGGCATGCTGCAGGACTTAGCGCCAGGGCTGGACATAGATCTGAGCGGACCGGGCTCCGCCATGGCCGCATTAGCGCACCAAACGTCTGCAATTCTCACGGACATCACCAGCCAAGCTTCCATGGGCGAAGAAGAGGCCATCGAAGGCTTCGGCAACATGCTGAGACGTGAGGAGAATCTTCGGCAACATCTTGAGCCTTACTTACCTTGGACTATGTCCAGCTCCATTCACGTCAGTAGTGCTGCTGCAGGCTCCAACTTTCAAACGTTTGATGGCCTGGCCAATTACGCCAACTTCCATGACCTTAGTTTCAATTACGGTTCTCCGCTTCTTCCCGAGCCTTTCGGCGGCCCGGCGAATCTTCAAACCCAACCTAGTGCAGACTGGGAACCCTCTCGAAAAGGGAAAGAAATCGTAGTCGAACAGTCTGATCTAGTGTTAGCTCCCGACCGTGGCAACAAGCAGTCCCTAATCTTACCCCAGGCTGGATCATTGAATTTGTTGCAACAGGAGCTTTTAGATAAATTAAGGTCTCCACCCACCTCGGCTGCACCACCTAGTAAGTCTAGTAGTCCCAACACTTTACCTTCTGGAATTAGCTCCGGGTTCCCACTTAGGAGACCCGTGGGGAATATGCCACCCGGGCATTGTCCAACCTCGCACTTTCAAAGACCTCACAGTCGCCATGTGCAGTCTAACTTTCCTAGTCCAGTGCCGATGAAGAAGAGGCAGTCTCTGATTGTGAAGTGGGCCACCAGCTTGGCCCATCGGACTGCGAGAATTCGAGGCGATTTAGTGCTTCCTGCAGACCGTGGTGATTTGAGAGCAGCAGCCGGTGGGAGTAGTTTTGATGGCAGTCCCGGAACTGATTTTTTTGATCCCCGGAGTCCAAATAGTGTGGCTCATGATCATCAAGCAGCTGTGGCGCACAAGATTGCCGAGCGCAACCGGAGGATGAAGTTCAGTCACAAGCTCCAGACGTTGATCTCCATCGTTCCCATGATCAACAAGGTTTCCATTCCTTCTTCATTTCGAATTTGAAATTTAACCAAAACTGCTTTCACACCTTTCTTTCGGGTCAAATTCCAGTCGTTTCCTCCTCATAAAGTTTGGTTATTGATAGTGATATGCAGCATCACACAAGTTTGGTTTAACAGTGATATCCAGACAAATATTCAATAGGAGAATTTAAAGTTCTCAATTTTGGACTGATATGGCCGGCCTTCATCAAACAAGTTCAATGTTGTTGACAGTGATATCTAGCTACAAGTGGAGAATTGAATTATGCAAATTTGGACTTCTTTGGCACTTGGAATTTCATAATACTAACCCTAACTGTGCACATGTTATCAGAAGAAAGACAAGGTGTCTGTCCTCACGAGCACAATAGACTACATCCGGCAACTGAACTTACGAATCTCAACCCTAAAAAAAGAGGAAGCGGCACCGTCAACGTCAAGAATGGAAGAAGGGGCTGCAACGACGTCGGCGACTGGCATGGACAGGGAAGAGGAGCTGACAACTGTGTTCAACGACGTGGAAGCTGGAGCGGGTCCTTCTTCGTCTTCGCCCGTGGCACCCGTGGTGGTGGTGGAGGGCTCAGCAGGAGACGACAAGTGGGTGATTAAGGTGGAGGCTAATTACCGTCCTCGGTCGTTAATCCAGCTGTTGAACGTGTTACTGGAGCTGGAACTTGGGGTTGTCACTGTGGACTATGGTAGCATGAATGGCCGGTTTCATGCTAATATCAGCGTTAAGGTAATCATCATTCCTGCACTTCCTATTCATCTCCAGTAATTGATATGAATTCTAGTGTTCTTCTTGATTGGTTTTGTGACCGATGACCGTTTATAATTCGTTTAACCAGTGCTAAGTCCAGGATTTCTGGCTACTAGCTTCAATTGTGATGAATAACTTTGTCGGTATATTGTCTATATCAATCAATGCCACTATTTAGAGGATATGAGTTCTTGGGATGACATAGATTTAGTTTCTGTCATGAACTGAATTACAGTGTCTTTTAATTCGTATCCCCTGGCTAGAACAAGACATGGTTTAAATTACTAGACAGTGCTTTATTCTCTGGTAACTCCCACAGAAGAAAACAGGGAGTGTGTTGTTGTGGTTGATACCCTGGGTATTTGCGAAAGAAACTGAACTAGCTGGTACCTGGGACATTAATCACAATGGACACCGTGTCTCACCCTAGGACAGGTAGTTTAGTTTATTTTATTTTATTGCGTGTCCTAGATGTGGAGATTGATCATGAGATGTCATGAAATAACATGGGTTCTGTTTTTCTATTTTATCGTGATTTGATTTTCAGAATTCAAGGAATTTGAGTAGGAGCAGTAGGGAGCTTCAGGCGATGCTCTGTAGAGTACTACAAACAAGTGATAGCCCGCTCATTGGCTCCGACTAGCTCAAGATCAGTTGAAGAGCATATGTATTTTGGGAGAGAGGTCATTAATGTATAACAGTTGCATTTCCAAAAACTAGATTCAAGCAAGTTGCAGATTATTCATGATTGCTGCAGCACTAGAGCTTACTGACAGTGATTCTTTGTAGAGTTGAATTTCTACTTTTCGGGAAGCAACCAAAACAGAAATTTTTATTGCCCACGTGCCTAAAGTACTTAGAACCAGCCAAGCCCAAGCCCAAGCCCTGCCAGCCCAGATCATTGTGTAAAAGTAGGGCCATTGATACTCCACTGATTGTTTTTCAGTCAGAACAAGAATAAATGTGGTCTTAAGACTGCAATGAAGAGTTTTGGGGTTAGTTCTACTAATTAGGTCACTAATAAGACCTACAAGTGAGTGCTACTCTTAATACCTTCTCTTGAAGGTAGACTCATATAAAAGGTGGAACCCTAAGATGACGTCATTTATTTTTTTCACAGCCAATGCGCTCTCTTTGGCACAAGTCTATGGGGAATTCTCTTGTGTGATGTCATCTTTGGTGGTTACCACCGAACACATTTACAGCATTTGTGTATATCATCATGGTCATTTTTGCATTGCCATGCAGATTATTTGCAACCTGTGTCATTTCATTATTGATACAAGCTCATGGGGCTCTGTGCAAGTGGCTTGGGATGCCCATACGTTGACTCCAAAAAGTCGGACCTTGTGATTCCATCTCTAGCTCTCTGTTAGGTTGATGATGCGTAAGATGGAGGTATGGAATAAAATTTTGGACTATCCACATGCGATATTGCCAAAAGTCAGTAGAGTCTAAGAGTGAGGTCACTGTTTGGTCACTTTGTGCAAAATGCAGTTATAATAGAAAATTTGTGAGCAATTTGAGTTCGCTTTTCCAGCAAAAATCTTCACAATTTCCAAAACCAATTCTTTTATAGTCTTTTCCTCTCCAACATTATATTGCACCCTATACTAGGACTCACGTGGATTTCTAATCTCTCTTAACCCCTAAAAGCCCGAGGGGTATTGGACAAAACATATATGTGTTATAATATGTGCCTTCCATATGTCTGATGAAGTTTGGTTCAATAGACAAAATGTAGAGTATCATCTCTACAAATTATCCATACGGTCAAACTTCCAAAAATAACTTTAGATCATTTTTTAATGAATTTAAAAGCATTAACCGTTGAAAATTTGTATAAATTATAATTTTCAATTTTAGAGTTCAAAATTTAGTATGATTGGTTAAAGTTGGGCTATCTATTGTAAACTTCAAAAAAGCAAAAGAAATGATGGAGGGATCATCATTACTTTCCCCAAATAGCAAATTTTATAACACTAAGACAATGTTGAGATGATCTACTTTGAAAAATTCTCCCGGGTGGAATTTAACTCGGATTGCCATAATTCAAATTGGGTTGGAAAGTAGACTTGATGTAGTATTTTAAAATATTTTTTTATTTTTTCAAAAAATTATTTTCTTGTTCCGGGCAGCCCCTTAAATTCGGGCAGCGACCAGAAAATGGTCGTTTGAGCGCTTAGGGGTTAACCCTTTAATGCTCAAGTGACCACATTGTGGTCTTTTCTGTGTCGAAAACGCTAACAACGGAAAATCCGTGAAGAACTGGATTTTGAATTGTGAAGTTCAGATTATGAGCGTTATAATATACATCTTCTAGAAAAAGAAAAATTCAATTTGGAGTTCTGCAACTATCAAAGTACCTATGAACAAGACGCAAAAATACTATAAATACTTGAAAATACAATAAATACTTACAAATACAACACATGTACTATGCGGTATTTCTTGTGTTTGGAAGTTTGTTGTTGTTTTTTTTTTTTTTTGGATTGTATTCTCTTGTTCATGTTTTATTAGTGTATGTATTCCGATCTTGATCCATGTACTAACTCCTTACATATTTTAACGTACAAATTTTTGTCCTAAACCGTACATGGATAAGTCACTCTCATTTGTAAAATTCACAATAATTATGTGTGAGTCCGTTCTTAACATGAAAGATTGCAAGGGTGAGGTGTTGACATAGGTCATTGCTGAACATCTTTACTTTCATTTTAGAAAATTTAACCCAAATTCTATTTAACTTTGAAATCACACACCCTCCAAAATTTCATTTTTGAGTGTGCATTATACGGTTCAAAGACATACTATGATCTTCCAATCCCACCATCGGATGATTCTCTAATTTTGGAAAAATGTTTGCACTCCAGCTGAGAATACAATTGTACGGTTTCTTTCTAATTTAATCCATTCTATTTCTGGGAGTATCAATCATAGTGGAAAAACCCAGTGAAAACCAGTGAACCCAGCTACACTACCAAAAGCGTTAAAGGGTTAATGCCCTCCCCAAGGATTTGCAGAATTTCAAGATAATTTTAATTTTTGTTTCTTTTAACCCTTTAACGTCCCGATTCAACACTGTTTTCAAAGAAGCGTTATAAAATGTTTGATGAAAACAAAACTGGAGTTGATGTACAAAGCAAAGTTGTAAATGTCAATGTGAAGATAACATCTGTACGGTTGGATTCATCATATTTATTATTAATACTTTCTAAATTAATTTTGCAAGGTTTTATCTTGAAATTCAATTTAAAATCCAAAATTAACACAAAAAAATTAAAAAATATTGTAATGAAATTGGAATAACATGTGCTACGAGATGGTATGGTTTCCATTATTTGATTGTACTTATTTTGGAAAATCATGTTCGGGGTCTCACTTTTTGAACTAAGAATGAAACTTGACATAAACCGATTGTGTTATTTTTCTAAAAATCATAATAACCTATTTTGAAAATCCAAACCGTTTAAAGGATAGTCAACTTGCTCAAGAACCAAGGGTAATTTTGGTAAATGAAAAATGTTCAATCTAGATGAGAATCAAACAACTTTAATCTGTTCGCCGTCCAATATATGGATGCTGGTGCGCTAAAGGGTTAATCAAGCTGATGATGGATAAAAATTGTCACCCTAAACTATCTGTACATCATGCAAGTTTTTCCCTTTAGGGGCACAAGGGGTTAACCCCTAAACGTCGGGCCTATGACCATGGAATCTTGCTTTACATGTCACTCTCAATTTTGGCATCATAAATAAGACAAGAATTCAACTTTATATTTTTTGTAGATGAAGACATGTGTTTATTACAAATCATGAACATTTCATAAATTTTGGTGAAAATTTGAAATTACTATGATTAGTTTTTAAATTGTAAAGAAAATTCATATCAAAACTTAAAACTTTCGATTTTTGTACTTAAAACTTTCGATTTTTGTACCGAAGGTGTAAATTACAATGAAGAATAGTACAGTAAATGGAAATCATCCATGTATCAAAATCTAAAATAGTTCCTTACACCATGGTAATACCCACCGAACTTGTAACTCCAATTAAACACTCAGTTTTTAGAGTTTTTCAAAAATTCAAAATGGAGTAGGAACTAGACTTGGTAAAGCTTCATTTTTTAATTCAACTCAAATGCAATAAAACTCATTTTCATGGCTCAAATTTAGTTTAAGCAAGGAAAAGTAGAAAAATCCAAAATACACTATATGGTGAAACTTTTTTTACTACTCTAAGTTCTGTAATTGGGACCCCATGTGAAATCCAAAAATTGCTTAAATGACCTTAATTTAACTTGAAGAGGTGGTATGACCAACAAAGATCCTTCACAAAAATAATTGGACGAAAAATCTACTATGTGCTAGTATATGGCTATACCGACGTTTAAAGGTTAACCCCTAAACGTCCCATGGGGATAGTATATACGCTGTCGTATGATTGGGATTTGCTACCAACAAGAAACTCTGAATTGGGATCTCAAGAACTCACTAGAATCGCATTGATCTAAATTCCAACTTCTCTTTTGAACTCAAACCCATTGAAGGTGTGGATCCATTTCAAATACAACCAAAATACAGTGTATTCTACTGGCCGCAAAGGCACATTCAGACGTTTAGGGGTTAATATGCTTAAAGTGGTGCAAATACAGTACAGTAGTATCTTTAACTTTATATGAAGCCTACTCTAATTGATGTGGTGTTTTAAGCCTTTGAGGACTGAGCATGTCCTATGTACTAGATAGATTACTCTTGGGAGTACATTACGGTATGTAGCAGTGCCCCACCTGCTACATGTTGTGGCGTAATCCCAAGAATAAGCTATCTAACATAAGCACCGACTATCTACATGAATGATGGTTCGAATTGAAGATTGAGACTTTCTGAAAAGGAAGGCTTGTGATATTATTCTAAATAAAGCTTTGTTACTTCTAGATCTATTTAGGTGCCAAGGTCGAAGAGTTCTATGCATGAAGTAAGTAGTACAATATGCATTTGACCAAGGCATTTGCGCTACGGTGAGTAGCGTTTTTGCTCAGATTCCATGAAATTATGTCGCATAGGGCTCGATAATATTGGAGGTGGCTATATACATGCATGTATGAAGGCATTTATTTTTCATTTTTCATGAAGTGCCAAAGTGGCGATATAAAACGTTATATTGGCGCTCCATATTTCAACATTCATCCACATATTGGATAGAAAATATAACATTAGAAGATATCACATATAATTTGTATTGTTTTCATCCTCAATCTAGCGATTTCATCCAAGATAATTTTTTATTTGAATTTTTCTGGCGAAAAACTTCAAATAAAAATTTGGCCATTTGTTAGCCAGATTTTTTTTCTGGTGCAATATAGTTATCCGTAAAGTCACCTTGAATTTGAAGAATCCTCAAAGAATTTTGCTTTATTATACTCTTATTTGTTCACTCCAAATAGTTAAAAGGTGTGGAAGATCTTGGTAGTTTATTATTATTAAATGAGTAAGAGATGTGTAAGAGTTTGGTGGTCTTCAAAAGTTTTTTAACATCAAGAAAGGAGCTAATTTTTTTTTGAAGAGCACCAAACTCTTACACACCTCTTACACATCTAATAATGATAGATCATCAAGATCTTCCATACCTTTTAACTATTTGGAGTGAACAAATAAAAGTATAATAAAGCAAAATTCGTGGTATCTTCTTCAAACTTTGATGGACTTTACAGAAAACTCTAATATGGCAATATTTTGCCCAAAAAATCCCTTGCCTAATAATGTCAAGCTAATTTTAGAAGTAGTGACAATGCACATATGGAAAACATGAACTAATGAAAATAGCTCAGTTTAACCATTTTTGTGATGAAATCCCTTCATTTGTGTTCAAAATAGAAAAAAAATACCTTACAGTGAGTAAAAATTAATCCGCACTTGTTGAATCTAAGTGTCATTATTTACCCTACAAACTCAACAAGACTAGATATAGTACAAGAAATTGTGAAACCTGGACAAAACTGCATTGTGCCGCACCATTCAGTTTTGTGTAGGATTACAAACAAAACATGTACCATTGATATTGTTATTAAATGTACCTCAAAAGTTAGTTTGAATATTGGCTAGAACAAAGGTTTGCATTAGGCTAATATATAGCATTATTACGAATTGTAAGGGGTTCCTTTTCTCCCCACAAAAATAGACAACCTTGATTGGTGTAAGGGTCATACTGCCAGAGATGCCAAGCGCTGATGTAATAGAGTTATCCGCAAAGTCGCTCAAAAGGGATGAGTGGGGTGTAGTTTGAGTGAACGGTAGATGAAATCCTCCTAAAAAGAGTGCGTCGGAGTCTAAAAACAAAGTGGAGATGCAAAGTTTTGAAGGTTCAAAACAGTGCTAAAAAACTTCTCAATCCCAATTCACTCCGCGTCCTTGGTCAGCAGTTGAGTTGTTAGCAAATATAGGAGTTGAGTTGTCATGAAATAAAGCAACAATTTAATATGCTCACGGTCCCACTTTAATGATGTGAATAGTAACAGATCTCCTCACTATATCCTGCTCCCTCGTGCACTTTGTCTGGTCTTGTCAATGCAATCATTCCACCCACCATTATTAGATAGGAAACTCCTTGTCGTTGTTTGCCAAGTTTAAATACTGCAAATTGATTCACTAGAGTTTACTCAAAGGGCCTGATTTTACGTTTATTGAAATTTTCTTATTTCACTCACCTTCTAACACCAGTTTACTTTGCGGAAAACTCTAATAGTTCTAAAGGTATACAATTGGGAGAAATATTCCAACCTTCCTTAAAGCAAGGAGGGAAATAATCGAAGTGTTATACAATGTGCCCTTGTAGCTGCTACAGTGTAAAGTTCTAATAAAATAATTCAACACACAGACACACAATTATATATATATGTGTGTGTGTGTACCGTAGTAGCATAACTGGGTCGCCAAAAAATAATTCAAAAAAAAAAAATGTAAAAAACCGGAAATTATTAGGACTATAAAACAAAAATAGAATAAATTATTTTAAACTATATTTTGTTGTTTCTAAGCTATTTTGGATCATTTTGGGCCATTTTTAATCATTTTTTTGCTCAAAAACAAAAACCAAAAAATTCATTCTTTTGAAGAACGAATCTTATTTTTCAAAAAATATTAAATATTTGTTTGTGGGGTGGCGACCCAGCTATGGTACTACAATGTGTGTATGTATACTTCTTCTATTCTGAAATGATAATATCTAGTATACCGGTAGTGTGTATCAAAAAGGGTATCAGACATAACATTCAGTAGCATGAGTGACTGCTGCCTTCTCCTCAACATAATGATGTGGAATATCCCACATCATTTCATCCCCCCAATGAAATGATGTGGGATATTCCACATCACATCGGTAGCTATGGGGGCACGTGGCATTAAGCAAGAGCAACTAACCATGAACAAAAATTGAAAGCAGTCAATCAGTCAGAATTCAATAGTGTCATGTAATTGATGTACAATTGAATAAGCTATTAAATAAAATAAACAATCTACAGTGAGAGAAAACTTTGTCTTGGGACTAGGAGTACTTTGCCAAGCTCAGTTGCTATTCATGGAGGGGAGTATTATAAATTCAATTACCCACTCCCAAGCTCAAGCTTCCCCACAGCTGCTATTCATATCGAAGAGTATTATGCATTCAATTACATTGACTTTGGGTGCCCATGCATCAATAGTAACTGCACAACTTACAAAGTTGTGCACACATATTAAGTTAAACTTCTTCTGGTCCTACCACCCACTCCTTTATCCTAGATGCCATGGATGAACTTAATTGGATGAAGTGAGGAGAGATCAAAAGGCAGCCTCCATGAGGGCTATTGAATGTTATGGACTATCAATACAAGACATACATAACATTCATAAATTGTCTTAGCATAAACATGAGAAAAAATGTCCTCTCTCAAGTGTCATGTTGTAGTGAATGTCCCTTGTATCAGATACTCCTTTTGTCTGGAAATACCTATTGTATTTTTATTTTTTTAAAGTTCAACTTAACATTGCTTTTGCAAAAAAACAAAACAAAAAAGAAAAAAAAAGAAAAAGAATAAAAACCATCACAGTACTCAAAAAGTGGACATGATGTTATAACGTTACCTCTCAAAGGAGTGGCTCTTTGTGGAAAGAATTCATCTTTTGAATTTTGAAAAGTCATGATTTTTGAATTGCAACTCATAAAATTTGAATTCATTTGAATTTTGAAAATTTTATGAGTTATTAGAGAAATTAGCAAAGTAGCAGGTTGAGTGGGTCTCCTATTTGTCCTCCATCTCTAATTTGATAGAAAAACAAAAAGATTGATTTAAAACAAGATTCAAGATAAGCAAGGGGTTGCCTGGGCAGGAATGGTGTTGGCCAACATTTGGAGCTGGTTGGAGTTATCAGATCTACAATGGTTTATTGATTGGCTTATTGAACACATGGAGTTTTATAATCCTTGATACACCATTGTAAGTTGGTAGAGCAAGACAAACAACGCCATCCTCGTAGCGCGCTTCAAAAGGGCCAAGAAACTCAACCGCCGAACTTTACTTTCCGTTTTTAATCTCATACTATTATTTTTTTAGAATCCGACACATCTTTTATTCTTGGAATTTGTCCAATATTTTTTACTGATACAGTAGAGTTATCCGTAAAGTCGAGCAAAAAAAACTTTCACAAGAGGAAAAACAAGGGAGAACTGGTATTTTAGCTTGAAAGGTAGCGAAAACAAGTTTTGGCTCTTTTTCTTTCGAACAATCATAATGCACTATGTTGTTAGGGAGATTCGAACATAGCATCTTCTCAAAGCTAGAGAAGCTCCCTCAATGCACACTCAAGTTCCCACCACGGAATCAACACGTGCCCCACACCATCCCACATGCTTGCTCAAAGCAAGCGCTTGGCTCCTTGTGACTGACAATCTCTACGATTTCTAATCGAAGCTTGAAAACTCAATGTTGCAGAGGGATACCCCTTCTTGACTTTACGGATAACTTTGCAATGTTCGTTCACCCAAGAAAAGTTCTAGGAGGCCCAGTGTCAGGTACTCCCAAACCCATTCGAGCAATATTGGAACCCAGTCACCGGCAGTACTATGGAAGAATGACGTTTCTACAATACCATTGTACTGAGAGGCATCATTCCTCAAAACCTTCAATTCAAGATTTTTCAAAGAGAATGAATTTTTATTTTTTAACTTTTTTTTATTTTTTTAAACAAATAAAGGCAGAAGAGGAATTTTTAAAAAGGGCCTAGCACAGGAGAAAAAACTAGGACGTGCCTCAGGGAGGTGCATTATGTTGTGGACTCAGTCCATAAACAACTTGCGAGACAACTTGTCCTATTTTATGGGCTAGCACAGGAGAAAAAACTAGAAAATTCTGTTCTTGGAATTCGTCCATGGTTTTTTACAGACACAGTATCGGAATCCAATGATTTTGGTACTTTGCGAATTTCTCTATGACAAGTCAGAAATTTGAAAAATTTATGATAAAACCCAATTGAAAATATTATGAGTTGCAAAATGGTCAGCCCTCGCCCTCTTGGTTCTGCGGCGGTGTATGTTTCGTTTTTAGCAATGGAAATTCGCCATTTGTCTCAAAAAAAATAAAAAAATAAAAATGGTCAGCCCTATTTGAAGCGAACAGGCTCATGTTCATAAAATAAAGCATAGGACAATTATTTCCGGACAAAAAAGGCCATAAAATAGGACAAGTTGTCTAGCAAGTTGTTTATGGACCGAGTCCACAACATGATGCACCTCCCTGAAGCACGTCCTAGTTTTTTCTCCTGTGCTAAGCCCTTTTTAAAAATTCCTTCTCTGCTTCTTTTCTTTCTTCCTTGCAGTAATTCTTTTCTTTCTTCCTTGCAGTAAAGGGTTCCCTTTATTTGTGTCAAAAAAAAATTCCTTCTCTGCCTTTATTTGTTTTTTAAAAAAATTAAAAAAATTAAAAAAATTCCTTCTCTGCATGAAATATCTCGAATTGAAGGTGTTGAGGAATGATGCCTCTCAGTACAATGGTATTGTAGAAACGTCATTCTTCCATAGTTCTGCCGGTGATTGGGTTCCAATATTGCTTGAATGGGTTTGAGGGTACGTGACACCGGGCCTCTTAGAACTTTTCTTGGGTGAACGAACATTGCAAAGTTATCCGTAAAGTCAAGGAGGGGTAGCTCCTCTGCAACACTTCAAGCTTCGATTAGAAATTGCAGAGATTGTCAGTCACAAAGAGCTAAGCGCTTGCTTTGGGCAAGCATGTGGGTTGGTGTGGAGGCACGTGTAAATTCCATGGTGGGAACTTGAGTATGCATTGGGGGAGCTTCTTTAGCTTTGGGAAGGTGCCATGTTTGAATCTCCCTGACAACGCAATGCGTTTTGATTGATCGAAAGAAAAGGAGTCAAAACTTGTTTTCACCGCCTTTCAATCTAAAATTCCAATTTTGCCTTGTCTTTCCTTTGGTGGAATTCTCTTGCTCGACTTTACGGATAATTCTAGTATCACCAAAGCTATTTTTCTACTTTTTAAAATTGTGCAGCATGTACCGAGTGGCATTAAGATTTTGATATTTTATATTGATCTGCATGTCCTGCATGAGGATGCTCAACCCTAGCTAGATCATGCAAGGCATTCATTAACCCTTTAGCGCACCAGCGTCCATATATTGGACGACGAACATATTAAAGTTGTTTGATTTCCATCCAAAGTGGACAGTTTTCATCCACCAATTTTTTTTTTTGGGTTCTTGTGTAAGTTGACTATCCTTTGTACGGTGTGGATCTTCAAAATAGGTTATCATGATTTTTGGAAAAATAACACAATCGGTTTATGTCAACTTTCATTCTTAGTTCAAAAAATGAGACTTTAGACATGATTTTCCAAAATAAGTAGAATCAAATAATGGAAACCATACCATCGCGTAGTGCATGTTATTCCAATTTCATTCCAATATTTTTCAAATTTTTGTGTTAATTCGGGATTTTTAATTGAATTTCAAGAGAAAACCTTGCAAAATTGTTTTAAAATTATTAATAAAAAAATTGATACATCTAACTGTACAGATGTGATATTCACATTGACATTTACAAATTTTCTTTGTACATCAACTCCATTTTTGGTTTCCATCAAACATTTTATAACGCTTCTTTGAAACAGTGTTGAATTGGGACGTTAAAGGGTTAATTAAAAGGCTCTATATTTTTTTCAGTTTCAGTCCCGAATTCAGGCTTTGGATACTGCAATGATCATTTCGAACTTCTTGGCCGGGGAGCACAATTATATACTTCGTTGTTCTCATGTTTAATTATAACAGCTTGCTGGGATTGATGAACAGTGACTGCAGGTAGGAAGGAACGTGCACAATTAAAAAACATACCTGCTGCACAATTAAAAAAATAGGAAGGAACGTGTGGTATGTAGTGTTTAACCCCTAAACGTCCCAGCGTCCAGAAACTGGATCATGAACAGATTCAAAGCTTTCTAACTTTCTCATACAATCTCGGATGACTTTCATCCAAGTCATCTTTGCAAGCTTATTAAATTCTCTACCAATTAAAGTAAATCTCTTGTGATGGGGAGATGTTGATAATATTGGAGAGGCTTCCAAATGCAAGTCCGTCAAATTTGTTGGGTAGATTTTACGCTTGCAATGGTCCTCTCATGTACACATTATGTACATCTAAGCCATGCTAATATCTATTTTTGAGGCTAGCATCTACTTGTGTTCAAAGGGTCGGTACGTTTAGGGGTGAAACCAGCATCATTCCTTCCTATCTGGCACGTGTTTATTGGGAGCTCTCCTTGTGCACTAGTAGCAAAGGCGTCGCTTCTCACTCAAAACAATGTCAGAGTTCACTATACACAATTGTCCTACGTGACAAGTCGCATTCAGCAAGTCCTGAGCGCTTGTGCAATGAGTGTGAAGTGACGCCATTTGACTCACTTAGAGCATGCCCAACAACATGCAAAAGCACCAGTCAAACCTCAAGGTGGCGGAGGTTTGGCATGAACATGGCCCCAACAGCAGTAGAAAATCTCATCTCAATCACCAAGAAACCTTGGCAGTGGGTTTTATTTGAGTTTTCTCTGCCATATACTGAAGCTTTGGAGGAAGAAAATTGCTTACGCCAAGCAAGAATCTTTGCCAATCAAAGGTAAAATAATGGCCTTGAAGCCTATTCACTGGCTCATGCTTCAAGGCCATCAAGTGTTATGAATTACTTTCTCTTTTAATAAATTGCCTTGGAGTTCGCACAAGGATTGTTGCTGGGGTACTTCTATTCCAACATTCCTCTAAGTTTAAAATGGCCTTCAACTTGATGCTTGGTGGACTTATTTGATCTAGAGCTGCTGGGCTTGCTCTTACCGAGTGAAAAGCGACGCCTTCTCCTTGTAGTGGTGTGACATCATAGTTTATGGTTGCGAGAGAACCTGGGTTTAAAAGGGATTGTTGAAATGCTACCGTACTAGTATTTTTCTTGTAGAAAAGGGACTGTAGAAAAGGGACTGTAGAAAAGGGAACTAAGCCACGGCAGCTCAAGAAAGTAAAGTAGTGCATTCAGAGACTATTTTAATCCTTTTCTGAAATGGGATTAGATTGACAAAATGCTTCCGGTGCTGGAAAGTAAACTAAAAAAGTGTAAACTATGCAGTGCAGCATGTAGATCACGAGTTATCATTTCATCGATCCCATGTAGCCCATGTGCACCTCCACGCCAGTGAAGGTGGGGAATATGTGGCTCATTAGCAAAAAGGCTCATGGGAATTTTTTTTAGCCTTAACCCTTTGACGTGCCAGCATCCATATTCTGGACGCTGGATGATTTCTGACGCGTCCCTTCATCACATACTGTGATGTTTTTCATCCATCTAAAATTCTCTTGATTCTTGTGCTAGTTGACTACCATTTGTACAATATGGATTTTCAAAATAAGATAATGTGAATTTTTGAAAAATAACAAAAGTGGTTTATGTCAAGTTTCATTCTTAGTTCAAAAAGTGAGACCTTAAACATGATTTTCCATAATAAGTAGAATCAAATAATGGAAACCATACCATCTTGTAGTGCATGTTATTCCAATTTCATTAAAATATTTTTTGATATTTTTTGTGTTAATTTTGGATTTTAAACTGAATTTCAAGAGAAAACCTTGCAAAATTAATTAAAAAGTATTAATAATAAATATGATGAATCCAACCGTACAGATGTTATCTTCACATTGACATTTACAACTTCGCTTTGTACATCAACTCCATTTTTATTCTTCATCAAACAGTTTATAATGAATCTTTGAAAACAGTGTTGAATCGGGACGTTAAAGGGTTAAAGGCAGATGCCACTTTGTTTTTGTTGAATACCGAAGGCTGCCTACCTTGTGAAAGTATGACGAATGGGCCATCGCACGCTACGGTCGCCTCCCTGGCCGTTCTGTACAAATAGTACAAACTAAGTACAAATTGTACAAACTGTACAAAACGCACAACGTTCAATATTCCAGCACCGACCTACAACACCATAGATTGCTCAACACGTCAGGTGGATTCCGATTCGAATGCCACACGGAAGGTGATGATTGGTCCATATTGTACAAAATGTACAAATAGTACAAAATCAAGTACACACCTGTACAAAAAGGAATCTATAAAGGATTTTGAAAGGCCAGAGCTTATTTTTAGGCAAAATTCTTTGATGTGCCAAATGGAAGTGAAAATTTTAGTTCCATCAAAATTAAATTTTTGGCCCCTCTGCACCATTAAGTCTTACACTTGAATTCCAAAAAAAAATTCAAATAATTTGACATTAACCTCATGTTTGGGGCCCCAACAAAAATTCCATATTTCTTAAGTTTTTCAACTATATACTAACATTTAGTATAATCAAATAGTAAGGCATGGTAGTCAAAGAGTAGAAGATTACCTAAAACTCTTTCAAATGTAAGGATTAAAAGTATAAGTTGACAAAAGGAGTACAGACATGTAAACTTGAATTTGTGACGGTACAAACTTTGACATTTTGTACTCATAATGATGCATATTTTGCATGCAAATAAAATTTTCTTGTGCAATCTTCAATGTATGCAAGATGTAAGACTATGCCTATTTATTATTTTGAAATAAAGTAGAAGTAATTAGAGGGAATTTGGGTCTAAACCCTTACTATGCCCTGAAACTATGCCGTGACTACAAATTCGTACAACCGTAGTGTGCTTTCACCCGAATGGACTACAGTGGTGGATCTTATCAAGAGCACAACAGACGAAGGTCATACGTTGTACGTTGAATCATACTTTGAATCTTTGGCCTTGTACAATGTATGACCCGCCTGGGCTCAGGAAGAGGCGATTTAGGGTTTAAGGGGCGGACGTCAGGGCTAACAAAGGTAGCTGGCAGCAAGTCACTAGGACTAGGGCAGATCCAACCAACTTTGCAATCAAACCACGCATCATGCGACGGTGGAAAGCATCAGACGATTATTCCATTTCAATTTTTTTTCCCTTTTGTTGTGATTAGCCACATAAATACAAATGTAGCCACCTAGCAAAAATTCGCTCACTTTAACTTCACTGCTCCACGCTGTGTAGAGAATTCTAGAAGATTGAAGAAGTCGTCAAAACTCGTATTAGTTTGAATGGCGGATTTCAGTGAAATGGATAGTTCCAATCCTCAGATCTATCATAGCATAATAGAGTTGTTCCAATGGCCTTCTATCCAATCACGGGCATTGGGTCATTGACATTACGAACGGACACTTTATTCACGCCGGCCTAGAAAGAGACTGGAGTTTCTATCTAGCATAATAGAGCAATGGGAGCCATCACCCTTTTGCATTGGAACCACAGACTAATTATAATTAGAAACTAAGTTCACGTGGCAATGATACAGTGGTCCCAAAATGCATGAAATATAAATGGCATTCTTTCATTACTTAGAAAAGTGGATCTAAGTGAAGATTCTCTTTTGATCCAGTTTTCAAAAGGTTGTTCCGTTGCACTGCTTTATTATGCTATGATAACTGTCCTAGTTTTTAGAGCGAAGGGCAATTGTTTCAGAGCTCTTCATAACATTCTATAAGAGGGCATCCTTCTCTACAGTTCTGCACTGTAGATGACATTCAAAAAAGAAATACTCGTGCATTTATTGTAAATAGCATTCATATGGCACTTGCCTAAAGAAAATGAAATTGGCATTGGAATTTTGGAGAACAAAATGTGTTGTTTGGATTAAAAGGACTCTTCGAAGTGTTGGAGAGAGCAGAACTGACTTGGAGCATCTCCAACGAGGCACTTCAAGCATAGATGACTCATCAAATAAGGATGAAAAGGAAGGGAGGACCCTTTCAAAAATGAGGTCAACACTCTCAAAAAATCTTGTAAAGCAAGTCCCCTCTAAATTATATTTAGGTGTATTTATTGTTATGGAGAAGGCTTTTGTTCAACCACTTCGCATGTGGTGACTTGTGACTGGTTCTCTAATTAAGTATGGTCATGTTTGAACTCATGTTTTCAGTTCTACCAAATGTATATTTAACCCTTTAGTGCTCAAGTGACCACATTGTGGTCTCTGATGTGTTGAAAACGCGAATAACATAAAATCCGCGAAGAACTGGATTTTGAATTGTGAAGTTCAGATTATGAGCGTTATAATATACATCTTCTAGAAAAAGAAAAATTCAATTTGGAGTTCTGCAACTATCAAAATACATATGAAAAAAAAGCGAAAATACTATAAATACTTGAAAATACAATAAATACTTACAAATACAACACATGTACTATGCGGTATTTCTTGTGTTTGGAAGTTTGTTGTCTTATTTTATTTTTTTGGATTGTGTTCTCTTGTTCATGTTCCATTAGTGTATGTATTCCGATCTTGATCCATGTACCAACTCCTTTGATATTTTAACATATAAATTTATGTCCTAAACCGTACATGGATAAGTCACTCTCACTTGTAAAATTCACAATAATTATGTGTGAGTCCGTTCTTAACATGAAAGATTGCAAGGGTGAGGTGTTGACATAGGTCATTGCTGAACATCTTTACTTTCATTTTAGAAAATTTAACCCAAATTCTATTTAACTTTGAAATCACACACCCTCCAAAATCTCATTTTTGAGTGTGCATTATACGGTTCAAAGACATACTATGATCTTCCAATCCCACCATCGGATGATTCTCTAATTTTGGCAAAATGTTTGCACTATAGTTGAGAATACAATTGTACGGTTACTTTCTAATTTAATCCATTCTAATTCTGGCAGTATCAATCATAGTTGAAAAACCCAGTGAAAACCAGTGAACCCAGCTACAGTACCAAAAGCGTTAAAGGGTTAAGGGCTTTGAGCACGAGATGGTAGAAGACTGGTGGGTAATGGTAGTCCGAATCACAAATTTTGCTTCCAATTTGATGTATATCTTTAAGTTGCAACAGTCACAATTGATGTACAATCTTTCAATTGTTTCTGTAAAAGTGTGGGCAATGTGTATAATGAAACTTGTCTGGTTTGGTGACTTAGGTTTTGGTGAGATTTGGAAAATTTTGTGAAGTCAGATTTGAGAGTTGTAAAGCCAATATTGGAAATACTTCTAGTATGCTTCATGTGCCTTGATGGTCATGGAGGTAACTGTGAATCGCAATTGTCTACTTACTACAAGTTTGCAAGTGTCAATATGGTCTTCAGTTCTAGTGTTCATAATGTCCGTTCAATGTGTATGAACTCCATGTGCCCTCATTGATTTTCATAAGAGTTGTTTGGACTGGTGAGGTTGATATGAGTTTTTCATAGGAATCAGCGCACAGAACATGATAGCCCTGGCTATATCTAAGGGCGGCTTTTCATGTAGAGCCTGTACCCACAGGCTGATGTCATGCAGAGCATCTTTGCCCAAAATTCAAGGTCCTTCACTAATACTTCTACCATGTGGTATTACATATTTGGTGTAGCAGGCCCTTCTGGATAGAGTTTCAACTATTACCGATGTTGTAAATCAGAAATGCAAGACCAGAACACCTGCATGTCAACCTGAATGACTATTGATGCATCATCCTTCCTGTGGATATGACTTTCACACATGCAGGTTCAGGCTCTACATGGAAAGCCATCCTAAGTACATGCTCATCAAAGTTACTGTAGACTCTCTTGGGCATTAGAAAGTATTTATAGGAGTTGATGCAAAGTTCAATAGGTGTCTCAAAATGTTTGTGGATCTCCATAATTATGGTTTAATATGCTATTGGTAGAGTGTGCCATGTATTCATGCATCCTCCATGGGTGTCAGTAACTGTTCACAGAAGTAGGACGGATATTCATGGCTCTTTATACGTCTCAATACGTATGAGTATTCAGTGGCGTATAGAGGGTAAGCAACACATCATTACACTGCAATCACCATATACTGTGGGTGCGTGCATGGCATGGGTACATTCATCCATTTGGACAAATTCTCATATGTTTGAACTAGTTTTCATCCATTTGAGATAGTTTTCATCCAATTTGGATGAATTTTACCTCACTATTTTGAAAAAGTAATTATTAGTAAAGCCTCTCGTAAATACCGTGGGCCACAATATATGATGATTTCAGTGTAGCATTCTAGGATAATTCCTTGTACTAACTTACATACTACACTAAATGGCGAATTTAATGTCCGAGGAGAATTGATGTCTTTTACCACAATTCGTTCAAAGTTGAAGAGAAATAGTGTTCCTTGACACTACATAGGAGTTCGCCACTTGTCATCCTCACTTTCATTGAGAGTGCCATGTTCTTTCCAAGTAATGAGAGTGCATGAGGTGGCATGCCATATTTATTAGAAAATTGCCAAATGTCATTAAAACATCACATTCATTTTTTTCTTACAAGGACACTATATCTGCCTAAAACTAAATAGTGTTTGGGTTTAGAAATAGTGTCTCGGGACACTACATTCGCCATTTATTGTAGTTACTGCAGTGAGAGTCAATTGTTCTCTATAAAAATCTCTAATCCAAGTTGTGGCTTCTTTTGAATTGTGTATGCATGCACAGTTGGGGATCAAATATGCTAATTGGATCCACCTGCGTCCTTTATGAGAAAGGGGTGGCCTCTTGTTATTAGATAGATAGATAGATAGATAGAAACTCTGGCCTCTTTCAAGGCTGGCGTGAATAAAGTGTCTGTTCGTAATGTTAACGACCCAGTGCCCACCGGACAAAGGGCCATTGGAACAAAACTACTCTCCTCTGCCGAGAATAGACACTTTATTGACCAGTAACCGGAAAAAATAACCATAAGCTGATGGTTGGATAATTGTTTGAGTATAAGTTGGTTTTTGGTATGCTGTAAGATTGCCAAGTCATGAGTTCTGCGGTTGGTTGGTGTAGGGCTATATATCATACTATGTGGTCCGGGTTCGATTCCCGTTGGGTCCGTTTGAGCAGTAGTGATACATAACTTGGTGTTGCTAGTGAGTTATTCATAGGCAGGAAAGTTGTACCAACCAACCGGTCCCTACCCACCTTCTTGAGACAAGTGGTGACACCGTGCTATTTGTTTAAAATAAATAGTGGTCTTCACCACTACCTTTTCTTTTTCTTTTTTTTAAATTAAAAAAAATTAAAAAATTAAAAAATTAAAATTCTATTGGTATTGATTGGTTGTTTTATATTCATCTTTTATGTAGGAGGATTGATCCGGCATATTGTATAGCAATAGTGTTTATTGCTTTGAATGTGTGTTTAATGGAAGTTTCAGATAGTTTAAATTTTGTTTCGAGTTGTTTCATTAAGGGGGCATGCGTAGTTCCTCTAGCTCCAACCGAGATGACTATAAGTGGATCTACTTTCCATCCTTGGTAAATGATGCTATTAATTAATGGTTGATATTTTTGGATTTTATTGTCTATTGTATCTTGTGAGAATCTGTCATTAGTGTATGTAAATTCAATGAATTGTACGTGAGGTTGTCTACTAGGTTTAGTGGTGGGGCACTTTGGTGTGGAAGTTCTTTAATACATAGTAGTTCGGTTTTGAATCTAGCGTTACAATGGCATCTTTATTGTCCACATGTACAAGGTAGGAGCCATGGGGGGACTGTATTTTCTTGTGGATTGTTGTTAAATGTCCTTGCATTCATGAGGGTGTAGCATCTTAATTTTTGTGATGATAAAATCAGTTTTCTTAATTTCCATATTGTTTTGTTATGTCTTTTGGTTCTAAGGGCATGTATGTGGTGTTGGTTACATTTTAGGAGTGCATGGAGCCATGTATCTGCATCAAAAGAGTTTCAAATCGGACATGTGATTGATGGAAACCTTTCTATGCCCAAAAATAGTTGTTTTCTTGCGTTGCCCATGTATTGTCCAATACTGAATTTTAGAAGGCTTGTTTTTTGTGAGTTTGTTATTGCAAGCTTAGACCAGAAACTATTGGATATTTCATTATCTATGTCAGGGTTCATTGTCCATTTGCTAATGTTCGGGAATTGTTGTGCCATTATTTCTAATTTTTTTTGACAATCGTGTTTAGTGATGTATGTTTCAAGGCATCTGACAGGGCCTTTGTCAGGTCGCTTTCTTGGTCCAGGCCATGTGTCTTTTTGAAAGTAGTATGGTGTAGTATGTGCAAACTCATATGATTTGGCAGCGAATTTGTATTTCTTTTTGGTGTCGTCTTTTGCAAGTTGGTCTGTTTGTTCATTTCCATCAATGTTTGTATGTGCTTTGACTTTGTATATTGTAGTGGGTTGTGTTTAGCTTTTGAGCATTTCTACCATAGATGTTAATATCGTTTTATCAGCGTGATTGGTATGTTGGGTTGTATGTTTTATTTGTGTGTTGAGTACATATAGACAATTGAGGCAATCAGTAAATATGTGTGCAGGTTTTTTTGAGTAATTGGTAGTAATTAGTCTAAGTGTTTTATGTATGGCCATTAATTCGGCTCTGAGGCTGGTTTGTAGTTCAGGTAGTCTTTTTGATATTTGTACTTCTGCTTTTGTTGGGTTGTATATTCCGTAGCCAGCTTTTTCCTTCTTCCAGTGGCCGTCATCATCTTGTTTAGGTGGAACAAAGGATCCATCTGTATAGTAGCTATATTGTGGTGGGAATTTTAGTGTAGTGTGTTTATTTCGTAGTTTGGTAACGGTGGTGTGTATGTGGTTGATAGGTTGATATGAGGTGGGTAAAGTAATTTGTTCCATTATTTTGGTGTTTTAATATACGGGTGTGTTAGGGGGCATGGATGGTGCCTTCTGTATGTGGTATTGTGATATTTGCATATTCTCGATTATTTTTTTAACTGTGTCTATTTGGTTGGATGTGCCAATGCTGTGGTTTTGGTGGTGAATACAAA
Source organism: Pohlia nutans (assembly GCA_022496805.1). NCBI lineage: Eukaryota > Viridiplantae > Streptophyta > Bryopsida > Bryales > Mniaceae > Pohlia > Pohlia nutans. The sequence continues at coordinate 36,330,934 of CM040089.1, read as the reverse complement.
AGATTTGTATTGCTAGTGGTTCTATCCGTGGTTTGTTTAGGTCTTGAGGGATTGTTGGTTCTTCGTATGTAATGGTATCTGCGGAAAAATGGGCAATAACATGTGTGTCTGGAAAGGTCCAATATGTGGTGAAAAGTTTTGGTACCAATTGATGTCTGGTATAACTAGTATTATGATGGTGTTTGGGTCATTTTTGGTTGCTAATCTTGCCCAATGTATTGCTTGTTGGGCCATTTTTCATTATGTGGGTGGGCGTAACCAATTCCTTTCCATTTGTATTGGAGGGCGGTGCCGAGTGATCCAAAAGATTTGTCTCTTGCAAATGGGGAATAGAATTGTGTAATTTGTGTGGAACATGTTACTAGTGAAGAAAAGTATGAGTGGGAGATGTTGAATATTGTTGTGAGAATCAATGATACAAGTTGGAAGAGTGTGATGTGATGCTTTTAGTGGGTCTTTTTTTGGGATTTTATATTTATATCTTTGATAGAGCCATACTACTTCTGTTTCAAACGATTGTGTAGGGGGCACTAGACCGTGTGTGCTATAGATGGCTTTATTGTATTGTTGCCATAGCCATTTTAGTCTGGTGGTTGGAATGGTGATGAGGTGTCTCCCGATATCTTTGTATATATGAGTTATTTCGTTTTGTAATTGTATAGTATTTTTCTCAAAGATTATGTCTTTTTCTGGGTTGCATTCTGTTACGGAGATTTGGATGTGTGGAATTATTGTGGGTGGTGGTATGAATCTTGTATCCCTAGTTTGTGTAGGAGTGAAATGTTCATTTACAATGTTTTTGTAGTATCTATGCTGGTATCTTGTGTAGTATTATGTTAGTAGTTTGATGTTGTGTTCGATTACTGGGAGTTGGTTTAATAGAAAGAGTTCACGTTGTAGCATCCATTTGTTATATGTTATGTTGTTTTGTAGTGACCATTGGCATAGGTAAGTATTGTATTTTCTTGTTATTTTATATTTATCTTTCGTTTCGTTTCGTTTGTGGTTTAATAGTGTGTATGGGAAATGCGAGTGGATTATTTTTTATGTTGGAGGGTGGATTTGGTTGTTGTAGTTGTTGTGATAATGGTGGATGTAAGGGATTTTCCGGTATTCTTGGTGTTAGTTCTCGATTGTCTGATATGTATCTTGCTTTAAGTGTGCGGGCTTGTGGGTGTTTGTGACATGGAATCGGGCAGTCTTGATTGCAGCTTGGGTAGCAAAAAAGTTGTTCCGCTATGTTTAGTGCACTTTTTTCTAATTTTGTTGGAGCTTTATAGTATATTTGGAAGTCCTCTGGTGACATTAATTTTGTGCCATTGGGAAAGGAGATGTGTTTTATTTTTTGTATGTTGTGGGTTAGGAGTTTATGTAGTAGTTTAAGAGATAGTTTGGGATTTAAATGTGGTAGTTCGACTATAGCACGTGATCTCCATTCTAGTTCTAATTCCGTCATATGGAGTTGGAAGTTTTCTTCTATACTTTTGAGGTGGACCCCTCCTTCCATTTTCATAAGAAATAGTGTTCGTGTAGTAGGTGATCTGATACAATAATGATATTTGATTCTTGGTATGTCCTCTGCGCCTCCATGTTTGGCTAGTATATGTTGTATGAATCCTTTATAGATTATTCCTAGTCTTCCAGAGTCATTTAGTGCGTTTCTAAGTTGTTCACTGATGCATCGTAGATATGCATTTTTTTAGTGAAAAGGCTTCTAGTCCAAATAGATCATGTTGTAGCTGGGTTATTACATTTGCTGTGCATTTTGGTAATCCACAAATTACTTTTTGGATTCCAATAACCTTTTTATCTAGTTTTTTGATAGTTGGTAAAGAGTATGGGACTGTATAGAAGCTATAGGCTATGCCTGCTCTAATGACGGTGTCCACCATGCTAATTTTTTGTTTGATTGTTGCTGGGCAATTTGTCAGTTGTTTGCATTGATCAACTACTTTGGTTGTGGTGATGTGTGTTTGGAGTTTTCATTTTAATGAAGGTACTAATTGTATGCCTAAATATGCGTATGTTTCATTCTGGTGCGGTACGGGTAATGGTTGGTTTCTGTAGTTGATGCTTTGAGCTTGGATTTTTGCTTTGAATGTAGCAGGTTTCGTTTTTGATTTGTTTGGGCATCCAGTGATAGCACATTTTGGCACCCCTAAATCCATATCGGTCCATTCACAGTATTTGTCTAGTTTATTTAGTTGGATTTGTACTGACTGGAGATTGTTTGTAATAGCTACTAGATCAGCTGCGTATGCTGTCGAACTAATCGTTAGTTTAGATGTACCAAATGTACATCCATTTTTCCCTCTTTGTAGCCTCCGTAATAGTGGTTCTATAAATATTAAAAATAGGTATGGGCTAAGCGTGTCCTTGTATGGTGCCTCTTTGTATTGGTATTGGTTTTGTTTTTCCAAAGTGTTCCCCCGTGAATATGGTATTGAAATGTGAATAGATATTTCCTATTAGAGTTACTGCGTCTTCTGGATAGCCTAGGTCTTTCATTATAGCTAGTAGTCTTGCGTGATCAAGAGAGCCAAATGCATTTTTAAAATTAATGTATAGTAGGTATATGTCTTGGTTTGTAAATCGTGCATCTTCGAGTGCTGCTATAAAAAGTTGGAGTTGTTTAACCGTGCTTCTTTCTGCCGTGAATCCTTCTTGATTGTCATGTAAGATTTGGTGTTTTTCTCCATATGCTAATAGTAAGAATGTTAGAGTACTAGTAAAAAATTTGTATATTGTGTTTGCAAGTGCAATCGGTTTATGATTTGGTAATTGTGTGGGGTCTCCATTTTTGTACAGAAGTATGGTTAGGCTTATTTTCCATGAAGCTGGGATTTGTTTTTTTTTGTAGCACTGTATAAAAAATAGAAAGAGTAGTTTGTGGAAGCTTTCAGCCATGTTTTTTAGTATTGCATTGGGGATTTTATTTGGGCCTGGTGTTTTGTTGTTAGCTAGAACACACAATTCGCTATTTACGCACTTGGCCATATAATTATGCGCTTGGCCCCCGGAAGCATTAAGAAAATTATCTAAAAAATTGTCTAAAAAACAACAATCTTTGTCTTTCTACAATTACTTTCATTGTAAACAAACAATTATTTTATTTATTTATTATTCTTATCTTTATCTTTTCTTTTATCTTTTTTTTATCTTTTTTTTTATATTTTCTTTATCTTGTTTCATTTATCTTATTTCATTCTTGTCTTCATTTCTTTTCCTTCTTGTCTTCCTTTTTGTCTTCTTCTTTTTCTTCTATTTTTTCTTCATTCCTCTTTTGGCAGCCACAAACCCTACACCCGCACCAAGGAAGAAAAAAAAAAAAAACCTAATATAATACGCCCTTCTTAACCCTTAGACGGTTAGACCTAAGGGTTAAGAATGTTGATTTGGATACAATACTTGTATGAATCTCTCACAAATTTTACTCTAGTATTCATATCATTATGCCCAACAAATACCGAACACTCATATTATGTATCAACACCTACAACACACAATTCGCTATTTACGCACTTGGTCATATAATCATGCACTTAGTCCTCAAGCGCATAATTTTTTTTTAAATTTTTTTTTTAAAAAAACACAACGATTATTGTCTTTCTTCAATCCCTTACATTGTAAACAAATAATTATTTTAATTATTTTTTATTCTTATCTTTATCTTTTCTTTTATCTTTTCTTTTTTATTTTGATTTCTTTCTTGTCTTCTTTCTTGTCTCCCTCTTGTCTTTCTTCTTGTCTTTCTTTTGTCTTCCTTTTTGTCTTCCTTGTCTTTTTTTTCTTCTACTTTTTCTTCAGTTGTAGCTGCTGAACCCTAAACAATGGGAGCAAACCAAAAATAAATAAATAAATAAATAATATATATATATAATTTTTTTTAGTTTTTAAAGGTTGGCCTAGGGTGCTGCTGAACCCTAAATAGCGGCCGCCCAAAACAATTTTTCTATTTTTTTATTTTTTTATTTTTATTTTTATTTTTATTTTTTGGGTTTTTTTGAAAATTTTCTATTTTTAGCCGCTGGGGTGCGCCGCGCACCCTAAGACCCTCCCATCTCCCATCTTCATCTCCCTCTTCATCTCCCTCTCCATCTCCATCTCCCTCTCCTCATATATATAGGAAAGAGGAGAGGGTCTCTTCCATTCACTCTCCCACTCCCTCTCCCTCTCCTCATATATATAGGAAAGAGGAGAGGGTCTCTTCCATTCACTCTCCCACTCTCTCTCCCTCCCCTCTCCTCTCCCCTATATATATGAGGAGAGGGAAGAGGGAGAAGAGAGATGGGAGGGTCTTAGGGTGCGCGGCCGCGCACCCGAGGCTAAAAATAGAAAATTCAAAAAAAACCCCAATTTTATTTTATTTATTTATTTATTTATTGGCAGCCGCCATTTAGGGTTCAGCAGCACCCCACGGCCAACCAAAAGAAGATTTTGTTTTTTGTTTTTTGTTTTTTTTTTGCAGCTGCCATTTCGGGTTCAGCAGCACCCCATGGTCAACCCAAAAAAATTATTATTATTATTATTATTTTATTATTTTTGGGTTTGCTCCCATTGTTTAGGGTTTAGCAGCTACAACTGAAGAAAAAGTAGAAGAAAAAAATGACAAGGAAGACAAAAAGGAAGACAAGAAGAAAGATAAAAGAAAGACAATAGGGAGACAAGAAAGAAGACAAGAAAGAAATCAAAATAAAAAAGAAAAGATAAACGAAAAGATAAAAGATAAGATAAAAGATAAGATAAAGATAAGATAAAGATAAGAATAAAAAAATAATTAAAATAATTATTTATTTACAATTTAAGTGATTGTAGAATGACAACATTGATGTTTTTAGAGAACTTTTTAACCAATTTTTTTATAGTCAAGTATGTTTATGAAATGAGCGCACTTGGCCAAGTGCATAAATAGCAAATTGCGTGTTCTACATGTTTCTAGTACATATTAGGTATATTATTGTAACACTTATATCTATGTATTGGGGACACAAGGTATTATGACCCCAATATGTACTAAGAGCATGCCCACTCTACCACGGAATTCTCTAATGAATCAAAGAAGTAAATAAAAAGTAGGATGCATATTCAAAGAGGGTGAGAGAGGCACTAAATATGAGCACAATAAAGCGAGACTCCAATACATCCCTCTATAACTATGTTTAAGAATGGACAATAATGATTATCCATGTATAGTAGTTGTGATTCACTCACCCACTAAATAGAGGGACACATAGCACTTTAAGGTTTTGAAAACGATAGCTTCTAACACCAAGATAGATAGATATGAACTCCGGTCCTCTTTCGAGGCCGGCGTGAATAAAGTGTCTGTTCGTCTTGTCAATGAGCCAGTGCCCACCGGACAAAGGGCCATTGGTACTTCTAACACCAATCTTTTAATGTGATGATAGTGGTCAAAGGATGAATTGAAGGAGAAGGGTGCGGATGCTCTAAGCACTTAAATTAAGTTGGGCACTTTCATTCGTATATATATATAATGCATAACTTTCACACCGTAGATCTAAAAGCTACAAAATGACTTTAGTGCACCCTATTCATTGAGAGCTTTCCAACAATGCCAAGAATGACATCAAAAACCCCCATATTCCACTTTTCATAATTTAATTCAATTTATATTGATGAAACTCAATTAAAAATCCATAACTTTCACACTGTAGGTTCAAACCCAACGAAACAAACTCCATGCACTCCTCGTCGAGAGCTTTTTGACGGTACCAAGAACGTGGCCGGCAAGCTCACATTGCGGGAGATCTCAATGTAACAAAAAAAAAAACAATACAAAACCAACAACCTGTCTTAATATATAGATTTATGTAGATAAGCTATTACTGTGTTTTTATTATTTTGTTTCCACTTCTTGCTATTTATGCATTAAATGTACTCAAATATAGATTCTTGTCTTGATTATTTACAATCATACAATGGTTCTCAAAAAATTCACATAGTTCAAAATTTTACTCAATTAATTTAAACTAGTGTGATCATGAGCCCTTGGCCCAGATGTTCCACATGTTCCTTGTGCTTCCCGTATTCTCCGTGTTCCCCATGTTCCCTATGTCCCCGTGTTCCCATGTCCCCATGTACATGTATGATCCCGTTTTCATTGTGCTTTTGTTTTTGCTTTCTAGAATAATTTATCCACGCTATAAAAACTATATAATTATGGCTAGTGTAGCCATGTGCCGTTGGCCAAGATGTTTCCTATATTCCACATGTCCCTCTTGTTCCCCGTGTTCCCCTGATTCCAGTGCGTTCCTCATATTCTTGTGCATTATCGGGCTTTCCTTCTTCCCGTATGTTCCCCGTGTTCCCTATACTTTTGTTTTTGCTTTCTAGAATAAGTTATCCATAATTCAATTCAATTTAAGGTGATGAAATTCTATTGAAAATCCATACTTTCATACCGTAGGTCCAAAAGCTACGAAACGACTTTAATGCACCCCTATTCATCAAGAGCTTTCCGACAATGCCAAGAATGACATAAAAAATTCCATTTTTCAATTTTTCATAATTTAATTCAATTTATTATGACGAAATTCAATTTAAAATACATAAATTTCACACTGTAGGTCCAAACGCAACAAAGAAAACTCCATGCACCCCTCTTCATTGAGAGCTTTTCAATGGTACCAAGAATGACATCAAAAACTCCCTTATTCTGATCTAATTGTCGAGGAGATCCAACCTTTAATTACAATTTAGTCGATTGAAATTCAGAATTGTCTAATCGAGTTCAAAATCTTAGGAAAAAAATTGATCGTTTGAGGGAGAAATCAAAGAATATTTTCTATTTTCTTAAAGCCTAGCGAATATAATGTTCCAAAATTCTAGTTGGTCCAAGAAAATGTAGGATCACTGGCATCAATAGTTGGTCAAGTGCATAGACCAACTATTGATGCTACAAGGCAATTGACTTTGGACCACTTGCTCGGTGAAAGAATTTATTGACAGCTTGATTGTTTGACTATCTATTGTCGTTTGTGCAGGAATTGAAAACTCAATTAAATTTTTGTAAAGATCTAAACGTCCAATCGTCAAACATAACATTACATTGTGATATTTTCACTGCAAAAAGCTAACCATGCATGACGAAATTGGACTTGATTCTGTACATCAAGCGAAAAAAACGGCTGCTTGGGCAGTTAACCCCTAAAGGTTGGGCCTATGACCATGGAATCGTGTTTTATCTGTCACACTCAATTTTGCTACTAAAAATAATACAAGAATTCAAATTTATATTTTTAGTAGATGAAGTCACATGTCTACTACAAATCATGAATTTTTCATAAATTTTGGTGAAAATTTGAAATTACTATGGTTTTATGAAGTGATTGTAAAGAAAATCTATATCAATTACAAAATGTACTAGAAAATTCCGATTTTTATACCTAAGGTGTAAATTACAATGAAGAAAAGTTTAGTTGATGAAAATCATCCGTGTATCTAAATTTAAAAATTTTGCTACATCTTGGTGATACCTACTGAACTTGTAACTACAATAAAACACTCAATTTTCAAATTTTTCGAAAAACTCAAAGTGGAGTAGAAACTAGACTTAGCAAGCTTCATTTTGTTAGTTGGGCTCAAATGCAATGGAACTCATTTTCATGACCTAAATTTAGTTTAAGTAAAACAAGCAAAAAAATTCAAAATACACTACACTGAACCGTTTTTACGACTCTTTTTGTAGTTGGGACCCCATGTAAAATCTAAAATAGCTTGAATGATTTGAATTTAACTTGAAGGGGTGGCATCACCAAGCAAAGCCTTTCACATAAAGAATTGGATGGAAATCATCCACGTAGCAGTTGGAATTGAACAATCCACTTCATTCATAAGCCATTTTTTGGTCTCAGCGGCGTTTAGGGGTTAAGGGTTAATGTGTTTAGTTGTTGACATGTTTTTGACATGTTTATTTTAGCATTTTAGACACTCAACCGATGAAAATTTGTCAAAGCTGAACGCATTATAGAATATACGGACGAATAACCTAGGAGAAAAAAAAAAAATCTTTGGAAATCTATGTAAAATGAAGAACTTAGGACATGACTGAGGAAGAAGAGGCCATGACAGAATGATTACAAAAGAGGGGGACCATAGCCGACATTGTCCCAAAACCTCCCCAAACCATGTTCCCAACAACAAATGTCCAGAGATAGAATATTCTGCATTCGTCAGAGTTTTGAATATTGCTGAGCCAAGACATCTGGACTATCAATGTTCTGACTTGGACAGAGCACCAATAACAACAAAGCTCAGGTCAGTACAGGTACAGTTATTATAAAGATATGATTCCAATGCAATTGGTTGGAACCACAGTTCATTCAAAGAGATGCTTGATAAGCACCACTTCATCATCACACAATGCACTCTTCAAATTCGAATTGCAGTTCTTAAAAAGTACAGAAGTTTGCAGTCAAATTGTCATACCTTGTTACTAAATTAGACAAAGTGTGTTGCCTATCAAGGTCATCTTATTCTAGATTCGCGTGCACTTGCAATGTAGCTCTTCATTTACCGCCACCCGCTAGAATCTGTAAGTACCAAAAATATTGTCAGAAGTATACTTGTTGACAAGCTAGACACTTCTCTCAAACTCCATGCTCCCTCAATGAAACTTGGTATACGGAAATACATTGGCGTGGATAAGGTTCGACTCTTGCATTTACAGTAGAGTGTGCCAGAATTCCAAAGATTGGAGGTTATAATCCCATTATCAAGGCACTAGGTTCCTCAAAAGGAACACAAACGATACACACTATACTTGCCCACATCAAACAGTGTCCATACACACTTTATCCATGTTTTTATCTAACCACTTCCAGTAACAAAAACAAGAGTGACTCTTAGATGAAAGACTGTTCTTGAAAATAAAGTCCATCCTCTCGAATCAGTCTGCACTGTCCACACGGTCCAAATCTAATCCATTATCCAATACTCAATTAAGCGAACAGCTGATTGGATACCCTAAACCCTCACAACCATTCAAAGAACACAGAAACAAATCTATTTCATCATGCCCGGTGGTCAAGGCCAGAAGGGAAACATCAAGTAATCAAGCCAACACTCTTGTAATTTAAATAGTCTATATTCTTGACCATGATGTCCAGAATCCACGCATGCTATTCACAAGATCAAATTGAAACTAGCCTTGGCTATTGGCAACTATATGGTCACACTTGACTGGTGTTTCCCATTACATTGAGAAGCAAAACGGCAACTCTAAAAGCTAGATAAATCACTAATGAAAGATATGTATACTAGAGCTTGGTCACAGTAACACAAAGAATGTTCCAACAATCCTACGACTATTTACGAGGAGAGCTAGGTTGAGGGTCCTACTAGTGAAAGCAGGTGTAGCGTGTAAGCAATCAAGCATCCCAACATGGCACCTGCAGCAACCTGAGAACCAACGAAAAAAATCAATCAGATGAGCACTCAGACAGCTGAGGTTGCATACCTTCATGCTCCGGATCCAAATAAACATTAAGGCCAAAATTTTCAACAAACTACTTCAGCTCGAGTATCACCAACCATACACAAGATAGTGGAAGAAATTCACCAAGAAAAAGCAATAAATATCAAATCAAACAATGCCAGCATTGTACCTATTGACATTAGTCAACAGTAAGATTTGAGGGTACAAAGAAATTCTGATAATGTAGTTGAGTCTTTTCATTTAACATCCAAGCATGCCATACCTGCTGAGGGGTATGCCCAAGAAATTCTTTAAGAGGCCTTGAGTCAGAAAGAGGGTGCTCGGGAGGGAGCTCAAACACAATTTGATTCAACACCTGCAAGATGAAGTAAATTATAGGTCCAATCAGGAGGACATCAATCCATAAAAGCACCCCTCAAAATGACATGATTTAAGCAACTCATAAGCAGCATCTGATTCAGGCAAACGAAATTCCCCGCCGACCAGCACTGAGCTTTAAAAAGAGCAGAGAGAAGAAAGAAGTGCATCCAAAATGCTTTTGATCTGAGGGTATCTCTGCTCTTTTCAGAAAGAAGTGCATCCAAAATGCTTTCAATCCTAAGCACAAATTTCACTCTTCACAACATAGTCGGTGTCATTTTCAAGATGCTATAAGAATTCTGATACTCAAACTATCTGAAACTCCGGACAATGGCTAGAAGTTGAGACAGCTCTGCCTTTTAATGCTGTAGAACTATTTTGATTGCAATAAAATCGTAAAGAATTAAAAAAACAAGCACACCTCAGCATGTCGACCAGCTTGCAGTCTAACACCTGATGCATCATACATAACCTGAAACAGAGAGGACAAATAGTTAAGATATACATTCCACAACCCTATAATCACCTTGTTGCTCATTCATAATAGATTCGGCAACTCACTTGCCCATACAGAGTAGGCATGCAAGTAGCTTGAAAACGCCGAGTACTTAAAGCTACTATAAACTGGTTGATTATAGAAGAGACTACACAATCAAATTTCTTGCCAAATCAAATACGTACACATTTGTCATTTGATATTCTGACAAGACCTTGCAAAAACACAAATGATCTACCTGAGCAGAGTCATTATAAACTGCTCCAAAGAACATGTGCCCATCAAATGATTTTGATTGAAGTTACTAAGATCCATACACTCGTTTCAAGAGTACAATTCACCTCAGATATTCATGACAGAGAGCTAAGACAAAGATAGGAGCACGTACAATGCAGGCCAGCACAAAGGCAATAGCAAAAAGAGGTCCACCAAGACCCTCACGAAGGCCAACAGCGCATGCGAGCCCCGTCACCGTAGCAGAATGAGAAGAAGGCATGCCGCCTGATCCATAGAAGCGCTTCACATCCCATCTGTTCTCCTTATACCTGCTCATATACTCCTAAGGTAGATTTGTAAGTAAAAAGAATTTCCTTGTGTGAGGTGCAATGTGCCCATTCCATGGAATTAATTGAACAGATTATGAGAAGAAATTATTTTACAAATACCACAAAGGTTGTGATTGAACACTGAGTCACAAAAACGCAAAAAGTGGGGGAAGAAAGTGGCGGTGGCAGCGAAATACCAGGTGGTCAACACTTTGAGCGACTGCGCCACAAAAAACGAGAGGAACGCGGCCACGATGGGGAAATTGGTGATCCCGTCGTACTGAGCATTCACCAAGTTGGCCGCCACATCCCCCGAGGCTACGGCCACGTCCCCAGCCAACATACGCTCCATCCTCATGATGATGGCAAGGCGAGGCGAGCCGATCCGACCCACTCCACTCGACGCTCTCGCCCTCCCTCCCACAAGCAGGTTGCAGCCTTAGCTTCCCAATTCCGGCAGGCAGGCAGGCGCACACGCGTATCCTCTACCTTACTGCCAAGCGAAAGAAAACTAGGCCACCATGTTGTGCCAAACCCTAGCCTGCCGAAACCTCTTCTCCAGTCCCTACACATTGTTCCGCCAATTCATTTCCCGCCTAATATAAACATCGATCACTGATTACAAAGCAAGCATTACAACTACTGTACAAAAACAAAATCCAACTTCAAAATCAATTCGCGACCTGGTCATATAAACAACCAACCGTTCCAGAACTTCGTGTATACACCATCTCAAAACACGGAGCACCTTCAAAAAATAATCTCGTTACCGCTGACCGACCAATAAGACACTTGACTAAGTCCACCGACTCCAGCAAATGCAGTTGGTTTTGATTGAAGCGCTCCGTCACTACTCTCTTCCCAAGCAACCGCTCGCTCTTGCTCACAGTGGAAATTTCAGAAAATGATATGGGACGACAATCCCACTTAACTTACTGGCGCAGCAATCATTCTTGATGGTATGCGAAAGAAGCACACAGGATGCAGCTAAGCTACTGCGTTCACCATTCCGTTTCGACGGTACTCTAACTTTGATCATTACACTCACATTTGCAAATTCAATAGACCAATGTTTAGAACTGCCCGTTTGTTGTGGTCAGAAACATGAAGCCATCGCAGAGGTCAACCATTAGGGATACTAACGACGAAATTCAGCTACGCTATATTGCAAAAAAAAGGGAAACCTAACACACTGAGGTTTCAAGAGATCTAAAATCCCTAACCAAAGAAACATGTCAACGTGACATAGGCATGACCCAAAAACGAAACAAAAAAACACCAGGATTGCATGAACAATCAGACCGAAACCTAAAACAGACAAGTCTGCACTTCCACAAGCAAATGAGCACGAGCATAATCTGGTGAGTCGTAAAACGCTAAAAAAAAATTCGGAATACCTGTACAGAATATATTTATGCAAGACCTAAATGCATAGCAGCAATTGATCTTGGAAACCGAAACATTTTCCTTCCTTACGATGCCAGTGTTGTGATCAGTAAAATTAGTGAACCTCAGATATGCAAGGATAAATCTTTCTACATACCAGCTTAGCTAGACGGCGCAGAATCAATTTCACCTTGCTTATATTCGCGAACGACGATCAATTCCTGAAAAGAAACATCCAACGTAGCTGAACCACTAAACCCTAAAACACACATGAACCTCAAACTCAAAGTGTACACTAATAAAGACCAGATTTCAGTGAAGGGATGGCAACAGTCAAGACTGCAGAGTGCCGAAAATGCAAAGGTGAGTACCGATGGTGAAGGATCCTGCCGAAGCGCAGAGACGAAGTGACGATCGCGAAACAAATGAGGAAGACCAGAAAAGCTAAACCCTAGTTGTACATGTTCGGATTACGTACATATGAGTAATCTCTCTCGCTACGAAGATTTCAGATGTTTGCAACATACTCATCACTTTCTTAAGCCCTAGACTTTCTACCCCTGCTAAGAGCATCCCCAGTCATCCCCTAAGCCCTTAAATCTCCATCCGGCTTCATCCGGGTTAGAGGCTTAAGGGCCCTGTAAACTCCGAGTGGTGACCTCTAAACATCTTTCTCATCCAGGTCGCGACCTCTAAAGGGCCATCAACCTGTAAATTTTAGGTTGTTTCTGATCAACCTGTAAGTGCCAGAAATAGCAAAATCACACCAGAAATAGCAAAATCAACCTAGGTTACAGGTCGACCAAAATTCCACTCAACCTGAAATTGTACTGGAACTGTTCGTCGAAGGACCTTTAGGGGCTTACAGGTTAGGGGACGACTGGGGATGCTCTAAAGTTTCCAAGATTCTCTTTGATTCTATTGGATACTCTTGGATGCTCTTCTCTTCACATCTTAAGTTAGTTTTCCTTGTTTGATTCTTACTAAATTCCCTCATACAATACCAAATATCCTCTCTTACCATAGTTCCCAGAAAAGTTCTTATATTTGTATGACTGTTTTATGGTGTCTTATTTTGGACGGTTCAAAAAAAATTACAGTGAAAAAGAAAATCTTGAAGTATACCATAGTTGGTCAGGATCTGCAAAACATAATTATAAGAAGAGAAGCCAAATCTTTAAGAATTTGTTTTTTCCAAAAAAAATGTTTTTTAATGGTTAAAAGAATATTCATGTAATTTGGCATTTGTTATAAAGGAGTTTTCCCAAAAAAAAGAAATTCAACATGAGATGTTGACCCTCAAGGCTGAGTACAATATTCTCGACTATTAGAATGTGATATAGAAGAGTGTGACAATAATGATTTCAAAGTGTAATGTTAGTGTGGCTCTTCTCTTCACCCTTATGCCTCGAGCTATGTATAGTAGGGACCAATAAAATTTCATTTTCTTTTCATTTTCTTTCTTTGTTGACCAAAAAATTGATAACTATGACTCAACATTATGACCTTTACTCCAAAGTAATTTCGAGTGAAAAATGCAATATGGGGTCGTTTGGTGTTGATACTAATATATATTCAATTCATCATAAATTAGATCTTTAGTAGTATACGAGGGTCTAGATGGAGAAAAGTTTTAAAATAAAATAAAACATGTATGTTGTACAAATGGAATATGGGGTCATTAATGTTTTTGCTATTACATTTCAACTCCCATAAATAAGAAAGACCATCTAGAATTATACCGGGGTCTAGAAACAAAAAAAAAAAACAAAAAACAAAAACTAATCGAAAACACATATATGTTGTGCAAATGCAATATGGGGGGCCATTTGGTGTTGGTACTAGTTTATTTTAGCTTGCTATAAATTAGAAAGACCCTCCAAAACTATAATGGGGTTTACAAAGAAAAAAGAAAAAAGAACTTACATCTTATTGTATGTAACGTTGGGATCTTTCCAAATGTGCGTCCGCTAGCTGCATTCTTAGTACTGTTTGAAAGCACTCAATGAGGATTTTTGAGTGTCTAAATTGAATTAATTATGAAAAATGGAATATCAAAGTTTTGATGTTTTTTTGGCATCATCGAAAAGCTTTTGATGACATAAGGTGCATCAAAGTCATTTCGTAGCTTTTGGATCCGTACTTCTGCAGTATAAAAGTTATGGCTTTTTTAATCATTTTTGTCATCATAAATTCAAATTTTGGAGTTTTTGTCAATTCTAAAAACTAAAATATAAAAAATTATGAAGCATAATAGATCACAAGGAACACTTAGGCCAATGGCACAAGCCCACACCAATCTTACTATTAAAGAAGGCAGTTAGTTTGTTTTATTAATTTGTTTTGTTTGTTTGTTTTTAATGTAACGTTGAGATCTTCCCGACCGTGCGTTTGTCAGTCCCGTTTTATAGTACTATTAGAAAGCTCTTGACAAAGAGGATGCACCAAAGTTGTTTCGTCACTTTTGAACATACAATGTGAGATTCGTGGATTCTCGAGTGGTTTTGTCACCATAAATTAAATTAAATTATGAAATTAGAGTATAGGATTTTTCGATGTCATTCTTGGTATTGTCAAAAAGCTCTCAACGAGAAGGGGTGCACAAAAGTTGTTTTGTAGCTTTTAGACCTACGGTGTGCAAGTTATAGATTTTTAATCGAATTTCATTACCATAAACTGAATTAAATTATGGATAAGTTTAAAATGAATAAAGATATGGCTAAAATTACGGGAATTTTGGGTCAACGGCACAAGGCCGCACTAGTCTCACTATTAACCTAACTGCCGATCCAACCGTTTTTTGACTGATGTACAGAATTGAATGTCCTTTCTCATCAGTCATGGACTTCTTTGCAAGTTTAAAAAAAACACTACAAAATTCTATGGTAAGATAGCTTCATGCATGTGTGATATGATTAGAAAGGGGATGATTTGTGAAAGAATTATGCCTTATTTTGTGCCACATTGTTGTACCAAAAATTTCTAAGATCTTAGTTCAAAACGAATCAAAAGTGTTCTTGAAAAAATAAACTCATAAAATAGTAAGCAATCAAAAAATTCCCCAAAAATCACTACCGTAAGTGGAAGGCAAGGTCGGCATTTTCATGTCGAATAATTAATAAAAGTTGAAACAGTGGAGGTCGGCACTTTCAAAAGCAATTATTAAGAATTTTGAATTCAGATTTTATACAAAATATTGGTGATTGCAATCATAGATCTAACCATATGGATAGAATCTAAAATTCATAATGCACAACTTTTATTTATACATCAAGTTCAAAATATCCCTCTTAGTTGTATTTTATAATGCATCTTTGTAGTTCTCCAAATGTGTAGAGGGTTGTAGGTATTTAGGGGTTAATGAACATAGTTTGTTGGTTTGCTTTGATCGAGGCTTTGATTTGTTTGTTTTGTATGTAACATTGAGATCTCCCTGATTGAGTGCCGGCCGGCTACATTCTTGGTATCATTGGAGAGCTCTCGACGAGGAGGGATGCACTAAAGTCGTTTCGCTGCTTCAAGCACTGCTTTTGGACATATGGTGTCAGAGTTATATATAGATTTATGAGTGACTAAATTGAATTAAATTTAGAAACATTAATTTTTTTGATCTCATTATTGGCATCGTCAGAAAATTCTCGACGGGTAGGGGTGCACCAAAGTTGTTTCGTAGCTTTTGGATTTTTGGTGTGAAAGTGAAGGATTTAAAATTGAATTACATCACCATGAATTGAACTAAATCATGAATAAATTATTCTAAAAAAGAAAAAGAAAAGAAAAGAAAAAACATGGCTAAATTACAAGGAATACTAGGCCAAGAGCACAAGGCCACTTTGGTATGTTGTGGAAATTCAATATGGGGTCCTTTGGTGTTGGTACAAACTTATTTCAACCCATCATAAATTGGAAATACCTCCTAGTACTATACCCAGGTCTAGGAAAAAAATAAAAAAGACCTACATATGTTGTACAAATGCAATGTGGGGCCGTTTGGCGTCGGTACTAATTTATTTCAATTCACCATAAATTGAAAGGACCCTCTAGAACCATAAAATAGGACCATGAAATAAAATCAACTTACATACACATTAGTGTGGCCTTGTGTCGTTGGCCCAAATGTTTCTCGTGTTTCATATGTCCCTCGTGCTCCTTGCGTTTTATATGTCCCTCGTGCTCCCTGTATTCCATGTGTTTCCCATGTACCTGTGCGTTCTCGTGTTCCCCGTGCTATTGTTTTTGTTTTTGCTAACCATAATTTAATTCACTTTGTGTTGACAAAATTCAATTGTTTTTCCATAACTTTTACACCATAGGTCCCAAAGCCACAAAACAACTTTGGTGCACGTCAACTCATCGAGAGATTTCCGATGATGCTAAGAAGGACATCAAAACTCCTATACCATTTTATAATTTAATTCAATTTATAATGACAAAATTCGATTAAAAAGTCATAACTTTCACACCATATGTCAAAACGAGACGAAACAAACTTTGTACACACCACCCCCCCCCCTCCCTCTCTCTATCAAGAGCATTTTGATGGTACAAAGAATGCAGTTGGCAAGCGTACGATCGGGGAGATCTCAACGTAACAAAGCTAAGCAAACAAAAAAATCAAACAAACAACGGCTCTCTTACTGTAAAGATGTTGAGCAAATGCAATATGGGGTCGTTTGCTATTGGTACTAATTTATTACAACTCAATATAATTAGAAAAACCCTCAAACTATATTGGGGTCTAGAAGAAAAATAAAAAATAACATGCAGATGTTGTAGAAAGGCAATACAAGGTTGTTTGGTGTTGGTACTAATTTATGTCAACTATTCACTATAAATTAGAAAGACCTTCCAGAACCACAGGGCCCTGAAAAAGAAATAAAATATATATATTATTAAAAAATAAAAATAAAAATATATATATATATGTTTGTAAAATGCAATATGGTGTTGATTGGTGTTGGTACTATTTTATTTCAACTCATCATAAATTAAAAAGACCCTCTAAACCCGGGAGTGCACAAGAGGGGGATTAATTTGAACACTCTTGTACTATGTATACATACAAGAAGCATATTTAGTGCTGAAAATAGGGTTGTATATTTACATTATACATATATACATAAAGAAATACAAGAATATTCTAACATATACAAAGAGTATTTTTAAGGGGGGTTTAGGAATGCACGTGATGCCAAGGTTAACCCCTAAATGCCTAGAGCCCTCTCCAAATTCGGCAGTTTTGCAAAGATGCATTATAAAATGCAACCTAGAGGGATATTCTGAACTTGGTATATGAATAAAAGTTGTACATTATGAATTTTAGATTCTATCCATACGGTTAGATCTATGATTGTTATTACCAATAATTTTGTATAAAATTTGAAACGTGAAATTCAAAATTATTTTGTAATTCAATTACAAATAAGATATTGACAATCTACGGATAAAATTCTTTGTGATTGGTTGAAATGTAATACTCTAAGTGTAGTGATTTTTGGAGATTTTTTGGTTGCTTAATTTTATGATTTGACTTTTTTTGGAGCATTTTAACACTGAAATCTTCAAAATTTTGGGTGAATCACTACAACATGAAATGAGGCATAAAAATTTCACAAATCATCCCCTTTCTAATCGGATCACATGTGCATGAAGCTAACTTCCCATAGAATCTACAGTAAAAATTCCACACTACAAAAAGTGCATGACGGATGAGAATCTACGGATGAAATCTGTACATTGTCCAAAAAATGGACGCTTAGGCAGTTAGGGGTTAATAAAGAGTACACCCGGCCTCTAAAACTACACCAATGTTTAAAAAAAAGAAAAGAAAAACATACATATGTTGTGCAAATGCAATATGGGGGCGTATCGTGTTGGTACTAATTTATTTAAATTCATCCTCATGTTGCCTAATCCTTTCTTTTGATCCAATTGACAATTCTGGCGTGGAGCTGAGATACTGAGATACACTTCTCTACAGTCAAATAAGATAGATAGATAGATAGAAACTCCGGTCCTTTAATGTAAGGCCGACGTGAATAAAGTGTCTGTTCGTAATGACAATGACAAAGTGTCCACTGGACAAAAGGCCATTGATACAAAACTACTCTCCACTTTCGAGAATAGACGCTTTAGTGACCAGTAACAGAACCTAGGGACGAGAGGCAGGAATGGGAGGTTGCCCAGGGTGATGTTTATAAGTTAGGATTTGAATTGGTGTTAGGTTGCCAAGTCATGAGTGCCGTGGTTGTTTGGTGAGGCATTGGTATGGCAACCATATGGTCCGGGTTCGATTCCTGATGGATCTGTTGTAGCAGTGGTGTGATATCACATGACTTGGTGCTGCTAGTGAGTTATTATTGGCATGAAAGTTTGTACCAATCAACCAACCCTTATCCTACTAAACTAAGACAATGTAATAAATTAAAGTGGTTTGTAGCTACTACCCCCTTTTTTTCTTTTTTTTTAAATTTAATTTTTTTTAGGGTCTATATTTAGTGGTATAGGTTGGTTGTTTTCCAGTTTTTGTTTGTGTAGTATTATTGAGGCTACGTGATGGATTGCGATCGTGTTTATTTTTGTAAAAGTTTTTTGATCGATGACTCAAATAACATTAATTATTACTAGCATATTATAATATATTATCAATAAAAAAATTATTTGATAATAATTCACAATATGTTTATATATTAAATTAATATGCTTATTGATTTATCACGTGTTTATATAAATAATTTAATATTTTATTATATATTTCAATATATAAATATGTCATCAATTAATATCATATAATTTGACTAAATTATATGAATATCAAAATATATAATATAAACTCATCGTTAACTTATCAAATGATATTATAAAAATTTGAGATTAGTGTACTTATACAATCACCAAGACTACGTAGCTTTGATACATTCTTGATTAGTGTAAAAATTTTAAATTAATTCATAAAACACGATTTATTAAACTTTGGATCTTGTGTTGGTCAGTTGTTGGTTGAATGAATTTCATTGAATAAATTTTTGATGAAATTCAAATATAAATATAGTACTATTTAGAACATAATATAGAAGTTGTATCTAATGCAAAAGATATTAGAGTAGGCAATAGTTCTTTAGTTTTTAGACTATACAAACACCTAAGTCATAATGACATGATGCAAGTGTAGACAATGCGATAACATTTGTAACCTAAACCGTTATTTTAAAATAACAATCTCCAAGTCATTTTGCGAATTATGTGGCATTCAATGTGCATACATTGGAATTTGTAATCCTAGGGTCTTTTACTCCATTCAAAGCTTTACATTAATTAGTGTTACATATTGTATGCAATTAAGTGTTGCATACTTAGAAGTTTACCTCCCCCACCCCCAACAAATTGCAATGTTGAACTATTGTACATTGCTAGCACGAAAAAAGTGCATCAATTTGTGAATTTTGCAAGTTCACGAATTGCTAATACAATGTTTGTTGTCACTTGATAGCACAGAGACCATTGGAGCCTAACTTGTACACATACAAAAACAGTTGAAATGCCCTGACATTTACTAATCATGAATCTTTTCAGAGTAACTTGGAAAAATCTTGGAAATTTCATAATTCACAAGGGCTAGAGTATAGTGGAGGTTGTGCAAAAATCTTTAAAACCATGTGAAGGTAAGGAAAAATATCACATTTAATCAAATTAGAGGTAAATTTGAAAAACTTATAAAACAAATAGTTCTAATATAGCCCCCCCAAAAAATGGCATTTAGAAAGTATCTATGAAATATTATCAGGATATACCTACAATATTTTCAATTTTGGTAAATTTTTGTAGGAATATTTGTATTATTACCCACCCTCTGAATACCCAATTTCACGCTAAGAGCATCTTCAATGCAACACGGTAAAGCTCACTGCAAACCAAAACCTATCTTTTGACTGACCTAAAATTAGAAAATGAAATTACCATCATTGGAAGCGCAATTAATATTACAGAAATTACACTTCAAGAAAAAAAATTGTGAAATTGGGACGTAGGTGAAATGTCCCATTGAAAACAACACATTTTCAAAATTTAGAGGGAGTGCACCAAATCTTGCTTAAAAATGGAAAGATCCTCCCACACTCCCTCTAAATTTCAGAAATATAGAGGGAGTAAGGGAGGATCTTTCCATTTTTAAGCAAAATTAACCACACTCCCTCTAAATTTTGAAAATGTGGTGTTTTCAATGAGGGATTTCACCTACGTCAAATTTTTACAATTTTTTTTTCTTGAGAAATATCTCACGTTTATTTAGATGCGCTTCTAATGATGGTAATTTTACTCTCTAATTTTAGGTCAGTCAAAAGATAGGTTTTGGTTTGCAGTGAGCTTTACCATGTTGCATTGAAGATGCTCTAATGACCCCAAAGGACCTCTCAACTATTTAATTTACACAATGTGACCCGTTCAAAGGTGTCCATTGAATTGCTTTGTCCGTATGGAAAGAAAAGTGTACCCTTGAAATTATTCAATTGTTACTTTGTCATATTACCACTCTACACCATATAAATTCAGCTTCCCTTTGAACAATAGAAACCAAAATAAATAAATAAATGACAACTGCTAGGTACAAACAACTCTGAAAAAAAAATTGTTTGGAAAAGACGAGAGTTTGGCCCAAAAAAGAAAAGAAAAGAGAGTGGTATGTCAAAAATAGATAGATAGAAACTTTGGTCCTCTTTCGAGGCCAGCGTGAATAAAGTGGCTATTCGACTCACCCATGGTACAATATCCACCAAACAAATATCTAGTGGTGTAGGGATACTCGCCCCTTTCAAAGGAAACACTCTAATAACCAGTAACCAAGAACCAAATGTTAAATGGGTAAAGAAAAGTGTAAGAGTTTTAAGGTGTGGGTGTGTTGTTTGTATAAGTTTTCCTTTTCTCTTTTGTTGGTCGTCAAATCATGAGTTCAAGAGTTCAACGGGAATCCAACCCGAACCATTATATCGCAATTAAGTGGTTCGGGTTGGATTCCCGTTGAATCCGTTTGAGCAGGTGAGTGAGTTATTACACGTAGGAAAGTTGTAACAACTAACTGGCTCCATCCCTTGTACCTGTGACAAGTGCCCACATCGTGTTAACGAGAATAAATAGTGGTTTTAACCACTAGTTTTGTATATGTTTTTCAAAGTGGGTTTCTGTTGGAATTAAGTTACTCATGTGGTAATTAAGTTACTCATGAGGGAACTGATAGACCAAGGGTCTATGCCTAAGTTACTCATATGGTAATTAAGTTACTTATGAGGGAACTGATAGACCAAGAGTCTATAACTCCAAGTTAGTTAGAACACCAAAGTGATAGTCTAGTTAGTCTGTACATATTCTAGGTATGTAGACAGATGGTACTAAAACTATAAGTGTGGCTTGGAGGGTGAAGGAGATATAATTGTCTATAGGACAATATCTCACTTCTATGGTTGGGTGGCAAGTCACATATCAATAAATTTTGTTTATTGTTTACCTTTTGTGCACATTATCTTTCTTAAATCTAACATGGTATCAGAGCTAGGTTGATTGAAGGAGAGAGTAGAGAGTTGAATTGGGTTTTGATTTGATTCATAGTTAAACCTGGGATTGGCCCCCATAGTCTCAAAGTTGTTGACTGCATTGACGAGTGCAAGTTAGCATGGCTAGTTCTAGCAGTGGAACTAGTTTCTTGGACAAGTTTGGTGGTCAGGGATTCAATTCATGGAAATTGAGGATGATCTATCTCTTGAAGAGGGATGGGTTGTGGAAGTTGGTAAGTGGTGAAGAACCAATGCCAACTCGCACTGCAAGTGACACACCAATTGGAAATGTCCAAGGAGAGAGTGGAGAAGGGCGAGCCAATAATGTTGGTACTGTTAGTGATAACAGTAAGACTAAGTGGTTAGAACGTGATCAAATAGCCCTCTCTACTATTGTCTTCTATCTCTTAGATGAGCCACTCTATCAGATCACTCATTGTAACACCGCTAAAGAAGCATGGGATGAGCTTTGTTACATTTATGAGATGAGTGATATGCATTCAAAGAGGCTTCTCCAAAAGGAATTTTGGTCCTTCAAAGAGAATGAGCCTGAGAGTATGGCAAGTGCCATAGCCAAATTTAGATCATTGGTTGATCGTTTGGCAAGAGTGGGAGTCATTTGCAATGACGAAGATAAGATTAATGTGCTTTTAAGTTCGTTACCGGATTCGTGGTTAAGTTTCACTAACATTCATAGTAATGAGAAGAATCTATCCTACCTTATTGGTAAGATTCTACAGGAAGAACAAAGATTGATTGTTTTCTCTGGTGAAACTAAAGATACCTCAAGTGCCTTACTAACTGTGAGAAAAAGTGGTCAATTTAAGAAGTCTGGTCACTCTGGTGCATTTAAGGGTAAGTGCTTCAATTGTGGTAAAAATGGCCACAAAGATTCCCAATGCAAAGAGAAGAAAAAGAAGAAGTCTCATGGTAAAGGCAAGAAGGGCAAAGAGGGTAACCATAAGGGTAAAAGTGTCGTACCTGACAAGACTAGAAGATCGGAGAGAAGATCAGAGAGTCCTACCTTACTAATGATAGATACATGTCTTGTAAGAGAGAATGATGATGTTTGGTACCTTGACTCTGGGGCTACTCGCCATGTCACGTCTCACAAAGATTGGTTTATAGAGTACAAAGTGTTACCCAAAGGAAAAACTGTCTTTGTAGGGAATGATAATGAGTGTGAAATCAAGGGAGTAGGTACCATTCCAATCATGTTGAATAATGGCAAATTGAAAAGGATTACCAATGTCTTGCATGTTCCTAGTTTAGCTAGGAATTTACTCTCTGCTCAAGAATTCATAAAGGCGGGCTTTGGCATTCATCTGGCAGAAGAGATTTATGTTGCTGACAAGGATGGAGCTCGACTTACACATCTTGAAGAAATCAATGGCCTATTCAGGATTGGGAGAAATCCAGCCAAAGAGAAAGCCTTGGCTTACTTTTTAGCCAACAAGGGAGATCATGTTCAACTCTGGCACGAACGACTTGGTCACATTGGTGTGCAGAAGATGACGGCGATTAAAGAAATGGAGCCCACTCTCAAATTCAACGAAGGGGACTTGAAGAATTGGCCTACGTGCGAAGCGTGCTTGTATGGCAAGCAAAGTAGGAAGCATGCTTGTATGGCAAGCAAAGTAGGAAGAAGTTTCCTGTCGACACGGCAACTCGTGCAACTAAGTTGTTGGAGATTATCTATTCGGATATTGTTTGGCCACTCCCTCTTTCTCTTGGAGGTTCACGATATTTCATCACCTTTATTGATGATTTACATCACCTTTTCTCTCAATTTACATACATAGCTTTTCTTAAAGCTAAATCGGAGGCATTCAATGAATTTAAGGTTTTTAAAGCCTGGGCTGAAAATCACACTCAAAAATCCATCAAGATTTTGAGGAGTGATAATGGAGGAGAGTACACTTCAAAGGAGTTCAATGAATTTTGCAAGAACAATGGGATTGCGCGCCAACTCACTATTTCGTACACACCTCAACAAAATGGTGTTGCCGAGAGGAAAAATCGTACTTTGATGGAGGCAACCAGATGCATGTTGAAGAACTCGAATTTGGAACGAAGATTTTGGGTTGAGGCAGTGTCTACTGCGTGTTACTTGCAGAACATCACACCAATCAAGGCCCTCATATCAAAGACGAGTTGGGAACTATGGTATGGCACCAAACCAATCTATGTTCATCTTCATGTTTTTGGATGTAAAGGATTTGCTAAAATTCCTGATGAGCAAAGGCAAAAATTAGACATGAAGTCTAAAGATTGCATTTTTGTTGGTTATAGTGATCAATCTAAAGGCTATAAATTGTTTGATCCTATCAAAAGAAAAATGTTCTTTAGCCGTGATGTAGACTTCATTGAAAGTCACCAGAGAGTAGTTCCCAAAGATCTAGATTGTCGTAGTGACCAAGATCGCATCAAAGATCTTGTCAAAGGTGATGACAAAGATGATGCCCAAGATCTTGTTGATGATCAAGACAAAGATCACGACTCAGATCACGTTGAGGATAGTGACCAAATAGACATAGAGGTAGATAGAGGAGATTTACCACAAATACCTCATGAGCCTCAAGTCAGAAGGGGAACTAGAGTAAGAAAACCTTCTCTTAAATTACTAGAGTCCATTAATTTGGTTGTTGAGAATGATCCCTCTACTTTGACTGAAGCATTAGTAAGAGAAGATGGTGAGAAATGGAAGGAAGCAATTCTAGCTGAGTACAATTCATTGATAGAGAAGCAAACTTGGAAATTAGTCCAATTACCTCCAAATAGAAAGCCTCTGGGCTGCAAGTGGGTTTTTAAACTCAAACGAAGAGCCGATGGGAGTTTGGACAAATACAAAGCAAGGTTGGTAGCAAAAGGCTATGATCAAATTGAAGGTCTTGACTTCAATGAGACTTTCTCCCCAGTGGTAAGAATGACCACTATACGCTTATTACTTGCTATGGCTACAAATCTTGACTGTGAGATCCAGTAGATGGATGTGAAGACAGCATTCTTAAATGGAGATTTGAACGAGACGATTTATATGAAGCAACCTGAAGGCTTCATCAAGAAGGGGGAACAAGATTACGTTTGTTTGCTCCTGAAATCGATTTACGGCTTGAAACAAGCTCCGCGAATGTAGAACGAACATATCAGTTCGTTTTTACTCAGCCTTGGATTTACAACAAGCGTCAAAGACAACGGCCTTTACATTTTACATGAAGGTGAAGTCTTTCTCTGGTTAGCCTTATATATTGACGATTCATTTCTTTTCAGCAATGATTTGAAATTAACGAATAGAATCAAGAAGGCTTTGTCAGAGAAATATGAAATGACAGACATGGGAGATCTTTACACTACGCCAAACGGGTACTTTTATGACTGGCAAGATGACTGCGTTTATGACTGCGCGCAGTCATAAAATCAGGTTCTGTGACTGCGCGTCATATTTTCTGCTGACGTGGAATGTGACGCGCGCGGTAACAGAGCGGGCTCATTACCGATGAGTCACTTCGGACACCTAGTCATATGAATAAATACGACCCAAAAGGTATAAGGGGGCTCCATGTACGTGCCACGTCAGCACCTCCAGCCGCCAACTTGACCGGCCCTTGTCCTTGACTTTTCGTGGTCTGCCCGGGCAGCCGAGGCCAAAACCCAACGTGGCATGTGACTCTGTTGAGTCATATTTTTCTGCTGACGTGGCATCCGACGTGGCATGTGACTCTGTGGAGTCATATTTTCTGCTGACGTGGCATCCGACGTGGCACGTGACTCTGTGGAGTCATATTTTTCTGCTGACGTGGAATGTGACTCTGTGGAGTTATATTTTTGATGACGTGGCACCTCCACGTGGAATGTGACTAGTTTAGTATTTTCGGCTGACGTGGAATGTGACTTTGTGGAGTCATATTTTGGCTCATAATGTCGCTGACGTGGAATGTGACTAGTAGTGATGTTTTTGGCTGACGTGGAATATGACTATGTCGAGTCGTATTTGGACCGATGTGGCGGCCCAATTGGAATGTTACTGCTAGTGTTGTGACGGCTTGTAGTCATGTTTTAAGATCGTCAATCATATTTTAGTTTCAGTGCAAACATTATATCACTAGTTGAAGTTACGATATTGGAAACACTACGAATATTACGTGACTTGCTGTAGTCACCTTATTGCTTACATTGAGTTAGATTTGTATTACTGTTAGTTGTGAACTACAGTCACGTTTTGGAAGTCATTCCAAGCACTTATGACGCGTTGTAGTCATACCACATGGCGCACAATAGCTAAGATGACAGACTAAAAACTATGTTTACGCAATGCTATACTATGCTTTGCAAATACAAAAGAGACAATAGAAGAGACACAAAAGTGAGTTTAAAAAAATGTGAATGAATTATCTTATATATAGTAGTGAATTTCTCAATACAAAGGCAATCATCGCTAAGTTCTAGACAAATTTACTATCTAGCATTAGCGACTTTTACAATGTTCAAAATAATTATCTTTCTTCGCAAGTCATTAGTTTCCCTTACCAATGGGAACTTCCACCCGCATCTGACCTTCTTCTTGGACGGACTGCTTGCTCTTTGATGCAAGCTCCCCGTAGTTCTTTTTGCCATCCTGTATGCACCACCTCGGTAACTGACGGTTACACAACACATATATGAAGTCCTTTACAAAAACACTATTAGGTGCATATATTGGAAGAACTTATTACTAATCCTTATTACATGAAACACTTTACGACTAGTCCCTGTCATTCTCATTCCATTGATTTATGACACAACCGCGTGACATTTAAAACTTTATTACTAGTCCTTGTTACATTCTCTAATCTTATGACAAGTACATGTTATATAAGTGTGACAATTTATAACAGGATCGTGTAATACGCGTGCGACAAATTTGTGACTAGTCCCTCTTCGGTAGTAGACACTTGACAGGACAACGTAGAAATGGCTCCAAAATAATCAATGAATCTCTCCCTCAGTTTGCTGTATATAGTAACCATGCCAATGACCGCTGAGCTAAGGTTGAGCCTAATTTTTGTATTTCCAAAAGACGAATACTAATTGATAGTATTCTTCATAGCATAATAGAGCAATGGGAGGCAACATCCTTTCGCAATGGCACCAGTCTAATTACAATTAGAAACCGAGTTTAAATGGCAGTGACACAGTAGTCCCAAAATTCATGGAATACAAATGGCATTTCTGCATTACTTAGAAAATTGGAGATTCTCTTTCGATTGAATTTTCAAAATGGTGCTCCATTGCAATGCTCTATTATGCTATGTCCTTTCAATGAGACCAGTTTTTTCAAAATGAAATAAAAGTCAATGGTTGTGAAGAGGGAGCACCTCGGCAGGGTCAAGATGAAGATCGTCCTTGAGGAAATAGCTGACAGCAAGACGAGCCAAGCCCAGAACACCCTGCACAAAATACACCATGGCAATGGCGATGGTGTCTGGCACCACATGACCTTCACTACCCTAGGACACAACTCAATCACATAGAAAGTCTAGTATTGAGGAATTACAAATTGATTACAGAAGGGGCTCACCTTCACTGTGGCTTCGTTTGTATGTTCTCCCATGCTCATGACAGCGTTGATGTGTGAGTCCATCAGTCCACTTCTTCTTATGAAGGTTCAGAAGCAATTTCTCTTCCAGTTCATTCTTCCGATAATTGTCGGTTCAATCCATGGATGGAAGCCTGCAAACATCGATCAGTGCCATAAACAAAATTAGGTCAGCATCAACTAATCCTCAAATTATACCAGATAAAGAGCAGATAGGAAACAAGAGGTAACATCAAAGAGTCATACAAAGCAGCTAGTTTAGTTTGCTTGAGCGTCTCAAGCATCTTCGTTTGGTAAACAACGTCAACTGCTTCCACAGTACTCACGCCCTAATCAAGGTATGGCTTTTAATACATCCGGAACGCAAATTGTGTACTCATCTTTGACAAAATCTCCGAGCATCAGCCCCATCACCTCCATGGGTACTCCAGCTTTCGTCATAAATGTCTTGTTTGAAACCAAACCTTGTAAAACCAGGAGGTATCACATCGAGACATGTGACGAGCCACATAGCCAAAGGTGAAAATGTCAATCCCAACATATGACCGACAATCCTCGACATACCTGGTTCTTCTACGAAAACAAAACAAAAAACAACATCGAACTCTTGTATATAAACAACAAATTCATCAAAGCTGAAAATTCTCCTCTTGAGGTAGAAGTTGCTGGAATTAAGTTACTCATATGATAATTAACCAAATATCTATGACTCAAGTTAGTTAGAACACCAAAGCAGTAGTCTAGTTAGTTTGTACATATTCTAAGTATTTTACTACGTACTTAAGCTCCATGTACGTCATACAACAAGTTCAGAGTACATATAAGTCCTTCAGGAGGAGAATGTTGGCAATCATCAGAGCTTAGAGTGAATTGAATTTTACAGTGGACTACAACGTGACATAGAACAGTGATTGTAAAGATTATTGTAACGTGTGAACTATGGTATTTTTCTACAAGAGTTTTACTTTCCGTTACCTAAAACTAGAGAAGACGTTTTGTAAGCAAAGTGAGAAAAAGCGACTGAATGTGCATGCACTTCAATTAGCTTGCATGCACATGGCCATGTGAGAAAGAAAAATGCTGTTCATATCTCACCGGCAACGGAAAGCAAGACTCGCACCTTAATACTTAGAAGAAAACACAGTTTTGGCTTTTGGGTCGCCCTACAACAAGATATTACCGACTGATCAGAAGCCACCTCCGGATATTCTAAAATGTTCTGCTGTAGAAGAGAGATCGGCTGTCAACAAGTCCTTCCTCCACGTGATTTCAACTGGACAGCACGGTATCAATACATCGTCAGGCTGTTTTATCTTTCGCCGTTAAACATTAGATGCAAAATGTGAAGGACCAAAAGATAAACAAAAACATCGCCACGTTCGCTAGACGCCGTGTGCAAGCAAACGACTTTACGTACCGGTTCCGGAGACTTCGAGCGCTAATCGTAGCAGGAATGTTGTCGCAGGAATCTTCCCCTCACGTTGTCACCCACAGAACCGACTACATCTAGTGACAAAGTGACGAAAAGTGACATCCAGACACTTGGAACAAAGTGACGAAACCCTAAGAAGAATAAGTAGCAATTGGAAAGGCATGCAAGGGTTTGCTAATGAACGGACCTTCACCGAGTTTAAGGTCACTGGCATCTTCCTCCTCAATTGGTGCCCCTGATCAAGCTGCCATGGCGATGTGCTTCGCTTGTAAATCGATCGAAAAATTGCACAGAAGCTGAAACCCCGCTTTCCACAGCTCAGCTCAGCTTAGACTGAAGTCGGAAGCTCCAACCTCAAGGTACTGATACCTAGTTACCCACGGTCCTCTGCTAGTGTGAACGCGGCTCACTCCCTAAGCGGCCTTTTACGAATCAACACCCATTCACACCAAACCAAGCCCCTGCTGCACTTGCATTTGCATTAATGTAATGGAGGAAGGTAAAACCGAGAAACAAAAAAAATATTCAAAGAGTCGTCTTTTCTTGCTGCAACTATAGTCATACTCCTTTTTTTTACGTTGCGTTTCTTTCTATCATGCATTAAGAGTAATTTCTAAGAGTAATTTTCTTGGCATTTTTTATTTAAATAATATAATTTGTTTTGCTTAGGTTTTTTTGAAAGTTCAATTTTTACCAAATAAATAATTATTATAAATTTAAATTTCTCTCTTCTCTTCTCTTCTAAATTTTTTTCTTCCTTTTTCTTTGAACATAATTTCATTTTCTAATGTATTCCGATCTTGATGAATGTACCAACTCTTTTCATATTTTAACGTATAATTTTTTTTATCCTAATCCGTATATGAATAAGTCACTATTATTTATAATATTCACAATCATTATCTATAGATTTGTTCTTGACATGAAAGATTCAAACGAAGAGGTGTTGACATAGGTCATTGTTGAATCTCTTCACTTTCATTTTTGAAAATTTATCCCAAATTCTATTTAACCCACGGTCGGCAGGTTTCTTGAAAGTCTTTGCTGCAAGCGTTGGCAAGCCTAGCTTATTGAGGACCTCCACATTATTTTGAATCATCTTGTTCCTCATCTTCTCATACTCATGAATTGCAGGCATCATGATTCTTCCATGTAGAGCAAAACGTTGAGCGTGAGAAGTGAGAGTGGACAGGGTGCTCAAGTGCCAGAACCACAGGAAGTATGTGGCACGGCGCCTGCCACCGTGGCAAGGTCCATCCTATTGGCCATGTCTAAAAAATTAACCCTAAACCGATGTATATGACTATGACAAGTCATATATATGACTGTGTGGAGTCATATAACTCCCTCGAGTCATACACATGACTCCTTTCAGTCAAATAACTCCCTCCAGTCATATTTCCACAGTACAATTATATGACTGAGTTTCGTAATATAACTATCCTATTGTGTGTATTACCGTAGTATTATCACTATATACATGTGAGCAGTACCTACTTCTAAGGCATTTTCCAAACACACTTTTGCCCTAACTGTATGGTCTGATTCTCTCCACATGATAAAAGAAGGGGAGCTCCAAAGCTTGAAGCATCTACAATTATGGCAAGAAGAAGAGATTAAAGCAGACGCTATGCAGTTATATAAGTATCTATGTCCATGCATGGAATGTGCCGGAGGAAAAATCCTCGCTTCGGCCACAATTTGAAAGCGTCTTCGCAACAGAAAAAGGGACCTTGTTTTTACAGCCTCATTCCTGGTAAGTGATTCCAACCAACTACTCTTGAATGAGCATAACCGCGTGGTCCTACTACGGACGAGTTTAAAAGTTTTTATATATGAATTCTGTAGGTTCAATGGAGATCCATGGTGAAAATTGCATATTTGACAAATTGCATATCTGACAAATTTGTAAACCCGTGCATACACGATAGATGTACCCTATAGAGAGGTACTTGAAGACGCTCGAATGCTACGTTCAAAATCAATCTCGACCAAAAGGTAGTATGGCCGAAGGCTATGCTATAGTTGAGGCATTGGAATTTTGCACCGAGTATATGCAACAATATACGACTACTACCCGAAGAGTGTGGGATGATGAAGAAGATCCATCCATGTACGACGAGATCCTTGAAGGCAACGAGCGCCCACGCCGACTGTCACCTGAACTCCGAGGATGGATTCACGAGTTAGTGGTGAACAACGCGACACCATTGGAAGATTGAAAGATGTGAGTTCACATCACTATGGCTGACGTGGAACATGACTGCGACTGTACGCAATGTGACTGCTCCTAGTGATGTCCGTGACTGCCCCGAGTGATGTCAGCGACGGCCCCTCGTGATGTCAATGACTGTCCCAAGTGATGTCAGTGACTGCCTCCAGTGATGCCACTGACTGCCTCCAGTGATGCCATTGACTGCCTCCAGTGATGCCATTGACTGCACCCAGTGATGTAGTGGTAGCCACGAGCAACCACAATTGGCTGTATATTACGTTCTAAAACCTGACAATTCTGTGAAGATGTACGTGACCATATATTACTCTTCTATCTTAAAGGAGACACGAGGATGACATGGCATGTCGGGAAGCGGAGCATCACGAGTATAGGCGCAAGAAGCGGAAGGCTAGGGTAGTGTACCCTTCGGAGATGTGCGACAAAGATTTTCACGTCTGGTTTCCAAAGGCTGTGATACGGGCTACAGAAGATGGGGACGAGGAGGTCCCTCAAGACGTGAGGGCCTTGATGCTACCTCCATCGGACGTAGCCAAGTCGTATCGATCCATGTATGCATATGGAAACCACCTCCGTGTCCGGAGTGCAGAGATGCAATTGACAACCGCGGACTCGGGGGTAGCCGCAACCTTTCGACAACTTTGTCGCGTGGGTACCAAGGATACAAATCTTCAGGCTGCGGAGTTGGAGTACGTGGGGTGGGTGGAGGAAATCCTTTCAGTGGACTATGGACAGTTTGAGGTGGTGGTCCTCTATTGCAATTGAGTGGTTGCAAACATGAGAGGAGATGGCGCCACCATGAAGCGCGATGATCACGGTTTCACTACCGTGAACTTTGAGAGATTGATCCCATACTCTGCACAGTCATTTGCCTTCTCACTCCACATCGAACAGGTTTTTTTTGCACCGGATGTGGCCAAGCGTGGATGGGAAGTTGTGTTGCGCAGAGAACCACGAGGAGTTCGGTCATTCTCGAACCACCAACTCACGGATGAAGTACAATGCATATCATTGGAGAGAGCATGTGATTTTCCCGGACTCGAAGCCACAGACCTAGATTCGGATCTCATACCGAAAACACCTATTTTGAGCGATGCAGTGGAAGTAGCCCCGGAGGTGGTTGCTAAAGCATTAGAACGCCTCAGACAAGACAACACATCGATAGATGAGTTAGAGTATTGTGACTCAGAGCAGGATTGATCGAGTCCCCGTTCAATCACATACAGTTGTGAACATTCCATTCGATGGATATATCTATATATACATATATTCACACGTACATGTTTAATTAGCACCCTCATGTCTTGGCCACATAACACACATTCATTTCAACCTCTCAAACCGATAATTTGCACACTTCTCACTTCAGTTGCAAACTACTACTACATGGACGGTCAGAATTATAAAACCGGCAATAACTCTTTCCCATATTTCTTCCTAATGTAACCCCCCCCCCTTTCTCCACTTAATCAAGTAAATGAATATTTTATTTGCACAATTATTAAAATAATATACATCGCCAAATCCTAATTACCGTAAGCTAAATGAAAAACTACTCAATTTTGGACACAAATTCTCACCATAAAATACATAACCTAAAACCCTCATACTATACAGTGATTGAGAGGGCCAAAATACATGTAAACTGTCTCGGGCAGTGTTTATAATCTTGGGCTGCCCAAAAAAATAAAATATATGACTATAGGAAAAATGTGACTGCCAAATATGACTGGGCGTTCCCCAGGAACGTTCCCATTCGTTCCCTACGAAGATATACGACCCTCCCACCCACTGTATACGGTACAGCCGGCAAATATGACTGCAGAATATGACTGCCAGTCACACTGTCAAATTTGGCCGCCGCCGACAATTTTGCCCTCGCAGACCGTGACTGCCGGCAGTCGCCTGTCACCCCCAGTCACATTCTCCCAGTCATAAAAGTACCGGAATGGCGTAGTGTTACTCCGGTCTAAATCTTCAAGTTACTAGAGATAGACAAAGACGCATCTTGTGTGTAGCCAGTCATATTACATTGAGCAAAAACTTAAAGACTTTAACTTAAGTTATGCTAAGCCTATGTCTACTCCATTAGAGGCTAATTGCAATCTTCAGTGTGTAAACAAGATTACACTAGAAGAAGAGGAGGCAATGCAGGCAATTCCCTACAAATCAGTAGTGGGATGCCAAATGTATTTAGCTATAACTATTCGACCACCTTTATCTCAAGGAGTAAGTATGGTAGCTGGGTACAATTCTGATCCAAGACTCAAGCATTGGTCTTCGGTAAAACGAATATGGAGATATCTCAATGGGACAAGCAATGAGGGCTTGGTCTACAAAGGAGATGACAATATGCAAGTGATTGGATATTGTGACTCTGATTGGGCTGGAGATCCGGAAGAAAGGAGATCAAGAACTGGCTATGTTTTTATGTTAGCCAATGCAGCCATTTTTTGGAACAGTGTGAAGCAGAAAGCTATTGCCACGGCTATTGCTCAATCAAGTGCCGAAGCTGAATATTACGCAGCAGGTGAAGCAACCAAGGAAGCTATATGGATTAGACACATTCTAGAGGAAATGGGGTTTCCTCAGAAAGGGCCTATAGTAATTTACTGTGATAGTCAAAGTTGTATAGCTATGACTAAGAATCCCGAATTTCATGGATGCACTAAACACATTGAGTGTAGGTGTCATTTCATTAGATCCAAGGTTAAATCTAATGAGGTGGAGTTTGTTTATTTGGGTACAGACCAAATGGTGGCAGATACATTCACCAAAAGCCTATCTAAGGCTAAATTTGAGTATTGTAAGAGTAGACTTGGAGTTCTACCTATCAAGTCACTGAAGAGGAAATTAGAGGACTTAGAGTAGTACTAAGTTATAGTAAATAATGTGGCACTGCATTATTATCTACTTTAGGTGGTTCTAACTATGGGGAAGTGTTGGAATTAAGTTACTCATGTAGTAATTAAGTTACTCATGAGGGAACTGATAGACCAAGGGTCTATGCCTAAGTTACTCATATGGTAATTAAGTTACTTATGAGGGAACTGATAGACCAAGAGTCTATAACTCCAAGTTAGTTAGAACACCAAAGTGATAGTCTAGTTAGTCTGTACATATTCTAGGTATGTAGACAGATGGTACTAAAACTATAAGTGTGGCTTGGAGGGTGAAGGAGATATAATTGTCTATAGGACAATATCTCACTTCTATGGTTGGGTGGCAAGTCACATATCAATAAATTTTGTTTATTGTTTACCTTTTGTGCACATTATCTTTCTTAAATCTAATAGTTTCAAGGTGGGTTTAGGTTTATTGATAGTGGTTGCCGTTGTTCTTTATTTTCCTTTTATGTAGTGGAATTGACATGGCATATTGTATGGCAATGGTGTTAATTTCTTTAACCCTTTAGTGCCCAGGTAACCACTAAGTGGTCACTAGATCACTGGAAAATGAAATTCTGGAAAATCTGTGAACCATCTCAGTACAGTGTCTGAAGTTCAGATGTGTAACTTTTGATTCTGGAGATGATGCAAAAAGAAAATTTGGAATCCGACTTTCCTAGATATCCAAATACCTATGTACAAAACACCAAAATACTGCAAATACCTCAAAATACAGCAAATACTTACAAATACAGCATATGTACTATGTTGTATTTCTAGAGATTGGAAGTTTGTTATCTCGTTTTTCTTTTTGGATTGTGTTCTCTTGTTCATGTTCCATTAGTGTATGTAGTCCGATCTTGATCACTATACTAACTCCTTTCTTATTTGAATGTATAAATTTTGTTCTAAACCGTACATGGATAAGTCACTTTCACTTATAAAATTCACAATAATTATGTATGAGTCTATTCTTGACATGAAAGATTGCAATGAAGAGGTGTTGATACAAGTCATTGCTGAACATCTTCACTTTTATTTTTGAAAATTTAACCCAAATTCTATTTAACCTTGAAGTCACACACCCCCCGAAATCTCATTTTTGAGTGTGCATTATACGGTTCAAAAATATACTATAATCTTCCAATCCAACGGTCCGATCTTACCAAGATTTAACTGAGACTTGTTTCATTAAGCTATGCTTACATTCGTACGGTTGGATACTATTAATAGTACCCCTAATTTCAACAGAGATAGATTTAAAGAAACATCACCCAAAAAAAGGTGGTTTCTCCAGAACCACCTTGGGCGGTAAAGGGTTAAATGTGTTTTTGATAGAAGTGTCAAGTATTTGGCATTTTGTTTCAATAACTTTCATTGAATGTGTGTGATTGCTCTCATGCTCATAATGATGACTATAAGTGGATCCACTTTCCATCCCACGTTATGTCAAAAATACATGTGGTTGAAGAAACATGCTCCATAGCTCAAAATAATGTACAAAGCAAATTGGCAGCTAATTACAAGTCAACCGATTCAATTTCTAAATAGTCGATTTGAAATGAAAACTTTAGACAAATAGCTAATCAATATTTTGAAAAATTACTATATAAAGAATAACCAAAGCATGTCATTCAATGAACAACAATTAATATTGAAGAACTTGGCTAATTTGGCTCAATTTCTCCCCAAACATTAGAGTTATCTGTAAAGTCCATCAAAGTTTGAAAAAGATACCACAAATTTTGCTTTAATATACTCTTATTTGTTCAATCTAAATAGTTAAAAGGTATGAAAGATCTTGGTGGTCTATCATTATTAGGTGTGTAAGAAGTGTGTAAGAGCTCGGTGATCTTCAAAAGTTTTTAAACTCCTTTCTTGATGTTAAATATTTTTTGAAGGTCATCAAGCTCTTATACGTCTCTTACTCATCTATTAATGATAAACCACCAAGATCTTCCACACCTTTTAACTATTTAAAGTGAACAAATAAGAGTAAAATAAAGCAAAATTCATTGAAGATTCTTCAAATTCAAGGTGACTTTACGAATAACTCTAATAAAAATGCCATCCCACTATCTATGTAGAACATTTGAAAAATACTGTCTTTTTGTGACCTTCCAAGTTCAAGAGTGTACGTGGTGTTGAAATTGAATTGCCATGTCAGATTTTGAGAAGTCCACGTCACCCTATACCAATCACAAAATGACACGTGGCACTGTTTCACAAAAAATGAACTAATTTATATCAACGGCTTGCTCTCAAACTACTCTAGATGTACTCCATCACTTTTGAACAACATCTAATTATGCCGGATCATTCCACTACAATCTATGAGTGTGCCGCTCTCTAGTGGATTTCTTCACGTCTAGACTCATCTGTTTATAGCACATTTTGTCGTTATTTACCCACTTGAACTCCACAATGTCAACATAATTGCATCTCCCTTCAACTTTTTCCAGCGAAGTCAATCCCCACGTGCTTAAATCAGGAATCTAGCGTCGGTGTAGATCTTCCTTCAAATCTACACTCAAAGAGTTCAAAGCCCCCAATATCAACGAAAAATTCATGTCCCTTCCAAGAGCCAAGAGATCTGTCAGAATCCAGCGACGCTCATGCGCGCACCAGGGCCGGTTGCCACGACACACCCACAAGTATGCTTAAATTATGGACAATCAATTCTTGCAGGTGTCACCTGTCAGTCGGGGACGACGGATCTCAGTGCGGTATTGCTGGGAGCCTTCGCTTCGGCAGGGAAGACGAAGCTCTTGATATCTGCAGGTCGGTCAGGTCAGGGCAGGTCACTTGGACAAGCACATGGCTTTGAAACTTCTGTTGGCTTTGTGCTCACTGGTGGTTTCTCTTCTTCATCTTAGATTGTATTTGCACAGCTGGTGGATTTCTTCTTTCCGAGCTTTCTATTGATTAGCTAGTTTGTATTTGCTGGCCGTAACCTTACCTCTTTGAGGTTCCTTCTATTAGTTCGTACGTATTTGCACTCTGCCGAGGAGCTATCAAAGATTAATACCCTCAGTTAGAGATTACAAACCGTGACTAAGCTGTGTAGGCGCATTTATTATGGCAGGTTCAGGCGGAGGTTTACTGAAAGTTGGATTGATCAATCAGCGTTTCCAATGTGGGTTTTGTCGGAACAGATTAGACTACAGGCCGACCCGGAGTTCGAGAATGAAAGCCACAGAAAGTTGAAGCAGGTCATGTTTTCTAGCTTTGCAGGAAATTAAAGGTCGCCACCTAACTAGGTTTGCAAAGTTGCACAACCTTCTGTAGTTGAGGTTTAGGGTGAAGAATGAATGTGCAAGGGTTTTGCAGGTTGGACTTTGACGTCATATGTACACTCGGTAGGAAATGGAATCAGCAGATGCAAGAACCGGATAGTAGAGTTCAGATTTTGTGACACTTGTGATTTGTCACCAAGGATTGCCAAAGCCTTGCTTATATCATCTACATTGAGAAACTCATATCATTCCTGGAGAAGCAGCGCCTTAAGTTTCTTCATATATCAACAAGGAACCCCGCCTACTTGAAACTCCAGCAGCAATAGCACCTGATTCCAAGCTGGAAAAGCCAGTTTCCGAGCAGAGTTATTGATTTTGGCAGCCATGCATCTGAACAGCAGCGGCCCTTGAATGATCTCAACTTCCATTTTGATTAGTGTGCAAGTTGGCTCGATAGCTCTGACAGTATATCATCAAACATTATTCATCATGAGCTCGCAAAGGAGTGAAGACGCACATGAAGAACTTCTGCAGGAAAGGCTTCGAATTTTGTTGGATCGTCTGCAATGGTCTTATGTGACGCTGTGGACGCTCAACCCTCGAACTAGGTAAAACATCGTCCTTCTCTACGATTTTCCGTTTTAATTGCCTAGATATGACCATTGAACCTAAGCACATTGAACACAAGGTCATTATTCATGTATGGTAAATATATATTAATGATTTCACGTACACACATTAATATGCTTCGAACGTTAATTATAGATATTAATTTCATCGTCTCTAGCTGCATTGTCCGTCCGGCCTAATTAAAACTCAAGTTGCATACTGTGGTGGTCATTTGTGACAGTTACTGCATCAATATGGTCATATATATTAGTTAAAGTGGCGTGTTTCAGTCTTCCAGAGTGCCAGAATTATGACAGACTTCTCAACTGCCCAGAGCTCAGAAAACTAGGACTGGTATAGATCTGAGGTATAGACCAGTGAGGAGTCGATGAACGAATTTGTGGCTTAATGAACGTCATGAAATGGTAACTTTTATGATATATACATATGAAGTTTTTGAACCACGAAACCTGACTTGTTATTAATCAGTCCATCGCTAGCAGCTACTGTAGCCCACGTGATTTATTCTGACTTCTGATCTGGAGAACTCAAGGAAATTGTAGAAATCTGGCATTTTAAGTGCACGTGCATTCAATGAACAGTACGCGCACTGACCGCCCAGCCTTCTCGTTCTTCAGGTGCTCGTATCGATGCTTGTCAGGCAGATTACTAATTAATACTGGAATTAAGTACTCATCAGGTCTGTTGATTAGTTGATACAGAGATTAATCAGCAGCATGTCTTATATACATGTACTAGGGTGCTTGAATGGAAGAGAGGGTACTTTCAGACCGTGGCAAATGTAAAGGCAGGGGTGAGGGATTATGCGCAGCTCTTCTACACAAATTACAAGTCTTGCTGTTTCACTCCTGGCGTCGGGTAAGCAACTCAAACTTGTGCGTAGATATATTATTTAAAAAGAAACCAGTAACTCCATAGATCTGTACGTGGCAGATGATCAGCAAATCGCTGCGTTATGTGATTCAGATATTCAATCACATGTATTCTGATCATATTCGGATGATATAATTCTAATGCAGAGCTGTTGGAAGGACCAATCTAGAAGGGAAACACATCTGGTTAACTGGTGATGCTGTTTGCCGACAAGCTGGTTCAGTTGAGCAATTGCAGTTTCTAAGATATGCCGAAATCAAGGTCAGCGCTGAAACTTTCATTTGCATGGTCATGTTCGTTAAAATTACAGGCGTGTTTCACACTGGAAGATTTTGGAGCTTTAGCTCCCAGGGCTAATGGGCTAATGGGTGTTAATCCCCCAAATTTTAACCGAGGCTAATGTACTTTAGCTGGGGCAAAGGGAACATTTTTGGGCTAATGTCTTCATAAATCTTCATAAAAAAAAGGTTCTTGAGTTAAGAAACCCAATGCTACGGGGCTAAGGGCCTCTTTACACTAGAGGTGAGAAGCCGCGAGGAGAGAAATTTCAGCCAATGAGAAATTGGTCTTCTCGGTTTCTAGGCCTCACATTGGCTGAAATTTCTCTCCTCACGGCTTCTTGCCTCTAGTGTAAAGAGGCCCTGACTAGGACATAATTCAGATTATATTGGAAAGTAGACTTAATGTAGTATTTTAATATTTTATGTTTTATTTTCTTAAAAAACATTTTTTTGTTCCAGGCAGCCCGTTAGATTTGGACAGCGATCAGAAAATGGTCGTCTGAGCGTTTAACCCCTAAACGTCCAGGCATCCAGTTTCTGGACGTTTGTTGGTCAAACCTAATTTTGATCTTGAAGACGACTTTTGTTGCTAATACACCCAACTAAGAAAATGAAGTTTATTAAGTCTAGTTTGAACTCCACTTTTCAAATCTTAAAAATTCCAATTATTGAGTATTTTATTGCTTGTGCAAGCTTTGTAGCTCAAGGTTTGAATTACACTACATAGGATGTTCACCTTTCAAATTTCAAAATTTAAATAAAAAATTTCTATGGAAAACATATCATGTGATTCTCCATTGTAATTTGTACCTTCTCCCAAAAAAATATTAATTTTTTAAATCTTTTTTGTAATAAAAATTATTTTTTGAAGTATTTGACTTAAAAATTTGTTAAAAAGGCCGTATTAAATCAAAAAAATCTGAAAATTTCAAGACTGATAGGAAACATTCAATTCCATGCATGAAAAATATTACAAAATATATTTTGATAAATCTTGAAGGCTAAATTGTGTAGTTTGACTTTCCTACAAAGGAGTGGTACGTTTAAGGGTTAAGGGTGAAGGATAACTCGAATATCTTGAAATTTTGCCATTTTAACAACCGAGTGAGGGAGCAAATTGTTTTCAGAGATGGATTTTGTACGTAGTTGTTCACGTATTCACGTATTACTAACAGTGGTGATCCCTGGACAGACAATGATGTGCATTCCATGGCTTGACAGTGTCCTCGAAATTGGCACCACCATCGTCGTAAGTACCTGCACTTGTGATCTACCTGCACATACGCGATTGTACAATTACTCATAATTTGTACACGGGTATCTAAATTGGAAATTCGCCCTGATCTACAG
Source organism: Pohlia nutans (assembly GCA_022496805.1). Lineage (NCBI taxonomy): Eukaryota > Viridiplantae > Streptophyta > Bryopsida > Bryales > Mniaceae > Pohlia > Pohlia nutans. The sequence continues at coordinate 36,290,650 of CM040089.1, read as the reverse complement.
TATTATCGTACATGTAGTGTATATACGTACAAGGTTGGTACTTACTTTGTGGTCACTACGGACTGAGTAGTTACTAACTACCGCATTTAGTTTCTTCTAATTTTGGGTGCCACTATTGATACAGTAACGACCTAAACTTAAAATCAGTCTAGGTGGATACTTTTTTCTTTTTTAGACTTTTCTTTTTAAAGTTAAGAAACGTGTTGAATTGGAAGAAAGACCGTATTCCAGTAAAAGATTGGAAAGTTGTCAATAAAATTTGCCAAGATCAATAACAATTGGTCGATTCTATAGTTTGATAATGACCTACTCAAAGCTGCCTATATTAAGATCTAATTCCACATTAAAAGCTCCCACGTGGTATAATGATGCCATGGACACTAAGGTACAGATACCTATAACCGATAACTTAAGCATTTCAGCATAGTAGAGCTTGGGTTATCGGGACGGAGAAATTTTTTGTTCGTAGAAAAATAAGGTTCATGAAGAATGAGCATTTTTCCATGAATTATCTCCCAATATTGAAATTTGTATAATTTTTCAAAGTGAAAAGTACTTCAGAACCCATAACCGACATATACAAATGAGGTACATCTGTCCTTTCACAATCTAGGAATTAGGATATATCGGTTATTGGTCACCTGTCGGTTATGGGTGTCTCTACCTTACAATGTTGATGAGCCACTTGATGATGCCTTTTTCAATTAAAATACTTTTTGTAGACTTGACCGGGCTCGAAGAGCACGTGCCGATCTTCACTCTCGTCACATCTATTTTGTCTTTTCATTAAAAAAAAATCAGTTTTCTGGGGAACAAATGAATCATTCGATGTAAACAGTCGATCGAGTGGCTGATTTTGCACTTGTCGATCTGGATATTCTCATAGCTTGAATGCCAAAATATGAAGTACTACAGACATATGGCTTTCGGAGAAACTGTGGGCATTTGGGGTTATGGAAACGATGTCATTTGTTGATACAGTTCAGTAGAACTGAAAAGCATGCACGGACGCACCTACACTATTTAATTCGTTTTAGGGTTTGAGCTACTTCGTGATGAAGAGAAGCTCTAATTGTGTCAGCCAGAATGTGACCAACGAAGATATATATGTTGCAGTATTAGCTTGTGACTGATGCTCCGGTAGGAATCCTGAGTCGGTAGTTAATGCAACCAAAGAACTTTGGTAAGCTTGCTTAAGTACTTACTCCTGATCGAGCCTGCAGACTGCCTAGCGCTTTGCACTTGAGAGATCCTGTGCAACAGTTGGTATTTGCAAGCCGTAAAGACCTGATATTTAATTAGGCATATAGTATGTCGATTTAAAATAGTATAGTTATCCTTTTCAAAGTTTCAAACCGTTTCAAAGGAGAAACTCTAATATATTAATATAATAGAATTATTTATATAGTTCAGAGCTTTGAAATTGTAACTCAAAATACAAACGTAATATACTTAAACAGATTCCTTCCAATGAGCTAGGTTTTAAGTGGCGAAGGCAGTGTTGAAACGTGGATGATCGACAGCCACCAGTCAAGTGAGTATATGAGTCGATGATTAGCAGTTTTGCAAACGTCGGACTGCACTAGTTTAGTTTCTAGTGTTGCTAACCTAATTAATGCTTACCATGCCAGTAGCTAGAAAGCGTGAAGATTTGAGCAGATGCTGTAGAGGTTACACATTATAATGCTCCGTCGTAATTAACACGGTGATAGATGTTGTTCACCGCCTGATTTGATATACTAGGTGCCGGAGAACGTAGTGCTGACGGATCGTATTCAGCAAGTGCTCGCCAACGACCTTGTGTCGGTGGTGCCGGAGCCTGCTGCAGGGCTTGAGCATGCGTCGCATCCTGGGCCAGCAACCATGTTCCCAGGTTTCCACCAGAATGAACAAGAATGGAGGTATGCTTGTCAAAATGCACACAATCGTTTTAACCCAGCTTGAAAAAACCACGCATAACACAACCCTTGTAAAAGGAATTCTTTTGCAGAGCATCTTGAGCTCAAAATTGAATTACATCCTCATTTCAGTATCTCAGTATCTGTCACGCTTTCTTTTGGTACAGTGAACAATGAGCAAGGTACAATCTCCCCACTATTCTAAAATATGTTATGTGTGTTCCGGTTTAGAACTCATCTAATATTAGGTTATAGTTACCTTTGGTTTTTCTAGAGGCTTACTACACAACCGCATTTGCTATGTATTCGACAAATAAGGTAGACATACCCATTACCATCCATTTAACAATTCAGCCCTCGTATACCGGCGGCTTACATTTGTGTTCTAGAATGTATGCCACCAGTACTTGAAGGTGGAATTGTGTAACATTCACCCATACACTAAAAAAAAGAGTAGGTGTTGTTTTTGACACGCTTTTTGAAATTATTTTCGGCACTCTAGTGTCCAAAAACAACACCTGTTTTCAGTGGGACTGTAATGACAGTATGCAGTGTGCTATCTAGTACGTTTCTACATTGTGGCACAAGGGAATGGCACTTCTCATTTGATTTTTGAACTTTCCATTGGCATATTAACTGATTCAGTTTTTAAATGTAATAACATCATGTGTGAGAATCCAAGGTAGGTGAACATTCTTTGTTTTACAACTACGTAGCGTACTTAACCTTTTACTGCCCAGCCTTGTTATGCAGAAACCTCAGATATCTGGTGTTTTTTCTCTTAAAACTCTCTCTTGAAATTAGGGATATTATTAATAGTATTCAACCGTACAAATAAAAGCATAGTTTAATCAAACAAGTGTCAGTTAAACTTTGGTAAGATCGGACCGTTGTATTGGAAGATCATAGTATGTCTTTTAACCATATATTACACACTCAAAAATGAGATTTTGGAGGGTGTGCGACTTCATAGTTAAATAGAATTTGGGTTAAATTTTCAAAAATGAAGTGGTTCAAAAATGACCTATGTCAACACCTCTTCGTTGCAATCATTCATGCCAAGAACAGACTCACACATAATTATTGTGAATTTTATAAGTGAGAGTGACTTATCCATATACGGCTTAGGACAAAATTTATACGTATAAATATGAAAGGAGTTGGTACATTGATCAAGATTAGAATACAGACACTAAAAGAAGATAATTTTTTTTTCAAACACAAGAATTACTGCATAGTACATGTGTTGTATTTGTAAGTATTTGCTGTATTTTGGTGTTTTGTAGATAGGTGTATGGATAGCTTCACAACTCCAAATCAGAATTTCATTTTTGAAGTGTGTGTGTGAGATGACTTCAGCTCCACAGCTGAACTTCAAACATTGATGCTTGGTTTGGAGTAGATCTTAGAGTAGGTTGCAAAAACATGTCTCAGTAACCACAATGTGGTTGCGTGGGCTGTAAAGGGTTAACATTCATAACTTTTGGTGACATGGTTGAAGCGTAACATTCATAGAGACTCTTTTGTTCCATTAGGCTTGACCACTGATGAGTAAGTTACGGTGGTACGGTCAGGTCAGCAAACAACCTGAGCTTAAGCCTGAGCTCGGATATTTTCACGCAAGAGCCAGAAATTATGCGACAGAATTCTGACACTACCATGGCGAAGGAGACTCTGGCCTTTGGACAAGAAGCAGGAGCGTCGTCGTCGTCGTCGTCACTGCACATGCAAGCTCAGGCCGGTAATTCTTCTGCAGCTGGGAGGTCAGAGATGAACCAGGCTGTGAATCAGAGCCGTGGATTGATGACTACACAAGCTGATCAGTATAGCCGGTCCATATGGTCAGGCGCCGTGGCTTCCTCCACTACTGTGAGCAGCCAAGAGGATTCATCTGCAAGGACTTCCGTCTCTCCTGAGCTTCAGCACCAAATTCTTGCTAATTCTTCCGCTAATCCACGCTTCTCTGCACATGACAGGTACTTAACTTCATAACACTGTGGCACTCCTCTCTTGCAAATTTTTTTCATTTTTGATAGGTTTTGAATGTATGGGGCAATCAATGGAGGCAAGGCCTTTATGCGAATAAACTTTGAGTGGGAGGGCGAAGCCCAATCGTGAAGAGTTTATTCCCATAAAGGGCGAGGCTTCGTTGATTGCCAAAAAATAATCCCCAGATACAGGGAGTTTTCTGTAACGAGGGATTACGTGACTTTCATTTTTCGCAGACTGAAAGCCCTAATTTCGTCATTTAACGTACCGAGATTTGTATTCTATTTTTTTTTTTTTGTAGTGCTTCACGTTGTATGGAAGGCGACATAATATACAAGATTTTAGTGTGTTTGTACAAACCAAAGGTCAATGAGATCATCACCTTGATCGATTTTTATTTTTTTTAAATATGTTGATTAGACCTTCGATGGGACAGCCTTCAGTGACTACGGTTGTTCCGACCGAATCAAACCCTATTTGCTTTGCTCCGACGCTATGAGTATGGTAACCGCCGAGTTTCCAGTAGGGGACGAGGCAGGTTACACGACGTGACCCATGAGCTGATGGACGAAATATATCTGTAGCAGGTGACCAAATGGATGAGAAGTAGTTGTAGCAGTGTACTTGATGGATGAATAGTGTACTTCATGGAGGAGAAGTTGCATGGATGATGAATGGAGTCTGAGGGCGTCCATCACGAATGGGTTACGTAGGGTTTATGATTTATGAGGGTCTTTGAAAAGCATTTTGAAGCTAGGAACATTTGCAGGCTCTTCAAACCCTCTAATATCCTTGTTTCCTCCTCCAACTCCTCTTCAATACTGTACAAACTAGCCACTTAGAAGAAAACGGGGTCTCTGTGTGAAGCGAAAGAATGTTCAAACAACCATGTATGGTTAATGGACACTTAATTTCGGGCACATCAAAAGTGGAAGATGAAACAGGGCCAATGAAATGGGAGAACCAACTTCTAGTTACAGATTGACTGATCACAATTGACACTTGACTTGTTAAATTTCAAAAGAAAGAAATCTCATAAGTTCTTATAAAAATTGACATGTATCGTCATGTCTTAATTGGTTGAGATTGTAAAACAGACATAACAATTGATGCATCTAGAGTTCATAGTCAAATGATTTCAAAATAGAGAAGACTAAGGTACACCAACCTATTACCACCATGTTTCCAATTCCACCCTCATGTTTTGGTGGTGTATATTCCAAATCAAACCAAAAATGTCTACTATCAGTACATGAGGGCGGAAGGACACACGGTGGTAATAGGTTGGTGTACCTTCTTAAGTCCTCTCCAAACTTCAAAGTTGTGTGAAATAATCCCTTCCGCTTGTAACTGGTGCTTTGTTGAACTCGGCTTCTTCATTCTATGTTTAGATCAGCTGTTCTGCCACGGTCCCTAATATCTAATTACAGTCCCTGTCAGGCTTTGTCATTCTCGAGTTTACTCATTTAAAACTGCTCAGTGCTAGCTAATTTCCATCCACTTCTAAAATATATAACGCCAACTGCCGCTGAAGGTTAAAACGGTTTAGTATACCGATACGGTTCATGCGAATCTGAGTTCCAGTAACTAAATTAATTTTGCCCTGCAGTAGTTAATCAGTAGCAGCGTTTCTGCTACTATGAGCATCCTCAATGGACACAAGCCCTTTTCTTCCAAATTCTGATGTGATTAGTTTTCTAGCAACATGGACATGAATGCAAGCCTTTTACTGCAAAGAAGGCTAACCTCTTCCAATTGCTATATAGAATGTTATGTTTGGTGATATGCTCCAATATAATTTATTCAGTTGTAAGTCATATAATTGAATTGGTTGTGCTCAGAACGTCAGGCACACTCCACAGCCAGCTGCCAGGACCCCAAAACCTGAACCAAATAAGGCGAACCAATTCCTGTGGCGACCAATATGAACTCCAGAAGTATCGTACCTTATTTGAATCCGAGCTGGCTGCCAACACGGACGCCACGACTGTGCCAGCTGGGCAGAGCTTGCCAAGTCAGGGATGGCAGCCTGCGGCAACTACAGTGCAGAACTTAAACACAAACGGCGGCCCTTCAAAGAGACAAGGCACTGCGAAGCGGAGCAATGTGGAACTCATGAACCAAGTGTCTAAAATTGCCGGGCCATTACTGCGACGACAGTCTTTGTCTGCGCTGGAGCTTCTGAAAGACGTTGACAAGCATCAAAAAGAAGCTGCAGCCGAAACTGTACCTTCCAATGTCCCTCACGACGTCAAGACTGTTCACGTTTTGCAGGAGCCCCAACCAGCTGTTGTGCAGGTATCTCATTTCACCCAAGCATTTAGAGATTGTTGTACATAGACCTCTGTCCTTCATGTTACACAATGCAATTCCTTACAATATGTTAGCAGCCCAGGGTTGCATTCTCTACCTTGCCTTCGTAGATACTCCCTCTGTCCAGAAATAACTGTCCTAGTTTTTGGCATTTTTCAACCTAATTTTTCTTGCCAAAAAAGTTGTCTCAATACTTGAAAAATGGTAGTATGTAGTTTTTGTGTCACTCTCATTGTCTCTCCTATTTGAAGTGGACAGGGCTCACATTTGAAGTATAAAACATAGTACAAAAACTAGGGAATAAAAAATGCCACAAACTAGGACAATTATTTCCAAACAAAGGAAGTATTAAGTTGCTTCCCTTCTTCATATCACAAGAGTCTACTGGCTTTGTTAAAAGTGCACGTTAGGCATAAATTCTTATTACATTCAGAACTCTTTTATATCACACCTTTGCTAACCTATGGCATGAGTTCAGAACTTGACACTATTAGGATCATACACTAATTGCTAAATGGCAACCTGGGAGTAGCTATAACAACATTACGGTTCCTAAATGTTGCTTAACAAGCTGCAATGTTACTTGAGTTACTCCCCTACATTGCTAACAAACGTAGCACATTCTACGATCCCAGTAGTGTGACATGTGGAAAGTATCCAATCACATTTGTACATAATAGCCAATATTCTTTGCAGATATTAGAATGTGATACTAGAGTTTGTGATAACAAGTTTAGAGTGTGCGCGATTTTTGCACAAACATGAGGTGGACAACCGTCTAACCCTTTTAGTTTTAATTACCATCTCAAAAGCACATTGAATGTAATTGTGAACTTTGTATAGGTTGAATGGGATAATAAATAAACAAATTAAATGCATGTGGTTTTGTGCACTTTTCATGAGTTTTTGTGTCAAGCGAATTTTGTGCCAGTCTCACACTCTTGAAACTTGAGATGGTTGGTGAGTCTTTATTTTCAGACAAGAGAATTCTATTTAAGGTTGTTGAAATAAAAAGTACAATTGACTGCAGATCAATAGACCCAACCGAAGGAGCTTCGGAGAGGAGCAGGCAGGCAATACTGGTCCAGTGCATGCTGGGCATGACGAAGCGGCCGTAAGCCATATGCTGGCTGAAAGGCGCCGGAGAACGAAACAGAATGAGAATTTTAATGCATTGAGAAGAGTGGTCCCCATCATCTCCAAGGTAAAACAAATGCTAAGTCAATCATTAATTCTCTACTAACATCATTTTAGTCGTAACGTCTCAAATCAGCAGGCATGATTAATTGTTGTTCTGAACATTCTTATCCAAACGTAACACCCCAAAGTCTTGCACAATGAATACATATTGATTTGGAGAATGCACATACCCCATTTCAACATCGTAACTCATGTTGGTTTTAAAACTGTCAATTTTGACCTCTAATAATGTTAGGATATGGTATCCACATAATGTGGTATCTTAAACTCAGGGTCCTCATATAAAAGGCAAAACCCTAACATGGCATCTTTTGTTTCTCTCTGGCACAAGTTTATTGGGAGCTCTCCTTGTGTGTCATCACAGTTTCTGGTTATCAGAGAACCCTGAGTTTAAGAGAAAATCGACATTCATGTTCCATGGTGGGACATGGAGTAAGTCTCCCGTTTAGATCAGTTTTTTTCGCAAGTACCTAGGACATTGGGACACGTGTAGGTTGAAATCCTCTTTGAAATCATTCTAACAACAATTGCAACGATTGGTGGTTGCAGCCGGACAAGGCATCCACCTTGATAGACACGATAACTTACCTCAAATTCCTGGAAAACAAAATCCAAGACATGAAGGCCAGCAAGGAGGACATGGACCAACGGTGCGTGATTTTGGAAAACAAATGCAAGGGACTGAGGGAACGGAACCAGGAGCTTGTGGAAATGATTTCCAAGAACCAGCCAAGCAGCGCACTCCACCTGAACCTGGTTCATTTAAAACTACAATCTTTGCGTTCCATTTGAATCTAGCATTTTAATCAATACTTTAGTTTCTCCCACCGTCACGGTTTTTTTTTTGAATTGGTGCAAGCTGTGCATCATTTACTGTCATGTAGTTCACATCTGGTGTCTTAGAAAATGGTTTTGAACAAGTTAGAGATCCAAGTTGCACACATCCTGGCTACGAATTTGAACAGATGGTTTTAGATATTGATGTCATTGATCGGCATAATTTATGCATTTAATATAGTTCCAAGTGCTGAACCCTAGTATGAAACAATGGTACAAAAGTGCTTCATATGGGGATGGCCAACTTTTGAATGTGAGATTCACAAACCATGTTATGGTTGCTCTTTGAGCATTGGAGAATTTTTGTAGCGTAGAAGCACCACTTCTGTTGATGTGCACATGCAAAATTTGTATTTAAGAAAACAAATCGTCGAATTTTAAAACGGGGCGATGATTGCCAGTCACTTCTTTTTTTTTTTTAAACAAATTGAAGTGATTCAATTGCCAGGGAAAAAAGGGAAACAAGATGACCCCCAGTCGGAAGTCGACCAGGGCAAGAACCCGACGTAGGACCAGACTAGACAAAGACTCGAGGGACTCAGACCTAGCTATCAGTGAGGACCCTAAACAGAGGACGGTAAGTGTCAAGAGGCCCTGCGAGTGCCCATTTGACCTTGTCCTCAAGGGGAAGGTAAATAGCTAAAACACATTGTCAATCACTTTCAATTCACACAATAAACTTCAATAAAAGGGTTGGTGATAGCCAATTTTATTTAGTTTACAATTTAAATTCTTAGTCTTAATTTTGTGTCATGTACGTGGTAAAGTTTGTAAATTTTTTTGTACACTTTTCACATTGCCCATGTGTCTTTTTAATCCTTAAAAGATCTTACAAGTTTGGTTTTTCTTTTTTTCTTTTTTCTTTTTCTTTTTTCTTTTTTGAAACAAATGACACACATTTCATTGCAAAGAACAAAATACACATTACTGGAACCATACGGGTTCACCGTCGGCGAAAGAAGGAATCTTACATGGTTTATTGGGTCAAAAGTGGAATTTTGAGCTCCAAAATGATGTATTTAGCAAATAAATTAAAAAACCATCCCCTCCAAAAAATCTTGATGTGTATATTTCACGTAATATTGACTATTTAAAGAAATAAATGACTAATAGATGGGTTGGGAAATTTGCATATCCTGAAGAAAACTAAACTTTGACTATATATAATTCCATGAGGATTTATCCAATTAAGTTATTTATTTTTCCCAAAGTGTGTCAAATGAATATTTCTTTATTTTAGTCATTTAAATTTCTAATTTTAAGTTCATCATGTCCTCCAAATTGAGAAAAAACCAAAAAATGGTCTCATGATCACTTTACAATGACCTAATTTGTAGCAATGAAAAAAATTCTAATTTGACCGATTAAGGAAAAAAAAATTATGTATTCTGCTTCATTTTGGTGTACACTATAATGTGTAAATTTAGAATTAGAATTATGTCATTCAAATGTGCAATTGAATGTTTTTATTATATGCAAGAAATATTGTATAGCTTAATGTTTTGGCAAAAACACTAAAATTTTAGTATCTTGCATTTAACCAAAAAATTATTACGTTGTCAAATTCCATTTAAATTTTGACTTTTAAAATTCTAAACAATCACTATGAAAAATTTACAAATTCACTATGAAAATATGCGTTGTGATGCATAACATAGTTTATTAATCAACATTTTAATATTTTTTTTCTTCAAATCTTATTTTCATTCATATGAACATAAATGTGATGAAGTTAGTTGATTGTTCATGAAGCCAACTGAGCTGATGGATAGATGGACAATCCCCAATTGAACCATAAGGTTTGTGGTGCATTCAATGTTTGTGTATAAAAAGTAGGACCTTTCATTACTCAAACATCAGTGAGCAGTGAAATCACTTGTATTCAAGAGATTTCACTGAAAGAATCCATTTACAAATGTCGATGTCTGGAGATGAAAAATGTATTGTTCATTGATCTGAAAGGATACCTTTCATGTTCTTGTAAATGGATTATTCACATTCAACTTTTTATGTCTTCTTCAATTGTGACTCGATTGGAAAGGAACATTGTCAATCATTGTTCAAGGTTGAGAAGGGTGTTGGAATAGAGGGAATATGATATTGTTCAAGGTTGAAAAAGGATACCGGCAAAGAGGTAATATGATACGGAAACACTGTTCAAAGTTGAAAAAAAAGTACCAGCAAAGAGGGAATATGATACATAAAGACTGTTCAAAGTTGAGAAAGGATACGAGAGAGGTTAAACATCATCTAAAATGTCATTCAAGGATTAATCCAACAAGTAGGAGTATTTTTTTGTAATTGCCTTTTAAAAATTCTAGCAAGTAGCATATTGCAATGCAACATGTATGTTGCAAATGGAACATCGGTTGGAGAACTTCAGCACGGTTACAAAAAAATTGAATGGATTCCATTGGATAAAGTGTAGTGGATGAAATATTGTGGATAAAAATGGTGGATGAAAATAAATTTCCAAATAAAACAGGTATAATTTACATGTTTGTGAAGCATAGATAGACAAATTTTCTTCAACAAACTCCCTTTAATCAAGATGATCTTTGGACCAATGTTATTATTATCAATATTTTAAAGAAAATAAAATGAAGCGAATAGTTTTGTGTGTTTGTTTATTTTTTAATAAATTATAGAAAATGAACAAGCGGCTAGTCACGTAGTCTCTGCCTTACTATTTACCCTAGATTTACTTTTAGGGCTTGTTTATACTCTTCAGTCATGTAACTCCTTGAAAACGAAGCGTTTTTGTAGTCTCTTCCTTGGTGGGCCAGTGACAACAAAAACAAAAGATATATTTGTAGGAAATTACATTTGCAGAAGTTGGTTGTAATGCTTCGCATGATTGCGGCAAAAGTGATTACAATACGTACCCGGCTGTCAAGGTTCGCAAAAAAATCTCTTAAATTGAAAACCCCAAGGAATTTTATTTTTTTTAATTTAAAAACCTATTTTCTATGGTGAAAAGAGAATCTTTAAAAATATCTACAATTTTTGACATTTGTTCAAAAACATTTAAAATAAAATGATTGTTATTCGACATGACCTGCCGACCATGATGGCTGGGTACACTCAGGGCCGCTTCACACTATGGCCGTCCAAGTCGAGAGGCCGTGGGATTGAGAGTCCAAACTTTGTTGAGAGTCCAAAGAAATCTACTGAAAATAGCCAATAAAATATAGTTTCATTTTTTATGAAAAGAAATCGACGGCCTCTCGACCATAGTGACGGGTCTTGCAAAATGTAGGACCCAAACTTCCTCTCGAGAGGCCGTCACCTTGGTCAAAAAGTGTTGCCATGTAAGCATTTTGAAGGTCCACGGCCTTTGGACTTTGGCCTCTAGTGTGAAGGGTCGAGAGGCCGAAACCATGGTTTCTTGCAATTTGATTGGTGGAAACCGACGGCCTCTCGACCTTTGGTCATAGTGTGAAGCGGCCCTCAGTACCCATGTCCCCATCCATTTATAATCTCATTTGAGTGTAAGGTGTAATGGTTTTGAGAGCCAATCCTGGCCATCCAAGTGGCGGTGTCATGCTACTTCATTACTTTTCTATCAGTAGCAAAAGCATAGTTGCCACGTGGCCAGCAGGCAAGGGCACAGGATAGAGCTCAGGGCACTTTTTAATCTTCCAAATAAGTAAGATAGTATTGGCAGCGCCTTTCAGTTCAAATGAAAATACAGGTTAAAAAATAAAAAATAAATAAAAAAATAAAAAATAAATAAACAAGTAGCTACGCTACGAGGAGCTCTGACCGGAATAGAACAAATGAAGGACGAGAATGCATTTCAGTGGAATCATGGACAGAATATATTTGCTACAGTGGTATTTAGCCAAAAAAATGAGTGTCCCCGCAATGCCTCTTCCTTACAGTCAGAGCCAACAAAAATACAGGATACATGAAAGTTGTAGTGGAGCAAATGTGTAGGGCAATGTCCTCGTTCAAAGTGATTCCCAAAAATAAACATGCCTCGAGGGCGTAGCCTAAGTGCATGCTAATGTTGGAAATCAGTGCTTTACCCAGCGTAAACAACGATGAATGAGTGACAAGTGGCATGCCATGGTTGGCTCTCATTGCATGCGGACATTTACACCTTGTGAATGTCCCTCTGTGAACTGTGAGTGTGCTTACGCCATGTAAATGGTCCCACCACTTACACTAACGCAAAACCTGGAGGTGTTTACGGGTCTATTTCTTATCATTGCCATCTTCACCAACACAAAGGCTTGAATTTCTGCAGAATTGGAACAAGCATTACACAGGAACGCTATTCCCCTAAGGTAGAGGGACCTTATTATGTTCCCACCCTCAATTCCATTCCTTTCAAAATCATCTCAATTGGATCCAGTTCCAAATCCAAATGCATTGTCTAATCATATTCTTATTTCTGGATCATGTTTAGACACCCCACAAAGTTGACCACAAGGTCAAATACCGATATCAACTCAAGTTTGTTACGAGTATTCGTATGTTTTTAGACTCCAATTGCTGATTCAATTTTTAGCGTTTTTTTGAAAGTGAATCATTTCTGACTTCCTAGGCAACCTTTTTTTCCTTTTCAGATTTATTTCATCAATTTTCGTGGTCAAAATTGCAATTAGATCCCTCTACCTGATTCCCCTACTGTACTGCTGGTGGTCGTTACGAGAGATTCTGGTCCAGTCTTTTTATTTTATTTTAAAATGTGATACTAATAACTTGCAGAGTTTTGGCCTCATTGTTCTGTTGTGGAATATCCAAGCTACCAGTATATTGTCATTTGGTTTGTCTTCTTCTCAAACATGCAAAAACATTTGACTTGTCATGCACCCCAATATCCTAAATTCCCCAAATGACTAGATGCTATTGGATCAGAATCTACCTCATTTCATGATGCCCTTGGATTGGCGAATTTTACACAATTAATTATTCACTGTGTTGGAATGAATGTCACACTAAAATATCCCTATTAATATCTTCACCACTGCATTTCAGGATTGCCCAGCGCTGAAGGCCCGTTCACATACACCATTTCTGCTGCACGCATGAGTGCGTCAGATAAATTTGAAGGAATATGAGGTAACTAGAAAAATCTAAAATAGGTAAAAAGGAATTACACTACCGTAAGACAGAAAGCAACACAACGCAAAAAACAAACGGGACTATACTTGCGGTAGTGTATTGCAGTTGCACAGTGCTCAACAGTAGTTGCAGCAGAAAAAGACAAAGTTTTGAATATTTTTTTGTTTCTTCATTTTACCTCTCATCCTTTCAGGAACGCAAACGCAACAGTGGCACTAGGCTGGTGTGAATGGGCCATGAGTGGGCTTGCCCTGAAAACGATGCAGGTCAACCTCATTAGAGCATCTCCAATGGTGGCTCGCTAAACTTGGCTAAACTTGGATGGCCATCAAAAATATAGAGAGCCCTGAAATAAAAGTCCCTCACCTAAGGCACTTCAAGCATGGTCATAATTAATTAGAGAGCCAATCACGAGCCTTCACATGCAAAGTGGTTGAACTAAAACCTTGTTCATAACAATAAATACACCTAAATATAATTTAGAAGGGACTCGGTATATAGGAAATTTTGAGAATGTTGAACACGTATTTGAAAGGGCCCTCCTTCCTTTTCATCTTTATTTGGCAAGTCATCCATACTTGAAGTGTCATGTTGGAGACGTGAGCTTAATCCCTAAATGCCTACAACCCTCTCCAAATTGGGTAGTTTTGCAAAGATGCATTATAAAATGCAATTAAGAGGGATATTTTGAACTTGATGTATGAATAAAAGTTGTACATTATAAATTTTAGATTCTATCCATACGGATAAATCTATGATTGCAATCAATAATATTTTTGTATAAAATTTGAAACTTAAAATTCAATTTTTTTTTGTATTTCAATTAAGAATAAGATATTGACAATCTATGGATGAAATTTGTTGTGCTGGCTTGAAATGTAATACTCTAAGTGTAGTAAGTTTTGGAGATTTTTTGGTTGCTTAATTTTATGAGTTGACTTTTTCTAGAGCACTTTTGAACACTTTTGAACTAAGATCTTAGATTTTTTGGTGAATCACTACAATATGAAATGAGGCATAAAAATTTCACAAATCATCCCCTTTCTAATCGGTTGTCACATACATGAAGCTAACTTCTCATAAAATCTATAGTAAAAAAATCACACTGCAAAAGTGCATGACAAATGAGAAAATGTGGATGAAATTTGTACATCGTCCAAAAAATGAACACTTAGGTAGTTAAGGATTAACCTCTAAACTCTTTTTGATTGCCCTTCATTTAAAATTTTCCCATTCACATTTATGTAGTCCTTGATTCCGGCATTCAAATTTAAGTTTGCATATGACAACTCAGTAGTCCACCTCGAAGGACCCTGATGCAGTTCCAATGGTGGTGGAGTGTGTTGTGAAGAAATATGGATCCAGTAAGTTTCAAATTTATTTATTTTTGTTTATTTTTTTCATGCAGTGGCTTATTGTACTCTCTATTTTTGTTGGCCTTTCTTCTTATGTAGGAAAAACAAGTTGACCCTTAAACGTCAAAAAAGCCCCAGGGGCTTTTTATAAAGGAATAATTGAGAAAAAAAGTAGATTTTCTCAACCAAATCAACCGAGGATTGGTGCGTTGGAAAGCTACTGAAAAAGCGATCTAGATTGCAAATTTGCGCCTCATTTGAGAGATTGTGGAGTCATTGGCAAACAATCAAAGTTATCAAAATGAACAGGAGTTGAGGTTGGAGCAGCAGAGGTCGTTTTTTGAAAAGTGTCGCAGTGCTACAGCGGCGCAACAATGTTGGCCAACAGAGCCGTTTTTTCATTTTTTATTTTTTTATTTTTTATTTTTATTTTTTTCATCCGAAAATTTAGATGCCTTCCGGGCTGCCCCACCCAAGCCCTCTTGACGTTTAAGGGTTAACGACATCTCACAACATAAGCCTTTTATTTCTTTGTCAAAATTTCTACATAATCCTACAAAGTCATTTGAATTGCCGGTGTATGTAGAGCCACTTGCCCAAGCATTAGTATCTCAGAGCATTAGTGACCCTATTCCTAAGATCAAGAGCCTAAGTCTTGAGGCATCAATGTACATGTATTGAGTTTGATTGTGAAATGTGTAATTCTGAACATAGCACTACCTCTACTCTCATTCAAAACCTTTTAGCAACACTAACTCTGAATATGGTGCAGAGTTATCTTGATCTAGTTTTTACTTCCGTGTACCACATTTATCATGTTGTGACTAGTAAGATGATAATGGCCACTACTATTGAATCTGCTCATATTCTATTGTATTTGTTTTTGACTTCTACACGTCCTCTTTGAAACTATTTCACACAATTCTAATATCCATGACACTCTCATTTCAATATGACCTAAGCCACAGTCATAGGTTCGTCTTCATAGAATTTCAAAAACATTCTAAGCTCTCAAACTCTCATACTTTTAGGCTAGCATTTTAGCAGTCTTGTTTATAACTAGGAGCTCTTTTTGTGAAATCCCATTTGGATTGTAAGGAAAACAAAAGATAAAAAGCATGGGGCACAAAGTTAGAGTCAAGATAGAAGTTAGGAGTCGTTTCCTCGTGACACATTATTTAATATGAGACACTCAATTTCACGAGGGATGCACTATTTTCACTATCCTATGCATATGACATACTATTTCTACTATTGACTAGGGTAGAAGTACTTATAGCTGATAAGTACCACAACACAAAGCAACCAACACAACGCAACTTTATGTCCAGGAATCAATATCATTGTTGTTGATTATAAGTGAACCTATATATTACATCACAAACTTGGCAAGTCATGTTTTTGCAATGTTTTACGTATGTTGTTGAGATGAACAGGGGTGATTACATTCGAAATACGTTTTACATATGTTTATTGTATAAAAAACGTATGAACGACATATTACAAACATGAAAAAACACATCATGATAAAGTTTACTTGTTTGTAATATGTCCTTTGTAATATGTCCTTTGTACATTTTTCCTACGATAAACATATGTAAAACGTATGTCGAACGTAATCACCCCTCTTCATCTCAACAACATACGTAAAACATTGCAAAAACATGACTTCTTAAGTTTGTGATGTAGTCATGATTTTCTAAGAACTCTTCACTTAATTTTTCTTTCATAAATTTAATTTTGAGATTTTTTTTTGAAAAAATTACCCTTTTGTAGTATCTTTCATTGTTTCTTTATGAAAGAAAAAATACATCTCATTAATGAAACTTCAACATAACTTACTCTGGGAAATGCACAATAGATGTGTCACTATTCAATGGCTATACATTCAAGGTTTATTTTTCATAACTTATTGACTTTCTTTTTTGACTCCTACTTCTCTTCATGCAAGCGTTGCATCACACAACTTCTTACTATTTTGGTTCAAAAAGTGTTACACTGAAATCACTATATACTGTGGGTGGGTGAATGGCGTGGGTACATTCATCCATTTGGACAAATTTTCATTCATTTGAGCAAATTTTTATCAAATTTGGATGAATTCACCCACAATATTTCGAAAAAATAATCATTAGTGTAATTGTTCAATAATACCATGGGCCATTGTATATGGTGATTTCAGTATAATACTATGTCATAGGTTATGTCCCATAATCAGCTCGAGACTGCCGTCCCAAGCCACTTACGTAGTCCATTTCCCATGCTAAAAACCTTATGGGTACGTCTACCTTACAGTAGGGCACCTGCAATAAACGGACAGGAATTTGCCAACAGTGAGAAGGCCAACAACATTCTCACAAGGAAACTACCGGTACTGTAACTAAGGAAAACCCAAATAAATCATTTGGTACACTGAAATCACCATATAGTGTGGCCCACGGTATGTACGAGAGGCTTTACTAAATTTCAAAATGTTGTGGTTAAACTCATCCAAATTGGATGAAAATTGTTCAAATTGGATGCAATTTTGTTTTAAAATGGATGAATGTACCCACACACTGAAATCACCATATACTGTGGCCCACGGTATTTACGAGATGCTCCACTAATAATTAAATTTTCAAAATGTTGTGATAAAATTCATCTAAACGGGATGAAAAATGTTCAACTTGGATGCAAATTTGTTTTAAAATGGATGAATGTAGCCAGAACAATTCTCCACCCACAGTACGTGGTGATTGCGGTGTACTGAACTGACCTCAGGTGCACTCCGCGACGGACTGGACCCATAAAAGCGTCCCTTTTTCCTTACGACCCCAAAGCGTGCCTTGGCTTCTCTCAAGGCCACGCCGCGCGTCCCATAGAGAGTTTCTCTTCATTCATTCTTCATTCCCTGTATCTTACCCGGTGGAGAGCACGAGGACCCATTGGACGCGATGGCCACCACGACGCTGGCAGCTTCCACGCGCGCCTGGATTGGCAGCAGCAGCAGCAGCGACAGCACCGTCTTGCAGCAGCACGCCCGCATTAACATTCTCGGTGCCAAGGGCAAGAGGATTGATTCCTCTGCGGCAACGTTGCTTACAGGCGCCGAGCGTGGTGGCTCTGTGCGCGTGGCGCAGCAGCGCACGGAGCCGGAGCTTTACGAAGGCATCGCCAACTTCTACGATGAATCGTCCGGCGTGTGGGAGGACATTTGGGGCGAGCACATGCACCACGGCTACTACGACGACGTCGTCGTCACCGCGCCCGCCGACGGCAGCCCTGATCACCGCCGCGCCCAAATCAAGATGATCGAGAAGTCGCTTGCTTACGCCGGCGTCCCTGGTACCCTCCCAATTTCCCTTCTTTCCCGAGCTATGGCATGCATTCGCCTCAAAATCCACACCATTGGATGACTCATTTTTCGTAGAACTTGTAGCATTCGATGAGAACCTTAACCTTCTCTGTTTTCACATTCTTGTCAGAGCTATGGTTCCTTTTTTGATTACTACAATTCTGTTTGGGGGGTTTACATATTTCCTTGTCCATTAGTGATATCCGTAATGTAGTGCAAACACAGGATTGTGATACAAAAGACACGGAGAACAGCAAGCTGTGTCGGGTGCCACAAATAATTAGAGAGGATGATGGCACGCGAAACGTAGGTAGGTCTACCATTTTTATTCATGATTTCTGATGGGGAGCCTTTGAATGAGTGGCAGATAGCAAAGAGGCGCGGCCCAGGACGATTGTGGACGTGGGGTGCGGCATTGGAGGAAGCTCCCGGTACCTGGCTCGCAAGTACCAGGCCCAGGTGAACTCCATCACTCTCAGCCCAGTGCAAGTCGGGAGAGCTGTGGACATCACTGCCAAACAGGGCTTGTCCGAGCTTGTCCACTTTCAAGTGGCCAACGCGCTCAAGCAGCCCTTTCCGGATGGCTCGTTTGATCTCGTGTGGTCCATGGAGAGTGGCGAGCACATGCCCGACAAGAAACAGGTTGCCCATTTCTCCTCCTTGATCATCATTATTCTTTTTTCTTTTTTTCTGATTCAGATTTTTCGCATGTGTGTTTGCTAAGGTTTCTGGTTTTTGCTTTGAAGTTTATGGGGGAGCTTGCACGAGTAGCAGCGCCTGGCGGACGCATCATTTTGGTGACGTGGTGTCACCGTGACTTGAAGCCCGGTGAAACGAGCCTCAAACCTGATGAGCAGGTACCTACAAATCCTCTTCTATAAATTAATATTTATGCCAAGGAAACTCCATTGTCATTCAAGCCCCAAGTCTCGTAGTAGTTCTTTGTATTTCCTGTTATAGAGAACTTTGGTTTTTGCATGACTCATGTACTATAATACCTAGACTCATGTACTATAATACCTAGACTCTCAATCTTGATAAGTGTATGATTTTGACACCTGGATGGTTAACTATTTGGGACCAAATCTGCAAAGGTTTATAATAGCACTCATTCATTGTTCGATGATGTTTTTTCAGGAGCTTTTGAACAAGATCTGTGATGCATACTACTTGCCAGCTTGGTGCTCACCCTCTGACTACGTTAGCTTAGCCCAGGATTTGGGTCTCCAGGTGAGTATAGTTTTCTACTTCAATGTGCATTTGTTTCTCTCTGTTTTTTTAATCCAATTTACAGTCTCTGCGTCATGTACTTCATGAATTGTAATGGAGGTTTTGGTAAAAAAATGGTGACATGTAAACTATGACAATGAATTGAGGAAAATTAAAGAAATGCACTATAGTAGCCATGCTATTATTGTGAGCATGAGAACTAAGAACAAATGCACTAGAGAAAATTTCATTGAAGTTTCCATGGAGTTCTCACAAGAATTTCACAAAAGTTCAAGAGGTAAAGAAATTTCAAAGATTTACAGACCATGCCACTTGTAGTACATGTCTGATCATGTCAATCCAATGACTTGCTACTTCATAAATATACAAGCGGCTAGTCGCGTTGTTTCTGCTGACTCTAAATCCCCCCTCGACGTTAATGCAAGAGTACAAAACCTGCCCCCTATTTTATTTTGGCCCACCTTAAAAAATAACCCCCTCTTCCAAGGGTTTAAAATTCCCGAAGGGGTCCTCTCAGACTAAATAGGAACCGTAGGCCCCAAATTTGCAAAAAAAATTGCCAAAAAAGACCCTAGGGTGCCCAAAATGGAAATTTCAGAAAATGGGGCCCATGGGTGAATAGTGCTTGCATTAACGTGAGGGGAGGATTTAGAGTCAGGGCGTTGTCTCTACCTTAGTATTTGCCCCTATTTACTTTTATGGCTTGTTTTTACTGTTCAGCCGTGTAACTCCTGAAAACAAAGCGATTTTCGTGGTCTCTCCCATTTGTGGGGGCAGAGACAATAAATGGGGTTAATGAAAAGCCGCATCAGCACTGGATTTCTTGGAATGGAATTTGGTGATCAAAATTTCTTACCGAGGTTTTTTTGGGGTTCCAGGACATCAAGAACGAGGACTGGTCCAAGTATGTGACACCCTTCTGGCCAGCGGTGATGAAATCCGCCTTGAGCGTGCAAGGCTTGATGGGACTGGCCAAGTCAGGTTGGACCACAGTGAAGGGAGCTTTCGCAATGACGCTCATGATCCAAGGATACCAGTGTGGGCTCATCAAATTTGCCGCCATTACTTTCAGAAAGCCTGAGTGATTACGCCTTCCCAGGCAAAACAATAAAATAAAGAATCAATGAATTAATGGACATGGCTGCAATGAATTTGTCGAATTCTTATGCCAGGGTAGAAAAACTGTAGTGGTCTTCTGTAGCATGTTCAAATGGATTGTACATGATTGATTATCAATCACATGTAATATAACATTGAAGATGGACTTTGTTGGATTCTCTGGGAACTGAGTTTTTTTGAAGGGACCGCATGATTTGGTGGATTTGGGTGCATGAAAAACTGGCAGTATTTGTTGAATGAGATTTAGTTGTGTATGTTGACTAATCTTTGGGAATCTGTTGAGGTTAAAACTGTGCACCCAAATGGGGAATGGGATTGATTGACCCAATCAGGGTTTGATTGACTTTGTTTTGTCTCATGTATGGTAAAGGTCCTTCCAGTTTGTTCTTCCAAAATAATTGAACATTTCCTTGTCTTGTGAGATTCTTTACAGTTTTTATTTTTTATTTTTTATTAGAGTTAACCAAAAAGAGTGTCTCAAAGTGGATAAACTCACCTTAAACTCGTTTCGAGTTCAAAATGACAGCAAAACTAATCTATGATGACTTGGAGAATAATTTAACCCTTTAGTGCCCAGGTAACCACTAAGTGGTCACTAGATCACTGGAAAATGAAATTCTGGAAAATCTGTGAACCATCTCAGTACAGTGTCTGAAGTTCAGATGTGTAACTTTTGATTCTGGAGATGATGCAAAAAGAAAATTTGGAATCCGACTTTCCTAGATAACCAAATACCTATGTACAAAACACCAAAATACTGCGAATACCTCAAAATACAGCAAATACTTACAAATACAGCATATGTACTATGTTGTATTTCTAGAGATTGGAAGTTTGTTATCTCGTTTTTCTTTTTGGATTGTGTTCTCTTGTTCATGTTCCATTAGTGTATGTAGTCTGATCTTGATCACTATACTAACTCCTTTCTTATTTGAACATATAAATTTTGTTCTAAACCGTACATGGATAAGTCACTTTCACTTATAAAATTCACAATAATTATGTATGAGTCTATTCCTGACATGAAAGATTGCAATGAAGAGGTGTTGACACAAGTCATTGCTGAACATCTTCGCTTTTATTTTTGAAAATTTAACCCAAATTCTATTTAACCTTGAAGTCACACACCCCCCGAAATCTCAATTTTGAGTGTGCATTATACGGTTCAAAGATATACTATAATCTTCCAATCCAATGGTCCGATCTTACCAAGATTTAACTGAGACTTGTTTCATTAAGCTATGCTTACATTCGTATGGTTGGATACTATTAATAGTACCCCTAATTTCAACAGAGATAGATTTAAAGAAACATCACCCAGAAAAAGGTGGTTTCTCCAGAACCACCCTGGGCGGTAAAGGGTTAAAGCAAGGCCTTATACCACTATGGGGTGTGAAACTTGTGACCTCCCCAATGCTAGAGGAGAGTTTCCACACGTTCCCCCAAGCCAAGAGCCCCGACCATGAAAACTACCCGTATTCATGAACAATGCTTGTCAGAAATTATAATTATAGGAAGAGAACTCCACTTGAACTCCACTTGAAAACTAGTTCCGTTTTCGGATAACTCTATTGTCTCTGCGCCACAAGGAGAGACTGCGGAAATGCTTTCAGCAGTTACACGGTTGAATAGCCAAAACAAGCCATAGAATAAATTTGGAGTAAATATTAAGGCATAGACTAGACAATTAAGGCTGGTTCACACCTGGTGTTATGTAGTGGCCGCGGTTTTAGGGTAAGACCGGTCCCAGGGATTACCGGTTGTTGTGTTCCCACGGCACGTTCTATTGTAACTGGTTCCCATAATAATCGGCAGAATATACAAAGTGGACGTTCAGGGAGGCAGCTGCTTATAATTTTTTTGTCTGCCACGATGGCAGGATGGGGGTCTTTCATACCTTGCGGTCACACCTGTGATTGATGTTGAGTTTTAGGCCCTGCCTGTCAGCCCTCTGCTTTCCTGAAGCTGTTGCTTTCAGCGCTCTCACTGGTGTCACCGCCCTCTTTTCCCCTGCGGAAGCGCAAGTATTTGTGCTGGAAGTGCGGATTTGGTATACAGAATTGTGTGATTTGTTTGCTCTCCCCGCTGTGAACCTGGCGAGGCGTAGAAGTTTTTGGGCGCTGCAGGATTTGTGGGTGCCGCTGTAGTTGGATGCGCCGAAGTTCTTGATGTTTTTGCCGCTGCGGTTTGTTGCGATTCCGGTGTTGGTTGAAGCGGTTGCGCTGCCATCGGTTTTGGGGTAGTTTTGAAGCGGCTGCGCTGCCATCGGTGCGCATATATATATATATATATATATATATATATATATATATATATATATATATATATATTTTAAATTCTCTTGGAAATGAATTATCTGCATTTGGAGTTGCGTATCTGGTTTCTGCCCGGATTTAGAGTGTAGTCGCTGTACAATGGTATACTGCGATGCATTGACTTCTACGGATTTGTTCTTCAGGAGTTGTGTTGTACAAAATTTTAGTTATTGCTGAGATCGCATGACATTCTGTGGGTTTAGGGTTTTGCAGGGATCGTATAACATCAGGGTTTCCGACTGTTTGTCATTTGCCGCTGTGTGGTCTGCATTGTATGCAGTAGTGAGTAATCTGCATAGAAATTGAAGGTGAATTTACCATCCACAGTTCATGCTTCATGAATTAGGGTTCAGGGTTCTGCTTGTATCGTCTGTACCGTATGTTGCTCTCATTTTCAACCCTCTCATTCCTAGATCGCTTCAACTGTTGGATACATTGTCTGTGTCACTCAGATCTTCACCCCCCTTCCAATTTCAGAGGGACAGGTTAGGGTTCATTCAGGGCTTATGGGAATCAGAGCTTTGGTTACATTGCTAGGTTTTATTTTGTTTTAACGAGTTATGTTTTTGGAAACTGTGTTTAGGGTCACAGGTTGCCAAGAACGTGATTCAGACTGCAGTACTGTATCATCGAAATTCACACCTCAGGTAACTTCTGAACCCTACATCTTGTTCAGCTCAAATTTCTGTTCCTTTCCACAGTTCCCATGTACATCAACCTCTTGCTTTCTTGTTTTTTTGTTTTATTCTGTCAGGTTTGAGGGTTTAGGGTCAGAAGTCTATAATAAAAGGTAATTTGTATGAATTCCTTGTTTATGTGTTTGCATAGTCGGATAGAGTACTGTAGCCATCTCTACGGAAGTTATTGTGCATACAACCTGATTCTGTCCTCTGCAATGCAGGTTCCTGTGCCAAAACTCAATGGACCCGTTCCTGCAACCAGGGTCACTTTATGCTTTTACAGCATAGTTGCTACTGCAGCTTCTTCACGATCCACCCTACAGGGCTTTCACAGTGCGCATTTCTGAAGCAGAGGACGATGACACAGACCAGTTATCCGCGGTTGTAGGCTGCTTAGCTGGCCCTCTTTACGATGCGAACAACCTCTTCACTGCCGGCCTTCAGAATTACAGGTTATGTACAACGTTCACAATGTTTGACGAGGATGTAAGTTTCTGGGTTCGGCCGAGGTCAACCACGTGGTTTTCTAGATTCCTCCTCGAACAATACGATGATCACCGATGGGTGCAAATGTTTAGGATGTCCAAAAAGTCAGTCTTTGCTTTGGCAGAATTACTTAAGCCCCATGTGCATCGTGATGACACCAAATATCGTATAGCAATCCCGGTTCTCATACGTGTAGCAATCACTTTGTTCAAGCTTACACATGCTGCGAGCCCGGGGAGTGCACTTAAAGTTAAGATTAGGAATACACGTGAGTGCGTTTTAATAGCATACCCCCTACAATACTTGGCCTTAAAATAGTTTTTAAATTAAGATATTTTAGCTGATAAATCATTACGTATATATCTATCATTTGGTATAAATTTCAAGACCAAAAGTTTTTAAAATCTTATTACAAAAAATGATAGAAGTTTGAACTAAAATGTGTTGTTTTTCGCTTCAAAAATCAATTTAAAAATATTTACAAGTGATTATTTTTTGAAATTCATACAACACGAACTTTAGATTGTGTTTAACAACTTCATAATTTTTTTACAAATTTTAAATGATTTTTTAGTACATACATAGGGGGGTCAAAAGTACGCACTCACGTGATTCCTAGTCTTAACTTTAAGTGCACTCCCCGAGGCTGCGAGTCTGATAATCTGTAGTGAGATGTTCGCCGTAGGAAAAAGTACGGTGTCATTGATACTTTGTGACGTCGTACACGCAATAAATGATACCATGCGAGAAGAGATTAGTTGGCCCACAGGTGATAGATTGCGTCAGTCCCAAGCGGAATTCAAATGCTTGAGTGGCCTACCCGCGGTAGTTGGTGCCATTGACGGCACACATGTGTGCATTGCTAAACCGCAACATGGACCGGCATATTACTACTACTTTAAGTCGGGGGGGGGGGGGGGGGGGGGTATACGCTAAACTGTCAGGCGGTTGTGGATAGTCAAAAACGTTTTATAGATTTGTTTTTAGGGATGCCCGGTTCCACAAATGATTCTAGGATGTTGAGACGCTCATCCTTGCACCATTTGGCGATGCACAATAATCTGTTCCATAGGCAAAATTCCGTTGATGGTTTTCTACCTTTCTTGCTTGGAGACTCGGGGTATCCCTTACACCCGTGGCTCATGGTCCCACATCGTGGTCCAGGGCAATTTAGCGTCGCAGAGCAACTTTTCAATCGTAGGTTGCGCAAGGGCCGGTGTGTTGTTGAAAACGCATTCGGTATTCTAAAACAAACCTTTCGTGAGTTGTTGGTAAAGACAGCTACACGTGACCTTTCTCCCGGATGTTATCATTTGTTGTGCTATATTGCACAACGTCCTTCTTGGCCAGTCTCAGGACCAGGTAGAACAGCTGCTTAATATCCTACGAACCGAAGGTTTTGAGGGAGAGGTTGTAGACGACGATGGAGGAGAAGGGGATGGGCCCAATGCGCAACCGGACGATGTGGGATTCGTTCAAAGCACGGAGGTGCGGCGAGAGTTGGGCATATATCTTTCCATGTAGCGGAACCAAGCGCTTTGACCGTTACATGTAAGTATTCCATACATATTGCTCACATAGATTTCATTGAATGTGATTCTTTTTTTTTTTTGCTTTTCTAATACATAAACAACATAAACTGTGCTTCGGAATCACACTCTAACTACTGCTGCTTCACTGCTCTACATGTGACGGTCAATGGGGAGCTTCAAGCTTCCAATTGGAGCATGACGTGGAGTAGCAGTTGTCAAATCCGTACTCCCTTCTATCCTAGGCATTACAGAAGGTGTTGTTGTTGCTAGTCAGTACATCCTTTAGTATTCGCAGCCTGGGTAGTTTTGATTTCAGTTTCCTGTCCCTGCATTTCCAAACCAGATGCGGGGGTCTGTGGCAAAGGGCTGTGATGTAGAGCAGTACCAGGGCCCTCGGTTCCGGAGAAGGGCTGATCAGTGGTGACTCTGTTGTGGGCTTCTGTGATGCACTGTTGATCAGTCCCACTGCCGAAACTGATGTGCTGCCCTGCAGTTGGTGTAGTGCCGATGTCCTTGCTTGCAGTGGAAGTAGAAATGCCGTTGTAGTCACCACTGTGAGGGCCTGTGTGGCGGCTTCTGTGGGCTGCCTGCATGGGCGACCTGCCAGCATAGAATGAAGGGGCCTCTGGCTTGTGATCCCCATGTGCCGATTGTGGCATGGTGGGCATGGCAAAATCTCTATTCATTTGCAATGAAGTGCTTAAAACTGTGGACAAATGAGACAAGCATGAGACCATTTCACCTTGTTTCAGTATGTTCAATCTGGCATTATCGTTTGCAATGGCCGCGTTCTCGTACAACCGTCTGTCTTTTTCGCGCTGGTAGGCCATCTGTTCATTAAACACCTTCAACTGAACTTTGATTTTGGACCATTCGAGTTCCCTTGATGCGTTTGCAATGTCCTCCATCTGCTGGGCCATTACCGCGCCCGTGGCCTTCATAGCATCCGCGATTATTGCATGTCCAGATAAATTCTTGCGTCTGATGCCTGTGTTGCCCGCTCGCCGATGTATTCTTGCATGTGATGTCTCAGACGAACTAATCACTTGGGGTGTGATTCCGGGTGGGAGTCCCGTGTAGGGTCTTGAGCTAGGAGTGCCACCGGCTTCGCTGGGACCTGCAGCACGCGACAGCGTGGACGACCTTGTACGAGGTGATCGCGGCGGTGTGGTATCGCCAGTGCCTTGTGCATAATCTGCAGGTGGGAAGTCCATGGGATCCTCCGTGTCAGGTTCGCTGTCAACCTCCAACTCGTGTTGACCTTGTCTCTGAGGTGGTCTGTAGTTGCTGTCGGTCGGAGATAACAGGTCCCGAACATGGGGGGGTTGGATCATTGGCCGATTTCCGAACCACTCGTTGATGGCCTTATAAACATCTTGCGCAAATACCCGCGGGAGGCCCTCTGCTTTCCTCTCAGCGGGATTCATGTCCCAATAGTCCGGTACGTTGCGCCCGGTCCTGCTTAGATAGTCAGCTATGCGCTTGTAATCTGGCACAATCTGGTTCCATTTTGCCTTACAGGAAGGGCCATCACGGTGCATTGTAGAAAACCCGGAACTGTTCACTGCATGGGAAACACGGAGCCATTTGCTGGTCTCTAGGATCATCAGGTCACGACCGTCGATGGTGTCGAGTTCTTGTAAGAACATATCACGCTTTGCTGCAATGAGGGCTGAGATTTCTCCCGGAGACCAATTGGGGCCTCTATCCTTTCGTGCCCGCTTGGCTGGACTCGGGCCAGGTGCAGGGGGAATAGCTGGTGGACCTCCACGCGGCAGAACTGATGGACCAGTACCGCGAAAAATTGGACGGGCTTGAGATGCATTGGACATTGTCATAGAACCTGAAATGAAATGACAAGTGTGAGAGTTTAAAATTTATAAGAGCATGAACTCATTGAAGCATCGGAGTGGTTTTTTGTGCTGTGCAGGTCTATGGCGAAATTGGAGACTATAAATTGAAAGTGAAACTAATTGCATAAAAAACGAAGAAAGAAAAAATAAATTTCTCACACATTTACATTTAATTCTGCATGAACTCATTGAAGCATCGGAGTGGTTTTTTGTGCTGTGCAGGTTTAGTGCAAGATCGGGAAACTTTAAATCTCACACTTCTTTGGAAAACTAATCAAGCTAAAAATTGAATTTCAGTTGGCTTTACTATATCATTGAGAAATCAATTTGAATTGTGTACGCAATTTTTTAACATAGAATCCACATTTCTTATTTTTAGCTTGTTTAGTTTTTCCATGAAGTGTGAGAAATTGGAAATCAGAATCATAGCATTGGAAAAGCAGCGAAGAAGTGGAACTTACTATCAGCAGTGAGGGCCGTTGGTCGGATCGGTCCACCAAAAATATGGGGCACTCCACGATTCTCCATTGCACAGATAAGCAGTCTGAAATTTCACATTCATAGATGTCAGTCAATTCTTCATGTTGTCAATAATGTATTCTTGTAGTAGATGCATTGACTTCTATGCATGTGAACTCCGAGAAATATGTAAGAGTTAAAATACATGTAGAATTTCTGCACAGTTGTAGACCATGAAAGTTTAAAATCATCTCCCATTTTCAATTGTGCATAATTGCAAATCGGGGTGTAGGGACAACAAAATATCTCAACTAACATATTCTTTGATAATTTTATCAGGAACTAGCAATCAAAGCTTTACAGAAACAGACAGTTTAAGCTGTACAGATCGTGTGCAATGTGAGCTCTACATGAAGCGGAATCTTGGTGTCAAACAGAAAGCGGATCTTATGTTTCATAAAGGAAAAGGAAAGTCAGTTTCATAGAATATAATTTGAGCATCAGACTAGCTTTCACAGCGTGAGGGTCGACTGTACTGCCGAAAGAGTCAAAAGTCATGAAAACAACTGCATTTAGAAAATGCCGCACCCTTCTCAACTGTAGAGCCCTCACGTTTATCATGGATCACTACAACATGATTTAAATAGTGCCCAACAGAAGGCAAGAACTACTAAAAATGTCCCAACCATTCAGTCCAAAGATGCCGTCACAGCACCCAAGTACAATAAACGACACAGACAACAAACACCCAATTCCCTAATTTTGCACTTGGCCAAGTGCACTCATTTCATGAACAAACTTGGCTTTAAAAAAATTTGTTTGAATTTTTTTGTAAAAAACAGGGATTTTTGTCTTTCTACAATCTCTTCATTGTAAAGAAAAAATTATTTATTTTATTTTTTATCCTTATCTTTATCTTATATCTTTATCTTTATCTTTTCTTTTGCTTTTATCTTGTTTTTTTTCCTTGTCTTCTTTCTTGTCTTCCTCTTGTCTTCCTTCTTCTTTTTCTTCTAGTCTTCCACTTGTCTTCCTTTTTTTTCTTCACCTTGCCATTTTTGGAGTTTAAACGATAATTTAAAATAAAGTAAAAACCAGGGAGCAGGCTGAATCCAATACAGGTCCTGAAATGAAAAATGAAAAAAAAAAATGAAAAAAAATGAAAAAAAAAAAAAAAAAAAAAAAAAAAAAAGTTTTTTATTTTTTTTTATTTTTTTTTCATTTCAGGACCTGTATTGGATTCAGCCTGCTCCCTGATTTTTATTTTTTAAAAAATTATTGTTTAAACTCCAAAATGGCAAGGTGAAGGAAAAAAAAGGAAGACAAGTGGAAGACTAGAAGAAAAAGAAGAAGGAAGACAAGAGGAAGACAAGAAAGAAGACAAGAATAAAATACAAGATAAAAGAAAAGATAAGATAAAGATAAAGATAAAATAAAAGATAAAGATAAGGATGAGAAATAAATTAAACAATTGTTTCTTTATAGTGTAGGGGATTGTAGAAAGACAAAAATCTCTGTTTTTAAGAGATTTTTTCAAACTATTTTTTTAATGCGCTTGGGGGCCAAGTGCATGATTATATGGCCAAGTGCAAAATTAGGGAATTGGGTGTTAACAATAGACCATTGTAAAATTCATGAAAACGGCAATGCAGGTACGAAATTGGGAGCGGTAGCATACCTGATTCAAGGGCGTCGATGCAGCAAGTGCGCAGCTACGTACTTCTCCCTAGAATTTGTAGTCGTTTTTCTGAGTTCAGGCGCCTCTCCTTGCTCGGGGGAGCCGCAGGCTGCCTGCATGCGCAAAGGGTGGGAGTTGCTCCGAAATAGCCTGGGATTCAGGGCAGACTTTGGGCATCGCTCATTCATATTGTGCCACGACCATGGAGACTACATAAAACCGCACCTACGTTTCTAAAATCTATAAGTTCTACTGATTTGTAATTACGTAAAAGTGGGAGATAGTGTCGATATTCTCTCAAAGCAGGCTGCAGCTTTGTACCTAAAAGCAGTCTTATCCCCCTGCCACCTCCTCCGCCACGTAGGAGTGGCGGCTAGTAACTAACGCTGGTGTGAACATGCTGTGTTTTATAACCCTACTACCGGCGCTCTTTTTCCGGCTAACGCCAGGTGCGAACGCACCTTTACCCACTTGTTTTTAAAAATTAAAATAAAATAATCGTGATTCAATTGCAAGGGTACAAACTATGGCCACGACTGGAGTAACTAAGGTTAGTGGTTCAGTGAAATAGACCTAAAAGTATAAAAAACACGCAATTCCCAATTTATGCACTTGGCCATATAATCATGCACTTGGCGCCCGGGCGCAATAAAAAAATTTGTCTAAAAAATTCTTTAAAAAATAGCAATTTTTGTGTCTCTACAATCAATTACATTGTAAACAAACAATTTTTTATTTATTTTTTATTCTTATCTTTATCTTTTATTTTATTTTTTCTTTTATCTTTTCTTTCTTGTCTTTCTTGTCTTTTGGCGGTGAACGGGGAATTTTTTTTTTTGTTTTTTTTTGTTTTTTTGTTTATTTTTTGCTGGTTTTCTTCTTTTGTTCAGGGTTCAAGGTGGCTGAAACCCTAATGGCGGCGGAAGAAAAAAAAAAAAGTTTTTTGTTTTTTTTGTTTTTTTTGGTTTTCTTCTTGTGCTCAGGGTTCAGGGTGGCTGAAACCCTAACTGCAGCGGAAGAAAAAAAAAAAAAAAAAAAAAAAAAAAAAAAAAAAAAAAAAATTTTCCGGATTTTCCAGCTTTTCCGGCTTTTTCGACTGAAGGGTCCGCGCGCGCGGACCTTATGTGACTCCCCTCCCTCTCTTTGTCCTCTCACTCTCACTCTCACTCTCCTTCTCACTCTTCCTCTCCCACTCATATATATAGGGGAAGGGAGAGGGAGGGAGAGTGAGAGTGAGAGTGAGAGGAGAAAGAGAGGGAGGGGAGAGTCACATAAGGTCCGCGCGCGCGGACCCTTCAGCCGGAAAATCCGGAAGAAAAAAAAAATTAAAAAAAATTAAAAAAACTTTTTTTTTTTTTTTTTTTCTTTTCTTCCGCCGCAGTTAGGGTTTCAGCCACCCTGAACCCTGAACAGAAGAAGAAAACTAGCAAAAAAAAAACAAAAAAACAAAACAAAAAAAATCCCCTTCCGCCGCCAAAAGACAAGAAAGAAAAGAAAGAAAAAATAAAAGAAAAGATAAAAGAAAAGATAAAGATAAGGATAAAAAATTAAAAAATAAATTGTTTGTTTACAATGTAAGTGATTGTAGAAAAACAAAAGTCGTTGTTTTTTAAAGAACTTTTTAGACAAATTTTTTTTTGAGCCAAATTTGCTCATGAATGATTGCACTTGGCCAAGTGCAAAAAATCTGTAAAGAATGCTACACCCACTACCTTCTTTAGTCCGACTACAATAGAGCTAAAATACTTGATTTTTTGGTCCTTTGACAAAAAAATCATTCAAAAAATGGATGGTTTGGATCCGTTAATTAGGGGTTAAAGCTGGAGTACATAATGTCTCTCCAACGGATTACTACAGTCAGGTACAACATGCTTACAATTTTTTTCGTAAGCATTGAAAGTAGATAGATCCTATATCAAGCGGCCGCATTGATTCTGAAGATTGCAAATATGGTAAGAAAAAATTCCTACCAGTAGAAGACTAAAGTAGGAATGTCCCTTTGAATTTGTAGGCCCATGGGTGCCATATCGAGGACATTACGATTTAGGGAAGGGACTATGTTTTTATGAGGGAGGAGTCAAAAAGTTTATAAGCAACTTGTACCCGACTGTACAGTACAACGACCTCTGAGCTAGTGGGCTTAGTGGTTAGTCATAATCTTGATACCTTAGAAAGTTAGAATGCATGGCTTTCAGTGTCGTAGACAATTCATTTGTAAGCAATTCACGCGACTTCCATGGCTTCAGTAGTAATGATCTTGATGTGCCCAATGCAGGAATTCTATATTGCAATGCATACCATAGTTGGGAAAAAAATGAATATAAGAAAAGAAGCCCAAATCTTAGGATTTTATTTTTTATTTTTTTTTAACTATTTTATATGGTGAATAAGAGTATCTTGAAAGATATTCATAGCATTTGGCATTTGTTAAAAAGAATTTTCCAAAAAATTCACTTATTGGGCATGAGATGCTGACGCTGAGGCTGAGGCCGGGTACTATACATTATCCACCAACAAATTTATGTTCATTCAACTTTTCAGAGAACCGCCAATAAAAATTACATAAATTATAAGCTTTGAGCCTAATTTGGACAAGTTGTAGTGCACAAGATGAACCATACATACGTTGAGTTTTGATAATAAAAGACTTTTTTTTAAATCTATTTTTATTTGGAAATTAAAACCTTCATTTATTACCCTTAATTCAAACAACTAGGAATACAAAATTTGTTACTCATGGTTTATAAACTTTCAATGGAAAGAATGCAAATCCTTTGTAGAATCATGTGGAAAAAAAAATCATGCATTTTGAGGTCATATTTACTAAAAATATCAATGCTTGAAGTTTTCAATTCAGAAATGTTCAATTTAAATATTATTTTTTAATTTCTTTTAATATCTGATCCAAAAACTGTCCAAAAAAGTAATTTTCACACTTCAAATTGTTTAATATATCTTAATATTAATATTGAAAGTTTTATAAATTTAATTATTTGATTCAATTCTTTGAAAAGTTGAATGAACGTAAACTTATTGGTGGATACTGTATTATGAAATCCACAAGGAAGAAACGTCTATTTTGTGTACATATCAGTACGTACTTGCGAAACTTATAACCTTAAATTACCTCTTCCATAGTTCCACCATGGTGGCATTATCAAGCATTTTAACCCTTTGACACGCATGTGTTCACATTATGGACAGTAGATGATTATGATGCGTCCCTTCATCACATACATGATGTTTTTCATCCATCCAAATTTCTCTTGGTTCTTATGCTACTAGTTGACTATCATTTGTACAGTATGGATTTTCAAAATAAGATATTATGATCTTTTTGTAAATAACAAAAGTGGTTTAATTTGTCAAGTTTCATTTTTAATTCAAAAAGTGACATCTTAAAAATGATTTTCATAAATAAGTAGAATCAATAATGGAAATCATACCATCTCATAGTGCATATTATTCCAAATTCATTGCAACAATTTTTGAATAAAATCTTTTGATTTGAGATTTTTAATTGAATTTCAAAAGAAAACCTTGAAAATTTCATCAAAAAATATCAAATAAAAATATGATAAATCCAACCGTTTGTCAAAAATGATCTATACATTGAGATTTACAACTTTTCTTTGTATATCAACTTCATTTTTGTGATTCATCCAAAAAACTATAACATATCTTTGAAATCGGTGCATCATCTCGACCTCAAAGGGTTAAGGTAACAGTACAAAATTGACCCTTTACTATCCAACCTTGTTCGGGAGAAACCACTTTTTTTGGTGATTTCTTTTTGAAACTATCTGTGTTGAAACTAGAAATATTATTAGTAGTATTCAAATGTATGAATATAAGCATAAATCAATCAAACAAGTGCCAGTTAAACCTTGGTAAGATCACAGTGTTATATTCAAAGATCATAGTGTGTCTTTGAACCGTATAACGCACACTCAAAAACAAGATTTTGAAGGGTGTGTGACTTCAAAGTTAAATCAAATTTGGGTTTAAATATTCAAAAATGAAAGTGAAGTTGTTCAACAACAACCTATGTCAACACCTCTCCATTGCAATCTTTTATGTCAAGAACAGACTTACACATAATTATTGTGAATTTTATAAATGAGAGTGACTTATCCATATACGGTTTAGGACAAAAAATTATACGTTTAAATATAAAAGGAGTTGGTACATTGATCAAGATCGGAATACATACACTAATAGAACATGAGAAAAAGAACACAATCCAAAAGAAAAAAACAAGATAACAAACTTCCAAACACAAGAAATACCGCATAGTACATGTGTTGTATTTGTAAGTATTTTGGTGTTTTGTAGATAGGTGTTTTGATAGCTTCACAACTCCAAATCAAGATTTTATTTTTGAAATGTATGCGTGACATGAAGCCCCACATTTAAACTTAAAACATTGATGCTTAGTTTGGAGTAGATGCTACAGTAGGTTGCAAAAACATAATTGTGGGTTGTTTATGTTGTAAAGAATTAAGGTAGGATGTTTCGGTTGGTCCTTGTAGAAGTTGATTTAGTTTCACCCCTTAAACATCGTTCCAGCCAAATGGATGTAATGATCCAAAGTGAACTGAAGTATCGCAAAGTAGACAAAGGAATTTTCATCCAATCCTTTTTGTGAATGCTCTTCGTTGATCATGCCACCTCTTCAAGTTAAATTAAGATCAATCACGCTATTTTGGATTTTACATGAAGTCCCAATGACACAAAGAGTCGTAAAAACGGCTCACCATGTAGTGTATTTTGGATTTTTTGTTTTTTCCTGCTTAAACTAGATTTAGACCATAGAAATGAGTTATATTGCATTTGAGCTTATTTAACAAAATGAAACTTACCAAGTCTAGTTTCTACTCGACTTTGAATTATTGGAAAACTCTGGAAATTTAGTGTTTTATTGGAGTTATAAATTCGGTGGATATTACCTTGGTATAATTATTTTCTAAATTTAGATACACGGATGATGTTCATTTACTATTTTTTATTTTATTTTATTGTAATTTACACCTTTGGTTGAAAAAATTGGAATTTTTGAGTCTCTTTTGTAATTGTTATGAATTTTCTTTACAATCACTTCAAAAAATCATAGTAATTTCAATTTTTCATCAAAATATGTGAAAAACTCATGGTTTGTAGTAGACACATGGCTTCATCAACTAAAAATATAAATTTTAATTTTAATCTTATTTATAGTGGCAAAATTGAGTGTGACAAGTATAACGTGATTCCATGGTCGTGACTCCAGGATAAAGCAAGGTGTCCATGATGAGGTCAACAATACACAAATGACAGAGCTCTAACCAAGGATTTCTTTTTGGTTTTTGGATAAATGCTACATTGGCAACATAAAACAAAATGGTCTAGCCAAATATTTTCGTATTCATCTATATTTTGGATGGAACTATCTTTTCATCCACATATTTGAAAGACTCTCATTAGAAACTGGTGATTTCATCCAGGTTATTTTTAAAAATTGGAACAATTTAGCATTTTCATTCATTTTTCCTTCAATTTTTTCCTAACCCCTAAGCTCCCAAGAGACCATTTTTTGATCACTTTCCCGTTCTTAACAGGTTGCCTCGTCTTAACAGGCTGCCTGGAGCAAAAAAAAAAAAAGTTTTTAAAAATACTACATCAAGTCTACTTTCCAATGCAATTTAAATTATGTCAATCCGAGTTGAACTCCGCTAAGGAGAATTTTTCAAAGTGGATCACCTCAACATTGTCTCAGTGTTAATAAACTTGCTATTTAGAAAAAGTAATGATGTTCCCCCATCATTTCTTTTTATTTTTGAAGTTTACAATAGATAAACCAATTTTAACTAATCTTGCTAAATTTTAAACCCTCAATGTGAAAATTGTAATTTATACAATTTTTCAAAGGTTAATGCTTTTAAATTCTTTATAAAAATACCTAATTCTTTTTTTTTGGAAGTTTGACCATATGGATTTTTTTAGAGATGATGCCCTACTGCCCCTACATATTGTTTATTGAACCAAACTTCATTAAACATATGGAAGGCACATATTATAATACATCTATGTTTTGTCCAATACCCCTTGGGCTTTTAGAGGTTAAGGCTTGGTGCACGTCAATTATTTTTGGTGCTTTTTGGCATCAAAATGTCTAAGAAAAAATCATTGGCTCTGACTACTTCGTCTACCGGGAAATTCATGCAGAGAATTCTATTGTTGGGAAAACATAGTTATCCTTTAGCGTCTAGTGATTTTTTTTTTTAAATTTCAACAAGGAGTCATAGGGCTACGGTCACAAGGATGAAGGTGTATTGTTGGCTAATTTTTTGTTGTTGTGGTAAAGCAAAGGTGATGACATCCTAGAACTACAATATATTCTTTTGGCTAAGCCATAAACATCACCTTATAAACTATTGACTAATTTTGCCAACAATGACTACTTCAGAATGCATTTGTAAGTTTTGAGGGACTCAGAGTCCGTGCAGCGCCAACCCAAATTCTAACTTGATTTCCTTGCAATGCCCTAAAACCACATTTCCAATGCATGAATGTGATAATTTGGCTACAGACAAGTTGGCCACCAACATAAATTCTTCCAAGCTCGGGCTGCAAGGCACTATTCAATGTAGTAAACTTGACTACCACACCTTCCTCACTACATGGATTTTGGCTAAAATTTCCATTTTATATCTATCTTCCTTTCTTGAAATTAGCCGACCACTTTGAAATGTAGTAATTAGGCTATTTTAAGCTAAAAATTAATGTTAACGTCTGTTGAAAAATATAGTCTGTCAAAATTCTCTAACTACAAGGTCTTAGGGCCTCCTTCCATGTGAGTGGGTGGTGGGTGGGTTCGGAAAACCTGGACCGGCTCTGGGTGATCTCCCACCTGGTCAGAGCCACTCTTTTTTCAGTTTAGCACTTCCATGTGAAAGGGGGGTGGACATGCTTGGAAGGTCATTACTCTGTTTTCACTTGTTACTCCACTTGTTCATGGCTCTGTTTTCACTTGATGACATGGTCCCACTCTGTTTCACTTGTTGACTCCCCTTTCTTATAAACTGTTGGTCCCACTCATTGGCCTTCAACAGTTGGCCCTCCATATTCATTGTAAGCACAGAGAACATCAAACTCTTCTTTCACTTGGTCCCCATTCAAATTCCGAGTGTATATATCTAAGAGTTTAATTTGTTTCACGAATACAATAGCCAAAAATTAAATTTCTAGTTTCTTTTTATCCCAAAATCCTTAACCCTTTAAGGTCCCAGTTCAACATTGTTTTCAAAGATTCGTTATAAAATGTTTGATGAAAACCAAAAATGGAGTTTATGTACAAAGAAAAGTTGTAAATGTCAATGTGAAGATCACATCTCTACGGTTGAATTTATCATATATTTCTTTAATATTTATTTTGTTTATTTTGCAAGGTTTTCTCTTGAAAATCAATTAAAATCATGAATTAACGGAGTTTGTTAAAAAAAAATAGTGATGACATTGGAATAACATGCACTACGAGATGGTATGGTTTCTATTATTTAATTCTACTTATTTTAAAAAATCATCTTTAAGGTCTCACTTTTTGAACTAAGAATGAAATTTGACATAAACCACTTGTGTTGTTATTCCCAAAATCATAATAATCTATTTTGAAAATCAAAACCGTACAAAGGATAGACAACTTGCACAAGAATCATGAAAAAAAATTGGTGGATGAAAACTGTCCAATTTGGATTGAATTCGAACTGTCAAAATCTGTTGAGCGTCCAATATTGGACGCAGGCGCATGAAAGGGTTAAAGGACCAAAGATTCATAGTTCATAACGTTCTTTAAAGGCCCACTATTGCACCTCCAAATCTCAAGCATCTATCAAGGAATCGGAGGAATTGCAGAGAATTTTTTCTCACTTTAGTTGGGCCAAGCAACAAGGGTTGGAGAGTTGAATTATTTTATTAGTACTTTACAATGTAGCATCAATGTAGACAAAGGGTGTGGCCCAACAACGGTTGAAGAACGTTATGTTTAAAATGACAAATCCAATTAATCATATTGTGAAAAATAAAAATTCATATAGGACCAAGGTTTATATCACTAGAACTACAGTAGTGAAGATCATTGCATGTATTGATAAAACAATCAAACAAATTCAAACAAGAGGAAGTCCAATTAGGACCTACTCAAAACTATTAAAAAATCATCATAACCATTTTGGTCACCGTAAACGCTTTAGGGGTTAAAGGACCAATCAATCCTGTGGGGCTTAGTTTCTCAATTTTCAAACTACTTTGACCATGAATTGCTAATAATAAATATTTTTTATGAATTTTCTTTTCAGGTATCATCTATGACAAAAATAGTATATACCTATATTTTTAGGATGTAAGTTACTTCTATATTTCAATATTAAAACTAAAAAGTACTCCTTTATTCTAAATTAGAAAATGTACTTTAATGGTTAATACTTGAAGAAAAACTTGGTTCAACATGGTAGTAGAATAGATACAAGAGTATTGTGTTTTCTATTATTTTATCATACTAAAAAATATGAATAAATAGTTGATACATGACAAATACGGAGTTGAAGTATGAAACAATGGAGTTATCCTTAAAGTCCATTAAAATTTGAAGAAGATACTATGAATTTTTCTTTATTATACTCTTATTTCTTCACTTCAAATAACTAGAACGTGTAAAAGATCTTGGTGGTTTAACATTATTAGGTGTGTAAGAGGTGTTTGTTCCAATGGCCCTTTGTCCTATGGGCATGTGTCATTGACATTACGAACGGACACTTTATTCACGCCGGCCTTTGAAAGAGGACCGGAGTTTCTATCTATCTGTAAGAGGTGTGTAAGAGCTTGGTGGTCTTCAAAAAATTTCAAAAGTTTTTTTAGCTCCTTTCCTTGTGTTAAAAACTTTTGAAAACCACCAAGCTTTTACACACCTCTTGCACACCTAATAATGATAAAGCACCAAGATCTTTCACACCTTTTAACTATTTGAAGCGAAGAAATAAGAGTATAATAAAGAAAAATTCATGGTATCTTCTTCAAAATTTGATGGACTTAACCCTTAACTACCCAACCAAGCGTTTTCTGCTTGATGTACAGAATCACTTGCCGTTTTCTCATCCATGGTGATATTTTTGCAGCATGAAATTTTTATGGTAGATTTCATGGGAAGGTAGTTTTATGCATATATCATCCGATTAGAGAGGGGGTGCTTTGTGAAATTCTCATGCCTCATTTTGTGTTGAGTGATTCACCAAAAAAAATGAAGATTTTAGTCTAAATGTGCATTTGAAAAAATTAACTTATAAAACCAAGCAACCAAAAACTTTCCAAAAATCACTACACTTAGAGTATTACATTTGAACCAATCACAACAAATTTTATTCACAAATTGTCAATATCTTATTTGTAATTGATTTACAAAAGAATTTTGAATTTTAAGTTTCAAATTTTATACAAAAAAATTGGTAATAGCAATTAAAAATCTAACTGTATGGATAGAATTCAAAATTCATAATGTACAATTTTATTTATACATCAAGTTCAGAATATCCCTTTTAGAAGCATTTTATAATGCGTCTTTGCAAAACTGCCGAATTTGGAGAGGGGTGAGGACGTTTAGGGGTTAAGGATAACTCTAATGTTGTAGATGTTAGAATGTACTATAACATTATAAAGTTGAGATTTATATATCTCACTCCCATATAAACCTATAACACTTCAAAAGAAATATATATATATATATCAAATTAGGCATTAGAAATAAAAAGTGCACATATAGAAGTTGAAATACATAACATTGTGATGAGATACAAAACAATATTTATTCATTAAAACGTAGTGCTTCCAATTGATACACATGTTCTGCTACTGCCATTTGCAATTGCTCAGCATCATTTTGTGGTGGATTTCTCACTACTTGTTGTCTGTAGCCTTGATCATGATGACCCCACAGAACAATAGACTCGTCGATTTCTTCATTTCTATCAATGACTATATTATGAAGTATACAACAACCTAATATCAAACTAGGAATTCTCTTAAGATCAGGACTAATCATAGGAGTTTTTAAGATCCTCCACATTCCTTTCAAAATACCAAATGTTCGTTCCACTACCATACGTGTAGATGATTGTTTGAAATTGAATTCATCATATAGTCTAGGAAGACGTAGTCCAGGCCAAGGTACAAGGACATGCTTGTCACCCATATATCATGCATCAGCTACAATCAACTCTTGCACATCAACACCTTCAACTTCAACCGTTGGACCATTCAATCGAGTTCCTGCAATGACTTCTTTGAAGTGATTGGACAATAAATAAACACGAGAGTCATGTACTGATCCAGGTATACCTGCAAATACATCAATAAAGCGGGCTTCGTGGTCCACAATGGCTTGGATAATTGTCGAATAGTTGTGATCACGGTCATACCAATCTGTTGATCTTGCCTGTGCTGGCAAATTAAATTTGACATGCGAACAATCAAGAGCACCACAACATTGTGGTATACCATGGAGCTTTTCAAAACCAAGTTTCACATGAGATAGAGCCTCTCCTTCTGGCCACTTCAAATGCAACGGAATGGCAGCATTCAACAAGGCTTTGATAAAACGCTTGCATATTTTGACAGATGTAGAATTGGCCACTCCAAATAATTCACCAACCGAGAGATGAGTGTCACCGGTTGCAAGTCTTCTCAAAGCAATTGCCACTTGCTTAGGAACATCCATTAACCGACCAGTAATTTGAATCAATCCAAGAGGGGGATTTCGTTGCATTTCTTCATGAACCAAACAACATATATATTGGAATGTCGGAACAGAGAGTCGAAAGAATTGACAGAAGCGGTCAGGATCTTCAAGCATTACCACACTTGAATATTGTTCCCACCAATGTACAGATCGTGGCTTAATATAATAAAGGCCATAATCTGAACCAAAATTTTTCTTCTCCCCAGCTTTTTCAACATGAACTTGATAGAACAATAATTCACATTCCAAAATAGAGTAAAGGAATGGTAGGATTTCATCTGACATCCTCTTTCTTTTTAAATGCCTCAAAGATGATATCGATTGTGTGTTTCTTTTTGAATTTCCATCAAACAAATCCTTTGTTGCCAATTGCACCATAGTGCCAAGAGCTATGTTTGCTCCTCCCATCGCTGCAGCTACAGCTGAAAGTGTTGGTTCCACCATATTGCATGCCCTTCATATAGTAAGAAAAACAATTGTTAAGATGAATAAAAACCACATAGTGAAACAACTGAATAGATGAACACAAAATACATGGTACATTTGAGAATCACTTACTAATGAAAAAATCAACTAATGGTAAAAAGCACTACAAATTAATTTTCAAAACAAATCGATCCATTTATTAACGACAATTAGTGATTAAAGTCATTGGTGAATCAATGTTTAACAAAAAGGAAATCAAACATTGAAATATTTAAAATTCAAAAAAATAATATCATAAGACTTGACTCAAAAGAATAAGAATGAAAATGGTAATTTTGTTATCAATATTAAAAACCAACCATTTCCATTAATTATTTAAAAATCAACTAGTGATACATGTAATATAGTTCATAACTTTATAATATTCATGTAGAACTATGTCTATTCGCCAGAGCACTTCCAATTGCTTTCATAGCATCCCCCAAGCTCAAAAGAGCATCCACGTATCCTTTTCTAGTCTCTCCAGCACTAGCAATTCTTGATTGCTCAAGTTGCACCATATCACGATGACAAAGTTCTTCTGATTGTAATCTTTGTTTTTCCATTTCCATAATTTCTTTGTGCCGAAGATCCTCACGATCGTGTCCTCCAGTCATAGCCTATGTGAGTTCAGTTCTTGTCTTGTCTATTGAGGCTAATGCACCATCTGCTGCTTTTAATGATAAGCGCCTCTTTTTGGTGGAATAATCGATTGACGATTCACCGACATCTGTGAAAAATATGAATACATTTATTACACCTTATATTAACACAAGAAACAATATACACAATATGCATGATGAGTGTTGCAAGAAACTCTATTCATGTTGTAAAAAATCTCATTCATGATATGTGAGTATTTATGACTAGCAAATGTTTATAATATTCAAAAAGGTAAACATAAAGTATAGGAATCATGGTAAATACCTTTTGAAATGGTTCCACTGTCTACTGGTAAATCTCCAGCATCCACTGACTGTGAAGATTTTGGATACCACTCCAGCATGGCGATATAGAGAACTTGGTCCAATGATGTTCTAGGAAATCTATTGCGTGGTTGGTCTTTTTTCTCCTGAGGACTCAAGGCAAAGTAACTTGGCATACCGGATGGTATTTTCTTCTCATAATCATGAACCTTCTTGAAATCTGGAGCTAATTGCTCCCATTTGTCTTGAATTTGCTGCGGGTTGCGATGCACACCTTTACTCCACAAATCAGTGGCCATTGCTTTCCAACGAACTGATGAAGTAGTCATTTGCACACGCTGCGTTTTTGTAGGCCCGTATGTATCAATATCTACCCTCTTTGCTTGAATCAAAGCCAATGTATCTGATAAGCTCCATCTTCCTTGCTTATAAACCTTCCCATCTTCTTCTCCTTGGATGTCTCCAAATTCTACATTTTCAAGGTTGATTGCCTCTGGGTTCCAATTCAGATCAATGGGCGTCCTTTGGGAGGCCATTTGAAACTGGACATATTATTATATTAGTTAATACTAGATTAGCATACTTAATTAAATCCAAGAAATATGACATAAAAAAACACCATTACCAATAGTGAATTAATAGTAATTAAAATTGAAGAGTCATTTTGTTAAGAATTAAAAGAAAAGGTCCAAAGAGTCGTTTCAAATAGTGAATTAAGAGTAATTAAAATTGAAGAGTCATTTTATTAAGAATAAACATAAAAAGGACCCAAAGAGCCATTTCAAATAATGAAATCAAATAAGCAAATAATCATTGATGAATCAAAAACAAAAAAACAAAAATACAAGCAATTTTATTATTTGGAATTCAATTTTCAAAAATAAAAAATAAAATCTCAACGGTAGACTTGATTACAAAGTCTACATTAATGAAACTGGAATATTACAACATGTGATGCATCTAATTACACAAAGAGATTGGTTACAAAATTGCTTGCAAATCCTAAAGCCAAGCAATTACATGATTG
The DNA here is from genome assembly GCA_022496805.1 of Pohlia nutans. Taxonomy (NCBI): domain Eukaryota; kingdom Viridiplantae; phylum Streptophyta; class Bryopsida; order Bryales; family Mniaceae; genus Pohlia; species Pohlia nutans. The sequence goes on along the minus strand of CM040089.1, from coordinate 36,248,113 downwards.
TTGCAAACTATTTAGGTTATGGAATTAACTGACTTGGAAAAAATAACACTCTCCATTTCTAATATTTTACACAAACATTGATACTCATAATGTAACACAACTACTTATATGCATAAACTTACAAATTTTGTTGTGATACTAATTGAACAACACAATTCTGATTTCCCGATTTTTTTCAAACAATATTATGTTTGATATAACAATGGAAAGACTTGTGACAATGAAACAAATCTAACTAATTTACAATCATAGAATTGTGATGATACAACATAGCTAACCAATCTACTATAACCTAAAACCTATTCTACAATTTTGTTGATTACAATTTCCAACTAACCCACAAACATTTGAGTCAACAAAGATCGCTATTATGATTCATTTGTATTAATAAAAGATGGGGACCTTCTTTTGTGTAATTTTATTTTGAAAAACACATGAAATGTTCCTTCATTGATCAAGAAAAGTTGAATTCTCCTCTAAAGGACCAAAAAGCCCAAATCGAACCTCATGGTCTTTCATAGGACCTATGTGGACTTCCTTTTGTTCAAATTTGATCAACACATGCACTGATTCCGGCGATATCAAATTTAGTACATAGAAATTATTGATTTTTCACAATTTGTCATTTTAAAACCCTGAATCCTTGGTCCTATGCTTTTCACAAAATGGTGGACAGTAGGAAAATAGAAAAAAAGAAAAGAGGCAGAGATTATCATACCTTCTCTAAGCTCTCTGGAACAGGAAGATCGCTTGTTTGAAGTGACAAAGAGCTTCGATGCAGGTAAACAGAGGTCAAAGGTGAACAAAGGTCGAAGGTGAACAAAGAGCTTCGATGCAGGTAAATAGAGGTCAAAGGTGAACAGAGGTCAAAGTGAACAAAGAGCTTCGATGCAAGGTAAACAGAGGTCAAAGGTGAGCTCTCTGCATATGCTCCGGTCACAGCTCAACATGTGCTCCGTGGAGGTCACAGCTTACAGGTTGTGGAAGGTCAACAGGCTCACCGATGGTGGGCGAAAATGAAAAACCAGAGCGCATCGGAGTTTAAATGACCGATCAGCCGGCGGAAGCGTACCGGAGTCGCCCTAACCCTAGCGCCGCTTCCATGCACACCGATCGGCGATATTCTTGCTCTGTAGCGCTTTGACCGATCACCGGGCGAGCATGGAAGCCTGCCCTTAGACATTTGTAGTCAGAATTTATTTAATTTTGAGTATTGCTTTTATTTAGAAGAAAGTCTAAGTTGGAATATTTGAGATAACTTGTAGTGATTGTAGTAATGTAGGTATAGCGTGACCTTTACTAAAAAAAATTATCCAAATTACTATGAATTTATGAAGCCAAATGAAATAAATTATTTTTATTACTATTTATAGTTGTTTGAAATTAAATTATTATCATTTTAATATAATAAGAATATTTTATTAGTATATCCTCATACTAATTTGGGTCTCATACTAATTTGGGTAGTGCATACCAGAATAAGTCTGAGGATTTGTAAAAAAACTCAGACTAATTGTGACTCTCAGACTAAAAGAGGACAATCGGTGTAGTGTTTGAGGGATGCTGGCAATTATCCTTCATTCTGCATGTTCAACTGGTTTTTCACTTTGCTACTTGTTTATATTATTATTAAAATTATAAATTTTTTTGAGTTTTAGATTGAGAATCATCTTGTCGTTTCAAGTTGGATAAAAGATTTGGGCGCTTAACTCTTTAGTGTCCAAGAAACCACATTGTGTCATTGATGTATCGAAAATGAATATAACGGAAAATCCATGAACAATTGGATTTTGAATTGTGATGTTCAGAGTTGGAGACTTATAGTATATATCTTCTAGAAAAATAAAATTTCAATTTGGAGTTGTGCAACTATCAAAATACCTATGTTCAAAACACCAAAATACTGCAAATACTTGAAAATACAGTAAATACTTACAAATACAACACATGTACTATGCGGTATTTCTTGTGTTTGGAAGTTTGTTATCTTGTTTTATTTTTTTAGATTGTGTTCTCTTGTTCATGTTCCATTAGTGTATGTATTTCAATTTTGATCAATGTACCAACTCCTTTCATATTTTAGCGTATAATTTTTTGTTCTAAACCGTATATAGATAAGTCACTTCACTTATAAAATTCACAATAATTATGTGTGAGAACATTCTTGACATGAAAGATTGCAATGGAGAGGTGTCAACAAAGGTCAGTACTAAACCTCTTCATTTTTATTTTTGAAAATTAAACCCAAATTCTATTTACCTTTGAAGTCACGCACCCTCCAAAATCTCGTTTTTGAGTGTGAATTATATGGTTCAAAGACACACTATAATCTTGCAATTCCACCATTGATGATTATCTACTTTTGGTAAAATTGTCTTCACTGTAGTTGAGAATACAATTGTACAGTTTCTTTCTAATTTTATCCATTCTATTTATGATAGTATCAATCACGAAGAAAAAATTCAATGAAATCCAATGCATGAAGCTACAATACCCTAGGCGCTAAAGGATTAACTAGCAACTTGTATATCGTATTCTTCATTCACTATTAAATGACAAAAATCTCATTTTATTGTAAAATGATTACAAATATATTTATGATTATTTTTTTCCACAATTGAAATTATGACTTCAATTATAACGTAGTTTTGAGAAATTGGATTTTTTTTCTCCATTGAAGTTCAGTTACTGAATTTTAATTTCCTCCATGTACTCTGGACATTATTTCAGCTTCACAAAAGGTCACGTGTAGGGCAAAGCGACACGTGGCAAATTCAACAATTTCAATGGTCCCATGTCATTTTACTTCATGGTAAGGTAACTATACCTTAAAGCGTTCACCTTACCAACTGAGCCTATTTACACACATAAAACAGAAAATATTTTCAGTGGGTCTTAATAGCAAGTTCAAGAGAATTTCAACGCACTTTAGCATGCATTATTTGGACACTGTCTAAATAAGTTATGAATTTCCAAAGTGCTGACTATAGGTTGACCTTAAAGCGACCCTAAACTCTGATGTTCAGATTGTGCACATTCTCATAACAATAGGGTGTCAAAATCTACTTATTACGGAAGATTGAGCTATGGACGCTTTAAGGTAATGGTCGCTTTTAGATATAGTTACCTTAGGTGATGTTGACTTTTGACTTTTGTTTTATGATTTTGTTTTGCCTTCTTTCCTGATGTAGAAATGGTCCATGTGTGATTGGGCTTGCCAAATCCAAGAAATGTCGAGGAGACAATCCAAGCTCAAAAACAAGTGGTTGTCCTTCATCTACGTTCCTTCTTTCACGGCGTTCCTTCTTTCTGCGTTGATGCGCCTTTGGTCACGGCGCTTCTGTATCTGTTGTGCTCTTCTCCTTGACGACTCTCCTCCGCAATGATCTAAACTTCAGGTTGAACCCTAAGCGTCCACTGTGTAGTTGGACTCCTTGCTGCAAATCTTCTCAGGGCGGAGTGATGGGGAAAGAAAAGGTTGAAAGGTTTATTGTTACTTTGCTGGTGTAGGGAAGGTGAGCAATGCATTGTCGTTGTGTTTCTTTTATCTGAGGGCAAAGTGTTGCGGAAAAAAAATCAACTTTCTTTGTTGTTGTTAAGTCAAATTGTTGAGGATGAGTTTGTTTGTTTGCTGTTGAAGAAAAAAGATCAAGTTGAAAAAAAAAAAATCAAGTTTGTTTGCTGTTGAGGAAAAAAAATCAAGTCGATTTCTTTACTGTTGAAGTAAAAAGATCAAGTCGAATTGTTGAGGATGAGTTTGTTTCTTTGTTGTTGAGGAAAAAAGGTTGAGGAAAAAAAGATCAAGTTGCATTGTTGAATCTATTTCTTTGCTGTTGAAAAAGATGAAGCTCAATTTGTCTCAGTTTGAGTCTGTTTCTTTGTTGTTGAGGAAAAAAGATCAAGCTGAATTGAAAATTGTTGCAGTTGAGGATAACAGTAGAGCATTTGGATCACTCTTTGTGTTACTCATTGTTTTATAGAATTGCTGGTGTAGGAATTGAGAAGGTGGAATTTAGACTAATTAAATGTAATGCAATCTCATATGTAATCTCATATTTTAGACCCTAAATTTTCTGTAGTATAGGAAAATTGGACCCTATGCTGCAAATCATATGTTTGTGTGAAAATGACTTCAACTTGATCTTGATTTAGGGTTTTAGGGTTTAGGATTCAATTTGATTTTGCAGTGATGCAGATAGTCGTTTTTTGAGTGACCTTGCATTTTGTTTTGACTAAAACTGGTTGGTGTTGTGGAGAACGTGTGCAAATTGACTTGAAGATTACGGTTTTGGAGTGGAGTTTGTTTGGAGCAAGACGATACATCTCGGTTTAGGGTTTTACTTTCAAAAGGTTAGTCAAAGTGAGTGACTTTGAAATTAGTTGAATGATAGTATGTTGCATGACTTAGTTCCATGGTAGTTTAATACGGTCGACGCAATTGATCTTTTAATATAGAACAAGACCTTTAAAATGATGTATAGCAATCAAAAAAACAATATAAAAGCCATTGTTTGGAAAGTTCAGTGATGCAGATTGCCATATTGGGCGTTTTTTGAGTAACGTCGGCGTTTTGGGGGATCTGTGCAGATTGACTTGAGGATTACGGTTTGGATTGGAGTTTGTTTGGAGCAAGACAACGATTTCTTTTAGACTTTTACTTTCAAAAGGTTAGTGAGGATTGATGAAAGCGGGTTTGAAACAGTTAGTGAATGATATTCGAGGTATTCTGAAATTAGCTGCATGATAGTTGAGTGACTTTGAAGTTAGTTGAAATCATTTTATATGGTTTTAAAATGATGACTTGAATTGATCATATTGTAAATTAATATAGTACAAATTGGATCAAATTTTATATCATCAGAATCAATGAAGAACATTGCATAAATTGGTAAGAAAATAACCAAAAAAAAAACAAAAAAAAGTCTACAAACGATCTACTCAAAACTACTACAAAAGATCTGAATTTGAATATTTGGATTTTTTGGTCCCTTAGAGATTAAACGTATGTGGAGGCCCTACACTATCAACAACTTTGTTCCCTCCCTTTCTAATTAAAAATATGTATTCTATGTATCACACCTATTCACAAAACTCATTTCATAGACGAAAAGTAGAGACTGAAAAACTTCAACATGCATATGATGAAAGAATTCATTATATGCCTATTTGACAACATGATGATTAATATAATTGAATGAAAGAATAGTATTTTTGAAGAAATCTTAATTCATTGATCATTGTTATTTTGCAGTACATTGCAAACATTTGTGGAGTTGTTGTATCAATTGGCGTGCGGTCGGTTGGGTTGGATTAATTGGGATCCATTTATTGATTTGTTACTACAATCCACTTCTGGTTACTCTTTAGGACTCGTGCTTTATTACATTTGAGCTCTTGGACGGTACCGGGAGTGGGTTTTGCGGATGTTGCTCGGGGAAGTCACTTAGTGTAAATTTTGGGTACATATGACTGTACAGAGGGTATTTAATGAGGGGCTATGAAATAATTGGAATATTATACTATTTATAGTATATTTAGGGTATATTCTACATATATTATAGGAATATTTCCAAAATATGCCAAGATTGGTTTTATAACACCCTATATTACTTCTATAAATTTATAATTTTTATCTCAAATGAATAAAAGACACTCTATATTTGATCTCTCATAGTTATTTAAATTCTTGACAATGACTTCCCTGGGGAATGACTTCCCCGGGGGATGTTGTTGGGTTGACCGAAGGTTTTTAAACCTTTGGACGACCGCGAACGACCGTATTACAGACTTTTGAAGTCCATAAAAGTTCTTAACATTAAACTAACGTCAATGTGCTCAACGGCACGGGTCCCACTAGTTGGTACCTATGACATCATCGGATCGAGGTTCTAAGGATTTTTTTTATTTTTTATTTTTGTCATACGACGAATCATCAACATCCATAAATATTCATTCTAATTGAATGTCTAATAACATTATAAAACTATAGAGTAATTATAGGAAGATTTGTCCAAATTTTCACGAAATTATTTTTTCAAAAATATTCTATTCTCTATGGTGAAAAAGAAACTCTTCGAGCATATTCACATAATCATAGAGAATACTCATATCATTTTGGCAAATTAAATAAATATTAGGCATAAGCTATTGATCCTTAATGCCGAGTACAATATTGTTCTTAATTTTACATGTGTCATGGCATTTTTAAAGGCAAGAATAGCAAGTGACTTTATTCTGCTCCTCCACATGGAAAAGTTCTTTGGTGAGTTAAATCATATTTTCATCGATCCAATCACATGCAAGATTTGGTCTAATTGTCACATGAAGACCATCATGAACAATGGGATTTTTGGAGGTAACTTAATTAAACAACAAACGAAGCCTTATTTCTTAATCACGGGCTTAATCATGCTTTGAGAGTGGGGGTATATTACTTCAACATCAAATTTCTTCTTTATATTAAAAACCTTACAATATCAATTATATTGTATGTTATTGTAAAGCCATAAAATATAAAGAAATACCAAGGCGTGTTGCTATAAAATTAGAAAATACAAAGAACTCTCAAACCATATTATTGTAAAGGCAGGGAATAAAAAGGGTTTTTTCAACACAAATTATGTTTAGTAATAGACTAAGTAATATGAGAGTGGAGAAATAGTATGTGTTGAGCCATAGGAATAGTGAAGGATGTTATTTTCATACAAGAGTTTATTTCACATTATCAAATATATACAAGATTATGCTTGGTTGTTTGTTTCTTCAATGACAGACTCCATTGACATAATAATCACACTTTGTGCAAAAGCACAATCAACATTTGCATATTTTGGTTATCATAGTAGAGAAATCTTTTAATTTCAACTCTAGATTTGATGTTGTGTTTTTCCTATAAGTAAGTGTATTGAATTTTCAATGGAGTACATTGCATCATTCTCGAGTAATTGAATCCATACAAATTCAATTTTTTATTCAATCCAAACATGAAATGTATAAAATGAAAGATATAAACATTGGAAGTTGATAGCAAGTCCACATCTAAAAGGCAATTACAAAAAAATGTAAAATAACCTAATTGTTAAATTAATCCTTGAACAACCTTGTAGGTGATGAAGGGGCACGGCTATGTTTGACAACATTCCCTCCAACAAGTCACGACATTTTAGGTGACGAAAGAGCACGGCTATGTTTGACAGTATTCTTTTCAATGAGTTGAGTCACAATTGAAAAAGACTATTCCCTCCAATGAATCACAATTGAAGAAAACAGTATTCCCTCCAATGAATCACAATTGAAGAAGACAATATTCCCTCCAATGAATTACAATTGAAGAAGACATTATTCCCTCCAATGGGTCACTGACAATTGAAGAAGGTAGTATTCCCTTGTAACATTGATAAAAAGTTGATGATGAAGAATCCATTTACAAGAACATGAAAGGCATCGTTTCAGATTGTTAAATTAATCCTTGAACGACCTTGTAGGTGATGAAGGAGCACCGACGGCTATGTTTGACAACATTCCCTCCAATGAGTCACGACATTTTAGGTGACGAAACAGTACGGCTATGTTTGGCAGTATTCTTTCCAATGAGTCATGATTGAAAAAGACAATATTTCCTCTAATGAATCACAATTGAAGAAGACAATATTTCCTCCAATAAGTCACAATTAAAGAAGGCAATATTCCCTTATAACATCGATAAAAAGTTGATGGTGGAGAATCCATTTACAGGGACATGAAAGGCATCGTTTCAAATTGTAAACAATGAACAATGCTCTTTTCATCTCCAAACATCAACATCTGTAAATGAATTCTCTCAATGAATTCTCTCAATGAATTCTCTCAATGAATTCTCTCAATGAATTCTCTTGAATATAAGTGATTTCACTGCTCACCGATGTTTGAGTTATGAAAGGTGCTACTATTTATACTCAAACATTGAATGCATTACAAACCTTATGGTTCAATTGGTGATTGTCCAGCCATCAAATTCTCATTTTTGAGTGAATATTATACAATTCATAAACATACTATAATCTTCCAATTCAACGGTCCGATCTTACAGTCCAATCTTACCAAGATTTAACCGATACTTGTTTGATTAAACTAACATGCTTACATTTATATAGTTAAGTATTGTTAATAGTATCCATAGTGTAAATTGAGAGAGTTTTGAGAAAAAATCACGAAAAAACTCTTGTTTGCCTAGAACCACCCTAGGCACTGAAGGGGTAAACCATGTCATTTTACACTAAATGTTGATTCTCATCGTTCATTGCATGTGGCATGTTGATTGAAAAGCTTATCCATTGTTGAGGAATATGACACGGTATTTGATTAAATTGTTCACACCCCTAATGACCATTTATGTTTTTGACGCACATTTACTACTAGGACTATAGATTTAAATTGAATCTTGTTGTATACGAAAGTGGCTTTTAACAAACTTTAGTATGTATTATTTGGACATCAAATGAATATGGTATGAATTTTCAAGGTGTTGAACATAGGTGCACTGTAAATCGACACTAGGTTTGATATTCAAATGCTATATGTGCTCGTAATGAATATTTCCATTTTGCACAAGATGTAACTAGATTATAGTTAGAAATGCAATTCTAGAATCTCGCATCATAATCTTGAACTCTATCATCCCCTATTGCCATTGCTTCTCCTTTATTTCTGTTTTTTTTGGGAGAAACAAAAGGGGTAAAATGCTATTGTATCTTATGTTGGTGACTTGGTGGAAGTCTTCAATACTCTAATATCGCCTAAGATCTTGCAAAATTTTGGCATGTATACTGTTACCATAAGCGAGCATTGTAATATATATTGTACACTGTGGTCAATTTTGATATAAATTGATTATTTTTGTCAATAATCCCCACATATTATCTTGTAATGGGGTGACTTGGACCTCTGAAAATTTGATAGAAAATCCAAATTTGACACCAAGTTGTACAGTGGGGTCCAACATGGAATGGCGTTTTTGGTTTCACAGTGAGAAAAAGTTCAGTACTTCCAACTTTGAAAGCCTCCCGAGAGCTCAAAAATTGGTATTTTCCCACGAAATTTTTACCAAAGCATTATCTCTACGTTAATTATATGCATACAAAATTTCAAGGCCAGAAGATGCACCAAAAAAAAGTTATTCAAAATCTACCAACATTGGTAGCTATGGAAATTTTTTCACTGCTGCCAACTTTGACAGCCTCCCAAAGATTGAATTAATTTTTTTTTGCCATGAAATTCTAGGAAAAAAAAACTCTTTATGTTAATGACAAATGATAAAAATTTCAAGGCCAAAAGATTAATACAAAAAACGATATTAACAATCTACCAACATGTGTAGTTGTGGGAAACAATGGGGGAAACTACACACATTGGTAGATTGTAAATATTTTTCTTTGTATAGATTTTTTGACCTTGAAATTTGGCATGAATGTTTTTGTCATAAAGAGCATGTTGTACCAAAAATTTCATGGTAAATAGACAATTTCTCAACCGTAGGGAGGGTGTCAAAGTTGGTAGCAAAGTTTCCCCCATTGTTTCCCACAACTACACATGTTGGTAGATTGTCAATATCTTTTTTTGTATTAATCTTTTGGCATTGAAATTTTTATCATATGTTATTAACATAAAGAAGTTTCTTTTCCAAGAATTTCATGGCAAAAAAAAAAAATTCAATCTTTGGGGGGTTGTCAAAGTTGGCAGCAGTGAATAACTACCAATGTTGGTAGATTTTGAATAACGTTTTTTTGGTGAATCTTTTGGCCTTGAAATTTGTCATACATATAATTAACTTAAAGATAAGTCTCTGGTAAAAATTTCGTGGTAAAATACCAATTTTTGAGTTCTCGGGAGGCTTTCAAAGTTGGCAGTACTGAAATTTTTCTCACTGCGAAACCAAAAACGCCATTCCATGTTGGACCCCACTGTACAAATTTGACTCTCATGTAGGCTACAAGGGTTATCCCGGGGGGTTATCATAGGTTGTTATTTCATTCTTCACGAGGCTTCACAATAAATTTACGGTAGGTGGACTCAAAATTAATACCTAAATTGAATGCACTGTAATTACTTCAAGGGGAGATTTTAGGTGCACAATTGCACATATTCTAATTCAGTACCAAACTCAACAATTCAAATTTAAAATGTGAACTTTTATATGCTTTCACCTTGTAAGTTAAGATATTAATTTACTAAGGATGTTAAAATGGACCTTTGAATGACATTTTTGTTCTTATAATTATAAGATGCTTTTATAAGATGATTTTTTGAATGGTCATAGGTCTTATTGATGGATATGATGATAGGCCCATTCTTTCAATGTCAACATCGAAGGTGGTATTTTAGCAAAAATGCTCAATTATTTCGTCATCCAGAAAACACACCCAACTAAGATGTAATATAGATCGTGGTTTGATTGAAGTACCAAATCAACAATTCAAATTCCAAAAGCAAAGTTTTGAATGTTTTCACTTTAAAAGTTAAGGTATTAATTGACTAAGGATGTTAAAATGACATTTGAATGGCATTTTCTTTACTATAATAACTACAATTATAAAAAATGGTTTCTATTGGCACTATCATGAATGGTCATAGGTCCCATGGATGCATGGTGATAGGTCCATTCTTTCAATGTCGGTGACGTTTTAGCAAAAGTGCAATCATTCATGTAATCCAATCCAAGCTAAAAGGAACTTTTTAAAAATAAAATAAAAACTCACTATAAGGTAAAAGAACCTAAAAGTGATTCACTTGATCTAAAACTGATAAATTACCATTAGAAAAAAATTTGGGGCCTTCAAAAGGCTCTTTCTTTTTTAGATTTGTTCATGCAGATCTCATAGTAAAAAATAATTAAATAATATATTTCAAAAAAATAATTATTTTCAAAAAAAATTAAAAATTAAAAACATATATATATATATATATATATATATATATATATATATAAATAAAATCCAATCCAACCGTCCACGTCAGATTGGATTTTTTTCCTAAAATTAATAATATTTTTCCTATTCACATTAGATCACATTACAAGACATTTTAGAGGCCCCAAAACTTTTTTAATGACGATTCACACGGAAGTAACTTACGAATGGTATTCAAACATTGAAAATCCTTTAGAAGATATTAGTGATCGGTTTTGCCACCCAACAATAATAGAACACAACATTTCTCTACTCACAGAATACTACACAAAACACCAACATAGACACTATAAAATATCATAAATGCTCATTTCACCTTGGTACAACCCCAAGATACAAGATTCATCCCACCACCCACAATAATTCCACTTACACAGATCTCCATGACATAATGCAACCCCGAAAAAGATATCATTACTACCAAAGAAACTATACAAACACAAAACGAACTAACCCACATATATGAAGCCACCGGCAAACATCTCATCACTATTCCAACAACTAGATTCAACTGGTTATGGCAACAATACAACAAAGCAATATATAGCACACATGGCCTAGTCCCACCCCCACAATCTTTTGAAATCGAAATCGTATGGCTATATCGAAAATACAAATATAGAGTCCCTAGTAAAGACCCACTAAAAACAACACAACACACCCTACCAACCCACGTTCTTGACTCCTTCACAATCAATTTCAATGTCTCCCACTCATACTTTTCTTCACCCATAACATGTTCCACAAAAATAACACAATTTTGTTCTCCTTTTGCCAGAGACAAAGTATTCGGTTCACTCAGCACAACCTTCCTATATAAATGGAAAGGAATCGGATACGCCCACCCATGTACCAAAGAATTGGCCCAAAAAGCAATACATTGGGCTAGATTAGCAGCAAAAATGATCCAAACACCATCACCATAATAGTCATACCGGACATAAACTGGTACCAAAATTTCTCTCCATACATTGGGCCATTTCCAAATACTCATGTTCTAGCTCACATTGCCGCAGACACTATTACATACGTAGAACCAACAATCCCATCATAATTAAATAAACTGCAAATAGAACTACTAGCCATACACATTCTATCCATTCACCATTATAACCACAACATAGGCCCATCCAACCAAATAGACACACTTAAAAAAATAATCGAGAACCTAGAAATAACACAATATCACCTACAAAACATCCCTCCTACACCAGACAACGCACCGGTCAACAAAAGCACCAAATGAAACAAACTTATATACCCACCTAACTACAACCAGATAAACAACTGTACACCCCTATTACCACACTATGAGACAAACATCCAATTAAAATTCTCATTACAACATCACTACTTTACCGATGGGTCTTTTATACCACCCAAACTCTACGAAGATGGATATTGGATACGTGAAAAAGCCGGATAAGGTATATACAACCCTGCCAAATTAGAAATACAAATATCAAAAAAACTACCTCGCTTGCAAACCAGGTTTAGAGCCGAACTCATGGCCATACACAAAACACTCAAAATACTTACCACTAATCGGGCCACTAATTACTCAAACGAACCCACACACATCTTTATAGACTATCTTAATTGTCTATATATACTGAAAATACAACTCAAACACCCAACTCTTCACAAAAATCACGCAAATAAAATCATCTTAAAATCTATGGTAGAAATGTTACACAACCGAATACAACCCACTACGATATACAAAGTTTGCGCCGGCCATGCCAATATCAAAGGTAGCAAACAAGTATATAGATTTGCAAAAAGAGGCATTGGACGAGAATACAAATTTGCTACAAAACCATACGAATTTGCACACTCCACACTATACTACTACCAAAAATACAATTGGCCACGACCAGCACAAAGACCAGATAAAGGCCCCGTCAGATGTTTGAAACAAATATGACTACAAACAAAATTTAGAAGTAATGGCACGACAATTCCCCAATATCAATAAATAGACAGTGAACCCAGACATAGATAACAAAATCTCCAATGAATTTGGTCTAACCCCAACATAACAGACGCACAAAAACCAGCCTCCTAAAATTCCGCACTGGACAATTCATGGGAAATGCTAGAAAACAATTATTCTTTAGAATAGAAAGATTCCTTTCAATTACATGCCCCATATGCAATTCATTAAACGCAGATACATCACTCCATGTCCTCCTCAAATGCAACCAATACCATATACACGCTCTTCGAGTCAAAAGATACAACAAAGCAATATGGGAACTGCGACAACTAACACTATTAGCACAGAAATCACGATGCTACATTTTCATGAATGCAAGCACATTCAACAACAACCTGTAAGAAAACACAGTACCTCCTTGGCTCCTCCATTGTACATGTGGACCACAAAGATGTCACTACAACGCCCGATTCAAACCCGATTTACTCTGCATAAAAGGACTTCCATACTAAAGTGACCCACCACTACACCTAGTAGACACCCTCACCATACAATTTATAGAATTCACCTACTGCAGCAATAGATTCTCATAAGAGACAATCAACAATGAAATCCAAAAATATCAACCACTAATAAACAACATCGCTAACCAAGGACGGAAAATTAAACTCCTCATAGTCATCACTGCTGGAGCTAAAGGAACAACTCACACCCCTTCTATGAAAATTCTAGAAAACAAACTAAAGCTCCCAAAAATCTCAATTAAAAACACACTAAAAAATAAACGCCATTGCTGTATACCATGTTGCATCAATTATACTACATAAAAGAAAAATAGAGAATAACCAGCTACTGCCACTAAACTTAGACCCACCTTGAACAACTTATCAAACTAAAAAGGGGGGTAGTGGTTAAGACCACTCTTTCTTAGTAATACAATACATATACTTGTCTCAAATAAGTAGGATGGGACCAATTGATTGGTACATACTTTCCTGCCTATGATAATTCACTAGCAACACCAAGTCATGTACATTACAACAATGCTCAAACAGATCCATCAGGAATCGAACCTGGACCACTCAATCATAACACAACGTCCCTCACTATCCAATCATGGAACTCATGACTCAGCAATCACTAACCAAACAAACTCCTTGTTATACCCACCAAACTATCCAAACATTAAATCATGGTTACTGTTGTCACTGGTTACTTTTATTTGGTTACTGGCCACTAGAGTGTCTATTCTCGATAGGGAAGAGTAGTTTTGTTCCAATGGGCCATTGTCCGGTAGGCAATAGGTCATTGTCATCACGAACAAACACTTTATTCACGCCGGCCTCAATTGGGGAACAAAGTTTCTATCTATTTATCTATCTATCTATCTATTTGATTGGTTTTGGGAATTGTCACGAGTGGAAATCAATACCACATACATTGGACATGGGGCAACCTATTGATCAAAGTGGGTCACGCAGTACTTTCCACTTTTAAAAATTGTGACTAATTTCAATATTGGTCAATAAATTGAGAAAATAGCCGTGGCATTCCTCGCAAAAACAACATAAGGTTCTTTAGCAGTTAGTGGAGTCTACCATTTTCAACAGTAGCACTGTAGAAGCTTTATCATTAAATACAATGTCTCACCACCCAATATTCAACTAAAAACAACTTACGATTTGGATACTAGCTACAATGATTTGGGAATAATGGACATGATTCGGGTATTTGCTGCAATGATTCGAGAATAGTGGTAAGGTGTTTTAGAGAGGGGCTAAAGAACCTTATGTAACTTCCAACATAAGAAAATTATCTCCCTATTAATGGGTGGTCCAGAAATAGCCTAGGTAGCTTAAGTTATCGCTTTAAAGTAAAAGGTTCATTGGCGAAGCAGGGAAGCTTCTGCCTTCCTTCCGGAAGCGAGCCCTTCACTTCGCCTCGTAGGCGAAGTGCTCTCCACGATTTCTCCTGTGTCAAACCGACATGCCTTCTGCTACATCGCATCAGACCGCCACGAGCATCGCAGTAACACATCGACACGCTTACATCGACACGGATTGATTGCTTGATTTCAGTCGCAGCGCACTGAACTAAGTTAGCCGATCGATGGGTTCCGCATCGTCTTAGGGTTTGATTTTTCTCCGCCGGGATTTGGGTATCGGGTTTCGTTTCGGGTCCGTCGCTTTCTAGAGTTTTCCCCGTGAGTTGGGTTTTGCGCATTCGGGAAAGATAGGAGGGGGAGAGAACCTGATGCTGGTAGACAAGATGGAGTATCAGGGGCAGCAAGGAGGCGGAGGTGCGCAGGACGACGCGTTCTACGAGTTGCTGTCCAGCACGGCCATGGCGAATGCCAAAAAACAGCAGCACCAGCCCCAGTTTGAGCAGCACTCACACCTCTCCCAGTTTGAATCGCAGCAACAGGCGTTCGATTCCAGGATCGAGGAGCCCGTGCTTCCTAGTTACGACTTCCAGCAAGGGAATTCCAGCCCCTTCGGGAGCCATATTGTCGAGGAGAATGCTCCGGGGATGGCGCCCGTGGTGTCTTCGTATCCCTCCGGCTCTCAATTCCAGGTAATCTCTTTCTTTTTCCTGGGGTTTGACAACGAGTGCTTTGTCGGTAGTAACCCTAATTTTCTTGGCGTTTGAGCTGCGTCTTCTAGAACCCTAGCGATTCAGTATGTGTTTGATTTTTGTGTTTACGGTACAATTCTTAGAGCCAAGTTCCATGGGATTGAGAAGTTTCCCATGGAAGTAGGCAAGAGGAGGGGAAGAGTGGAGCTTGGGTTTGTCTCATACCCGGCCATGAAGTTGTGTATGTTTCGTGGACTTGCTTGAGGTGAAACATGAACAAATTTGAGTGGTCATGGAGAAGTTGTCATGAAGTCTTGTGCTTAAGAACCCTATGACAACTTCTCCTTCACTTTTTTCTCAAAAGCTCACTTAGAAATGAAAGTCTCTATAAATGAACTTCTCTTTTAGTGATATACGTCACCCATGGAACTTGGCCCTTAGATTTTAAGATGCGGAGATGTGATGATTTGGTGTTGTGGCTGGATTGGCTCAGGCTTCACGGCAACATCTTCCAATTCCGTCGTTTGTGGAGTCATCACCTGCTCGACAGGAGCGAGGGAGCAACACTAATTCCGAAGCTGCGACGGCAGCTGCAGTGGAGCAGACTATGAAGAAGTATATGGACGATCTGATGCACATGATGGAGTCCATGACTGGGCGCATCGGTCAGCTGGAGTCGTCGACTCGTCGTTTGGAGCAGATGGTGACTGAATTCAAGGGCGGATCGGATAAGAATCAAGGGGCTGCAGGGGGCAAGCTCTTGCTCATTGAGACCATGCTCTCCGAGGTATGTACACCATATCCTGTGGACCACAGTAATTACAAAAGGCCACGGTGAATTTTTTAATTTTTTTTCCATTTTAGTGTAGGGCCTTGGAAGCTGCAAAGTAGTTCGCATTGTGCATGTGGTAGGCCACATTAATTTTCCACCCACTGCCTCACAGTGTATGGTGCATTTAGTTTAGTAATAATCCGATAGTTTTGTGTTGGAAGCGAATCATCTGGGAAACTTGGAACATATGGAATGTTAGAACTTAAGTTTGAGTACTGTTGTCTTGATGGCAGGTACAACGTGGGGTACATGAGTTGCGAAACAAGCAGGAGGCTATGGAAGCGCAGTCCAACATGGGAAAGCTTCATCTTGGTGAGGAGAGCATTTCTTTGGCTCCGATCCGAAGCCAAACATCTCAAGAGCCTCAGTCACCTCAGTCACTTCAACTGCCAGAGCCACCATCGTCGTATCCCCCTCACCATCCCCACCACCCTCCACCTCCGTACATGGTGCCACCCCAGTTAGTAGGACTTGCTCCACCACCACCTCCTGCTATCCATCCGGAGTCGCATTATCCGCCGTCCCAGCAAGGAGGCCCTCCTCCCCAGCAGTTCTACGGCCAGCAGCAGCAGCAGCAGCAGGGTCCACCCCCACCTCCACCTCCACCCCCGCCGGCACATTCTCATGGTCCACCACCCTTCTCTCACCAACCTGAGCTTCCACCCTATGGAGCCATGCTGCAAGGGCCGTACAAGGGACAATCTGTACCCTTCGGTCAAGAGGTCCCGCTCCCATACGGAAACCGGCTACAACAGGGGCCGCCGTCTGGGTCTGGAGGACCGCCACCGCCAATGTATGACCAGTCAGGTTTGCTGCCTCCTTATCAATCTCAAGGTCGAGCTGCAGCGCCTGTTTATGAGCAGCGGCAGGAGCAGCCGCCACCGGGTTATTCAAATGCGGGGTACCGAACGGGGCAGCAAGCCCCATCAGCTCCCAGCAGCGGAGCAGGAGGCTACCCTCGGTTACCCACTGCACAACCTGTACAGCACGCCATGCCAACTGGAAGGGAGCGTGAAGGAGCCGCAGCACCCTCTGGTTCTGCACCTCTGTCAACCAACCGTCTCTCCATTGATGAAGTGATTGACAAAGTGGCAGTGATGGGATTCAGCAAGGACCAAGTGAGGGCAGTGGTGCGGAGACTCACCGAGAATGGTCAGTCTGTGGATCTCAACATTGTGCTTGACAAGTTGATGAACGGGGAAGCTGGACAGCAACAGACGAAGGGCTGGTTCCAAAGGGGTTGAGATCTCCCAATGTTTGTAGGACCAGATTGTAGCGAATAGTAGTGGACTCACACGGTAGCAGGAGACTTCTGTTACCAGTGTGGACCTTTTGAAGTTTATATCTGTTTATGTGTACATAAGAGGATGCTCCTGTGTTCTGGGACTCCTGGGTTAAGTCATCACTTGGTTGGATGTTTGTAACACTCGGTGCTAGAAGAGAGTTGCTGTCGTACATAGGTTTATGTAAACTGCTAACAAGGCAACTAGTTTTCTCCACACCGACAAAACTCTGCAGATTCGCTTAGTTTATAGCTTATGTAGGTAGTAGCTGCAGCAGCCGCAGAAGGCATCCATCTTGTGCTTTGCATTCTGACTACTAAGTTAATCAAAGAGCGTTTTCATGGCCATTGTTACTTGCTTGTTGAATTCTCATTGATTTCTGCAACATTGTATTTGGTCACATCTGGGTTTATGACTGGATTGCTTTGATAAGGTAAGTGCACCTATGATGGTCAAAATAACGGCTGTGGGGACTTTGCACGGAAGAGGAACAATTGAATTATTTTCTGACCTTCAATTTTTGAAGCAACAAAGAATTAGTTGCAGAATATACAAGTTGGACATATTTGCATCCAGAATTACCATGTGAAATAAATCCGCTCTGTGCTCTGCCTGTACAGTCACCTATAGAAAGTAAGGTAACCCCACAATCCTCCATTCTCTAAAACACTTATCAAACTACTATGATTTGCTAATCACCAAATTTTTCCCATAATATAGCTTGTGTATGATGCAATTTTGTGCCAAATTTGGTGCAAGGAAGATGAATGGAAGTTGCAATAATGTCAATTTAACAACTTTTTTGTCTAATGTGAAAAAAGTGCATATCAATTACGCAAAAGCTTCCAGGATCCAAATTTTTTTATAGAAGGTAGAAGTCGCAGTAAGGAACAATATGGTGTTATAAAAAAAAATGATATTCCTTGGTGTTTTTTGATTAAATAGTGTCTACATGCAATTCAAAATTAAAGAATTAAGGCCAAATTTGAATTTAATTATATAATAAAGTAATTGGCCTACTTTTGTCACTTTTTTTGTGAGATTGTATTGTCATAGTTTGGAACAATGTAATGTCATTAAAAAAGTGACAAAATAGATCAATTACTTTATTATATAATTCAACTAGAATTTGGCCTTAATTTTATAATTTTGAATTGCATGCAAACACCATTTAATTTTAAAATACCTAGGGATACCATTCTTTTTTATAACACCATATTGTTCCTTACTGCGACTTCTACCTTTTATGAAAAATTTGGACCCTTGGAAGCTTTTGTGTAATTGATATGCATTTTTTTCACATCAGACATAGAAGTTGGTAAATTGACACTAATGCAACTTCCGTTCATCTTCCTTGTACCAAATTTGACACAAAAGTGCGTCATACACAAGCTATATTGTGGGAAAGTTTTGGTGATCGGCAAACCATTGTAGTGAGTTTGGTAAGCGTTTTAGTGAATGGTGGATTATGGGGTTACCTTACTTTCTATAGGTGATTGTACAGTCGGGTACAACATGCTTACGAATTTTTCAATCAGTTTTCATTAGAAAGTTCAACAATTTTTAGGAAGCTCTAGCATGCTCAAAAATGAACCGATTTTGAAACCACAAATTGCATTGGAATTGCAACGAAGCGTGCTTCAACTTCATAATAAGTGAAAAAAGAATTATTTAAAATAAGACAACAATTTGGATTTTTTTTATGCACTATCTATCATTTCATAGTGAACCTGTGGAAGATAGTCAAAGATTTTTTGCATTAAGGTAAAGAACAAGTAAGAAACCATACAAATAATTCAAGTGGTGTGGGATCAAGTATCTCTAAAGCAATTGTGAAGGTTCATTTTTAATATGTACCATTAAATACAAGTTGTAATTTTCACAAATGGTGGCAACACTAAATGGTAGATAGTATATAGAAAACATCAGATTTTTTGTATGATTTTCTATTACATATGTGTTTTTGTAATGATGATAAAGTAAACTTTAGTGTGATTCCAATGCAAATTAAAATTTGAAATTCCGTTCATTTTTGAGCATACATGGGCCTTCCAAAGTTCCCACATATTTCAACTGGATCAAAATTCGTAACCATCTTGTACCCGACTGTACATTTCAAGTGGTGATTCTGGGTGCACATATCTTAGGCACATACAACTCAGGTTGTCTGAATTGTCATGCAGAAACTAAGGTCATTTTCTTTATTGACAATGGTAGAAAATATTTCTAAAAATGAATGCTGAAATTTTTGGGAAATTGGTTTTTTCATAAATAAAAAAATATAAATTGAGAGAGATGTGCTCAAAATGATCCATTCCCAACTGAATGTATTGTCTTTTAAACAATTTTCAAAAATAATTTTAGATATTTTTTTAATGAATTTAGAAGCATAAACCTTTGAAAATTTGTATAAATTATAATTTTCACTTTTAGAGTTTAAAATTTAGCGTGATTGGTTAATATTGGATTATCCATCGTAAACTTCAAAAAAGCAAAAGAAATGATGGAGGGAACATCATAACTTTCCACAAATAGCAAATTTTATAACACTAAGACAATGTTGAGGTGATCCACTTTGAAAAATTCTGTTGGGTGGAGTTTAACTCAGATTGACATAATTCAAACTGCGTTGAAAAGACTTGATGTGGTATTTTGAAGTATATTTTGTTTTTTCCAAAATGTATTTTTTTTTGTTGCGGGCAGAGACTAGAAAATGGTGGTTTGAGCGTTTAGGGGTTAAACTAGTTTTCCATGAGTTTGAAGACCACCAAGCTCTTACACACCTAATAATGAGAGACCACCATGCTCTTCCATACCTTTTAACTATTAAAGGTGAACAAACAAGAGTATATTAAAGCAAAATTCACGGTATCTTATTCAAACACAAGGTGACTTTAAGGATAACTCTAATCTCACCAAGAAAAAAAAAAAAAAAAACTTGTTGCCAATTGTTTCAGTCCCTGAAAACGCTGCCTTGTAGCCAGGATTTTTTTTTTTTTATAAATTACAATATACAAAAAAGAAGTTGGAAAATTGAAAAAAAATCCAGATCATGTACACAGCTGACACATGAAATGCCAGTCCAGCAGTCCAGCACATCGTGGAAACCAAAAAAAAAATCCCTGCTCATAATATAGGAATGTGCAATTAGAGAGGGAGGAGTGTATGAACATATGAACCATGCGATACTACACTGACCTTATCCATTCTTGCATGCCCAGAGTGAGCCTGTGCCACGTGGGAAACAAGGACACATGGCACAAAGTTCGCGGGAAAGAAATCTCCACTCAGTCAGTCCTCTGCTTGAGGGCGGCCGGGCCTGGGATTTCGACCGCGATTCCTGTTGACTCCAGAATTCCACACAGATGCTCACAGTGAAGAAGAAGATCAATTTTGCAGCGTTGTTTGCTCATTCAAATCTGGTGATTCAAGAAATAGAAAAAGTAAGGCTTACAGTCGAGTACGTGCCATCATCCCTCAATTCTTACTTAGAATCATCTCTCTGTCTGTCTCTCATTCTTTCGTCTTGCAAAGCCTCGTGTTCAATCTAGTCAATCGATCATTTGAAATTTATGTCCAAATATACCCATAGCTGCGGATTACGTCGAGGCTAATTTGGATTTCCAGCAGGTCACAGAGTTCTATGTCTTTGCAAGCTGTTGCGATCGCAGGATCAGCTGGCATTCATTTCGTTGCGTTGGCCAAGCTGAGCAGGCTGAAGGACCATTGGAGTGGTGGGCAATCCCTCCACACGAGTTTTGTTTCGCATTCGATCCGTTGTTGTGCACAAACGACACCAATTTCAGGTTAGCACGCTTGGATTGGTTTCTGAGTTCTTATGATCTAATGTTATCAATAAAATCGACAATTATGCTGACAATGTGGCAATGGAAAACAGACATGGCGAAAGAAGCTGTCGTGCCAGATGTGAGACGGCGTGATTGGGAAGATCCGATGACAGTGGAATGGAACAAACGCCATGCGCATGTGCCCTTGCATTGTCACAGCACCATCGAAGGTGAGGTGTTGGGTTTTCTTCTGCTGCGTGGATGGTGTTGGGAGGATTCTTTCAGGATTTGGGATTTAGGGTTTGGGGGTTTTGTCTGTGCAGGGGCTTTGAGATTTTGGCAGGCACGTAGCCAAGCGGACTTCCGAGCGGCCGAGGAGGCTGTGTGGGACGACGACGCGGTGGATGCCGCGCGGCAAAGTGCCGATGCGTGGGTGCAGGGGTTGCCGTTTGTGAAATCCTTGGCGGGCCTCTGGAAGTTTCATCTCGCCAGCTCCCCGGAGCAAGTCCCGGATCGCTTCTTCTCTTTAGGGTTTGATGATGGCCGCTGGGGCTCTTTACCAGGTGCGGTTTCTTGAGCAGCTGTCTGAACATCCTTGGAAACTCAACTCTAGAGTTCACTCAGTTGTGGAAAATGGTACACGAGAGATTATGAACGATGCATCCAGAAAAGGAATTCAAATTCCTTGCAAAGCCCGCCGGTGTTGCTTTTTGCGTTAGAATTATTCTTCATTTCCTTTCATCCAGTTCTTAGTCGGCATGTTTGCATGGGGGCTTCTTGATTGCATGCCTGACAAGGGAACAAATTGCTTCCAAGGTGAGCCAGTTCTTCAATACTTTAGTGTTTCATATTCTTTTTGTGTTACAATGGAAAGGGTGCAAGGTGTATACTACTCTGGAATGTTATGTTGAGCATTTTGTTGTTTGTTTGTTTGCGTGCAGTGCCGTCAAATTGGCAGATGCATGGTCACGATCGCCCTATTTACACCAACATTGTGTATCCTTTTCCTGTAAACCCTCCCTTCGTGCCTTCCAAGAATCCCACTGGCTGCTACCGGACATCTTTCACGGTTCCCTCGGAATGGACTGGTAAGCAATGCATGATTGGCATTGAAATCAGCAATGTTGTGCTTGGAAGATTGTTGCATGTCAATACTCACTGCAAGTTTTATCACCAAAATTTGCCCTTCTTAGAATGCGTCTGTCACAACATTCTTTAAATGTCCCTTGTTTAAAATAATGGAATGGCAAATACTTCTGCTTGATTTGCAACTTTTACGTTGGTGGACGCTTGAAAGAGAAGGGATCTTCAAGGATAGCTTGATATGTGTCACTTTTCACATTTATTGCCCAATGTGCGTCATATATTTGAAAGGGACCTCAGTTGTATTGGTAAAGAATGTTATGTTCCTCGCAGGCCGCAGGCTGTTTCTAAACTTTGAAGCTGTGGACTCTGCTTTCTATGTATGGATTAACGGAGTACAAATTGGTTACAGGTATGTTATGAACTGCCTTATTATACTTGCAATCCAATTCCGTTTTACAAGAACCAGGCCTCTAAGTATGGGTGTTCTAATGCATTGTGATTTGCTAGACCTTCAACTTTGATGACCCATGTTTCATCACCCTCCGTGTGAACTCGTGTGGTGGCTTGCCAGTCAGGACAGCCGACTGCCATCTGAGTTTGACATTACAGACCAGTGCCACCCCGGTTTGGAGAACGTGCTCGCAGTGCAGGTGATGAGGTGGAGCGACGGGTCATACTTGGAGGACCAGGATCACTGGTGGCTCTCTGGAATCCACCGGAATGTATCGATATATTCCAAGCCACAGGTGAGAGTCAGTGTGTGTATATCAATTTAGTGACTTCTAGAATGGCGAAGTTGAGACCACGATGCTCATACAGTTGGGGATCCCTGGACAGGTTATGATAGCAGATTATTTTGTAAAGACAGCTGTTGAAGGTGACTTCCAGTCTGCAACTCTTAAGGTCAGTACAAATTGTCATTCAGCAATTCTGCTTCAAGTGCACCATTTGCTATTTCTTATTGATGTGTTTCATGTGTCTCTGTTGCTGAGATTTCTTACACTGGCTCTTAAATATCAAACTACTGCCGCAGGTCGAGGTTGCTGTGGAAGGACCTAGAGAGATGATAGAAAATAATAAGTTATCCCAGTATACCACAGAGGCTATTCTCTTTGAAACATTTGACGCTGATGGAGAATTCAAAATACCGCCAGAGGCAGCTCACCTGCAGCCTCAAGGACTGGATTCAGCGATGATTGGCTGTCGTGCGCACACAACTCTCGCAGCTCAGTTACAACGCCCCAAGCTTTGGTCTGCTGAGCATGTAATATTTGCCCACATGCCTATAACTGCATAATTTTTCAAAACTGTTTTGTGTAGAACATTTAAATCTGCGATAGCAAACTAGAACATCGTAATTGGTAGGATTATTTGTACTTACTGTTGTGCAT
Organism: Pohlia nutans; assembly: GCA_022496805.1. Lineage (NCBI taxonomy): Eukaryota > Viridiplantae > Streptophyta > Bryopsida > Bryales > Mniaceae > Pohlia > Pohlia nutans. The sequence continues at coordinate 36,224,277 of CM040089.1, read as the reverse complement.
TGTTAATCTGCTCTTTTTCCTTTCTGGATAGTCCGTTTTTGTTCGAAGTGGAAAGTCTGCAAGCTTTTAGGATATGACCTTGCTGTTTACTTCCGTGGATGAACTTGAGTGATCTTATCTTCCGAGTAACACACCGACTTTCCAGAGCCTCTCATGTTTTCAACGAAGTTATGGATAACGATTCAAAGTGGAATTCTGTGAAATAGATCTTTTAACGTTCTTTGTTGTTCGCTCTTTGCAGCCAAACCTATACACAATAGTGGTACTGCTCAAGGATCCATCTGGAGCAGTGATTGATTGTGAAGCGTGTAGAGTGGGCGTCCGACAAATTTCAACACGTCCCAAGGAGCTGCTAGTCAACGGAGAGCCAGTGGTGATCCGTGGTGTCAATCGCCATGAGCACCACCCTCGCCTTGGAAAGACCAATATTGAAGCGTGTATGATCAAGGTCTTTGCCAAAACCAGACTGAATGAGCATGACTTATGACCTTGGGAGGTTCTAATACAAAGCTTTGATGAACTTTGCATGCAGGATGTCACGTTAATGAAGCAGCACAACATAAATGCAGTGCGCAATAGTCATTATCCCATGCACCCTCGCTGGTACGAGTTGTGTGATCTCTTCGGGCTGTATATGGTGGATGAAGCCAATTTGGAAACCCATGGGTTCGATCCCGAGCCTTGGACATGGCCCGAACGCCAGTTGACTTTTGATCCCAAATGGGCGAACGCATACCTCCAGCGGATGATCAATATGGTTGAAAGGGACAAAAACCATGCCAGTATCATCTTCTGGTCGCTTGGCAATGAAGCTGGGTACGGGCCCAACCACCAGGCCATGGCTGGTAATAACGCAAAATTCATGCTGAACGTAACTAGCCTGTTTCTTGCTTTCTTATGTGCTTACATATCCACATGTTGGTCTGTCATTTTCAAGATGTATGTAGAGGGCTTTCTCTAGAGGATGATTTTTGTACGTTTGAACAATTTTTAAACACTGCTTTTGCGTTTATTAATTGACGACTGCAACCTATTCTTCATCAGGATGGACAAGAGCCAGGGATCCGACTCGGCTTTTGCATTACGAGGGTGGCGGGTCTCGTACAGTTTCAACAGACGTGGTCTGCCCCATGTACACCAGAGTCTGGGATATTGTGAAAATCGCTCAAGATCCTAGTGAAACACGCCCAGTTATACTCTGCGAGTGAGCTCTTTTTGCGATTTTAACCTTCACTCCAGTGAAAGATTCCTCTTGGACGATGCATTCTTATTAGTATTGTGAAATTGCAGATGCTCGGGTCCCAATTCTCAAACTTGGCATTAAATTCTATGGAACAAATTGAAGATGATAGGCCATCTGGTTATTCTAGTACATGTTGTCAATTTGTGCTTGTCACTTCTGCAATTCGTAATGAATGTCAAGGTCTTAATATTTTTACGTGGAACTGTAAGAGGTGTTGGGAGCTTAATTCGGGAAAGGTTATTGCCTTGTGCCGCTTATTATAACTTTGGACTGATCATCATTGTGGCTGGTGCTTGCAGGTATTCTCATGCTATGGGCAACAGCAATGGAAATATTCAGGCATATTGGGACGCAATTGATGAGATTCATGGTTTACAGGGAGGATTTGTCTGGGACTGGGCTGATCAGGTGCGTGTTTGAACACAGCTCATCTGCCTTATATACTTTAGTGAAACATCTGAAGCTTAGTTACTGAAGTATCTAGGAAGGCCTGGCATGCCTAACAATATGCTGTATGTCTATTTATGTTCGATCTTTGTGACTTCTTTCTGACGATTTAGGCTTCTCGTACTCAGGGCCTTTTAAAAGAAGGTGAAGACGGAGTGAAACACTGGGCGTATGGTGGCGACTTTGGCGACGTCCCACATGACTTAAATTTCTGTCTGAATGGACTAATTTGGCCTGACCGCAATCCTCACCCTGCTCTCCAAGGTATTTCTAAGAAATAAGGATTGCTTTGTATGAGAATGTGGAAACAAGATATTAGACATATTTCAGATATATCTAATTCATTATTATATTCTTTTTTCGTCAGTCTTTGTTGTCAGCTGCTTGTTTAACCCCTAAACGTCTGAATGTGCCTTAGCGGCCAGTAGAATACGGTGTATTTTGGTTGTATTTGAAATGGATCCACACCTTCAATGGGTTTGAGTTCAAAAGAGAAGTTGGAATTTAGATCAATGCGATTCTAGCGAGTTCTTGAGATCCCAATTCAGAATTTCTTGTTGGTAGCAAATCCCAATCATACGACAACGTATATACTATCCCCATGGGACGTTTAGGGGTTAATAACGTTAAATCTCTCTCTTTGCAGAGGTCAAACATGCGTATCAGCCAATCGGAATCTCTTTGGGAGATGACGCTATCGAGGTACTCTTGATCCACGTCCTCTTTCAAATTATGCACTTCACATCTACACAAATAAATACATCACCACTCAGGATTCATTACACTTAATGCGTCATATGAGTCTTGCTGACTGATTACTCAGATTTTATCTTTTCTTTACCCTATCCTCAACGTAATTTATTGCCTCTTTGCAGTTTGAAAGTAAGAAAGGTGTCTGTGTTTCCAGATTGCAGGACTGTCAGATTTGTGTGCTTTGAAGCTAACTGTTATCTGCTCTATTTAAACACTGGGCTCATCATTGGTGCAGATATGGAACAAAAACTTCTTTACATCACTTGACTACGTGAAATTCACGTGGTCCCTCTCTGCCGATGGTGCTATGCTAGAATCTGGGACCTTGGATTTGCCGGCAATCGAACCAAGCAAGAAGCACAGCATAAAGCTGAAATCTGGACCATGGGCTTCACGGTGGCAAGAATCAGAGGTCAGCGAAGTGTTTTTGGACATTACAGCCAGCCTCTCTGCGCCTACGAGGTGGGCAGATGCAGGGCATTTACTAGCTTCTGAACAGGTGGAGTTGCCAGTTTGCAAGCCTGCACAACGACAGGTACCTATTCTTATTTCTACGTTCATCTTTTCTTATTTCAGATTACTTCATCTTCAATTTGTGTGGCTTGTTACAGTTCAAATGACAATGAGAGAATGCACGAGCAAGCATAGAAGAAATAGAAAGCTAATACATTTTTGTCACTGAAGGTGTGGGCTTGCTCATAGACTATTTGAACTGATAACTCGGTCATATTACTCTCCTGTTGCTTCTTTGAGTTTGCAATTGAATAATTCTTTGTTTGGCGCGTGCAAACAGGTTCTCAGTACATCAAGAATGCCTGCTTTATCATTAGAGGAATCAGCAGGGGTGCTCAAGGTAAAGCCAGCAGGAGATGCAGGCTGGGAAATACGGTTTGATAAGAAACGAGGTCTTCTGAGCTCTTGGCAGGTAAATCATTCACCCGCTTCTAAGCAACGTCTTTTCTGTTATGGGGAGTCGACTAGTAACGTCAGAAGCTTGGGGTACTGAGGCTTTACATCTGAGGTGCCGTTTTCTGCAGGTGAACGGTACTTGTGTTCTCGCGGATGGGCCACTGCCTTGCTTTTGGAGGGCACCAACGGACAATGACAAGGGAGGCTCAGCACTGAGTTATTTATCACAATGGAAGGCTTGTGGGCTGGACACGCTGAGACACACAGGCTGTGAAGGTTTTGAGCTGGAGAGAGTCTCTGAGAACATCGTTCTGGTGAAGGCAGTTATTTTTATGGAACCCCAGGGAGAGGAACCGCCTCCTCCAGAAGTCTCTGAGAGTCAAACTGGAGACGTTGACACAGACACCGAAGCGTCCATCAAGACGCAAATTGCCGAGATGAAGGAAAAAAGGGCTCAAAGGGAAACGATGACCGGCTTCAAGATTACGGTGCAATACGAAGTTTTTGGTGATGGCAACGTGATCACAAGCTACGATGTGCAACCTTCTTCCGTGATTTTAACCCTGCCAAGAGTAGGAGTCCAGTTCAACGTGGAGAAAGAGTTCAGTGAAGTGGAATGGTATGGCCGAGGCCCTTTTGAATGCTACCCTGACAGGAAATCAGCTGCACAGGTTGGCACTTACAGCATGGATGTGAAGGATCTACATGTACCATACATTGTGCCAGGGGAGAATGGAGGTCGTGCAGATGTTCGCTGGGTTGCCTTCAAGAGCAAGACCCAAGGCGTAGGAATTCTTGCAGTGAGCAGCAACAACAGTCCACCCATGCAGATGAGCGCCAGCCTTTACACATGCCAAGAGCTTGACCGGGCCACGCATGAGGAGAAACTCCAACCAGGGCAGAAAATTGAGGTATGCATGCATAGATCAATTTTTTTAGTCAAATTGGACAGCATCATAAAGGGAATCTTCACCATGATTCTTGGGGATGTTTATAGTGATTATACATAACACATAAATTGTAGGAAGAATTCTTTTTATGATGTCTTTTTATGATGTTGTCTAAAAGTTCTTTTATGATGTTCATGAAAGCTTTTCATTTTACTGAAAATCTGGTACACCTAAAATTGGCACTGAAAGCACTGAGCATAGTTTCTATTATTTGACTGGTCAAGTTTTGTATATATTATTGTTAGCAAATCAAAAGGATTCCAACACACTAAAGAATGCATTATTTGGATACTGTATGTAGAGGATTCACATCCTATTAATAGATGATCTAAAACCAACACCAGGTTAGATGTTTAGGTGGTATACCTCCTCATGTACTCATTGTCTAAAATTAATTTTAGGGTGTTGATTTTAGATAAGGTCTAGCTTATGATGGCATCATTGCATTTCAATCCGGATTCATAGGCCTGTACTGCACAATGCAATTGTGGTGGCACCTGATATCAAGCTACATGAACAACAGCTTTTGCTGCTAAAAGCATGAAAGATGCAATGTATATAAATGATGTACTTGATGGATTTCTAGGATTTCTCAAGTGCATCTTGTTATCTCTTGTGCAGGTTCATTTGGATCACATGCACATGGGGATTGGAGGAGACGATAGCTGGACGCCATGTGTGCATCCTCAGTACCTTGTTCCTCCACAACCTTACCAGTTTTCTATACGGTTCTGCCCTCTCACACCACAAAGCACTCCATTTTAAATATGTCGAACACAGCTTGAGAATGTATCATAAATATGCCAGGTCTCAGCTCCCACTCCTTGATATTGGATGGATTCTTGTTACTGGAACCTACCCCATGGGAGGAAAGGCTAATTTATATGATTCTTGCTTCAGCTAAGGTCTACAAGTTTTTTTCCATTTCTGAGTGGATCATTTTTTTGTCTCTCATAACATTGACCAGGGAACATGGTGTTACTGGCTGGTTTAATTAATATATCTCCTCAAGAATCCCAAGGGATATTCCATCCTTAGTGAGGTGTCAGAAGACTAAAAAAGAGGAAATCTCTGCATTGTAGAATGTTATTTTGCGTACTTTTCTTGCACATGCTATTTTTTCCATGCTTTTCTTGCAGATCATGGTACTTCTTGTCTTTACTTCAATCAACCTGGGACAATTTTATGCAACTAGAATGGTGATATTATTCTTGATGTACTAACTTGTGGGCCATGATGTGGGACCTTAAACAAACGTAGGCCAGTCTCAAATAGAGAATTGGAGTTATTTCTCTCTTAATGTATTAATGACACTTTTTCAGGAGTAACGCAAAACTGATTATGGTCATGATCATCAACTCTAAATGCAAAACAGTCACAACCAAAAATAGGTGTTGTTTTGAACACTCTTTGCGACGTTGTTTTTGGCACATTTGGTATTTAGGTGGACCTTGCAATCTTAGTCTATGTGGCTTATACCTTTAATTCTACATATTGTGGACTTGTGGATTATCAAACAATGTGATGCTTAATTAATGTACTATACCTCAAATAAAGGGTCAACACTTATTTTATGAATAATCAATTAAAAGTTTTTTAAAAATTGGTTCGGCAGAAATGTATATAATTCAAAATATTAACTTTTTAAAAAAATTAAAAATTAAAATTCAGCGTTAACAAAGATTCAACTAAAATTTATAAATGTGAATTGTATTTCACAAAGTTTGTTGCAATGTGAAGCCTTGAAGAAGAGAAGGATTGTCCTTTGTACAAAATTTTGACAATTTATTGAGAATTTTAAAATGATCAAATATAGAAAAATTATCATTCTCTAAAATTCTCAAATTGATTGAAATTCATAAAAGGTGTATTGGCACCATACTCTATCACTAGTTTGACCCTCTGCCACCATGCTTGACCATCTGCCTATGGTATTTTCTTTTTCCATTGGTAGAGCGACACGCACCCTGGAATGTAGCCAATTAAGGAAAAAAATGGATAGAATCATCCACACACAGACAAATATCACCTATTACAAGGCACTCTCATCCAAGTACTTGAGAATTTAGTATTTTTTGGAGAAGAATTTTACAATTTCATCCACTTTTTTGCCCATAGATTTTAGTGTTAAAGTACCACTACTACTCCCAAAATCATGTAAGCTTTTGTCAAATTTTTGCCCATTTTTTGCCCATAAAAGTTGGATGCAACTACACTACTGCCGGTAGAATATGGTGGTGATTTTCGATGTCCCCACGATATCGTAGTACACGGGCTGGTTAGGCACAAATTAACCCTTAAACGTCAAGAGGGCCTGGGTGGGGCAGCCCGGAAGGCATCTAAATTTTCGGAAGCGAAAATAAAAATTATAAAAAAAAAAAAAAAAAAAAAAAAAAAAAAAAAAAAAAAAAAAAAAAAACGAAAATTTGAAAAAACGGCTCTGCTGGCCAGCAGTGTTGCGGCACTGTAGCACTGCGGCACTTTTCAAGAAACGACCTCTGCTGCTCCAACCTCAACTCCTGTTCATTTAGATAACTTTGATTGCTTGTCAATGACTCCACAATCTACCAAATGAGGCGCAAATTTGCAATCTAGATCGCTTTTTCAGTAGCTTTCCAACGCACCAATCCTCGCTTGATTTGGTTGAGAAAATCTACTTTTTTCCTCAATTATTCCTTTATAACAAGCCCGTGGGGCTTGCTTTGACGTTTAAGGGTTAAATTAATTTTGAAATTGCCGAAATTTTCACATATTGTATTCTTACAAATTCTAAGAGATTGTGAAGAAATCTACAAAGAATTTGCTTTGTGGAACTTGTGAGCCAAAAATAAAATAATTATTAGGAAAAAAGAATTGCCGAATCAGTCAAGGTAGAGTACGGTACTGCAGAGACAGAAAAGGGCAGAGAATTCTGCGAGGGAGCTGGACATGATGACAGCTTGATGGAATCTAAGTCATGTAAAGTAGGGGCAGGACCACCGGGCGATGGAGGCATGTACTGAGGGGGGTGAACGGAAAACGTATTCCTAGGCATGCACATCAGCCAGAATGGGCGACTTATGCCGGCCTATAAATCCTTGTGCACCTCTGCATGTCTCTCTGGGGGCCTTCCTTTGCATGCGCATATATAAGTTGAATATACAATGAGCCTCACTAGAAGTGGTTTTGTGAGTTCCTTGTTCGTAACATTCAGTAGCCTTCACGCGCACCGCCTTTACACCCATCTAATGCTATAGAAGTTCATTCAGAAAAGGGATGGACACATGGCCCATTCACACCAAGAAGCTCCAGCACTCCCGGAATGCTGCAAGGTAAATTTCAAAAATAATATACAATTTCTTCCGATGTCAGAGCCTTGTCTCTTCTCTTCCTGCTTTTGGCCAACACATGTGCGTTTGTGGAGCGCAAATTTCTTGCGGCACCCAAAATGCGTTGGAGCAACTTCCACTAGTAGGATTTTGGTTCTTTATAACTGGTCTTTTGTGACTTAAATGGTCCAAAACGACTTCTTTTCTAAAGAATTGAGTCACAAAGGACCATGTAAGTCACAAAGGACCATGTAAGTCACAAAGGACCATGTAAGTCACAAAGGACTAGTTATAAAGGACCAAAATCCTACTAGTGTTCTTGCATGCATCATGTTAAAAATAAAATAAAATTACAGGAGCACATTGTAGCTACCAAAAACTTACCTGATGAACATAGATTCTCTGTTGCACTCGCGTTGGGTGACTATGTGAATGGGCCAAGAGCCGGTCACTGGAGGTCATTGGAGTGGAGTGAAAAAAAAATGAAAAAGGAAAAGGAGAAAAAAAAAAAAAAAAAAACGTTGCCAACGCCTGCCAACATGTAGCCTGGCGCCTGTAGCGCTATCCAACTTTACAAAAGTATAATTGTATTACAAATTTATAAATAATAATATAATATAATATAATAATCTTTTTTAGAAATTTTAATACAATTTTTTTATAAAATTGTTGTCAACCTACGTTGATCAGCGTGCTGCTCTAGTGCCGGCATTAAGTCACTATAGTATTTTCTTCTTTTTTATTATGTGTTTGGAGCTTTGAGATCTTGTTGACCTTCCCCTCCAAGTTGCCATTACCTTCGCCTTCTTGTAAAACAAAACTAGCTACGGATTTTGCATGGATGATAATGTCGGGTATTCTGCACATTCTCCTCAAGGGCAAGGCAAAGCCAATGAAAGCTTCTGAATGTTATGTTGCCAGCGTCCTTAAATGTGGCTGCTTAGATCCATGGATGACAGTCCATCTTTTGTGGATCATAGCAATAACTCCTGTCCCCTTGATAACTGAGGTAGTAGAATAAGTGACATGTACCGTACATACATCATATCATACATACATACAGCGGGTCATTGCTGATGTTTATTGAGTCTGCCCACCCGTCCATATCCACTTTTTGAGAGTCCACTTCCTATTGAACACCCTTTAACCCTTTAACGTCTCGATTCAACACTGTTTTCAAAGATTCGTTATAAAATGTTTGATGAAAAATAAAAATGGAGTTGATGTACAAAGCAAAGTTGTAAATGTCAATGTGAAGATAACATCTATACGGTTGGATTTATCAGATTTATTATTAATATTTTTTAATTAATTTTTCAAGGTTTTTTTCTTTAAATTCAATTTAAAATCCAAAATTAACACAAAAAAAATCAAAAAATATTTTAATGAAATTGGAATAACATGCACTACAAGATGGTATGGTTTCCATTATTTGATTCTAATTATTATGGAAAATCATGTTTAAGGTCTCACTTTTTGAACTAAGAATGAAACTTGACATAAATCACTTTTGTTATTTTTCAAAAATTCACATTATCTTATTTTGAAGATCCATACCGTACAAATGGTAGTCAACTAGCACAAGAATCAAGAGAATTTTGGATGGATGAAAAGCATCACAGTATATGATGAAGGGACGCGTCAGAAATCATCCAGCGTCCAGAATATGGACGTTGGCGCGTCAAAGGGTTAACGCGCCAGCGTCCACTATGTGAACGAAGCACAAATTGAAACTGCGAGATTCTCATTCAAATTGAACAGTTTTCATCTACCAAAATTTCTCTTGGTTTTTGAGTAAGTTGACTATCCTTTGTGCAGTTTGGATTTTCAAAATAGGTTAGTATGATTTTTAGAAAAACAATAGAATTGGTTTATGTCAAGTTTCATTCTTAATTCAAAAAGTGAGACCTTAAATATGATTTTCCAAAATAAGTAGAATCAAATAATGGAAACCATACCATCTCGTAGTGCATGTTATTCCATTTTCATTACCATATTTTTAATTTTTTTTGTGCAAATTTGGGATTTTAAATTGAATTTCAAGAGAAAACCTTGCAAAAATAATTTAAAAATATTAAATAAAAATAGAATAAATCCAACCGAAGAGATGTGATTCACATTGACATTTACAACTTTGCTTTGACCATCAACCCCATTTTTGGTTTTCATCAAACATTTTATAACGCTTTTTTGAAACCAGTGTTGAATAGAGACGTTAAAGGGTTAATTTCACACTCCATGTCAGTGATGTTTGTTTTGGTTAAGAGATAGTTTAGCATTTTTTCTATTTATCTATGGAATTCAGACTCCTTGGATGCTCTTTTCACATTAATATACATAGGTAATATTAGGAATACACATGTGTTACATAGGCGCTACTTAGGCAATACATGGGTGATGTTCAGGTTTAAAGAGGCTACACATCTTAACTCCATGTAGGAAATATGGCTATTCTTCCCTCTTCTTTTTTCAAAAATCCTTTGTATCAATTCTTAGCCAACCCAAACTTCATGTAGCAATTTGGTTAATATTAGCAACAACAACAAAAAAAATCATTGCTCCCCGTTTAACTCCTAAAGGACCAAGGATTCATGATTTTAAAATGACAAATTTGATCAATCATATTGTAAAATATATATATAATTTAGAAGGGACCGAATTTTATATCATCAGAATCAGTGAAGAATATTGCATGTGTTGGTCAAAATGAATAAATTTGAACAAAAGAAACTCCACATAGGACCTACTCAATAATGCTAAGGAAAACATGATACCCAATTTGGACTTCTTGAGTTAAGAATGATTCAAAGTATACCTTTTTCACACAACGCTAACAAAAATTTTAAATTTTTTAAAAATGTAAGTAATGTACCATCCTAACAAACATTGATATATTTTCTTATACTCTTAGTAGTATATATGATCTACCCATTTATATTACTCCAAAAATTAAAATTAAAATCTGAAACTTGTTTAAAAGTTTACAACAAATATAACAAAGATTGGGCAAGAGCCTCTGGGTATACTCGTAGATTGTTGAGATGTTGACTCGCTCAAGGATGCCTCCAAGCTAACCCTAACACGTCACATTCAATAGACTGAACATGTTATCGTAGTCTACCCCAGGTTGGGCAAAAGAATGACTAATAATTATTTTAATGTGTTCAAAATTTGAGGCAAATTCATAGGAAATTTTTGAAAAACGTGGGCATTTTCTATGAGTAAATTTGAAAATTTTAGGCATTGCTACAAAAAAAAACGTTGCAAATCATTCATTTAGTGCAATTTACGACGGTTTAGGGCAAATCTTGAATTTTACTGAACACTTTACCTTGTCGCATTCATAGTGTAATTTGTGAAATCCTAGGCATTGTAGTTCCTTAAATTTCTGAAATTTTAGGCACAAACATCATGTAATTTCTAATTTTGATAGAATATGGGTAAAATAATTATTTTTGGCCGAACTTGGGGGTACACTACGGTATTATCACACTCTCAGATATCACTTGTTAGTGATTGGACTCCTTCCACATGCAAGTTCACAACTCATGTGTTTTGGTTACCAAAGGATGATATAAATGAGAACTAAGCGTATTGTGGACATAAGTAGCATTTAACTCTTAACCCTTAACCCTTAAACGTACCACTCTTTTGTAGGAAAGTCAAACTACACAATTTAGCCTTCAAGATTTATCAAAATATATTTTGTAATATTTTTCATGCATGGAATTGAATGTTTCCTATCAGTCTTGAAATTTTCAGATTTTTTTGATTTAATACAGCCTTTTTAACCAATTTTAAAGTCAAATACTTCAAAAGATAAATTTTATTACAAAAAAGCTTTAAAAAATTAACATTTTTTTGGGAGCAGGTGCAAATTACAATGGAGAATCACATGATATGTTTTCCATAGAAATTTTTTATTTAAATTTTGAAATTTGAAAGGTGAACATCCTATGTAGTGTAATTCAAACCTTGAGCTACAAAGCTTGCACAAGCAATAAAATACTCAATAATTGGAATTTTTAAGATTTGAAAAGTGGAGTACAAACTAGACGGGGAAAGGTCGTATGCGAGCGGAGAGCGGAGAGCAGAGAGCAGAAATTAAAGAGCAAACTTTAAACATTTTTGCAGTCATTTTTAGGGTAAGGGTTCCTATAACCGTGGATTTTTTCATTTTTTTAATAATATATTTTGGGAGAATTGGCGTGTATAACCGTGGAATTTAGGAGAATTTAGTTGTGAGATATGGAATTTGGGACATTCATCCACGGTCTTTCATACAACATTCATCCACATTCATCCATATGTGGGACATTCATCCATGGTTTTTCATACAACATTCATCCACATTCATCTATATGTGGGACATTCATCCACGCATCACTCATGCACTTGTGTCACTCCATAGACCAGACTCAGACCACATCCTGATTCGTGTTACTCACACCATGCGTTAGTCTATTAAAACGAGCACCATGACGACATGAACACACGAATGCACCACAGCATGACTCCCTCACATGCATGACCTCTACACCTATGAATGGCACCCTATGACTCGCAACCTGTGGTCTTACACCGTATGACTCGCACTTGGCCAACATGAACGTGTACATGACATGACCACATGAATACCAGTACCAGTCTAGACTCGCACCACAGCTTCTCTCGCGTTACTCGGAACACAGCCTGACTCATGTTACTCACACCACAGCCTGACTCCGTTACTCGCAACACAGACTGACTTGTGTTACTCACACCATAGCCTGACTCCGTTACTCACACCAAAGCTTGACTCGCGTTACTCACATCACGCGTTGAATGCTTTACTCATACCACAGCTGACTCGCAATACTTCCACAACACAGTTGACTCGATTACCCACACTACAGCCTGACTCACATTACACTCAAACCACAGCTGACTCCATTACTCACACCACAGCCTGAGTCCGCTACTCACACATCACCTCGTTGCATTTCTCGCAACACGATTGACTCGCGTTACTCGCAGCACACGTTGCACTTGCCACTTGGCCAACATGAACACATGACTCTCACCACACAAACACGAAGACCAGCCTACGCTCTAACCATAGCCTGACTCGCATTTATCGCAACGCAGCCTAAATCCGCTACTCACACCATCACCCCTACGCATTTCTCGCAACACACCTGTCAAACCTGACTCGCACCAAGACCAGCACTTGGCCAACATGAACACATGGCATGACGATATGAACACCAAGACCACCCTACACTCGCATCACAGCCTGACTCGCGTCACTCGTAACACAACTTGGCTCGCATTACTCACATCACAGCCTAACTTTGTTACTCACACCACGCGTTGAACGCGTTACTCACACCCACAGCTGATTCCGTTACTCATACCATACAGTCTGACTCGCAATACTCACACACCACAGCCTAATTTTGTTACTCATACAGCGCGTTGAACGCCATAAAACACCAACGCCGACTCCGTTACTCACACCAAAGCCTGACACGCATTACTGAGAGACCACAACCTGACTCTAAGTAACTCATACCATACAGCCTGACTTGTGTTACTCACACACCATAGCCTGACTCCGTTACTCACACCACAAATGACTCGCGTTACTCACACCCACGCGTTTCTTACACCCACGCGGTACTTGCAATACTCACCATTAGAGCGTGACTCACGCTACTCGCACCATAGTCTAACTCCGTTACTCACAACACTCAGGCTGATTCGTACCACAACATAACTCCCTATACTCATACCACGAGCCTGACTCCTAAACCCACCCACAAGCACAATATGAATTATCATGACCAAGCAACCAGATCAAGCGACCAGATCAAGCTTCGGACCCGACAACCACCTGACTCCGTTACTCGCACCACATCTTACTCGCGTTACTCGCACCACAACTGACTCGCATAGGTCTCACCACAGCATGCCTCACGCTACTCACACCACAGCCTGACTCGCGCTACTCAAACCACAGCGTGACTCTGTTACTCAAACCACAGCCTGACTCCGATACTCCAACCACTCCACGCGATGATACTCACACCACAGCCTGAATCCTTTACTTACACCATAGCCTAACTCCAATATGAAAACCAGCACCTTGACAATATGAAAACCAATGCCACACACTAGATATATAATTTAGTTGCAAGGAAATACAATATTGATGAGGGCTATTCACTAATCGCCTCATCATCCACATGAATCAAACCATTATTAATGATGCTCGTGCATTGCGACATTGAGCTTTCCTCCGCTTCACTAGGTTGAAATTGAGACACATTTAGATCAAAATCAACCTCAGCTGCAACATCTAAATACTTTAAAACACGAGAGTCATACTTCGGGGGAGGTTCTATCATAGAAGGTGGAGATGCTTCCAATGCTTGCAACGGTGCAATATCATCCGCATATAAAGGCAGTCTCCAACTCTTAGCCGGACTTGCAAAGAGCCTAACATGTAGTTAACCCCCAGACCTGAGAGAGTGGAAGGGGGACACTGTGGGCATCAGTCATCACCGTGTCTCTTCCAGTAGTAGTGGATTCAGCCTTACCCTTAGTAGTGACCTTCTTCGATGCAATTTCCGTGACTTCTTCACCTGCAGGATACTTTCGAAACCTTAGATCCAATTGAAGGTTTCATTGACTATCCCATAGTTCATGCATCACTCAACTTATTCAGTGACTAAACGGAGTATCGGACCCGAACGTCTAATAATGGCCACCCCTCAGCTCATGCATCACTCAAATCACTCAGTGGCAAAACGGAGTATCGGACCCCAACCTTTGATAATGGGCATCCCTCAGCTCATGCATCACTCAAATCACTAAGTGGCTAAACGGAGTATCGGACCCGAACCTGTGATAATGGGCATCCTTCAGCTCATGTATCACTTAAATTACTCAGTGGCTAAACGGAGTATCGGACCCGAACCTGTGATAATGGGCATCCTTCAGCTCATGTATCACTCAAATTACTCAGTGGCTAAACGGAGTATTGGACCCGAACCTCTGATAATGGGCATTCCTCAGCTCATGCATCACTCAACTTACTCAGTGGCTAAACGGACTATTGGACCCAAACCTTCGATAATAGGCATCCCACAGCTCATGCATCACTCTTATTACTAAGTAGCTAAACGAAGTATCGGACCCGAACCTCTAATAATGGGCATCCCTCAGCTCATGCATCACTCAAATCACTCAGTGGCTAAACGGACTGTTGGACCCGAACCTCTGATAATAGGCATCCCACAGCTCATGCATCACTCTTATTACTCAGTGGCTAAACGAAGTATCGGACCCGAACCTCTGATAATGGGCATCCCTCAGCTCATGCATCACTCAAATCACTCAGTGGCTAAACGGACTGTTGGACCCGAACCTCTGATAATAGGCATCCCACAGCTCATGCATCACTCTTATTACTCAGTGGCTAAACGAAGTATCGGACCCGAACCTCTGATAATGGGCATCCCTCAGCTCATGCATCACTCAAATTACTCAGTGGCTAAATGGAGAGTCGGACCCGAGTCTCTAGTTTGGGCATCCCAGTGCTCATGCAGTACTTGAATTACTCATTGCCTAAAAGGAGTGTCGGACCTGAGCTTATGTTTATGGGCATCCCACACCTCCGGCATCACTCAAATTACATAGTGCCTAAATGTAGTGTCGGCCCCGAACCCATAATAATGAGCATCCTTGAATTCATGCATCACTCTTATTATTCAATGGCTAAAAGGAATGTTGGACCCGAGCACATGTTTATGGGCATCCCTCAGCTCATGCAACACTTGCACAATTCAATGGCTAAATGAGATGTCGGACTTGAACCCTGATTTTTATCATCCCACAGCTCATGGAACATTACCAATACTCAGTGGCTAAACGAGAAGTCGGACCCGAACCCTGATTATATCCATCCCAAAGCTCATGCATCACTCCCAAACTCAGTGGCTAAATGAGAGGTCGGACCCGAACCGTTGATTATGGCATCCCTCAGCTCATGCAACACTACCAAACTCAGTGGCTAAATGTAGTGTCGGACTCGAACCACTGATAATGGGCATCCCTCAGCTCATGCATCACAAGCACAACTCAATGCCTAAATGGAGTGTCGGACCCGACCCACGGTTTCTACCTGTCCCAATATTGTTGTCTATACCTCAAGCCACAATCTGAAAAGGTTGGGTTCACTAAATTCTGACCGGCTCGTAGGACTGTTTTTTTGTTTACGAACTCAATATTTAGCAGTTTTGGGCGTGTAATATACCATTGGAAGGGTCTTGAAAGCACCTTTCCAATGGTATATTATAACCCCCTAGGGAAGGTTCGGACCCGACCACTAAATTCTAACCGGCTCGTAGGACTGTTTTTTTTGTTTGCGAACTCAATATTTGGCAGTTTTGGGCGTGTAATATACCGTTGGAAAGGTCTTGAAAGTACCTTTCCAATGGTATATTATATCCACCTAGGAGAGAGGTCGGACCCGAACCTCTGATTATGGTCTCCCTAGAGCTGGTGCGTCACTCGCACAACTCAGCATCCTCGATGAGAGGTCGGACCCAAACCCTGATTATGGTCTCCCTAGAGCTGGTGCGTCACTCGCACAACTCAGCATCCTCGATGAGAGGTCGGACCCAAACCCTGATTATGGTCTTCCCACAACTCATGCGTCAGAAGCACATTTCAACATCCTCAATGAGAGGTTGGAATCGAACATTGATTATGGTCTCCTACTACTGGTGCATCACAAGCAAAACTTTGTGGCTTAGTGACCAGTAAGAAACCGACCCTTGATTAAGGTCACCCCTTAGCTTGGTGCATCACAAGCACAACTCAGTGGAAAAATAGAGTGTCGAACCCGACCCATGATTCTTGTCATCCCTCAGCTTGGTGCATTACTCGCACAACTCAGTGTTTGAATGGAGTTTCGGACCCGACCCCTGATTATGGTCTCCACTCACCTTAGTACATCACTCGCACGCTCAAGAGCTATGGCATGCATCACTGGCGCTACTGCCGCATTAGTACACGTGCATTACTCGCATTATGAGCGCATCACTTGATCGCACGCACGCATCAGTGGCGCCACAGCGCATTAGTACACTCGCATTTTCATAGGTCGGACCCGGCCTTATGAAAATATTAGGGGGTAGAACATATTTTAGAACCAATCTTCCAAAAAAAATACCACTCATCATGTGATCACATTCTTGACAAAGCCATGAACATGTAAAAATCCAAGACACAAAACCACACGATGAAGCACACCAACTCTCCTGCTGAAGCATCTGCCTCTCGTTCGCATGCAAAGGCTATGCAAGGAATGGATAAGCGCTACAATGGCCATGTATGGACCAAGACCATCACATCCAACATTACTAATGGCATGGGTCTCTCATTTCAATTCTCCAACTGTGTAGGGCACCTGCGATGTGAGAATAAAGAGTGCGACTACCTCTGACGTGAACATCGCATTTATGAAGTGATCGAGACTGAGTTTGATGGATGCACATTGCAGGCGTTTGTTGTGGGCCAGGGTCCTTCTAGAGGTTCGACCGTGGTGTGCAAGGTGTGTAAAGAACCGCCCTCCTGTCTTGCCACTTGTGGAGCAAAGATCTACTATGTGTCCGGCAAGCGTAACAGAACTCGTGTTTGCATCTACCTTGGATCTCACGAGCATCCTGTTAAGGTTCGTGACTATAGGGACACCAAAGTCGAAATCAACATTCTGATTGGAGATTAGATTGAGAAGACTCCGCAAGCGACAAAGAGTGCAGTGGTATTGGAGGCAAACAAGACTCTCATCGGAGGCTTCTTGTTGAGGTCCAAGGATGATCCGCCCAAGACATTGAGCTTTGAGGAACTAGTTCCAGTGCTAGATTGATGCAAGGACATGGCTTCACCAAATATTCGAAATAAGGTTGGCACCTTCAGGTACTTGAGAAGGTACGGTGTCATGGACAACATCACAAGGCTGCGAGGCCTTAGCAAATGGGCTTTTGTTCAAATGAACATGTTTCCTGGCCAAGGTTCCGAGCAAGACAAGGTGTACGTCTTCAAGATGTCTGAACTGGGCCCTGGGAGTGGGGTGGACCTAGTGAAGCGGATGCAACCCAATGGTGATCTTGAGAATGCCTGGTCAATGTTTGATCACGTGAAACAGGTCATACAGTGGACAATGATGGCTTGTCATGTCTATGACTCCATTTATTGCCGTATCATGACTATTGCTTGCTGTGACATGCAGTCGGAGGACATTGAAGCGCAAATGGTCTTCTAGAAGAATCTCAACGCTGTGATGAAGCGACATGGAGTTGATATGCCACACTTCAAGGGCTTCATGGCAGACAGTGCCCAGACCAACTAGAACGCCGTTTGGGTTGTCTATGGGTCCGGCAACAAGGAGGAACGTATGGACGACCGTGAGAGGATTTGTTAATTTCACTGGACCCAGTCCATGGTGAAGCATACTGAGAAATACATCGTTGAAGATGTGTGGGACCAACACAAGAAGATGTGTCATCAATACATGAAGGCTCAAACAATGGCTGAGGCTGAGAGATTGTATCAAGGACTTAAAGCATGGTGGGTATCCGCTGGAGCTGTGACCGAGTCAGCCTTGAGCAAACTTGAGCTGTGGCTGGCATTTTGGCACTTCTGTTATCGCCAATGGGGAGGATTTATGACCGGGGTGAGTACATACGTTCTTTGTTGCAAGCTCCATGCCCTTACAGTCTACAAGTAGCAAGTCGGACCCGACCACCTATTTTGGCTAACTTCTCTTCACATGGCTTCTTCAGAGGTTCTCAGAAGACGAACTCGCAGAGATGCCGTCTTGCAATCTTGCAAAGACTGTCTACAACAAGTGGCTTCAAGAATCCGGCAACAACGGTGATGATCTTTATGTAATTATGTTGCTACAGTGGATGACTACATCCGGGCTTTTCTGCAAGTCGTCAATTACTACCAGTATTGGAAGGGCGATGTAGGGGGGACTGGACCAAGCAAACAACAGCTGAAGCTTCACATGGCTAAGCGTAGGGCTTTAAAAACTAGGTGACCCCAAGGTCCTCAAGGACCCCATGCTTGACATGCCTGGAGCGGACGAGTTCTGTACATATGATCCTCATATGGCTGGAGAGGAAGTGTTTGGCTCCATGAAGCGTAGGCTGGATTTGCCACTTGGAGCTGATGATAAGTCACACAGACTTGATAAGGTAAACTTCTCGCATCCTCGTGGCTATGGTAGGAAAACCAAGGAACGAACCGCTCACATGTCAGTAATTTCTGAGGAGGATGAATTCAATGTCCACGAAGTTGCACCTTCTTCACCACAAGGCGACGACGGAGTTCCTTCTCCACGTAGTCAAGGACAGATTCGTCACGTCTCTTGTGTTCAGGGAGCCAGAGTTAACGTGAAAGAGTGGCACATTGCTCGGTTGGCAAAGAATTCAGATAAGTGTTGTTGGGCTCAAAGAGCTGTTACTAAGAAGAAGTGTGAGGAGAGAATCGTGAGGGGTGCTAAACCCACCCCCACGCCTACGTACACCGGTCTATGGCACAACACTAGGAAGAACTTACAAGAGTGTACGGAGTTCTACTTCTGCTCGGATGATATTGAGAGGTGTGTCAAAGGTAAAAGGCGGAAGTGGGTAGTTCCGTACTCTAGGCAGCAAGAGAGGCCCACCATCCCTGATGTCTGGTTAGTGAAGCTTGGAACAAATCTCAAGCAAAATGAGATCCTTGCCCTCGAAGCTGCTGGGTTCCAACTACCGCAGAAAGTGCATGTCTCTCCAAGAAGGCTGTTTTCCACAGCAAAGCCTCCTGCAAATCTGGACACCGTGCCCGTACCTGCAGACGCGGATAGGTATCCTGGAAAAAGAGAAGGGAAGATCGTCAAGCGAACTGCTGGTCGTCCAAATCCGCAGCAGAGGCTGGCTTTGGGCTCTTCTGAGTACCTCAAAGCTCGACTCCATGCTGTGACAATGATTCCTCACCCTGGCCATGGCTGCATCATCGCTCTAGACTCGGGAACGCCACCAGATGTGAAGCAGTATCTGATCACAATTAGCTCTCTACTAGGCTGCAGCTGCCCTGCATTCAAGAAGACAATGACAAAGTTCCGTGGGAATCGCCAATTCTCATATTGCAAGCATGTGTACTTCATCTTCTTGAAGGTCTGCCATCTCGATCCTTGGGTTGACATGTTCATCCACGCGCCAACATTCAGCTTCAACGAAGTCAAACTAGTCCTTGAAAGTGGGATCTTGACCCACCCTTTCGCTGAAAAGTAGGAGTCCCATAGTACATTCAACGGAGTCCAATGACCTACCATTTATGTTCCAGGCTTATTTGACGATTTCAGCAATATAAAGTTTCTTCTATCTATTATTATATCAAAATTCTTTGTCACATGTTGAAGTTTTGTAATTACTGCATCAACATCCAAACAAGTGTATGTGTTCACTCACAGCTTTGAGGACACCCTAAACCGAAAATTGATGGAATATGCAATAAACCCTGAAATAAAAAAATCATGCGGTTGAAATAAAAGTGTAAATCAAATGCCATTTTTCCACGTTTCAGCCCACGGTCATAGGTCAATATTATTTTCTAAAAATATACGAATATTCGAATCTTCTATTAACAAAAGAATATTCCACGGAATATTCGAATATTTTGGAAAAAACTTCTAAAATTAGTTTTTAAAATCTATTTATAAATTATGTTCCCAAATTTGTGCTCTTGGCTCGCTTTTTTTCTGCTCTCTGCTCTCCACTCTCTGCTCACCGCTCGCATAGTATCCTCGTCCCAAACTAGACTTAATAAACTCCATTTTCTTAGTTGGGTGTATTAGCAACAAAAGTCATCTTCAAGATCAAAATTGGGTTTGACCAACAAACGTCCAGAAACTGGACGCTGGGACGTTTAGGGGTTAAACGTCAAAAAAACCCCATGGGCCTTTTCAGAAAGGAATATTTGAGAATAAAGTAGTTTTTCTCAACCAAATCAAACGAGGATTGGTGCGTTGGAAAGCTACTGAAAAAGCAATCTAGATTCCAAATTTGCGCCTCATTTGAGAGATTGTGGAATCGTTTGTAAACAATCAAAGTTATCAGATTGAACAGGTTTTGAGGTTGGGGTAGCTGAGGTTCAGCAATGCTACAGTGTTGGCCCGCAGTGCTACAGTGCTGGCCAGCAGTGCCCAGCAGAGCCGTTTTTGCATTTTTTTATTTTTTTATTTTTTTTCCCCTCCGAAAATTTAAATGCCTTCCGAGCTGCCCCGCCCAGGCCCTCTTGACGTTTAAGGGTTAAGATAGCTCCAAATTTTACGTTTTATGAAGATGTAGCACTAGTAAAAAGAGTGATCTTTGGGCATTGAAGAATAGTGTTAGGGCGCGGTTCCCAAGGCCCATATTGGCACTACTGTAGCTTCAAGGTGTATTTGAATTCCTTTTTTCATTTTATTACATATTTTATAGATGAAATCCAAATTCTTACTAAAATTTATCAATTTAACCAAATGTCACCTGTCGTGTAAATTTCATCTTACCATTTGTCATTCATCATCAAAAATACATCTAAATTTTGTGCAAAATTCATTTATTTATTTATTTTATCAAAATTCAACATACTTTAACCCCTCCCTTGTTATTTAAATTATATCTAAGTTTTGTTCAAAGTTGGTTTGATTTTTTACTACTAGCAACAAACCCAATGAACGAACATGTGTCTAGGACTAATGTACGGGGAGATTTGGCAGTTAGTGTAAAATCAGCCGAAGGGAATTGTCAAAATATCGGTTGAAACTCATAGTTTTAGGCTAAAATCCGGATTAAAAATTGTGATACTCGGGTGCTACCTAGGTGACACATACGTAATAACCGGATGGGTTCTTGTCTAAATCTGGTTGCTTTGTAAAAAAAATGGATTTTAGCTGGTTCCCTTGGAAAACTCCTGGTTCAGTGTCCCGGACCGTTTGAGAAGCCATGCATGTACCCCTTAGATGTGACCTTGGGTCTGGCTAATCTCCCATTCACAGAGCCACAGCAGCTCAAGTAGAATGTGACCATTCAAGTGAGGTACATGGCTGGTTGGAAATAAATGATTGGATTTGCAAGCAATAATGTGGTCCAAGGTTGTCAACGAACTTTCTTTTGTGATTCTCGGTTACTTTTTCAATTCTTGGTTACTTTTTCAGTACTGTATCGTTTTGAACAATTTTCAATGTTTTCAAATCTTCGTTTGTGTACTTATATGGAGGTTATCCCTAATTGCCCAAACACCCATATTCTGAATCATGAATACCGTAAGCTGATAGGAGTTCCGGCACTCGTGGGAAATAACGTCAGCTTTTTGGCCTACCACGTCAACTCTTTTAGTTGTCACAACCAATCAGAAAGCGACACATGACAAATTCCTGAAATTTTGAATTAATTTGCGCTCCAACTGCTATCAACCTACGATATTGGTAAGATTTCATTCATCAAACCACTTTTCGCAAGTCAAAAAAATACTATAAAATCTATGGCAAGATAGCTTCATGTATGTGTGAAATTTGTGGAAAGGGGATGATTTGAGAAAAAATTATGCCTCGTTTTATGTTGAATGATTCACCAAGATCTCAATTCAAAAGTTGCTCTTGAAAAAATGATCAACTCGTAAAATTAAGCAACCAAGAGATCTCCAAAAATTACTACACTTAGAAACACCCAATTCCCTACTGTTTTGCACTTGGCCAAGTGCAATCATTTCCGGACCTAATTGTGCAAAAAAAAACAAATTCTCAAAAATAATTGACAAAAAAACATTGATTTATTTCTTTGTTGAAACTTGTAGTATATTGCAATACAAGACTAATATTTTGAACTTTTCATAACAAAAAATTGAATTTCCTTTATTTTTAAAATTGCAAGATTGACTATTTAAAAACTAATACAAATTATGAATAGATTAAGACATTATAACACCGATCCTAAAGTGTATGGAGAAGGAATTTATTTATTTTTTCTTATTTTCTGTTTTCTTATTTCTCTTTTTGTGTGCCAAAAAGTACTTAAGGCTGCGTTTTTCTCCTTCCTCCATCCTTCAAAACAACATTCGAATGCTGGATACCCTCAGCTCCTTGACCACGCCCAAATTTTATTTTATTTTATTTTATTTTATCCTTTTTTTCCGGGATTTTCAGGATTTCCGAAATTTTTGGGATTTCGGGGGCAGAGGGTCCATACGCGCCGACCCCATTCTATTTTCTGCACGGAAGAATACAAAGATGTTCTTCCATACTCCCATGGCTGCCATATATACTCTTAAGGCGGCTATGGGAGGGTATGAGAGAACACATTTTCGTTCTCATGAGGGCTGTAGGACAGAGGGTGTGCTGCTGTATACCCTCAGCCCCTCGACCACGCCCAAAATAAATAAATAAATAAAATTTCCTTTTTTTCCGGGATTTTCGGGATTTCCGAAATTTCCGGGATTTCGGGGGCAAAGGGTCCGTGCGCGGACCCCATTCTATTTTCTCTTCAAAAGAACACAAATAGGTTCTCCTATGCTCCCATGGCCGCTTTATTTACTCTTAAGGTGACTATGGGAGGGTATGAGAGAACTTATTTTCGTTCTCATGAGGGTTGGAGGACAGAGCAAAGAAGGTGAGCTGCCGCGTTCCGTCCGCCACGCCCAATTTTATTATTTTATTATTTTATTATTTATTATTTATTATTTATTATATTTTTAAAGTATTTTTTACGGGTTTTTGGGGGTATAAGGTCCGCGCTTGCGGACCTTTTTTTGTTCTCACCTCAAGCGACTCCTGATGATAACATCTATATGTTCTCCCATAGCCGCCTTATATACTCTTGAGGTGGCTATGAGAGGGTATGGAAGAATATACGCATGTTTTCTTTACGAACGGAAGAAAACGAAGGGGCGGCTATGTATCATTAGCGACCCGCAACAATGTATATATATATATATAATTTATAAATAGACAGATAGATAATTGTTTAATGATTTTTTTGTTTTATTTTTTGTGCAGGTGGTTGAGTGTGCATGGTCACACATTCTTTTTTCCCTTTTCTTAGTGCATTTGGAAGCCCTATTGGAGTTGACAACGATGTTGTTCATGTGGAATTTTATGGATTCTGTATAAGGGAGTGAATCGCTCAGCTCGTTGTTTTGACGAGCTTGTTCGAATAGGTTGGACAATCTATTTTGATAACGTTGTAAAGAAATGTCATGGTGAAGTTGCTATTTGGAGGGAGGAAACAACAAATGCAACAGTGGCGCTATATGATTACGTGTGGATGAAGCAAATCACTATTCCAAATGAAGTGAAGTCATACATACTTGAATATGTTGCAATGTAGATTGAAGGCATGGGTGACAAGAGATTGCTAGATGCTTACTAGAGTACATGAGTACATTACTATATAGTATGTGGTTTTCTAGTTTAGTTGTCAAGGTACTTATTTAAAAGTTTGTACTATTCTTATAAATTGTAAACAAGTTAGTGTTTTTGTATACTAAAATGTATATTTAAAACACGATCGTCAATTTGTGGCCTACTTCTAATTGCTTACAATATGTTTATATGGTTTTGTAAGACGTGTACTTAGCCTCTTATTTGAGAACTCTAACCTCCTGTATTTTTCTAATATACTATGTGTCAAGATCAATTTCAAGGAGAATTTTGTTGCGTATAGAATTCAATTAGAAAATATTTAAAGCACAAGTAATGAATTTTCAAGAAAAAGATGACTCGAAAATTTCGAAATTATCCTTTTTGCAACCAAATCTGTAGAAGAAGAAAATTGGCCAAAATTTTCATGCAATTTCTACTAGTTTGAATTTTTAGTGCGCTCGGAAGCCAAGTGCATGATTATATGGCCAAGTGCAAAAATAGGGAATTGGGTGTTTAGAGTGTTACATTGCAACCCACCAGAACAAATTTCATACATAGACTGTTAACATCTTATTCCTAATTAAATTTAAAAAATAATTTTGAATTTTAGGTTTTGAATTTATACAAAAATATTGGTGCTAGCAATCAAAGACCTAAGAGTATGGATAGAATCTAAAATTCACAATGTACAACTTTTATTCATACATCAAGTTCAAAATATCCCTTCTAGTTGTAGGTTATAATGGATCTTAAAATTTGGAGAGGGGTTGGATCCTTCAGGGGTTAAGAACACCATTACAAGAAATATGAGGCCTCCAAAGGGCTGCCAAAATTTCAAAACCTCATGCAAAAAAATCAATAATTTTTTAATTAATTAATCATTTTAAAATCCAATCCAACGTGACCAAACCTTGGCTATGTCAAATTGGATTTTATTTTATTAAATTAATGATTTTTTGATAATTTTTTTGCATGAGGTTTTGGCAGCCCTTTGGAGGCCTCATATTTCTTCTAATGAATAGGATATATAGAATAATTGCAAAGAATGAAATCTATATCACTAAAAAGAAAGCTCAAATTGTTTATGAACAAATTATTCGTGTTCTTGGGCAACACAGATGTGGTCACAATCTTTTATCTTTTCAATTCATGAATTTAACATTGCTAATCTCGTTTTGGACAATTCTTGCATAAGCTTTTAACCCTATAGAGCTCGGATGGTCGTTTTTTTGGTTACTTTGTGTATGTCCAACGTAAAACAATTTGGCTCAAAAAGATCCATTTCCAAAAGAATTGACTCTTATTACACTCATTTTGTTCCAAATTCTATAATCTTTTTATATGCTTGGAAAGCTCACAAAATGAAAATGAAGCTACTAATTGTTTGAAGGAAAAATAAGCTTTTATTGATAAAATATTCACATTTAAAACTTTAAAACCATTTTTACAAAAATAATATTTTTAATTAAAAAAAATCAAATCAAAAGTTGGATTCAAGGATACTAAGATTAGGAATTCTCTTCCTTGATTGGAGAAAAAAATGTTAGTTAGAGTGAACAAAAATGGACAAAGTGTGCAAAGGAGTGTTAAAAACGACCAAAAAATGAGAAAATTTTGAGGTGCTTAATATTTTCAAATGTAAATATCTCCATGTTGATGGCTTTTCTTAGTAAAAAAAGTGTACTTTAAATCCCCATTGTTAGCATATTAAAAGTGTAAATTGTATCAAATTTGAAGTGAAATTTCTTATTGGACAATGCATTTGATTGGGAATGGATCTTTTTCAGTACATCTATAGTATAAAATCAAGGATATATATTCATATTATTTTTTTATATTTTATAAAGTATGTGAGGTCAATTTCAAAATAAATTTAATTAAAAATG
The DNA here is from genome assembly GCA_022496805.1 of Pohlia nutans. Taxonomy (NCBI): domain Eukaryota; kingdom Viridiplantae; phylum Streptophyta; class Bryopsida; order Bryales; family Mniaceae; genus Pohlia; species Pohlia nutans. The sequence goes on along the minus strand of CM040089.1, from coordinate 36,198,346 downwards.
ATGATATTGAATTTCTCAAAAATTAATAAATTATAGTTGTTTGAAAGTATAAATGTTCCATTGATCCAAATGAATGAAAATATGTTCAAATGGGTGAAATGTTAAAGTTCCAAAAACCCTATTCTGAAGTGCCAAAAACTTAAGTTTCTTAAAGAGAATCGATTTCATCATAAATATGTCAAAACCAACCACGGAGTATGGTGTTGATTGTTTACTTTTTGTAAATGTCACTTTTTGTGAATGGAAAGTTGTAGTCTTCAAATATAGAATAATTAGTTGAAATTAGAAAAATCATCAAATCAAATTTGAAGCTTTACACAAAAAATGACACATGATTTTAAAAACAACTTATATAAAAATACATAACATATAGACAGTATATAAAGCAAGTATCTATAAGGTGTCTTACTTGTAAGCTTCATATGAATTTATAGCAATTTCAAAGCTCCATATATTGTATTTTGTAAAATATAAGGGAAAAACAAAATAGTATCAATTTTTTTGTTTTATTAGCTCAATTTTTTTAAGTCATCAAGGTTCCAATTCATTTTTTATTTGAAAATTTATAAATATGCATTATACAATCCAACTTGGAAGATTAATTTGATATTGATATGAAAAAAAAATAGTTGTGAATTTCGAATTCTAATTATATTTCTTAAATTATATTTCTTGCTCCAATCATCAATTTTTATAAGTAAAAATTGAAAATGAATTTTTAAAAATCAAACTTTGATTGCTTTGCAAATATAGATAGTTTTGAATAAATCCATCACACTACATAGCCTAAATATTCATCACACTACATATTTTTCTAAATTTTAATAAACAACTAGCTGTGGAGTTCATTTTAATGACTACCTCTTGAACTAAATGATGCACTATTTTTTGTTTTGAAAACAATTTCAAATATATTATTTAAAAATTGTAAGTATAAAAAACATTGGTAGATTGATTTAAATATGATTATTTATACCTTATAAATTGCATTATCATTTTATGAATTTAGAAATATTAATATTGTGCATAAAATCTTGTGAGACAACTAAATCGAGTATTACACATAAAATTTATCCAAGTTTAAATCATAATTATGTGTAATTTTGTTTATAAAATTAAGTGAGTTAAAGTTTAAATTAAATATATTATATGATTTTTAAATTCAATATGTTATAATAAATTGTTTAAAATTAATAAATTTTTTAAATTATAAGTAATTGTGTCAATTTCATTACAACTTGGTTAAACACTTGTCAAACATATTCTAAATAATCAAGTTTTGCATACACTAATAAAAATAATAATTATTATTGTGTATTAAAAATAAAATCAAACAATTTTGTTCATATAAAAATTGTAAACTCAACAATTTAAACTGAAAGGAAAAATATAAAATAATTCAATGCAATTAGAATATTACTATTTTCAAAGCCTCACTAAGCAATCTTCATAATTCCTAAATTTATACTTATCTTTCTCAACCCCTAATTGCCCGATCGTCCTTTTTTTGGACAATGTACAAATTTCATTCACGTTTTCTCATCCGTCATGCACGTTTGCAACATGGAATTTTAACTACAGACTTTATGGGAAGTTAGCTTTATGCATGTGTAAACCAATTAAAAAGCGGATGATTTGTGAAAAGTAATGCCTCATTTCATGTTGCAGTGATTCACCAAAAAATTCTAAGATCTTAGTTCAAAAGTGTTCTTGAAAAAATCAACTCATAAAATTAAGCAATAAAAAAAAACTCCAAAATCAGTACACTTACAGTATTACATTTCAACCCATCACAACCAATTTTATCCACAAATTGTCAATATCTTATTCATAATTGAATTACAAAAGAATTTTGAATTTTACGTTTCAAATTTTATTCAAAAACATTGGTGATTGTAATCATAGATCTAACTATATGGATAGAATCTAAAATTCATAATGCACAACTTTTATTCACACATCAACTGAAGTTCAAAATATCCCTCTGAATTGCATTTTATAATGCATCTTTGCAATTCTCCAAATCTGGAGAGGGATATAGGTATTTAGGGGTTAAAACAAACCCACATAACCCTACATATGATTGCTATTGACACAAAATTTAAATTTATTGTTTTAGCTTCAATTTTCTTGATATACTTGATTTTTCATGCATATGTGCACTTTTAACCCCTAAAGGACCAAGTGTCCTAACTAGGACATTTCAATGTTCGGGTAGGTTTCCACGGTGTCAATTCTTATTTTTTATTTTTGAAATAAATTATTTGAATTTTTGTGTCAATACAAAAATGGGGATCTAATTTTTTTGATTCCGACTTTTTAAATGGAAGTTGTGGAGTAAAAGGGGTTCTTTTGGAGAGAATGGGCAGTGCGGGCAAGTCTTAAAATAAACCTTAGAAATTATTATTTTTCAACTCTAACTATAGGATCTTGTTTTAAATTACGAGGAGAGTGCATGGTAAATTTTTCATAGAATTTGATCGTACAAACTGCAAGATTTTAGCGTTTGAAGTGAAAAGATGAAATTGCAGTCTTTTTTGATATTTTCTGGCCGTCTTTTGAAGACATGGGAAAAATTGTTGAATTGGTCAAAAAAAAATCTCAAATTTTATTTAGATGTTTGATTTTTTATTTTCTATCAAGAGCAAAATAATATTCACAAGAAAATGAATTGATGTGAAAAGAAAGAGGTGAAAATGATGCTCAAAAACAGGAAAAACACACGATTGGTCCTTTAGGGGTTAATAAATTTGGTGCTATATATATTCTTTATTTTTTAATTTGTAATTTTATGTGCGACTTTTTAATTTAAAAATATGTATATTCATTGAAGAATTGAAAAATTAATGAATATTAATAGATTGAAAATAATTTATAAAGGGTTTGATCTCAATTTTGATTGTTGTTTTTTGTAAGAATCCATTTTATAATTAGTTTATTATTATTATTATTATTATTCATCTATGATTTTGAATCTTGAAAATTAAAAATTTGTGTACAATTTTTTTATACATCATGCTAAAATCAAATACTCGCAAAATTGTTGGAAACAATTGTAGCATTTTATAATAACTTTTTTTACGTATGTATTTTATATCAATTGGAATATATCATCATAAAAGTTCATCCATGTTGATTATTAAATGTTTTAGTACCAGTCTCAACAGCTCAATATAAAGTTTATAAAATTGATTGAAAACTATTTAAAACACTATAATCTACATTGTACATTGCTTTCTTTATTTAACAATTGTTTTTGAATTACACGCTCATGACCTTTTGTCTTGTGACATTGGTGTTGTGTGAAAAATGTGTCTTAAGTGATGAATATATATGAGGGGAACAATGAGTGTTTAGGAGTGCAACAATGAGTGTTTAGGAGTGCAACAATGAGTGTTTAGGAGTGCAACAATGAGTGTTTAGGAGCGCAACAATCAGTGTTTAGGAGTGCAACAATTAGTGTTTAGGAATAAAACAACGAGTGTGTAGAAGTAGAATTATAATGAGTGTTTAGGAGCGCAACAATCAGTGTTTAGGAGTGCAACAATTAGTGTTTAGGAATAAAACAACAAGTGTGTAGAAGTAGAATTATAGTGAGTGTTTAGGAGAGCAATGTCTAGAGTTTTAGAGAGTCCTACTATAGCACATCCTAGTAGAATACTATAATGGTTGCAAATAAGATCGAGGGTTTTGTATCATGCCTTTGCAACTGCAACATAAGAGGCAACAAGTGATGATAAAGACAATGGTGCTTTAGCATCTTTTTTCAATTAAATTTTGATTAATTAATTTGTGATGTTTATTACTCGCATGACAAGGTACCATCACATAAAAATATAGTAGCATATGCTTGCAATTTTAAGCAAGATAATTTCTTATGAAAAAGGCTTTTCACCTTAGAATTATATCAAATCATGATTACAAAATAAATTCACATGAAAAATTTACATTTTAAATCATAGTCTTTGAGTATGATTCACGACGTGATTCACAACGTACATCATGATTCACAATGTCCATCATGTTTTCAAGTTCAATAATGCATTTGAACTCGAACTTTGGTGTTGCAATATCATCAAGGATCTTTAACTATTAAGTCTTGTTTGTCAAAATTATCAAGGACTTTCAACTCTCGAGTCTCATTTGTCGAAATCATCAAGGACTTTCAACTCTCGAATCTCTTTGTTGAAATCATTAAAGACCTTCAACAATGCACCGTGCACATAGGACCTTCAACTGTGCACAAAGGTCAAGGCCGGGTCGGGACTGGTCCAAATTGGGTTAGGCCGGGTGCATGAGTCAAAGTTGTAGCCATTAGTGGGATCGCCACTTTGTCAGGCACCCTTCGACTGGATTGTTGGCCACCTTTTACATTTTAAAAATTAATAGAAAAATTCAAGGTTTTTTTACAAACTCGTTTTTTTATCGCAATAATTCAATTTTGTTTAACTAGTTTCGGGACTTGATTTTTTTTTCACCAATCACTTCGTGATTTTTCAAATAATTGGTTTTGGAACGGGTTGAATTTTTATTTTTTCATGTCAATAGAGGCTTTTGGACATGGGACGAGTTAAAACTTTGTGAAAGATCAACCCAGGAGGAAAGTAATCAAAATTGGAAAATTTAAAGGTTGTGTGAAAGATGTTTCTCTTCCAAAATTTGGAATCTAAATTTGGTACAAAAATTCAATTTTGTTCTTTTGGGCAGGTTTTGCAAGAAAACAACATATTTTTAATTTTGTATTTGAATAACATATTTTCATTTTCATTCCCTTTCAAGCAAAAGTACATATATCTTGATTTCAAAGTTTGGATGTAAAGATTATAAATTTATTCATGTAATGAGATGAAAACTCAAATTTTAACTTCTTGTTGAGGAGCTTCTAGGTGCATACATGTGGCTCAAAGATGCCCAAGGAATGAAAACATGTTACCAAAAATAAAGTTTTTTAAAAGTTATAGAATTAAGCTTTTTCACCTTTTTTTAGTTTTTTTTCTTGATCCTTTAGTGCCCAACAAACCAGATTATGGTCATTGTAGTGTTGAAAATACAAAGAACAAAAAATTCCTAAAGGATTGGATTTTGAATTGTGAAGTTCAAAGTTAGAGATTTATTATACACATCTTTCAGAAAAAGAAAATTTCAGTTTGGAATTGTGTAACTATCAAAATACTTCTGATCAAAACACGAAAATACTACAAATACTTGAAAATATAGTAAATACTTGAAAGTACAACACATGTATGTGGTAATTCTTGTGTTTGAAACTTTGTTATCTTGTTTTATTTTTTGGATTGTGTTTTCTTGTTTATGTTTCATTAGTGTATGTACTCCGATCTTGATCAATGTACCATCTCCTTTCATATTTTAACGTATAAATTTTTGTCCTAAACCGTATATGGATAAATCACTCTTCCTTATAAAATTCAAAATAATTATGTGTGAGTCCGTTTTTGATATGAAAGATTGCAACAGAGAGGTGTTGACGTTGGTCATTGTTGAACATCTTCACTTTTATTTTAGAAAATTTAACCCATATTCTATTTGATTTTGAAGTCACATACCCTCCAAAATCTCATTTTTGAATGTATAGTACAGTACATTATACATTTCAAAGTCATATTGTGATCTTCTAATTCTACCATTGGATGTTTCTCTAATTTTGGCAAATAATCTCCACTACAATTGAAAATATAATTTTATTGTTAATTTCTAATTTAATCCATTATATTTATGGTAGTATCAATCATGGTGGAAAATTTAGTGACATCGAGTGCAACCAACTATAGTACCTTGGACACTAAAGGGTTAACCCCTAAGCACTCAAACGACCATTTTTTGGTCGCTGCCCGAATTTAACGGGTTGCCCGGAACCAAAAAAATAATTCAAAAGATAAAAACATATTTTAAAATACTACATCAAGTCTACTTTTCAACCCAATTTGAATTATGGCAATCCGAGTTAAACTCCACCCGGGAGAATTTTTCAAAGTAGATCACCTCAACATTGTCTTTGTGTTATAAAATTTGCTATTTGGGGAAAGTAATGATGATCGCTATATCATTTCTTTTGCTTTTCTGAAGTTTACAATAGATAGCCCAACTTTAACCAATCATACTAAATTTTGAACTCTAAAATTGAAAATTATAATTTATACAAATTTTCAAAGGTTTGTGCTTTCAAATTCATTTTAAAATGATCTAAAGTTATTTTTGGAAGTTTGACCGTACGGATAATTTGTAGAGATGATACTCTACATTTTGTCTATTGAACCAAACTTCATCAAACATATGGAAGGCACATATTATAACACATTTATGTTTTGTCCAATACCCCTCGGGCTTTTAGGGGTTAACATGGATTTGCATACCGTAGTACCATATTTGGGTCCCCACCCTATGAACGAATATTTAATATTTTTCAAAAATAAGATTTGTTCCTCAAGAAATTGATTTCTTAATTTTTGTTTTAGAGCCAAAAAAGTGATTAAAATTTGCTTGAAATGGCCCAAAATAGCTTAGAAATAGGAAAATATAACTTTAAATAATTTATTCTATTTTTGTTTGTTTCCTCGTAGTTTGCGTTTTTTTACATTTTTAATTTTTTGGGCACTATTCTTGCTAGACTAAACTTTTTGAAGAATATATTAAAGCAAAAGTCATGGTAGGTTCTTCAAAATCAAGATGACTTTAAGGATAACTCTAATGTAAATTGGCTTGACCCATGCTAGATATTAACCCGGAATTAGTAGAAAGTGTGTGCCATGTATAAGAACATACATAGAAGTGATCAAAAATAAAATAAAGGCGCTTAGAAAATATATGTGAAACTACCATCACCTTCATACATACAAACAATATGGTGAGTCCAAAAAAACATCCATACCAAGTATAAAATGTATTCGCATTAACAATATGAATATCTATATATTAACCCCTACGCGTCCCTAGCTTTTTTGGGCTTAAAATCATCATTGCTTTTGATGTGTTATAGGTATAAATGTAAGTGAGGTATAAAAATCTCAACTGTACAATCTTGTAATATAATTGTTGTAGATCATGTGGATCAATTTTGGGGTCATTTGGCCATATAGATTGCAAGATCATAGTGTTTTAGTGTAAAAAAAGGATGTTGAAATTTTCCTAGCAACACAGTTAGAGGTGAAATTCGTTTTCAAAATTACTCAAATGAAAAAACTTTCAACTATAAAGTAGTTCAAAATCATCATATAAACACATTGGTACCAAAAAAAACTCATGAAAAAACTTAATGTGCCCTAAAATGGCCTTGCAATGTCAAAAAGTAGCCCGAAAAGTGATCTATTTGACCCAAAAAGCAAAAAGTGTCCAAACTAAACCCGTGCACTAAAATGGCTCCCGGGTGAAAGCATGGTATTTTGTACCAAAAAGTTGCGCTGCTATGCTGAAATCCGTTTTTTTTGCCAAAGGCTATAAAATTATACCAAATTATTTTTTATTTTGGTTTTCTTCTTTATGGAGCCCTTTATTGATGTTCTATATACTTAAATCCAAAGTTTCAAAAGAATATCTTCAAAAAGGTTTACTAAAAGTACTGTTTGAAAAAAATGTCTAAATCTGGTTTCAAACACAAATTTGATGACGTTAAGTATTTTCAATTTGATTTTTTTTAATTTCTTGAAGTTCATGATGATGTTGAGGGCTCCATATGAAGAAAATAAATAATAAAATACTTTAATGCACTTTTAGCCTATTTCTTGCAAACTTTCTTGATTGTGACCAAATTCTTTTTCAATTTGTGCTACTTTTTCAAATTGTATAGACATATATAAATTCATTTGAAGATAATTTTTTCCAAAAAATTGTTTGACTTTGTAAAACAATACATATACTACTTTCTTGGAAAAAAAAAATTCAAAAAATTCAAATTTAATATGCATTTTTGAACCCTGCACTGTTGGATCTTCATAGTGTAAATTAGTGGTCCACTTTACCTTGCTTTCACCCTCCCAAACATTCAGAACAACATGGATTGACATGAAAATTTTACCATGATAACTAGACTTCAAGGGGAATCCAACCCAACAAATTTCATTGAAAACAGACATGGGATGAAGGAGATACCCCGAAGTTGCAGCCATCAAAATGCACAAAAACTGTCCAAAAAAAAGATACCTACTTTCAAATGATCACCAAAAATTCAATACATCTTGGATTGATCTGAAATGTTTACCACACATTCCATACATCATGCGGTTCGTTTTTCCAAAATTTCATTAAAATCAGACACGTTGTGCAAAAGTTACAACTCTTCGAAGGTGAATGTACCCCCAAAAACGTCCAAAATATGGACATCGGGACGGTTAGGGGTTAACCCTAAACGACCGAGTGTCCAGAAACTGGATCACAAACAGATTTAGAGCCTTGCAACTTTCTCATACAATTTCGGATGACTTTCATCCAAGTCACCTTTGTAAGACTGTTAAATTCTCTACCAATTACAATAGTTTTCTTGTGATGAGGAGTTGTTGATAATATTGGAGAGGCCTCCAACTGCAAGTATGTCAAATTTGTTGGGTAGATTTTATGCTTGCAATGGTCCTCTCATGTACACCTCATGTACATATGAACCATGCTAATATTTATCTTTGAGGCTAGCATCTACTTGTGTTCAAAGGATCGGTACGTTGAGGGGTTAAGGAAGGTAATTTGTTTTGTTTTGTTTATATGTTATGTTGAAATCTCCGTGCCCATGGGTGGTGTTCTTGGTGCCTTCGGAAAGCTCTCAATGAGCAGGGGTGCACTGAAGTTGTTTTGTGGTTTTTGGATTTACGATGTGGAAGTTGTGAAATTTTTAATCAAAATAAAATAAAATAAAACAAATTATGGATAAATTGCTCTAAAAATAAAATAAAAAGTAAAAGCATGGCTAAGTCACGAGGAGTACTTGGGCCAATAGCACAAGACCATAATAGTTTTTATAAATACTAATGAAAAAGAGGTTATTATAAAGTGAATGCATGGTCCGGTCATCATATTTTTTTGTTTCAGCCATCTTTTTGACTAATTAAAGTGAACTGGAAACATATTCATAAAATCTGAAAAAAATCTTACCTCAAGAATACGATTCTCTAATTGTTTTTTTTCAAAATTCAAAAATTTGATCCTATATTTTCTTAAATTGATAAAAAAAATGAATGGAACAAAAAAATGCATGCAATCGTTCTGCGCATTCACCATTTTTTATTTTTACAATTATTATTATTAATTTTTTTCCATAACATTCTTTAGCCCATCTTCTAGGCAACCCGGAAGGCACCTAAATTTTTGGGAAAAAAAAAAAAAAAAAAAAAACGACTTTACTGGCCAACACTATAGCCCTGAGGATGGAATGTCGCCTTGGCTGGGATTGTACCATGAATTGAGGCACCTTGCAATGCATATTACATGAAACAACCAAAAAGCAAAAGAAAGACCCAAAGATGAAGAAAATTATGAAACCTTTGGAAAAAAAATTGGAATCACTATGTGTATTCTATGGAGTCTATTGTGCACATTTATACGTATTTGCAGCATATACAGGCAGTGGTAGAGTTGCTCTAAATTACTCCAAAAAATTTGAAAAAAATATATACCATTAATGGTATTGACATTGATGTCTACAAAAGAATTCACCATCACAGCATCATTTTCTAGTCTTCAATATATAAGTACAAATGTAAACCTCTGCAGCAACTTCGTATGCATATCCTTTTAGGGGTTAAGATGAATTAACGTAGTCGGTCGTGAGAATCGAAAAAAATTAATAACAAAAGAAGAGAAGCCCGAATCTGTAAGAAATTATTTATATAAAAAACTCTATTATAGAGAATCTTGGAGAAAATTCACAAACTTTGAAATTCGTTGAAAATCAAATTTCATAGAAAGGATATTTATTAGGCCGACCATGACGGCAGGTGCAATGATCAATTTACATGCCCCATATAGTAAAATGTCAGATGTGACGGAGTAATATTATTGCCATGAAGAAAAAGAAGGAAGCATTGAGTGAAGAAGGAAGCATTGAGTGAAGAAGGAAGCATTGAGTGAACTGAAGCATTTGAAGTTATTTTGAATTGGAAAAGCAATAAACACTGAACTTCAGAGTAGCCTTTTAACTGACGGACCCAGGCACCTGACCTGACAGTAAAAAAGAATCCCCACCCACACTATTTCACGTTACACCCCAACGACAGGCGGCCGCCACGCAGCGGCATACGTGGCCCGCTGACTCCCCACAATATCTGCCAACCCACGCCCGATAACTGCCGGCCTGCGTTCCGCCGCGGCATCCCGCGTCCCCATATGTGCCTCCGCGGTATCCCGCGGCACCCTGCGGCGTCGACGTCGGCGTCCGGCCATGACAACGAAGGAAGCGGCGGACGCGGAGACAGCCGGGCTCGCGGTCTGACAAGCCCGTCCGCACACCAGGGCCAAGGGGAGGGGCAGCAAGAAGGCCAGCTGCACTCCACTCGCTGCTGCATGAATCTCTCAAATCTCTTGCACCGCAGCGCCAGTTTCCTCACGCACCCTCCTCGCCGGTCGATGCCAATGGGCGTCCCGCATTAACGTGGGGGCGCGCGCTTAATTCGTGGTGGTGATCTTTTCTCCAACAAGAACGAGAGCAAGACGAAGACGAACAAGGCCACTCAAGACTGCGCGGGACGACGGAAGCTGCTCCTGCTCGGGATTGAACACACGCATCGACGTTGAACATGGCGTCCGCTCTGGAGAAAGCATGGCTGGTGAGTGTTTTTCTTGGCGATCTTGGCCCGTCTTTCTGAGCATTTCTCCTCGTGCATGCATTGGTGATCCGACCATGAGATACCTTACCTGGGCTTATTTATTATGTGGGGTTATTCTGTGAGGGAGACTCGCGCTCTCTTTTGTGTCTGTTTCTGTTTCTGAGTTTCGAGTTTTTGGTGTTGGTGCTTTCTGGATACCGTTTCGTTTTACCGTAGGAATCTCGTGGACACAATGCCAACCCCCGACGCGCAAATTCTTTCGTGTCAGATCTTGGCAGGTTTTCCTCGAAGGATCACGTAGATCCGTTGGTTCGTTTGATGATTCAGCATCGTGTGTTTTTCGAGGTACATTGTTTTGCGAGACAACGGTTGGTATACCGTTAGTTCGTGGGATTGTCTTGAAGTACGCCGTACACGTTGTTGTTGTTGTTCATGCAATGTATGAGTTCTTGTAGGAGATTGAAAGAAGTTAAGCCCTAATATTGAGTTTGGGGTTTCGCTCTGTTTTTCGGGGGCTTTCTTGAATGTGTCTGACCTTATGTCTCGAACGTTCTGGTTGGTTGAATGCCAAGCAATTTGTGTTCGGAAAGGTTGAGGATATTATTTCAGCATTTAAACCAGTTTGAGATGTATAGATTGAGTACTACAAGAGCCAAACTCTCTCTTGAGATGAAATTGTTTGATCATTGTGTACGTATGATGGTTTCTTATGCAATCATTCTTATGAAAGTGGGAGGCTGTAGACCACTATATATTAGGTACTGATATGCGTGAAGAATGTGAGATAGTACCAGTGATCATCAAAAAAAATTGTACTCTCCGAAAGGCTTGGCATGTATCACGGGGAAGCTGTGACCTAACTACTTTCTTGACTTATGGACTGTAGCTTTACGTTAATTTGAGGGCTTGACATGAGCAGACATGACAAGTATGGAGCTGCACGTTGTGTAGTGTTCCAATTTTGTGAGAATTGCTGTAGGTTGTCTGGATGCATTGGTTCTGGTTAATAACTTGCATTAACGATTGTTTACTTAGTCCATACTGTGTGTATTTTCCGTCGTTATTGTACGAACTAACACTGTACTTCTGTTTGTGGACGCAGTACCTGATCAACAACTTCACTGACTTCCAGCTGGCGTCCATTGGAAGCTTCATCATCCATGAGAGTGTATTCTTTCTTTCCGGGCTTCCATTCATTGTTATGGAGAGGTTGGGTTACCAACGAAAGTACAAGATCCAGGTACAGTGAGTAGCACAGTGGCGAAATCACCTTGTAGTATGTTGGTTTTCTTCTCAGAGCTTCCTCTTATTATGTTTTTCTCTGGACCATGTATGTAAACCACAGGGAAAGGTCAACTCTGTAGCAGCCCAGGAGAAGTGTGTTATGAAGCTTCTTCTCTACCACATCTGCGTCAATCTGCCCCTCATGATCGTGTCATATCCAGTCTTCAAGTACATGGGCTTCACCAGTGCTTTGCCTCTACCGTCGTGGTGAGGCTTCACCATTTCAAAAGGCCCTTCATTATTGGTCATTTAAAGCCTGTTTTTGTGTTCTGCTGCTGTGTGAGTTTCAAATAATGATTGTAGGATCTTCATTACTTGCAGTATTGTAAGGAGCTCATGGGTAATGGTGTTGTTTGTAGGAATGTGGTTTGCTTTCAGATCTTGTCTTACTTCATCTTAGAAGATTTCATCTTCTACTGGGGCCACCGTATTCTGCACACCAAGTGGCTCTACAAGCACGTGCACAGCGTCCATCATGAGTGTGTGCTCTCTACTCTGAACTTGAACATGAACGACTTTCCACTTATTCCAATAGTTGTGAAGAGCCTGACTGGCTTATTCATTTGATATCCTCATACTGGGGTTGCAAAATTTGATACTGAGACGGAGTCGCAAAGAAATTGCTCATAGATTGTAATATGTTTCATTATATACATCTAGGAATTCACTTGTTGTGATGGATGCATATGCAGGTTAAGTGATCACTGGTTTTTATTCTGTGTGTATTTGATGCAGATATGCCACTCCCTTTGGATTGACATCTGAGTACGCCCATCCTGCAGAGATTCTCTTTCTTGGCTTTGCTACCATCTTTGGACCTGCCATCACTGGTCCTCATCTTCTGACACTCTGGCTGTGGATGAGCTTGCGAGTAATCGAGACCGTGGAAGCCCATTGTGGTTATGATTTTCCATGGAGCCTCTCTAGATACTTACCAGTCTATGGAGGGTACGTTCTGGTTGGCTGTAATTTTTTCATGCATCTTGTTATCATTCTAGTCTATCTCTGTAGTCCAGGGTAACTCATCATTCTAAACGTGGTTGTGAAACAGTGCGGACTTTCATGATTACCACCATCGCCTTCTGTACACGAAGTCAGGAAACTACTCATCTACATTCACTTACATGGACTGGTGAGTGTGTGCAATTCCCAAGAGCCAGGATATCCATCTCTCGTTGAAATTTTGACGATTTCAAGCTTTCTGTAGTTCTCACATGGGACAGCTTGGTTGTTTAGGCGATGTGGGATCATTTTCTAGACTAAGGCTTCCACATTATTTGCACGTACCTGATTTCCTTTTTCAAATTGTTTTCCTTGTATGCCATATGAAACCATGATAGTGATCTGCACCATCTGAGTTTTCTTAGTATAGTTGCCTTGTTGGAAAAGAATGTTTCCATGATCATCATCTGAGTTGCAAGGTGTAACAATGGCAGACAAACAAACGTGAAATTTTCGCCTTTTCTAACCTGTGGTTGTGGTTCTTTTCAGGATTTTTGGAACAGACAAGGGATACAGAAAGCTGAAGGCGTTGAAGGCCGCTGAACATCAATACGAGTATGTGGAGGAGAAGGTGCCAAAGACAGACTGAAAGGAAGGAAGGAAGCGTGGAAGGGTGTAGTTAGCGAATCGTCCCTGTAACTCTTTGAATTAGCAGTGGAGAAATGGTGAGACCTAGGTGGAATTCCAGAGCCTTGTTTTCTGCTGCCCGCCGCTTGGCCGTCTGTAAGGCCTTGCCGTTAGTTGCGGTCACGGGTCGTCTGTATATGGGAGTGTAGAAACAGCAGCTACGATGTCTTTATAGTGGAACATGTTCGACCCACTGGCTGTTGCTGTTACGAAGACCATTGTAGAGTAGAAGAGATGGGAAATACATTACTTGAAAGTCATTTTTTGAAATCTAAATCACTGCTAGTCTAAGCGTGGAAACATTAACAGGATTAAAACACACAAACGAAATTATTGATTGCCACTTCACTTGTTTGTATCGATAGCTAGCTAGCTAGGACTTGCTCAAATGAATTGGTCCTCATACCAATAAACATGTTTGTTAATCTGTTGAGCCTCTCTACCAGGCTTTACAAATCTCTTATCTTCTGCAGTTTCTGCTCAATCTTTTATTTCTGTTTTGTTTTAGGATTTCTGATTCTTTTACTGGAGTGGTGTCTTGCTCACACATCTTGGCCTCGTCATCAGCAGCATCTGAATTGGCTTGAGATGTGGCTTCCATGAGCCTAAGGAAAGTGTCCTTGAGGACCAATGATCCATGGTTTTAGAATGATTATTTTGTGGAAATACTAATTCAGGCAGGACTAAATTTTATATCACCGGAATTATTGAAGAACATTGCATGTGTTGTCAAAAATAAATAAATTTGAACTAAAGAAAGTGCATACAGAATGTACTAACTAAAACGCTCTTAAAAATAAAGCAGGAGACCCAATTTGGGCTATACTTGGTCTTTAGGGGTTAAACCGTGCAAACTGCCTTATGTTCCACATGGTGGAAATTAATGGGGGTAATTTTGATGTTCTAAGTGGAACCTAGTGATCCCTAAACTGGCTAACATTAGCTGGATTTCTACCAATCAAAATTCTTGTGGTACTTGTACATTGTCAGGGCTTTTCTTTTGCACTGTAGCAATGCCCCATGCATGCAATGGAAGGTGGTCCCTCCAGATTTAAACCACTGCGACTGTGCCACGACATTGGAGTCTGGCTCCAAGTAGCCAGAAAAAAAAGCCCTGTACATTGTAGGTAAAAATAGTCATTAGCAAAAAATTGACAAATTTTATAAGTCAGTAGACAATTTGCTACATCATTCACTTTGGAAGTAGCATCAATAGTTAACTGAAATGTGTGTCTCAAAGTGGAAAGAAACCTTAACCCCTAAATGCCTAGAGCCCTCTCCAAATTCGGGAGTTTTGCAAAGATGCATCATAAAATGCAACTTAGAGGGATATTTTGAACTTGATATATGAATGAAAGTTGTACATTATGAATTTTAAATTCTATCCATACGGTTAGATCTATGATTGCTATTACCAATAATTTTGTATAAAATTTGAAACATGAAATTCAAAATTATTTTGTAATTCAATTACGAATAAGATATTGACAATCTATGGATGAAATATTTTGTGATTGGTTGAAATGTAATACTCTAAGTGTAGTGATTTTTGGAGATTTTTAAGTTGCTTAATTATATGAGTTGACTTTTTTTAGAGCACTTTTACATTGAAATCTTCATTATTTTGGGTGAATCACTACAACATGAAATGAGGCATAAAAATTTCACAAATCATCCCCTTTCTAATCGGATCACATATGCATGAAGCTAACTTCCCATAGAATCTACAGTAAAAATTCCACACTGCTAAAAGTGCATGAAGGATGAGAAATTATGGATGAAATCTGTACATCGTCCAAAAAATGGACGCTTAGGCAGTTAGGGGTTAACCCCTAAATGCTGCCCAGACTAACAAAAATAGTTGACCTTTTGTATGGATGGTAGCATTTGCACTAAATAGCACAAACTAGTCATGGGATCATTTACTGGAATCCAACCTAATTCATTCGTAGATTTTGGAGATAAGTTAGATTAGTTATACATCTTAAAAGTTGACATTTGCATTTTTCAAATCGTGAGAAAATTAATTCATGTAATAAAGGAATCCATTTACAAACAAGGAAACCTTGAATTATAAAAAATGAAATCATAAGCAAATTCACCCAAATACAGTTAATTTCAATACGATCCTAACTCAAAATTACATGTCATATGATAACTCCGATCACATGTCCAAAGTTATTACTCCAAAAGTATAATATGTTGCTAAGCATGATACAATCGATACGATATTTACATTTCATATATAGGTCTTATAACTTAAAATTGTATATTTGTTTCAATTTTAACTCAATCATTGTGTGGTTTCAAACCTAGCATTGTGTGGTTTGGGTTAAAATACATGTATATAATTTAAAGATGCACTTTAGAACATACTTTAGTAGTATTGCTTTCATTAGAAGGGATTTATTACATATCTTTTGTGTTCATATAATTGCAAATAATGTCATTCTTTCTTCTAAGAATATGTATTTGGATGTTTGTTTTATTTAAAAATCTTAACAATTTGTAAATTATAGTGATGGGTACAATGTTTTGCACAAAGAGATGTTTTTGGGTTTTATTCAATAAAATTGAAAGCACTGATAAATCTATTGTGTAATACAAACCGTACATGCATGGATGTTCACAAAGATAGTTCCGCCATTGGAATTGCCGAGCTAGATTCTAGCTTGAGCCAATCTAGTAGTCTACAACTCGTCTATTAAAAACTCACATTGCACACGAAAACTTCATTCTTTAATTTTTGCACATTGCCTATAAAATAATGTACCATATAAAAAAATTAAAAATAATTTGACGTCTTTAAGATTTTGTATATTGTTTCTTGTACTTTATTCCAATAAATGCTTAGCAAATGCAAATCTAAGTTTTCAAAGGGCAATATAAAGACACATAAAGGTAATAGGTGACAAGGGTGTTTATTCACATTTCAAACTTCCTTAACCCTTAAAGGACATGAATATTTTTTTTGAGGGCCATTTTTACAACTTTCCTTTCATTCGTTTGAGAAATTTCTTTTGAACATTATAGTGTACACCGAAAAGAAGCAAAATATGTAATTTATTACCTTAATTGATCATATTAGCAAAAAAATCATTGATACAAAGTAGGTCATCAAAAAGTGCTCCTAAGACCAATTTTTTTGGGTTTTCCTTGCTTTGGATGATGGGATGAACCTAAAATTAGAAATTTAAAAGACCGAAACAAAGAAATATTCATATGACACACTTTGAAAAAATAAAATAACATACTTGGAAAAACCTCATGGAATTATGAATGGTTCAAAGTTTAGTTGACTTCATAATATGCAATTTCTTTGATGTATATCTCTCTTAATATTGACTATTTTAATAAATAAGCATCTCCACTACATAGGTTGGGATTTTTTGGAGGGGGACGGTTTCTAATTTTTTTGCTAAAAACATCATTTCGAAGTTCAAATAATATTTTTATTGACCCATGTGCCCTCTCATGGCCTCTCTGACCTTCAATGGTTAACCCCTATTAAGCGTACAAAGAGCCTTGTGGGGCCATGTTTGATCGTTTTTCAATCAAATGTTGATTTTCACCTAGTTCCTAATTTCAAATGAAAAGGGTCCTAACTAAGAAAGTGTGGGAGCTATCTTCTACTTTCTAGTTCAATTTACTGTTCTTCAAAATTGTTAAATTGTGTTTTTTACAACACTTTAAAGTTGAGAACCCTAAAATTCCAATATACACTGCAGAATTTTTTTTTTCAATAGAATTTCTTTTTATGTAAGCTCGAGAAGCAAACCACCTATACTTTGTTATTCACCACTATTATTTGCATTTTTCCTAAAAAATTGATACTATTTTAGACATTTTTGTAATTACTATGAGTATTACAAGAGAAAAACTTTGAAAATCCATATGAAATTCATTTTTATTTAAATAATTATGAAAAATAAGTGTAAATCAATTTAACAATAAATTATATGAGAAAAGTCCAAAAAAATACAATATATTTTAAAATGTGATAAATTGATGAGGTTTGACTAGGTATACGTAGTGTGGACGCTTAAAGGATACACTAGTAGAAAAGGTGGCGTTCCCCAAGGAGATGCCAAGGCAAAATCACTCTGTATGGGTGGAATTGGGCACCACATGCATGGGCAACTCCCTCGGCAATGCCACCTTTTCTAATAGTGTTAATACACAAGCTCCTATCTTTATATCTGAAATTGTGTAGTTTTGAGTTTATACAATTTATAAACTAAAATTCACAAATGTTGTAAGATTTTAGAGCATCCGCACTATGCTGAAATTATAGATCTATATAAGAAGAGCCCTTCAACTTAAAGTTCTCCACTCTCACACTCCAAATTTGTATACAAAGTTTATTAATCAACATATTAATAAATGTTTTCTTCAAATTTAATTTTCATTTATTTGAACATCAAAGTAATGAAGTTAGTTCAGTTGATTGTCTATGCCAATTGTGTTGATAGATAGATGGCTGGACAATCGCCAATTGAACCATAAGGTTTGTGATGCATTCAATGTTTGTGTATAAACAATAGCACCTTTCACAACTCAAACATTGGTGAGCAGTGAAATCACTTGTATTCTAGAGATTTCACTGAAAGAATCCATTTACAAATGTTGATGTTTGGAGATGAAAAGAGCATTAGAAAAAATTTGGACTCTCCAAAGGGCTGCCAGCCTTTGACAAGCCACTCTATTTTCGGAGCCTAGTGAGCTACTCAAAAGAGGGAATTTTCTGACAAAACAAAGATTCACCTTGTGTGAATATCGGAAGTTCCAAGAAGCATATTTCGGTTTTCTATTCCTCAATTGTCAAAGGAAGGTGCTTTGGGGATGCTTACAAATATCAAAACAACACTTGTCACAGCTTTAAGTAATAGTACTTGAGAATGAAGGCTCTGACATTTGGAAGTAACGGAGTGCGCAGAAATAGGGGAAAAGTTCCCTAAGCAAAATAAATGTAATGCGCAAGGGATCCTTCTTGGCACTTCCTGGCAGCCCTGTAGAGAGTTCAAAAATTTTCAAATGCATTGTTCATTGTTTACAATTTGAAACGATGCCTTTCATGTCCTTGTAAATGGATTCTTCACCATCAACTTTTTATCGATATTACAAGGGAATAGTGCCTTCTTCAATTGTAACTCATTGAAGTGAATATTGTCTTCTTCAATTGTGATTCATTGGAGGGAATATTGTCGTTTTTAATAGTGACTCATTGGAGGGAATATTGTCGTCTTTAATTGTGACTCATTGAAAGGAATACTGTCAAACATAGCCATGCTCCTTGGTCACCTAAAATGTCGTAACTCATTGGAGGGAATACTATCAAACATAGCCATGCTCTTTCATCACTTAAAATGTCGTGACTCATTGGAGCGAATATTGTTTTCTTCAATTGTGATTCATTGGAGGGAATATTGTCTTCTTTAATTGTGATTCATTAGAGGGAATATTGTCTTCTTCAACTATGACTCATCGAAAGGAATACTGTCAAACATAGCCATGCTCTTTGTCACCTAAAATGTCGTAACTCATTGGAGGGAATGTTGTCAAACATAATTGTGCCCCTTCATCACCTACAAGGTCGTTCAAGGATTAATTTAACAATTAGGTTATCTTACATTGTTTTGTAATTTCCTTTTAGATGTGGGCTTGCTATCAACTTCCAACCTTTGTACTTTTATTCTATACATTTCATGTTTGTATTGATTTAAAAATTGAATCCATATGGATTCAATTACTCTAGAATGGTGCAATGTATTCCATTGACAATTCAATACACTTACTTATAGGAAAAATACAACATGGAATCTAGAGTTGAAATTAAATGTTTTCTGTATGCTTTTGCACAAAGTGTGATTATAATGTCATCGAAGAAGCAAACAACCAAGCATAATCTTGTTTATATTTGATAATGTGAAATAAAGTCTTGTATGAAAATAACATCCCTCATTATTCCCATGGCTTGAAACATACTATTTCTCTACTCTCATATTACCTAGTCTATTACTAAACATAATTCGTATTGGAAGAACCCTTTCTATTCTCTGCCTTCACAATAATATGGTTTGAGAGATCTTTGTATTTTTTAAATTTTATAGCAACATACCCTAGTATTTATTCATGCCTAATATTTATTTATTTTGTCAAAATGATGTGAGTATTCTGTGAATATGCTCTAAGATTTTCTTTTTCACCATACAGAATAAATTAAAAAAAAAAAAAAAAAAAAAACAAATCGTGAAAATCTGGGCTTATCGATCTTTTTATAATTATTATATAATTTTATAATGTCAATAGACATTGAATTAGAAAGAATATTTATGGATGTTGATGATTCGTCAAAAATAAATAAATAAATCCTTACAACCTCAATCCGATGACGTCATAGGTACCAATAGTTTTGTCTTTTCCTCTCGCTTTTCCTTCATGTTCTTTTGTCGTTTCTTTGATTTGACCAGCCCAATCACACATGGACCATTTCTGCATCAGGAAAGAAGGCAAAACAAAATCATAAAACAAAAGCCAAATATCAGCATCACCTACCGTGAAGTAAAATGACATGGGACCATTGAAATTATTGAATTTGCCACGTGTGACCTTTTGTGAAGCTGAAATAATGGAGTACATGGAGGAAATGACAGGACATGAGTACATGGAGGAATTTAAAATTTAGTAACTGAATTGCAATGGGGAAAAAATAAAAATAAAAAATCCATTTCTCAAAAACATATTATAATTGAAGTCATTATTTCAATTATGGAAAAAAAAAGAATCATGAAAAATATTTTTTAATCATTTTTCGATAAAATGAGATTGTTTGTCATTTGATAGTGAGTGAAGAATACAATACCCAAGTTGCTAGTTAACCCTTTTGAGCCTAGAGTATTGTAGCGTCATGCACTGGATTTCATTGGATTTTTCCACCGTGATTGATACTATTACAAATAGAATGGATTAAATCAGAAAGTAACTATACAATGGTATTCTCAACTGCAGTGGAGATAATTTTGCCAAAATTCGAGAATCATTCAATGGAGGAATTGCAAGATTATAGTGTGTCTTTGAATTGTACAATGCACACTCAAAAATGAGACCCTCCAAGGTGTGTGATTTCAAAGTTAAATAGAATTTGGGTTAAATTTACAAAAATGAAAGTGAGGTTCAACAACGAACTATGTCAACACCTCTCTGTTGCAATTTTTCATATCAAGAACGGACTCACAAATAATTATTGTGAATTTCATAAGCGAGAGTGACTTATCCATATACGGTTTAGGACACAAATTTATACGTTAAAAATTGAAAGGAGTTGGTACATTAATAAAGATTGGAATACATACACTAATGGAACATGAATAAGCGAACACAATCCAGAAAAATAAAACAAGATAAAAAAAACATCCAAACACAAGAAATACCAAATAGTACATGTGTTGTATTTGTAAGTATTTATTGTATTTTCAAGTATTTACAGTATTTTCAAGTATTTACAGTCTTTTCGCGTTTTGTTCATAGGTGTTTTGATAGTTACACAACTCCAAATTGAAATTTTCTTTTTCTGGAAGATGTGCATTATAAATCTCCAACTCCAAATTTCATAATTCAAATTCAATTTTTCACGGATTTTTTGTTATTTGCATTTTTGACACTCCAAGTGATCATAATGTGGTTAGTTAGGCACTAAAGGGTTAACCCTGAAAGGACATACTAAGCCCCACAAGCTTAATTTTGTAAGAATCTTTGATAAAACTTTTGATACGATCCACCATTTTTTGATTGGTAAATCATGTTGAAAAGTAGACAAAACTACACACTCAGATTCCCTTGTTGCACAAGAATTGGAGAATTGTACATTCGTTGACAATCATATAAATGCATTGGGGTGGAATTGGGCAGCAGCTATGAGTGCATCACGACAGCCTAGAGAGCCCAAGGGGCTTTTTCAACGCAACAATTTAATATGCTCTGACACCACTAGTCACACCCTTGGTCTTCCTATTCGTTTTATTCTCATTGTCTGACAAGGATAGATGAACCACAAGACATTCCTCCACAACCCCATTGCCACTTCTCACATGCTTCTTACTACTTTTAAATTTTTTAATTTTCATGAAATGAGATGGGCAGCTAGAAATCTATGCGAGGTTCCTTCGGGGTGCCCCCGAATTTGGCCTCATGTCCTTTAAGGGTTAACCCCTATAGTAGAAGATAATTTTCCCCTGTACAATAAAAAGAAGAATTCACAGTTTAGGTAGGTTTTCACAATG
This sequence comes from Pohlia nutans, assembly GCA_022496805.1. Classification (NCBI taxonomy): domain Eukaryota; kingdom Viridiplantae; phylum Streptophyta; class Bryopsida; order Bryales; family Mniaceae; genus Pohlia; species Pohlia nutans. The sequence continues at coordinate 36,176,391 of CM040089.1, read as the reverse complement.
TTATTTTTTAATGATACTTTTTAAAAATATGTCTGAAAATGTGGGAAGATATTAGCTTTGCAATAATATATGAACATCGAGAGAAAGACACGATTCAACCCTAAAATATTTTGGGTTGCAATGCACCAACGTTGCATTGGGAACGTGGGAATCAACTGGGAACACAAAAGGAACATGGGAACTTCGGGAACGTAAAGAAAATTTGGGAACATTAGATATGATGGGAACATTAGGGAACATGAAGGGAATGCTAGGGAATGTGATGCGAAACTTTGGGGAACATTATAGGAACTGTGGAAAACAATTTGAGAACATAATGAAAAAATGGATGAAAGGCATGGATGTGAAATGTGGATGATTTCATGATATGGTATTGTGACGTTGTGTATTTTATATATATAGATGGAAATTTTTTATTTTTATTTTTTATTTTATTTTATTTTTTTGAAACAAATGGATGCTTTATTTCCATTGCACAACAACAGATTACAAACATCACACTGTGAACGAAGAGAGCACGTTTCCAGTACTCCCCCGCGGGTGATTTTTTTTTTGAATTTTTCTTCCTACAATATCTGGACTAGAACCAATGCTCCTAATCATTTCCTACTAAGAGCGACGCCCCCACCGTAACATGAGGCCCGGGAGCCATCCCCGTCATGCACAGGGTTCCTATCAAGCTCGGAAGTATTAGCCCTTCCGACGTGCATCCGACCGGAATCGAACCGCCGCCCTCTTTGGTGCTACTAAGCACTCCTAAGGGGAGCCCACCTCCTAGCTATCACCTAGGTAGTTTAAGGTCATTCCGGACCTAGATGGAAAGATTTGATCCATTTCATTTTAATTAGTGATATAATAATGAAGAAGAGTTATGTTATGTGGGTAATCATGGCATCATTTTGAAAAAATAATTTGTGGAGTTTGTTTTTGAACTTAAATTTCACAATTTTTTGATAAACTTAAATATTCATGAAGGTTCAAATTGTTTGCTAGGACACCGTCATCATTAGGAGTGACATGTTTCAGTTCTATGTTAGAACTATTAAAATTTTATTTTTTCCTTACATCTTATGATTACTTCTATTTTATTTAAAAAAGAGGCAGAGAAATGAGTGCTTTTTTAAAATGAAATAAAATAAAATAAAAATCATAAATTCTCAACTCAATCTTCCAAGATAATTTCAAAGGGCCTAAGCTTTCATAGTACTGAAATTTAATACAAATTTATTCAAAGTGTGCTAATCCTATTTTGTAAGGTGCAAAAATACCTTTCCCTTCATTTCAAATGCAACAATCTTGCAATCTATGAAGTCAAATATTTTGATTTTTTTTTTCTACACTTTACTGTTGTAGTTCAAGGCAAGATATTACAATTGAATTTATAATAAATTAAAATTATTCTTTTCCATCTTTGCTCATTGCATCAAGAATGACAATTTTGATATGTTTTTGCAAGTTATAGTGAAAGCGTTTTTTGGATTAACCCCTAAGTGCTTAAATGATCAAAATGATTGTTTTCATTCCTATAGGAATTTTTAAAAAGCATTTTGGGAGTTTCAAGAACGGCAATAAAAATGTATCAACAAAAAGAAGAACCATGTACCGTATTTTTTTTTACAATAGAAATATGCTTGAAAAGTTTTTGTAATCGATTGTTGGTTTCCAAAACAAACTTCTCCTTTTTTTTAATATGTGCACTTTGGGATTGACAAAAACACTACTAAATTTAATGTAAAAATTAAAAGATGGTGTGACAAAAATAAAATAAAATTGTGATTATCTGACTATTTGTGTCAAAAATAAAAATGGAATTACTGTTTTTTTTTTCCAATAAAGGTAAATATTTATACAATGTGAAATGTCGATAAATTAGTATGGGTCCCCTTAAAACCCCTATTCAATGTATATAACATTGAGTAGCTTGTAGGGGCTATGCCTTGCATGGTGCATCATATTCCACACCCAACAAGACCAAATCAGTAGCTAAGTGGACAGATAGGGCCCCAAAATGATGCATGAAGGAAAGGCAAAGGGCATGAAGACTACACTGAATGTCGTATTTAGTGTCCTAGGACACTATTTTTAAGCCCGAAGATTATTTGATTTTAGGGAGATATAGTGTCCTCGTAAGAAAAAAATGAATGTAGTGTTCCAGTGACATATGGCAACTTTATAATAAGTGTGGCATGCCACCTCATGTCACCCTCATTACTTGGAAAGAACATGCCACTCTCAATGAAAGTGGGAATAACAAGTGGCAAACTCCTATGTAATATCAAAGGACACTATTTCTCTTCATTTTTGAACGAATTGTAACAAAAGACATCAATTATCTCTGGGCACTAAATATGCCATTCAATATAGTGAATGTTATGTACATGAATGTAACAAATGTTTTGTTTACTACTAGTAATCATATTCTATTTGTTTAACATGCAATAAAGATAATCTTTAATTCAAAAAGCTTTGAACTCCGTTTGACTTTGAAAATTTTAGGAGGTAGAGTTTCAACAAATTTTAACATGAATCCATAAGACGAAATTCATAATCAATAAGGTTTTATACACAAAGTTCAAACCTTTTTGAGTAAAATTGTCGAAAAAGTTGAGGCGTGGTTCTCACCTCTAGTACCTCACATGGGGATCAGTCCTGTGGATTAGTTGGCTCCCGCGAAATGCCGTGTGCTACCACAATGAGACTTTGCCGGTGCAGAAGATTGAGCAGATGGTGTGGGACACCATTGTGGATCGTGGGCGACTAGCGTGGCTCAAAGTTTAGAATTCGTGCAATTTATGCACAGAGAAGATTGGGTTTTATTGTTCCTAGTTTGATAGGCAGTGGTTGATTCACAAGTTCATGAGGGATAGAGTAGAGGGTACAGTGCATTGGCAATGGATTAAGCCTAGGATTGGGGGTTTTGACTAGGCTCTTAGGTTTTGAAAAGGAAAAAATATATAAAAAATTCATCGCCGAAGGATCCTCCTTCAGGTTTTATGTGGGTTTGTTCTTCTATCAATGGAACAAACATTCATTTGATTAAAAATAAAATAAAAATAAAATCCTTTTTGAGTAAAAAAGACAACTCTAATACATTCATATCTTCCTATGTATATTACTAACTTTTTGCTAATGTCATGTCCATTGGTGGAATGCTAATGATCCATCAAAAATCTTGACTTCTCCTTCAAGCCCATGAGTGCTCTTTCAAAGGAAAAAATCAAATTTAAAATACAAAATTAAATATATAAAGATATAAAACTTGGTTTATAGGAGTGGTTTGTTTTAGTTGCAGTCTACACTTTGATACATAAAGTTCTTTAGCAGTTAGTGGAGTCCATCCTTTTCAACAGTAGCATTGTAAAAGCTTTAACATTAAATACAATGTCTCACCACCCAATTTGTAGTTAAAGATGATGTGCACTTGGCCATGATTCCGAATCTGCTACAGCGGTTCAGGAATACAACCAGGAATAGTGGCCAAGATTCTGAGTAGTTGTTTAAATTATAAATCAACAAGAATATAAGTCAATTGAGTGATGTGGTCATTGCAGTCGGTCATCATGAGCACACATGCAATTTGTGTTGTGAGCTGTTGTTATGGTTAGGGCAATCCAAGGTAGGCATTAACTATTTATCCCTAGTATACATACTGTAATCATAAGTACAACTGTTCACTTGAGGATAGAGTTACATATTATAATGAGATGCCTTGCTTCTCCACAACTCCGTCAAGTTTTGCCGGCTTGGAAATTTGGAAATTTTGCCGTGGTTCGCTTCAGAGTCCTCTTAACCCTTTAACGTCCCCATTCAACACTGTTTTCAAAGAAGCGTTATAAAATGTTTGATGAAAACCAAAAATGGGGTTGCTTGTCAAAGCAAAGTTGTAAATGTCAATGTGAAGGTCACATCTGTACGGTTGGATTTATTCTATTTTTATTTAATATTTTTTAAATTAATCTTGTAAGGTTTTCTCTTGAAATTCAATTTAAAATCCCAAAGTAGCACAAAAAAATTTAAAAATATGGTAATGAAATTGGAATAACATGCACTACGAGATGGTATGGTTTCTATTATTTGATTCTACTTATTTTGGAAAATCATATTTAAGGTCCCACTTTTTGAACTAAGAATGAAACCTAACATAAACTAGTTCTGTTGATTTTCTAAAAACCATAATAACCTATTTTGAAGATCCAAAACGGACAAAGGATAGTCAACTTGCTCAAGAACCAAGAGTAATTTTGGTAGATGAAAACTGTCCAATTTGGATGATAATCTAGCAGTTTCAATCTGTGCATCGTCCATATAGTCAACGATGGCGCGTTAAAGGGTTAAAGGACGAATTAAGCCCCACGGGCTTAGTTTTGAAAAAAAAACTTTAGCTGTGAGCAATCCTTTTTGACAAACTTGGTACCGAAAGAAAGATGACCAGATTGTAGACTCATATTCTCATAGAAGAGTGACAAATCTCTGATGAGAACTCCGTAATAACAATTTGAATGAACGCTTGGGATAGGGGAGGAAGTGTAAGTTAGTGGGCAGGCGAGGGAAGAATTGTGCATCTTTTCAAGAGAAACTTGACGGGGCAAAGCAGGAGTCAAATTAAGGTTGATTGTCCTAAAACCACCAACTTAAGCAATCTGGCCTATTTTTGGCAGTGCTAAATTCGAAAAAAAAAATATGACCGCATTCGTAATAGGTTTTGATGAGGATTGCAAAAATTTGCAACATCTAATTCGCATTTGTCAATTTTATACAAAATTCCAAAGTGGAAAGTAACTTGTGACCCAAATCAAACCTCTAGGTTTCCCCATGTCCACACCATGTGGTACTAACTTTCACTCATAATGATACCTAAAACCACCAACTATTTCTTCGCAATGCTTGGCGTGCCATTGGTTTACTTGAATAGTGAAATTGGTGGTTTTGGGTCTCAACTGTGGTGGCCCCAAGAAAAGTCTACATGTCATAATTGGGGGAGGTGGTGGTTTTAGGACATTCTACCTTAATGCGATTGACAGAGACGACCTCACAACGCCATGTGGCCCAGTCAGAATCTGCAATGCCTAGTCAGAGCTCTAAAGCCTTGTTTAGCAGTTGCACATGATTGGTCTATTTACACCAAGCCCCTGCCGCACTTGCATATGCGTTTCCAAAATGGAGGAAGGTGAAACAAAGAAACAAAAAATAAAATTCAAAGCCTTGCTTTTTCTTGCTGCAACTATTGTTCAAACACTGTGCAACTGCATTACAATGCCACAAGTAGAGCCATGCTCCTTTTTGCGTTGCATTCCTTTTTGTCGCGCGTTAGAGTAACTTCTAATTGTGTATTTTATATTTTTTTTGGTTGACAACATATTCCCTCAAAGTTACTTGACGCATGTATGCATGCGGCAACATTGGTGTATGTGAATGGGCCATCAATCTCACAAGAATTAAATTATATGTCATGTTGCACAATCAAGAGGCTGCATGAGAATCAAATTAATGTGTTGCATGGTCAAGAGGCTTCCTTATTGCCATGACATTTAGTAGCCTTCATACCCACTGCCTTTCCTTCATTCACTTTGCTCATCATCTTGAGCCTCCACCAGTCCATTTAGTTACTGATGAAGTGTTGTTGAGTGTGGAATATTTCACACCATCTACTGTAGAGCCAAGACAGAGACCGTGCATGCTACTGAATGTTATGGCTTAGAGAGGCAATCTACCCAGGGGTCAATTTTTATAGATTCTCTTGAGATGCCCATCCAGGCACCCTCTTGACGTTTAAGGGTTAAACCCCTAAACGTCAGAGCGTTCAAAAAGTGAACGACTAACAGATTCAAACCCTTCTCACGTTCTCATCAATGCTTGGATGAAAGTCATCCAATTTTTTGGAGATTCTTCACCAAGTTGTTGTCCTATCTAACGGTTGGATTTAGTCATACTTGATTACATATTTTTCTAAAATTACTAATGTAGAAGTATGTCAAGTTGTTGACCAAGCCAAAATTGCATTGACTGTAGTTCAAAAGTGGCCTTGCAAAAATGAGGTCATAGATTTAAGAAACACAAAAACTTCAAAGAATCACCATGTTTAAGAGTATCTCATTTCAAACTCATTCCAACAAACTTTACTCAAAAAATATTAATTTTTTTTGTAATTGAATTTAGAAGGAATTTTTAATTTAACTTTCAAATTTCATAATTAAATATTGGTGATAGTATTAGTGATTCGAACCGTACGAATGGTATCTAAAATTAAAAATATAGAACTTTCATTTGTATATCAATTCCAAAATATTCTTCTAAATAGTAGTTTATGATGGTGTTTCTCAAGTTGTCAATTCCAGGGACACCCTGGTACGTTTAGGGTTTAATGGACACTGCTCATGAAACTATATAACCTACAGGAGGACTATAAGGCCGAAAATTGAACAGTAAGCATGGTTGTTGACATGATGATTAATAAGTATGCGTGTTGTTGCTTTGGATCTTTTGTGGGGTGAAGAAAGAAAGTCAAACCTACAGAGCACAAACTTCACCATCATCTATAGTACAGAAATTTAAAATAGTGATATCCCTGTTATAAATACTGTACTTGACTGATTGGTGAGAAGCATTTTTCATGTAAGATACTTAGATTCCTAGTGTAAAGCTATCCAAATCATCATCATTTCCAACCCTGATGATGTGGTACACTCTTACCCACCCTACCACTGAATTCTCTCAAGATTAACGGTTAGATTATCTCGAGATTAACCCCTAAAGGACCAAGTGTCCTAGCTAGGACATTTAGAGAATCGGGTAGGTTCCGGTGAACACATTTTTAATCGAATTTTGAAGGAAATTTAATAGTAGATTCCCCAATGTGCCATGAAAATGTGGATTCTTTTTTTTAGTTGAATTCCGACACCATATGTGAAAGTTATGAGGGGAAATGTGTTTTTTTCGGGAGAAAGGGCAACGGGGCAATAGAGAAATAGTTGAATTTTAGGGGGGGGGGCAACAAGATGGGCGGCGTGTGAAAAATGGGGTGGACTGTGGGCAGAAGACCACCCCATTTCCAAACTCATTAAAAAAAATTAAAAATTATTATTTTTAACTGAAAGTTCAATTTTATAATTAAAATATTATTTTAAAAATTGAAAATTAAAATCATTTTTAAAAATAAAAAATAAAAAATAAAAATCGTCCAATGAGGGATTGCCACGTGGCAGTACACCTTGAGAGTTAGTGGGGGTCGTGAACATTGGAATGGGTTGGCACTTCAATTCCCTTCCTCCACCCTTTATTTCCCCCCTAACCCCCAAAATTCTTAGAAAATGTGCTACATGTCTTCTAAAACTTGGAGATTTTTGTTTTTAAAAAAAAAAGAATCGCCATTCTATAGACGGTGGAATGTACTTGTGTTTCACCGCTCGGATTCGTATTTTAAATTTAAAAAAGTCAAAAATATTGCAATTCCAAAAACATATAGTCTTTTCTGAACTTTTAAACCCCCAACAAGTGCAAGGTGTTCTTCAACATCCTAAACATCTCCAAACACAGCGAAAATTGGTACACAACTAAGTAACATTATATAGAATGTGAAAGTGAAGTGTGACGGGTTTCGGTAATGAAGTTTTTTTGATGTAGCCATGGTCAAACGCATCTGAAATTTTCGGACATGTGTTTTTTTGGGGTGTTTTTTTTCCATCAAACGCAATTATCTTGCAATCCGTGCGGTCAAAATCAACGAAATTTGTTGTGTATGTTTTTAGAATAGTTTAGGACACGATCTTACGGTTAGAAGGTAAAAAATAACATTTTTTTGGACTTTTTGCATGGGGGAGTAAAAATGGCAGCATTGGAGTGTTTTTGGAGGAAAAGCACTCCGGTCCTTAACCCCTAAAGGACCGGAGTGTTTTTCCTCCAAAAACACTCCAATGCTGCCATTTTTACTCCCCCATGCAAAAAATCCAAAAGAATGTTATTTTTTACCTTCTAACCGTAAGATCTTGTCCTAAACTATTTGAAAAACATACACAACAAATTTCGTTGATTTTGACCGCACGGATTGCAAGATAATTGCGTTTGATGGAAAAAAACACCCCAAAAAAACACATGTCCGAAAATTTCAGATGCGTTTGACCATGGCTACATCAAAAAAACCTCACTACCGAAACTTGTCACACTTCACTTTCACATTCTATATGATGTTACTTAGTTGTGTACCAATTTTCGTTGCGTTTGGAGATGTTTAGGATGTTGAATAACACCTTGCACTTGTTGGGGGTTTAAAAGTTCAGAAAAGACTATATGTTTTTGGAATTGCAATATTTTTGACTTTCTTTATTTAAAATACGAATCCGAGCGGTGAAACACAAGTACATTCCACCCTCTACAGAATGGAGAAAAAAAATTTGAAAAAAAAAAAAAATCTCCAAGTTTTAGAAGACATGTAGCACATTTTCTAAGAATTTTGGGGGTTAGGGGGGAAATAAAGGGTGGAGGAAGGGAATTGAAGTGCCAACCCATTCCAATGTTCATGACCCCACTAACTCTCAAGGTACACTGCCACGTGGCAGTCCCTCATTGGACGATTTTTATTATTTATTATTTATTTTTAAAAATGATTTTAATTTTCAAAATTTTAAATAATATTTTTAATTATGAAATTGAACTTTTAGTTTAAAATAATCTTTTCAATTTAAAATAATATTTTTCAGTTTAAAATAATAATTTTTATTTATAAAAAAAATATTTTATAATTTAAAAAAATATTATTTTAATTTTTTTTAATGAGTTTGGAAAACGGGGTGGTCTTCTGCCCCCACAGTCCACCCCATTTTCCACACGCCGCCCATCTTGTTGCCCCCTCCTAAAATTCAACTATTTCTCTACTGCTCCACTGCCCTTTCTCCCGAAAAAAACACATTTCCCCTCATAACTTTCATATATGGTGTCGGAATTCAAAAAAAAAAAGAATCCCCATTTTCGTGGCACATTGGGGAATCTACTATTAAATTTCCTTCAAAATTCGATTAAAAATGTGTTCACCGGAACCTACCCGATTCTCTAAATGTCCTAGTTAGGACACTTGGTCCTTTAGGGGTTAAGGGGTTAAGTGAATGAAATTCCGCAAGAGCCACCAAGTACATAACATTTAGTAGCATGTAGTGTCTTTGCCCTGTCTCTATAGTAGATGGTTTTGGAATATTCCACACTCAACAATACTTCATCGATAGCTAAGTGGACAGGTGGAGGCTCAAAGTGATGAGCAAAGTGTATGAAGAAAAGGCAGTGGGCACGAAGGCTACTGAATGTTATATGTGAAGATGATATAGAAACACCTCAATAAGTCTCTCTATAACTAAGTGTAAGGGAAGAGCACCCAATTTTGACAGTATACCCAGTTCCGAAAATTTCTAGACACGTTGGTCATTCTAGAATGTAAATCTAGGTAGACTATAGATAGTTTATCATTTTGGTCAACAAACAATAAAGGCTCTATGACGTGCTTAGATTTGCGTTCTAAAAAGAATGTCGTGTTTAGAAATTATTGGAATTGGGTACATTGTTAGGAACTGGGTGTTCCTACCTTGGGAAGGGTTTAGTATTTTAGATTGATGAATAATAATGATTGTGATTGGTTCACCGACTATATAGTGGGACACATAGCGGTTGAAGGATGTGGAGAGGGTAACTCGTGACACCAAATTTTGAATGTAATGATAGTAGGCAAAAGGTGAATCAGGGAGAAGGGTGCGGATGCTCTTATATAGTCGATGAACCAATCACAATCATTATACATGGGTAATCATTATTGTTTGTCAATTTAGAATATTGAGTCCTTCCAAAATTTAGTTATAACTTGGAGGGACGTATTGAGATGTCTCTACATTGTCTTCATACTATAGCCAAGTGACACATTTGGCACCTTTCTGTCGAATATTTATTTTTTCCAAAAATATATTTCAGCAAAACAAATATTCTCAAAAATCCGTTTTTTCCCTTTACAATTTCTTTTTTTGAACAATAATTTCCAGAAATTTTCGACACCTGTTTTTAGAATTATTTTTCGCCAAAAGCGCTACTTAGCTACAATATTCTATGGTTTCTTTACATCTAATCACTTTTCATTCACTCTTCATATTCATGAAAGAATTCACTGGTAGGGTGGGCGTGCTCCTACAACATATACATCCACCGTCCACCATTCCGGGTAAGAGATCCTATTATAGCATTTTATAGGAGGGCTCCACTTTATAGCGGGTTTTAACCCCTCAAGGACCAAGGCTGATTTTACAAGTTCGGTCAGCTCACTGTGGAATGAGTATTGATCCTCAATTCTTGAGATTTTTTGTGGTGATTCTACTCTTTGTAACGAAGACGGGATGGTAATTTGCGTATGTAGGTGATGTATAAATCAAAAGATACAATCATGCAAAGGTGAAAAACCTAACTGCGGGCAGCTCCTGAAAAATTTCATACAATGAGCTATGCATCTAAATTTTTGCACACAATGAGCTAACACCCTCATGCACACGATTGCCAACTTCATTTTACCAAATTTGAGACTAAACTTTGCATTTTCGGCATTTTCAGAAAGTTTCAACTATGGGCAGCAAGCCAAAAAAAAAGGTGCAACCAACTTTGAAGCTTATAATTTTACTATTGAAGAACCTTGAATGGTTGAAAATTTGTAGGTGGTAATAATTCAAGTTGCTTGAAATATCCTACGGTTGGATTGGTCAAAAAGGCCGTAGATCAAAAACTACTTGTCTTTTTATGAGAAGGGGTACTTTGGAGTGTTTGGAGAGGAACATAGCTGTGGTCCTTTAGGGGTTAATGAGGGGTTGTGAAAAAAACATTACCAAATCACAAGCCCATCTATGCATAATTATATCAGGATAATAGAAGAAATGAACATGTCGCTTTGAATTTTGTCTCAATGCCACATTTACCGTAGGCTTCCACAAGCAAAGTTGAAGCTCCAAAAATTGAAAATGGATCTCATTACTAATAAATTAGCTGTTAAAATTATCGCAGTCAAGGACCACAACTTGGGGATAGGAAAGCACCCTTTGATGGCATAACATTATTTACCCCTTGTAAAGAGATTCAACAAGAACATAGGAAAAGTTTGGAATATATTATATTGTACCCGGTTGTGACGGGAGCAACTTATGCCTAATATTATTAAAAAATGCGGAAATGGTGTGAACATTCTTTAAGATTATGTGATTCTTTTTTAAAACTTTTTTTCACCATAGAAAATAAGAAATTAAAAAAAAAAAAAATCCTAAAAATTTGGGCTTCTCTTTTTATGATTATTTTTTGCCAACCCCAACGGCCGCGTACATTAGCTATTGATAAACAAATATATCAATATGATCACTTGTGCAAGGACTTTGGAGAGGAATTTCCGTCCAAATTTACTATCACTACAAACTTTGGAACATGAGCCTTTGTAAGGTGTTAAAAATATTATGGATGCACTGCCTTAAATCAAATTAGTCATACCAACGTTGTTTGGAAATGACAAAGTAAACTATTAAAATGACAAAGTAACAACTTCAAAACATTATTTACTAATTGTGAATAGGTCCCTATTTCAAAACAAGAATATAGAGAAATTACTCAAATATAAGATAGAGAGACAAATAAGCATATCAATCAAATGATATGTGCAATGACTTTAACCCCTAACCGCCAACCATGCATATTTTGCATGATGTATGGATTTGAAGTCCGTTTTCTCATCCATCATGCATGCACTTTTTGCAGTGTGGATTTTTTATTGAAACTTTTATGGGAAGTTAGCTCTGTGCATGTTTGATCCGATTAGAAAGGGGATGATTTGTGAAATTTTTATGCCTTGTTTCATGTTGTAGTGTTTCACCCAAAATTTCAAAGATTTTAGTCTAAAAGTGCTCTTGAAAAAGTCAACTACTAAACTTAAGCAACCAAAAAATCTCCAAAAATCACAACACTTAGAGTATTACATTTCAACCCATCACAACAAATTTCATTATTAGATTGTCAATATCTTATTCGTAATCATATTACAAAAGAGTGTTAAATTTTAAGTTTGAAATTTAATACACATATATTAGTTATAGCAATCGCAAATCTAACTATATGGATAGAATCTAAAATGCATAATGTACAACTTTTATTCATTCATCAACTTGAAAATATCCCTCTTAGTTGCATTTTATAATACATCTTTGGAAAATTGCCAAATCTGAAAAGGGTGAGAACGTTTAGGGGTTAAGAAGAATATTCTTTAGGAACTGATATGGCTACAAATTGTAAGGCATTAAAAATGTTATAGATGGTATTTTTTAGAATCAAATTAGTCATGTCTAATGTTCTTTGGGAATGACGAAGTAAATAAGGTAGGTAATGAAGACTTCAAAACATTATTTACTACTGTGGTTGTAAAGAGATCCCTATCCTAGAGCAAGGATGTAGTGAAACTAGTGATAATCAAATATGTCAATCAAGATCACATGTGTAAGAACTTTTGGGAGGAATATCTCTCTCGAGTTAATGTACCTACCCATTCAGAAAACGAGCCTTTGTTATGCATTAAAAATGTTATGGATGCAATCAATTGGAATGAAATTAGTCATATCCAATGTTGTTTGATAATGATAAAGTAAATGAGGTAATAATGAAGACTACTAAATATTATTTACCATTTGTAGAGACGTCCCTATTTTAAAGCAATAATATAAAAAAAAATTGGAATATGGGACAGGGAGACAAACAAGCATGTCAATCAACGTGTGCAAGGACTTCGAAAAAGAATATTCTTTCAAACTAATGTGGCCACAAAAATAGAAAAGAGCTATTGTAAGGTGTCACAATGTTTATAAATGCAATCAGTTGGAATCAAATTAGTCACATCTAATGTTCTTTGGAAATGGCGAAGTTAAATGACGTAAATCTTGCATTAGTTATGGCTATGTCATGTCTGCTTTTCTTGGCTTCATTTCACATCATTTCTCCATCCACGTAGTCTAATCAATCCTTTCTTATTTTTGTAGTGTGGAGGCATCAAATCCTCCTCAATGGTACGTTCTCCCTCAATATGCAAAAGTGGTAGCACATGCCTATGGGTTTGGTGTCATTTGATATGTCCCAATTCGTATTCAGGCATGCAATTCCAAGGCCCTTGAATTTGTGGATAGAGAGTTTACAGTAGGGGAGCATGAGTCAACTACGGCTGCTAGCTAGGATTGCTCTAGTTGAGGCTTACTTTGTGCTTGGACATAATTTTTTTTTATATGATTTGATTGGATTGAAGTGGATTTGATTTTATATATTTGTAGTTTGTCTCACATAGTAATTGTTACATTGTCACTATGTTAGAATGTTTTACCCTTTCTTCCACAATTTTCATAGCCTTGATCTTCTATTTTTATAAATATATGTACCATGAGTGATTTTTTTAAAAATTAAGCAGATAGGTCCCTACTTTAGGCTCTATGCTCCATGCTCTGAGCTCATGTGCTAGCAAGATCCAATAATGAAGCCTTCAAAATATTATTTACTAATTGGATAGACATCCCTATAGAAAGGAATAATATATGAAAAATGATGCACTACAAGAGAGTTAGTGATAAACAAATTTGTCAATGACATCATATGTGCAACGTCTTCGGGAAAGAATGTCCGTCACAAGTTGACAAGGCTGCAAACTCCATAGAAAAAGCTTATATAAGGAATTAAAAATGTTATGGATGCAATCAAATTAGTCAGATCTGATGTTGTTTGGAAGTAACAAAGTAATTGAGGTAACTATAATGATGACTTCAAATCATTTCTACAACAATGTTTGTTAAATGCATGGTAGAAATGCTTAGAGGAAACAAAGAAGGTTTTGTCTTAATTGTTGTGCAAAACTTGTGACACTCAATGAATATGACAAAAGAAAATTCATTTGATTACCAGTACAAGGTAAATAAAATCCATGCCCTCTAGTATTTCCTAACTACAAAAATCCAACACTTTAGCATAAAATTTCTTCATCTCATATTGAATCCCATGTTATTATTTGATTAGAGGGTGATGAAATCAAATGGAATTCTTTTTTCCTTCTTTTTAATCCCTAAACGTCCAACCGTCCAGAAAGTGAACAATGTACAGAATCAAACACAGATTTCTCATCCATCATCAACTTTTTGCAATATGGAATTTTTACTATATATTTTATGGGAAGTTAGCTTTATGCATGTGTGATCCGATTAGAAAGGGATGATTTGTGAAATTTTTATGCCTCATTTCATGTTGTACCGATTCACCCAAAATTTCAAAGATTTCAAAGCAAAAGTGCTCTTAAAAAAATCAACTTATAAAATTAAGCAACCAAAATATCTCCAAAAATCACTACACTTAGACTATAACATTTCAACCAATCACATCAAATTTCATGTACAAATTTTCAATATTTTATTTGTAATCAAATTACAAAAGAATTTTGAATTTTAAGTTTCAAATTTTATACAAAAATATTGGTGATAGCAATCTCAGATCTAACCACATGGATAGAATCAAAAATTTATTATGTACAACTTTTATTCATACATCAAGTTCAAAATATCTCTCTAGGTTGCATTTTATGATGCATCTTTGCAAAACTGCCGAATTTGGAGAGGAGTGAGGACGTTTAGGGGTGGGTTAATATGTTTGTTCATTAGGAGATTAATTTAGGGTTTTTGGAATGGACTTGAAATCAAAACCCTCCAATTAGATGTTATATATATATATATATATATATATATATATATATATATATATATATATATATATATATATATATATATATATATATATATACACACACAAAAACTAAAATTTTAATTTAGAATTCGCAAGACAATAGTATTCACACTAATGGTTTATCTTGAAAATCACATTTATTAAAAAATAATAGGGTTTTGACACTTAACTTCCAAGATTGTACACACAAGGGGAAAACAAAGCATGCAATTCATGCAATTATATGTGATTTTCACATTTGTTTTCAACTTGTGTTGTAAAAAGGTTTTGGTGAAAAATAAGGGTTTGCCCTTTAACCCCTAAAAGACTATGATTATTCCTAAAATTTTATCACTTTCTTGTGATACTTTCAAGCAAGCCGTTGTATTTCATAATTGGTATTCATGTAGAAAAATTCACCGCTGAAACTCAAAGAGAACTTAGTCGTGAGACTATATATCAATTTTTAGAACAATGTACTGTATATATTACATGATTATAAGGTTTGATCATGAGTTGTTTTCTAATTTTTTTTAGCAGAATCAACAGGTCATTCACTGCAAACATTCTCATAAATTCTAGAACCATGATTAGCGTTTGAAATTTCAAAAGCATACAAAGATGTATTGTATCTAGGTGCTCACAAAAAATGGTATTCTAGAACTAAATACAACAACAATGATTGATTCTCAAGGATTTATGTTTGGGTGAAGTGACTTGTTGGTGATTCGTTGAGTTGGTGTTTGTGATCGTTTATTAATTGTTACATTGCATAAAATGTGTAAAGATTTCCAAAATATGTATAAAAGATTCTAAATATTCTAAAAATATTTCATTTTAAATGTATTTAATTTTTTTATGTAATAATTATATAGTGTTAATTTTGCAATAATGACAAATGTTTTACATACTGTACACTTTTTTTTGACAAATTTAAGGACATAGTGTGAAAACGTCCTCCAGGTCATTAACCTCCCTAACTACCATGTCCCAAGTTCACTTGCGAATTAACCCCTAAACGTCCCAGCGTCCAGTTTCTGGACGACGAAGAGATTCCAACTCACACTACACTCACACCACTTCATGGATGAAACTCATTCAAATTTTTTTAAATACTTTATGAAGTTGTTGTCCTATCTAATGGTTGGATTTGGTGTTACTAGGGTACATATTTTTTTTAGACTACAAATGTGGAAGTATGTCAAGCAGTTGACCAAGCCAAAATTGCATTGACCTTAGTTCAAAAGTGGGCTTGCTAAAATGAGGTCATAAATGGAAGTAACACAAAATTTTCAAAAAATCACCATTTCAAGAGTATCTCATTTCAAATCCATTCCAACAAATTTTACTCAAAAAATATCAATATTTTGTTTGTAATCGAATTTAGAAGGAATTTTTAATTATAACTTTGAAATTTTATAATAAAATATTAGTGATGTTATTGGTGAATCTAACTGTACGGATGGAATTTAAAATTCAATATCTACAACTTTCATTTGTATAACAATTCCAAAATATTCTTCTAAATAGCACTTTATAACAATTTTTCTCAAACTGTCAGTTCTGGGGACACCCTGGGACGTTTAGGGGTTAAAAGAGAAATGAACCCTTGAAGGGGCATTTTCTATGTTCAGGCAAAAATCTTATTTTTTATTGAAATTCTTTTTTAAATAAAAATATTTTAAAAAATATTTTATTAATAAAATAAAAATAAAAATATTATTTTAAAATGTTTAAATAATGTTTAAAAAATTTCAAAGAAAATTTTGAACAATTTTTATATTAAAAATATATTAAAAATACTTTTAAATATTTTAAAAAACTTTCAACATTTAAATATCCAATTTGACGTGTCAAACTAATGCCACATCAGATTTCATATTTTTAATATTTTTTATTAATTTATAGAAATTAAAAAAAAATCAAAAATTTAAGATAAAAATAAAAACTTGAGTCCTCTTAGAGGGCTCAAATTTCTTGTAATGTTGTCGTTTTATTTTTTTCCTAGTGGATCAATCAATATAATTGCAAATTTTGAAGGATTTTTGTGTTCTAGTAATGAACATTTACAATTCTCTAATTAACCCCTAAAGGACCGGGGGGGGTGTTGAACTTAGCTCTTGTTTTCTTGACTAGCTCTTGTAGCAAGCTAAATTCCTCATTGGTGTGGGGTAAATTTGACGATCGCCACCGTTGAAACCAAAGAAGACTTAAGTAACTTTTTTATGAAAAAAAGATCGACAAAATCACATAATTTTTGAGAAAATGCCACCGTTGAGAAGATTGATGGAACTTGTTTGGGGTATTTTGTACACATGCTGAAATCGGATTGTCCAAAAGTGCTCCAAAAATTTTGAAATTTTTATTGTGAGTAGAAATCATCATTTTAAACATGTGGAAAAAATTTCAAGTAACTTGGAGGTGTAATGAGGAAGATATGAGGGTCTGAAGTGACACCTAAATACCCACCATGCAACTCAAAAAAATCACCAAAAATCGCTTACTTGATGAATTTTCGATCAAGAAGTACCTTCAGATTCAGCTCTTAAAAAGAGCTAGGGTCTCTTTGTTGCTCATCCTACAATTCAAAGCCCAAGAACACAAATTTCCCAACTCTCTAGTTCCAGAAGCCCCCTGGGGGCCTTACGGTCCTTTAGGGGTTAACATTGAGTCAAAATTATGGAATCCAAATAAGTTAATAAAATAACGATATTATTCTTGGACACAATGCGTCCATGTGGTCCTTTAGGAGTTAAGGAGTATATGATTGGATTTCTTTAAATTCAATTTTTTTTCATACATTTTTGACAAATTTTTATTAATGCATAGTGAAAATATAAATTATACATTTCTAAATTGAATTTTGGTATGGTTGGCTAAAAGTATGAGACTTAAAAAGTATTAAAAGTTTGCAAGCTTTTACTATTTTGTTTTGTTGGTTTGTCCAAATATTGATCTATATTTTTTTGGGTTTATTAGAATTAAATCAATATCTTAAGCGGGATCTTAAAGTACATGCTAAATGAGAGATGAATTACATTTTTGAATGTATTTGCATATCACGATTATAACCAATCATTCCAAGGTTCATGTTGAAATAACACATATTGCATTATAATAATAATAAATAAATTAGTTTTAATTTTTAAAATTCATGGACATTGATAAAAGTTTTGCAACCCAATTGTCACAAGTCTGCTTCAATTTAATCATGCCACATTGCACCTTTCTTCAATTCTGCCTTTTAGACAACCAAAATTTGCAGTTCTTTCCATTTTTATATAAATCAAATTGTGGATTAAAGTGTAATGGCCTAAAAATATGTTTTTTTTGGACATTTAATTTTGATTTCAAATGAGAAAAAATAAAAATAAGATGACTAACACTTTTCCCAATGATTACTTGTAATATCTTAAAGTACATATACAATACATGTAGGTTTATATTTGAAAATTTTAGATGATTTTAAAATCTTACACTTAAAATATCATTGGTGAAAGCACAATTAGAAAGTAAAGTTTGAATGGAACACAATGCAATATTTTTTTATATTTTTATATTTGTTTTAAAAACTACATTGGTTTAAGTGCAGGTTGTTCAACAAGGTTTGAAGGGTTAGTACACAATTTGGGAGTTACAAGAAAAACTTCAACCATTCATTAAATGGTCTTATTGCTCACCAATTATTTGCAAACTGGATTGGGCTAATTTTTTCTTAAGACAAACCCACTCAATGGCTTATAAAATTACATTTTGGCCCTTGATAAATGTTATAATGCTTAGAATTGTCATTTTTTGGCACCCTCAAAAAGATACACTTGCAAAGGTTATATATTAAAGATTAAACAACACAAGTAAATATACCTTTTTCTTTGTAAAATCACCCTTGATAAATATTGTTTGTGTCATTTTTATTAATAAATGGTATTTTCACTATTACATAGTATATATGTGCAATTACATGAAAATGAGAAGACATAAAGTTAGACTTTAGGTTTTTGAAGTATTGTAGCTATTGTTTACTCATTTACTTTAGACTCAAAGAACTATGTATTCTCTCTCTTTTTGATGGTGTGTACAGTACCATAGTACGTTGTTGACGATTGTAACATACTCTAGTTTTTGTTAAGAAATTTATTATAGATTGAGAAATCAACATTGATGATTGAGTGGATGATTGTGTTTGTTGTACCACAATACATTGATGATGCTTGTGATTGAGTAATATACACTATTTTAAAAACAATATACCATGTATCGAGGAGTTGACTGAATACCACAATAAATTGTTGATGTTTGTGATTGAGTAACATACTCTAGTTTTAGGGTGGTTTTCCATTGGAGACTTGAAAGTTTAGATTGGAAACTCTTACTCATGCGAATTTTCCACGCCCGCACCTTCCAATGCTTTCCATGCTTTCTTTTGGTTCTGACATTAAACATTGGAGAATGACGGTCTACGTTGAAAAAGTTGACTTTTCTAGTTGGAATTTGGTCCTTTAAAACAGGTCCATTGTAACTTAAATGGTCTCAAACAACTTTTTTTGAAAAGAATTTAGTCACAAAAGACCATTTCACGTGCAATGGACTAGTTTTAAAGGACCAAATTTCTACTAGTGCTCATTGTGTCTTCGTGTGTCACATTCATAGGGAACTGTCGAGGTGTCACATTTGTAGGCCCATAGTGATGACCTTCCAATATGTATTTCATCAAGGATTGACATTACGACTAAGGGAAAACTATGAACAATGACTAGATGAGAGAGATTATACTATACAATGGGGTATTTGAAGATTCAATTATTAACAAACCTTTGGCAACATGGGCTAGCCAAAAGTTTGGCTTCACAATGTTGAAAATAACTATTTCTCGATTACTGTAATACAAAAAAAAGTATTTGAGTACAAAATTCATGCATATAAGAAGAGAAGTTAGAATGCTATGTATTCAAAAGTCGTGGAGACCTTTATGTGGTTCATTTTAATGCAAGAGAAAGGTGTATTTTATTTTATTTTTGAATATATTTGGTTATCGAGGTAGGGAAACAAACTTATGCTCAACATATGGCTTTAATAGCAAAGATGCCAAAGTCATCATTTTCTTATAGATGGATATATGGGTTCAAGAAAGGACTTGGTATCGAGGCCTATACAAGATATGGGGAAGCTACATCTATTTTTTTAATAAAGGATGTACAAAAAAAGATGGATTGTCTATCCATTGCAAAACCAAATAGAAATTTAGCTACTAAAATTTGGTTAGGAAAAAACAATATAAATAGAGGATCCAATCGCATTAACTACCAACATAACTTGGTATGTTAAAACCACTACCAAGTATCATCAAAAAAATCATACACACCCTATGCATTTACTTGCATGCATATTATTGATCTTGAAAATCTTGGGATAATTTCGTAAGAAAATGTTCGGGGAGGGGGGCACTTAGTAGAAAAAAAAGCTACTTTGTGACATTAAAAATACCTTTTTTTTTTTAAATTCCAAAGTGTTGAATGTTATGGAGGCTATAGTACTTATAACTAGTTGGAAAAACATTGTTTAATACTATTCTTAGCATATTGAAGGAACAAAACAAGAACCAAATTTCAATGAACACAAAGACAAAGCGAACTAGAAAGAACATAATAGCTCTTAGTAAATCAACAAAGGTAAGAAAGGAGATTTGTGTAATAAAACATGACGAATTGAAATATCGGCAACAAGAAACATAGCTACGAAATAGACTCACAAATACCAAAATTGAACCACAAAGCAAGTAAAATGGATGAACAAATGCATTTTTCCATTGCAATGACATGGATGCATCAAGAATTTAGGACCCCATGGATTTTTAACAATTTATGTGGGATCCTAAATTCCTGATGCATCCATGTTATTGCAATGAAAAAAATGCATTTGTTCATCCATTTTCATTTTCCCCAATAGCTTTATCTCATTTTATAATTTATTTATTATCTACACTTTTTTACCTACTACTAATTTTAAACTTTTTAAAAAGAAAAACTTTATATACGCACGTCTATTTTTATTAGCAAGATTTGACCAGTTCCATGCCTCTAATTTCTTTTTAGAATTTTTCAACTTTTTCCCTCCAAAGAATAAATGAGACCCTATTTTTTAACTCACGTCGTTTTGAAATGAACGTTGTGTGTCCCCCCCCCCTCCACAAAAGCATACACTCTACTACAGAATTCAGGATTGTAATGTTCATATGAATTGTTTTGGTTTTTGTATTTTAATAGCTTTGAATTTGGTATTGTATTTGAAAATCAATTTTGTAATGCAGTTATAAAGATGACAAGTGGAAAATGTAATGAATCAAATATTTCTTCATGAAGACTTTGTACATTGGATATGAACACTTTACAACGGTCGGTAATTCAGCTTTGGCTAAAGACATGTATTTATAAGCATTTATGTTTTCTAGAAGACTTGAAATTTCATAAAATATAAATATAATTGACATGATGGTCTTCAAGCATCACTTTTACTTTAAAAAATTGCTTATAAACAATTATTTTATAATTTTATTGTTGATAAGTTGTCTAGGCTTATTCTACTATAGATTGAAGATTGCTTGTATTAATTATATATTACACAAGCAATGTAATACATCTTATATGCAAACATACTACATAGTTGATATTATTTGTTATGGATGTAAGCATAAAGTGCTATTAACGTAAGTTAATTTAACCCCTTTGCTCAAACTTTAAAGGTTGTTGATTTGAATACTCAAAACTTGATGTAGAATTTGTACATTTAGCTTGAATATGTGAAATACATTAAATGATGTCAAAATATACTCAATTTTGTTTTTAGTATATTCTCAGTGAAAGCACTATTGAGTGAATCAATAGTAGTGTCCATTACTGTAATTTCAGCAACATTGCAACTTAAAATGACTACAACATAAGCAAATCTAATGCAAGAGTTATAAAAAGTTGTATACATCAATCATATATATATATATATATATATATATATATATATATATATATATATGGAAAACTATATCATTCATCAAATTTATAAACAAATATAAATTACTAAACATCATGCTTCTCATTTTCTCTTTTGGACTAAATTTCATCAAAGTTGCAGAAGTTACATTTTATAACACATCTAGGTTTTGCCTTACCCCCTTTGTCATTTAGGGGTTAAGGTTTATTTCCTCTTTGAGACATTCTTTTCGGTTAAGGGCCTCTTTACACTAGAGGCGAGAAGCCGTGAGGAGAGAAATTTCAGCCAATGAGAAATTGGTCTTCTCTGTTTCTAGGCCTCCCATTGGCTGAAATTTCTCTCCTCACGGCTTCTCGCCTCTAGTGTAAAGAGGCCCTAACTCTAGTATATGATGATGATTTCAGTGTGGAGACAACTAAAAAAACTCAGTTTACAAAAATACATTTTACTTCTGCTGAATGCGCGGGGATGGGTCCCTCCCTCCCTCCCGGCCTTTTTTCCTAAAAGCAGTTCGTCCCTTGTGGCCCTGTTTCGCCTTCCAGTAAACAGGGCAACAGACCGACAGAAGACGAACGAGAGCTCTCTGCAGCGTCGCTAGCTATGGTGAGCCTGTCCACGCTCTCGTACCTTCGCTCGCCCATCGTCTGGTCCCGACCACGGACAAGGTAAACGGTTGCTTGCTTGGCTTGCTTGATCCTTCGTGCCGGCGCAACCCGGACAGTAGTCAATCTTTTCGCTTCTTTTCTTTTCTTCTTACCCACAGTTGTCTAGATTCCTTTTGAGGCATATATCCTTCCTTCCTTCCTTCCTTCCTGACCGTGATGTCTGTTGCAAACTGGTTGATTGCTATGGCAGGACGATCCCCCGGCACTGAACGATTCTCCTGTGTAGCAGAATGGGCAGAATGGCTTCCATCTCTCCGGGGGGCCACGACCACCAGCGACAAGGATCAGTACTGCGGATCATTCAGACCATGGACGTGGAGGAATCACCCCCCGCCGCATTCAAAATCTTACTCTACTAAGATGGTGCCGCAGTGATTAGTCCTCGCTTGCTTGCTTGCTTGCACTTGTTGGGGGATTGTTGTGGGGAGAGAATTTGAGAATTAATGGCAGACGGTGATTTGGCCTCGATTTTCCGGCATCACCAGCAATACCAGCAGCAATCCGTGGCTTCGGCGGATCAATGGGGCTCATCCACCATGGCTATGGCGATGCCCATGCCACAACAGCAGCAGCAGCAGCACGCGATCCCCTCCACGTCCGACTCCGACGTGCGCTGGGATTACCCGAATTCCCTGTCGCCGCAGTCGCCGTTCGAGTACGTGGATCACCAGCACCAGCGCGCGATGCAGCAGTCGAAGTCTTACTCGTCGCTGCGCCCGCCGGCGCTCGGACCTGGCCATGGCCAGTTCCAGCCCCCTGTTCCTGCGGTGGTGATTCCGGACGCGGCCGTCGCTCCGTTGAGCCGCAAGCGCGACTACCAGGGCTCGAATTTCCAGCTGCGAGGGAAGGTGGCCAGCACGGGGAGCCCCTACAAGGCCCCGTGCACAGGGGTTGAGAATTTAGGAGTGAATGGTGGCATGAACGCCGGGATGGGCTCTTACACGGATTCTAAGGTGGATGAGCTCGCGACCGAGCTTGAGAGCGAGATTTTGGTCGATTTGCGGCCTGGCCCCGGGTACTTGGCGGATCATTATCCCGGGCGGTTGTTGGATCCCTCTGCTACGGCCGGTGGTGGTGGACACGCAGCTATGGCGATACAGGGAACCGCGGGGAATTTGGAGGCGGGGACGATGATTAAGGTGCTGAATACTACGGCGAGTAGCATGAAAGTGGGTAACTCAGCGCTGGATGGGACCTCTGCGACGGGGTTGCAGTTGGTGCATTTGTTGCTGGCTTGCGCGGAGGCCGTGGCGAATGAACAGATGGATCTAGCGCAGGTGGTGTTGGCGCGGCTCAGTGCGATGCTTGTCCCTTGTGCGACCACAATGCAGCGCCTCGGCGCGGTGTTCGTGGACGCGCTCCACGCGCGGATCACCAAGACTGCCAACACGGGGCGCTACAAGGGCCTGGAGAACAACAACGACGTGGCCATTCTGGATATGCTGCAGTCGTTCAGCGTGATCTACGAGTTCACGCCCTTCATTAAACTCCCCCATTTGACCCTGAACCAAATTATCCTCGACGCCGTGGAAGGCGAGGCGCATGTGCACGTGATCGACCTCAACACGGCGTGGCGCGGGATGCAGTGGCCGGCGTTCATTCAAGCGCTCGCGCTGCGCCCCGGAGGCCCACCCAAGCTGCGCATTACGTCCATCGGGCGAACCGAAGATCTGGAACACTCACGGGAGAAGCTGCAGGATTACGCCCGTAATTTGCAGGTGCCGTTCGAGTATTGCCCGATCGTGGCGGAGCTTCGGGATTTCGACGTGCGCATGCTGGATATTCGGGACTGGGAGGTCGTGTGCGTGAACGCCGTGAACCAGTTCCACACGCTCCTCGCGTGGGGCGCGGATTTCTTCCACCGGTTCCTCTGTGGGCTGCGGTCGCTGCAGCCTCGCGTGCTCGCGTTCACGGAGA
Source organism: Pohlia nutans (assembly GCA_022496805.1). Classification (NCBI taxonomy): domain Eukaryota; kingdom Viridiplantae; phylum Streptophyta; class Bryopsida; order Bryales; family Mniaceae; genus Pohlia; species Pohlia nutans. Next base: position 36,152,089 of record CM040089.1, on the reverse strand, counting down.
ACGACGCGGACCACAACAGCCCCACGTTTCTGCATCGCTTCTTCGAGTGCTTGCGGTACTACTCCGCCGTGTTCGATGCGCTGGACGCGTCGCTGCCGCCCGGCTCGCCCGCACTGCAGCAAGTGGAGCATCTCTTCACGGGCCAGAAGATCCGCAACATTGTGGCGTGCGAGGGCGAGGATCGCATCACGCGCCATGAGAATCTGTCAAATTGGTCGCGCAGGATGGAACTGGCGGGGTTTAGGGCCACGCCCATCAGCACCCGCGCCATCAGCCAGGCACGCTTGCTACTCCACCTTTACTTCTCCCAGAGCGGCTACACGCTCCGAACAGAAAATGGCGCCGTGGTGCTGGGATGGGACAACATGTCCCTTCTTGGCGCCACTGCATGGCGGACCTAAACCCTAATTTTCTGTACATACCCCGTCACCACCGTTCCTGTCACCATCGCCAGATTACATTTCAAATTTCGGAGTTGCCGCCACCGCCCTGCCCTTCCAACTGCCGGCTCACAAATTCAATCTGTACAGTGTACATTGCTGCAACTGTGCGTACTGGGAGTACTTTTGATGCATTATTTCTTGCTGCTTCGATTGACGACGACGACATCAACGCAGGTCCATGTGTAGTAGTAGAACTGTAGCTAGAGACGAGACCTCTGTTGTTGTGAGCATCATCGGAACTTCTTAGTTGGTTCAGAGTTTTCTGTTGCAGATATCACGTTGTATCAGTCAACTTTCTTCGTTGTCGCTTCTAGCAATCGGCTTTTAGATCAGTCGGCATGATGATGATGTTCAGTTTCCAAAGTGGTGATGGTTGATGAATAAATATGCTCAGCATTACCACAATCGGGTCAGTCTGTCTCCCTTCCCTCCCTTGTTGGTTTTTTTCATGTCTGAAGGGAACGACGGGATGTCCGTTTTCGTCTGACATGCCCACCTGTCCTCACATGTCGGATTGATGCCATTTTCTACAATAAACCTGCTGCGCTCCAGATTTTCGTGCCAAGCTTCGAACAGCCGGCGAATCATGCTGAGCAGATCCATCGTTCTCCGGGATTGCCAACAGTGGGCTTCCCGTGCATTAAGGGCTTTACCCCGGAAGATGATGGATCTCGAGCAAATCTGACACAAACGGCCATCCAGCGAGCTCATCATGGCAACCATATCCTCAAATGCCTGAGCGCTCGCTCCGAGGTAGGCCCACTCCAAAACTCAATATCTTAGCCAGCCCGGGCACATTGAACATTGTAATGGAAGATCTGCATCCGTCTATCATCGTCTGGTCAGTGTTTCGCTTCTTCCCTGTGGTCCTTTTCTTTTTTTCACACAATTAACTGAATTAAGCCGCGGCCCCTTTTCTTCCCTTCCTTTGGCCTGTAACAGTGCCCTTCACGTGCACAGTGGCGAAAAAAGCGCCGATCAGACTTAGGGCGTACAGCTGTGATGCACCAACCCTTTTTTTTAATGAATTTCCTTTTAGATACCTGCCACTGTATCACCCCGAGTTCGGCGTTTTGTCTCCCAAGTTGCCACTGAGATTGCCATATTATTTTCTATTTGTTGCCTGTTACCTGAGAGGACTTTTTTCAGACTGCTCTGTATCCCAATGAATCCTCACTGGCTGTTTGTCTTTTCAGAACTGAAAGAAGAAAGGAAAAATGAAATCAAGGCAATCAACAGTAGCCATAGAGCTCACTCGTTGACATGCATGCAAGTGGGGTGATAAAAATCCAACCAGATTCCAGGATACTCCCCCACCACATTCCTGTTTTCCGCTGCACTTGTAGTAATAATAAGTTCATTGTTACAGATGAAAGTGTACAGTACAGTACTGTACAGGTTACTACGGAAGTAGGGATCCACCCTACAAGACGAGCAGTGGTGTTTGTAGTACTATGGCCCTCCACTCATTATCGCCAACGCTTTCATGGACACTTGAAGGCGCTCGGTTGGATGGGTGGATTTGGAGTGGCCTCTGTTGACATTTCCGACTATCTTTAGAGAAAACAGGCATCCATCACCGAGCGCAGATCCCGTAAGTGCTTTTATAAGCTTATTGGTTTTATAAGTTTTATTTTTTAAAGTAAAAGTAAAAAAATAAAAAAAGTAATTTTTTTTTTTTGCCTTGCTGTTTTGAGTGCATAGGTTGGTGGAATGGGTCCAATGGCACGGTCGTGGGATGACGTTCTGGTGGCTTATCGCAGGAGCTTGACCGTTATTTTACAACCGTCAGTGAGGGCCGCGGGTGCAAGGTATGTACTTATTATTATGTCCGAAAATCTTGTATGTTGAAGAAAACGATGTGGAATAAGCACAATAATAATGTGAAGAGATGGTATGAGAAATTTTTGATTTAATAGATGTTTGTGGGGGCAAGCTTCGGGAGGGACTGATGTGGATTGATGGATAGTGAGGCCGATTTCAACTGACTGACTGTGTTTAGTGTGATGGTTTAGAGTGTTATGAGGCTGCACTTAGTCATGTAATAACATGGGTGGGTTGATTTGAGTTCCGAAGATTCGGAGGGATGTGGCCAGGAGTTGTGGTTCAGGATTTGAAGCTCTTGGCATTCAATTCTCTCTGTGAAGGGATTTTCCAATACGGTTGAGTCCTGTTCTCAGCCCCTGATTCGTCGTCTTCAGAGTCCTGGATTCTCATCAAAATCCCGGAGCCGTAATTTGTTCAGTCAGTTGCTGTGCGTTGACATTGCAGACCTGACTTGCTGGAGAATTTTGGCAAATTCAGGCTATGGATCTGAAGTTTGATGCAGGAAATCAATAGGTGGCGTTCACATGCCTTGATGGATCAGCGTCACCAATGTTGTAGAACGTTCATCTTTTCAAATCTGCAAAGAGGGCTTCGTTTACAATCCAGTAACCCTAATTGATGGGCTAGGTCGGGAAGAGGTTGCAGTCGTTGCAAAAACATATATAATTTCCCTTCATGTCGTCTTGGTTAAGAGCAGTTTAATTTCTAGGTTTAGCGAGTGGCGTATATGCTTGCGATTGTACCGGTGTACCTGACTGTCAGAGCCGCCTGGGAAAATGTGGTGGTACGAGAGGTGCCTGCATTTCGACAGGGGAGGGCCAGGGTGAGGCCGAGGGGATGGGGGCCATGGCCTCTGAAGCAGCCTGTGAGTTGTTAACGTACATTGCACCATGGTGGGGAGATGTAAGGCTGCGTGGCAGAGAAACCCGTATGTTCGTTCACATGTCGTGATGTGGCACGAGGTGAATGTGTTGAATGATGTTTCGTTTGAAGAGGCCACGAAAGAGGTTCGCGTTTTAGCAAACTCAAACTATTTCCATAAATTTTCTCATTTCTTCTTACAAACTGAGCATGCATGCTTGTGGGATTCTAATTTTACGGTCATTTTGCATGTATGTTACGTCTTGCAGAACCGAAGAGATGCAGGTAGAAGTAAGGAGGAAATCGAGAGGCTCACTGTGAATGAGGATCTGGGTGATCTTGAAAGAGCATGTCTCTTCCTTGCTTCAAACGCACATCCAGTAAGTCAATAGTCTCAGAGCTTGAAATGTGAAGGGTTTCCCTAAAACAGAAAATGCTTGTAAGACATGCCGTTCTTCAACATTACTTGCTCTGGCTCTCCTACTCGGAGACATTTGTATTTGAGACTGCTATTTACAATCAGCTTTAGAGGGTATCAACACTTTCCAATGAATCCGTCTTGGGTGGACTGCTGCTCAGGGAACACCTAGTGTATGTTCTATGGAGAGAATGTACCAGGGGTGTTCATTTCAGGGGGTGGTGTACCCTGAGCAGCACTCTTGGATATCAGCCTTTCCTAAACCGAGATATTTGTTTTCCTGCAGCTTCAGCAGAGCTGTGCAATTGGGAAGTTACATTCCCTTTTGAAGGAATATGGAGCCAAGGCACATGAAGTCATATCTCCTATTTTTACAGCATCTCTTGATGGGTACAGTGAATCCTGTCAAATCCAGGCAGCAGAGGCCGTTGTTTCAATGTTGCAAGATGCGTCCTTGTCGAAGGAGGTGAGCACCAACTCTGTTGCTGCTGTGTTGTGGTATTTTGTAGTTTGTTTATTTTTGGCAGTAGTGGTGTTTTGATGAGTAGTTTCCTTATGGTTCGTTTACAGTGGTGGGTGACGAGTAGTGATTTTGTGAAAATAGTTTAATGAATATAAAGATGGACTGACTTGGTGGGAGTGGCGCATGGAGGAATTGGGAGCATAGGCGCCAGAATGGTTTTTTCCCACAACCTTTCATATGATAAAGAGCCCTCGCAGCCCTGACGTCATGCATTCCTGGCTAGGGACCATGCGAGCTCTGGTGCCAGTGCTACCGCAACAGGTAATTTATTTCACCTCTCATGGACACTCATTATTTTTTTTCTCGATATTTTCACATGTTCACAAACGCAATAAATTCTGTTTTTTTTGTTTACTGTAGATGCTTACTGAGGACCTGTTGCAACTGGCCTTGGCGAAAGCTCAAGGAGAAGAGACTGCCCAGGCACATAGTGTCAGCTGCAGCATATTTGGAGCTATTGCACCCTTGCTTGATGGAAAACTGATCATGCAGACGTATTTGCACAAAGCGATGGCTCTTTGTCAGGTTAGTACTAAATTTTTGATAGAATGCCTTATTATTGTTCCATTCTGCATCAGCAAGAGGTCTGCACTTTCAAAGCAATGTGGTTTACTATTCCAAGAAGCGTGATTTTTAAACTTATGGTCACAGGACACAGATGCTGAAGTACGGATGTGCATGTGCGAGCAGCTTGATCCCATTTCTCGATCTGTTGGTTTGAACACTTTCATGGTAAAACTGATTACCAACTAAAGAATACACATTACTGAAGCAACTCTTGAAACTGGAATTAATCTCCTGCTTGTTCATGTCCATGATCCAATTTGAAAGAAAAAGTTATAAAAATTGGCGTATTCAACTATGGAAATGAAACTTCTAAAAGATGCCTCACTGATTTGTTAATTTTTTCTTATGTCACTTGGATAGATATTTGTGTTCCCGGAGCTCAACGAGTTGCTGAAAGACGAAGAATTGGTGGTACAATCTGCAGCTGTCGAAGGCTTAGTTCAACTGCTGGATTTCTTGCCACCTGACATTCGCCAAGCTCAAGTTTTGCCCTTCCTCCGTTCGTGCGCTCCTCAACTCCCCTTGCTCAGTATATAGCCTCCCTCAAGCTGGTCAGACTTGTGAATAATCACATGCTAATTTCATCAAAATTATTGTTACGTTAGCTTGGTGATTGTCTTGAGGTAATACAGCCTTCGTGTGAGCTTTAGAGGACATCTTGTTGGCTGCCTTGAGATATTCTAGACACATGAAAATTAAGTAGTTCATGTTTCTTCCGGTGATGACAGTTGCAAAACAAAACAAGTCTTCCTAGGTTACTCTAAATGGTTTGTTTTTGGCTTTATCAATGCAGATTATGTGATGAAGCAAGCGCTGCTATGCATGTCTGCCTTGCTCGGTTACTTGGGGACATTTTTGTGAAGGTCAGCGGCATACTCAGAGCTTTTTTCATCTTTGGGTCTTATGAATGCTCTCATTGAATTCTGAGAGGAAAGTGCCTCATTGGATTTAAGAGGAGGCTTGTACAAGCGGGCTTTCGTTGTAAATAGGAGTAATGTCCTAAGGTGAGTCTCACAAGGACTCATCTTAGGGTCATTTTAGTTTGATTGCTCATCCAAGTTTTTACTACTTTGACTTAGGGAAGCTAAGCCAGGACACGTGTGCAGATGGTGCCAGAATTATTAGAAGATGAAACGATACTTTTGCTAGATGCTTACAAAGGATTATCCCAGCAATCCAATGAGGATGTGCGTCAGGTACATGTTTGCTGAAGCTTACATGTAGATTTATTCTTGTATGCTTTTAGAAATAGCAGGCTGTAGGTTTGTTCTATCCTAGTAGGAATCCCCAACCCAATTGTTCCATTGATACGATGTGATTCAATTGTCCAATTTGTCACATGACCACCTTGTGATTTGAGTGATTGCAAGTACACCACTCAGCTGACCAGTCACTTGTTTTTGGGATGGCATTGCATTGCAGCAATGCGCTTACAACTTTCCTGCCGTTCTAAAGACTATTGGTGCACGCAAATACTCAACATTATTGCATGCCACCTACGTCCAATACGTTCAAGATACATCTCCAAATGTCCGTTGCACTGCAGCTGCCTGCTTTCATGAGGTAATAATCATATGCATGTTTTGAACTCAGTGCCTCAAATTAGTGAAGGAGTTCTCTATGAATGCATTCTTGTTTTGTGAGGTCGTATACAAATGGATGCCTTTTCTCAAACTACTCCAGGCAATGCAGGTGGCAAAAATCCTTGGTAAAGAGCGCACAGCTTCTTATTTGAAAGAAAGCTTTTACAGTCTGCTGAAGGACCCGGCTTTGATTGTGCAGTCAAAGCTTTTCGCCATCCTTCCCACAGTCATAGGTTTGATACTCGCCTTTCCTGGTGCAACCGCTGAAGATCTACTCTGAGACTGCCATGCTTACATGGACTCATATTCTGTAGTATTTTGAACATGAGCTGGATTCTGAGATATTTGGTGTGTGGGATTCCACCAGGGCACTTCAGTGTTTCCAATGCACAGACAAAAGCCGCAAACTACGCAGCCATGATTCCTGCATTAGTGCAAGCTGATAAGAGCGTCAGTGGCACCAATCAATGGCGGATGCAGCGCTCTCTCCTTCAAGCCTTTCCACTTCTCCCAGTATTTCCTCCACTCTCAGGCTAAGTTTGAAAACACCTCCAATATGCGCTCTCGTCTATGGATGGAGCTCACAACTGATTAAACCATGTGCACGCTTCCTACAGGAGTACCTGACTAGTGACCAGATTTATGACAATTTTGTGCCCATCTGTTTCCGCTACATGGGCGATGGTGTACTACCGGTCAAGATTTCAGCGGCTTTAGCACTTGCTGTGTTTCTTCGGTATAGCTACAGCAGCCTTTGATTCACATCTCGAGACGATTGCATAGGAGAGTTTCCAAATTTTCTGTCAAAGCCCTCACTGTGTCGAGGCTTTTAGAGGAACATTCTTAGGGCGGTCTAACTTGTGATGCTCAGGTAATCACACTGGCTTCTGATAATGTTTTGTCTAATCTTCAGGAATAACTGCAAGACTCAGCAGCGTTATGACATGTCACAGAAAGTGGTGAAAGAGTATGGGCAAGGGCAGAGCTATTGGTCACGTCTGCTCTACATCGACTTCTGCGAGAGTTTACTTAGGTAAACCAGCTCAAAAAGCGTACTCATAGTAACAGAAACCCCTTCGCATCAGAGATTCTACCGAAGGATTGAATGTTAGAATACGTTTGCTCGGCATCTTTTCTATGATGTCATTCACATGCCAACTCAGCTTTTCATTGTAGAGCTGCAGAGTTGCGAGTTCTCGCATGTTCAAAGAAAGCTTCGTAGAGTCAGCCATCAATGCCCTACAGGTTTTATTATCTGTCATTGCCAGATTAACTACCCGTGTACTAAATTCTGGATGTACTGTAATTGTGACTTTCGGTTTTTCCTAAAAATTATACTTTCAGTGTTGTTGACATGTCAGTTCTGTTGTGAGGGTATCAGGACCCAGTGCCGAGCATTCGAATGAGAGCTTGTCAAATTATCAACCCTCTTCGGACATTAATAAGGCTGCCTGATGATGTAGCTCTGCTTGAGAGAATCAACCACCTGGCCACTCAGAGGTTGAATGACAACGACCGGGAAGTAGTCGCTGCTGCTCGCCTTGCATCCGACAGCCAGAAACGAGTTTTCATTCTTGACAGGGATCCATCACACGACCACCCCTCCGCTCAGGTAACGTACTAAAATTACTACCCACTGCTTTCCCTGTAGAATGGCCAATGAGGTTGCATGAGATTGAGGGCGTTACCACAATCATACGAGTAACAGAAGAGGCAGGCGGCACCACGTTTGCTGGGCCCAGTCCACATGGCATGAATGATAAATTAAAATTCATATTTCCCCCATTTCATGGACTTTCCAAGAAATAACTACACTGAATGGCGTATTTAGTGTCCGAGAATTGATGTCTTTTACCACAATTTGTTCAAAGGTGAAGAGAAATAGTATCCCTTGACACTACATAGGAGTTAGCCACTTGTCATTCCCACTTTCATTGAGTGCCATGTTCTTTCCAAGTAATGAGAGTGACATGACGTGGCATGCCATATTTATTATAAGTTGCCATATGTCATTGGAACACTACACTCATTTTTTTCTTACCAGGACACTATATCTCCCTTAAATTAAATAGTGTCCGGGTTTAGAAATAGTGTCCCAGGACACTAAGGGCCGCTTCACACTATGGCCGTCCAAGTCGAGAGGCCGTGGGATTGAGAGTCCAAACTTTGTTGAGAGTCCAAAGAAATCTACTGAAAATTGGCATAAAATATAGTTTTCATTTTTTATGAAAAGAAATCGACGGCCTCTCGACCATAGTGACGGGTCTTGCAAAATGTAGGACCCAAACTTCCTCTCGAGAGGCCGTCACCTTGGTCAAAAAGTGTTGCCATGTAAGCATTTTGAAGGTCCACGGCCTTTGGACTTTGGCCTCTAGTGTGAAGGGTCGAGAGGCCGAAACCATGGTTTCTTGCAATTTGATTGGTGGAAATCGACGGCCTCTCGACCTTTGGCCATAGTGTGAAGCGGCCCTAAATACACCATTCAGTGTAGTGATTAGAAGAACACAGTTTGCGTCTTTCATGTGCCACATAGGATGCCCAAAGCATGTCCGAATGAAAATAGGAACTCCTCAATCTTTCTTACCGTTCTGCTAGATTAAGGGCCGCTTCACACTATGGCCGAAGGTCGAGAGGCCGTCGATTTCCACCAATCAAATTGCAAGAAACCATGGTTTCGGCCTCTCGACCCTTCACACTAGAGGTCAAAGTCCAAAGGCCGTGGACCTTCAAAATGCTTACATGGCAACACTTTTTGACCAAGGTGACGGCCTCTCAAGAGGAAGTTTGGGTCCTACATTTTGCAAGACCCGTCACTATGGTCGAGAGGCCGTCGATTTCTTTTCATAAAAAATGAAAACTATATTTTATGCCTATTTTCAGTAGATTTCTTTGGACTCTCAACAAAGTTTGGACTCTCAATTCCCACAGCCTCTCGACTTGACGGCCATAGTGTGAAGCGGCCCTAATGATATGGTTCCACTTGATTGCCTTTCCTCTAGATTTATTAAATCCCTGATTCAAGGAACTTCATTGGTTGCCCATTCATTTCTGCAGGATGAATATGAGAAAATGGATAAACAACGTGAGGATGAGGAGTGGAACATGCTCGGCAAAGAGGAGCAGGTACAGTTACTGGAGAGGGCTCTGCAACTTGTACGTGTATCATTCAAATGCACTGTTAAGGTGACCTCGATGCATCTCACTATGAAACCATTTCCACACATACGATGCTAAAGATCACGTGGTGTGCAAGCAGTCAGCAACATGGCTGAACTGCAATGAACTTCACTCAATCACTCACATTAAAACCAACAAATTTGTCTTCAAACATTCACCCGTCGTGAGTTGCACTAAGCTTAAGTGATTTTACTTCATTCCCTTCTTGCTGAGCCATTCATGGACCGATTATAACTCAAGCTTCGGTATGATTTTCTCGGGCAGGAAGAAAAGCGAAAGATGGACGAGAATTTACAACGACTCAAGATCGAGATGTTGCGAAAGTCGAGTGCAGACATCTCAGGTCGAGGCTCAGTGGGGCCGACATCTTTACCTGATTCAAGCTCCTTCAATGCAGCATCCAAGAAGGGACCGTCGACAAGTAGAGGAGGCACCATAAACGGTGGCCGGCAGAGCACCGATACAGGGAAAACGGTGCCTAGGTCCAAGTCTCTGATCGCCACCAAAGCAACTCTAGGTACCAGTGGGTCGTTTTCATCTCTCTCTCAAGCAGCAGCGGCAGCAGCTGCTGCAATGCCCTCCTCGGGTAGTAATTCCCTTTCTGCAAAGCGAGGCAGTCTGCCTATCAACCTGGCCCCTTCGCCTGGCTCCAGAAAACCCCCCAGTGTGCCCTCTTCCTCACCCAGTCCCGGCGCCGACGCTGCACCCAGCAAGCCTGATCAGGTACCCAGAAGGAACAGTGTGTCCAAGCGCTTGTGACGCATTAATTTATAGTTGCAGCTGATTTTACTTCCTTCCGGAGTTGACTGTGACTCAGTCTTGTACAGATATTTCAATTGCACTTCGTTTTTCTTTAGATCATTACCAAGTCTGACGTCGCCATGCCCCAAATCAGTCATGTCAGTGCAACAGTTTGTTTGCATCCTGCGTTCATTAAAACCGGTTTGATCGATCCTTGGTTTCATTCACAATTCAATTACTACAGTCAATGTTCAGCTGTAGAGTAACATTGTCGCAGTGGTGAAGTGTCCTCGTGTCCTTCCTGACCAGAGCACTTCTTTGCTCTTTATGGCACGAATGGACCATTACCTAGTCTGACGTTGCCATGTCCCAAATCAGTCATGTCAGTGCAACATTTTGTTCCTTGAACACTGTTTTGATCGATCCAATTTTTCACCAGTCAATGTTCACAAAGATTATCAGCTGTAGAGGAAACAATATTGACGTACTGGAGAAGTGGTCCTTGTGTCCTCCCTGACCAGAGCCTTCAACTGTTTTGTTACTTCAGGAATGCGATTAACCATTAACGGTGCTACTTATCCAGGCAAGTTATTACCTCTCTTCCTACAGCTTCACGTTCTACAATTGTTTACACTCGTCCTTTTTCGGATTAGTGGGCTTCTTACACCGCATTATCTGAGGTCTCATTGAAACACCACTTTTGGTAAAGGTAGAAAGTGCACATGAAATGTGAAAAGTACATGTGACACAAAATCATGATTATGAATTTGGGCTGTGAGTTTCATGGGGTTGGCAATCATCAATCCCTTGTCATATAATTCCGTTTAATGTAAAATCGGTGTACGCGTTGCACATGCTCTTTTAACAGAGGTGGTGTTTTGATGTGTTGTCTCCCTGCTTCAATTTGACAAATTGTTTGTCTTGACATGTCTTGTCCTCTGCACCCACAGATTTTCACCCGTAGGTAGGTGCTTCACACACCGCTTATCAACACGCTCTAGGGAAGGTGGCAATTAGTCCAGAGAAATATGAAACCCACTACCAAAAGAGGGTGTTGTTTTCAACACTCTTTTCGACATTGTTTTAACTGAAAATACAACACCCTTTTCCGGCAATAACCAGATATTCTCAGCCATGCGTGAAACCCGCGATTGATTTAAGGTTTGTTTAAACTCCATCTCTTCTTCTTTGCAATTCAACCAGATATCTTATGCACTTCAGCTGACAGACATGTTGATCCAGTTCGTGTAAATCCAGAAAACAAGTTACAATGGCTCTTGCTCCACACCTTCATAAATGTTATTGAAGGCTTACCACATGAATATGCTCCAGCCATGAATCTCTTTATCAGAAAGACTCACCTACCGCAATCATTCTGTTGATGTCTCGAGGTTCACAATCGCTTGTCTATTGCTGTCGTTGGATGTATCTGTTGCTGTTGTTACATGTCAATCACTCTTCGCTACAGCTTCAAATTCTACAAATGTTTACACTTGTCCTTTTTATCAATGCGCATTTTGCAAATTCAGTTGAAGAGCGTACGAAAGAGTCGTGAAACCAGGACCTCAGATAGTGTGTGAAATTCAATGTAAGTTCATGATTGATTTCAAAGTTGTCCTCGTGGTTTGGACTTTGGAACTCAAACCAGATATGTATTTCAGCTGACATCGAGTTTACGTAGTTCTCTAGAAAGACACTGAAGATCTCTTGCTACACATCTTCATAAATGGTATTGAATACTTGCCACATGAATATGCTCCAGACACCAGAAAAGGGCCACCCACTGACTGCAATAATCATGTGCGTCTCGAGGTTGACGAAGCCTTGTCGGATGCTGTTGTATGTGTATTGCTATTGTTGTTGACACAGAAGAAAAAGCATTCATGGTGAGATGTGCAAATGGCGAGAGAAGTGGTGTCCACCAGTCCAGATTCTCTGGCACTCAGTTTATGGCTTCAATAGCAGGTAACTTTTGTTTATGTACATGGTTTTCAGACACCAACGCGTGTTTGGATGTTCCTACGTAGGCAGTTGTTGTAGTTGTGTACTAGAAAAAGGATGGAAAGATCATCATCGGCACGTCAAAACTCTACCTCAGAGCTCATCCTAATTCTTCAGTCTCCCCTAACTCAAGCCCTAATTCTTCTTCTTCAGTCTGCTAACAAGGCCGCCGGTTGATCGATCATTCAAGTCACATATACTGGTACAATTATGCACAAAATTTCTGCACTGGGTGTGATTAGCAGGAGCTCCAGGCCGAGACGCCCATGACGGGCGTATCTTGCCAGCCCAAAATGAGCGCGTTCAATTCCTCCGAGAGTTTGTAAGGCATGGAGGCCGCATGGTTGGGCTTGGTGAGAAACTCCAGCAGCATCTGCGCCTGCTGGACCGTGTAGGAGCTGAACGGGGACGCGCGGAATCCCGCTTTCAGAAACAGCGTGCGCCACGTCTCACTGCGGACGTGCCGCGCGCGCCGTGACGCGCCCTGCAGCGCCACGATGTCTTTGATCTCGGCCGCGAACGCCGTGCTCTCGATGTGGAACCGGTCCGCGTTCTCGCGCGTCAGCGCACTCTCCAGCGAGTCGAAGAGTGCACAGTAGTAGTGCAGCGCCTCCACGAACCGAGCATGGAACGACGTGCCATTGTGATTCGCCTCCACCTCCAGCAGCGTCACCACATTAGGGTTTAGGCCTCGAAAAACCGCCAGCAGATTCTCCAGAACACCCATGTCCCCCGTCAGTGTGTGCAGCACTTGATTGCAATTGATCGCCAGGTCTTCCTTCGGCCGGATCTCCAACAAGTTCGTCCTCAGCGAGGCGAGAGTGGGGACAACCACAGGCGTGAACTCGAAGGGTACCTTCAGCGCCTCTGCAAATTCACTCAAACGTCGCTGGGTTGTTTGCAGCGCGCTCGCATTTGTCCCCACCGCGGAGATTCGCAGGTGGGGGCATCCGCCGGGTCGCATCGCCAACGATTGGATGAAGCACGGCCATTGCAGACCCTGCTGGATGTCGAGATCAACAACATGAACGTGGGTGCTGTGCACGACAGCCTCGTAAATCGTTTGATTTGCCGTGACATGCGAGAATTTGGCGAAAGGCAGAACCTTATAAAACGCCTGGTACGCGAGCTTGGAATCCGTGATGAGAGGAGGCGCTGGCGCGTTCACGTTGTGGGCGAGACGGTCGCTGAGGGCCTCCCCGAAGTAGAGAGCAATGCGCTGCATGGGGTCGCCGCGCGGGTTGCTCACGCGCCGCAGCTGTGCGAGGATGGGCCGCGCGGTGGCGTAATCGGCTTTCTCGATGGCCTCCGCGCACGCGAGCAGCAGATGCACGAGCTGCAGGCCGCTCTCTTCCGGGAACGCCACGGCCTCGCTGGTGGTGGAGCCCCAGCTCTCACTCCGGCTGTGATGATGCGCGCCCTGTTGTTTTTTTTCGCACGATTCCACGAGCTTGACGAGCTCGGCGGTTGTGGGCACGGGCTTGACGTCGACGTCGCCGCTCAGCATTGACGACAGCGACTCGTCGAGCTCCTGCAGGCGCTGCGCGTCGTGGAAGCTCTCCGGCAGCAGCAGCGGCTCCTCCAGAAACTCCGACAGGAGCGACGGGAAGTGACAGGGGAAGCACGGATCATCAACGCCCCCAGGGACTTGGGTGTCGTCCAAGCTCGTCAGCTCGAAGTCGAAATCGAAGTCGCTCTTCAGCACCTCCTCCAAATTGCGCTCATCGCATTCAGGCTCGAATTCCGGCACCGCGTCCATCCAGTTGCTCGCAATCTGCGACTCACTCGACTTGGCCTGTTGCAGCACGAATAAGCTGGCGTTACTGTTGCCAGAGATGGCGCTGTGAGGCGAGTCGTCGCTGGAGCTGCTCGTCGAGCACGACCGACCGGGGCTGGTTTGCAAGTCCAGCACCGACGTCGGCTCCTGCTGCAACATCTTCATCGATGTCTTCACGCGCAGGTCGAAATCCTGTTGCGAGCTCGGTGGCGGAGGCTCCATCGATTTCCATCGCTTCGACGCGCCCGTCAAGTCCGGTAACAGAGTACAGGACCGCTTATTGTTGGTCACGGCAGCCATTGTTGCTCACGGATGAACCACGTCTCAAGTTACGCGATTTAATGGCGATTATCAAATGGCGAAGTTGCGAGCCTCCCAAATATAAATCTTCACAAACCCAGACATATATGCACGGAAAAAGAATCCCTTCCCTTGCACCATGTGCAAATCGATCAATCAATCAATTCCTTAATTAGCTTCTGTCTCTACACCTGGTGCAATAGACTAACCATGGATCAGGCAGCGAAAGAAAAGCACCGTCTTGTCACAGGATTACAGAAAAGAGTCTAAGAATTCATCGACCACCCAGTTCGTTCTTTCATTGCAGCACAAATCGTTGTCGTCGCAGCCGTCATAACCAACAGTAGAAATGCAAAAACTTTGTTAGAACTCAAACTGGACACACTCCACGAAGTCGAGAGAATGTGGTCTGGAGAACAAAGAGGTGATATAAAAGAAACTAGCGAGTGAGAGAGAGAGAGAGAGAAAGAGAGAACAATTAAGCGTCTGATCACGGGGGGCTAGTTGTTCTAGTTCTACTACTGTAGTGCAAGGCCAAGCGGTGAAAGACCAGTTGCAAAGTATCTGCGCTGCAAAGAGGAACACCAACCTATACATGCCAGCTCCACCACCACCACGATGATGATGATGATGATGATGTTGTTCGTGCTTCTTCTACGACTACAGTCCGGGCCATGTCTACAGTGTGATGATGAGGATGATGCCCGGACTCCGGAATGCAGGTACATACCCGAAATCTAGTGAGCCGATATTGCGAGCAAAGCAACGCAACGCAGGCAGGCAGGTTCAGTCGAATTTGGAGGCCTCATGTAGTGACAAAGAGAAACGGGAGAAGGTGGACTGGTGGACCCACAGCCACAGGGGCCAGCCAGTGTGCAGGGAGACGGAAGCTGGGCAAAAGGACTGGTAATAACTTAACAAGCGGCTAGTCGCGTACAAGTACCAATACTCTCTGCCTTTGTATTGACCCCAGATTTACTTTTACAGCATATTTTTGGACTGGTAATAACAAGCCTTAGTATTTATCTTACAGTTTGTTGTCTCTGCCCCACTAGGGGAGAGACTACAAAAATGCTTGGTTTTTAAGGAGTTACATGGCTGAAGAGCATAAACAAGCTGTAAAAGTAAATCTAGGACAACTATTAAGGCAGAGACTACGTGACTAGCCGCTTGTTTTTGTTGTCCAGCCGTGTCACTCCTGAAAACGAAGTGTTTTTTTGTAGTCTCTCTCTTGGTAGGGCAGAGACAATAAAAATGGGCTGGACAGGGTACATTCAAGGGGGGGAATGGATGGGACCGCCATAGCCACTGTTGCAAGGAACTGAGGTCACTGATGGATTTGTGAGGACGGGGAAAGGAAGAAACGAAACTTACTGAGGTCTGTGGTGCCAGTGGTCCCGGTCCTCCATCAATCGCACCAGAACTCCTGCTGCTGCTGCTGCTGCTGCACAACTAGTGCAGTACTGTACCCTCAGTCCAGTTCGATTAATTGATCATTCCCTCTGCTCTCCTGGTACCGGTTTTTACCCTTTTTACTACTTACACATATGCTGCTGCATTTCTTACCGACCTGCACAGCTCTGCAGCTCTGCAGCTCTGCGCCTCTGCAGCTCTGCACTGCTTGACGGACGGCCATCAATCTGATCGGACCTGCCGTGCTGCACCATGGATTATTTCATCATCACCCTCTGCCTTGCTACACCGGTTATTGCCATTACTATCGGTCACACTAATTTAGTATTCTCACACTGATTGTGGTAATGGAACAAAAGTGTGAGTCGATTCATTTTCCAGCTTAAAATAGCCCAATTGCTACAGTGGCTGATTTTAATGAAGGGTTTTTGAAAATATGAATGGAATAATAGCCAAATACTTTTCTAAAAATCAGTTAAGTAGTCAAATTTTGCCAAGGTGTTACCCAAGTATCATCATGGTACACCAAGTATCACCCAAGTATCGTGAAAAAGTTGATTACCTCGGAAATTTGAAAAAAAAAAATCACGTGAGTCACAGTAATCGAGGGTATTTGGGAATTCTTACAATAATGTGCATTTGAAATGTATGTACTGAAATTAGTATGAGGATTGGTGTAAAGTCTCACACTAATTTCATGACTCACAATAATGGCAATAATCGGTGTAGTACCTTTTTTTTACTTTTTTTTTACCGAATGTGATGTTCAATGGTCTACGGCTTCTTTCAATCTAGACACCCCTATAGTTGCCACTTTTTGCTACCTAGCCGAGTTCTTCACTTGATCAAGTTTTAATCTTTTCTTGTTGGTAATTGAAAGAAGATTTCAACGCTCCAAATAATGCGTTATTTGGGTATTGTTTGCAAAAGTTATGAAAGGTCAAAGTCTTCTTGAGGTTAAATGCTCTAAAGGTGACTTTTAACAATAGCCGGTACACTTAATTAAAGGGATGTACACGAAGTGAACACACAATCAATGAAGTGATCCATTTTGAAAAATTCTCCCTAGTGGAGTTTAACTCATATTGGCATAATTTAAATTGCGTTGGAAAGTAGACTTGATGGTCTCTTGGGAGCTTAACCCCTAAAAGCCCGAGGGGTATTGGACAAAACATAGATGTGTTATAATATGTGCCTTCCATATGTTTGATGAAGTTTGGTTCAATAGACAAAATGTAGAGTATCATCTCTACAAATTATCCATACGGTCAAACTTCCAAAAATAACTTTAGATCATTTTTTAATGAATTTAAAAGCATTAACCTTTGAAAATTTGTATAAATTATAATTTTCAATTTTAGAGTTCAAAATTTAGTATGATTGGTTAAAGTTGGGCTATCTATTGTAAACTTCAAAAAAAGCAAAAGAAATGATGGAGGGATCATCATTACTTTCCCCAAATAGCAAATTTTATAACACTAAGACAATGTTGAGATGATCTACTTTGAAAAATTCTCCCGGGTGGAGTTTAACTCGGATTGCCATAATTCAAATTGGGTTGGAAAGTAGACTTGATGTAGTATTTTAAAATATTTTTTATTTTTTCAAAAAATTATTTTTTTGTTCCGGGCAGCCTGTTAAATTCGGACAGCGACCAGAAAATGGTCGTTTGAGCGCTTAGGGGTTAAGGGTAGTAAGGCTAAAGTGATTAAAAATAGCCATGGAGCATGAGACCTTTTTTTCTCTTTTTGAAAATCTTAACTCCGAATTTGATTTCAAAAGTAGGAAATTAGTATGGGGGCAAGAAATATATAACCAACGAGTCATGAAAGACTTTTTTTACCAAAGATGTAAGCAATTGAAGGGATCTCTTTCGTTGTTTTTCTATTTTTATTTTAAGAATTGATTTACAATCGGAAAACAATAATTTTTACTTTATACAAAGTAATTTAGTACTAATAGAATATAAAGCTATAAAAAGACGATATCGTACTCAGTCGTCATGGTCGGCAGTTCATGCCAAATAAAAAAATCGAAAAAAAAATCAACAAATATCAAATTCTATGAATATTTTTCAATATTCACCTTTTCACCATATAAAATAGATTTGTTTGAAAAAAATCCTAAAGATTTGAGCTCTTCTCCTTATAATTGTTTTTTATCCTGACAACCAACTATGGTAGCCTTTTTACAACGTACATTATCATATCTGTTGTCTATGCCCCACAAGCAAAAAAAACCACAAAAATACTTCGTTTTTAGCAGTTACACAGCTTGATAGTAAAAAAAAGGTATTGCACCCACCTGGCCCCCGCACCACGTAGTAGTTGATCCCTTATAATGAATCTCTTGTAAGTCTTGTAGACTAGTTAATATAAAATAATAACAATAACATTTTTAAGATAAATAAACAAAACGAATAACATATAGACAAAAAACATAACATAACAGAGCAGTGCAATGGGGTACCCTTTTGAAAACTGGATTGAAAAAAATCTTCATTAAGATCCACTTTTCAAAGTAATGAAGGAATGCCATTTGTATTCTATGAAATTTGGGACTACCAAATCATTGCCACATTAACATAGTTTGTAATTGGAACTAGATTGTGGTCCCATTGCAAAAGGGTATTAGTTCCATTAATGCGGGGATGGTCCGTAGGAACGCGGTCCTCCAGTATTCTCACAAATGTGGAGAAAAGAAGCAAGCGGCCTTGGCGAAGGAGTTCTCGGCTACTTGGTGTATTAACCCCTAAACGTCAGAGCGTCCAGAAAGTGGACGACTAACAGATTCAAACCCTTCTCACGTTCTCATCAATGCTTGGATGAAAGTCATCCAATTTTTTGGAGATTCTTCACCAAGTTGTTGTCCTATCTAACAGTTGGATTTAGTCATACTTGATTACATATTTTTCTAAAATTACAAGTGTAGAAGTATGTCAACTCATTGACCAAGCCAAAATTGCATTGACTGTAGTTCAAAAGTGGCCTTGCAAAAATGAGGTCATAGATTTAAGAAACACAAAAATTTCAAAGAATCACCACGTTTAAGAGTATCTCATTTCAAATTCATTCCAACAAACTTTACTCAAAAAAAATATTTTTATTTTTGTAATTGAATTTAGAAGGAATTTTTAATTTTAACTTTCAAAATTTATAATTAAATATTGGTGATAGTATTAGTGAATCAAACTGTACGGATGGAATCTAAAATTCAAAAATCTAGAATTTTCATTTGTATATCAATTCCAAAATATTCTTCTAAATAGTAGTTTGTAATCATTTTCTCAAGTTGTCAATTCCAGGGACACCCTGGTACGTTTAGGGGTTAATGAGATTTTTTGCACTGGTAGTATTTTCTTAGCCATATGGAAGCTTGCTCCCACTCTCACTTACCTGTCGCCCCTTCTCTTGGACCCCGATCTCTCTTTTTTTTCTCGCACTTTGACCCCTAAACGTACCGATCCTTTGAACACAAGTAAATGCTAGCCTCAAAAATAGATATTAGCATGGCTTAGATGTACATGAGTGTACATGAAAGGACCATTGCAAGCATAAAATCTACCCAACAAATTTGACATTCTTGCAGTTAGAGGCCTCTCCAATATTATCAACAGCTCTCCATCACAAGAGATTTATTGTAATTGGTAAAGAATTTAATAGGCTTACAAATGTGAGTTGGATGAAATTCATCTGAGGTTGTATGAGAAAGTTGCAAGGCTTTGAATATGTTCGTGATCCAGTTTCCGGACGCTGTGACATTTAGGGGTTAATGGATTGATTTCACTCTTTCGGGAAAAAAGAAAGAAAAAGAAAAGGGTATTAGTTCCCATTGCTCTATATTATGCTATGAAAGGGGCTCTTGAGGGGGATAAAAAATTTCTTTTCCTTGGGAACGTGCGGAGCTGCAGAAATGGTACGTGTGGTATCAGTGATGAGCTCGTATTTTTATGCATAACATAATAATAAAAATAATAATAAAAATAATAAGAATAAGAATAATAATAAGAATAATAAGAATAATAATGATTCCCAAGCCTTGAGGTTCCGTTCAGTTCTCGAGATGCAAGTGTGCACATTTTCTGCCGATCATCGATCAATAATTTGTGCAGTGAGGCCCGGGCTGGACACGGAATCTACAGTGAGGGAGCACCAGTAGCTCTTCATTCATTCATTCATTCATTTTCATCTTCTTCTTCTTCTGCTTATTAATATACTATTATTCTACTGGAAAAGAAAACTAAATTAGCAGAGAACGAGTGGGTTGTCAGACATGGCACCTGACAACCCAAGTGATTTCTTTTGATTTAAGCAAGCCCTCCACTAAAGAAAGCTTGCTTGGCAGGGGTTGACATTTGGACCCCATTTTTCGCCAGGCAAATATACTTGTCCTGCTGGCAGGGTAAATATAGCCAGCTCATCTCACTCCCTCTAATCAAAAATATAAACCTCCCCAGGGTCTATATATATTTATAGTTCTATAGGTAAACAGTTTTGCCTCTATTTACGGTACACCAGTGTTTTATTAATTTTTCTTTATTTTGCAGGATCCCCAAAAAAATCTAAGCTAATTGCGTGCAGGCTTGAAACACTACTTTCAGGTACCTACCCATCTCTTTTTTAATATGTTTTATGGGTGGTAAAAAAACAGTCAGTAACATAAGGCTCTTTAGTAGTTAGAGGAGTCAACTATTTTTCAACAGTAGCATTGTTGAAGCTTTAACATTAACCCCTAAGGTTGAGGTACCTAAAACCACCAACTTAAGCAATCTGACCTATATTTAGAAATTCAAAAATTCACCCAAAAATATTCTAGTCTTCAAAATAGGATTTCATGATGAATGCAAAAATTTGCATCATGAAATTTGCAATTCTCAATTTTATAGAAAATCTCAAAGTGCAAAGTAATGTATGACCCATTTCTAACTCTGAATCTCCTATGAGCAACAATGCTGATCCTAAATTTTGCTCACCATCAAACCCAAAACCGTATTCTATGATTGTCAGATTTCACCCACTAGCAAGGTGACCAGTAAGCAAATTAGTCCTCCAAATCTGGACTGACAATACGCTTTTAGATCTCCTCCTGGTTCGTGGGGTGTGGTGGTTTTGGGGGGTGTGGTGGTTTTAGGTACCTCAACCTTAATGCATGCAACAACCTCAAATTTCTCTACTGTTTCTCACTACAACATTTGTACAGGAAATTCTTTCATCATCTTCCGCACAAGGAAAAATTCTGACAATTTTACAGCAACATGTCTTGTAGTTCTTATAAGGTTGAAAAAAAATTAGCTCCATAGAACCCGTTATGCTACAGTAAAAGCCTCATGTATGCAAATGTTCTTCCATGTATGCGTATTGTGAACCAGGGCAACCTCCTTTAGAGGTTAAATACAATGTCTCACCACCCAATCTTTAGCTAAAGATGATGTGGACTTGTCCATGTTTCGAGAAAACTACTACAATGATTCGGGAATAGTAGCCAAGATTCCGAGGTCAACAGTAGAAGGGCTAATGAACCTTATGAACCACCTCTTTTTTAACCCCTAAAAGCCCGAGGGGTATTGGACAAAACACAGATGTGTTATAATATGTGCCTTCTATGTGTTTGATGAAGTTTGGTTCAATAGACAAAATGTAGAGTATCATCTCTACAAATTATCCGTATGGTCAAACTTCCAAAAATAACTTTAGATCATTTTTTAATGAATTTAAAAGCAATAACCTTTGAAAATTTGTATAAATTATAATTTTCAATTTTAGAGTTCGAAATTTAGTATGATTGGTTAAAGTTGGGCTATCTATTGTAAACTTCAAAAAAGCAAAAGAAATGATGGAGGGATCATCATTACTTTCCCCAAATAGCAAATTTGATAACACTAAGACAATGTTGAGGTGATCTACTTTGAAAAATTCTCCCGGGTGGAGTTTAACTCGGATTGCCATAATTCAAATTGGGTTGGAAAGTAGACTTGATGTAGTATTTTAAAATATTTTTTATTTTTTCAAAAAAATATTTTTTTGTTCCAGGCCCGTTAAATTCGGACAGCGACCAGAAAATGGTCGTTTGAGGGCTTAGGGGTTAACAAGAAAGGAGGGTTATTTTTCTTGTATTTGAATCTTAGATAGGACAACGGAATAGGTAATATTTTCATTTTTTTTAAAATACTTTTTTGGGGGGTTAATGTTATTTACGTATAGTAAAAAATGTAAATATCTGGAGATGATAAGTTATCAGTGAGACTGAGGGGGTTATTGTAAATATACCCCCAAAAACTAACCGCACACGCTAAACTGCAGTGGAAATGCCATCTGGGGAATAATTCATTTGCAGATGATTCAAGAAATCATTGAGCGGTATTATAATCCTCCTGATATTCTGGCAAGGGGTATAGGGGTAGAAAGTCAAGAGTAGGGGGAAGAAACCAGCTGATTGGTTTAAAATTTTAAAATAAACAATATGGATAAAAATAAACAAACAGATGATTGGGGCCCCGGGGTTGATCATGCAGCCAGTCAGGTGAGGGGGGCTGTGGACTGTGGACTGTGGACAAGGATCAGCTGGAATTGCGGAGCAGGCAGGGGCCCAATTTCAGGGCTGAAACAAAAATGTAAAGGGTTCTCCTTTATTTGAGTTTTGTTTTGTTTTGTTTTAAATAATAATTTGTAATTTTGAAAAAGTAGGCTGGAAAAAAAAAAACAAAGGCTTCCTGTTGTTGAGATGGCTCATGTCCCTGAGAATCTCATTAGATCACTGGGAAGCCTATGTGGCTGATCTTAGCCTTTTAATTCTAAATTTAGCACCGCAGGTGCACTCATGTGGTTTTTTGTTTTGTTTTGTTTTTTTCTTTTTCATTTCATTGGGACTACTTTGCACTTTCCCCATGTTGTTCATCATATTCGAGTGCCGCTAGCTTTGAGCTTTACACAATCTTCCTTTATGGCTACTTCACATGTCAAGTACTCGTATTGTCACCTTTGTACTTCGTGAAAGATATTTTGTTCTAAACAAATAAATAAGTAAAAGATATTTTTGTCCAAAATGACAAAAAAAAGTTTAACCCTTAACCCTTAAAGGTCTAGAGAGCCCTTTCCGACCAGTATCATACACCAATATTCCATTGTATTTGGCATAGTTCCACACCTCCTATGGGTTTAAGATCAAAAGTGAAATTGAAATTCACGTCGACATGATTTTAATGAGCTATTGTGGTCTCAATTTCAAACTTTCTATTCACTCAAATGTCAAATATAAGGCAACGTATATACTATTCCCATCAGTCCTTTAGGGGTTAAACGACATACCAAGCCAGTATTTTGGGAGAATCTTGCTTATAACTTCTACCCCGTTGAACCAAACGGGATTTATTATATGTCAAACCGAGCATATTTGAGGAATTTATACTCTGTTAGGATAGAGCCAAAGTAAATTAACCCCTAAAGGACCGTAAGGCCCCCACGTAGCTTCTGGAATTAGAAAGTGAGGAAATTCAGGTTCTTGGACTTTGAATTGTAGGATGAGCAACAAAGAGACCCTGGCTCTTTTTGAGAGCCAAATCTGTAGGTACTTCTTGATCGGAAATTCATCGAGTAAGCGATTATTGGTGATTTTTTTGAGTTGCACGGAGGGTATTTAGGCGTCACTTCAGACCCTCATATCTTCCTCCTCACACCTCCAAATTACTTGAAATTTTTTTGCACATGTTTAAAATGATGATTTCTACTCACAGTAAAAATTTCAGAATTTTTGGAGCACTTTTGAACAATCCGATTTCAGCATGTGTACAAAATACCCCAAACAAGTTCCATCAATCTTCTCATCAGTGGCATTTTCTCAAAAATTGTGCGATTTTGTCGATCTTTTTTTCATAAAAAGGCTATGTAAGTCTTCTTTAATTTCAATGGTGCGGATCGTCAAAATTACCCTACACCAATGAGGAATTGAGCTTGCTACAAGAGTTAGTAAAAAAAACAAGAGCTAAGTTCAACACCCCCGGTCCTTTAGGGGTTAAAGAGATAGTCGTGCATAAAAATGGAGTTTATAAGAGATTATAAATGTGGGAATCATGAAAGCATGTTCTTTAAAGGTTAATTTCTATAAGATTAATATGACCTTTTTAATAACAAATAAGATCAGATTATAGCTAGAGAATACATTGTATTTTTACACACAATTGTTTCTATGATTGTGTTTGTCGTAAATTATAAAAATATTATCAAATTCACCTTTTAGATCTTCATGTTTTAACCGATTAACTCATCTATCATAAATTCTAAATTGATTTGATTGTTAAAGTCACGAGATGTAAGAGTAGGAAAGAATACTACAATGTTTACATGAAATCATACAAATCACTATAGGCTACAATGATTTCAAATGAAATAAGTATAGCTTTTGCAACATTGTAACCTCAATTGGTTTTGGTTAAAGCAAAGTAAAAACTTGTAAATGGTACTTGGCCGTCATGATCGACATGTTATGCTAAATATTTTTGTTTTTGGAAAAGTGTTATTCAACAAATTCCAAATTATATGGATATTCTCTAATATTCTCTTTTTCATCATACATAATAGAATTTTTTTGAAAAAAATTTAATTTCCCAAACATTTGGACTTTTTTGTATGTAGTTATTTTTTGCCGATCCGGTACGGTACTATAAATATGATTAATAAGTACTCAAAAGTAGACACATTTCAATAGCATCGACAATATAGGACTTCATAATTGGATGAATTTATATTTTGTAATTTACAAAAATTAAAAACTTATTCCTAAGTTATTCAAGATACAATTGATGTGGTCAATTGTATAGAGGGGCATCAAAATTCCAATCTTTTACTTACTCTTCATATCTTTTCACAAATTGTATTATAAATGTTTTCCATCATGAAAATGTGTATACCTTTGTTTGAACATGTACAAAAACTAGTTCTGGTATCATATGGAATCGTAAATATCTTTTTAGCAAGTTGCAATTCCTAGTGGTTTGGGAGGAAGTCCTTCAAGCAATAAATATTAAAATAAAATCTCATGCTTGTAATATAATAATTTTTTTCCAAACTATCAAATTCTATTCTATTCTATTATATTCTATTCTCTTTTTAACACATTAAAAAATCAAAAATAAATAAATATTAATAACATATTTTGAATTCACACGTTATACATGTAATAAGGGCCGCTTCACACTATAATCAAAGGTCAAGAGGCCGTCGATTTCCACCTATCAAATTGCAAGAAACCAAGAATTCAACCTCTTGACCCTTCACACTAGAGGCCAAAGTTCAAAGGCCGTCGCCCTCCAAAATGCCTATAAGGAAGCACTTTTTGACCAAGGCGATGGACTCTCGAAGGAAGTTTGGGTCGGGAAGGAATGGAAACCCAAACTATGGTCGAGAGGCTGTCAATTATTTTTCATAAAAATAAAAACTATATTTTATTGCCTATTTTCAGCCCATTTCTTTGGACTCAACAAAGTTTGGCCAGTCAATCCCATGGCCTCTCGACTTGGACGGCCATAGTGTGAAGCGGCCCTAAAACTAGGATATGAAAATTTTCAAACATGGCGAATGAGTTCCCCATGTATGAACATTCTGCATGAAAAAAATGCATGTTGAGAATGATGTCATTGCAGCCTACCACGCTGGTCGGAGCCATACTATAAGCTTCATTTTTAGACGAATAAGAAATTAAATATTATTCCTGCCTGGGGGTTACGTGTGGGATGGAGCTTGTACTGGTAGACCCCAGTTGGGAGATCTTGCACATCTTCCACAAATTTCAGCACTTTACGTTACCTGTGTCAACTCCATTGCACAGGACCTACCCATACTATTTTATAAAGTTCTTCCGAATCACACTCAAAAGGTCTGTCACAGCAGTTTGAGAACCGACTTATCTATGCTAATATATACTTCCTGCCATGTCAACATTGCTACCGTAGTTCAAGAGTAGAAATGCCGGCCGCCTGCCCACATAGATTAGAGAAGCGTGTCCAAAAAAACCCACAATTGGTCTAGTTCATCATGTCCGATCTTCTCGTGGGTTTTTTTTTATTGTCTCTGCCCCACCAGGGAAGAGACTACGAAACGCTTCGTTTTCAAGGAGTTACATGGCAGTGAACAATACAAACAAGGTGTAAAAGTAAATATAGGGTAAATACTAAAGCAGAGACTCCGCAATTAACTACTTGTTTTATGGTCTGTGCAGTCAAATTTTTATTGGTATAGTCTCCACAAAATGAAAAAATAAAGATCTATGTAGCACATAGAAATTTGATTTTACCATGCGAATTATTGAATTTCTTATAGTGCTATCTAAAGTAGGCACATTCAACAAGCTATACTCAAGAAGTTTTGTCATTTTAGCACTAGTACATTTTTTGAGTAACAAGTTACTCAAGTTTCCTCACATTCAATGCCGAGATGTCATTTTTGTCAATACAAGGCCTCCATTCGTTCCCGGACTTTCATTCAATCCAAACCAACAAAACCCACATGAAGATTATAGGTCTATCAAGATAATTAATAATTTTCATTATTCATATATAGACACACATACACATACATGATGTTAATTCCAACAACAAAAAGGTAAATTATTATAATACTTTGTAACTTAACTTATCACCAAGTTTGAGAGATGTTCACAACATTTAATGAAGCTTTATTTCAATTTATATCTTCAAGTGTTAAAACCATTGAAAATTTTGAGATAAAACTATTGTATTATATCATAGATTCAAAATACCACAATTAGTCGTTGGAACAAAAACTCAAAAAAATTAGCTTGCAAATGTTTGTTCTTTGTTTTGATGTGTGGTTTGTTTCAAACTACCTCCAACATACTCTTTTATTCACAATGGTCCTTGGACTAGCCATTGGGGTTTGACTCAGAGGTTTGGACATGGGCACTTCTACGAGGTGATCGGGATTTGAATCCTAATGCCGTCTGGTTGGCTACCACCATGGTCCACCCAACTATGGCGGGGGGGGGGGGGTCTCCATGACCTCGTTGTATGGGTACCATAAAAATGTCCAAGAAGAGAGTATGTCGGTTCTTCTTAATGGTACCTAGTGGTAAGCTTAGGTAAGTATAGAGTCCACCTTTGAGAAAAGGCATCAAGGGTAGCTCGTGCTATTTAGTTTGTGGTGGCATATTAATTAGTAGTACTATCCCCAACAGACGCTTCATTCGTACAATCTATTGGGATGTGTTACTCTTTTTTCATTTCTTTTCTTTTTCATTGAAATAAAATCCCTTTATTTCAAAAATTATATATAAAAAAAAATTAAAAAAAAAAAACCACAAATCCTCCATATATAAAAAAAATAAAAAAAAATAAAAAATTGCTTATCACTAATGGTAGTGCCAGTACACAGGAATTTCTAGGATCCCATATTTTTCAACATTCAACCATACATCATAATGAACCTTTTTGAATTATATCTATTGTATACATGTATATGTATCAATTATGAGGAGGTGTGATAACAAATACAATACAATGACTGGCATTCTCAATCATTGTGCCAATTTTAAAACCAAGATATAGGTAAAGTATTTTTTGGAGTGCACCAAATTCCCAATATATGTGCTGTTATATTCACTTATTATGCTTCAGATATGGTGGGGAAAAATTACAATGCCTTTGATTCTGGCTTGCAACGGACGGACCCCCACAAGTGAGGTTTGACAAGCTCGACATTTCTAGTATGTAAAAAGATGCCATGGCCAATTGGATCAGACTGACTCTGCCTTCAGTAACTCCCTCGGAAATTGGGCATGGACAGAGTTGGTTTCATAGATCCCAACTCAGACGGATTTTACGAAATTCCATGGAAATCTACAATTAGCCAAGATCGATGTTCCAATGCCCAAATGAAACAAGAACCGCATAAAGTGAAACTCATGCCAGAATATGATCGAAACAATCGCCGACTGGAAAAACCACATACCCAGAAAAGCACAAAATTCCAAAAGATGGGTAGAAATATGTATACACTGATTATGACTATTAGTGTGTGCGGCACTAATTGTGAGGGCACTCACTAATTTCAATAAGTTGGGATTTACGGGGCTGAATTTTTTTACTCTGTGACTCTAATTGCCACTAATCCATGTCTTTAACCCCTCTTTATATCAAAATTAGTGTGTGTTAAATATGAAAATGGAAGGATTTCAAATAATTTGATTTTTGTATGTGAGATTGGAAAATTTCACCCAAGTCAACTCTCACCACATAATATGAAGTCTACAATTGGTATACAAGCATGTATGTGAGAATTCTTCTAAAAATCCAACAAGTTCATTAAGTGCTATATTTTTATTTTTATTTTTGGCACAAATAAAGAGAATCCTTTACTAGGAGACGGATACAAATACAACAAAGCCCTAGCCAAGTCCGCCCAGGAACCAAACAAGAGATAAAATACAAAGAGAAGGAAAGGACAGAAGGCCAAAGGCTAAAACTAATCAACATCAAAACTAGGACATCCAAGGCGCCACATAGGTTGGGAGTTGTTCCTCTCCGCAAACATTTGGTTGTGGCACGAGGTCATCTTCAAATTTTTCAATGATCTTCTCAACTTTATCCAGATATTTCTTCCAAGCGGCTTCCGTGTGACTCCATGCATTTCTCCCATACCCATCCAAATGCAATTATAGAGCTTCCCGGGATCCCAAACATTGCCGTTAAGTGCTAGATTTCAAATTCATCTCTAAAACTCTATTTTCTAGTTATAAGAACAAAGAATGAAAACAAGTCAACTACTCTCATTATCCCATTTAGTGCGTGTGGTACTAATTCTCGAAGCAAGCACTATTTTGCCAAATCTCAAAATTAGTGAGGATTGAATTTTTTACTAAGTACCTGAAATCTTCATGTCGCTCTAATTTTACATCATAATGATATTTCGTATCACCTTACAGGCATTATAAAACCCCCCTCACTATATGGGATAATTAGTGTAATTTCAGAGTTTAGAAAGAGTGTCACACACACTAATTGCCCAGGCACACTAATAGCCGACGTCAGTGTAGCTTTTTCGCATGAAACAAGAGGGGGACCGGAGTGGGTGGGGCAGCAGCCCATGTGACACAAGGAGCCCACCATTGTCCGTGGCCCCGCGTCTGCCTGCTATTCAGCTTGCGTCCACTGTTCATCCATTTGTACTCCTAAAAGTGGTCTTTCCACCCTAGTTTGCAGCTCCCTATTCCCAGCCCCGTAGGGCCAACCCACTCTAATTTTATCAATATTTTGTATATAAAGGGCTCTTGTTGATATGTGGAGTGTTTGTATTCTATGTGGAGTGTTTCGCTGCTCCTTCTTCCATCATGTGGGATTTGTGTCCCTTTTTCAGTCATTCCACTGTTGTTGGCTTGCTCCCTTGTCTGACTTTGACGCCTTTTGAAGAGCCAGTGGCCGCTGTTTCTGGGGACATTTTATAATCCTCACAAGTTGCAAGAGGATGATGGGGCATTGGGGATTACTCATACTCTCTAATGACATTGGAATGCACTTGGGAGACAAATTAAATGGGGTTCTAAGGTTGGAGCACCCAGTTTCAATAATTTCTAGACATGGTATTCATTTTAGAACGCAAATCTAAGTACATCATAGAGCATTTATTGTTTGTTGACCAAAATGGTAATCTATCTATGGTTTACCCAAATTTACGTTCTAAAATGACTACCGTGTTTAGAAATGATCGGAATTGCGTACACTATTGGAATCCAATGCTCCTCCCTTAAATGCACTCTCACATGTGTTAGGAGCATCGGCAAACTAACCCAAACCAATCAAAAAATTTATAGCGATTTTTTGCCAAAACCTTACCTAATTTTGGAAGTGGTTGCTTTAACACCAGAAAAGTGGGTAAAAATGTGGATGAAATCGCCAAATTCTGTGAAAAAAATAATCTAAAATGGGTAGTGTTTGGATGAAAGTGTCTTACAATAGATTTTTATGGATGAACGAACACACACACAATATATATGTGGATGATATTATTCATTTTTTCCCTTCCTAGCTACATTCTAGGGTGCATGTTGCTCTACCGACGGAAAAACAAATAATTAGTTGCCCCCAATGAATAAAATTGTAACTTTTGATTCCTTTGGAATTAGGATTTGAGATTATTATCATTAGAAGTGCATCCAAAATTAAGTTGAATTAACATTAAAAAAATGGATTTGGAAATTGGGTGACTAAGACGCAGACCATTAAAAGCACCGTATTCATAAAAAAATTGACATGTTAAATGGTATTCATACACTTGGATTGAGTATCTATGTCAATATTTTTGTAAATTTCATTTTTTAAATATTTATTTTTATAATTATGTTACAAATATAAAATAATTCATTATGAATATTGGAACAATTGGCCAAAAGTTTATAATGAACAAAATTAGGTACATGCAAATCTCGCTCATATGCATATAAGTAAATTTTGCAAATAATTAACCTTTAATTCCTAAAGGTCCAACCATGCAAAAAATGCATGATGTACAGAGCTGAACGTAGATTTCTCATTTTTCATGCACTTTTTGTAGTGTGGACTTTTTACTATAGATTATATGAGAAATTAGCTTGATGCATGTGTTAACCGATTATAAAGGGGATGATTTGTGAAATTTTTATGTCTCATTTTAGGTTGCAGTGATTCACTGAAAATTTCTAAGATTTAAGTGTAAAAGCGTTCTTGAAAAATCAACTCATAAATTAAGCAATCAAAAAATCTCCAAAAATCACTACACTTACAATATTACATTTCAACCTATCACAAAAAAAACTCATCCATAGATTGTCAATATCTTATTCGTAATTAAATTGCAAAAGAATTTTGAATTTTAAGTTTCAAATTTTATACAAAATATTGGTGATAGCAATTATAAATCTAACCATATGGTTAGAATCTAAAATTCATAATGTACAACTTTTATTCATACATCAAGTTCAAAATATCCCTCTTAATTGCATTTTACAAGACATCTTTGAAATCCTCCAAATGTGGAGAGGAATGAGGACATTGCGGTGTTAAAGGACCATTGTCCGTTTGAGGGACAATTGTGTTGAGGTAAACACAAAGCAAATGCAACTAAAAGCAAAGCATACACAAAAATCCCAAAACTAGTACACAAGAGTACCCAAGACACAATGATGGGACGTAGTTTACCTTACCCCAAGAAGGGGCATGGTACTTGTTTATGTATCTTGATCAGTCCCTCCCATCGAGGCGCCTCGGTGGGCTCTTTGCCTCGGTGGGCATTAACTAATTTACAACTAACTAATTAATGGCCGGTAACTAATGATGAGGAAACTAGTCGTTTGCCTCGGTGGCCGGTACTGCTGATACCCGACATTGCTACCCGGAACTAGTCCAGTTGATAACTCTTGGGTAGGTTTTCAACACTCCTCCTCGACGAGTTGCCTCATTAAAAATCTGGCTCTGGTAAAGAAAAAAACTTCATTGAGGGAAACAATCCAGAGTCTCAGGAAAAGAGTGCAACTTACTTAGAAATGATTTTGTGACGAAGTCTCATTCCTGCCTCACACACTAAACACTGAATTAGGAATTTTTGCACTTGACCAAGTGCATTGTCCGATGGCCACGACGGAGCAAAATTTGCACTTTTTTGAAATTTTTCCCCTCTAAAATTCCATGTATTCTCATTTTTTTAATAGCAACAACACATTCGTTCATATTGAATTTTC
This sequence comes from Pohlia nutans, assembly GCA_022496805.1. Lineage (NCBI taxonomy): Eukaryota > Viridiplantae > Streptophyta > Bryopsida > Bryales > Mniaceae > Pohlia > Pohlia nutans. The sequence continues at coordinate 36,120,741 of CM040089.1, read as the reverse complement.
CATGAATTAAAGAAAAATTATACATAATGTGCAATACTTTTTTAGTACAATTTGATAGAAAGTCAAAACAAAACGCTTCTTTTCATAAAAAATGAAGGCATACACTTTAAAGTAAATAATATTTGCACTATCCTACGACATCAAAGGGTTCTCCCTTGCCTACATTCTCGATCTATATTATTGCTCCACTGCGACTTGCTCATATGTATAATTATCTTCTTCTCCCAATTGACGATACTTCACTCACTCGAGGTTGTCATATAATCCATCGACTCTAAACATCATACAATGATCTGCCAATGTCAATTGAACAAATATAAGTCAAATTTGGACTTCTTTAACTAAACAACTGCATTTATCAAATCACTTTTATAATTTAAAAACTCCAAGATGAAATTTCAAGGCAAGTAATTCTTAGAAACCATGATGTTCTGTATTGCTTTCATATCGCAGAAATTGGCAGCAAATTTGAATATGCATTGCAAAATATGCTAAATTTAGTTTGTTTTACATATGAATCTTCGAACCCAACATGAAATTTCGGTGCCCCTAACCTATAAAGGCCCTTACATGGTGTTTGTCTTTTGAAATTTGGAAATTTACATCAAATTCAAGCATGTATGGCAAAATCTGCTATATTTAGCATCTTTTTACTGTAAATCTCGAAACCCAATATGAAATTTGAGTGCCCCTAACCTGTAGGGATCCTAACGTGGTGTTTGTCTTTCAAATTTTGGAAATTTACATTCAATTCAAGCATGTATGGCAAAATTTGCTAAATTTAGCAACTTTTGACTGTAAATCTTTGAACCCAACATGCAATTTGGGTGCCCCTAACCTGTAGAGATCCTAACGTGGTGTTCGTCTTTCAAATTGCAGAAATTTACATCCAATTCAAGCATGTACGACAAAATATGCTAAATTTAGAAACTGTTGACTTTAAATCTCAGAACCCAACATGCAATTTGGGTGCCCCAAACCTCTAGGGGTCCTAACGTGGTGTTTGTCTTTCGATTTGCAGAAATTTACATCAAATTCAAGCATGTAAGGTCAAATCTGCTAAATTTAGTAGCTTTTGACTATAAATCTCGGAACCCAATATGAAATTTGGATGCTCCTAACCTCTAGGGGGCCTAGCATACTCTTTGCTTTTCGAATTGCGGAAATTTACATCAAATTAAAGCATGTATGGCAGAATTTGCTAAATTTAGCAGCTTTTCATTGTAAATATTGGACCCCAACATGAAATTTTGGGTGTTCCTAATCTTTCATTAGGAGAAATCTGTAGTCACAAAGGGGCCCTTGCCTTTGGCACGTGCTGAAAAATTTAGGCAAAACCGTGCACTTTTGACAAGGGCACCAATGGTGCCACCGTGGTTGCCAGCAGTGCAGTTCCGTGGGTCGCGCCAATCGACGCTACTAACACTGCAGACACTGCCAGCACTGCGGCTTCCGACGTTGTCAGCGGGCAGCGACTGCACCAATGGGTTTACATAAAAAGGGGTACTTGGGCAGCCGGTTCACCTACCACGGGCTGTCTTACAGAGCCCCTTTGGAACCCCATTTTTCTTCTAATGAGGGATCCTAACGTGGTGTTTGTCTTTTGAATTACGGAAATCTACATCAAATTTGAGCATGTATGGTAGAATCTGCTAAATTTAGCAACATTTGACTATAAATGTCGGAACCCAACATGAAATTTAGGTCTCCTAACGTCTCGATGCCCTGACGTGTTGTTCGTCTTTTGAATTGCAAAAATGTACATTAAAATTTGAGCATATATGGCAGAATCTGCTAAATTTAGCATCTTTTGACTACAAATCTCGGAACCCAACACGAAATTTGGGTCCCCCTAACCTAATATATTGCTTGTCTTCCGAATTGCGAAAATGTACATCAAATTTGAGCATGTATAGCAAAGTTTGCTAAATTTAGCAACTTTTGACTATAAATCTCGAAACCCAACATGAAATCTTTAGGTGCCCTAATATGTTATTCGTCGTTCGAATTGCGGAAATCTACATAAAATTTGAGCATGTGCAGCAAAATCTGCTAAATTTAGTAGATTTTGATTATAAATATCGGAACCCAACACGAAATTTGAATGCCTTCAACCTCTAGGGACCCTAACATACTAATTGTCTTCAAAATTGCGGAAATGTACATCAAATTTCATCACGTGTGGTATATTATGCTATATTTAGAAATTTTAAAAAGATATCTTTGACATTCAACATGAAATTTGGATGCCCCTAACTTCTAGGGGCCCTAACGTGGAATTTGTCTTTTGAATTATAGAAATTTATGCGAAATATGAGGTAAACTAAATATACTAAATTTAGTAGCTGATGCTTATATGTTCAATCCAAATTCAAGGTTCAAAATGCGATCATACATAACTACGTGTAATTAAAAATAAGATCAAGTGATTTCAGGTGAAAACAAGAAATGAATGAGGCATTTTCAAAAATAAATGAATTTTGAATAATAATGCTTACCAAAACTCGTTATATATCACGATGTTCGCTCCAATCAAACATGCCTACAAAGAATTAGACAAAACGAGGTTAAAATCATCATAAATATGCAATTTTAAAAAATTTGGTGAAAAAAATATCATCTATACATCTTAAAACGCTTATATATTGAGCTTTACAACCTAACTAGTGTCATTTGCAAAAAATAGAGTAGTGAGAGCATGACCTTTGGGAGGTAAATTGTGAAATGTGTGGAATATGTGATGGGGTAGGCATTATATACTAGGAATACCTAGAAGAGGCTTTTAAAAATGCCATTTCATAGTTGGACGCACCCTCCCAAAGGACGCATCTCCCAACCCCGCGGGTTTGAGAGGGCCGGCCAAGGCCCTGACCCTTGGCCAACCGGGCCAAGGCCCTGCCAAAGGGTCTTGATGATTTTTTTTAATTTTAATTTTTTAATTATGATTTTATTAGTTTATTAGTTTATTAGTTTATTAAATTTTTATATCATTTTCAATTTTAAAATAACTTACTTGAATTTAGGTTTTTGAAACGCTTTTTTATTTTTTTGTTCTTTTTTGTTTTTAGTTTTTTAATGTTTTTTTTTTTTTTTTTGTTTTGTTAATTGTTAGGCGTTTTTTTAATTTCATTTTTTTCTTCTTTTGTATTTTGCCTTTTCTTTTCCATATTTATTTTCTTGGTGTTTCTCTTTTTATGTAAAATAATATGTTTTTCCAAGGTCTTTTTTGAAATTTCAATTTTTACCAAATGAATAATTTAAATTTACATTTCTTTCATCTCTTTTCTTCTATTTTTTTTCCTTTCTTTACTCCAAACAATTGTTCATTTTCTAATTGATTTTTTCGTTCTATTTAGTGTGCTAGAGTTTGGACAAGGCAAATGGGTTGTGAAGATGAAGGTTGTGTAAGATTGGCCCATGAGTGGACGGGGAAGGTAGGACGAGCGGTGATCTTGTAGAGCAAGGTGTACGAATTGCATGGAAGCATTGTGGGAGCCATCTTGTAAGGGACACGGATGGATTGTCAAAGATGCAACTATTTTCTCATGGAAAAATGTACCAGTAAGAACAAGGAGTGGACTTGGACAAGAGAACAACATGCAAATGCATGGTGAGCTTATGAAGGTAAATATCAAAGTTGCAACAAAAGCAAAACTGCATTTGGTGGAGTGTATTGAACTACTGTTGGAAAAAATAGACAATGAACGTTTGTAGAATGACTTGGATGCATATTAATAGGATTAGTACATCGTATGAGACACATGGTACTATGAGTTGTATTACGTAGTAGCAATAACTATATAGTATAGCGCAGCGTGCAGTATTCAATTGATTTGCATGGGTGCTTTAAATGACTTGATGTTTTGGTAGAAAATGCAAATAACTTTGTATCCATCTTTGACTACCCCCTTAATACATTGTTTTGTAGTAAATGAAGTACCAGTGTAACATTTAATCCATGTGTGACCAAAATTTTGCACGATTTGAGTAATTCGAAACCTCCAAAATTCCCACTTTAACAGTTTGTCAATTCCTAATCTTAAAACCCACGAGTACCAAAATTATACCCCTTGCAACTTCAAAAAAGGTTCATTTTTGTTCGACGGACGACAAGTGCATTGTCGTACCCCCAAGTGCAAAAATTCCTAATTCAGTGTTACTAACCGTTTGTGTGTATATGCCGGTAATGCTTTAGTAAGCATATTGGCGATGTTATGAGCTGACTCCACCTTCTTGACTTCAATCTGCTTCTTTTGAATGAGTTCCTGAGTGAACCCGAAGAGCTGGGGAGGGATGTGTTTGACACGGTCGAACTTGATAAAACATTCTCCGACTTGAGCAACGCAAGTGGCGTTGTCTTCGAAAATGACTGTAGCTTTGGCCTCCTGAGTGAGCCCGCATTGGCCTAGAATTATCTTGTTCATGCTTCGTAACCAGACTGCTTCCCTTGTTGTCTCATGGAACGTGATCAACTCAGAATGGTTAGTTGATGTGGCTGTCACTGTCTGCTTCACTGACTTCTAGCTAATAGGGGCGCTGTTCTTCATAAATATATACCCTGTCTGTGATTTTCCCAAGACCTCATCGGAACGGAAACTTGCATCTGCATATCCAACAATCTCCGTTGTCCCGCCCGGGGTGTATAAAAGCCCTAAATCTTCGGTTCCACACAGATACTGAAAAAGATGCCTTACTCCGTTCTAGTATCGGATACTTGGCTTCTGGCTGTGTCTCGCAAATACGCTAACTACGAATGATATGTTTGGACGGGTGTTTGTTGAAAGATAGAATAGTGCTCCAACCGCTGCGAAAAATTGGTGCTTGTCAGAGAACTCCTCTTCCTCCTCCGCGCAAGGTGCATACGGATCTTCTGTTGTCTTGCTACGGCCGATCATCGGAGCTGCCAATGAATTTGACTTGTCCATCCCAAACCTTTTGAGTAGCTTCTGGGTATACGTCGTCTGGTGCATAAAGATTGCTCCTTATGGAGTGTGGAAAATTTGGATGCCAAACAACTTTGCAAACAAAATATTCCAAGCAACTTTGCAAACACAACATTTCTAGTACTCAGCAAAGAAACTTCAAAGTGTATACCAGCTGCATCCACTAGGACCATAAGATACTTGAATGGTCCCAATGCACGGGTGATAGGCCTGCAAGTATCTCCGTGGAGGCGGTGAAGCCGTTGGGGAAATTTTGTAGGCAGCTTCCACCGTGAAGGCCTATTAATCAGCTTGCCTTGTGCACATGCACTGCACATACCAACCTTGTTAACGTCCCCTTGGCATACCTCATGCCCGATAATATGGGAATCATACGCCTGAACATCGTAGTTTCAAGGTGTCCCATTCGGTTAGGCCATAGCCCAATCTTCTGGGACACACTCACGGAGCCCGCAGGTCTCAGTGAGGCTTTAGTCTGTGATTAGGAAAGCTCACTCGCAAGTGATGCTTTATGTCCCCGGTGAGCCCCATTCGTAATGGGCAGCTCATATAACCCGCTGGACTCCGCATAAGCGGTGGCAAGGACCTCAGTCCCTTGCCGAAGCTCCAATGCTTCCTTATTCCCTTTCACCGCACTGAAGGTATGGATGCTGCGTGCCCGCAAGTCCCTGAAGCTGATTAGGCTTCGATGTGTAGATAGGGCATACATGGTTCTCTCAATCTCAAGAGTGGCGCCTCCGGGCAGTACGATAGTAGCCCGACCCTCACGGAACTTAAAGCTCCGTCATTCGACAATTGTGTGTTACGTGCACACCTGCCAGGCTTCCCGTAGGGAAAAAGAGAAGAGGAGGGGATCGCGCAGGATTGAGTGAGTAGTGCAATTGTCCAGCAGAGCCACCTCCGGGTGGGTGTCGACGGTGTGCATACTTTCCCTCAGGGACGTACCCTTAACAGCGGTCCCGGAGCTCACTCCGAGATCACTACTTACCATGTAGTTCTCTGTGGCGTCGAGAGCTGGCGCGTCCAGTACGTGGGCCTCGTGCTGCTTGGCCTTCAATTCCTGCAGCTCTTTGTATAAATCTACAAAGTACTCTAGGGTCCGACAGTCTCTGGCCAAGTGCCCCTTGCGCCCACATTTGTGACACGAGCGGGTCTCCTGATCACGCCTATGGTCACCGCTGGCTCCGCGTCGCTCTCGGTCACGCCCACTGTTGGATTTCCGCTGCTCCCCACCGCGGTCTTTGCTTGAGCCCCAATCCTTCTGCGTTAAAGAAGATTCTTGTCGGGAACTCTTCTTGTATGGCAGCTTGCCCTTGAAACCCTTTGGCCTCCTTGCGGCTAGCTCCGTCGTATGAGCTTCCTTGGCGGAAGGTCGCTGCTCAGCATTTTTCAGCAGAATCTGTAGGGAAATATAATAAATAGGGAAAATACCAAAAAATAAATAAATTATTATTTTGGAATCTTTTCAAAATAGTTTATATTATTTTGGAATCTTTTGGAATATTACTAGAATCTTCTCAAAAAATCCTTACAGTCTAATTTCCCAAAATATTTTTAGATCTTCATTTATAGAATTTAGAAGCAATTAACATTAAAAATTCAATGAAATTACATTTTATAGTTTTAGAATTCAAAATTTGGTATTATTGGTTATAATTGTACTTTCATCATAGGAGCAAAAATAAAAAGATGTATAGAAAAGAACAACATTACTTTTCCAAAATAGTAAAATTTGTAACACGAGACAATGTAGAGGTGTTGTTTTTTTGAAAGTTCCCCTAGGTGGAGTTTAACCCTTAAACGACAATTCCTTTCATGATACCACACCCAAAATCTCCTCTTAAATTCCATTTTAAGCATGATTCTGTGTTTAATTTGCTTTAGCTTTATTCTAAAGAAGTATAGATCTCTCTAAGGTGCTTGGTTTGGAATTTTAAAAACCCCATTTGGTGCAATGGTGTAGAAGTTATGAGCAAGATTTTCCCAAACTAAAACCAAGCCCGTGGGGCTGGCATTGTCGTTTAAAGGTTCGAAAGCATACTTGATTTCCTATTAGAAAACAATTATAATTTAAACAATTTTTTAATATTTTAGTCTCGGGCAGCTCGTAAAAGGGGGCATCGACCAAAACATGATCTCTCGAAGCATTGCGAGTTAAATTGAGTTTAAAATCAGACTTTCTTTGAACTCAATTTGAGCAACTTTTCAAAAAATAAAATTGCAAAAGCTTTTAATTGCTTGCTACAATATTCTGACCATTGAATTTTTTTTCATCAATCCCAAAGTTATGCACGTTACAATTTTGTTTTTTTACTTTCATTCTAGATACCTATCTTTCATTACTTCATTTCAAGGTGAATATCCAAGGATTTATTTATTTTTAACTTTTTGATTAGACCGACAACTCATTTCCCTGACATACAATCAAAAAAATTCAATTGAAACAGAAAGGCATATATGTTGAAATGTCATAAAGAGGTAAAAAAGTTGCAAAAACATACAAAAACTTACAATGAAAAGAATGATTTTTGGTTGAATCAGACATAAAATGGAAAAAAAAATGGAAAAAATGTTTCTCTAACATAAAATTAGAAAAACCTGGAAAACAAATGCTTGTAACATTGCTAAAAGTATGCAAATTGAAAAGAAAAGAAAAGAAAAAACTCTCAAACATCATGATTTCATCAAAAAAAATAACTCAAATGTTTTTGAAGATTTTATTTAGGTATAGAAAAAAGCCTACATAATGTAGTGCCAAGAAAAATTGGAATTTTTTTTTCTTACATCGCTAAAAACATCCAAAGTCCGCTGAAAAAAAAACAGCTCACAGCCTTCAAGACTTTGGTAAAGGAATAACAAATTCAAAACATTCTGAATTTTTTTTCTAGATATTGAAAAAAGTCTGCATGATCTAGTGCACAAAAGAAATTTGGAAAGAAAGTTTTTCTTACACCGCTAAAAACATCCAAAGTCTGCTGGAAAAAAAAAATTAGATCACAGTCATCACGATTTTGGCAAGAAAACAAAAATTCATAATATTCTGCAAAAAAATCTTAAATACAGAAATAAGTTTGCATGATCTAGTGCAAAAAAATTTGGAAAAAAAGTTTTTTTACATCGCTTAAAACATTTGAAGTCCGCTGAAAAAAAAAAAAAAAAAAAAAAAAAAAAACAGCTCAGAGCCATCACGATTTTGGCAAAAAAAGAAAAATTCAAAATATTTTGAAAAAAATTCTAGGTATACAAAAAAGCCTGCGTGATGTAGTGCAAAAAAATTCGAAAGATGAATTAAATATACCTGGCAAACAAATCACCAATGGTTACATTCATTTATAATTATCAAAAAAATTCAATGACTTGCATCAAGAGTTCTAGGTGGTGTGGTGGCTTAGAGCATGGTTTGGAGTTAGGAGGTTTCATGTTCGATTCCGGCCACCAGCGATGGAGCCCGGGAAACTGTGGTAGGCTCCACCGTGGTCTGGGCAGCCAGCCCTAGTAATTGGACCGAGTAGCCCAAAATAATGTTCGGGCATGGTAGGAAAAATATGCTATATGGAATTTTTATTTTTACTTTTTTAAAATAAAATTATTTTGACCAAATCTAGATATAGAAAGAAAAGAATTCTAGATATAGAAAAAATGATGTTGCACGAAAAACACATTGAATCAGTGTGGCTTTAAAGATGATTAAGACACGACAGTTGACAACTATATAGAGTGAAGAATTCTCACGTCTTCAGTATATCCATCAATCGTGTTGAATTAGTATTATATCCGCTTATACGAGCATGATGTCATATCAGTGCAGTTGTGATGAATGACGCAAGGATGCGGAATCACTGCGAAAAATGTACGCATCTATGAAATATCGGAATTTGCACTGAAATCGTTCAAAATCAATGGGGTCCAAAATTCCTGATGAATATGATTGTAAGGTAGTAGACCCTCTAGTAGAAGGTTTTGGGTCTTCTTTTGAAGACTATTGTGCTGTACTAGAAAGGAAAATTTAGCATTTGAATGCTAAAATAGTTTATTTTTAAGAAAATATATAGTTACAAGCAAATAAATAAATAAAATGACGCTTGGAATTTAAAGTTTTAACTTTGGTATTATTTGTATGATTTTTTATTTTTTTGATTATTGGGTTTTTTAAGGTTTCTTTTAGGTTTTTTGAGGTTGAAAGTTTCAAAGATTTTCAAATTATATGTACCAAGTTTCTCAAATTTTAGAAAAATTTCAAAAAATATCTTAACTCTTAAAAGATCAGAGGTGATTTTGCTCCCAAAACTCACCAAAATTTCTAATTTTAATGCATTGAGCCAAAATAATATTAAAACATGTTTTATTTTTCAAATCTAATTTTAGGATCATGTACAAAATTAGAATGTTAACATGTAACACAAATTTCAGAAACTTTGATTGTGTAGATTGCAATAAAATTGTGTTAACATGGGAATAACTTTTTTTCCCGAGCACTCATTGAAAAATAAATAAATAAATAAAATTCCACAAAGATTGTCTAATGCCCATGTTGAATTTTTTTCCAAAGGATTACACTGAAATTTGACATCATAGGTGATATTGACCCAAACTTTCAATTTGTTGAGAACCTACCCGAGAGTTATCAACCGGGCTAGTCCCGGGTTTCAGTTTTATTCCCGGGTAGCAGTACCGGCCACCAAAGCAAACGACTAGTTTCCTCATCATTAGTTACTGGCCATTAATTAGTTAGTTGTAAATTAGTTACTGCCCACCGAGGCAGACTGCCCATCGAGACAGAGAGCCCACCGAGGCGCCTCGATGGGAGGGACTGATAAGGCATAAACAAGTACCATGCCCTTCTTGGGGTAAGGTAAACTACTTCCCATCATTGTGTCTTGGGTACTCTTGTGTACTAGTTTTGGGATTTTTGTGTATGCTTTGCTTTTAGTTGCATTTTCTTTGTGTTTACCTCAACACGTTATCAGCACGATGGCTTTGCTTTTTATATGACACAATGTTGTTCATTCTTAGATGAGTTTATGTTCTTTGAATTTGTTTGATTACAATCTCTTGGAAGTTAAATCGATTCAGTTTTTGCTTTTCCCAATTTAGGGTCCTTCCTTTTTCAGTTTCTAGTTTTGCTTTTTCAAGCCTTGTTTTTTCCTTCCAAGTCGGTTCAGATTCTCTACTGGATTAAAACCTTGTCATTACCTAGATTAGAGTCAAAGAATTCTGTCAGAGTCTGTTATGGCGACTCCGGCTACAAAACCGCAGAAGGATGATAGTAAGCCCAAGGTTCAATCGCTGATTTTCGAGGCTTTGGTGGCTGACAACTCTAACTATTTGGAGTGGAGTATTGACATCAGGAATTTTGGACCCCACTGATTTTGAACGATTTCAGTGCGAAATCCGATATTTCATGGGTGCGTATGTTTTTCGCAGTGATTCCGCATCCTTGCGTCATTCATCACAACTGCACTGATATGACATCATGCTCGTATAAGCGGATATAATACTGATTCGACACGATTGATGGATATATTGAAGACGTGTGAATTCTTCACTTTGTATAGTTGTCAAATGTCATGTCTTAATCGTCTTTAAACCCACACTGGTTCAGTGTGTTTTTCGTGCGACATCGTCTTTTCTATATCTAGATTTTTTTCTTTCCATATATAGATTTGGTCAAAAAAAATTTATTAAAAAAATTAAAGTATAATTTTTTTTCTTGCCCTGCCGGAATTTTATTTCGGGCTGCCCGGTCCAACTACTCGGGCTGCCCAGACCACAGTGGGGCCCACCATGGTTTCCTGGGCTCTATCGCCGGTGGTCGGAATCGAACTCGAGACCTCTCATCTACAAACCATACTATATATCAGAAAGTCCCCACCATGGTTAAAAGTAAAAGAGTTACATGCGCGCAAGGCGCGGGAATGGCCATGGGCCGGGTAGGCCACAGGCCGGGTATCAAGGACCAGTTATCGAGTTATCCTAATGATCTAGCCGTGTCTGAAGCCCTAGTGTCTACCCACCGCCACTGGTTGTTTTGCTTCGATGAAGGCGCGATCTGTCTGAGCGTGGTTGCCCTCGTGTTTTCGGAGCGTGGAGTTGAAGCTGGAGTTCCGACCCTCTGCTGTTGTTACGAGTTGTGCGTGGTGTGTCTCGGGTGTTGGGGGCCAAGGTCGAAGTACTGCCTGCCGTGCGCTAGCCAGTTGTTGAAGTCATCTCCGTCGAGGTTCTGCGCTGTTTGTGCATATACCTCGAGCGCAGTGAGTCCTTCGAAGTTGGGGCTGGCCCTTGCAGCCCTGACTACTCCAGATAAGTCCTCTTTCGTGTAAGGGACTTGGTGTATCCGGTTGTAGACTGTGAGAGCTATCCTATCGTCTTGACAGCGTTGGGGTTCGGACCGTCTCTCCAGTTCTTGTTGTCGGTATCTCTCTTCCTCGTGCTCTGCTAAGAGGGTGTCGATCTCCTGTTGCATCTTGTCTTCGATACGTTGTGCCGTGCGTGGGCTCACCCCTGGATATGAGTAGGCCATAAAGTTGGGAAATCGGAAAGTGTACTCAACTGGTGATGTAGCATGTGTCGGAGATTCTTGTAATAGTATGACCTCTGATGCTGCCCTGGGAGTAGCTGGGTCATCTTTGCTTCGTTCCTGGTCCTGCTGTGTCGGAGAGTCTTGTAAGTGAATGACCTCTGGTATTGCCCCGGGGGGGGGGGGGGGGGGGGGGGCTGGATTTTCTTCGTTCCATTCCTGTTCTTGCTGTGTGCGCTCTTGTTCACGCTGGGCTAGGTCGTTGATGATGCCTTCGAGGGAGTCGTCGACGGCCTGGTCGAGATCCCTGTCCTCTTCCGAATTGTGTGATGCGCTATCGGGGGAGATTGATCTGGTTGGGATCTGTGTGGGGCTGCAGGGAGCTTCTGTAGCCAAGTGCCGAGGTAGAAACACCTCCGGTGGGACTATCTGCCACTCGGGTTTAACACCTTGCTGGACAAAGGTGCAATCTGTGTACCAGACTAATTCGAAGGCTGCGGTAAGTATTTCCTTACGTTTGCTACCTCTCTTGATGCGATATATGCTCGCCCATGCCTCCATTGCAATGTGTATCGTTGTCTGCCACGCGTAGTACAGCACTCTAGGCATGCTAAAGGGTTCGCCATTGAGCTCTTTAGAACACTTCTGAACCTAGATGTTCCAGAGAATGCACGTACGTAATATGTCCCATGATGTGTTGGTGGTGACTTGACACTTCCCTGCTGCGTCCCATTCGGTATCGTCTTGGATAGTGTCCAGCCCTGGGGTGTGTAATGGGCCAAGAATGATGGTCTTCCAGTTGTCGCAGTCGTTGTTGAGTCCCGCCGTAGTCCTTAACGCTCCATACCTAATCCATGCTTCAGTTACCTTAGGACATGAGCGCAGGGCATGTTCTGTAGTTTCTATGATGGGGGAATGGCAGAGGCGGCACAGGCCCTCCCATTTGGCCTTGTGTCGCCACTCCCCGATAGGTAATCCGTCCGCGATTGTCAACCAATTCATAGCTGCTATTTTTCGTGGGATCCACAGGTGTCAAAGCCGTTGTAGTAATTGTCTGGTCTGAGTCGCTTTGAATCCGAGTGTCCATAGGAGTTGGAGGATTTGTAGTCGAGGTTTGGTCTTGGTGAGTCCTATCCTGTACCCCAGCTTGGTCGTGTATTCGAAAAGGAGCAGGCTTTAAGACATCCATGTTTCTTCCAGCTCCAATTTGCCGGGTTCCAAGCCAAAGAAGCCACTGGTGTTCTGCCAAACAGCCAGGCTTTAAAAGGGTATCCGTGCCATGTTGACGGGTTGTACTCCGCGAACTTATTCTCCGAGCTGTGGCCCGTGGGTGACGATTATTCTAACAATGGCCAGTCGTCCTAAGGGTATGGGAATCGGGGCCCGGGATGTCTGTTGCAACTATTCTGTAGCTAGTCTCGTGAAGAGTAATCCTCGTCGTGTGCCGTCTGTCGATCCTGAAATGTGGAACACGTGAGTGACTGGGCTGTTATTGTCAATAGTTACCCATTCCCCGTCTGGTATGTCGATGTAGTCCGATGGTTTCCATCGTATCCTAGGGATTATGTCCGCCCGTTGAGCCGGGATTGTTCTTGATCGTGTTGCTTGTTTTAGGTCTTCCTCCGTGCGCCAATCCCCTGTGGTAGTATCCCATAGGTGCTGTAAACTCCAGACTTTGTTCCGTTGCCAAGTATGATAGTTGGAACCTGCCTCCAGCCCAAAAGGGATGCCGATTGAGCTACGAAGTAGTGAATTGCCAAATATGGGCTGTCTGAACATTGATGCTTGTGTGGCCGGGGGGTGCTGAGTGAGTCCTTGTCGTGTAGAAGTCCAGGCCTTAAAGATAGCTTTCCAGAGTGGAGAGCTGATTAAAGGAGCGGAGGGTGAGGTCATAATCCAGTGAACACTATTCATCCATCGTCCACCAGTCATGCGTGTTTTCTCGATGTTGTAGCGTACAAAAGACTTCCAGGGATTGTAACCGGGCTGAAGAGCTCGGATAATTAACTTGGTGAGTAGTGCTGAGGATTGCAGTGCGGGGTCGATGACTTTCGCGCCTCCCTCTGTGATTGGTTGAATAACATAGTCCCATCTAATCTTAGCTCTGGTCTGTTTGCCGGTCTTTGCTCCCCATGTGTAGTTACGTACGATGCCTTGTACCTTCTTGAAGGTTTCCGCGGATACACTTGCACATGAACAAAGGTACCAGATGGCAGCTAGTATGACCTGGTTCGCTATAAGAATCCGCCCTGCTAAAGATAAATACCTCGGTCTCCACTTCGTTAATTGCTTGGTGATCATCATAGTTACCTTGTTATTGCGCTCTTCTGCCGGCATCTTGTACCCTAACGGGAACCCGAGGTATGTAGTGCTCTCCGTAGGTCTGAGCCACCGCATTCTCGGGTCCTGTTCCCAGACCCAAATGCGCGCCTGGGACGAAACCCAAATGCCGACGGTCTTCGTCTAGTTGACTCTAGCCCCTTATGCGTCACAAAAGGTGTTTAGAACTGTCATAGCTGTGTCGAGGTTTTGCTCTAATCCCTGTAGAAGTAGATTTGTGTCATCAGCAAACATCATATTAGAAACTTTGTTGTCGTCGGGTAGGCTGATTCCTAGAACGCCTCTCCTACTGTCGTCCATCATATGGGCCAGAATGCTGGCGATGAAGAGGTACAGATAGGGAGCCAGGGGCAATCCCTGTCTGACCGATCTCTCGAGCTGAAAGTTGGGGCTGAGTTCTCCATTAAAACTGACCATAGCGGTAACTTCCGAGTAAAGTGACATTACCATGGCAATCCAATTAGGTTCAAAACCCATTTGGTGCATAGTGGCCTCTAGGAAAGGCCAGCTGACTCTGTCATACGCCTTTTCGAAGTCAAGTAAAAGCATTATCATTTCTTTTTTGTTCTCTTCGATCCAATCCATGGCCTCAAAGGCCATTAAGACGTTATCGAAAATACACCTCCTTTTGACAAATGCCGTTTGAGAATGCTTGATCCAATTGGGCAGCATATCAATCATTCTATTTGCATAGAGTTTAGTGATGATTTTATACGCGCCCCTAGTAACGAAATAGATCGATAGTTTTTGATAAAAGTTAAGTCGCCCTGTTTAGGTAACAGAACAATTTTGCTAACGTTGAGTGAGCCTATGAGTGTATGAGTGGAGATCACCTCATTAGCAAATTGCAGTAAGTCCTCTCTGATGTCATCGTACATAACTTGAAAAAATTCAATGGGAACGACAGGGAGGTCTTTAATGGCGGTGTGGAGTTCCAAATCTTGGACGGGGGCGGTCAGTCTCTCGTTCTGTGCCGGTGTGACACATCTGGGAACGCTACAAAAGCAGTCTGTACGGGCCGTATTGTTCTCGTCCACTTGCCTGTCCCGGTTGTATAGTTTCTTGTAATATTGGGCTGCATATTCCTTCATGTCCTCCTGGTTGGTAAGTATTTTGCCTTCGTCGTTGAGCTCCTGACTAAGAATAGGTTTTCTCTGTCCGTTCATTCTGAAGAAGAACTCCTTGTTGCATCGGTCACCTACCGGGGTCCATTGCGAGGTCTGCTTGTCATACTGGCGTCCTAACCTGACTTGGAGAATTTTGTGTAGCTCCGCCTGAGCCATGTTAAGCTTGGCTCGTGCTTCAGGGCTGAACTAGCTATCCTGTAGTTCGGCTTCGGCACCGTAGACTTCTTCAAATTCTCTTTCAAATGCTGTCTGCCAGTCCTTTCGTTGTCTTTTGGATTCGGTGTCGCTTGCTTGTTTGACTGTTGTGATTGCTTTGTCGATGCGGTGGTTTATCGTGAGGTGTTGATTGTTGTGAATGGCTTCCTTCCAGGCCGTAAGAAGTAGTTGTTTGCCGATGTTGTCCTTCAGTAACTGCCTGTTGAAAGCTGGAGTGTATAGTAGTCGTACAAACGTTTGTCGAATCTTCAAAAAAACGGGCGAGTGGTCTGAAATATGTGCTAAGCCTTTCCAGATTCCTATCAAGCCGCCTATATCTGCTAATGCTGGGCCAACATAGAATCTGTCTAGACGTGAGCAAATCATTTCTGCTCCATTTCTACGGTTGTCCCATGAGAATCTTTTTTGGCCCACTATTCTAAATTCGTCTAAGTGAAATGGTCCTGAAGTCTGAGGTGGATAAGCAATTGAGTCCAAGCTCTGAATTCTTGTTCTCCTCGTCCGGTTGTTTCTACTCCGCCTTGCTTGTCATCGAGTGACTCTATCATATTAAAATCTCCACCCAAGATCCACTCTGCTTCTGGAAGGTTATAGTGTCTGATCGTGTTCCAGAGTCGAGCTCGGGAGCTTGTGTAGTTATGGGCGTAGATGTTCAGGATGCCTACTTTAAGCTCTTTCGTAAATTGAATAGTGATAAACTGAGCGTGCCCAGGGACAATGGTCTCGTGGTCAACTAACATGGTTGATATTTTGGGTGATATGACAATGCCGGTGCCCCCCTTAAAACTATCTTTGGCGGCAGAGTATTGGGCCTCGTTCCAGAATGCATTTCCTCGGAGGAAATCTAATGATCTGACCTTCTGTTTGCACTCTTGAAGTGAAAACTTATGTTCTTGGATTAAGAGGATGTCGGGCCGTGGTATGGTGTGTCGGAAAAAATCTCTTATGTCGCGGCGTTTTCTTGCCCCCGCCGCTCCTCGCCCAAAGTTTTGGACGTTTAGTGAGGCGATATTCAATTGGTCATTCTTCATGTGTGCTTGTTGTTGCGTGACCTTCCGTTCCCACTTCCAAGGGGGTTATTGTGTCCTCCGGTCTCCACTCATAATTCTGATCTAAAGGGAGAGCGCTAGGGGTATGCGGGCCTATCAGGTATCTAAGGTCGGCGTCTGAGAGTGTCCAATGGTGTAGTGTGTCATGGTTCTCTCTAATGTGTCTACTAAGGGATTCAGAAAAGGTTACCCACGTCCAAGAATCCTGGGTTTTGAGAGAGAAGATATCTTCGTCATAAGGACAATCCACAGGGAGAGGCAAGCCTCTTCATCTATTCTACGAAAATCGTACCTACAAGTAGCATCAGTCCATTTAGTGAGGGGGTCCTGCTTGGTATGCTTAAGGGAGACAACTCTTCTCAACGAGAGCATTGTCTTGTTAGTCATATGATCCTGGGCAGTCGTTGTCGTCCAAATTCTACTGGTCGAGTTGACTGTGAGGTAAAATGAAAGGATAGGAGTACTCCATGAATTCTTGTGATCCATGAGGATTTCGCTATCCCCTGTCTTGGAGACTCTGTAGAAAACAGGCGTTATGAGGGTTGATTGCTGTGGGACCTCCGGTATTTCATCTGCTTTCAGAGTCTTCCAAAAAGGAAGTAGTATCCTCGTGATCTATAGCCTACGTCGCCTTGAATTACTAGCTGGGGAGTTGTTGTGGGTCTGGCTGACGTGGGGACCCATATGATGTTCGGGCGTTTTGCTGGGGTATTACCCTTACCTGCAAGGTCTGAGGATTGACTGGGTTCACTGTCTGAGGTTAGACAAGTGATAAATGGGACATGCTGTGAGATTGAGGGTGGAACAGGTCTCGACTCTTGCTTCCAGTCAAGAGCCCGTTGGCTTCGTGGCTTCGGTCTACTGATGTTCCTTTGAGGAGGAACTTGCGGTTTGTAAGAGGTTGATCTTTGGCCTGTATGCTGTGGAGGGGCTGCTCCTCGAGGGTCTCTACCTGGGTTGGTTTTGGGTCGTTCGAAGGTAGCTGATCCACCCTTAGCTTTCCTAGCCCTGTCGTTTGCAATTCTATCCTTGTGAGGGAGCCTAAGGTGGGGACATTTGCTCACAGTGTGGTCAAATGATCTACATCTGCCGCACTGGGTGGGCAGCCCGCTGTACTCCATAAGATGTTTGGTCTCACCTTTATCGTCGATGCGTGGGAGAATGATTGCTTTGGGTAGTGCGTCTACGTTGTCTGTAAGAATTCGAACTCGTGGTCCCGAAAGTTTGGATCGAAAGGTATCTACGGTTTCTACTACTAAAACTTGGGTGAAGGTCGAAATAATCTCACGGAGATATTTCTCTGTGCGGAGCATTGGAAGAAGTCCAACGACTTGTGCCCATAGGGCCACACCGCGTGAATTAGGGTTAAATCCCTCCTGTTCGAAATAGGGTGACCATTCGGTAATAGTCAGCTCCTGACCCTCTAAGCCAAAATATCGTGTGTGGAGAGCTTCCTTGCAACCTATCAGGTCATCAAATTCGAGCTCAAAGCAATTGTTAGCGCGGATGGTGACATTTTTTAAGGAGCTATGGAGTTAAGAGCGAGTCCAGATGAGGAGCTGTCTTGGGCCCGGGTTTTTCCCTACGAAGTGATCCAGCGCTGTGACGTTCCGGACCTGCTCGATTTCTTCGGCGAGCGTCGTCATAGAGGAGGTTGGAATGGAAATTTTACGGGTTGTGTGCTCTTCCTCTGTGACTTCTAGGTCTGTGGGGGATTCTATAGGAGTAGAATCAGGTGAAGGGGAAAGGGTAGCGGCGGTGCCTGCGGCACGTGCGGCTACCAGGATCTCCTTCTGTGCATCTATAGGGTAGTCGTAGTGCTTCGCTAGAAATCTCTTTAGCTCTAGGGCGACTCGATTGATGAGTTTTTCTACTTCTTCCGCCTTAGAGAGCGTGTGGGATAAACCTAGGTTTTTGTGGGTAGCTAGGATGGCTACTCGTGCTGCCCTGTTTTCTAGAATTTGGTTTCTTAGAGTGTAGAAAATCTCTTCATCAGTGATATCATAGGAATAGAAGTTGAAGGCAGCTGCTGATAGTTCTTCTGTCGTTGTATGTTGAGCCTGCCCGTCCGCTGTTTGTGGCGTCTGGTGGTGCATCGCATTGTCTGGCTCCTGTATTTCGATCGTAGCCTGCTCTGTTGAAATGGAAATAGGGAATGCAAGAGAGTCCGAGCTTACCAGGTTAGCCGACGCCTGACCTGGGGTTGTGGGGAATCCATCCACGTTGCGCAAGCCGTGTTGTAGTGCCATGCTTGCTTCCATGTCCGAGAGTATTGTGCTTTGAGGTCGTGGGTGCTGAATCTCAGCCGTATCGAGTGTTTCCGCTTTCTTGCTGTTGGATCTTGTGTTATACTTGTGGGCGCTTGATTACCGGCCCTTCCTGTCCTCCTTTTCTGCTTGTTTCGGGTGGCCTTGCTCCTAAGGTGAGAATAGAGCTTCTACTCGCGCTGCCAGAACTCTGGCCCGACCAGCTAATCTGTCTTGCTCCATTCTAACGCGAAAGGGTCGAGAATAGATGCAAAATGCTCCTCTAAGAATGCGCTCTGCGTCACTGGCGAAAACTAAAGCAACGATTGAGGATCTGAGGCTTAAATCCCTCTCCCTAAAATTCCGGATATAGCGCCTCATTGCGGCTCCGCAAAAGGCGGAGCCGCGCACCTACTTCGGAGTCAGACCCAAACCATACTCTATACCACTAAACCACCTAGAACTCTTGATACAAGCAATTGAATTTTTTTTATAATTATAAAGGAATTTAACCATTGACAATTTTTTTGCCATGTATATTTAATTCTTTTTTCAATTTTTTTGCACTACATCACACAGACCTTTTTCTATATCTAGAATTTTTTTCAGAATATTTTGAATTTCTTTTTTTTTTGCCAAAATAGTGATGGCTGTGAGCTGTTTTTTTTTTTTTTTTTTTTCAGCGGACTTCGAATGTTTTTAGCGGTGTAAAAAAAACTTTTTTTCCAAATTTCTTTTTTGCACTAGATCATGCAAGATTTTTTCTATATCTAGGATTATTTTAGAATATTATGAATTTATTTATATTTTACCAAAATCATGGTGGCTGTAAGCTGTTTTTCTTTTAAGCAAACTTTTGATGTTTTTTTGCGATGTAAAAAAAACTTTTTTTCCAATCTTTTTCTTGCACAAGATCATGTAGACTTTTTTCTGTATCTAGAAAAAAAATTTAGAATATTTTGAATTTGTTTTCTTTTTGCCAAAGTCTTGAAGGCTGTGAGCTGTTCATTTATTTTTCTTAAAAATTCAGTGGATTTTAGATGTTTTTAGCAATCTAAAAAAATCTTTTTTTACCAAATTATTTTTGCACTACATTATACAGGACTTTTTCTATACCTAAATAAAATCTTCAAAAACATTTGAATTTGTTTTTTGATGAAATCATGATGTTTGAGAGCTTTTTTTTTTTTTTTTTTTTTTTTTTTTTTTTTTTTTTTTTTTTTTTTTTTTCAATTTGCATACTTTTAGCAATGTTACAAACATTTGTTTTCCAGGTTTTTCTAATTTTATGTTAGAGAAACATTTTTTCCAATTTTTTTTTCCATTTTATGTCTGATTCAACCAAAAATCATTCTTTTCATTGTAAGTTTTTGTATGTTTTTGCAACTTTTTTACCTCTTTATGACATTTCAACATATATGCCTTTCTGTTTCAATTGAATTTTTTTGATTGTATGTCAGGGAAATGAGTTGTCGGTCTAATCAAAAAGTTAAAAATAAATAAATCCTTGGATATTCACCTTGAAATGAAGTAATGAAAGATAGGTATCTAGAATGAAAGTAAAAAACTAAATTGTAACGTGCATAACTTTGGGATTGATGAAAAAAAATTCAATGGTCAGAATATTGTAGCAAGCACTTAAAAGCTTTTGCAATTTTATTTTTTGAAAAGTTGCTCAAATTGAGTTCAAAGAAAGTCTGATTTTAAACTCAATTTAACTCGCAATGCTTCGAGAGATCATGTTTTGGTCGATGCCCCCTTTTACGAGCTGCCCGAGACTAAAATATTAAAAAATTGTTTAAATTATAATTGTTTTCTAATAGGAAATCAAGTATGCTTTCGAACCTTTAAACGACAATGCCAGCCCCACGGGCTTGGTTTTAGTTTGGGAAAATCTTGCTCATAACTTCTACACCATTGCACCAAATGGGGTTTTTAAAATTCCAAACCGAGCACCTTAGAGAGATCTATACTTCTTTAGAATAAAGCTAAAGCAAATTAAACACAGAATCATGCTTAAAATGGAATTTAAGAGGAGATTTTGGGTGTGGTATCATGAAAGGAATTGTCGTTTAAGGGTTAAACTCCACCTAGGGGAACTTTCAAAAAAACAACACCTCTACATTGTCTCGTGTTACAAATTTTACTATTTTGGAAAAGTAATGTTGTTCTTTTCTATACATCTTTTTATTTTTGCTCCTATGATGAAAGTACAATTATAACCAATAATACCAAATTTTGAATTCTAAAACTATAAAATGTAATTTCATTGAATTTTTAATGTTAATTGCTTCTAAATTCTATAAATGAAGATCTAAAAATATTTTGGGAAATTAGACTGTAAGGATTTTTTGAAAAGATTCTAGTAATATTCCAAAAGATTCCAAAATAATATAAACTATTTTGAATAGATTCCAAAATAATAATTTATTTATTTTTTGGTATTTTTCCTATTTATTATATTTCATCAATAAATCAATTGTTTTAGAACATTATAAACTTTTTTTGTTGAGAAGTATGACACCCTAGTGCGAAAACATCCTTGAACGCGAGTGACATGGAGAAATTTAAGTCATTCATTCTCAAATTAAAAACTTGAAATAATTCTCAGCTGCGTTTGTTTTGATTGATGCCACCGAATGGCAATGGATTCCATAGGAATCGACACGGATGTTGTACTATGACTACATGGATGTCGTACAACAATAATTTGCATTATAATAGATATTGAAATCGCACGGATATAATAAAAGGCGTTGATATGATACGTATACGATACTAGATCCGCATTAAAGGCAATCGCATGTTATCTGTGTCTTATTAGCCATGTAATGTAGATACACGATTAACGCACGAATTCCGTCAACTACAACTTTCGTACAGAAACAACACTTTTTTTTATAATCATTGTAAAGACACTGCATCGACATCCTAGTATTGCATGTCACTTCCGTATCATAATGACACTTCTAAATCCACGTATGAGGTGCGGAATCAGTGTTTAACGATGAACGCACTGAAATCGATAAAAATCCGTGGGGTCCAAAATTCCTGATGTTGTGCTAAGGGCCTCTTTATACTTCAGAGGTCAAAGTCGAGAAGCTGACAGTATGAAATCATTTGAAGATTGTTATTAAAGTTGAAATTGAGAAGCCGTTGGAAATTGGCTTTATAGTACAAAATTTCAGTCGAGAGGAGGTGAAATGAGAAAAGGAGGTGGCAAATACATTTTTTTTTACATGGTTTGAAGTTCTCCAAAATTATAATCCAGCCCAGTTCACATAGCATACTAGAGGAGAGAGAGGAAGTACCCTTTCTCAAGGGAATCTTGAATTGGATTCTCTTTTTTAACTCATGAGGGAATGTTATGTGCATACTATGAATTGCGGGATTCATGAAGAAATGCCATATAGTCTTCATTTCTATTTTGAAGTGAAGCGAAGACCACATTCAAAAGGTACTCCCTCTCTCTGCTTTAGTATGCTATGCCAAGAGGTGGGCATAACAGAATTTGTGAAGAAGCTGTGATGAAATATAGTAATTTATTTGTTTATTTATTATTTATTTTTGGGTACAAATAAAGGGGACTCTTTATTGCAAAGAAAAGACACAAATACAACACGGACCTAGCCAGTTCTAGCAAGGACTAAGAGAAAAGGGCAACTTACATAAGTTTAAGACCATTCTGAATCAGATTCTATAGTTAGTTTTGTCATCTAATGTGTATTTTGTTGGATATGCACTCAAAAAACTAACTTTACGTTGTTTTAGCAGCTTTTAACGCCTATATCTAAAAAAATATAGCTCATATTCCAAATATTTTCACATATTTGGAATCATTGTGGTCTAATTGGTTTAGTGTAACAAGGTTTCATTCATGTCTTGACAATTTGTTCTGAGGTGATTTTTAATGAATAAGTTGGTGATTCTTTTGTATTGAAAAAAGATTAGCGGACCGTTTAATGGTCTCTTCTCACTTTATACTACTTCCAAAGGCTATAGCTACTAATGGCTGGCCTTTGGTTTTAAAAGCGAGGGACCTTCACATGGCTTTTGGACACTTAGGCCTTTGGTTGTGGCCTTTAACCCCTAAAAGACCATGCTCATCCTTGGAATTTTATCACTTCTCGTGATCTTGGTGTGCATGTAGAAAAATTTACCGTTGAAGCTCAAAAAACACTTAGTCATGTGAATGTATATCAATTTTCAGGACATTATATCTACTGTATGGATTGCATGATTATAAGACCATGAGTTGTTTTTTGAAAATTTTGAGCAAAATCAATAGGTCATTCATTGCTTAAATTCTCATAAATTCTAGAACCATGATTAGCGTTTGAAATTTCAAAGGCATACAAAGATGTAAATGTATCTAAATGCTCACAAGAAACGGTGTTCTAAAACTAAACACAACAATGATCAATTCTACAAATTTGATGTTTGGGTGAAGTGATGAATTAGTCAGTGACTGAGCCGGTGTTTGTGATCGCCGAACTCTTGTATGTTTACAGGGCTCTGTGATGTCTGTAATCACCTAATATTGTTCGATTAAAAATACTAGACGCACTAGAGTTATCCTTTAACCCACCTTGAGTTTGAATAAGATACCATGAGTTTTGCTTTAATATACTCTTATTTGTTCACTCCAAATAGTTATAGGGTATGGAAGAATTTGGCGATATCTCATTATTAAGTGTGTAAGAGCTTGGTGGTCTCTAAATTAAAGGAACACTTTTTTACCATCAAAATAAACGTTTTTTGAGTTTTCCTTGAGTTTAGAGACCACCAAGCTCTTACACACCTAATAATGAGAGACCGCCAAGTTCTTCCATACTTTATAACTATTTGGAGTGAACAAATAAGAATATATGAAAGAAAAACTCATTGGTATCTTATTCAAACTCAATAGAGTTATCTGTAAAATGGAGCAAAAATTTTCCAGATGAGGAAAGACAAGGCAAAATTGGATTTTAAACTTGAAAAGTGGCAAAAACAAGTTTTAACTCCTTTAATTTTGACCAATAACAACGCTATGCATTGTTAGAGAGATTCGAACCTTGAGTTAAAGAATAACTCTACTGATTGCAAAGAGCGGCCGCATACCTGTTTCAACCTGAACGCTATTTCAGAGGTTATATCACAGCCCGCCTTCTGGTAGCATTCATAAGCGTTGGAGTGATTCCCCTGCCGCTCATGCTCAATGGCATGTTCCAAATTCTCCTTCCTTGATCTATACCAGTACAACAAAACCAAAAGGGGCCTCAATTTAACATCTGCGAACCAAACTAGGTACATTCACCATTGAGATACGTTTGATTTCCTGGTACATGGAACCACGAAGGGTCTCTGTCCAGGTCATCAATCTCCCTAATTATCATGTCCCAAATTCACCTACGCTGATGTTCTGATTTTTCCCTAGCAGATTGATCAACGTAATTGCACATCTTGAAGGACTTCTGTGTTCTCGTAACGGACATCTACAATTCTCCAATTAACATTGAGTCAAAATTATGGGAGATCTCCAAATAAGTTACTATTAGTAATAAAATTATTCTTGGACACAATGTGTCCTCGTGGGTCTTTAGGGATTAACCCCTAAAGGACCAGGACCGTATTCTCACAAAAAATCATGAAAAACGCAACATTTGGAAGTTGCAGAAGAAATCATATGTTTTTAGTTTTTTCATCATTTAACCGTAAGATCTAATACCCAACTTGAATTTTCATGTGAGCACAAAATTTGAGAGCAAAATGACCATTAGATTCTTAGATTATAAGGATCAAAGTTGCAAAAGAAGATTTTTTGGGGTTCAATCCGGTGACAAATTTGAACTTTAGAAATTAATATCTTTTTTTTGAATGGGTTAAAAATTCAATGAATGGCAAGGCCATGTTAACAATTGAGTTAAGTCTTCAAATATAAAATCTTGTAAGAAAAAAGCTCATATTAATTTTTTCATAAAACAATTACTAGAAGTGGGTACAAAGTGAAAGGAAAAAGAAAATCATTAATAAGTTTGACATGGAATTGTAAAATGTCAATCTTAACGGTGAGAATGTTGTACTTGGAAATCTTCACCTAGTGCCTTTTATTTCATTAAAAAATATTGAAAATTGAGTTTAGAAATGAGCTTCAAAGGTTTTTTTTGTCCAAACTGCCCAAAAAACATATCTCCTCATAACTTTTATCCCATTGCTCAAAATGGGTACATTTAAAGCTTCATTTGTAGATAAAGATCAACCAATCATGAATCAAAAAAGAAATTTTGAAAAAGAGTAAAAAATAAAAAAATTCTTGCTGCCCGATCTCGCTTCAAAAACTTCAAATGCTTATAACTTTTGCAATACTTATCGGAATGACATGAAACGAAGTGCAACATGTAGAGTGTAGTTTTTGGAAGCTACACTGAAATTTTCATTGAAATTTTTAAAAATATGAGGTCCCTGGAGGCTGCCCAAAAAGTGGAACGACCAGAATATGGTCGCTCAAAAATTTAGGGGTTAAGTACAAAGAGGTTCTAAGTGTGAAGTTAAAGACTACTTTGACTTTCATATTGACCAAAAGCCCCCTATACATTATGATTGTAGAGGATAGCACAATTAAGTATCCTTGCCTTAATCTTCCAAGGAGGCTAAAGCCAAAAAGTGATTTATGAATGATTTTAAATGTGTAGAATGAAATGAAGAATGATAAATTTCATCCATTTCTTTTTCAATAAGTTTTTTTGAATGTGATGGTCTTCAAAGTTCCTTCATTGAGGTATTACTAATTTTTTTTACAAATAAGATGCTTATCACACATATCACCTTGTAATAAATTATGGCAACTTTTAATTTTTCCTTTAGGTCTTAATTTTAGCCATCAAAATGATTCTTTTTGAATTTGAGTTCTACTAATGAAATAAATTTTACTAAGTGTGATTTTTACTTCAACTTGAAAATTTGAAAGATTTCTATAATTTAAAATTATTGTAATTTGATTTTTAGGGGATATAACTACAACTTGCTAAAATTAAATATACAATGACACAATAAATTGGTCCTTCGATGTAATATACATACAATGATGAACAAAATTGAGTATGGATTTGAAAAATTTCCATTCAAACAACCATGCCATAAGCATCAATGGCAAAGTCCAAAAGTAAATATGCGAAAGTTGTAGTATGCAACATATATCACATTATTATGGAAGTTTGATAAAAAAAAATTCAATTGTGATTTGAAAGAAAATGAATTTCAAATTTAGCCATGTCTCAAACTCAATTTTGTGTACCATAATTTGGAATTACTTTAAATTTTGTCAATTTTTCTTAGAACTTCAAAAAACTTTTTGTACCTTAGCATGTTGGTATACATCATTTCAAATTGTTGTAATTTTTTTTTTGAAGGAAGTTGACATTTATAGAATTTAAAATGTTCACAATTTGACAAACATGCAAATGATGTTGATTCTCACAATATTTGAATATTTTGTTGGAATTGAGAGCATGGGACAACATTGGCCATTGCAGAAAGTGTATAGGTTGCAACATGGACCATTGTTACATCTTGATGCCCGAGTTGATGCCCTTGCATTTGAAATATTTGTTGAATAGGACAATGCGTTCAATTTATATATTAGAGCCGTATGATGCGGTTTTTGGTCTAGCCTTTTGGTACAAAGACTAGAGTTCTTGTCGCATGTAATTAATCCAATTAATCGAACAACTTGTTTTTGTCATTTTCAATATCATCAGAAAATTGTCAAATTTCATTGATTTTTAAAATAAAAAAAATCAATCTTTATTATTTCTACTATTTCTATTATCCTACGGGAAAAACATTTGTTCATAATAGATTTATCTGTAAAATAAGAACCATGTAACCTGTCTACTACATGGTGTTTTTAATTTTGATATAGAATTTTCTAACACCCATTCACTCAAGCCACCAAGCTCCTCTCCTTGGGGGAACATGAAATTGGTGTGGAGATACGTGGAGATTCCTCCTTGGGAACTCAAGCTAGGTTTGGGGGAGCTACTTTTGCATTGGGGAGGTTTAAGGTTCAAATCTCTCTGACAACGCAATGCGTTGTGATTGGTCAAAAAAAAAGGGGTCAAAACTCATTTTCGCTGCCTTTCAAGCTGATAAACCAATTCTGCCTAGACTTTCCTCTTGTGGAATTTTTTTGCTCAACTTTACGGATAACTTTAATAAGGCAAATATTTTAGCTTTTCCAAAATTTCATGAAAAGCTCAGGAAATTTCATATTAACCCCTAAAGGACCGTGGGTTTATATATTTATTATTATTATTATTGTTTTTGAGCATCATTTTTTCCTCTTTCTATTCATTTTTTTGTGATTTTTTTTTTGGTCTTAATAGCTAATACCAATTTGAACATTTAAAATAAATTAAGATTTTTTTGTTCAATTTAACAAATTTTCCCATGTCTCCAAAGACAGTAAAAAAATGTCAAAAAAGATTGTCATTTCATCTTTTCACTTCAAACGCTATAAACTTGCAATCTGTACAGTCAAATTCTATGAAATTTTTACCATGCATTCTTTTGGTAGCCTAAAGCAAGATCCTATAGTTAAAGATGCTATTTTTAAGGTTTATTTTAAGCCCTGCCCAAACTGCCCATTCACCCCAAAAAACCTCTTTCCCTCCGTAACTTCCACTTACGAAGTTGGAATCAAACAAATAAAATTGGATCCCCATTTTTGTATTGACATACTGAATTCACAAAATATTTTTCAAAAAAATTAGGATAAAAATTGACACCGTAAAAACCTACCTGAACATTGAAATGTCTAGTTAGGACACATTGCCCTTTAGGGGTTAAAAAACCAACAACAAAATCTTTTAGAATCTTTAAAAATAATTAATTAATTAATACAATTTACAAATAATGCCAAATTAAAAATTAAAAATTAAAAATTTCAAGTGATGAAATGTACAGACTGTAAAAACGAAAATATTGCGACACCTAAGTGCCGAATCTGCCTTCTGTGTACGGTATGATCCAATGGACGTTGGGTGTGGAGTCTTGAACAAAGAGCCTCTCAAAAAGAGGGCAGAATTCTTCTCATTCAATCTTATCTGAAGGCAAGTGTATACAAGTAAATATCAATGAGTCTGCACTTTCGTACTC
This sequence comes from Pohlia nutans, assembly GCA_022496805.1. Classification (NCBI taxonomy): domain Eukaryota; kingdom Viridiplantae; phylum Streptophyta; class Bryopsida; order Bryales; family Mniaceae; genus Pohlia; species Pohlia nutans. Next base: position 36,093,165 of record CM040089.1, on the reverse strand, counting down.
AACAAATCTAAACCGTTTCTAGATTTTGGGAAAGGGGGAGTTAGTGCATGGGCATATATTTTTTCGCTTTTGAACGGCCCACTCAGGTACATTTGTAATGGAGTGAGGTGAGTCAGTGGCAGGCACAGTAACTTAGGCCAAGTCCCAGTACATACTCTCCTGCCTTTTTTGATTTGAGACTGCACAGCCCAGTTCATCAAATTTGGCCTTGAACGTCGTGCGTCTCTCTTGGAGTTTGGATCTCTTCAGAGCCCCAGTGAGGCCCTGCTCGGGTCCGTCTGCTTTAGAGCAGATGTGTCATGTGGAGAGCCCCTGTATTAACTGCAATCACTTGCAGTGTAACGTACACAATGCTGACACTTCATTATAGGAACTTGACCACCCCAGTGCGGACATGAACTGCGTTGACCCACTATTACTCCCTCCGTGGCTCCCTCCCACAAAAACTAACCTTGTTTTCACTGAAATCCATGGATTAAGTGTTGTCACTAGTAGAAAACTTGTCGTTTCTCATTCCCCATTTCGTCGGAACAGTGAACAGTGGCTGAATATTATGCTATATTTTTGTCTTCTTGTAACCAAAACCACTCACCAGCACTCACACAACCAATGTGCATGGCGCGGTATCATTCCTTTTTCATTTTTAGTAAGTGAAAACAACACATTTTCTACTAGTTTGTTTTCACTGAAATCCATGGATTAAGTGTTGCTTTCACTGAAATCCACGAATTAAGTGTTGTTTTCCGTGAAATCCATGGATTAAGTATTGTTTTCACTGAAATCCATGGATTAAGCCTTAATCTCGTGATTACGGAGGGAGTATGTTGATTGTGATGCAAATCCATGGATTAAGTGAGTATAGAGGGAGTATTTTGACTACCAAAAAGTGTATACATGATCAAAATCCATAACAATAATCCATTATCAACATGATTAAAATCCATGAATTAAGCTCCCAACATTGTTTGCAATGCTCTAAAACACTTGTCAAGTACGCGCAAAGCTTAATTGCCGGCGGTGAATGAGTACAATTGGAAATCATGATTTTATTATGGGACAAAATCTAAGTTGATATCATGGTCTTTTGTTTGGACGGAGGGAGTAATACTTTTCTTCTTCTTGATTGATGGTTATTTTTGACTAGGCATGAAGCTATCACATACTCTTGTCGTGTAAATAAAGATCGCCATACACAACACATCGAGTACCATAAACCAAGATCAAATTTGTAACCAACAACCAAACAAGAATGCATAACATACACAAGTGCTCTCAAAGAATGTCAAGCCAAGGGCGCTTATCTAAAACATGCCACATGTATATATTTGAAGATTTGAACCCATCAAAAACAATCAATGTTCAAGATGATATTGCTATTAGGGCATCTTCGGTCTAGATGCCTATATTCACCCTTCAAAATACAATTTCATCCATAATTCAATTTCAAGTGACCTAATCACACTCTCTATATGTGCACGGTATATAATTAATGGACCAATCACAACTATCACTTATTTAGAATATATGACAAGGTTCCATCACATGCGCAATCATGTACAAGATTTCACCTAAATCTAGTTTAAGAGGGTGGTTTAGAGGACTCAATGTACTCTCCAAATCTAGCATGTCTACTTGTCCTCTACGCTATTCAAGACACTTTTAATCCAAAATATTGGATTACAAATGGTTTGTAGAGTTGCACTGAAGTTGCACTGACGATGCTCTTACACTCAAATTCTTTTTAGGTAGATGGACCTTTTTCCATTCCTACATCAAATTTTCTTCTATAAAAAGCGCCACTGCAATTTACTTGAACCATCTTCTCAAGGTTGCAAACATACCCACATGCAATTCACATGTTTTCACCATTCAACTTGTGCTTATTTCTAGGTCATATTTAGGCACTTCACATAGTTATAATTATATGACTTTAAAGGACTAGATATAGGTATCAATTCAAGTTTGTTGTTTGCATGTTTTTTGAAATAAATTAATAACAATACTTTTGAATTTTCTTTTGTAAAAGTAAATCATTTCTAACTTCCTATGATGTCTAAAATTTCAAATTAAAAACAATATTTTTTATGATAAAAAAATCCTTAAAGGGTTAGAATAAAGCCCCTATACCTTACGTAATACCTTTAGCAATCAATGTGACTTAGTTCAAAACGTGACATGGAGAAATTCTCCAATTAAATGTGTACACAACATCCAATATTCATGTAATGCCAAAAGGTAATACTTATGAGTGCGATACAAAGGAGGTTAGAGCGTTTGTTTACAATATATTGAGTTTGGTTCAAATCTTGGTTTGGTTTTGATTGGAGTTGGATTAGTGATGTTGCATAATTATATTATCTTCTAAGTGTGTATCCTCAAAAGAGGAAAGTAGTCTCTCACCATTTTGATTTTGTGTTTGTGGATTTGGTTATTGTAAAAGTCGTGTGGTATTGTCTTTTTAGTTGGGTGGTCATGATCATTATTGGGAATGTGCAAGGTTGTTCATAATTTTGTTGGCATTTGTGTGGTTCATAAAATAGATTTTGTGTGTAAATTGTATTTGTGTGTGTTTTGTATTTTATTTTTTTTGGAATTCCTCAAGTGTTATTAGTGTTTTCCATCTTCTATTGTTAATAAACCAACCAAGCTTGCAATAATTTTTTGGGAACTTGCCATTTTAATTCTTAAGCTTCCAAGAGACCATTTTTTGGTCGCTGCCCGTTTTAATGGGTTGCCCGAAACAAAAAAATATTTTGAAAAAATAAAAAATATTTTAAAATACTACATCAAGTCTATTTTCCAACGCAATTTAAATTATGTCAATCCAAGTTAAACTCCATTGGGGGGAAATTTTCAAGTGGATCACCTCAATATTGTCTTAGTGTTGTAAAGTTTGCTATTTGGAGAAAGTAACGATGTTCCCTCCATCATTTCTTTTGCTTTTTTGAAGCCTACAGTAAATAAACCAATTTTAACTAATTATGGTAAATTTTAAACTCTAAAAGTGAAAGTTATATTTTATACAAATTTTCAAAGGCTAATGCTTTTAAATTTATTAAAAAAGAATCTTTTTTTTATTTTATAAGTTTGACTATATGGATAATTTGTAGAGATGATGCCCTACATTTTGTCTATTGCACTAAACTTTATCAAACATATGGAAGGCACATATTATAACACATCTATGTTTTATCCAATATCCCTCAGACATTTAGGAGTTAAGGGGTGTTTAATGTACAGGAACAAAAATTGCCGCCATAAACCTCTAATATCCACCTTGTTTATAGAATCTTTTGGAATATTTTTTGAATACAATACCTTTATGTTATGGGAATTGAGGAAAAATATTGCCATCACTATATCTTTAATGAAACATACCAATTAAGGCAATAACGTATTCATTCTATGACGTCAGCCAACGCAATGTATTACATTTTGGTCTGAATACTATTTTATATTATTTTTGAAAATTTTAGTATACATACAATCCTAGAATACCTTTTCACCTTGGTTAGCTTTTTGCTTAAAAATCATTTTCAATAACCAATAGAAAATGTTTACCGCCAAATATCGCTTGTTATGCGATGTCACACTACACATTTTGGACACCCTACCATGAAAACACCCCATATATAGACTTTTTTTGTTCAGATTTATTTGATTTTTGACCAACACATGTAATGTTTTTATAACTTCTAGAGATATAAAATTTGGTCCCATTTGACTTATATTTTTCGCAATTGAATTTGTCATTTCAAAACCATGACTCCTTGGTCCTTTAGAGGTTAACCGTTTGGAATCCAAACAACTACATTGTGGTTGCAGAATCATGTTTTTGCAAACTACCGTAAGATCTACTCCGAACTAACCATCATTGTCTGAAGTTTGGATGTGGAGATTCATCTCACGCACATATTGCAATTATTTATTTATTTGGAGTTGTGAAACTATCAAAATACCTATGTACAAAACACCAAAATACTGCAAATACCTCAAAATACAACAAATACTTACAAATTCAACACGTGTATTACGCGGTGTTTATTGTGTTTGGAAGTTTGTTATCTTTTTAATTTTTATTTTTTGTTTTTTTTTGTTTTTTTAATTATTATTTTTCTCTCTTGTTCACGTTCATTAGTGTGTGTATCTGATTTTGATCAATGTACCAACTCCTTTCATATTTCAACATATAAGTATTTGTCCTAAACCGTATATGAATAAGTCACTTTCGCTTATAAAATTCACAATAATTATGTGTGAGTCCATTCTTGACATGAAAGATTGCAATGGAGAGGTGTTGATATAGGTCATTGCTAAACATCTTGACTTTCATTTTTGAAAATTTAACCCAAATTTTATTTAACTTTAAAGTCACACACCCTCCAAAATCTCAATTTTGAGTGTGCGTTGTATAGTTCAAAAACATAATATAATCTTCGAATCCAACGGTCCGATCTTACAAAGGTTTAACCAACACTTGTTTGATTAACCCTTACAGGTCCTAAAAGCCCATTCCAACCAGTATTATACATCTGTATTTCATTGTATTTAGAATGGTTCTACAACTTCTATAGATTTAAGATCAAAAGTGAAATTAAAATTTATGTCGACATAGTTTTAATGAGCTATGGGGGTCTCAAATAGAAACGTTCTACTTAGAACAAATGCTAAATATATGCCAACATATCTACTATCCCCAAGGGACCTTTAAGAGTTAAGCTATGCTCACATTATACGGTTGAATCTTATTGTTAACAGTAAAAATAGTAACCTCTGGTAGTACTACCGACTTGTGTATTTTATTGCTCAGTAATTTTCAAAGTTACCTTAGAAAGTAGATCTGGAACGATTTTTTTACTGATATGACAGTTACTAGTCAAATCGGGTTGTACATGTATAAAAGCAATAGAGCCAAACCTCTTGGCAAACAATATTTCCCCCAATCAAAGTTTCATTGTGATTATATTTCCTAAGTGTGATTTGCAAGACTCTTTTTTACTTTCTGTTTCATTGTGTCTGCTACTGCTTCATTCCTCAGTAGAACTATCTCCTCGGATATTGCTTTTGTTTCTTGTCTATAGGACTTCAGTGAGATCCTAGATCAACTACCGAGTAGAGCTCGGTAGCTATAGATCTGCTACCGAGTAGACCTCCACAGTCTCTGTTTTTCCTTATTCTTCCTGAGATGTCCTTTCCTACAACTCGGTAGTCCACTACCGACCTCCTATAGAAAAAGGGGAACTACTTCTTACTAACCCTTAAAAGGCTCTTGGGGTTCCTCTCTACAACTCATATTTAGTCTTATAATTGTTCAATTGTGATTTAATATATGAATTGTGATATGTATATACAGTGACGAACAAAACTGAGTATTGATTTGAAACTTTTCCATTCAAACAACCATACCATGAGCATCAATGGGCAAAGTCCAAAAGTGAATATGCAAAAGTTGTAGTATGTGACATATAACACATTACTACGGAAGTTTGAAGAAAAACTCAATTGTGATTTGAAAGAAAATGAATTTCAAAGTTAGCCATGTCTAAAACTCGGTTTTGTACGCTATAATTCGGAACTACTTTAAATTTTGTCAAATTTTTCTTAGAGCTTCAAAAAAACTTTTTGTGCCTTGGCATGTTGGCATACATCATTTTAGATTGTTGTACACGAAAATTGAAGAAAGTTGACATTTATAGAATTTAAAATATTTGCAATTTGACAAACATGCAAATGATGTTGGTTCTCATGATATTTGAATATATTTTTGGAATAGAGAGCATGGGACTGCATTGGCCATTGTATAGAGAGCATAGGTTGCAACATGAACCATTGTTACATCTTAATGCCCTTGCATTTGATATAGTTGTTGAATAGGCCAATGCGTTCAATTTATATATTAGAGCTATATGATGCAGTTTTTTGGTCTAGGTTTTTTGTACAAAGATTAGAGTTCTTATCAGACATAATCAATTCAAAAAATCAAAATAAAAACATATCATTTTCGATATCATCAAAAAGTTCAAAGCTGCTAGAAATTACACTGGTTTCATAAAATTGACAGTTTTTTGATGATACTAAAAACCACAAAAACAAGTTGTTCAATTTGTTGATTGATTATGTGCGTCATGAACTCTAGACTTTGTACAAAAAATGTAGACCAAAAAACTGCATCATACAACTCTAATATATAAATTGAACGCATTGGCCTATTCAACAACTATATCAAATGCAAGGGCATTAAGATGTAACAATGGTTCATGTTGCAACCTATGCTCTCTATACAATGGCCAATGCAGTCCCATGCTCTCTATTCCAAAAATATATTCAAATATCATGAGAACCAACATCATTTGCATGTTTGTCAAATTGCAAATATTTTAAATTCTATAAATGTCAACTTTCTTCAATTTTCATGTACAACAATCTAAAATGATGTATGCCAACATGCCAAGGCACAAAAAGTTTTTTTGAAGCTCTAAGAAAAATTTGACAAAATTTAAAGTAGTTCCGAATTATAGCGTACAAAACCGAGTTTTAGACATGGCTAACTTTGAAATTCATTTTCTTTCAAATCACAATTGAGTTTTTCTTCAAACTTCCATAGTAATGTGTTATATGTCACATACTACAACTTTTGCATATTCACTTTTGGACTTTGCCCATTGATGCTCATGGTATGGTTGTTTGAATGGAAAAGTTTCAAATCAATACTCAGTTTTGTTCGTCACTGTATATACATATTATCATGATTATTAATTTTACTTTGTACTAAAAAGTGTTTGGTCATTGTTATTTTGATGAAATACCACCAAATAGAGAATATACTATATGACTGCAAAGGGCTTTTGGGTGGTTCAAGGGTTAATAGTATCCTTTAATTCAACAAAATATCACCCAAAAGAACCATTAGAAGAAAATTTAGACCTTCCAAAGGTTGTGAGTTCAGCCAAACTACCATGCAAAGAAAAATAAAATAAAATAAATTAAAAAAATCCAATCTCACTCGGCAACGTCAAATTTTAATTTGATATTTGATATTTGATATTTTAACATTTTATTAATTTATTTGCATGGCAGTTTCAGCAGCTTTTTGGAGGCCTGAAAATGCTTGTAATGTGTGGTTTCTCCAAAACCAGCCTGGGCTGGAAAGGGTTAAGTGCACTGACTTGAGATGTTGGTTTCATGGGTACATATACCAATGTTACAGACACAAATCAGAACTCACTTGAGTATGATTGTACATAGTTTCATCAGCTTTGCATGAAAGAGTGAGAGCACTGCTTTCCATGTGCACTCATGGGTACTGATTTCTGTTCTGACTTTTGTGTAGTCCGCGGGTGCGGGCCTCTCATCACTAATCACCAATACATGGGCACGAGCGCACTAACAAATTTGTCAGGATCTACACATGCAGTACATTCCCAATGTCAGAAATAGGTTTCACGAATAAAGAGCCAGGATAATTAGTGAGATCACCAAGTTATCCAGTGGTTAGATTTTACCATGTTCTAGACGGAAGTCTGTTATTGCCTGTCCACTAGCTAGCAGCCTTTCCAAGTGGGTAAAATAGTACCGTAGTACCATAGCTGGGTTGCCAAAAAATAATTCAAAAACTAGAAAATGTGTGTCTGAGATGACCCTAAACTACCAAGGTGATGGTGGTAAGGTACCCAAACCGAATGGAGAGGTTGGCGGTTCAATTCCCGGCTGTGAAATCGTCTTACTACTTGATTGGAAAACTTGCCGCAGGTTGCAAAAATGCAATTTGTGTGTGTCAAAAAAAAAAATGTAAAAATGTAAAAAATTGGAAATTATGAGGACCAAAAAAAAGAAGATAGTCTAAATTATTTTTTAGCTATATTTTCTATTTCTAAGCTATTCTGTACTATTTTGGGCCATTTTATATCATTTTTTTGCTCAAAAACGAAAATCAATAAATTCATTCTTTGAGGAACGAACCTTATTTTTCTAAAAGTATTAAATATTCATTTGTGGAGTGGCGACCCAACTATGGTACTACGGTACTGAGTACCAGGGATTACTTTTTTTGTGATTTTTGTAATTTTTCTAGCAAGTGGCACTACACGGATTATTGTCATTACTATGAGTCACAGTAATTCAATATTCTCACAGTAACATAACATTCAGTAGCTCGCACTATCTTTGCCTTGGCTCTACAATAGGTGGTGTGGAATATTCCACACCCAACAATACTTCGTCAGTAGCTAAGTGGACATGTGGAGGCTCAAGGTGATGAGCAAAGTGCATGAAGGAAAGGCAATGGGCATGGAGGCTACTGAATGTTATGTTGTGGTATGAGAACAAAGTGTGACTCATAGTAATTGAAAATTCTCATAGTGAGTAGTGAAGATTGTGTGTAAAGTCTCACACTAATTGAGGATTGGTGGGAAATCTCACACTAATTTTGAGACTCACAGTAATGGCAATAATCAATGTAGTGAGACAAATATTTTAGCACTTTCATCTAGATTTAAGTGAAATTGTCTTAAATGGATGAGAAACTACTTTAAAATGGATGACATTGAGTCAAATGAATGAACGTGTTTCTTTGCGAAGCAAATGTGTTTTTTTTCTTCAAATTTAGCACTTTCTAAAAATACTTTCGTCATGCTTAAAAATAAAATAAAATCTGGTAGTTGACAACAGGAGACGGAAGGCAAATGGTCCATAGGGGTTCCATTTGTCCTCCCTTTTTGGGTTTGCTTGAAACGGAGGAAGTTTATTCCAATGCAGCATTTGTCCCTTTTTGACAAATATGATTGGACCCCTCCCTTGGCGGGATTACAGCATGTACAGGTGAAAATGACTGCGAATGACACATGGACCCAAAAGTAACGCGGGCTCACATCATATTTACTTTGGGGTAATCCCCATGCACGTCCAATTGATGGAGAAGGGCCAACTGTGGTCATGTTGCTCATCATGGTTCATTCTGACATGGATGGACGACCGATAACTACTCAATCCCTACCTATACACTCGGCCCTTCCTTTTAGGTACGTTGCTTTACTTTATTTTACATATGGGTACATACCGTAGTACCATAGCTGGGTCGCTAAAAACAATTCAAAAAATAAAAAACATAAAAAACCGGAAATTATGAGGAAAAAAAACGAAAATAGAATAAATTATTTTTGCCTATATTTTGCTATTTCTAAGCTATTTTGGGTCATTTTAGGCCATTTTTAATCATCTTTTGCTAAAAACAAAATCAGGAAATTCATTTATTGAAGAACGAACCTTATTTTTCAAAAAATTATTAATTATTTGTTCGTGGGGTGACGACCCAACTATGGTACTACGGTAATACAAATTTAGACTTTTACTATTGCACTACCATGGAGCAATTGAAAACATCCAATTTTTTCTTTCCGGCATGTAAGTAAATGTGAAGGAAAAAAAAAAAAGACGGTCCGGGATGACCTTAAACTACCTAGGTGATAAAGAGGTGAGGTGGATTTCCTTTAGGAGTGTTTATTTGCACCAACAAGGGCGGTGGTTCGATTTCGGTCGGATGCATGTCACGAGGGCTAATACTTCCTTACCTCGAGCATGATGGGGATTGCTTCCAGACCTCATGTTGCATGTTATAGTGGGGGCGTCGCTCTTTGTTGGAAATGATTAGGAGCATTAGGTCTAGTCCAGATATTGTAGGAAGAAAATCTAAAAAAATCACATGCGGGAGAACATTGGTATGTGCTCTCTTCGTTCACAATATGATGTTTGTATTTTGTTGTTGTGCAATGGAAATTAAGCATCCATTTGTTTCAAAAAATGTGAGGAAAAAAACAGATACTCCCTCCGTTTCATAATAAGAGTTGACATTTTTTTTTTCATGTTTCATTTCCCTAGTTTTTGTCTTATGTTTTATACTTCAAACGTGAGCATTATCCACTTCAAACAGGGTGGACAATGAGAGTGACATCGAAACTACATACTACTATTAAAAATAGCCCATCTTTTGAGTATTGAGATGCCTTTTTCTCGCTCTTTTTGGCAAAAGAAATGTCAAGTTGGAAACTTGCCAAAAAAGGTGGACTCTTATTATGAAACAGAGCGAGTAGCAATTGAAACTTTATACTCCCTCTGTCCCAAAATAAATCCGTGTTTCCCTTTGTATTGTAGAGAGTAGAAAACATGATTTTATTTTAAGATAGAGGGAGTAGGTTTTGGCAAAGTATGGATTTGTTATGCATTTTTGAAGTATGTTGGCCTAAGAGACATTTCAAAACCGACAAAAAGTACATGAAAAACAATCATCTTATTCAAGCATAAATTGCATGATAGGAAGTTTTAAAACATAAACTTCCCAACGTTGAAAAAGTATTGTGATTATGATGTTAGGTCCCGCTCTTCAGATTTTTTTTTAATTTTTCCTTTGAAAGATGAGAGCCATAAGATTAAGGTGCAAAAAAAATAACAATCAACCCGGATCCTAAGGGAGGGGCAAGAGAGTAGTGAGAGCCCGGGGAATGCACTTAAAGCTAAAACTAGGAATACTCGTTTTAATAGCATACCCCCTAAAGTACTTGACCTTAAAATAGTTTTTAAATTAAGATTTTGTGGGTGCTAAATCATTACATATATCTATCTATCACTTGGTATAAATTTCAAGACCAAATGTTTTTGAAATCTTATAAAAAAACTTGGTAGAAGTTTGAACTAAAATGTGTTGTTTTTACTTTTAAAAACGATTTAAAAAGATCTACATGTGATTATTTTTTGAAATTTCTACAACTAGAACTTCATATAGTGTTTTAACAAATTCTTATTTATTTATTTTAACAATTTTTGGGTGATTGTTTAGTACATACATAAAGGGGTCAAAAGTACGTATTGATGTGATTCCTAGTCTTAACTTTAAGTGCACTCCCGGGAGAGAAAGTAGGAGCTAACTTCCATCTAGCAAGGTAGATACTACTAGTGCAAACACTTTTCAGATCTTTTGAGTTCTAAGCACTAGTGCCTAGAAGTTCTCCATTGTCTTTTTATTGCTTTGTTATATAAGTAACACTCCAATCACATTGTATTACCAAAGCTACATCTAAACCTGAAAATTCAAAGTGCCTCATCTGATTTGGCTTTCATTTCTAGTGGTACACCTTTTAGTGCAATTAGTGTGGGTTACATTGGAATTTACATCATGTTTTACATTTAGGTGATAACTACTCAATCACCTAGTTATCGATATACACTACCCTTTTATGTACGTTACTTTACTTTATTTAATATATGGGTACATAATACAAATTTAGATTTTAATGTCTACTATTGGAACTATTGAAAACATCCAATTCTTTTCTTTGATGTAAGACTTAAATGGGAGAGGAAAAAAAGGATAGCAATTGAAATTAGAAGTTTTGTCAAATGTTATGTATTTTTGAAGTGTGCCAGTCTAGGAGTAATTAAGTTATTTCAAACTGACAAAAAGTGTATTTAGAATGGTCATCTCATTCAAGGACAAATCGCATGATGGGAAGTCTTAAAACATAAACTCCCCAAGGTTGAAAAAGTATTTTGATTCCCTTACTAACAAGGTTTGGTCCCACTCTTTCAGAATTTGGTGTTCTAAACATCTAGTTTTTTTTTCTGCATGTAAGTAATGTGAAAGGAAAAAAATATAGCAATTGAAATTATGAGTTTTGGCAAAGTATGAATTTGAATTGTGCTGGCCTAGGAGTCATTATGTCATTTCAAAACCGACAAAAGTGCATCCACTACAAGCACACATGTTGCTTCCAACTTATTTCTAACTCACTTCTCACTCACTCAAATCGCGGAAAATATAACTTTTTGTTGTCCTACGTGACAAATACACTCACCAACTTTGGAATTGGTCAAAATTGACTTAAATGAGAAGCGACCATTTTGCTTGTAGTGATATGTAATGGTCATCTTATTCATGCACAAATTGCATGATAGGAAATCTTAAAACATAAACTTCCTAAAATTGAAAAAAGTCTTGTGATTCCCCCAATCAACGATGTTAGGTCTTGCGCTTTAGATTTTTCGAGTTCTAAGCATTCAATTCTTTTCCCGCATGTAAGTAAATGTGAGAGAAAAAAAGATAGCAATTGGAATTATAAGTTTTAGCAAAGTATGAATTTGAATTGTGCTGGTCTAAGAGTCATCATGTCATTTCAAAACTGAAAAAGTGCATCTATAATGGTCATCTTATTTGAACACAAATTGCATGATAAAAAATCTTTAAAAGAGTTGAAAAAGATTCACAAAGTTGCAAAAGTATTGTGATTCCCCAATAACAATTTTAGGTCCCACTCTTAGTTCTTTCCAGTTCTAAGCGTTAGTGCTTGGAAGCTTTTCATTGTCTTTTTATTGCTTTATAAATAACACTCCAATCACATTGTATTGCCGAAGCTAACATCCAACCCTGAAAAATAGAAGTATCTCACCATTTGACTTTTCATTTCTTGCGGTATACCTTTTAGTGCAATTAGTGTGGGTTACATTGGAACTTACATCATGTTTTACATCTAGTTGTAATTTTTTTCTAGTAATAATTTTTTATGTATCAAGAACTAAATTATACATGATTTTATACTAACCCATTTTGTTTTATATATATGAAAAATTAAAAATTAAATTCAAATTTGTAGCAAAAGGTAAAAAATCTTATTAAAATTATCTTAGCTCACAATAATTGCATGTAAAAGTATAGTTGTCAATGTGTGAGGTCCAATCAACAGTTGTGCTCTATATGCCATGTAGGATTAGTACCATTTATGTGGTTCATGACTCATTAAAGATGATCATAATGTTCTTTTTAATGGTTTTATATCCAAAAGATAAAAGTTCTTAGTGGACATGCATCAGGAATTTAGGACCCCAAGGATTTTAAACGATTTCTGTGTGACATTTGATATTTCACGGGTTTGTACATTTTTTGCACGGATTCCACACGGATTTCGCACTAATTCCGCACGGATTCTGCACCTTTTTAGATAACGAAAAGAATGAAAGTAGAAACCGTGCGGATTCAATACATAATTAGTGCAAAATCTATACGGAATTCGTGCAAAAAATGCACGAACCCATGAATTATCAAACTTCGCACGGAAATCGTTAAAAATCAGTGAGGTCCTAAATTCATGATGTCCTGTCATGTCATGTTTTCACAATGTTTATTTTCCAAGATTCCATTTAATATATTTAAACATTTTCCGTAATTATTATATAGTGTTGATGACACAATAATGACAAATGTTTTATATATTGTACATTTTTTTTTTTTGGAAAAATCTGACTCCCTAGTGTGAAAACGCCCTCCAAGTCATCAACCTTCCTAACTACCATGTCCCAAATTCACTTGCTTTGACAAGCTAGTTTTTTCCCAGCGGATCAATCAACGTAATTCCACATGTCAAAGGATTTTTGTGTTCTCCTAACGGACATCTACAATTCTCTAGTTAATATTGAGTTCAAATTATGAAATCCAAATAAGTTACTAAAGTAATGAAATTGTTCTTGGACACAATGTGTCTTCGTGGTCCTTTAGGGGTTAACCCCAAAACATCCTTACCCCTCTCCAAATTGGGTAGTTTTGCAAAGATGCATTATAAAATGCAACTAAGAGGGATATTTTTGAACTTGATGTATGAACAAAAGTTGTACATTATGAATTTTAAATTCTATCCATATGGTTAGATATGTGATTGCTATCACCAATATTTCTCTATAAAACTTGAAACTTAAAATTCAAAATTCTTTTGTAATTCAATTACAAATAAGATATTGACAAATTGTAAATGAAATTTGTTGTAATGGGTTGAAATGTAACACTGTAAGTGTAGTGATTTTTTGGAGATTTTTTGGTAGCTTAATTTTGAGTTGACTTTTGAAAAACACATTTAGACTAAAATCTTCAATTTTTTTGGTGAATCACTACAACATGAAATGAGGTATAAAAGTTTCAAAAATCATCCCCTTTCAAATTTGATCACATATGCATGAAGCTAACTTTCCATAAAAATTTCAGTAAAAAATCCACTCTCCAAAAAGTGCATGATGGATGAGGAAACGGAGATTGCTTCTCTATATCAAGCAAAAAATGCTTGGTTGGGCAGTTAGGGGTTATTGCACCAAAACATTTTATTCCATTTATGAAAGACTTACAAAAAGAAAAAGCATGAGAAAATTTTAAGCATATTTTGTGCACATTTTTAATATGTTTTTTGCATATTTTTTGCATGTGTTTAAACAAATGAAAAGCATTGTAAAAATGTGACTTAAACCTTAAATGTCAAAGTAAGCACATTGGGCTTATTTTGGTAAGAATAAAAAAAATAAATAGTTGTGGGCCACCATTTTTGACAAGCTTGGTACCAAAAGAAAGATGGCGAGATTGCGGACTTGGATTCCAAAAAAAGTGACAAATTTTGCAAGACCACTCTGTGGCGACAATTGGAATGAACGCTTGGGGTGGGGGGAGGAAGCGCAGTGGGTAGACGGGGAAGAACTCTGGGATTGCAAAGGTTATTTTTTTGCAGTCCAGTCGCAGGCAGGGAAACTTCTGCACATGTGGGGAAACACTGCACAAGCGGCCAAGGCTCCACACACCGGCTCATCATTAGTTGATACATGGGATCACTAAGTTAATTAGAGGGGGGTGGTGTATATGCAACAAAAGGGAATATGTCAAACCATCCAACTCATGTAGTTCACCATTTTCAGCCCAAATGTGCAGGGTTCTTATTTTCTTTTCGAGATGCGGTTTTATTTTTGAGCTTGGAGGGGCAGGGGTGGTAGGTGCCCAACAACAAAATGTTAGGAAGATGCCTTCGGGCTACCTGCCGAGCACCCTCTTAGCGTTTAAGGGTTAACAAGTTTATGTTGTTGTAACCCAAATCTCATTTATTCAAGAATGATGGTTGTAGGGCCAAACGCAAGACAAAGGTAGGGCTATTCATAGGTGACCACATTTCTCAACAGTCTTGAGAACGGCTCTCAGATGGGCCATACATACATACATACATACATACATACATACAGACCCGCCAATGGAAACGATGGGGCGCCAAGCCAAAGTACGAAGTGGACAAACTGCTCCGAAGTTGTGACCTAAGAACTCGTTCATTTAATAGAATCAGCGGTCCAAAGCAAACCCATATCATAGCAGTGCATGATCTGGGCAATATCATAGCTCACAAACATCTTGGTGAGCGGTGGGGATTAAAAAAGGCCATGGAGGAATAATAGGTTAAGTTATATGACAACAGGTACGGAGAAAAGAAATATCACAAAATGCTGGAACCCCTCACTTGTCCACCCTATTTTCCATGGAGTAAACTGCTCACAACTTAATCTATGAGTATTCAAAGAATTGGTTATGATAAGGTCAAGGAAAGCACATGCTGGAAACTCCAAAAGTTTTCCTTTTGCAGGAAATGAACAAGTGGCAAGTCAGACAAACAAGGGCTCCACTCGAGACTAAAGTGCGCAACCCTTATAGGGCTACTGTGTATAAAAAGCAAACTGCACAAGATCTTCCATTATGGACAAGTTGGGCTCACCTTTGGGCCCAACCAAACTCCCCCTCTCTACAAAATCAAATATGATACCCCATTGGATGGATCGGAGCCCATACAAATCATCAATCCCAAACACTTTTCTCTCAACTTTGGAAATTACGATCGTACAAACAGTAAGGAGGATGTGTGTAAGAATCGGTGTACACCTGGATATACAAATTTAGCCGCAAGATCTTAAGATTAGAAGTGGCCTCCACGGTCTCATTTTTTGAAAATTCTAGCTTGCTTTCAAAGGGCCCTGTTTTGAATAAAACTACATCAAACTATAGGGGTAACGTTAATTATATCCATTATATTAATCCCTACAGGATCAAGGATTCATGGTTTTAAAATGAAAAATTCAATTGATTATATTGTGAAAAATATAATTAAGATGAGACTGAATTTTGTATCACTGAGATCAGTGAAGAACAATGAATATGTTGGTCAAAAAACAAAAAAAATTGAACGAAAGAAAGTCTAAATAGAACCTACTCAAAACTCCTTAAGAAAAAAAACATGAAATCCACTTCGGGCTTCTTGGTCCTTTAGGGGTTAACATAAACATGCTCAAAGGGACGGGTCCCACTAGTACCCTTACATACTAGGCTACCTCCAGGACCAACTTTTGTTAACCCTTAAACGTTCAAGGATTTTCCTCATTTTTGAGGGCCATTTTCATCTTCATGTTCTCACTTCTTTGTGAATTTTTTTTGTTGCTTTTCATAAGTAATACCAAAAAGAAGCCAAGGATGTTAAATTTGACCCAGTTGATCATTTTAGTTAATTTTTTCATTGCTCCAAAGTAGGTCATCACAATATGCTCTTCCTATAACTATTTATGTTTTCTTCATATTTGGATGACATGATGAGTTTAAAATTAAAAAAAATTGATAGAAAAATTCATTTGACACACTCGAGAAAAAAAACTTGATCAGCCACAAACTTATGAATAGTCAAAGTTTTGTTGACTTTGGATAAAGCTCCCTAATTTTTTGATATATATTTCTCACTCAATATTGACTATTTTCACAAATAAACAACTCCATCAGATAAATAATGCAATTTGAATAGGGTTCTACTTCAACATATTGGCTAAAATTGGAATATTGAGGTACTAAACTGGGATTTTTGGTTCCAAATGACCTCTCAGATCATTGTGGACGTTAAAGGTTAACATGCTGAGAATTAAATTTGATTTTTGTTTGTTAGCCAGCAAAACTCATTCAACCCAAGTTGTTTCATAATTGTCGGAGCTCTATTGAACTAGCCGTAAACGTAGATTTCCTAAAAATCAACTTGTCCATACAATACATTAGGGTGCCAGACATGGGCCAAGTCGTCCTCGCTCTGAAGCTTGTTGCAAAAGCTCATGCAAAAACTCACGCTGACACCATATTCAGTTTTTTTTAAATGAATGTATGGAGGAGATTAGTTTAAGGAGCCCCTTGGAATTGTGAAACTTACCTTCATAGCATAGTGAAGAACAAAATGATTTATTGCACCAAAATTCCGGTACAATTCTGAGAAGAATGTGATAAGAACTGGTGAGGTTAAACGTATTTTTGGAAAAAAGAATTGGCTTCATCGAGTGCTTTCTTCGAGTGTCAATGGCAACTCCTGAATGCGATCATTCCTCTGCACCTTGAGCAAAACTTTATCTCCTACTTGGAAGCTGTCCAATGCTTTTGCAAGCTCTTGCTGATTCTTCACCTGTGATGCAAAGAAGATAATCTAAGATGCCAGAACAGAATCATCTCAAGTTTAAGTAGATACATGTTTTTGCAAAGAAATAATTTTTGGACAAGATTAACCCAAGCTAAAACTAGAAAAGTCCACTGGGAAGCTAATAGGCAATTATAGTAACTTTCAAAACATATTTCTTTCGTTGAGAAATGTAGCGTCATGATTTCTTCTTTCTATTGGTAACTTGCATGCTATCTTCCCTGAAGCCTCCTAGTGATTTATTTTAACTCATATGGAAGCGATCACTTTTGGCCAATTGAGGGTTAAAAGTTGAATACTTACGGTGGTTTCGCCAACTGCAATAATTATATCACCAAGCAGGATGTTTCCAGCTAATCCTCTCCTCGTTGCAATAAGCCCTGCCTTCGCAGCTGCACTTCTGTCCGGGACCTGCAAATTTGACGGAAGAAAGATATCTTTCATACGTTATTGCTGCGACAGAAAATAAGGTAATCCCCCCTGTTTGAGCCATGTGACTATTCGTGCCACTTTGTGATCACTATAAATCAGTGTCTTACATTTATAAATTCGATTTGTACTGGAGTAATACATAGTGGCACAGATCCAATGGCCCTTTGTCCGGTGGGCACTGGGTCATTAACATTACGACCGGACACTTTATTCACGCCGACCTTGAAAGAGGACCGGAGTTTCTATCTAGTGGCACAAACAGGGTGACTTATCTTAGTGAACATTATAGTACCATGCTGTTGATGCATTTGCAGACATTTTATTCCAAAAATCAGTTCAAAGATTTTAAGGTTCAGGTGTGGAGCTTACCGACAGTACTAATGCACCACTGCGAACGTTGAGTTGCTGGGCAACTACTTCAGGGGCAAGCTGCACGTTCAGTCCTGGTCGCATAACCTGCAAGCTCATATTTTAGTCCGTGATTTATCAAGGTGGGATTATGCGTTGAAGCTATCATTCTAGAACTTGATTATTACCAACCTTGCCATATGCGATAAGCTGAGGAACGAGTTTGGCAACTGTGTCGACAGGTATTGCAAATCCAACTCCTGCTGATGTGCCTACACAGTTTACAATGAAAGAAAACCAATAATCAAAAACTCCAGTTAGCATTTGATTTCCTCTAAGGATGGCCAAAGAAAAATCAAACAAAAACCTTTTCTTCAAGTAAGAAATTACCACACCTGTGCGAGTGAAGATTGCAGTGTTGATACCAATGAGATTACCTCGTGAGTCCAAGAGTACACCTCCACTGGATACACAGATCAATAAATGGAATTTACATCGAGAATTTGAATAAAATATTCTCTTTAACATTATTGTGAAGTGTACTTGTTACCAAATTAACCCGGAGCTAAAAATAGCGATATAACTAAAAATAGAAAGTGCACTAGTAGCTGATTATCAAAACATATCTCTACTGTTCAAAAAATGTAGTACTTGGTTTCTTCTTTCTATTGAGATATTTTGTTACCTTCCCTGAAGCTTCCAAAATGATTTATTTCAACTCATATAGATATGGAAGCGCCACTTTTGGCCAAAGACTACACTTCCCACAAAAAAAATCAATTGTTGGACCATGCTTGCTCTGCCAAAGAAACCTCTTCTATTTGTGTTGAAAAGGAAATTAAAAGCTAGAGTTGTGTGAGGTGCTAATGTTGTACCTGTTGCCAGGATTAATGGCAGCGTCAGTCTGAATGCCGCCACCAATAACCACACCAGTCTGGCTGTAAATGTCACGGTTCAGTCCACTGACAACTCCGACAGTTAGAGTGTGGTCAAAGCCAAATGGGTTACCAATTGCTAAACATCTCTGTCGAACTCTTAGCTTGGAAGACTGGCCCAACTTGACAGGACGCAGAAGCTCAACAGGAGCATCCACCTGTAATACACAATTTAGAAATACATCAAAAGCAGACACTAAAATCCACCATAATTTAAGAGGCTTGAAAGAGAACCGACGTTTCACTAAATTTTAGAAATTTAAACCAACGTAAATGGACCAATAAAAACACGGAACGAAATGCTCAGATTTGTACAAAGAGCAAGGGTGTTCTGTCATTCAAGTGAATTCATGGCTTTGAACCAAGTAAAATTAGTTATAAAATTTCAAAATGACCACAGAATGATTTGTCACATGAACTATACTTAATTATCTTTTTCAGAACTCTTTAAAGCGTTAGCATTACGTAAGAACCGTGGTTTTGACTATTATCTTGCCATGTGGTACTTAATACTAGTTTAAGGCTGCTTAAGTGGTTTTTCATTGTAATTAAGAACATGTTTGGCGGAATTTATAGTTGTTCCATAGGGAAAGCGTTGATATTCGGTCATTTTCCTTAAATCCTGTTTTGTATGAAACTCTGATGCAGTAACAGTGTCCCTGCAAAAGTGGGAGAACCTACGTCCAGAACTGCAAGGTCTTTGGTCTTGTCAGCACCAACTAGCTTTGCCTCAAAATTCTTCTGAAACCTACCCTGCCCAAAAATTACCACCAAAGAAAGCCACTGAGCCTCAAGATCATCAACGATACCGGTAGCAACTTCTCAATGAAAAGAATGCCAAATACCACAAACAATTTTCACATCACACCAGTACACTTGCACTTATCATGTCCTTGGTTTAGGACAAATGAGATGCAAGTGGATTGAAGTCCATGCCAACTCTCTGGCACAACTAATTTTTCATTCACATGAATTGGTCAAAAGAGCAAAGAGAAGGTTCTTACCCGTCAGCACCAAGCAGTGTAACACGCGCTACAACTTGTCCCAGAGGTGGGTTGCGTGCTAATGAACTCCCAATAACTGCAGAGACGGAAATATGCAAGACCTATTTAAGCCAGGATCGATGCTCTCAGCTTCTGCAGAGATTTATATACACATTGTTCAATCAAATCATAGGTACATAAGAAACTAGCTAACCGTGATAATTTGTGACAATGTGGCCTTCCTCGTCCCAGATAAAGCCCGATCCATTCCCTTCCGGGACCTGTACAAAATGCCATACATGAGCTCAGATTCATAAAATAAAACAATTAAACAATAAAAGTTGACTGAAATCACCAAACATTGTATGGGAGACTCAGAATATACAATGCAAAAAACCGCAATAGGCTTTTACTATCCACGTGTACTGCCACTTTAGCTATATTTCTAATGTGCTTTAAAAAATCAGCAAAATGTGGGTTAATATAGAATAAGTACCTCAACAGAGCCAGTCATGTTGACTTGAGGCCGCAGTGTGACATCGAAGATATTTACAACAGAGTAGGTGTTGCGTTCAAAAAGCTCCACAGTGCGTTCCTAATTGGCACAATCCATCTTGCATCTTAACGCCAGAAGCGGATCAAACTGATATTTTATTTTATTTAAAAAAAATCAAGCCTGTTTCTTATACTGAAATTGTGGTCGAGAATTAACTAACCTCAGCAGGGGGGAGAGTACCCGCAGGCGTGACGGCCGGGGTTACTTCGTCAATGGTCACGGTCGGGTCACCGAGAGCCCTTGCTATACAGTCCATTGACACAATCCCAGGTCAGGTTGTGCAAGGAGCTTCAATATATGCAAAAAAATTTGAAACAATTGCAAAATTCGAGTTCAAGCCAAGATTTGTCAAAATTAGAATCCATTTCTTCTGCAGAAGATAGTTTTTCTGATGTTTCAGAAGTAATGAATGTTCACTCACTAGTAGAAAACCCCCTAGAAATTCCAAACCTTGCCAATTCCAATGCCGTTTCTTAAGTGGCTAGGTTTTCTAGGAAACCTTTGGGGGTTGGGTTTTCTACTAGTGACTTCATGAAGCCAAGCATATATGCTAAAGGCTTAACCCCTAACGGACCAAGAAGCCCGAATCAGGCCTCACGTTTTTCTTAGCAGGTTTTGAACAGGTGCAGTTTTGAACACGTTTTTCAAATGCAATGTTCTTCACTGATTCCGGTGATATAAAATTTGGTCCCATCTGAATTATATTTTTCATGATATGATCGACTGAATTTGTCATTATAAAACCATGGATCCTTGGTCCTTTTGGGGTGAAGTGCAACTTACCCTGGAGTCCCACAAGAGATGGCAAGGTTAATGCACCACCAACAACACTGGCTCCAAATGTTCGCCGCCGCATTCGACCCCCCTCACGTTTGCTCATTTCAGAACCACTGGACCTGCCATTTCCAAATCATCAGAAAGCTCACAATCAGACACACAGACCAATGAACCTGCACACAATTGGCAGAACCCTAAAACGTGCAAAGAGTTTTCTGAAATAGGATTAGAATCACTCCTCAACTTCGAACGGACTCGCTGAACAGATATCCCTTAACCCGTAAAGGACTAAAGATTAGAAATGAGGAACTCAATTGATCATATTGGGAAAAATAGAATTCAGATAGGGCCAAATTTTATATCACCAGTATCAGAGAAGAACATAGCATGTGATGCTCAAAAGAAAAAGAAAAATTGGACAAAAGAGAGTCCTACTCAAAACTGCCACCGTTTGCAATGCAGGTAACTAAGCTTTTCTTCTCGTCATGCCTGCTATCTCATATTATATAATTTTCTTTTTAAAGTTTTGCATATCTTCTAATGACTTAACATTAATCCTCACTCTAGGGTTACTGATTACCGCTCAATCGACTAACATACGAAAAGATAAAATAGGAAACCCGGTTGCGCAAACGAAATTGAATTACCTGGAGCACTGGGGATCATCTGGCTCGCATTTCTTGCTCGAATTATTTCTTCGGCACGTAGTGCACGCGCCGCAAAACTTGAGGAAGCCGCGTCGGGATTTGACATTGTGCACCAAGGTGGGCAGCCCGGCCCGGTCTTGGAACATCTCCGACCCAGCTGAAGCGACCATCACCTTGGGCACTGTGAGAAGCAGCGACAGCGCGGACAACGTTTGGGAATTCAGAGCCGAGCCTTGCGACAATGGAGGCATTCTTCTTTCTCAATCACACCAACACACAACTGGAACAACAACAAGAAGAATACAGGGTTCCAACTTGATGTATCTTCTTCTTCTACTACTACTATGCGACTACTACTACTATTTTTGTCTTCAATCTACGTTTACAATCTCCTCGATCACAGAAAAAAAGTTCACCACCAAGTAGTGTATTCTTCTCCTGGTCAATGCTTGGATAATGTGACAATGGAGGTGACAACTTGAAGGGACCCAGGAATGCACAAGGGGAATGTGAAGATGACGATGATGCGGTGTTTGTACAATGCGAGGCTTGCTGTGCAAGTTCGTAACATAAGAGTGACATTTGGAAAGGCCGGAGGAGATAGGAAAGCGAGCACGACGATGGCGGTATACGGATATGTATATAGATCGTATATCTACGTATTCTCATCGAGCTGTACTCTCTACCCTCTCTAATTGCACACTCTTTAGCATGGTCCCCAACTAAATCATTCCACTTGATGTCCTTGCGAAGGGAACCCCTCCTCCCACGTCGGGTGATCCCAGCCCGGGAAGAAATCACGTAACTACATCAGTTGCTGGTGCCGAGGATCAGGTCGTACTTTCGAGGCGCTTGACAAGAGTACACAACCTCCGTCCACGAGCGGTTCGAGCCGCGAAAGGAACTCAATCTCAATTAGGGTTTCCAGCGACAAGGAGCAATGGCAGTAACCCTAATCATCGATCAGGACAATTGGAGTTCATGCGGCTAGACTTCATCCTTGCACCTCCGTTTTATTGGTGGTACAGGCATGGTGTAGGTTCACCTAGGCGGGAGCCAGCGCACCAGCACACTCCTCATCTGACAATCAAGGTCACAGGCTATGGAGAATCTCAAACTCCATGGTCACTAGCCCTGGCTACAAGCACAGTCGGCCACTGGTGGCCAGCTTCTCTTGTAGTAGACCTGTAAGTTAGAGCCCATCACTGCTAAGTTATCTCGTACAGTCTTATTATTCCTACAGTACCCACATTTGGAGCTGCAACATCGAGCCACGACTCACACCACTGACAGTCAGTCCTTCTGTAGAGTGACTTGGGCATTCTCTTCTGGGTCTCTACTCTTGCAGGATTGGAGCTCGCAATGTATGATCAGGGAATCACTATTGCCACCTTGCTGATAGTTATTCAATTTAATGGTTATAGTGGGTGGAGGCAATAATATATGGCTGCAAGAATTGGGACTCCCAGTCCCATTCTTGAATTATCGGGTATGATTGTTGTGGCCATAACTTGTCACATTGGTGCTTCCTTTGTTTTGGGGCTCAGTCTATCATTTCTTGTGGACGACATTATGTTTTGGATTGAGTTTTGTCATCTCTCATGCAGCCCATACATTGA
The DNA here is from genome assembly GCA_022496805.1 of Pohlia nutans. NCBI lineage: Eukaryota > Viridiplantae > Streptophyta > Bryopsida > Bryales > Mniaceae > Pohlia > Pohlia nutans. Next base: position 36,069,595 of record CM040089.1, on the reverse strand, counting down.
TTGATGGCTTTCTTTGGGAATGCACCCTGTAAAAATTGTATTCAAGTGAAGTGGCTTTGTGGATGATAGGTTCTGGAGCTCTACGGGGGATATTGCGCTTGCAAGCATGTTTCGAGTTATGTCTTTGGCACTTCACGCCTTTCCAGCAGCCTTTCAAAGCTCATTGGATATGAGTATGAGGTTTATTTTACACTCCCTTAGTAAAAGCTCTATGCTTGGAAATTACACAATCTAGATTTTACTACAGTACTGTATCTTAAGCCCTAAATCTTAACCATAAAAAAATTGGCTGCAATATTCAAACCGTTTTGCACTGTTACATCCATGCAGGCGATGAAAACCAGGAGCAGCTAGATGATTCAGGACTAATGCAGACACACTTGAAGGTTTGCACGGAAGGGAGAGTTAACTTAATGCGTCGGTATCTGAATGCTCTTCTTCTTCCTTTGAATCAGCTCGAGTTAGGTGATGGGTGCAGGGAACCTGCCAGATTCCTACTACGAGGCAAGTCGGAATTGAGGAGAGTCATAGTGCAGGTTTGTATGGCAAGCAGGTGCATGGTTTATTCAATGCCGCACTTGTGGACTGAACGATTCCAGGTACATTAGCTCCTCCTTTGCACTAGGTGGTTGCAATCAAGATCCACCGAGTGTACCATTCATGAAAATCCTACGGACAATAATTGTAAATCTTGAGTGGTACAAATTTGTGGTTCCTGCTCTTTGCGATTGCTAAGATGGTTAAGTAGATTGGTTTAGATTCAAACGTTGAAGGGTCTTCTTTAGTTTTAAAGAAGCACGGACATGCATTCAACATTTGCACTTGTTGAGGAACTAATGTGCGAGATGTCTTGGTGACCAATAATAATACTTTCACTCTGTGGTTTTTTGCTACGATGTGAGAATTTGATGTAGAAATCAATTGCTAGGGTGGAGAGGTTGAGATTGGCTTCTGCTTTTCCAGACATGGTGACCATCTTTTGTGGTCTTGGTGTCTTGTGATGCAGTGCAATATGTTGGACTTGTTTTACGTACGGAAACCACAAGGGGCATAGTGGGGCATGACTATGGTAAGCTACTCCTCTGTCCAAGTTTGAGACTACAGGTACAAGTAATCTCTTGGTTTCTTGACTGTGTTCTATATATAATTGCAATTACAACGTATGTAATCAGCGGCGTTGTCTGTTGACATACACTGGAGTAACGCACCAGTCGGCTGACTTCAGCCAGAGTGCTCGATATTTCAGGCGAATGGTCTGGGGTTTGATCCCTCTTCATTTCACACATGTCTACAGTTAGTACTGCGCTTATACCAGAGGTGGCGCACTGGTCGACCGTACTCCGTAAAGGACAGGCCATTTTGTTCATTTTAACCATAACGGACATGGTTTTCATGATTCCCACACCCATAATCTCTTTTAAACTTCATTAAGCATGATTCTCTTTTTTAATTTACTTTGTTTCTATTGTAAAGAAGTATAGATCCCTCAAATATGCTTGGTTTGGAATTTAAAAATCCCCATTTGATTCAACGGAATAGAAGTTATGAGCTAGATTCTCCCAAAATACCAGAATGCCCATGGGGCTTGGTAGGTCCTTTAAGAGTTACGCATCTCTAGGATTGCAAAGATATTTAGAAGAGAGATCATATCAATGGCAATGTTCATGCTAACATGAGTTTGTTGTGTTGTATTTCAAGCACACACCTGCACAAATTTTTAGAATGAGTCTTGAGGCCTTTTGCATTGAAGGACATGAGATTTTTCACAACAGGTCACCATTTTCACAAGCTCCAGCTAGGCTTTAGTTTGAATTTGTAGTGTACAAGTTTGGGCACTATAGAAAGGGCAGCTCTAACGTTGACATTGGATATTTGTTCGGCATTTATCAGGTGTTGTAAGAGTGTTGTTTTGTGATGTTATAGAGATATTTGATTGCTTTGTGATCATCTGGCAACTCAATGGTACGCCTTTGTCTCTTCACTTGCCATATGGTTGGCATATGGTTGTTATTGATTTCCAGGTTATGTTAGACACAAAATTAAACCATTTGTCCTTTCAAATTTCAAATGAAATAAATATTGGATATTGATGTTTTTAGTTTTCATTTGAAGGATGGATCTGAGGATATGTTGTTTAGAACATTAAATGAGATGCTTTACATATAGAACAATGCTTAAATTTGATTAAGTGATGTGTTTGTGATCACAAGAACTTGAGTCCTCAAAATGATAGGCATGAAGAAGCTCATGCATAGGTACTTTGTCTTTCAAAAGTAATTAAAGACATGATCTCACTCAAAACCGATCACAAACTATATTTCTTCACAAAAAGGAATAAACACAAATTGGACCTTTTGGAGTCAAATATATTAGTAGTCGACATAGAAATTTTGAAAGCATAGAGTTGTGTAATTCAAACCAAATCAAGACTACATAAACTGTGCAAATGTGAATACAACTAGGGCTCCGTTTCTCTCTGCACCACTAGTGATAAAGTGAAAGGCTATGAATTTGAATAAGACGTGAAAGGCTAGGTTACTACATATAATGGTCTTTGAGGGCGGAATGGAAAGCTCATTCAAGAATGTGAAAGGCTAGGTTACATTATAAAAAGGTTACATCATAAAAAACCTACCTTAGAATTGCCAACTGTGCAGTTTGCCGACTCACTTACAAACCCTACAACTGTTGAAAAGCCACAAGTGGAACCTATAGCCGGACGTCAATACCATTTTTTTAAACTGGTTGTCACTGAAATAATTGAAAAGATCATGTAATAGAATGACCAAACTTCACATAGCTTTACTAATCACAATGTATGGAAATGTGAATGTATGTAGCGATTGAAACACTAATTTATTAAACATATTATACAACAAACTAAAGCAAAATTAAAAACTCTTCAAATCAAATGTTGCATGGTGATGTTCAACTCCTCCGTTCCTCTCAAATGTACAAACTGCATTTCGAAGTACCTTCTGCTTCTTTCATCCAAATAGCAACCTCTTCCTTCTCTAAATTCAATTTCTTGCTTTGTAACTGAAATTGTTGTTCTTGCCATTGTGCTCATAGCTCATTCCCTAATTACCATGAGAGGCTTTGAGAATTGTCGTTTTCTAGCTTGTACTTCTCTTTGTCTCTACTTTCAATTCATCATCGTTTGCTTACGATGTAATATTTGGTGACAGATTAGCTATTGCTACTTTCTTCTTAGAGGAAGTATTCCTAACCCCTAATTGCCCAACCATGCATATTTAGCATGATGTACAGAAGTAAACTTCGTTTTCTCATCCGTCATGCACTTTTTGTAGTGTGAAATTTTTACTAAATTTTCTATGGGAAGTTAGCTTCATGCATGTGTGATCCGATTAGAAAGTTGATGATTTGTGAAACTTTTATGCCTCATTTCATGTTGTAGTGTTTCACCAAAAAATTCGAAGATTTTAATCTAAAAATACTCTTGAAAAAGTCAACTAATAAAATTAAGCAACCAAAAATCTCGAAATATCACTACACTTAGAGTATTGCATTTCAATCCATTATAACAAATTTCATTCACAAATTGTCAATATCTTATTCATAACCAAATTACAAAATAATTGTGAATTTTAAGTTTTAAATTTTATAGAAAAATATTGGTGATAGCAATCACAGATTTAACTGTATAGATGGAATCTAAAATTTATAATGGACAACTTTTATTTATACATCAAGTTCAAAATATCCCTCTTAGTTGCATCTTATAATGCATCTTTGCAAAACTGCCCAATTTGAACATGGGTGAGGACGTTTAGGGGTTAAGTGGTGGAGTTCTGATGTTTTGAGATTCCAAAGTGCTAACTTGGATGCCATCAAGCAACAATTATAATTATAGTTTGATTCTCAAATGAATTTAGTAACTTGTATAATATACACTAGCACTTCACTTCTTTGCGCACCAAGTGAAAGGCCGTGAAATTGAAAAGACGTGAAAGGCTAGGTTACTTTACATAATGGTCTTCGAGAACGGACGGAATGGAACACTCATGGGAAGACCATCCAAGAATGTGAAAGACTAGGTTACATCATAGAAAATTCCAAAGCTCAACGAACTCCATTGTTAGGTCGTGACATTATGTTGCACCCAATCAGGTTGTTGCACCCGAACAATGTAAGCTCTTTCGGCTGTGAAGGAAACTGCAAACAACAAAGAGCACAAACATTCTCAAAGACCCACTACAAGGAGAAGTCGCTTTTCACTCGGTAGGTGAGTCAAACGGCGCCACTTTGCACTCATTGCATAGGCGCTCAAGACTTGATGAGTGCGATTCGTCAAGTAGGACAAGTGTGTACAGTGAACTTTGACATTGTTTTGAGTGAGAAGCGACGCCTTTGCTATTGGTGACCAATCACACAACCAAAAACAAATACTAGAAGAAGTAGAGCGAAGCAAACAAGTTCAATTTCAAGAGTGTATTCTTGTTCCCTTAATTTACAGTCAGCTTCAAACCAACAAGAAAAACAAATTTGAAACAACATACCTTGACGGTGAGTTCATATTTTGGGAGGAGGTTATTTTCCACTACAAGGAGAAGGCGTCGCTTTTCACTCTTATGTGAGCCAAACGGCGCCACTTCACACTCACCAATTTTTTGGTTGGATTTGGTGAGTGCAATTCGTCAAGTAGGACAAGCGTGTCCAGTGAAAAGCGACAATGAACAGGATCCTCCAGAGTGCGAAACGACGCCTCTGCTTGTAGTGTTCTCATCGCTAGAGGAGCTTCCCTGGTCCATCCGAGTCCATCTAAGCCTGATCAAAGATATTTCAACTCGATTTCATTATCCATGCACTTCATGACGCGGTATAAGAATCTGTTCAAAACGAGCCTGGTATAAATTTAGAACGCTAAAACTTGATATTCTAAAGGGAAAACAGAACTGCCATGATATAAGAATCCAATCTACTAAGAATTATGATAGGTTAAATACGCGAGAGAGAGTTCATTACCTCAAGTAGGGACGCTTTGACGCGCTTTTCATCACTGTGAGGAACTATGTTTCTCAGCATTTGAAATCTGTCATTAATTTATTCTGCCTCCGCTACTCCGTGGCTGAGTGCTTGGACCTTGGAGTGCACGCGCTAAATTCTGCATTCTTGGGATCCATTCTCTTTGCACCATCCCCTGCAGGAAAACCAAAATATATGTTGATCATCAATAATGTGATCTCCATTGTATCCAAGTGTCGGTGAAGAAACCAAAGCGAAGAAATCACTCTCACCTTTTTGTTGTGATGTCCACAGGAATCGGTGTGGGGTCAAGTGAAATACAATCATGTTCTAATGAGTAGGTTACAACTTTTACCTGTTTGGCATCCTCTCAAAGTTTATCCTTCCCCACATCCATACCGGGCACCAAACTGATGCACTCCATTGACTTGGCTCGCAACATGCGTTTTTGCTCGTCGTTGGCACCAATTAAAATGCTCTTTAAATATGGCATCACAACATCATAGTATTTTCGGAAAGGATCATGCATTGAGCATCGTTCTCAACATAAGCTACATACTCAATACAATATGGGAATTTTTATCAAACTCCAGCTTCAATAGGGTGCCAATAGTATAGACTTAACAAATATCCACAAAATAATGTGTTATTTCCATTGGAAGTGTGTAAATCTATAAAATCCACTAGAAGTATCAAAATTTATGTAGACGGTTAATACCTACAATAGAAAAGGTGCGTGCAATGTTGTACAATTTTAAAGTAACGGTAAATATCATCTACCTATCTTTGGAAACGTGCTGATCAATTCGTCAACTGTAATATGGAGGCAAATTTTATACACAACCCGGCAGCTTCATGCACTTAATTAATGGGTAAAACTCAGAATCGGCATGAATCAAGTATATAGAATTGTTAGTGAAGAACCTGAGCAGAGTCAGCGATTTAGAGTAAGAGCAGTCAAGGCTCTTTCAACCATCCACTTTCCGTTCTGGAAAATTCACACAGAAAGCCCACAACTTATTTCCATCTGAACATCACAATGCACAACTAAGATGCTTTTTCACTAATGAGTCAGCATTGAGGAACATTCAGCAAAAAAACCAAAACCTTAACTAAAAAGACACATGAACATAATACGTCCTAGTATGTTCAAATACGTTTTGAACCTGGAGAAGAATCAAGAGCTTAGAGATAACTCCAACTGGATACGGGGTCAAGATCTCAAGCTTGCAACTCTCGTTGAATCTTAGCACTACTGCTGCAACATGTGCCTGTCCGCATCAACACCCATTAATCACAAAAACAATCCCCAAAATACTTATTACCCTAAATTACAACTTGGTTGAAAAGATAAATACTCCAATATTGTCATACAAAATAGACAAGGACAACCCAATAGAACACTAAATTCACCTGAATACGTGGATTTTGAAAGTCATCCATGGCATTTATAAATGCAGGAAGAACTTGTTGGTAGTAATTCTGTTGCAAGTCAGGACCAATCGCATTTGTGGGTGTCCAACTCACATGAGAATGTGAATCCCGAAATTAATTCAATATCATAGATACCACTGGCTCTAAGTTTTATAACATAACCTACAAGCAACCATCACATGTTTTTCATAAGAAACTAAGGCAATTCAAAACCTAAGTAAAGTCGCCAAGGGCAAGCATAGAGTGTGACATGTTGAGAACAGGAGGCAATCAACCAAAATGTACAAGATAAAAAGCACCAGCTAAAAAAATGAAAGCCTTGGGTAATTGAGTAAAAACTGTGCACACCTTGGCACAACCTTTAGCAATTTTTGCAAGATTGATAATCATTGTCGTTAATAAACAAAGGCAGCACTGTATTTCCTCTGAGAGAAATAGCCAGCCAAAGTTACTTTGTTAGTCAACTTTCAATGAACCGGGCTTTAGTTGTTGAACAACTGGTAGTGAAAAATCGGTATCATCATCGAGATCGTCATAACAGTCAGCAGAATTCATCGAAACCTCTGGGTGGACGGTGTGCGCGTCGTCTTGCTCAAAGGCAGAAGAAGTTGATCAAGGTTTGCCGAAATGTGTGTATGCAAGCTCTTGTTGTCAACTTAGATGCAACTTAGGGAGCCCACAATCTCCTTGGAGCCAACGTGCATATGTCCTGATTTCATTTCAACCGAGGCCAAGAGGTTAAAGATACTATTGAAGCCATGCAAAGATATGTACTAGATATACATAGTACATTTGGGACTACCCCATAACTAGATGTGCATCCATCAAATTTTTGTCCTTAGTTGAGTTTTGTGACATGTTAAAGAAAGACCCCCTGACCCAGCCCAGGATGCCAAGTAGATCGGCTCCCTAGATTAGATTCTCCTGCATCTAATGGCTTTTCTGCTATATCCAAACTCTTGCCGTGGCTAGCATTGGTTTATGTTTCATATCAGTATCAAGTAAGTACTCTGTCAATCTAGACCCCCTTTTCCTCCCATCTACTATAGTACTATAGTTCCCAATTGTAAGGTCTTCTTTTGCAATCTCTAAGTGCCTTATTTACCAACTCATCACCCCTCTCCCTTTAATATTGATCTAGAATCATGTCTAGTCCAGGAACTCCCTCATTTACTCATCCTCTTCCCTCTTAAATCCACTCCCTTGACTTATGTTTGGCCTTCTCTCATTTCTCCCTTCACACCATTAAATGTTGGGTCCTTTCGCACTCTAAGGTGGGTGATGTGACGCAAACTGAAGAGGTGTGGTCAATTTGCATTGAAGAGGGTTTATTGGAACATCAATTGCAACACGATGAGTGTCATGTTGGATTTCCAAGCCTCCAACTTTGTATGACCTCCGAACAATGTTCCGTCACTATTGCTCCTACAACTTTCGATTTGAAGATCCTTGTAGTCTACATTCGGTGGAGGTTTGTCCAACTTTAGGAGAGATCCTTGATACCGGTGACATGCCTTCGGTTGTGAACCGGGTATTGCTAGAGATTGTGATTCCAAAGTATGAAGGTCCATCCTTTTGGAATCAAGTATGGGACATCGATCTTCTGGACGCCAAGATTGAGTCTGTGCACTTCTCCTACGAGTCAATGGTGGCTCTAGGTAGTGTCTTTTATTCAGCGTCAAATTTGGAGACAAGGCTTGCAACTCCATTCCAGCGGCGGGTTCAAGAGATTCTCCCCTCTTTAGATATGTAGTACGCTACAATCATGGAGAAAGTATTTACAGCTCCATACCTCAGTTTATATAAGGGCTTGAAGATCCTTGCAGTTATGTTAAAAGGAATTCATCCCTCACCTCGGCACCTTAGTTGCGAACTGTCGTATACCATGATAGGGGTATTATTGATCATACCAAGTCATCAGCATTTTCATGCTATCACCATAACAAAATATGGTTAAAAAAACCGCACTCAAAATTGATTGCGGTTGTTTTTGCCACGTTTTTGTGCAGGCCCACTGCGCGCGCAGCCACTGTTTTTTGCAATTTCCGACTGAAATTTTTGGAACTTTGGGGCGTGTAATATACCATTGGAAAGGTATTTTCAATACCTTTCCAAAAGTATATTACACGCCTCTAAATTCTAAAAATTGTAGTCAGAAATTGCAAAAGAAGCTAACAGCCCACTACGCGCGCATGCACAAAAACGTGGCAAAAAGAACCGCAATCAATTTTGAGTGCGGTTTTTTTTTACCATGTTTTGTTATAGTGTATGGACTCATTGTACCTAACCGGCGATTCCCTCTTAACCCTAAAGGACCAAGGTTGATTTTCCAAGTTTGGTCAACTCAGCATGGAATGAGTATTGATCCTCAATTTTTGAGATTTTTTGTGGTGATTCTACTCTTTGTAACGAAGATGGGATGGTAATTTGCATACTTAGGTGATGTATAAATCAAAAAATAAAATCATGTAATGAAAGGTGAAAAACCTAACTATGGGCAATTCCTGAATTTTTTCATACAATGAGCTATGCATCTTAATTTTTGCATGCAATGAGCTAACACTTCCATACACACAACTGCCAAATTCATTTTACCAAATCTAAGACTAAACTTTGCATTTTGGGCATTTTCAAAAAGTTTCAACTCATGCAGGAGGCCAAAAAAAAGTGCAGCCAACTTTGTAGCTTATAATTTTACTATTGAGGAACCCTGAACGGTTGAAAATTTGTAGGTGCTAATAAATTAAAGTTGGTTGAATTATCCTACTATTGGAGCTGTCAAAAAGGTTTCAAATCAAAAACTATTTGCCTTTTTATGAGAAGGGATACTCTTAGGCAACTTTGGAGTGTTTAGAGAGAAATACAGTTCTGGTCCTTTAGGGGTTAATGACACTTGAATTTTCAATAGTTTTATGGAGTGGTATACATGCTTGTATGTGCACAAGTTTTGGTGTAATATAAAATGTTGACTACTCAATTAATTTAGATGAGCTAAAAATTTTATTTCATTTTAAATTATTATTATTAAGATAGAGATACAATTCAAATCTATAAAAAATAGCACATTATTAACATAAAATAAAAATTCAAAAATTTGGAACATGTTTTTCTTCACATATTTGAACATTGGAAAAATTTATCTACAATCCTCTTTTCTCCTCTTTTAGCATTTTTTAGTGCACTTTGGCATTGCGACAAGGCACTAGTTTTATACGTAAACATGAATTTAGATTACATATGTATGTTATTTTTAACCTCTCTTTTTGGAATTAGTAGAAGACATCACTCTAGTTAAAGTAGTTCATTCTTTTTTATTAACTTCTATCCCTATTTCTATTCATGAATTTCTAAAAGTTTTTAAAAATTAAAAAGTTGTAACGCGGGACTACTTTGAAAGTTACACAAGCAACATGGAGATCGATTTCGAAGGTGTTCTAGAAGTGCCACAATTAAATCTTAATGCAATTTGAACAATGTACTTTGTAATAACAGTTAGAGAGCCCATATTGCCAATGATTAAGCAATTCAACGTGGAGGTAAGCCGGTGGGCTAACATGATTCAAGGAGCCCACATCACCAACGATGTTGTACGTGAAGCAAGAATATCGCATCTTTCTGTGGTCAATCTACTTGGATATTGCTAAGATGATCAGTGTGTGCATCTTGTCATAAAATATGTTTAGTCGTAAGGAACGCCTTCATTTCCTATCAAGCTCTGAACGCCAACTAACGCCAACTAGTTGTGATCGCTAACGGTCATAAAAGATTGCCAAACCAGTATGTGGAAGAAACAGATGAGTGGGCGAATTGGATGCGGGCCAACTGCGTTTGGAATTGCGAACTAGTTGTGATCGTCAGCGATCTAGTTAACTTAATACCACCTCACTCGATACTCATTTGTCAAGCTTATGCACGTTTTTTCAGAATTTTGGATTGTGACGTGCACTATAGACTTGTTTCGGGCCGCTTTTCGAAACTGATCAATTCATGGTGAACTCACTTTATTGGCCTTCTCATCAATTAGTAATGGTATCTTGTCGCTTTATTTTCAAGAGAAAAGATAAAATAAAAATAAAAATATTTTAAAGAGTAAAATATTACTATGCATTTGAGTTAACCAAAAACAAGCAGCTCACCCTGCTGAGTCAATGCGGAGTATGCCACCCTATATTATCAATTTTTGACAATGTTTATTCATGAATAGTCCTTGATTTCTTCATGAATAGTCCATTAGGCTTGGGGAAACTTGTGGGAACTCTCTTTTAACATTGGAGAGGTCATGAGTTCCACTCTCATGGACGGGGTAAGGCCTTGCTTTAGATTATTCTTCAACTCACCTTAGACTAATTATGCAGTCTCTTTGAACTAAAAACGAGGCTAAAGCAAATATGAGGTGAGTTTCCACTTTGAGACAGTCTTTTCAATTAACTCTAAATGTGTTTATAGAGGTTTAATGCAAAAACTCTTGATTATCTTGAACATGAGATCATTTTCAATAAAGGTCTCAGCAAGCTTGTTGAATCATAAACTGACCATCACTTTTTTGAGAATTGAAACTTTGATATGAATTCTTTCCTCAAATTCTCCAAATGATTTGAACATTTATTTATTTATTATTATTATTATTATTATTATTATTATTATTATCATTTTTTTGTTTTATATTTTGAAACAACTGAAATTCATATTTTGTTGATTGAAGGAATCATTTAGAAATCAAGGTCTCTAAAACCGTGCAAGAATTTATTACTATGTAACCTATGACCGGCGTAGAGTCCACCCAGAGAGGATGACATGGCACCAGGACTGGCACGTCTGGACTGGGACGTCATCAAATGACATGTAAAATTCAACATGGCAATGCTGACAGGGACAAAATATTCCACGAGGTAATGCTGATATGTACCGAATATTCTTAGGATGTTCGGTACCCGTACCACGCAGTAACCGGCCCCGTCACAGCAGAACCCCTAGATAATCACAAGCTCAGCAAGAGAACCATCTCAAATCTACGAGACCTTACCTTGATGACGCGACTGGGAAGGTGCATTCAAAGCGCTGGTGCAGCAACGCGAACGGAATTCAACACACGAATCAACTGATTTACCGGACACTTCATAATTCATAAAGACGCGGCATTGCCACACATGGATTACAACTGTCCACCTCCCCACAACCTGCGATCCAGCATGGATTATGAAGTTTGACTTCCACAAATCGACCACTGCATCAGGGACTCCAGCTTTCTGTTCCTAAACGAAAGGCAATTCTCAAAAGCCATTTGAAAACTCACACACAGAAATAAGGAATATGCACCCAGAATCACCACCTGAACTGAATAGAAATGGGGTATGTGCAACGAGAATCACCACCTGAAAACACAGATGACATAGGGTATATGTACACAGAATACCACCTCAACTGAACAGAAATAAGGTATATGGTACAGAGGTGAATGCACTGAACAGGAATAATATTTATAGTAGAAATGCACTTTGTACATTTCAGGTGGCAATTCAGGGTGCACATACGAAGTTGAGAGGTCGGACACCCATATTCTACCCAACTCCCATCCCTAAATGGCTTGGGTTTGGAATTGACATGAACGGACATGTAAACCTAAATGCAGCGACAGAGGTTGACGCTCTAATAACAAACTGCATAAACACAAGAGGGTGGCAGTGGAAGCCCACTGCAACATGTTGGGAGGGAAAAAATATATGAATTACAAAAAATAGGGCACACCCTCGGGAAGGGGTGGGCAGGAAGGCAGGCATCCTCAACGACCGATTTATCCCACTCAGCTATGTACTCAATTGAATCCTGGTAGATACAAAATAGAAAATTCTACGTTCACCCTTGGTCACCTGGCTATTAATTAACCTATAATGCTACTGATCTCTAGCAGGGAAATTGGCTCAGTCAGTTCCATGCAATGCAGCTGAAATTAATTCCAATGCAATGCAACATTAATCAATCGATTTTCGTCAACCTATTTACCGTTTCCGTGCCTCCAGGCGATGGCTGCTCCGCTGTTGTCGTCGCCGTGGATGGCGAGCTGGAGCTCGTGGTGGTGGTCTTCTCGTGCTCTCGCGATGTCGCGGGGCTGCGCGGCGCCGGGCTTCGTGTGTTAGGGCTTCGCGTTGCAGGGCTGACGGTTGCGCTGGTCCCATTGGGAGTGGCGGTGCCATTCGGGGTGGCAGTGGATGTTGCATCTTCAGTGTTCTTCGCGGGCGGGCCTTCAATGGCGAGCTTGGGCTCTGGAGCTGGCAGCGCGAGCTTGGGCGGGGACGCAGGCGTGAGGACGTAATTGACGCGAGGCTTGACGGGCGGGAGCGAAGGCAAAGGAACCTCCTGAATAAACCACTGGCGGATGAAGCTCATGGGCGGACGCGCCTCCGGATCGGGGTGGCAGCAGAAGAGCCCCATCTGCAGCAGCGTGGTCATCCTCTCGGGGTCATGCGCGCCGGCCAGCTTCGGATCGGCCATGGACAACAAAACGTGCTGCTCGTGCGCTCGCCACACCTGATCCACCAAGCTGACGCTCTGATTCTCCGGCTGGGACTTGTCGAGCGCCTTCCGCCCCGTCGCGACCTCCAGCGCTAACACCCCGAACGAAAACACATCGGATTTCGTCGACGCTTTGCCCACCTGCGAAAGCTCCGGCGCCAGGTACCCGCGCGTGCCCGCGATGATGGTCGTCTGCACGTTGTCCGTGGTGTGGTGAATCAAGCGCGCGAGGCCGAAATCCGCTAGATGTGGGTTGAAATTCTCGTCAAGCAGGACGTTGCTGGGCTTCACGTCGCGGTGGAGCACACACTGCTGGCATTCCTCGTGCAGGTACGACAATGCGCACGCCACGCCGCGCAAAACCGCGTGGCGCATGTCCCAGCCGGGATTCTTCTCGGTGCCGTTGCTGCCCTCCAGGAGCTTGTCCAGGCTGCCATTGGGCATGTAGTCGTAGACGAGGAGGAGGTTGCCCTTCTCGTGGCACCAGCCTTGGAGCTGCACCAGGTTGCGGTGCCGGATGCGGCTGATGATGCTCACCTCGGCCAGAAACTCGCGCTCGCCTTGATTCGAATCGTGCGCGATCTGCTTCACGGCCACAATGGATCCATCGGACAATGTTCCCTTGAACACGCTCCCGAACGCGCCGCGGCCCAGCAGCTCATCCGCGGAGAATTGCTTCGTGGCCGCCGTGAGCTCCTTGTACGTGAAGATCCTGGGCCCATAGAACGTCGTGTCCACGGGCTTCTGGGGCGCGCCGCCTTTCTTCTTGGACTTGGACCCCGCGATGGTCTTCGTGGACGACCCACCCTCCTTTCCCTTCCCGAGGCATTTCGCCCCACAACACAAATACCGCAACGCCGAAGTCATTCAAACCAACCTCAAACGAATTCCACGCGCGCACACGCACACGCCGGCAAGCGAGCTTTGCTCACCCCACCAACCCACCCTGTCTACATGGATTCCACCCCTACATCAATCCACATGATCTGTCCACATTCAAACCCTCGAAACTTATCAGGGTTTAAGCAACCGAAGCGACTCCGAAACCAAACCGCCACATTCACCTTCAGATCTGCAAACAACGAAAAGAAAAGCTAGCCAGGGCGTCTGAAAGTGAGCTAAGCTAGATAGGTGAATTGGGGAGTGAGATCTGGAGTTTGCGAGAACGACGATCTAAGTAAGGTGATCGGAGCGTGTGCGAGATGGGTCGATTGCAACTAATAACCGCGTTGCCGCGCTAAGTTAGTGTATCTCGTGGCTATACAGCTAGCGGTACAGGAGTTACAGCCAGCAATTTAGCTGTCTGTCTTTGCTAATTGCCCAGCCATGGCCACCGCGGCTAAGTTACATCTGCCCCTGTGGCGCTGCCAGGACGCCATTTGCTAATCACGGCGTGCCTCCCCCCGCCCTTTCAGGGGCCTCCCAGCCCCGGCCTGGCGGGGAGCTTCCTCGCCAGTCACTCATCAGTCGCGAGCAGCGACGGGCGCGGCCGCAAATAGCAACCTCGCGTGCTCTCTTGTCATCTCACTTGTCCAACTTTTCTTTTCCCTTTTCTTCAGCCAGTTCCTCTATCATCATATTAATATTATTGTTTCTAGGCGTCGCTCTCGTTCATTACTATCACTTCAGGTCAGCTTGTCGCTTGCTTCCTTTTCTCATTTGCCCTGTTGGCATTTGGTTTTTGGGGATGTGGGCTCATGAGCTGGCTCCGGTGCCGGTGCACCCCACCAGCCTTTAAATTTTTGCAGAATTTTTGCCAGAATCTTACCTCATTTTTGGAGTGGTTACTTTTTCACTACACTGATTATCCCATTTAGTGTGTGGTACTAATTCCCTTCCCAAAGCTCGCACTGTTTTGCCAAATCTCAAAATTAGTGAGGGCAAATGTTTTTACCAAGTGGCTGAAATCTTCATATCACGCTAATTTTACTTCATAATGATATTTAGTATCACCTTCACTAATTTCCCACTCGCACTGTAAACTATCCCCCCACCCCCCCCCCCCCCCACCTCTCTTACTAAATGGGATAATCAATGTACACCAATTATTGCCATTACTTTGAGACACACTAATTGTTTTAAAATGGCTACATCTTTTTACGCCAGGTGAACATTTTTACAAAATATGTTTATGGACATTCTACTACATCAGTAGTCTCAATATCTTTGACATTGGTAAAATAGCCTTGAGTAAATAGTTATAGTAGTGTGTCTTACAATTACGGCAATAATCAATGTAGAAAAAATGGACAAAAAAGTGGATGAAATGGTCAAAATCTTGTCATAATCATATTGAAATAGATTGTGTTTAAATGAAAGTACCTTATAATAGATGGTTTTATGGATGAGCATATATGATTCTATCCATTTTTTTCCTCGTCTGGCTACATTCCAGGGTGCATGTCCTTTACCAAAAGGAAAAACAAAATTTATTCGCTGGGTGCACCCCACCAGCAGGGCCATTGAGCGTGGAGAAGAAGACCATGATGGGCATCCCTTATTATCTGTGGGGAGAGGAGAATGGAAAGATGTGTTGATACCACGGTGAGTGCTATCATCACAAACGTGGCAAGTTATGTCTTTGCAATGTTTTATGTATGTTGTTGAGATGAACAGGGGTGATTACGTTCAACATACGTTTCACATATGTTTATCATATAAAAAACGTACAAACGACATATTGAAACATGAAAAAACACATTATGATAAAATTTACATGTTTGTGATATGTCCTTCGTACGTTTTTTCTATGATAAACATACGTAAAACGTATGTTGAACGTAATCACCCCTGTTCATCTCAACAACATATGTAAAACATTGCAAAAACATGACTTCCTATGTTTGTGATGATGAGCTCACTTCCTTCCCTGTGAGAATGATAAAACATGATCCTCTTGGAAAACAATAAGAGCATGGCCACCCATGCCCTCTCAGAGTCTCTCACACTCAAGAAGTAGATGAAAAGTGCCAAGTTCCCTTCAAAAATACCTCTTGACTCTCAATCCTAGCGTGTTAGAAAATGGGCCCTCAAATCACTATTTAGTTGACTATATCCTCACATTCTACTTGTGATTGGTCCATTGACTATTTAATGTGCACTTTTGATATGTGAGGGGCGTGCAAGGGTGGGGGAGTGTAGGTGCAAGGGCTCTTCAAATGTAGATGAATAATTTTAGCGAGTTAGTCCTAGCGTGCATGGGTGGGAATGCTCTAAGACAAAACACACACATTTGACATTTCTACCCTGACATGAAAGCAACCCATTACATACATAGGCGTGCTTGTAGAAACCCAAAGAAGTCTAAATTGGACCTTGTGTTTTTTTTCTCTTTTTTTTATAGTAGTTTTGAGTAGGTCTTAAAGCCAGGTTTTCATGTATCGGTGGTGGGTCATGAAAAGGTGAAAGCCCTACTCATCCATGACCGAAGTGGCTGAATCCAAGAGTATGTTTTTCTTGTTTACCGAAATGAGTGGACAAATGGTACTTCTTGGGACCTCACTTCTTGTTTTTTTTGCGCCTTCCACTTGCCCGATGCTCACATGGAAGCATGCCCACCGGTGTTGTTGGTATTCCTATTTTTTGAACTTGATGTACCAATTCAGACCTAAATTTTGCCGGAGAAGAGAAGTTTGGTTGTATCCACAAGCAATGTATTAGCCTTGAACATTCTGATTGGCAAAAAGTCATCCCAATTCAAATTGGGACCTCAATTTTTAACAAAATATTTGAGGATACCAATCACTAGTGGAAATGATCTAAATGGACTCTATTTAGTTCAAACATATTTACTT
This sequence comes from Pohlia nutans, assembly GCA_022496805.1. Taxonomy (NCBI): domain Eukaryota; kingdom Viridiplantae; phylum Streptophyta; class Bryopsida; order Bryales; family Mniaceae; genus Pohlia; species Pohlia nutans. Next base: position 36,052,871 of record CM040089.1, on the reverse strand, counting down.
TTGACAATTTTTTTCACTAATTTGGGTTGACACAAAACTTAATCCCATCTTAATTATATTTTTTACAATATGAGTGAATGAATTTGTCATTTTAAAACCATGAATCCTTAATCTTTTAGGGGTTAACAAACCACATTGTGGTTGGAAGGGGTGTGATGAGAGATTGTGGAGAGGGATTGGAGGAGTGTCCGAGTGATTGCAATCTTATGATTGAATTTGTAAAATTTATCATTTTTTTTCCCTTCAATGCTTGATGGCATTAAAAATGATACTTTTAAAAGTCTTTTTGCACCAATCGAGCTTGAAATTTAGGGATTACAAAGAAACTTTTATTATAAATAGTGGTGGTTAGAACTAAATCTCAAGTGTTTTATGAAAGAAGTCACCATAATCCAAGCTTTTAGGGGAATTACACAACACATAAAGTATGAAATTAGACCTTGGAGCTCCATTAACAATTAGGCTTGGTACTTTAAAGATTCCTCAATGTATAGATTTGAGTGCGTAACTTTTCAAGTGCATGAATAGAGTGAGTGACCTTGTACGTATGGAATATCTCATGGTAGTCTTAATCAATTGATATTATTTATAATGATGTACATCTTTTTAAATGTTTTTTTGAATAATCATATTTATTTGAAAGTCATTCAAAGTAAGAGCATTGATCTTTTTATGAAAAAATAAAGGTGAATGTGATAAAACAATGTCTTGAATAGGTGTTGGATAGTGTTGAACAAATTTCAACGCTATATTTGTTGAATATATTTGAATAGTAAGTAGATTGAGAAGTACATAAGGATACTACAATGAATATAGAGGAATGAAAGGGAATTTTAGAATTTTTAAAATCAAATTTAAGATGAAAAAAAATTAAACAATTTTTATTTTATTTTTTTCAAATGACATACCAACATATTAGCATACATACATACATACATATAGTTATTGCCTACAATTCTTTTTCTTTCATATTTTTTGGTAAAAATATTGAAATTTTGTGATTTCTATAGTACACCGTCATAAAATATAAATAGTTAGAAAATATATCCAATTAAGTTGTTCAAGCAAGTAGTTTTCGAATAAAATGGTAGCTTGCACCTTAAAGAGATGTCTCAATGCTGACATTGGGACAATGAGACATCAACGAACTAGAAATATCTATCATGTTGTAATGCCATTTGTACCAAGAACGTGGGCACAAAGTCTTTTAGTGCTATAATCCAAAAGAATTAAAATTGAAAATTTATTGAAAGCAATTTATTGAAGCATAATGTATCATTTTATTTTAAATGTTGTCACATCTTGTGCAATAATGAGTACTATGTTTACTTGAAATTTAGCGTAATTAATCAAACCTATTTATTTTTTAAACCAATAATTCAATATTATTTTATTTATTTTAAAATAAATGGATAATAATTTGGTTCAACTATTGAATTTATTTTCTATTCACAACCATCCATTTTGCATTTAATTGTATTATTTCTAAATGATCAAAGTGACAAAGTGGGACTTCGGCAATGTTGGATATACTCTTGTGGTTTCACATATTTTAATTATTTTTGAGATTTTGATTGTAGTTACTTTAGGTTAATATGTTCTACACTCGGTTCTACATTGGAAGCCTTGTTTCATAAGATTGTAATAAGTATTGCAAAAGCAAGTGCAAACGTTATGAATGTTTGAGGTGTTGTTTATATTTTGCAAGTAAGGATAAATGTTTTTTTTTTTAATTAAAAAAAAAATTGCAGATGAATTTTGTTACATTCCAAAATTATTAGTGAGGTGAAAAATACGATAAGTTTTGTTTTAGGGGCTTGTTACATGACAATAAGGTATTAAGGAAGGTGGTTTGTTTGTTTTGTTTATTTTCTACATAAGGTTGAGATATGCCGGACAGTGCGCTTGTCGACCACGTTCTTGTTACTGTCAAAAAGCTTTTGATGAAGAGGGATGCACCAAAGTAGTTTCATTGCTTTTGAACGTACATTGTAGAAGTTATGGATTCTTAATCAAATTTTGTCACCATAAATCGAATTGAATTATGAATAAATCATTCTAAAAACAAAATAAAAACAAAAGCATGGCTAAATCACAAAGAACATTTGGGCCAACGGCATAAGGCCGCACCATAAATTGAATTAAATTATGAAAATTGGAGTATGGAAGTTTTTTTATATTATTTTTGGCATTGTTGAAAAGCTCTCAACGAGTAGGATTGCACCAAAGTCATGTCGTAGCTTTTGGACCTACAATGTGAAAGTTATGGATTTTTAGTCAAATGTTGTCATCATAATTTGAATTAAAATTTGAATAAATTATTCTTAAAAAAAACACGGGGAACACATGGAGCACGGGGGATACATGGAACACGAGGAACATCTGGACCAATGACACAGGGCTACACTAGTTTATATTAAGCAAATGTCAAGGCTATAGATTGGATTGGTTTTCTACTATATGCATGCTCTATGTAGTGATAGAAAACCATTTGATTTTTTTTCATTGCCATATGACGTGGAATACTATATGGAGAAAGGTGAGTTCCTACAACTACTTAAGGATGTTATGGCAATCAAGGAATCTTCTATAAAAAATTATATATATATATATATATATATATATATATATATATATATATATTTTTTTTTTTTTAAACTCAATTTTCACAACAATTTGAGTTATTCCGCAAAGTTATTGCGGATTAACTCAAATGTTATATATATTCCGCAATACAATAATGTTTTGCCTAGACTTTACAAATAACTCTATTGTTTCAAGATGGATTTTTCAAAAGTACTTTTTAACAAAACGCACTCAAAGAACTTTAAAGTATTTTCTTTCCACAATGTTCTTCATGAAATTTTACACAATAGAGTTAACCGAAAAGGACAAACTCATATTATGTAAGGTGAGTCATGCCAGTCAACTCGCTTGCCCTTGACTCAAGGGCAAGCGAGTTGACTGACATGGTTGCCACAAAATCCCAAATAGAATACATGTTGAACTAGTTTTGCCGTAAAAAAGATGGCAAAACTAGTTTCAAGAGGAGTTTGGTGTCAGATGCATGTGTTGGCTGGCTAATGCCGTTTACAATCTTCTTTCCTGGCCATCCACCTTTTCTGCCGGCTACAAATTTTTTCCTGTTATAGGATTACAACAACCCAGAAGTCCAAGGAAAAGTGTAGTTTTCAATATGAGTTTTCATTTTTGGCAATACTCATGGAGAGCATAGACTTCCATTCCCTAGAATTTTGAGGGTCAAAATTGAGGTTTTGATTTCAGTTAACTCAAATGTTTTGAGCATATTTTGATAATTGACATGAATCTTTTTTAAGTAAAATTTTAAAAACCAAAAATCTATAAACATTTGGCTTCATCTAAATAGGTTGCTTTTCCGTGGATATTAAATGTTTCCTTACCAAATTTAGCATGGTGATACAGTTGACCACGCGGTTAGAAAGATCCACAGGTAAGTTGAGATTTGGTTAGAGCAGCTCCACCGCAGCCCTCCCAAAGTCTCTCACACTCCAGAACTAGATGAAAAGTGCCAAGGGCCCTTCCAAAATGCCTCTTGACTCTCAATCCTAGCGTATCAAGAAATGGCCCTTCAAATCACTATTTAGTTGACTATATCCCCACATTCTACTTATGATTGGTCCATTGACTATTTGATGTGCACTTTTGATGTGTGAGGGGCGTGCAAGGGTGGAGTGTAAGAGCAAGGGCCACCCATGCCCTCCCAGAGTCTCTTACACTCAAGAAGTAGATGAAAAGTGCCAAAGGCCCTTGCAAACTACCTCTTGACTTTGGATCCTAGCGTGTTAGAAATTGGGCCTTCAAATCACTATTTAGTTGACTATATCCTCACATTCTACTTGTGATTGGTCCATTGACTATTTGATGCGCACTTTTGATATGTGAGGGGCGTGCAAGGGTGGGGGAGTGTGAGTGCAAGGGCCCTTCAAATATAGATGAATAATTTCAGAGAGTTAGTCCTAGCGTGCATGGGTGGGAATGCTCTAAGTGCAAGGGCTCTTCAAATGTAAATGAATAATTTTATTTTTATTTTTTTTGAAACAAGAGGATGAAACCCCATTGAATTAATGAAGGTCGCATTAGAGAAAAAATGGACCCTCGAGAGGGCCCTTCCAAAAAGTTTCCAGAGCCATCACTTTCAAAATCATACTAATAGCCATGATGCACTATTACAGGGCCTGGTTCCACTTTTACCCCAAAGGCCAGAGGGTTGATGTGATGTGTACCAACATGTTGGCCGCTGCAAGTCATCCTGACTGCGACAATAATAAAATTACTCTCATGAGCAGTGATTTTTTTTGGCATTTACAGTATGTACCTTATATGCAGAAGACGTGCCATACACACATCCACTGCATGTATTTTTATGGGAATTAATCTTCTCTGCAACTAAACCTACCATTGGAAATTCACATAAGATGGTAACTAATTTTAGTCAGAGTTTTTGTTCTTTAATAAGCCCCTAAGACCCAAATTATAGACGTGCTTGTCAAACTCAAAGGGCCCTCCTGAGGGTTTATTTTTTCTCTAATGCACACACCGAAAACCAGAGGAGATAAGCCTCCTCGGCGAGAATTTTTAAGTTTTCAGACAGCTAACAAATTTTTTTTTGTATTTTCAACCTAATCCAAAGGCCTAGTGGAACCGGCCGGACTTTGGCCGAGCCAAATGCCACGTGACCGTGTCTTCAATCATCGTACCAAAGAACGGAGTCCTAAGCCACAGTTTATCAAATCTAGCTGTGAACTTGGGCGCTTGTTCCGTAGAGCTCCTTCAGCTTCTGCGTACATTGCCACGCCGCGCAGCCATGATCCAAGATGAGGTCCCACAGCACTTGTTCGATACGCGTTGCCGACCAATTTTCTTGTTGAAAACATTGAGCGTTACGGGTGATCCAACAAGTCCAGATTGTAGAGCCTCGAAATAGGGACCAGAGTTGGGCTCCCAGCTTGAGTTTGCGTGCAGGGGGGATCCCATGATGCATTGCTGCCACGTGAAACTTGGCCACCCCTGTGACTCCGGTTCAAGCTCCTGGGACAAATACAACACCGAGGCGGTAAAATTCCATGCAACTTGAGCTTGCACGCAGGCATAGAATCTGTGCAGCATCGTCTCGTCGAGGCCGGCCGGGCACGCTTCGCATGTGGCTGAGATACCGGAGAAGATGATGGCACGCCATGAGTTCACTGCAATCGCGCAATGATACAAGCTCCAGAGGAATGCGCCTCCTTTTGCGGTCGCACTTTACTCCACACTTCCTTCCATCGAGGCTGATAGTTGTCAGGCAGTAGTCCGTGCCACTTCTCGGGGATGGATTTGGTGAGAGTAAGATGGGGTGTCAACAATTTTCTTCCCTTCTTGGCCGTGTACGACAACAGTTGACCGTCTCGGCCCAGCACCAACGGCCCGGATCAAAGATGAGGTTCGAGGTGATTCCAACAAAGGACCTGCAACCTTTTCCACTTGTGACAACTTGAACTCGTCGCATCAACCCTGCTACAAGCTCACCATCCTGAAGTTGAACAGCCTCCGTCCCATGCTGGTTGACATCCGTAAATGAATAATTTCAGCGAGTCATCTCTAGCGTGTAGGAGTGGGGATGCTCTTAGAGCCTGGGAGGACATGGACTGGTTTCAGTATTGCAGAAGTTAGTGCAAAATAGAAATGGACACAGCTGGTGCTGACCAAGTACCATCAACAGTGAACTAAGTTCAGTAGTGAGGAGTGAAGTGAGGAATGAGGTGTTGACTGAGATATAGGAAGCATCTGAACATGAACATTACTACTGTAGCTCTATCCACAATTGCATCACATACATTCTCCCGCATCCCTCTGTGAGGGAGGATCCGTAAGTTACTACTTGTACTGTACGTTACAAGCCAGTGATGAATGCAAATGCTACCATTCATTTCTTTTGTTTATTTTTTTTATTCGGGCAGCTCACAGGTTCTAAATTCTGGTCATTCCTCATGTGTTTTACTGTTCGCCTTTACAGGCAACCCACTGCTGGCAAACAACTTGGGTCTCCAAACTGCCACCAACGTGGACATTTAAAAAGTCTTGAATTGTTGGTGATTTTGGTTACCAGGAGCATATCCACCTGTGCTTTGCAAACTGTTCATATTTTAGTTGACATTTTTCAACACGGGAATGAGACTTTACACCACTTTACACCCTGCTGCAATTCATTACACCGAAATCACCATATACTGTGGGTGGATGAATGCAGCGTGGGTACATTCATCCATTTGAACAAACTCTCATCCAATTTGGATGGATTTTATCATAGTATTTTGAGAATTTAATTATTTTTATAGCCTCTCATATATACTGTGGGCCACAATATATGGTGATTTCGGTGTAGTTAACCCCTTTGGTGCTTGGAGTGTTTTTGAAGAGAGTTTTTTGCAAATTGTTCATTATAGCCCCTCCAAATGAGGTACCTGGCCCCACCCTCACATAAATAGAGGTCGGGTCGGGTTTATCGTGAGATACTCCGTATACTCTAATAAAAGCGAGAGCGGGTTCTTGAAAGACATTGGCTATGGTTTGAGAAAGTAGCATGCCCATCCAATCTGTCAAGCACCCGTCTTTTAATTCAAAGCAAGAACTAAGATTAAGCTTATTCTTTGTGGAGCCCAACTAATGAGAGCAAGCATGTACTCTTCATAGGGATTTGCCCTTTACCTCTATAGAACCAAGAAGTCTAAATTAGGCCTCATGTTTTTTTACAACAGTTTTGAGTAAATCTTGTGTGAAATTTTTTCTTTATTTTTTTTAAAAATTTAATTTAATTTTTATCAACAAATGCAATGTTCTTCATTAATTCTAGAGATACAAAATTTGGTCCCATCTGAATTATATTTTTCACAATGTGATCAATTGAATTTGTCATTTGAAATCGTGAATCTTTTGTTCTTTAGGGATTAATTTGGAAACGTGGAATGCTAGTAATAGAAATTGGATTCTAATTGTACAAATTTGTAGTACTTTAATGAAGAAATAAAAAAGATCCGACAATGAATGACTCGTATTATAATTAGTATTTTGAGGTACATAATGCATGCTCAAATTGCAAAAATTGTCATGGCTTCTTTGTAATTGAAACAACTATGGGAGGATTTGCATTTTTGGAGCCTTTGAATTGATACTTGACTCAAAACTACACTTCCATAGCTTTCCAAAGAATATTTTTGATTCATTAATGAACCTTTTCTACTTTGTTTTTACAGATTTCCAATTTTTTATATAAAAATAGAAGCCCAATTTTTTAGGAAATTATTTTTCAAAAAAAATTCAATTTTCTATGGTGAAAATATAATCTTATAGAATATTTACCGAATCTTTGCATGATTTCGGCAAAAATAATTAAATATTTGGTAGTAGGTGCTGATCTTGCTAACCACGTACGACATACTAAACGGTAACAAGAAATACATAACTATATATAGAAATATGTAATAGTATATTAGTATGGTGGTTTTTGATGTATTTGAGGCTATACATGAACGTATATGGACTTATGGAGGCCTTTCTGAGCTCTAATTGCAATGTTGTTCTCTTGGAATGAACTATGAAAATCCATCCTTCATAACTTGAACTTAGATGAGTGCCTTAACCCTTAAACGTCAAGAGGGTCCTAAATAAGCAACCCAAAGGAATAAAAAAAAATTAAGAGAGTTGCCCCCAACAGTAGCCTTGAGTAACGTGAACAACCAAATGAATGATAATTCCTCAAATCCTCTATGAACAATGAATGGAGTGAACAATGTCACTTCAAAACCAAATTTTAAAAATACAATGAAATTCCGGCTCTGCAATGAGCTCTGCAATTTTGGATTTAAAATTGATTTATATACATACATACATATATATATATATAAATAAATAAATTGTTGTACAACACTGGTAGCTTTGGTATCCATCAAGGTCTCAAACTACCTAACTCCCTCTCCTCCCTCCCCACCAAGTATCTTTCCAATTTCCTTGGAATGTACAATTTTCTGAACATACATATTTGCTAAATTTAGCCTCACATTTTCATCACCTTTCCAAAGCACCTTTTCTCTTGATTGTTCTCTCAAAATAAGCCTGTGGGGCTTTTTTGATGTTGAACCCTTAACTGCCTGAGCGTCCATTTTTTGGACAATGTACAAATTTCATCAATGTTTTCTCATCCGTCATGCACTTTTGGCAGTGTGGATTTTTTACTAAAGATTTTATGGGAAGTTAGCTTCATGCATGTGTGATCCGATTAGAAAGGGGATAGTTTGTGAAATTTTTATGCCTCATTTCATGTTGTAGTGATTCACCCAAAATTTCAAAGATTTCAGTGTAAAAGTGCTCTTGAAAAAGTCAGCTCATAAAATTAAGCAACCAAAAAATCTCCAAAAATCACTACGCCTAGAGTATTACATTTCAACCAATCACAAAAAAATTTCATCCAAAGATTGTCAATACCTTATTCGTAATTGAATTACAAAAGAATTTTGAATTTTGAGTTTCAAATTTTATAAAAAAATATTGGTGATAGCAATCATAGATCTAATCGTATGGATAGAATCAAAAATTCATAATGTACTACTTTTGTTCATATATCAAGTTCAAAATATCCCTCTTAGTTGCATTTTATAATGCATCTTAGTTTGCAAAATTGCTGAATTTGGAGAGGGCTCTAGGCATTTAGGGGTTAAAGGTTAAGGATTTTTTGCTATTAGACTTCACATACAAAAATAAAAAAATTGACCTATGGTGCACTACACGCTTAATCCTTACGGATCACAGTCCTCAAATTAGGTTTTTAAAGATCTTTTTGTAACTTACTGGGGTTATTATAAATTTTGTTGTTTACTATGATTATTTTTAGGAAACTTTTAAATTTTAATATTTAATGTGCAATCAAATTTAATGAAATTATGACTTGCGATTCGAAAGTTATAAGATTTTTTTGTCAAAAAAGGCTCTAGAGTGCAACAAAAAACTACATTATTAAATGTTTGTTTTTGAGATTTTGATTGGATAAATTAATTTGTATTCGGAATATTTTTATTCATTCTATTTTCATTAGTGAGGTGAAAAAATGTAGAATTTGAGCTTGCATTTTTGTACTTGTTCTCATCACGATTTTTTCAATTGTATATGCCACTCCCTCAACTACCTCTAAAATTAGTATACCGCAGTACCATAGCAGGGTCGCCAAAAAATAGTTTAAAAAAAAGAAACTTAAAAAACCAAAAATTATGAGGAAAAAAAGAAGATATAGAATAAATTATTTCTGTTATATTTTTTCTATTTCTAAGTCATATTGGGCCCTTTTCAATCCTTTTTGCTCAAAAACGACAATCAAGAAATTCATTTTTAGAGTGGTGAACCTTATTTTTCAAACAATAATAAATATTTGCCCGTGCGATGGCGACCTGCTATGGTACTACGGTACTATTGTAGTAAGTAACATGATCTTCATCGTGATTGAAATTAAAATGATCATATTTTTCATAGTGCTAAAATTTCACTCTAAGATGAGTGATAGTTTGTTGACCTTCTCAAGCAATTCACAAATAAACTTTTTTCTTCAATTCAAACATTGATATAGATATTCGTAAAGCTGACCAAAAAAATTCCACAAGAGGAACTTAGGCATAATCGATTTTTTATCTTGAAAGGCAGTGAAATTGACTTTTAGCCCCTTCTATTTTAACCAATCACAACACATTGTGTTGTCAGAGAGATTCAAACCTCAAACCTCCTCAAGGCAAGAGAAGTTCCTTTAAACCTAACTTGAGTTCTCATGAAGGAATTTCAAAGTAACCCCACACTAACCTCATGCTTATGTGAATGGATGTCATAAAATTCTATATATCAAGATCGAAAACTCCATATCAAGATCACAAACTCCTTGTGGCATACATGCTCACTTTATGAATAACTCTAATATCTTGCAATTTGTAAAGACAACTTTTGGAAAAAACCCTACACATTTTTAATAGTATTATAGGGAAAAATCCTAATTTTAGATTATGAAAAAAAATCATAATTATTTGATTTTAGCTCTTCGCACTTGTCTTGACAGTTTTGGATTGTTATTTTTGTGATAGACAATCATGGTATTTTAGGGGTTAACTCCTACAGTTCTATACTTCTAGAGGCTAAAAAATTGACCCAAAATAAGAAAATCTGAAGCTTGTGGTAATTTAATTGGCAAATTTTGAAGATTGACATGAAGAATGGTGGTTATCTTTTTCGACTGTGAAACAAAGATAGATAGATAGATAGAAACTCCGGTCCTCTTTCGGAGGCTGGCGTGAATAAAGTGTCCGTTCGTAATGTCAATGACTCAGTGCCCACCGGACAGAGGGTCATTGGAACAAAACTACTCTTCCCTATGAAACAAATTACATATTTGTATTTTAAGATGCCAATTTGCTAATGATAATACAAAATTGTTTGACATTGACCCTTTGACACTACATCCTGTATGGTTTTTCATTCATCCAAATTTCTCTCGGTTCTTGTGCTAGTTGACTATCATTTGTACGGTATGGACCTTCAAAATAAGATATTGTGATTTTTTGAAAAACAATACAATTGGTTTAGAACACATGTTTCGTTAAAAATGCACAATAGCATGTGCACTTTGAATTTTGATCAAAAATTATTTTCAATTAATTGGAACGCCTAAAAATACTAGTGAAAATGATTCACAAGTTTTTAAATTTTTTTTTATACATTGAATTAATGCTACCATTTCCAATATGACAAATATGACAAATTCTAATTTCAAATGAATTAATTAATAAAATAAAATAACAGACTGAGGCATATGCCTAACCCTCATCAATTGCAATTGTCAATTAAATTTTTGGGACGGATAGGAATATGCATAACCTCCCATAACTTGCAACGTTACAAAACAATTACAATAAGATGGTTAGGCATATGCCCAAGTGCCCACTCAATCCATCCTTCGTTGCTTCACTTGGTGCGTAAAATATTTAGTTTCGGCACTCGATTGGGTAATAGCTTTTTGTTTCACACTGTTCCAAGAAATTCAAATTCTTCAACATGCATCTGATTGCCTCCATCAAAGTGCGATTCTTCTTTTCGGCAATACCATTTTGTTGAAGTGTGTGCGCAATTTCGTGGATGTTGCAAAATTCGTTGATCTCTTTCAAAGTATATTCTCCTCCATTATCACTCCTCAAAATCTTTATAGATTTTTGAGTGTGATTTTCAGGTCAAACTTTGAAAACCTTAAACTGATTGAATGCCTTTAATTTCGCTTTAAGAAAAGCTATGGATGTAAATCAAGAAAAATCATCAATGAATGTGATGAAATATCATGAGCCTCCAAGAAAAGGAGGGAGAGGTCCAACAATATCCGAATGGATAATTTCTAATAATTTAGTTGCACGAGTTACCATGTTGGCTAGAAAGTTCTTTTTACTTTGTTTTCCATACACACTCCGCATGTAGGCAAAATCATCAAATCTCTTTTGTTGAATTTGAGAGTAGACTTCATTTCTTTAATTGCCGTCATCTTCCGCACGCCAATGTGGCCAAGTCTTTCGTGCCAAAGTTGAACATGATCTCGTTTGTTGGCTAAAAAGTAAACCAAGGCTTTCTCTTTGACTGGATTTTTTCCAATTTTAAAAAAGGCCATTTATTTCCTCAAGATGTGTAATTCTAGCTCCATCTTTGTGAGCAATATAAATTTCTTCTGCCAAATGAATGCCAAAATCCGTCTTTCTCAAATTTTCAGGTGATTGTAAATTCCTAGTCAACTTAGGAACATGCAGACATTGGTAATTCTTTCCAATTTACCATTATTCAACATGATTAGAATGGTACCAACCCCTTGATTTTGCATTCATGGTCATCCCCCACAAATATAGTTTTACCTTTCACTACTAGAAAATGTTGTCCAGATCAACAGAAAACCAACAAAATTTTGTTGGTTTGTGCACTGCATCGACCTCTTTCACTGATTTCTTACATTTCTGTTGCGGATGCCAAAAACGTCACCAGGTTTCTGTTGGTTTATGCACTGGACTTTTCTAATTTAACATTTCTCAAACTTAACCGCCTGATTTGCTGATGTGGCATACAGAAATATTTGTATAGAGGTCATTGGCATATTATTGAACGGTTCACGATGTACTCTGTAATTTTCTTTTTCATCCACGTGTTTGCACTTACTGTGGCCATTTTTTACTAACTGCACATAGACAGTTTTAGCACACGGCAATCTTTACACACATAACTTGAATATTTACCGTGTGAATTAAAATACCTCCCAACTGTGGAAAGCTGTCAATTACTTCAGTACTCCCACTACCTAATAAAATTTACAGAATCATTCCAAAACCATTTTCACATTCTATTGTATGGTCTGGATCATCCATGTTTTTCTTTTTCTCACCTACTGACTTTCAACGTCCAAATAATACTCATACTCCTTGAACGCACAAATTAAATAGAACAATTACTGTATTAGGAATATTTTATTGAAGTTGATTACTTTACTATATTCACAGCCCCTTTGGAATCTCAGTATACAGGAATGCAAGAACTATGCATACTTTAAAATAGCGTAGCCCACCCTTGTTATCCATCTGATACTACGTTTGTGGTTCTTGACGTACTAGATATATAATATAAATAAGGAGGTCAACCATGTCAAAGAACTATTCTATCCTGCATATTTCCTATCAGCGTCCTCTTCCTTGGTGCAACATGGTGCGATATTTATCTCATCCCAATTTACAACGATCATATGGCGAGCTTTCGCACACCCCTCTAACTGCACAGACAAATCCATGTTGTAATCACTGTTAAAGAACACGTATGTCAACAACCAGCATCATTCTAGAACCACCTACCACACGCTTTTTATCTAAAAAAAAAAACACTGCTAATTGATATATGTCACATCTTTACATAGAGCTCTCCGTGGATTGATCTTTACCTCTTTCAGCTGCCTCACCTCCTGGAAAAGCTTGTACTATATGGGTGAAACTTACTATTATACAACATTTCTATGGTTCACATTCATAGGATCATGTTCCTGCATCATTTTTTTGATTCTGCTCTAGAATTACAGGATAAATAACTACTTACAAGATTTTGGGTGCATGTCAATTATGCTGCCGTTACCACATCCGTCACAAATTTCAATCTCTGTACATTATAATTGAAAATTAATCTTACAGCACGTACCAATCATGATGAGACCTATCCCTCATCTTCTGATGATTCACTAACGTCCCTGTCAAACGCGAGGGTGTTGTTTGCTGCCACTGGGTTCAAAATTTCTGGCATTTGAATGTTTCTCCCTGATGGAAGAGAGTCTGGGTTTGCCTCAGAAATTACATTCGGTGCTCGAAGTCCCTCAAAATCTACATCACGTCCCATTGCAAACATTTCTGCCTCCTCTTCATCCTCCATTTCGCTGTCAATTCTTCTGCCCCTGACCTCTGTTCGTAATACTACTCTCCAGCCTGGCTCGTCCTCATCATCGGAAAAAAATACCTGGTCACAATGAATTGGAAAAGCAAAGGACTCATACCCATATGGAACAAGAGCGCTGAAGTTAGCCATAGTGAATCCCCACTCATCCTTCTTTATAGTAGCATTCCTACCTCTATAGTTTGCCTTGACCCACTCACAAACTAGCAACACCGTGCAATGTCTTCCATAGTTCAATTCTACAATCTCCAAAATCTGCCCGATGTACTCCAAGTTTGCGTCCACAGGATTTAAGTCTCGCCTCCCCGAACGACACGGCCTACGGAATATTGCTGCTACTCCAGAATCACAAGTACTATTTGTGCTTTCCTCCGCGCTCTTCACTTGGAAGTGGTATCCATATGAGTACATGCTTCTGAATCTTTGGGCTTGTAGAGCCGGTGGTTTTGATGAGTCCTCCACATCCTCTGGTATCTCCAACCCCTGCTCCTTAGCTTCTCGGATGTCTGCCTCAAGCCACTGTGGAAAGGGTGGAATCTCTTCCATCCCTGCTGGATATGGGGCCCCTGCTCTACCGTTTCTTCGTGGATGTCTTCTTCGATATTCTAATCGTTCATTTCTCCTTTCCTGCCATATTACTTGGTACCTCCTGTAAAATTCTCATGAGCTTCCATGTACAGATGATACCTTTTGAATCCAACGTTTATAACAACTGTCATTTTATCAATGCATCACCGACTCCAATGTTTTCATTAAGTAACAAATCTTGAACTGGAGCTAACTGACTATAATACAGTGCATGTTGGGTTACAAGAAGGTTGCAATTATTAGCACACTGTACCGACAACAAATATTTTAGCCTTCACTCCCGTAATTTCTTAAACACTCCATCCATAACTGCGACTCATTATTTTACTCACTACTGCCACCTTCCTTGTTTAGGGTTGATAAGCATGTTCATGTGCATGCAACTCTGAAATCCATGTTTAAGACTTTTTGTTTTATGTTGTCCCAATTTCATAGTACCATACATTATCTCTGACTTTACATGTGTCCTATGTCCCCTCTCTTTTCATCTTTACCATTCAAACTGCTAGTAAATATTTTCATCCCTTCCAGTCGCTAAGCCTGCTCTCATTGATGATGTACCATACAGTCCACCTTAAATTAAAATTATACAACATTCAGGATATGAGAATTGCACTAATTACCACATATCTAACATTTATCACTTCTTAGAACTAAATAATTCTGCTGAACAACCTATGGGCTATCCAATTCTGCGGTTTTATTATTTCTAGTGATGTTCCCCCTTTTTTCAGTACATTCAGTTCTCAATGTCAAAGATACAGTAGTTCTTGTTCTCTAAAATGTTACTCTCACTGCTGAATTCAAGATCATTTCCACAATCCCTATAAATGTGAGATTTTTATAGCGCGGAAAGGAAAATATTATCATAGAATTCATAATATTCAATGGCTAATAGGGAAATACTTACTCCCGGTACGGCTCGATGTGGGAAGCATTGTCGAGGACAAATTCGTGCATCGCATTTCTCAAACTCTCTGACAACACTTTCGGCTTCCCCTTCCCCTCCAAAATTTCGTCCACCATCGTTGGCTCCTCCTTGTCATCCCACACTCTTCTTGATGTAATGTTGTAGTCAGTCATGTACTCTGTTATAAATCCCAATGCTTCTTTGACTTGATATCCCTGTGCGATGCTACCTTCTGGTTTCGCTAAGTTACGGACATATCCTTTTAATGTTTTGAAATACCATTCATACGGGTACATCCACCTCGTATGAACAGGACCGCACATAAACAACTGTTCAACCAAGTGATTTGGCAAATGTGACATTATGTCAAAAAACGACGGCGGAAACTCTTTCTCGAGCATACACATAGTCTCCGCCGAATCTGATAGTAACTGTTCTCTATCTTCCCCGTTTATCGTTTTGGCACACACCTTCCTAAAGACCCTGCTTAGGCGTATTACAACCCCTGCCAATGACTTATTAGATATCTTCCTGAAACACAATGGTAAGATCTGTTGTAATAGAACATGAAAGTCATGTGATTTTAGGCCACTTAATTTACCTTTGCTAATTTTAGTGTGTAATGCAGAGACATAGTGCGTTGGTGTTCTCAAAGACTTCAACACCCGCAGTACTTTGGCCTTGTCTTCTGCAGACAACACATATGACGCGTCAGGCATGTAGAATCTATCCATGTTGGGCCCAACTGGTTGTAGATGCAAATGCGGTCTTATTCCTCGGGCTTGCATGTCCGCCCGCACCGCGGGAGAGTCTTTCTCACCAAATGTGGTCCTCAGTATATTCTCCGATATGTTTTTCTCGCAATGCATCACGTCCAGGACATGGCAGACTGGTAGATCCTATCAAAACAAACACATAAAATATTATAAATCGTACAAATTTGTACATGTATGTATTACCTCCAGTAGGCATGCTGTGAAAATAGTCTTCCATTACTGATTGTGACAAAGAATCTACAACCTTGGCAGCTGCCAGTCGTTCCCACTGTAATAACAGCCATACTCGTCATTGTGTTATTTTCTGTCATACAAGACTATTTGCATATCTTGAAACACAAATTACTCTTCTGATCCTCATAACTCTTCTCTGTCGTCAATCCCATGAGTTCAGTATGTCGACAAATACGGACTTCATGCCATTTCTAATTGCTAAATAATTTTGCGAAAAAATAAATTCATAACATTCGTAGCCACGGAAATTACAGAACAATGGAAGTTTCTTATTACGTAACAAGCATGACATGCCTTTGTCCATAGTAGTGATGGCAGAACCATTTCATGACACCTCGAACAATATGCCACCTCCCACATACATTCTATCCTTTCTGGCTCCCCACTGCATACAATTCTCGCGATGCCTACATTATATCCTGTAATCTCCTTTACTTATTAAAATGTTAGCATTATGGTATTGGAGGATACCACCTCATACAGTTCCTACATGTTTATATCCTACTGAGCATTCTACCTACACTGGATATCTTTAAATTAGCCTGCGTATGGCTTCATGATTAATTATATAAATGCTTTATTCATCATTATAACTTGAGGATATTATGAGAACACCGCTATTTTACATTACATATGAGCAACATACATTAGAATACATAAGAATAGAATTATAAAATAATATTCACTCCGCTGTCTTGTTTTATTCATTGTTCAAATACATTCGTTTCATTAGTTATCAAATATTAATTACATACCTTCGAGTACGGTAGATCAAATAGAATACTTCTGCGTTTCACGCCATGTAGCTTCACGGGATCATGCTGTGAGTTTTCAACACCACCGTCGCTTAGAAATTCGTCTCTCTGCGTACCCCACCGTAGAACTTCCTCCCCCGTTGGTGGCTCTGGTGCCAACCGCCATTCTTCGTGGTTATTAAACGCTGCTCTTGCCGTACGGAAACGGTGATCAACGTCCAAATATCGTCTACCACCCAAGTAAATCATTTTACTCAACAACAATGCATGCTCTGCACATGTTTCGGGACCACACAATGGGCATCCTTTATAGCCATGGACTTGTTGGCCAGACAGAAGACCAAAAGCAGGAAAGTCATTCACTGTCCATATTAGCATAGCTCTAAGCGTGAATCCCCTTTCACCCTCTGGCTTTGACATGTTCACTGCCGGTATTCCTGTCCACAACTTGAGCAAATCACGTACCAAAGGCCGTAAAAACACATCAATATTCTCTGTTGTCGGTGACTTGGGGCCTGGAATTAACACATCAAGTGCTATGAAGAATTTTTTGGTCAGCAACCATGGCGGAAGATTGTAGATAGTAATCAACAGTACCCACGTTGAGTGTTTGATGGCATTGTTCTTGAAGGGAATGATGCCATCTCCAACTAGACCGAGACGCAGATTTGTTACCACCTCGGCAAACTCAGGATAAATGCGATCCATAGTCTTCCATTGCTCACTGTCTGATACCGACCTCATTAGTTGCCCTTGGGATCTATGAGTATCATACCAAGTCATGTGTGATGCTATCTCGGGGCATTTATACATTCTCAACAAATGTTGAATGACATCGAAATACCTCACTACTCTCATAGGAACTTTATTAGATCCCTCTACATACCGTGGTTCATCGCATGTTGGACATTCTTCCAGATCTTCGTAGTCCCCTTCGTACAGGACGTGGCCGTCTGGGCAACAATGAACTTGCTTGTGTTTTAGGCCCAACTTCATCAACATGCTCTTTACCTCGTAGGAGGTACGTGGAAAAAAAATCGATGTTGGCAACAAATCTCCGGCTATCCAAGTCAGAAGTGCATCCAGGAAAGTCTGTGGCACAGAGTACAAACTGCAGAGGAAATACAACACAATGCTGCACTGGAGTCGGTTTTGACTGCTGCCTTCAAAGACACATTGGGTGGATTCTCGTACCAGATTGTCCAAATTCTCTTCATTGAACTGGGCTTCCCCCTCGAAGGCGTTCATATCCATTGCTGCTTGCTCGCCCTCGTCAACGGCGGCATTGTGAATATCGTCAATGCGAGTGAATGCATCTCTTGCCATGTTCTCAAGGTCTACGGCGTCCCTCCTCGGCCACGTGAATCCATCTTTGCCAATCTCACGTGCTCTATGACGGTATCGCTCCCTACATCTGTTTGAACGTGCTGAGGGACCCCGGACGTTTCTTCCATCCACAGTCTGTACATAACGATTACACAATAATCAGTCATCATATTTTTTCTATTATAAGCATCATCCTACAATCAAGTACATCCATACTATAGTACTACTTTAGTACTCTCAATAATTGGGACAATTTGAATGACATGTTCAAGAAGATTGATAATTATACACAAATTTTGCCAACAATGGAAACATGATAATGATTGAATGTGACTGGGAATTCCGAATGTACCATCACCGGGTATACCAAGTACGGATCTCTTCCATGTGTAATGTGGTGCCGTGCTACTGTCTCTACCTTCTTAATTCGAGCGCCTCTACACCGATTGCATGCACATGGGTATTCAGGTATGCCCAATCTATTAGCGATGGACCGCTCGATATGATATGCAGCACAGAGTCTCTGCCGCATACTGCACAATTCCTGTACACGTAAAGATTAGAATATAACGTCGTTTCAACTTAAAATTACAATGTACATCATCTACCCCTACTACCTTGTTCTCAACTATAGGAAATACATGTAAGAATTATGCTACCATTCACCACTGCAGATTTCATACTAAAGTTAATTTTGCATTTTATGCCATCGTCAAATATACACTGAATTTTGCGTTCACTACATTGAATATTGTGTATCATGTTCCTGGCAGAAATATTGTATTAGCGACCCAAACTAAAATGTCGTGAACAAATATTGTAAATGGAAACAGCAGGGGAGAATATACCTTACACACAAAACCCGCAGCTGGGCAACTGCAAAAACTGCAAAAACCATGTACGAGTTACACTGTTGTTGTACTACAGAATTGCCCAAAACATCTATGCCACTAAGTACTTCAAGGTTTATCTCTTTTGCAAAACGGAAATTAAATATTCCTGCCGTGAGGGCCAACAATACCTGCGACTAACATTAATTTTGTGGACCTCAACAGTACTCTGCGTGTGGTTCACTTCTTCCAAAGTCCATGCGCCCCTGCACCGTAAGTCACATACCAAGTCAGAAAATTCCACCTTAGTCCCGAAACCAAGAAAACCCAATAGTCGACCAGTGTACCACATTGATTTTGTCACTACATAAACTATTCCATATGGATCCTTGGATTACCACCCTCAGTTCTTCCACCTACTTGGAACGTGAATAATTTTTATTTTCACTCCTGCGTGGAATAAAGTCAGAGCTATACACCCATGTGCTGTATAATTCTTATTTCCATTATCGCAAATATACATATATTATCTTCGACTGCCTTTGGGCTCTCCCTTTTATTTTAGTTCACTATGCATCGTCAGGGTCCTTTTACAATTGTCCTTACACTTCGCATCATGCACTTGTCCTTTATCTGCCCATACTGTTAACATTGATAGCCACATAACATATATTAAAACTACACATGTACAGGAATTGACATTGACAACTTTTGGTTGACAGGAAAATGTACCATTGTTAATACATACCTGAAAAGTTGCAAACACAGGGGAAAATAATGGGTTCTTCATGCCTTTTCGTACGTGCCCAACCACGTTTCTGAACAAAACATCACAGCAGACATTGTCATCATAGATTGTCTACAGCCATACAATCAATAAAGTTCGTGGAGACAGAAACCTCATATTCAATAAGGCATGCTCTGAAGAATAAAACTGCTCATTTTCAGAACTGCGGAATTTAATTTCCACATCACACAATTGTTGCATTCACAAACGTCTCTATGATTCTACAAATGGGATCCATGGGAGTCATCTGAAACATCCTCTAAGAGAAGTCGAGACTCCTCTCGTAGTTTTAATGCCTTCTGTAGTATTAAATCTGACTGAAGGAGCATTTCTATAAGTATCTTCATGTTCTCAACATTTCTAGTCCTTTGTTTTTTCCCCCCATGTTGCGCCACTAGTTTCGGTTATGTAGCAGGACTTGAACTGTCATGCTCGAGGCATTCCTGTTTTTTGGGGCCCTTGCCACTGCCAACTGATTGCTCACATAACATGTCTAAAGTAGGCTCTGCATCCACAGTATCCCTGGAAGTGCTACCTTTATAAGTACAGTCCCCTGGGCTGTCCATGTAGACTTGTTTCAGGGTCTGTCCAGTGTGACCTCCCAGACAATTGTGTTCACTTTTTTCCGTTGTCTGCAAATAATATTCAACATAACATAAATCCTGCACCCCATGAACACATGATATTTGATTACGCCATTCAGTTTTCCTAAGTATAGAGAAGGGGAGTGCAATTCTAACTCATATGTAAAGCAGTCTACATTCTTATACTATTGAACACATTATCACAACAGTCACTGAATTGTTGAAGTGTATGTTATTTAAATTGAGAGATAACAGAAATACCCAAACAGAAATTGCCTTTATGACTAATTTCAGAGCAAGTTTACATATATGATTTACACGAATCATTCTACAACATTAGCAAGTCCATTGTCTAACTCAATGACCCTGAGAGCCGTTACTTCCAGTGGAACCCTCACTTCCTGTCTTAACTGAGTTCTACAATGTACTAAGCACAATTCTTGTTCTTTTCACATTTAAGGTATATATTAACCAATACACTGATGCATCTCCCCTTTTCCAAAATACATTAACTTTCAATCCCTCTGATTTATTCTGCCAGCAGTAGTTGGTTCTGTATGTGTTTGTATTAATCACCATGATTCCTCGATAATTTTAGGCGTCATATACCCACAAAGTCAGGGTTCAGTTATACCTTCACAACTGTCTTCTGGAAATGAGTCTTACTCCGATGTCTCCTGCATTAGATACCACACACAACTGTACTGTCAACTATAACTGGAATTGCAAAATCTAATGTCATGCATTAGATTAGCTACAACATATTCAACTTCTGATAGCTAATCTATATTCTACATATTTGATGTGGTGGAAATTGATTAATTTATGAAGCATCCCAGCCTGTAATTTTCTTGCATGATGCAAATCATAGTCGAAGTAAATGTCATTGTTTTTGATGTACTGATGTGCAACTTTTTAACTCCGTATGTGTCTTCACCTGAGAAGAGGAGATTTTAGTTCTTTCATAAGAAAATTGGCTATTAATGTACATATGACATGGTTAGCTAGCTTGTTGGTGCTACGCGATTTAGAGGAAAACGCATTGAATTCTCCTATTATCTATGAAATCCCAGTCATCCATACAAGAAGCTCACACTGTCTATAGTTAAGTCTGGGTGGTTTAGAGCAACATTGACAAGGGATTTGTGCACACAATACGTCACTTATGTGTCTGCTTGTCTTTGTATGGTGATTTCAGGTACTTACTATTTCTTTTGGATGTTTGATATTTGAGAATCCAATCAGAACTCTGCTAGATGCTGCTGGTAGAGGAGCGACAGACTCATTAGAAGGCGTGATGACAAATTCTGTTTGGGGCAAATAAGCTCCATTCGAAACAGGAAGTAGTTTTGATCTATTCTGGCAGCCATCAAAGGCAAGTATCTGTTCTATTTAATGTTACTATTCCCTATGAGAGTAATGGCAACTTTGATCTTCTCTAGATGCAGAATACAATCGACTGTACGTAGAAATTTCCTTTTATAACTTGTTTAAAGTATGGGAGATAAAGTACCGATGTTAAGGCTTCTAATTCATTGTGTATCGGTAGTAAGCTCCATGTCTTGTTATCCTTTCATCCTCCAGGATATGCGGATTACCTGCACAATGTAAGACGTTTTTGTCAATTACAATTTTGTCAATTACCTTACATGATTACAATTCAGTGCCGTAGATGACAATTTTTGAATCACCTCGAGTACATTTCTTCAATTATGAATTATTCATTGCATAGACAGTCACTCAATCTATAGAATTATAAAAACTCAATTTCACCTAACTCCATAATGTGTGACAGAACATTTTGCAAATACGAGTATAATGGCAGTATACAGTACACACTGCACCCGATTGTACAATAGACGCAAACTTACTTGAGCGCAACATTCGTAGCTTGGACACCGCTGTGATTTGCTTCTCAGTGGAGCGCTGTAATGCAAGCTTTGTAGCCAGGAGGATAGAAGTAGAGTGAGGCCGTGATAGCACGCGAAGGAAAACTGCGTAGCAAGGAAGTAGAACCGAGAGTAGAACGATTGACGAAGGCAGTTGCGACAGCGGCGGTATTTCAGCTTGCAACCTTCCCCAAGCAACAACAACAACATACTCTGCAATGCCAATACCAAATAAGTATGAGGTGTTGCGTTTGAAGAACATCCAGTGGAACCAGAAGTACCTCCAAGAAACGCTGCACCACAAAGACTCAGTGTAGGTTTACCTTTAACTTCGCGTGAATTTTTCTGGCTCCCCATGGCATTGTGTGGTGATGAAAATGGAGCGGATCGCCTTTGGGGTGTGCGTTGCCCTCCATGCAGATAATCGCTGCGATTGTTTCGTGTCGCTTGCAGCCGCCTTCAACAACGGAGGCGCTACGGATAGTAAGGTTGATTAGCAGCACACCAGAAATAGAAACACTTCGATTAATGCGTTGTGTTTTCATGCTCGTCAAACGCCTTTCACTAACCTGCTCCCATACAGCCTACCTGCATTAGACACAGAAACAAACAGCACCACCAGCGCTTGAGCACGCAGGTGGGAGTCCTGGGTATACGTGCCTTCTCAAACCCTAATTTTAGAACGATGGATGAAATTCGTTACCTTTTACCTGTTTCGTTGAAGCCATACTCTGAGTAAACCTGGCCATTTCTGCCCATTCTTTGTTTTTGTTCTCGCATTGTTTCAGAGAGGGGGTAGAGTCTTCGTGGTCTTGTTGTAGTTTTACTGCGCTGATCCGGGCTTTATTGTAGTGCATGAAGTCACGACGGCCATTCTTTGTTTTTGTTCTCGCATTGTTTCAAGGAGGGGGTAGAGTCTTCGTGGTCTTGTTGTAGTTTTACTGCGCTGATCCGGGCTTTATTGTAGTGCATGAAGTCACGACGACGTCCTTTTTATAGAAAGTGTGGACCACTTGTAAGTCGTAAGGTATGAGGAACACCGCTTGCCGTTTGTTTTTTACTAATGCTGATGTCGTGTTGCAAGTGCTGCAGAAATATCGGCAAGGTAATAGTTTACTACATGTTTAGCTAATTACCTAATATTCTTCTACTGCAGGTATGATAAATTGAATGAGAGGGCGCTACGCGATGCTGCGTTGTATGACAGTACCGGAAGAGTAAGGACTCCCTCGCCTGTGCAGCTTTCAGAATCGGAAGAGTTTATCGAAGCCCTGTCTATCGGAGAAGGCGAGTGTAGCAAGCAAAAGTCAGATAATGAGTTCAAGAACCTGCATGTTGTAGCGTGTTTAGGCGAGGAAGAGGAGGACGGCAGAAAAACACCAAAACCTGATCTCTCTAAACCATCTCTGTCGGTCAGCAGCGCCGAAGGCGACAGCGATTCCGACTTCCACCCAAGCGACTCGGAGGGCACTACCGGTAGCAGAAGCCAATTCGCTTCGTCACACGACGACAGTACAGCAGAAGAGGAAACTTCAGCAACAAGCACTGAGATAACTAACCCCACCGTAAAACCGCATATTCCAGATCGCAGTTTGCAGGTACGTGATGTCTGTGTACGTTTTGAACGCTATGCCCTTGACTCTTGAGACAGAGTTCCAGGTTTCTAGGAATCTAGTTTTCTGTTTATGCGTGCAGTTTGTAGAGAAACAAGAGTTATAGAACTGTCTGACTAACAATGTCTAACCCTTGACACTACTGTAACGTACAGGGCCAAAAATCAGTGACAGCGGAACGTGTTTTGAGCAAAACTCGGAGCCAGATAAGCAAGGCCAAAGTAAGTAACAGAAAACCTGATTATAAATGAACAGAGGTGTCCTACAATATGACCTAAGCATGGTCCTGAACATTATGTCGTCATAATACGACTTATAGAGTAGACTGTGCATTTTTTTTTTCCTAGTGATGCTATCAACGCTGGAGTGTACTGTTCAGCTTATCAAGCAACAATCACGTTATGATCTGTCTCCCAACGTTTCTGACATACTAAATATAAAATCCTACTATTGCCTTTGCAAGATGTAACACTTACAAATGAGCAAGTGAAATAGGTTCAGGTTACCTAAGGCTCCTTGAATTACAGAATGCTAACAACTACTGAAATCGTGCAATTATCATAGAAGGCACAGTTTGTTGTTAGTCCACAGACGTGAATATGAACAACGTATGCATGCATAATCATGGAACTTACCTTGTGAATAATTAACTAACACCTATTCTAATATGAACCTTCATAACAGGTGCTGGAAGGAGGACCGTCGCAAATAAAAGAAGACTTGCAGGATATACGTTCCACACTAGCAGATCCTTTGTCCAATACCGCTGTGACAGTGGACAACGTAGAATCTGTGCCAATGTAACAAATCAAACTCTGCCTCAGTATTGTATATTTTGTTGCTATCGCTCATTCAATGGCCATTATGTACTGAACATGTGATTTGAGGTACTGATGAAGTTAATGTTCTGCTGGTTGATTCGATAAACATGTCCTAACATGTCTTTTTCGCAATGCAGTGTCCATTTGGATTCCGAAAACAAAAAAAACCCTTCAGCAGATACTGCTCAGCGATCCTCCCCAACGGTAAAGAATGTTGCCTGTTTGTTGGTTATATATTCTTCATTGTATTAAATCGCACAATACATAAACACAAGTGAGTAGGTTCAGTACATACATTTTTGCAAAGTAGGATATGCCGTGATATGGTGTAACCAATGTTCGGATAGTTCTAGATGATTTGCACATGTTATTGGATATGTCCACAGAGGACCAAGACTCCTATTCTTTGAGCCCTACGGTTAGAGTGAACTAATTTGTGATTCATGTTTTGTACAGAGTGGTAAGTTGAGGCGAGTTGTACAATTTTGCAAAAAAACTAAAGGTTGGATTGACATACCCAAGGTAAGAGTTTTGTGCAACACACAATACCGACCCCCTTTTTCTGTAATATAGAAAATACATCAACTATTTCTTATTTTGTTTGTATAGTTCTGCTTGTTCGGATGGTGTATGGAACATGTTTAGCATAGTTACGCAATTAATGGAAGTAGCAATGTCTATGCTAAACCCATCGAGCTTGACTGACATTCCTGAATTTCAGGTGCTGGAAGTCTTGGAAGTCGGCACTTCCCATTGCACTGCTACGTTGCAGGAGCCATTACGAAACTGCCCGCCTCCGTCCGCGACTGAAGTGCATGTTGATGGTCACGTTCACAGGTTGGAGTGCTACATGTCCTTTTTACACTCTGTTTCATGCATGGTAGTTTAATGCATGGTAGATACCGAAACTGTAACGTATACGAATTTTTCATGACTGAAGAAATGTTACTTGCTTTTCAGGAAATTCTAATGTCAAATACAGGATATGTGCTACGGTGAAGGAGATGACATGCTTAATATTGTAGGTTGAATGGGAAAATTGTCATGACGTGATATTGTGTTGGCATGTCAGGGAAACTTTGAATCCAGCAAACAACAAGAATACAGCAGCTGCTTCCGAGGCTCGCACAACAAAGGTGATTCAAATAAGTTATTGGAAGAGGATATATGCATAGTTTTCTTCGCAAATGCAGAGTATTGAACCACTTGTGAACTAGGTAATATTTCAGTTGAGATAAGTCTACAGCTTCTACTCATGGTAAATTTGTATTTGGTATACCTAAATACTGTATGCAGAATAGTCACCGAATTATATTAGAGAAGTTATTAAAATATTAGGTGGTACGATTGTTCATAAATTTGCTCTCTGTGAACACCATGAACTGAAGGTCGAATGTTTTGGTGATGTATGATGTGAACAGAGTGAGAAGGTGCAACGACTTCTTCAGTTCTTCAAGAAAACTTTAAGCAGTATTGACAAGCCTCAGGTACCAAATAGCATATTACCAGAGTCTTTCACTTTGCATTGTAGCGTAGACTTCCTATAAATAAGAGTATGAACCGTCATTGTATACTTCAGAGTTGTTCGGTCTATGTATCAAAAAAGAACAAGGGTGTTTTCCATTTCTTTTGTATTCTGTAAATGATGTATAAGAAATTCGTTTTATTGTGCCGTGTAATAGGGTGTCACTTCCAATATGGTGACCACTTTACAAGACGTCGACCGACCCGAGCCGTGGTTAAAAACAAAAAAACCAATACCACCAACCACGCGGGAAACAAGAACAACTGCGAAAGCAAGTGCTAGGAATGAGGGAGAAGAAGAAGCCAAAGCCCCAAACCTGCCTGGTGGAAGTGGCAGAGGACGTAAGAAAGGTAAAGCAAAGGGGGTAGAGAAGGGGAAGGGCATGAAAAAGACCAAAGGTATGCCTCCAGCGACCTTAGATGTAGTTCTTGGTAAAGCAAGCAATATTGTTCGGAGCGTGGAAGAACTTAATCGAAAAACCGAGGAAGACGCAAGGGCGTGTGGACGTATTACAACGACTGCGTCAAAGCCAGCATCGCGAAAATCATGCCCAACGACAGGGGCAAGTACTATACAGGGGGATCAAAATGATACCATGAGCCCACCCGAGGCACATGTACTGCCATGTACATCTCCAACCGTCCTTCCAGTGGAAGTACATACAGGTAGTATCATGAACATACACCAACTTTATAGTGCTCACAACATACGTAGAATAATGAAATACATATTGTCTTAGGAATGAAGTCGATGCCTACATTAGTTATGCTAGGAAGTAGATATCTGTAAATAATAAATAAATTCTAGAATGGATACATGTGGAGGGTAGTAGCAGGATTACGTTATTCGTCTGCAGAAATGAAGAAAAATGTAGTGGTAAACAGTCCATCCAAATTGCCCACGTGAAACTGAGATTTTCAATGAAACTATTATGTACTGACAAATTCATTCACAATGAACGAATAAGTTAATGTGCAAATTCAACAATTATAATGAAATTGGTTGTACGCAGAGAAGGCATCGACGCTGTGGGAAGCATCATTATTAACATGACAGGATAACACATATTCTCTTCAAGTTGTGGATTGACAGGTAACATGTCATAATTAGAGCAAGCACTACAAGAAAACCAGCCCAATGTGACTGGATGTGACTAAGCGCATATGACTATGTAGTCACCTCAGTCATTGATTTAGTCTAAAATCAGTCCTAAGAGGGTCCAGTCATGGACTAGTCATATATGTAGTCATATTTTTGAGGACCTGGGTGGGAACGTCTACGGGAACGGGACATATGTTCTCCTGCCCGGTTCCCAGAGTCATGCTCTGAGTGCTTACTATGTGTAGTCATACTAATGTAGTCGGATTGTATGGGTATATGGTTTATGAATGTCTTACCGTAGTAATACAGTTGGTTTGGGTGACTACATGCAGTCATGTAGTAAATAACCTGACTAATAGTAGTCATATATTTCAATCAAATGATTTTGAAGTCCTCTACTCGTTGGCTCAATGGGTGAGTGCTGTAAAATAGGAGTAGGTCCATAATCTTCACTTACATAATAGCTTGTCTATTCAACACTACCATGTCTGCGCGCAAACATTATAGGATGTCATTTTAGGGCACCATTCTAGAAACACTACTAAATACACCTTCAGAAATTAGTAAGTAATTGGGTTGGGCGTCCAAAAATCATGATTCCACTTGCTTTCCAGATGCACGAAATTGCCTTGTATGCTTAACTTTGCTACATATTTCCCATGCTCACAAAGAAGCCGTTATTGATCACCTTCCCATACTTTTTTGAGATGTCAAAGTGATTGCAAAATAACGTAGTCATGTGGACAGTTTTCTTTACTGGAATTAGTAATCACTGCGATATAACATAGTCATCGACACAATTTCCTTTACTTATATTGGTAATGAATTGCATTTTAGTAACACCTATAAATACAACTTCAAAAATTAGTAACTAATTGCAAGAGAGTCCAAAAAGTTAGCTTCATGTATGTGTGAACTGATTAGAAGTTAGCTGAACTGAGAGAAGTTAGCTTCATGTATGTGTGAATTGATTAGAAAGTGGATGATTTGTGAAATTTTTATGTCTCATTTTATGTTGCAGCGATTCACCAAAAATTTCAAAGATCTTAGTTCAAAACAAATCAAAAGTGCTCTTGAAAAAGTCAACTCATATAATTAAGCAACCAAAAAATCTCTAAAATCACTACAATTAAAATATTCCGTTTCAACCCATCACAACAAATTTCATCCACACATTGTCAATATCTTATTCATAATCGAACTACAAAAGAATTTTGAATTTAGAGTTTCAAATTTTATACAAAAATATTGGTGATAGCAATCATGGATCTACCCGTATGAATAGAATCTAAAATTCATAATACACAACTTTTATTCATACATCAAGTTCGAAATATCCCTCTTAGTTGCATTTTATAATGCATGTTTGAAAAACTGCCAAATTTGGAGAGGGCTCTAAGCATTTAGGGGCTAATGAGAGAAATGAGAGCTTTGGTAACTTAGGTGTCACAAAAAATCACATGTAACTTATGCACAATGCATCCAGGTCGTTACCGGTTGGTGCCCGCCGTGTGAACGTACATGAAGGAGCTTTTTGGTTCTCTCTCCCAGCAATTCAGTTGAGTCTGGTGCAGACTGATGCTGCTTTTTGCTCCGAACCCTAATTCGAACTCACCGTCGCTCACGTACCGCATTGTCGTATCACTGATTTTCTCATCCGCGGCAATCTTCTTGGTAGGAAATTCGCTGATTTCCGACTGCGGTTTCCTAATTTTTTTTTTATTCCTGGTGACTTTGAAGTGTTAGGGTTTGGGGTTCTATGTCTCGAAGCCGACACGAGAGGGGCTATGAGCGAGGGCGAGGGAGAGACTATGAAGTCGACAGGGACAGAGACATTGGGCTAGATAAGTAACATTGAATGATTTTTGTCTTCCCCTTGAATGCTCATTGAGCTGGTAACAACATCTCAATATATTCCATTAATCTGGCGACAAACAAAGAATGCATCAAGGCTCAATTGAATATTTCTACATTGAATATCTAGCTACAATCGTTGATTTATACACCCAAACTTTGTAAGGAACCATCACCAAGGAGAAAATTCTGGGGCAATTTTGCTTTTGATAGCGTAGAAACGTAGGACTGGCCATAGTCAGTATTGTTGAATCCCGTGATTCAGTTGCTTTCCTTGCCGTTGAACTGATTCTTATGGCATTCAACGTTTTTTTTGTTGCATTGACTGATTCTTGTTGAGTTCATCAGAGGGTGAGGTGAAGCTCCTGCGACTCGGGGACGGTGATGTGCCGGTTCTGCTTGATTCATTCCGTGAAGAAGGTATTCATGTTCAATTCTCTTATGGCAGAGATGATAATTTTAATTTATAAGTTTAAAAATGAGCGAATGAAGAAGTGTTCATGTTCAATTCTCTTGAGCTCCCTTTCATAGCAGCGTTCTCTATCTTGTTGCTAGCTTTCATATACTAAGCCTCAAAATGAGTGAATGGGAAAAACACTGCGAATAGTTTCAAGGTCATTGTTTCAATGGCTCTCTGAACTTTTGAGCTATGGAAGCGCTGAAAGGCCATTAGGATGTATCCCGAAACCCTAATTCACAAGTTACGTGATGAACAGACGAGGATTTGCGAGTGGAGGGGCTGTTCCTGCGCGGAGTGCAAATGAGGGCCACAATTGGCGAAAAGAGCGCTATCCTCCGAAGCAAAATCCTTCTGAAGGTAGCCCACAAATCATGCCATTCTCTCCGGAGCTCTCTAAATCACTACTACTCCCTCTATCCGGAAATTATTGTCCTATTTTTGGCATTTTTTTTCCTGACATATTTGTCCTATGTTTTATACTTTAAATGCGTCCATTTCAAACGGGGCTGACAATGACACAAAAATTACATATTACTATTAACCCCTAAGCGTCCGTTGTAAAACCCCTGCTGCAAATCATCTGTTTGAGTGAAAATGACTTTAGTTTGACATGATCGACACTGTTGATCTTGTAGTATAGAACAAGAGCTTTAAAATGATGTTGATTGCAATCAGAAACTGTGGTAAATTGAGAAAATGTCACCGTTGCAAAGTTCAGTGATGGAGATGGCCATATTGGGCGATTTAGACGCTTTGGGGTTAAATATAGACCATTTTTTGAGTGCTGAGACAAAAAAAATTCGATCAAAAAGTGTTAAATTGAAAAACACCAAAAACTAGGACAGTTATTTCCGGACCGTTGAACGTTCCCTGAGGCAAAAGTTGCCTCTTATTTTGAACTTGTTGAGACCCCAAAATTCTCTTACCCTAATTGTGCACAGAAAAATCTTGGAAGAGAAAAATTTCTCAAGTGGGTGCGTTTCCATGGTGCCCAGGAAGAGGGAGGGTGGATGGATGCACTGGTAGTATGGCCGCCTTTGGTGACACTGGAGAAAGCTTCACTACTCTACGCCACCAAGATTCTTGAGTTTAAAGGCGTCACTGCCACTGTTCGGAGTAACCTTCTCCCTGTTTCCTTCAACCGGAAACCTAAAGATGAAGGTAATAGCTCCATTGCTCCTCTTTGCAAAACGAGAGAAACTTTATATGTAAGTTTGTGTTTCTCACTTGGTGTTAAAGGATGACTGAATCTAGTCCAAAAGTGTTCCTAAATTCATTTCTAAGATGCTCACTAACATCACTCCTAATACCAAGTGAGAACACACCTTAACCCTTAAAGGGCTGATGGGGAGTAGATATGGCATATATTTGACGTTTGTTGTAAATAGAAAGTTCCAAATTGAGACCCAAATAGCTGATTAAAATCATGTCAACGTGAATTTTAACTTCACTTTTGATCTTAAACCCATAGGAGATATGGAACCATACCAAATACAATGGAATACTAGTGTATTATACTGGTCGGAAAGGGCTCTCTGGACCTTTAGGGGTTAAAGACGATAGGGATAGGTATAGGTCCCACGATAGGGACCGCGGTAGAGAACGGAGCCGTGAAAGGGGGAGAGAGAGAGGCAGGAGCAGGGATGTCGACAGAGAGAAGGAGAAGTATCGGGCAGTGAGCAGAGACAAACACAGGGGTGATTTTGAGCGAGGAGGCAGCCGGGAACGGGATGGTAACGGGCGGCACCACAAAAGAGACCGACATGGTGATGCGGAGCCGAGGCCTGGGAAACGTTCGAGGTCGAGGTCACCAAGAGCGGAGCCGAAAGTGGATAGAGGAAGTGCGCCTGTTCGAGATTCGACAATGAGCCCATGCCAAGTAGCAGACGCTGCTGCGAATGAGGTGTCTGGTGAAATCCACTCCTTACTATTCTTGCCTCCCTTGTGTAAATTGTAAACGAGCTTCTGAAATCTAATCTTTTCAATTAGGAGCGGTTGTATAAGTGCCAGCAGGAACATTACTCCTCTTGGTGCACGTAGCATTGCGTCGAAAGATAGTTTCATTGTTTATATTAATCTTAATGATCATAAGATGAGCAAATGCGCATCTTCAATTTTGGCATATGGGAGATATTAAAATAGCTTCAAAAGTAGAACCGAGTTATTGATTTTTCCTTCCTACTTTGAGCTGCATTGGCCATCTTCTGACAGTGTTTGTGTTGATGTGTAGAACGCCAACACGGAGGTTGCGAGAAATCAAAGGTCTGTCCCTCTGTCAAATATGATTCTCCTTGTTTAATAATCTCGGCTTATTGGGAGACTTGTGAAAGTGGACTGAACTACGACTTTAACTTGACAGTGATGACGACACTGTGGGCAAAATGGAAGCTGCAAAAGCTGCCTTGGAAGCGAAAGAAAAAGAAAAGGTAATTATGAATTGCCATTTGGGGTTTCAAAGTCTTGTTGCATCAGGTCGTATAGTGTGACCTTTTTCCTCTTGCTGTGCACACAACTGCCTGGATACTGTAGAGCAGATTCTGTGTGAATCTTCATACTATTAAGAGTGGAAAATATTGTGTTTCGTGAGGAGGTGGTGCTTGGTCTGTTTCTTCCAGGGATCGTAGTAATACCATAAGACATGCTGGTATACTTGCTGAGTATCTTTCGGAATATGTGAGTGCTTGGAGTATTATACTATAGTTCCTCCGATTAATTTGATTTTTCTGGCTGGTGTAGGCCCAACCTACGTTTGAGTACTCGGGAAAGCTTGCTGCAGAGACAAACAAAGTGCGAGGTGAGTTTCAACTTGGATTTTTTAAGAAAGGTCCAACTCCTTGGGCCTGTTGATAGTTTTACTTGACTATTAATTCTGATGCGTGTAAGAATTGTTCTGGACTCTTTCCTGTACGTTTATTGTATGTTGATTGTGGCATGCTTATGGTTTTTGTAGGTGTAACGCTTGCCTTCGTGGAGCCTCCAGAGGCTCGTAAGCCTACGACAAGGTGGCGTTTGTATGTTTTCAAGGATGGAGAGCCTTTGAATGGTATGTTTCAAATTGTCGTTTGACAGGCATTCCTAATGTAATTGCCGTTTCACAGTTGCTAGCATTTCTAATGTAATTGTATTTATGAGATATTTTAATTTTTTCCTTCTGGCTGCTGTTTTAAACTTATTTTACAAGGCCTCCCTTGGTCGGAATACTTTAAGGAAGTAGAAGCTTAATCGCTTGCAGAGCCTCTGTACATCCATCGTCAAACCTGCTATTTGTTTGGACGAGAGCGCAGAGTGGCAGATGTACCCACTGACCATCCTTCCTACAGCAAGCAACATGCCGTAATTCAGTACCGGTATACTCCTCTACGCGGTTCCTAGTTTGTGCTTTTCCCCAGCTTTCTATGCGTATTTGAATGGTATTAATAATTGAATGTCGATTTCATTTTATTTGTACCTCCATCTAAAGGGTGCTACCTCCGAGGTACATGTGTAGGGTTGTTATTGAGCCTGAATTTGTGATAACAGTATTCTTTTCCAAGACATTTTGTTTTCCTTTGGTAGTGGCATGTGCAGCCAACCACTTTTGTGATAGAATTGTAGACTTCTTTCTAAAAGATACTTCAGTACAGTTAACATTGTGCTAGGTGCTTGCATAGCCTCATAGTTGGTTACTTATTCTCTAGGTAACTAACATGTACTAACATATATTCTCTAGTTTATATGTTGGTTAATTATTCTCTAGGTAGCCTCAATGTACTAACATATATAGTTGCTCTTTAACGTATGCTACCTTCGAAGACGTTTGCAGTCAACCGATTTTTAGTGTTTTGGGAGGGTTGATAACCAAATTGATGCCCCAATGCAATTTTTCTCTACCTTCATGCACTAGAACTATTCACTTTTCAGTCCCTGTCATGTCAATGTATTGTAGTAATTGCTGAATCTGTCTCTTTTGTGAATTTCAGAGTTGAAGATATCCCCTGATTATTTGGTTTCTTGGGCTTGGATATAGGTTGACTGAGATAGAGGGCACCGACGGTATGATGCAGAGTAAAGTGAGGTAAGGAATACCGTGTTGCTGTTTTCTTGGTCATGGAAATTAGAGTCTGAAAGTGTGTAGTTATTTTTTTTTAGTGAATCGAAGACTTTATAGAATCTGATTCTTGGTTTTCTAATTTTCCTCATAAAGTACTAGCCATAGATGTCCAACTGCTTACGTTGAAAGTACACAATTTTCGATCTCATGCTCCAAGTTTCAGACTATTAATCACTTAAGGACCAAGAAGCCCAAATTGGACCTCATGTTTTTTTTAACAATTTGGAGCAGAGCCTGTGTGAACTTCCTTTTGTTCAAATTTAATTGTTTTCTACCAACACATGCAATATTCTTCACTGATTCCGGTGATATAACATTTGGCCCCATTTGAATTATTTTTTTCACAGTATGATTGATTGAATTTTTCATTTTAAAACCATGAATCCTTGGCCCTTTAGGAGTTAATTAGTCTAG
Source organism: Pohlia nutans (assembly GCA_022496805.1). NCBI lineage: Eukaryota > Viridiplantae > Streptophyta > Bryopsida > Bryales > Mniaceae > Pohlia > Pohlia nutans. The sequence continues at coordinate 36,018,811 of CM040089.1, read as the reverse complement.
TTGGATGTGACGGTAATTACATGTTTACCCAAAGGAACTAAACCAGGTGTACTCTTCACAAGTCCAGTATGGTCTAGGTTATTAAGTCTGAGAAAAATGCAGGCTGTTCTCTGGTAGACGTGGATTCTAATTTTCAGTAATTTTTTGTTCTCTGTGGTCTAAAGTTATGAGGGGTGTTAAGTGTACTGGGGCTTGGACAGTGTGGTTAACTAATGAGTTCTAGTACAAGTCATAGCTCGAGTATACGTATGTTACCTGGTCTCTAGTCCGCCAATATCCTACTTGTCTAAGTTTATTTTTGTCTCCTTGATATTAAGCGCTGCAAAGACATCAAAATGACAGATCAGTAACATCCTGGCTTACAGGATTTGATTAAAACACGTTACTGAGTGAGCTGCGTCTGTCTGCCTTCAGCTCCGGCATTCCTTCTGAAAACTGATCATGAATTTTTTTCGTGTGCTGATAGGCCTTATATTATGGATCTGGGAAGCACAAACGGAACCTTCTTGAATGTAAGTATAACCACTGGTTGGCTTATAGTGTGGACTTTTCTGGTTTTGATGGATGCTCGTTGGATATATTTGGATGAATTTGCAGCCCATGAAGCGAATTTATGTCTGTCAAAGTAAATTTTTATGTTTGCACTTACATATTTGCGATGGTGCGGTTTTTCTACAGAGTTCTCGCATTGATGCTCACCGATACTATGAACTCAGGGAGAAGGATACCTTAAAATTTGGGAATAGCAGGTCGGTCAAGCTCATACATCAACCAATTTGAACATTGTAGTTCTGAATTACTCGACTCTTCTGAATATTGCGTCCTAATTTCTGTGTTTGAATGGTTCTTCTCTTATCTGAAATCGTTTTCTAGTGATGTGGGATTGGTTGTTTGTAATTCTAGCGATTAATCTTGAACACTTATCAACACACTGATCTTTTGGGTTTAAACTTGCAGTCGTGAGTATGTGTTACTACATGAAAACTCTAGTGGCGCCTCCTAGAATATGTGACTTCTCACAGTCATAGAATTTGAATAAATGCCATGAGCCTTGGAGAAGTACATCTTTGTATCAAAGCAGCAATTTAGTCCCAACTGATCCTTGTTTTGTGTTTTTATTATTATTATAGGTTGTACAAGAAGGTGAGGACCCGGATTTAAAGAAGGGTGACCCTGTGAGACTCAAGAAAAACATGAACGCACCGATAAGTGAACATGTAAGTGCCATGAGCCACTTTCTGGAATGTTGTGCCTTAGTTCTTTAGAAATTCATTATGCCAAGTTCGTGACTGTTTGTAGTCATTCATATGGAACGAGTGACCAGGCTTGACTAGATTCAGTCATGAAGTTAGAATACGTGACTGATATTAGTAATGACGTTAGAATATGTGACTTCTCACAGTCATAGAATTTGAATAAATGCCATGAGCCTTGGAGAAGTACATCTTTGTATCAAAGCAGCAATTTAGTCCCAACTGATCTTTGTTTTGTGTTTTCTTTTATTATTATAGGTTGTACAAGAAGGTGAGGACCCGGAGTTCAAAAAGGGTGACCCTGTGAGACTCAAGGGAATTGAAGAAGGGGAGGAGGATAAAGTTGTGGCACTCGGGAAAGTGCAGAATGTAGCTGGGGCTTCTCTACACGGGAAAACCATAATTGCAGGAACCGTGTCTGTAGAAGTGCAGAAAAGCCTAGATGACGACTACAGTTTGTTTGCACCCGTAGATCTAGATGATCCACCCGTGACCTTGGTAGGAGAAGCAGTAGGGCACTTTGTACTGTGGCCCACAGAGTTCATGGACATTGATTTGTTCTTCTCCCAAGCAGTTTAGACTGATGGAGTTCCAGGTGCAGTGCATCCTGTTTCAGCACCGAATTTTCTATTTCAATGAAATGTGTGAAAATCATTTGCATGACCTGACGCAGTGCTCACAACCGCACGGTTGACTTGTAATAGTCAACGGATCTCATTATCACCCTAATCTGAAACTGAAATCTATGACTACGCACCGGTAGAATGGCAGATTCGACTGCATGGCATACGTTTGCATTAGACTACGGACAGTCAAGTCCTAGTCAGATGCTTCCGATTTAATATTGAAATTTGACTCCCAGTAGTGAAAGAAACGAGTATACAAGGACTCCATGCAGTCATCACTTGATATGGGTGACTATGTGTAGTGAAGCATATTTGACTTTACAGCGTTGTATTATCTCACGTGTGTGTATGATGCAATACAGTCACAACCACATCACTATACGTAGTGATCAAACCATTGCTATATTCTCTAATACCTCACTATAATTAGTCATGTCCATCTCATGATTTCAGCATTGGAGACTATGTATAGTCACTTCGATGTGGCTCTACAGAGTCGTATTATCCCAAGTCTATGTGTGACTTAATGCAGTCACCACCACAGTACTATGCGTAGTGATAAAACCGTTGATGCAGTCACTAATATCTCACTACAATTAGTCATAGCATTCAGAAGCTATTTCAGTATTCGTGACTATGGGTAGTCCAATAGATGTGACTCCAAAGAGTCCTATTCTCCCAACTCAATGTATGACGCATTTCAGTCATCATCTCACTACTATGCGTAGTGATAAATGTATGACTACGTGTAGTCATAACTTGTATATAGATGACTACGTGTAGTCATACATGTATGACTATATAGAGTCATATGGTCCCAAGTCCCACTGCAGGTCCCGTTTCGAGGTCCCAAAACACTGTGGGAACGCAGCATTGGGAACAAGAAGTGTCCGATATGACCCCCAGTCACATTGTCCGAAGCGACTAAGTCCAAATGACTACAAACAGTGCTAGTCACATTTTGGTTTATGCCCTGTTGTAGTCATAAAACCTAGTCACATTGGGCTGGTTTTCTTGTAGTGAAGTCGGGAACTAGAAGAGGGCCAATCTTGCGAATATAACAAATGTGTACATAACTTTAAATTCATTCAATACCTCACGAAATATGTTTGTATGAGTGTTGCACCCGGTGGAACTGTGTATTATAGTACAGTATAAAGTGAGAAAGGATTTAAAATGCTGAACTGACGTATCATGCGTGTTTGCCATTTCATAGACAACAACAAGACAGGGCCCGACGAGATTATAAATTCACGTGAAAAAGTCTTAGACACACGCACAGTTGGCGTAGTCCAACTTTCCGGTGATGGACCCATCGGTTGTGAGATGCAAGACGGTGGAACAACACCAAAGCCTTTGTACAGATCCTTCCGCAGCAGTAGGGCCGACACCGCTGTCCAAACAGATTTGGATGCTGAACCTGCAGGTCGGGTTCATCGACATTATGAAGAGAGGCGGTATACGTGGAGTGAATCACCGACCACGTACTACAACAGTGTAAGCAATCCCGGGTTATTTTAGTGTAATTTACTGTATCAAGTAGGTATGTTGTAGAGGAGGTTCTCTGTGACCTTTACTGATTCATGTAAATGGGTCTACAGCATTCAGGAAAAAGAGGAATTCTGGACAGTAATTTGGCTTCACATGGACGTAGAGGACATCGGGAACGTTCCTCTGATTCTAAGTCTCGAAGCCCGCGCCGTCATCGGTATGAGTCTTATGGAAAGTATGATTCTCGGAGCCCTCGGCGCAGTCGTTCCAGGAGTCCCGGATTTCATAGAGACCGACGCATGCACAGAGGGTCTCAAAATTACGGAGATGATCACGCAAGGAATCATCAAGGTATGTACTTTCATTATACCCACCACTGCCGTTGGTTTTCACATAGTTATATACTGAAGTATGTTTGAATTGGACAATGAAACCTATAGTGACATAGTGACAACTGGAAGAATGTGATATATAGGGGATCTTGAACATGGAATCCTGAAATGACGATGTCATGATGAAAGGATAACGAAATGGGGGAATTTTCACTACGTGCTTGTGTCATGAGTCTACAATTAAGTAAAACGACATGATATAATATCAACCACTTTAGGTATTTGTTTACAATAATATATAACTTTAGATCATATGTTGCTGATAACGACAGAAGTGTGTGGCACAGGATATCGACATTATAGACGCAGTCCATCAAGGTCTGCAATCTATCAGAGACGGAACTCCCCGTCTGACGAGAGCCCTCCACGATACAGGCGATCAATGTCACCAGATAGGAATCGAAGAAGACAGAGGAGGAGCCCGACGTTCTCGAACTCTGAATCGCCCCCTGTATCCATGCTGCGAAGTTCCCATGGGCCTGCCGTGACAGAACAAAGGGGAGAAGGGAAGGTGAAGGACGAAAAAGACTGTCTTCCGCAACGAGCTGTGGATCGAAGAACAAGACGTCACAAACAAGCAGCTCGGGAAGAGGAAATAGCCCAACGTAAGCGCGATGGTAAGAAACCTTTCTACCTGACATTGGATGCAGAGGGAAAACCATATGGGCCCGGAAAACCAGCATGGGTAGCAGAAATTGGCAAGTTGGCAGCGGGGTTGGATCCCTCTTGCACTCATATTTCGAGGCAAACTTATGAAGCCGTTACCACACTAAAATCCAGATTGAATGAAAGTTTTGAATACTCGGGGACTCTTAGTGACGATCATTTGAGATCTATGATGGGTAAGGCAGTAACGAAGAAGCGGACCGATTTGATATCATTGATCAAGAAAGGAGGATCCCAACCACTACACATCGACCATGAAGTGTGGGAACGGCTTGTAAAGTTGGCAGCTAGTAGGCAACGGGAGGAAAAATCTGAGCAAGGAAGGCATGCAAATGTTTGCCGTAGAACATATGGGAGAACTGGATCTCGCGGGGTAAATGGAGTACGGGAGAGGCTACGAGAGAAATTGAAAAGGTCTCCAGATCCCGAGGAAATGGAGGTTGAGTTGAATCGCGACAAGGGATTTGGGGGGATCAAAGAAAAAAGAAATATAGTCAAGTTGGAGAAGGAGTCCCGACAAGTATCATTGGATGAGAACTCAATGGGGTCACCTTTAGAGAGTCCTATGTCAGAGCGAAGTATCAGTGACGAAGGACAGGGTGTGCCAAGGAAGCAACAACGAAGAGCTACGTACAAGGTATGTACTTTCATACCTTCTGGAATTGAAGTCTTCCCTTGCTGATGTGTTGGAATGCGAGCTTCTGTATGTAGGTCTTGAATGCTGTTCATTCTCATACAAATGAGCGTTGTATGAGGGAAGGGTTGCTGTACTTTAACTATTCAGATATAGAAGTACAAGGGTATATAGTATTCCCTGTATTGGTATGTGAAGCCAAGTAGAAACAATGAATGAGTAGAAATGACAGTTACTAACTATTGGAAGCTTAATGGGATTATTGGTTATCATTGATGAAGGACCAAGTGGACAGTGCCGTCCGTTTCAACGAGCTTGAGACAGAAATGGGCACAGGAGGGAGTGCTTCGAACAGAAGGCAGGCCAACAGCATTGGAGCAGATGTATCTAAAGAAGAATATATAATGCACCTGGAAGCCGAAATTAATCGATTGACTGGTGCAACAGGGTCGGGCTGGAAGTCTAAAAGCCACCAATGTCATCGTGAATGAAAACAAAGGTTTTAAACACATTCAAATTTATTGTGGACTTCAATTAAGCGAATTTTCCTGAAAGTTCTATTAGGTAGTATGGTAGGAATTGAACTGTTGATGTACCAGTGCTATAGGATGCCATGAATGCGTTGGTTGCATGCGCACTACAATGGGAACTATGTAAACACATAAACACCGGGCTGTATTGAACAAGGAATTAACATGCATTCTGGTTGTTTCTCCAGGAAAACGAGTATTATCAGTGCATGTGAGAGGCAGTTTCTGTGACGAAAGTACAGGTCCAGATGTTGGGACTCTAATTGCAGAAGATGCACATCAAGTATAGGTGCAGAAGATGGAGCAGAACCTCGTTTGAAACTCACCTTATAGGATGGTGGGCTTCTTGCTGAATGATCGAGTAACCCTGTACTGAATATAGTTTGGTTTTTTTTTTTTTTTTCCAGGGTAAACGTAGTAAGTAATACCGGATACGGAGGTTTAGCTGGTTCTACGTGATGACAAGACAGTATCATCGGATCAGAACTAAATGGAGACATTTTCTGAATTTGGAAGCTCCTGGTGGGTGTAGTAATATTGAACCCAGTATTATAGGTTGAGCTGTGTTTCAGTAAGGGATGTGAACATTTTATGTGTATTTTGTGTTCAAGGTCTGGTTTTTATGGCAATTAATCTTCATAATGGGGATTAAGAAGTTTAACATTAAATTATATGAAAATGTATTAATGTATGATGTTATGGGAGTGTGATTTAGTATGTATGGAGGAGATGCAAACGCGTAGATGGATCAGAGGAAGGGCTGATGGTTGTGTATTGTCTTAGCGATCATAATGAAAACACAGTATGATAAATGTCAAGAATGCTGAAGCCGCTGTAGTATCAGAGTTCCATATTATACGTTGATGTGTCAGTGCTGATGGTGTATGAAGACACTGCAGAGGACGGCGTTATATGGTTTGAATGCAGTTTTGTAGTGAGGGATGGTTACAATTCCACAGCACCAGGCCTAAGTTGTTCGCAGGTGTTGAGAATGAGTGCAGAGAGGGTGTTTCAAACAAGGCTGAAATGAACTGACGTTGAAGGGCCCAGGGAAGTGTTGTAAGTAGGGAATCTCTATTTCTGTGAGAGTTCTGCTCTGATTCCGTACAATTCGTTGAGTGAACTAAATTATTGAAAAAATAGTGAATATTTCATAGTCAAATGATGTATTTGTTGTAATGATGGAGTGCACAGTGCTATGTACTAATATGTGTAGTATGTAGGGGTAATATGGGAACACAGGAACTGTGTGAGGGGGAGCATGCGAATCGTTTTAGTGAAATCGGTGAAGTTGTTATGTGGAATTCTGTGAAGTTCATAGGTTTCAGACAATGTTGCAGGATGGTTGCTTTACAACCGATTATCGGATTTTTCCTGTGTAAGGCTGTTTTGGAATTATATGGGACGGATACTGATGCTCTATTAATGTGGGTGCAGGTTGAATACGTTTTTCGTAACCTTATAGTGGAGTGATAGGACAGATGGAAACTGGGGGACATGGAGAAATGTAATTCGTTGGGTAAGTAACTTTTGACTATAGCTGCAGCCAAGAATTTCTCAGTGATTTTGACATGAAGAAGGTGATCACTATGCACCCCACCCAAAAATTGTTTTTGTGGACAATGTCTGTAAAGATCATTTACGAAGCCTCCTGAATTAGGCCCTCTCTGAGGCAGCAGTAAGAAGATGTCCAAAATGATGGCATAATACCCGTATGAATAGGACAATATGAGCTCAGTGTAAAGGATGATGTTAGATTTCACACTGTTTTATGACCAGTAAATCCTAAAATGAGAACCAATACAGTAATAATTTACAGGAAATAAGTAGTCCCCGGTAGTATCTGTTGTACACAATGTCAAAAGATACGGACTGGTAGGAGATAGTGGAGCTGAATGAATGAAGTTGGGGACATGTATAAAATAATCAGATGATCACACAGATTACTGTGAATTACCTGTTGTTCACGATTCTTGACAGTGAGAATTCGGATGGTTAAGGAGGGTAAGAAATAATTCTAGGATTATGGTATTGCTTAAGAAAAAGCCCAAGACAAGATGGGAAAATTTGAATCATAATTGTCAGTACTGTCATCTTGAAACAATGACTATTATTTCACAAGCTCTTTATTTTGCAGGTTTCCCGTCAATGAAAACCTAACATGAAGGGATGTCAGATTAGAAGAAATTTTCGGAGTCCATTTGTCCAAACATACGAAGAATCGTCCTCATGCAAGGGTAAGACCATTTCTGATGCAGTCTTTCCTATGATGAAAATGCTATTCTTAATGCACAGTGCATGCCGAACCCTGCCCAGACATTGTTTCAATGTATGTGAAATTTATGGTGCATACCCTAAACAGAAATGCATGTGCACAAGATATTTGGACTATGAAAATGTTATACTGTTTGCGTGCAGTTATGTTTATTACCCGAACAGTGCCTGATACTATGCATGTGCTGAATTGCATTGGGCAGGACGATGATGAAATTAGGAAGTGTGGTCTCTATTGGACCCTGTAAGCCAACCACAAAAAGCATGAAGAATTGGAGAGAGAACAATTTCCAGTTTCAAGATTGATAGATTACAGTAGAGATATATGCTACAAAATATTGCAAATGCGTGTGCATGCAATGCTTTGTAGCAACTAAATAGGTAGGGTGTAGCAATCACAATTGAGCCATCACAATCTTGATGGAACAGAATTAAAAATATAAGAGTCAACATGATTGGATGGAGCAAATGTTCGGTCAGCAATGCAATATTATTGTGCAATTCCGTAACAGTATCATCCATGTTTTGTGTGTTTACTTTTTACGGCAAGGCTTTGTATCCTTGTCAGTTACTACTGCAGTCCAGTACATATGGGCAGTGGGTTCTGAGATAAACCCTGCTGGTAAAAGGAGAATTACAGAAAAAAAAGGAGCTCAGTTCAGCCCAAATAAACCAAACCCAAACCATATGTAAATTTAGGGAGAACAGTAAAAGCACCATCATATTATTACGGATCGGTAATTACAAATTATGGGCGCATGAAAAAACAATTACTGAATGTTTACGATTTCGGTAAAAAAAATTACCAGACGGTAAGTTTTATATAGAGGTCAATGTTTGCCATTCTACATTACACGTCAGCACAACCGAATGACGTGGCAGAAAAAATTGATGACCCCCAACGATCGTATACGTCCGAATCAACAGAACTGGACCAACACATCTCTGTTGACACTTGTCCAAACCAACGCGACCAAATCAACAGGCAGGACCAACGCATTTTTGTTGGTTTTCTGTTGATTTGGACACAGAATTTCTAGTAGTGTTTGGATAACGCTTTGTAGTCTATAAACCAATCTTTGTGAGATGTCACATGGCGCGTAGCCCCGGAATCAAAGTACCAAACATCGTCATCCTTTTTTACCAGATATGTGTCTATTACTAGTAAGGTAGGACACTTCGATCTTCTTGTCTTGTCAGGTACGTCACTTACACCCTTGTGGTCACCATGTTTATCCTTCTTGCCTTTGTTGTTCAACTTCTTCTTTTTCTTCTCCTTGCATTTGGATGCTTTGTGGCCATGTTTGCTACAATTGAAGCACTTATCCTTAAATGTACCAAACTTCTTAAATTGAAAACTTTTTCTTACTAGTAAGGCACTTGAGGTGTCTTTAGTTTCACTAGAGGGAACACCCAATCTTTGTTCTTTCTTTAGAATCTTACCAATAAGATATGATAGATTCTTCTCATTGCTCTGAATGTTGGTGAAACTCAGCCACGAATCTAGTAAAGAACTTAGAAGCACATTAATCTTATCTTAGTTATTGCAAATGACTCCCATTCATGCCAATCGATCAATTAATGATCTAAATTTGGCTATGGCACTTGCTATACATTCAGCCTCATTCGTTTTGAAAGACCAAAACTCTTTTAGTAGAAGTCTTTTTGAATGCTCATCACTCATCTCATAAATGTGACAGAGTTCATTCCATGCTTCTTTAGCTGAGCTACATTGAGTGATTTGATGGAGTGGCTTATCTAAAAGATAAAAGACAATAGTAGAGAGGGCTATTTGATCACGTTCTAACCACTTAGTCATACTACTATTTGTTATCTGGGATTTTTACATAGAAGTTGTTGAAAACAATAGGAAAGTCTAACTGGACCTACCTGGGTTTAGCGACAAGGGTGTCTTAGAAGGGAAGAAGTTTCACAACTACTAGACTATGTATGACTTTGGTTGACTTAAGATGTTTGGAGAGGGCGTCCCAGGCAACAGCAACGTCCTTGGGAGTTTGGAGTTTAGAAACTAGTAAAGGTTTCTGGGGTAGCAGGAGTTAACTTAGGCAAGCATACTCAGGTTAAAAGAAGCTAGACTAACTCACAAGGTGAAAAATCATCCCGGACCTTGGAAAGATGCTGTGTACTGAGAGTGTGTGGACTGGCTTTAGTAGGAACCAGCCTGCAGACATGGAGTGTGATAACCAACACGTGGGCAACATAGGCTGTAGAGAGCCAAGTTTGGACAACCAAGACATCCAAGTTAGGTAGAATTGGTGGGATTTACTATTCAGAAAGAGAGAGAGAAACCACAACGGTGTCCACGGCTAAGTTTTTGCAGAGAATAAACACAGTTCTTGGCACCAAGATTTTAAGATAAGAAAGCACCACTTGGAACATAAGAGAAGTCACAAACAAAGTAAGCCAACAATTATAAGACGTATAAAGAAAGTAGAGAGGACACTAGACATCAAATGAGTAGGAGAATATCATTGAATCCCTTAGTCTTACTGGGAAAACAACATACACAACACTTTGGATCTCATAGGAATGACCAAACGTCTATGCTATCCATGACTACGGCTCCTAAGTGGGAAGCACATGAGTGTCCTAGTTTCTATCTGCCTACGTCTCGTATCACTATAAGAAATCAGCGTTTTTTGTGATGTCTGCTGGCATCACGCAGATGTCCGTGGGATGTCCCCCCTGTCACGATTGATGTTGAAGAGATGTCCGAAAATGTGTGCACTTTGTGAGAGACATCCCCGTTATCAGAGAAAATCATGGAGATGTCTGCCATTTGACATAGGGATGTCAACGGTTTAACGTGGAGATGTCTGAGACGTCGTACACGGTGAGTGGGATGTCACAGAAGACATCCTAGGAGACGTCTAACTGCCACGTCGGCAAGGGAATTTGGTTTGACTGTGAGTAACTATGTGAAAGTTACTGGGATTTTAGGTAAATTGCAGCCCGGCAGTAAAAAAATCAGCAAAAAGGGCAGGGCATACAAGTGCAAAAGAAAAAACACTCCAACCTATTTTATAATCATTTTATTCTTGACGTAATACTTCCATTTTGTATATATTAAAATATTGTAATAATATTAGAAAACTTATTAATTTTGATATCTGAAATATTTCCAGTGGCCGACATTTTATGAAATTGTATACATAGTAGTCTTGTAATATTTTAATAATAAATTATATATGTTTCAGATTATTTTAATATTTTAATATTATAATAATCAATATTTTAATATTTTTTAATAATATGTATTATTTCCGAATATTTTAATATTTTAATATTATTATTACAATAATTTGATAATATTATATTTGAAATGTACTCAAAACTTAAGATTTAAAATGTAGGATAGTTTTCAGAATTTCTTGGAACCACAAATACGTGGATATTGTATAAATTTTATAATTTAGGACGCACGATCCACGTGGTATGAGAATTTTCACGTCAGCATAGATGACCACTGAGAGGATGTCTGCAGAACGTCTCTGACATCCAAACGTTCCAACTGACGTTTACACTGACGTCCCCAAAGACATTGTATATGTAGCCCTCGAAGTCCACCGTGACATCCAACAGGACATCTCTGGAAATGTCTGTTCAGATGACCACCTGAATGCCACTGATGTCAACAATGACATCTACCAAAACATCCGCGCCGACAACGGGAATGTTCTCTGTGACGTGCCCAATGACTTTGTACATGTTACCCTCGACGTCCACATAGACATCCAGTGTGATGTCTCCTCAAATGTATGCTCGGATGTCCACGGGAATGCCACTGATGTCCAAGCTGACATCCACCTGAACATCCGCGCCGACAACGGGAACGTTCTCTATAACGTCCACCGTGACATCCAGGATGATGTCTCCGCAGATGTCTGCTCGGATGTCCACGGGATTGCCACTGATGTCGAAGCTGACATCTACCAGAACATCCTCGCCGACAACGGGAACGCTCTCTATGACGTCCACCGTGACATCCAGGATGATGTCTCCGCAGATGTCTGCTCGGATGTCCACGGGAATGGCACTGATGTCCAAGCTGACATCCACCAGAACATCCGCGCCGACAACGGGAACGTTCTCTATGACGTCCACCCACTACTAGAGAGTGCGTAAAAACCAAGACAAAACCAACACACATCTGTTGGAACCAACAGAGAATGGGTTTAACGTAGCAAACATTTAGTCATCTGCACAGAACCAACAAGTTTTCTCTTGGAACCAACAAATTCCTGTTGATTTTCCTCTTGGAACCAACAAGTTTTCTCTTAAAACAGTAAATAAGAATAGTAATTAAAAAACAGTAAATAAAAACAGTAAATAAAAATAGTAAATAAAAACAGTAAATAAAAACACTAATTAAAAATAGTGATTAAAAAATAGTAATTAAAATAGTAAATAAAAACAGTAAATAAAAAACAGTAAATAAAAAATAGTAATTAAAAACAGTAATTTAAAACATTAATTAAAATAAAGTAAATGAAAACAATAATTAAAAACAGTAAATAAAAAACTAACTAAAAATAGTGATTAAAAAAAGTAAATAAAAACAGTAAATAAAAACAGTAATTAAAATAGTAAATAAAAACAGTAAATAAAAAACAGTAAATATAAAATAGTAATTAAAAACAGTAATTAAAAACATTAATTAAACTAAAGTAAATGAAAACAGTAATTAAAAACAGTAATTAAAAAACAGTAAATAAAAATAGTAAATAAAAAAACAGTAATTAAAACAGTAATTAAAACAGTAATTAAAAAACAGTAATTAAAAAACAGTAAATAAAAACAGTAAATAAAAACAGTAATTAAAACAGTAATTAACACAGTAATTAAAAAAGAGTAAATAAAAATAGTAATTAAAAACAGTAATTAAAAAACAGTTAATAGTATGTAGTAGATAGAAGACAGTAAATGATACATAGTAAATATTATACCGTATATAGTAGATATTATATAGTATACAGTAAATAGAAATTAGAGAGTAACTTGGGGCCTCTATATACAAAACTTTTAAATACTCCTCCTACATCATGTGTGGAGTGGTGGCTTAGTGGCTAAGGCCTCCATGCGGGAGCTAAGAGGTTCAAGGATCAAACCCCTTGGCCCCCGCCCTTGGCTTAGCCTAGCTTGGTAGGTGGGTGGCTAAGTCCTTGAGCCTAGGCTAGGCTAGGTGGCCCGCCCTTCGTATTTACTGTTTTTATTTACTGTTTTTAATTACTATTTACTGTTTTTATTTACTGTTTTTTAATTACTGTTTTTAATTACTATTTACTGTTTTTATTTACTGTTTTTTAATTACTGTTTTTAATTACTATTTACTGTTTTTATTTACTGTTTTTATTGAACCAACACCGAACCAAGATAATTCTCTTGATTGTGATCCGGAATCAACTGTTCCTAACCCGCACAGAACCAACAGAATTTCTGTTGATTTTGTGCGGGTTAGGAACCCCATTTCTCTAGTAGTGACCGTGACATCCAAGATGATGTCTCCGCAGATGTCTGCTCGGATGTCCACGGGAATGCCACTGATGTCCAAGCTGACATCCATCAGAACATCCTCGTCGACAACGGGAACGTTCTCTATGACGTCCACCGTGACATCGAGGATGATGTATCCGCAGATGTCTGTTCGGATGTCCATGGGAATGGCACTGATGTCGAAGCTGACATCTATCAGAACATCCTTGCCGACAGCGGGAACGTTCTCTATGACGTCCGCCGTGACATCCAGGATGATGTCTCTGCAGATGTCTGCTCGGATGTCCACGGGAATGCCAGTGATGTCCAAGCTGACATCTACCAGAACATCCGCGCCGACAACTGGAACGTTCTCTATGACATCCTCGCAAACGTACAAAACGTCTATGCTGATAAGAAACGAACATTTCGCTGATTCCTTTGGCGGTTCAGTGCGACGTCCTTAGTAACGCCCTGACATCGTGGACAACGTTCTCGCTGATCCTGTGTATGTCAGTGTCATGTACAATCTCTGGACAATGCGATGAGGCTGGGCTGCCTTCTACAAATACTTGAATTACGTTGCTCATTTGTACATATATTTACGTAGCACGTACGCTGATTACTGTACGTTATGGACACTGTAGTACTGCAATAGAGATGTGGAACACGAAAAACTATACATGTTAGTGTCATTCCTCCTCCTCAATCTGGGATGCCCTTGTATTTGATGGTGCTGTCACATAGCTGCCGCCAACGGGAGCACGTTCTCTCATCGCTTCCGTTTCCAACATCTGCGGTTGCAAGCCTACAAAGTCATCGTCGTTACCCACGGCGACCACGGTGGGTCCGGGTTCTGCACGTTGCACTGCCATACGTCTGCCTCTAACGTCAGTGCGGCACACAATCTTCCATCCTGTTCTCGTCGGATCATCGGAGAAGAATACTTGTTGGCAATGCAAGGGAAATGCAAATGAATCGGGATGCACCCTGTTGTCCATGTGCTCGAAGTTCGCCACACTAAAACCGTACCTATCACGTTCAATGTTGGGGAATCGTGCATCACGTGCGGCTCTAACCCATTCGCACAGCAGCACCGTTGTGCAGTGATTACGGTAATCCAGCTCCAATATTTCTTGTATGTATCCTACATGTTCCGCGGTGCGTTCAATCGGCGCCCATTGCGAATCCCCCATCGAAGCTGTTGTGTGAAGGCGGCTACCACACAACTGTCGCGTGTAACAAGTCCGCCTTTGGAACTGCGCACACGCAAGTGCATCCCGAATGCGTGCATTTGCCGGTGTGACGTTGCGTACCGCTCCGGCGGACATGAGTATTGTAGCACGTCGTCTTGCACAACCTCACCGGCACGCTGCGCATGTTGCACACGAGCCTTCAGCCAATCTGTAAAAGGGGGTAGGTCGCTTAGTTCGGGTGGGTATGGTATTAGTCGACCAGGGCGCTGACGCCTTCTTTGGCTCCGAAATGCCTCGCGCTCTTCCCACCTGCGACCCCTTGCTACGACGTATTCCCTGTACAATGCTCCACACATCTCTTGTTAGTATTCTGGTCGGTGATTCTATTGCAACACAAACAGACCAGTTCCCACTGGATTTGGAACGAGCAGCCTACTGTTCTAACCCTGCACTGTGACTGTGGACGTCTACTGCGACATCTGCAGTGACATGTCCTGATGTTTACGAGACGTCCACCCGTGCTGCGAGATGTCACTGACTACATGTCGGACATTTTGACAGCACTGCTGACAGGACTGCAGTACTGATCTGCACTAGACTGGCACAACATACACATTTCTGTCGTGGGCGCTGCTCATGTTCGTAGTTCTGTAGGTGAAGTGCTCACTCTCGCCACAGTTCCAAGCATGGTGCGTTGTCGATGACGAATGCATGTGCGTGTCCGCGCACCTCGTCCGACATTCTGCGCCTCCTCTGTTCATTTTGCCGCAACACCTCGTCATTCATAGTTGCATCTTCATTTGGGTCCCATACACGGTGTGTTGTTGCCCTATGCCGTTTCATGTACTCCGTGCAGAACCCCAATGTGTCCTCCAGACGGTACCCTTCTGCTATGCTGTCCTCTGGATGTGCATAGGTCCGGACGTAGTCTTTCAGCGTCTTCATGTATCTCTCGATCGGATACATCCATCTACAGTGGACAGGTCCGCATATGAACAATTTCTCCACAAGATGCACGGGAAGATGTGCCATTACGTTCAAAAACGTGGGTGGGAACTCCTTCTCCATGACGCATGTCGCCATTATCACGTCTCGTATGAGAGCCTGCTCGCCGTCTTCTCGTACCTCTTTCTCACAAATTCTCTGGAACACTCTACACATCTTGATGATTGCCAAGCGCACCTCTTCGTCCAGCACGCTTCGAACGGCCATCGGTAGTATCTACAGCAGCCACAAATGCGCACATTGTTTACATGTTAACATACAAATACAGTGATCTCCATACCAGGTATGCTTGGAATACCGGCTCTGTAGTTTCATGTCCCTGTACTCTTGACACTAGGAGCACGGACGATGTCTATCGTAACATCCCCAACGTTGTGGCGGATGTCAGTGGTAACGTGCAGATGTCCCCGTGTGACGGCGGATGTCTGTGCTAACGTCCCGAGAGAGGCGTAGGACGTCCACAAACGTCCGTTATACAAAACAGTGGTTCCTTCTATTCTGCAACTTCTTATTGTTGTGCGCCGCGCGACTATTATTACAGCACTAACCATGTGTATAATCCGGAATACGGTCAATGCAGTACCTGCTGCATGAGGACATGATAGTCGTGGGTCTTCATGTATTGAAGTTTTCCGTCCACGAGCCGCTTGTGAATGGCGCCCACGTAGTTCGTTGGTGTGCGGATATTTGACACTATCTACACAAACTGCTTCCTCTCCTCCGGCTTCAATATGTACGAGGCACGCGGCATGTAGAATTCATCACCGTGTCGTCGTGGAGGCTGCAGCCAAAGCTCTTCGAACGCGGATGTTCAAGTCCTCCACATCTTGCCGACTGCCTGGGCTGTCGTTCATACCAAACAAAGTCTTCAATATGTTCTCGCACAGATTCTTCTCACAATGCATGACGTCCAAGACGTGCCGAACCTTCAAATGCTGTACAAAAGAAGTATTGTTTCTCATTAGAACCGTCTCCCTAGTGCTTTCACTGTGCACATCTGTGGTGCAGCATTCCCTGATGTCAGAGATGTCCACGCACACGCCTTGTGTGACATCCGCTTGTCGGATAGGACATCCAACTAGACGCACGTAACGTCTCGGATGTCTGAGATCACGGTACAGCAGCATGGCATTCCCTGTGAACGGCAAGGTCAGAATCACTGTACCTGCCAGTATGGGAGCTCGAAGAAAGCGCTCAGTCGCTTCACACCGGTGCTGTGCACAGGGTCACCCTTGCCACCTTCCGTGCCCCCGAGATCCAAGTACAATTGCCGCCATGCAGCATACCTGATAACGTCCAACCCTGAAACTGTTGCAGGCCTCGTGCCGGTCTCACGGTTGCCATTACACCTTGTGTTTCGCCGCTACGGATGGTGACGAGCGAGATACCTCCGTATGCCGCCAAACACAATCTTGGAACCTCTCGTGGTACGATCCGGACGCACAGCACCTGTCTTTGCTGACCGAGCATCTGTGTCGGGGCCTCAACAAGGACAACCTTTATATCCCTTACAGCAGAGCCCGAAGATGAGTCCGTACGCAGGAAAATCAGAGATTGTCCACATCAGCAACCCCCGTAGCCTGAAACCACGAGACCCTTCCGGTTGGGAGTAATCCACTGTTGTAACGCCTTGCCACAGTTGCTTCAACTCGTTCAGCAGTGGCCGCACAAACACGTCAATATTCGTGGCCGTTGGTGACCGCTTCCCCGAGATCAAAATGCACAGTGAAATGAAAAACTTCTTTGTGACAAACCAGGGCTCCAAATTGTATATCAGGATCAACACGGGCCATGTGGACCAGTTTGTGTTGCTCAACTTGAAAGGATTCACGCGGTCCAACGCTAAAGCCAGCCGCATGTTCCTGCTCTCCGTGCCAAAGTTGTCGAATGCGACGTCGGTGTCGATGTGCTTCCAAGCAGGGCTGTCAACCACCGATCGCATTATGCCGTCGTCACTGACATGCTTTGTGTAGCCCGTCAACATGGTGGCAAGCTCCGGTGACCGTCACATCCGTTTCAGTCTCGGTATGAGAGGAAAATGTCGAATCACCTTCGCCGGTATAGAGTTGCTGTCCTCCACCCAACGTGACTTCGAGCACTCTGGACATGTATCCAACAGTGCGTGGTCACCCTCGTAAAGCACACATCCATCTGGACAGGCATGGATGATGTTGTAGTCCAAGCCCAATTTGCGGATGGTCTTCGCCGCTGCATGATGACTACGTGGTAGCTTGTTCCCTTCGGGTAGCAAGTCTTCCGACAAATAGCGCAGCAATTCCGAGGTAAAATTGTTGCTTACGCCAAACCCAACACACATGTTCAGGATGACAATCGTGGCGGAGACAACGCTAGTCTTGGAGCCCCTGTACAGCGGAGTACTGGCTTGCTGGTACAAGTCCTCCAGGCCCTGTAGTGTGTCATTGTCCATGTCGTCCTGCGCTGGCATGTTCGGTTCGGCCAAAACCTCCCTGTGCAACACATCTGCTCGGTCCAGGGCCTCCATAACTTGCCTCTACACATCGTGATACTCATCCAGGGGCGTCTCGGCACCGCCCACAGGCTCATCACCTTCCACATCAGCAACAAAATCGGGGACGCCGTCATTGCCGACATCGTCCGGGTTGACATCAACAACATCATCGTTGTCGTATGGGATATCCTCAACCCAAATACCGTGAGGTGGATAACCGTCCGGTGGGTCCCCACCGATGATAGACGTCCTCAGAAACGGGTCCCTGCCCACGGACTGGAGGTGGGCTCTAATGATGTCGATCGATTTCCGGAGGCCCCCATGACAGTCCTTGCACGGGCATCTGAACGCTCCTATATTTTTCTCCGTTGCGACCCGCAACTCCGTCTGCAGGATCAGGTCAGCCACTGGAATATGACGTAGTGCACGTCCGTCATCTGCGAATCAGATTCGCGCCCCGCGCCGACGAAAATCCGGATGCATGTCTCCGCACTTCGCTGGAACATAGATATGTACCGTCCTATGGATGACAACAACACTGTCGGAAATGATGTGCATGAAGGATAGAACATTGACAACAGCAGCAGACCGTGTTACGCTTTACCCAATGCTGCGTTGTATGCAATGGGGATACCCCTGTTACAACAGCTACTACTGAAGTTGTAGTCACCATGTTCACGTCCACTAAAACATCCAAGGCAACATGTAGACGTCCAGCTGGACATCACGGGTGACATGTGCAGCGCTGCGTCACTGACAACATCACAATTACAGCAGACATCACAAACATTCATTACGACATGTAAAACATCCGAAACATCCCACACATTCATCACGAGAACACGCGATGACACACATTCCACAAAAATCACAACCACTGCATAAGACATGGATGGTTTACACAGTGTCTATGAACACAGAAAACCGGCATGCCCAAAAAGTTCGCCCAGAAGGTCCTCTGATCCTGTGTAAGGGTGCATGACCTATAGCTCTGTACTAGCCTCACTGTTATGGGCCTTTCACAGGGCGTCACGGTGTCCCGGTATGCTCTGCCGCAAGCATTGCTAAGTAAACTTCATCGTATAGCCAGTTTTCATAGTTCTCCTCCCAACTATCAAATGGAAAACAACCATGATAGAACCATGACATGCTGTATACATTATTGTTGTACACGTCGTCTGCGGACTCCGGCATGAAGTCCTCCGTGTCAAAGAAACCATGGTCATACAAATACATGTGCTCCATATGGAGAACGGCTAAGCGCTGCAGGTACTCGGCATGCTCTACATCGTATTCTTCAAAGGGATATGGTTCATATGGATGATCGCACTCTTCGACGGATTCCGCGTCTGGAAAGGCCTCCCCATCTGACGCCATACTCCGCAGTGGCCCTGTCACCGCGCCAATTTGCAGAGGATATTCATGACCTCATGAGACGGACATCTGTGACGTTGACATTGACATCCACCCTGACATCCTACACGTTCAAACTGACATCCATACGGAAATCCATACGGACATCTGTGACGTTAACATTGACATCGACGTGGACGTCTGTTACGTTCACGGAGACACTCAAACATCTTGCCCGACGTCTCCGCTGACAAGGACATGTCTGCATTGCAGCGTCCAAGCTTCGTTTTCATTATATCCGAAACATGTATCTTCATGGTTTGTCCTTCTTCAAATAATGTATTCGTTTATCAATACATGTTGCATATGATTGCATTGGGCTCACATTTCATATTAGTCGAGGTTATGACGAATATGACATGTGTTGCACATACAGCATAACTTGCGAGATATAGACATGCCGCAACTACCGGGTGCAACAGTAGTAACGATGACAAACAGGGCAGCTGCGGACCTTCACGGTTAGTACTTTTTTCCCTCGCACATGTCAGAGCACTTCATTGTGCACAGACATGACAGGATTCCACAACCGTGGCAAACTACAATTCCAATTACGGCAGCACTGAAGTGCTGTAGTTCGCAAGTCCTGTTCACAACCAAACATCACCATTCTCTGAATGGACATCCACCGTGACAAGTACTGTTGTCACCGAATATGGCATTTCACATGATAGCACACATGTCACCACAGATGTCATTTCGAGTGTCAACAGAGATGTCAGTACAGATTTCTCCGGTGACATCCGAGATGTTAGCAGTGAATAGTAGGCATCTACAGTCCACGTGTCGCCTGGCGTCTCCAGTTGTATAATACCAACGCTGGCAGAACACCGACCGGCCGGGGTGAACTACAATATAATCGGTTTAGGGTTCTCTAAAACCCTCCTTTCCAGCGTTTCATTTAAGATACACCATTCAAACATGGCAGTGCATGCAAAAATAGTGAAGCCACCTAGGGTTTTAGTAGGAAGACAGAATGTACCAGAACACAAGAGGGTAGAGTTGGACGTCACAGCCGCAGCCCTGGACGATTTCAACAATTTTGTAGAACAAATTGCAGCAAACGCTACCCCTGCAGCACTAATGACGGAGACACCTGACACCTCCAAAACCCAATTGCGGAGGAGCACAAGATTCACAAGCGTTGTGGAACCTGATGTCTCAAAATCAATGCCTGTGCTTGCACCACAAGTTCGCAAGGTAAGTGCAATGACCGGAACCGTAGTCTCTTCTTCTGGTAGGCGTCGTGGACGCTGTGCACGACATCGCGCGGCCATAGGTCCCGCCCACCCACGGTCATAGGGCCGCAGCCGCCTCTGCATAAGTTCATGGCCGCGGAGCACTCATGCATGTCCTTGATGTCTCCAACTTGCTGGAGGGTGTGGCGGAGTGGCTGCATCTCCTTCGCAGCTTGTGCGTGTGCGTGGCGCGGGCGCCATCTGGTTGTTTCAGTAGCGGCAGGGTTCGTGCATGATTTATTTTTTCTGTACTTTGCTTCTGTGTGTGTTTGTGCTTTTTCCTTCGTGGAGGTTGCGACCTTGCTCATGTGTGCGGCGGATGAGGGTTTCCCTGCTGACGGCCATGCCTGGACGATCGTGCATGCACCGTCACAGAAGCGCTTGTATGCGGAAGAGAAGTTGCTTAGCGCTGCTGTCACTGAGACGTTTAGAATGTACGTGCTCGATGTTGCTGACTCCATGCTCGGGGATGCTGGTGTGACGTCCAGTGCACCGATGTGGTTCTGATGTCTGTGACGTCCAGTCGACTGAAGCAAAGTTAGGGCTATGACCTCTTTTGTACTGTCCATGGTGCGAAGTGATTATTCTAACAATTGACGACGATTTCTATACTCTGCAGATGCTGCAATTGTGTGTGTTGAAGAGGGAATGACGTTTGCCCCACTTTCTGTGTACTCAATGTCTGTACTGCAGTGCATCGATGTTGCTGTGATGTCTGTGACGTCCATTCCACTGATGTCGCTGAGATGTCTCTGACATCCGTTCTAGTGAAGCAATGTGACGGCTATGTCGCAGTTTGTAGTGCCAGTGATGTCCAAGTGTTTATTCTAACATTTGACCACGTTATGTATGCTCTCCAGAATCCCAATTTGTGGGCGTTGAAGAGGGAAATAGGTTTTCCCCACTGTCTGTACTGCAGTGCACCGATGTTGCTGTGATGTCTGTGACGTCCATTCCACTGATGTCGCTGAGATGTCTGTGACGTCCATTCTAGTGAAGCAAAGTGACGGCTATGTCGCAGTTTGTACTGCCAGTGATGTGCAAGTGTTTATTCTAACAAGTGACCACATTATGTATGCTCTCCAGAATCCCAATTTGTGGGCGTTCAAGAGGGAACTAGGATTTACGCACTATCTCCACTGCAGTGCACCAATGGACTGGTGATGTCTGTGACGTCCATTCCACTGATGTCGCTGAGATGTCTGTGACGTCCGTTCTAGTGAAGCAAAGTGACGGCTATGTCGCAGTTTGTACTGCCAGTGATGTCCAAGTGTTTATTCTAACAATTGACCATGTTTTCTATGGTCTCCAGATGTTGGAGTTCTGGGTGTTGAAGAGGGAACTAAGTTGTCCGCACTATCTGTCTACTCAATGTCTCCACTGCAGTGCAGCAATGTTCTGGTGATGTCTGTGACGTCCATTCCACTGATGTCGCTGTCATGTCTCTGACGTCCCTTGCAGTGAAGCAAAGTGACGGCTATGTCAAAGTTCCTAGTGTCCATGGGGCCAACTGTTTATTCTAACAATTGACCATGTTTTCTATGGTCTCCACATGCTGGAGTTTTGGGTGTTGAAGACGAAACTATGTTTTCCCCACTGTGTGTGTACAAAATGTCTCCACTGCACTGCACTAATGTTGCTGTGATGTCTTTCACGTCCATTCCACTGATGCCGCTGTGATGTCTATGACGTCCGTTCCACTGAAGCAAAGTGAGGGCTATGTCGAAGTGTCTACTGTCGATGGGGCCAACTGTTTGTTCTAATAAGTGCCCACATTTTCTATACTCTGTAAATGCTGCACTTCTGTGTGCGGAAGAGGAAACGAGGTTTCCCCCAATTTCTCCGTACTCAATGTGTCTAATGTTACAGAGTTTGGTTTCATGTAGAATAAACCATGACAATCATAGTATAAGAGTTTGTGTACACTTTGTGGGTGGTGATGGGCGCAGGAGAAAGGCGAGGCGTTCGTGGAGTGGCCTGCCCAGCGCGTGAGGATGCCGAAGCGTAAGGGAAACTTGCAAAAGCGGCCGTTGTCGCCATCTCAGCGAAGGGACGAGGACAAGGGTCAAAGCGAGGACGACGTAGTTGAGCGGCGGACCAAATATGTGAATGACAAGCGCATTGGCGCAAGCGCTCGAGGCAAGGGCCCAACGAAGGTGAACACTCCCGTCAGCAAGAAGCGCAAGACAGTAGCCGTGTCGTCGGACGAGGATGAGCAGCACCGTCCAGGGGGGATGACAGAGCTCGACATGCAGCAGGATTTTAGGTGTGTAATTTGCAAACATATATGTCTGCAAACATGTGGGTGTGTTTGTTCGTTGTGCAACGTCTGATTATTGCGCCTAACATGGAGGACATCATTACAATATCCAGGTCCATGTCTGCCTGGATGTCCACTCGGAACCCTCACTGTGCCTTTCATGTGATCAGCATGTCTTCATTTCCATAGGTTACTTCATGCAAGATTGAGCAATCATGGTTCCCTCACTTGGAATGTCAAGAGTTCCAACCCATTGTTTATGAATACAGAATCAATGAGATGCTCAGTAGCAGGGTTAGGTATCATGGGACATGAAATGTCATGTGATACTTGAGACGTGATGAGCAGCACATGTACGTTTGTACAGATGTCTGCAACGACGTCCACGACGACAGTTTGATGTCTCCGCAGACGTTCAGCGGGCATGTACCGTCATAGGCATATGACATGTAATTCAGTATTGTCATCATTTCATTTCAATTTTCATTAGAAGGATTACTTGCAATGTGCTGACGGGATGTCTTGTTCCCCGATGTGCTAAACTGGAAGAACGAAATTGAAGTACTAGGTACGCTTTGTAATTCTCAATTGCTTTCGTCATTGACAGTAGCACTTATGTAGGCACGGGTTTTTGATGTACAGCCGCGGATATCAATCTTATTCGGACGAGGAGGCTGAGGATGAGGAACCGGACGACGAAGAGGACGACACGAGCTACGACGATACACCACCTCCGAATCCGAAACGAACGACGGGCAAGGTCGCGGCCACGGATGACATGAAGAAGCCGGTGTTCGTGGATGCAAAGGGCATTCCGTATGGGTCAATGCAAAAGGTCTTGCACAGGGATGTGCAGCTGATGGCCAAGGACTTCGATCCCAGACACAACTGGGAAGGGCAGACACGGCAAGCAAAGGAGCGATTTTTCCAACGGGTGTATGCAGGTATGGCCTCCATGTTCGTGGCAAGCACCATATATGAACATCCGAGATGTCACCACTGATGTCATCAGAGATGTCACCAGAAATGTCAACAACGATGTCACCACAGATGTCACCAGAGATGTCATCAAAGATGTCACCACAAATGTCAACAAAGATGTCACCACACATGTCAGCACAGCTGTCAGCAGCGATGTGTCGGCTGGATGTCTGGGCCGGAATTCCTAATCATACAGGACTGTGGTCCATAGTGGTGATGAAGAATGTAGTCTGCAGCGCGAGCCATTGCAATCAGTTCTGCATGTTCTGAGGTTTTATGCTATGTATATATGACTTTGGCAGTATTGATGGAATTGGCAACGTTGTGTTTGCAGATTGGGAGTTGAAGGGGAAGGGCGCTGCGAGGCGTATAGACAAAATGTGGTACCAAAAGATCATCACCAAGACCCTAATCAATATCCGATTTCGATTGAATAAATTGGTTGACAGGAAGGCACCGAAATCCCCCGAACGCACGTTTGAGCAATGGAACAACCTGATCGCCATGCGGGCGACGGACCTGGCACAGAAGAAGTTGGCTAAGATGCGTGGAATCTCGAATCGGAAGTCGGGCAAGGCGTCTCAAATGCACAGTCTCCGTGAGGAGGCGCTCGTGAGGCTGGTCAGGCATTTGTCATGCATGTTGTTCCACTGTTGATGCCACTGTTGTCTGTTGGACGTGTCCTTGCAATGTAGTGGCACGATGTTCCAGTGTTGACGGATGTTGTAGCAGTGTCTCACATGTTTCTGTGGACGTCTAACATAACGTGAAGATGTCTGCGCCGGCATGCTCGACGTCCCAGTGATGTCGATGTCGACAGTGACAGGGTCCACAGCAGCACGGGCGCTGCTGCTTCTAACATTTTCTCTGTTGGCCGTCAATTCCTTTGAAGTACGTCTGAATATAATTTTTGGACACGTCATTGTGGCAGAGTATACGACTTCAACGAGAACCGTACGAGACGGAGATCAATGAAGAGGTAGAGAAGGAATACAAACGGCTCGAAGAACTGGATCGGGACAATACCAAGGCGGATATCGACGAAGACATTGCAGATATGAGCACGAGGATGGATGACATGGAGGCGAAGATGGATGCATCCCAGCACCGGCTAGAGGCGAAGATTGATGCTGCAAACACACGCTTGGAGGCAATGTTCAAGGAACTTTTAAGCGCGAGGGCTTCGAATTCGTCAGCACCGACGTTGGTGGATGCGGAAGTGAATCCAGAGGTCACGAACACACCGCCCATCGTGTCCAACTTGCACCAACCACCTTCTCCCAACCACGGTGCAGCCGGGGTGTCCAATGAAAGCGGCGACGACGATGCAAGGAAGGGAGCCGCACAGGAGCACGTAGGGGGAGGAGGGCGTCTTGAAGAAGATGTCCACGCTGGCCAGGAGGAGGACGCCGACGCAGGGGCCGCAGACGAGGGGCCGGCATATGCAGGCAGGGAAGTCGAAGTGCAGAACGCGGAGAACGAGGACGATCTGTCCCTGGACATGGACAATGCACAGTCTGCGCAGGGGACCAAAGATACAGTGGAGGACGAGCGGCCGCAGCAGGTACAATCAGCATAGAGAGTTTGCAACTGTAAGACACTATGTACGTGTGGTATGACATTTTCATAAACATGAATGACATCTACTGCATGTCATTGGAAACACAGTGGAACATCCATGGAGACGTCACTACGTTTTTGCAGACATCGACGCAGACATCCTGCAGACATCCTGCAGTGGCGCCACTATGACAATGACAGTGTTAAGAATTCTCTATAAGCATGTAGATTGTGTGCAATGTATTGTGTTGTGAACTTGTTCTATAGTATGTACAATGTCATCCTTCAATGCATAGACTATAGAGAGCCATTCTGCAATGTGCATAAATGAATGTGATTGCAAGTTCCGTACCCAATGCTGCAATGCATGTCTAGGCTGCGATGGAAACAATGCCCGAGTCCGCGGTACGGGCGAGGCGCGTGGGTCAGCCCGTAAAAAATGCAGTGGCAACCAAGGCTGCGAGCGTCTCAAAACCGGCAAAGCCCAATGCACCGAAGGTAGCAGGACAGTCCAAGTCGGCAAAGTCCGATACACCAAAGGCAGCGGGCCTCTCTAAACCCGGGAAGCCCGTTGCGAAGGTCGGCCCCTCAACGAGAGCGGACGCAACGAAGAAGAGATGACATGAGACGCATGTGTACGCAATTTTGTGAGTGCTAACACTTGTAAGAGGCTTTATTACATGTTCAGAGGTTTGTGGATCTTCAAGCAGCCCGCGTAGGCCTGCTGCAAGGCAACTGAAAACACGATCGCGATGCCATGGACGTTTCAGCAGTCCTCTCCGTCTAGATGTCCGTTGCATTTGATTTGACATCCCCAATGTTGTATGAAATGTCCAAGGAGACGCCACAGATGTTTACTGTACAACCTGAGAAGAGACATCCCGGCGTTGATGGAGTAGGAGTCCCAGTACTGGAGTAGGAGCACTGTCTCTGTTGAAGGATCAGGGCTTTGCAAATACACTAGTCAGTCGAACCGGGTGCAGGAATAGGACATGGGCGGCCCAACGACACTGTAGCATTGATATATAGTAGGGGACAATGTAATTCTCAATTGAAGTGGTCATGAAAATCGTTTGAATCGCATATTTTGGGTGTTGTCCATCTGCAGACTATGAGGATGGCCGGTGATATTTGACAGGCACGCAAATGCACGGATAGCGAGCGGACGGCATTGGAGCGAGGGCACTGCAGTTGCCGGTATGCAATGTCTCTAAGTGCGGTGCGCAAAGACGTCAGGACTGTGTCAGGGAACGGTAATGTATTGCAGCAATTTTATCATGTAGGTCATTCATGCAATTTGTGGATCTGCAATAGACGCATGTGTTACCGTCGTCTGCGTATGTGTAGGGTTTGTGCACATTCAGCACGATGTTTTGTTCACAATCAATGGAGATAAACTTTGAACTCGAATGTTGCGGTGTATTCTGTCTATCCAATGGGAATACGTCTGTGTCACTGTGAACCCTAACCCCGTTGTACATGTGGTATCTTCTACACTGTTACCAATGCATGCCCATTACGATGTCTCGTACAACATGTAGAACATCATTCTGGATGTTCAGCGAGACATCCGACAGAACACTGTGGACGTTCGCATAGGGACATCTACACGCTGAGGTAGATGCCACTGATGTCTAGGATGATGTCTTCTATAACGTGTACAACATCATATTGGACGTTGGGAGAGACGTCCCACATAACAACCTCGACGTTTGCATACTGACATCTGCATGTCCGCGGTGACATTAGTGGATGTCCAAGATGATGTCTACTATGACTTGTACAACATCTTCTCCAACGCGGTTGATGTCAATACGTAACATCAACCATGTCTCAAGAGATGTCACTATGAACGCCACTGATATTTGTCACTGCCATCTCCCATGTCTTCTGCAACGGCAGCAACGACGCCACGGACATCCACACGCTGACATACTCGACGTCCACCTTGACATCTAAACTGACATCACCCTATCAAACACGCTGACATCTGTGACATTAGGTCCGTCCCCCAAAACGTCGAAATGGACATCGCCCGCGTTAGTATAGACATCTCGGGAAACACCAAGTATCATCACAGATGTCTGCAGAAACATAACGGATGTCACAGGGGACGTCCCCATGATGTCGCTGACGTCCAAATGAACAGTGAAAATCCCACCCACACTCTGCTGACGTGGCACGCGACGTCATATCTTGGCAGGTCCACGTCAAATTTTCCCGCCGCCACGTCAGATTTTGGCGGGACCACGTCATCCTCCACATCACAAAGCCGGCGGCAGCCATCCATTCCCACGTGGCACTGCCCGTGAAATTACCGCTGATGTGGCGACAACGTGGCATCCACGTGGCATACCTGACGTCACCACAAAGGAACGTCAAAAACGGATGTCTCCTACAGACATCTTCGATGTTCTTCTCCGATTTTTTGGATGTCAGAGATGTTTTTTTTTGACAGATTTTTGGTGACATCACCGTAGACATATTGCCTGTCAACATAGACATCTTCTCACGTTTTTTTGGACATCACAAAAACGCTGGTTTCTTATAGTGTATACACCCCTACCCTAACTATTCGCCTTCGACTATCAGTGCCACCGCCTGTTGTCCATACTATCTTGGTCAATGGTGTCCTAATGTTACCTAGCGTGTTGTTGTGGAAGTAACACTATTAATAATAGTACCAACATTGGCTTCGCCTTCTCCACTTTCTCTTTGGACAACTCCAGCTGGTGTGTCACTTGCAGTGCTACTTGGCATTCGTTCTTCACCATTTACCAACTTCCACAACCCATCCCTCTTCAAGAGATGGATCATCCTCAATTTCCATGAATTGAATCCTTGACCACCAAACTTGTCTAAAAAACTAGTTCCACTGCTAAAACTAGCCATGCCTAACTTGCATTCGTCAATGTATATAACAACTTTGAGACTATGGGGGCCAATCCCAGGTTTTACTGTGACTTCAAATCAAAGCCCAATTAAATTCTCTACTCTCTCCTTTAATTAACCATGTTAAATTAAGAAAGATAATGTGCACAAAAGATAAATAATGTTTATTACGTGACTTGCCACCCAATCATAGAAGTGAGGTTTTAGTCCAATAGAAAATGTTATCATCACAAACTTGGCAAGTCATGTTTTAGCAATGTTTTACGTATGTTGTTGAGATGAAAGGGGTGATTACGTTCAACATACATTATACGTATGTTTATCGTATAAAAACGTATGAACGACATATTACAAACATGAAAAAACACATCATGATAAAATTTACATGTTTGTAATATGTCATTTGTACGTTTTTTCTACGATAAACATATGTAAAACGTATGTCGAACGTAATCACCCCTGTTTATCTCAACAACATACAAAACATTGCAAAAACATGACTTGCCAAGTTTGTGATAATCTCCTTCACCCATCAAGCCACACTTATAGTCCTAATATTGTCTGTCTACATAACTAGAATATGTACAAATTAACTAGACTATTACTTTGGTGTTCTAACTAACTTGGAGTCATAGACTCTTGATTTATCAGTTCCTTCATGAGTAACTTAATTACCATATGAGTAACTTAATTCCAACAACCATATCCCATTATCCCACACTTTTTGTGGATGGAAACCATGAGGCATCGTACTATCTGTGGGAGTTGTATCATCTACGTACTTTTGCTTCAGCACATATAGTGGATGGCCTATAAACCAACGCTTTGAGATTCTCATGCAAATGTAGTACTGGTATAGAATTAGAAGCTTTCAATGAACACCTGTTGGAGATATTGTTGGTTTATAGAGTACATATCAGTTATTGGGTCATCCACCTTACAGTGTAGATTGCAACCATCCTATTGTCATCAGGGAGGTGAAATTGTCATTTTCAAATGTATGCATTGGGAGATGATGCCTTTGTTGGCAAGTGTACTAGTTCTATCCATTGTGAGTATCGTGGGAGACAAATTGGTTCCAGGTTTTGGAGAATTTTGAGCGCTTCATTGGGGGTGCAACTAAGAGGGATATTTTTGAACTTGATGTATGAATAAAAATTGTACATTATGAGTTTTAGATTCTATCCATACGGTTAGATCTGCGATTGCTATCACCAATATTTTTGTATAAAATTTGAAACTTAAAATTCAATTTTTTTTGTAATTGGACTACGAATAAGATATTGACAATATGAGGTTGAAATTTGTTGTGATGGATTGAAATGTAATACACTAAGTGTAGTGTTTTTTGGAGATTTTTTGGTTGCTTAATTTTATGAGTTGATTTTTTCAATAGCACTTTTGAACTATTTCGAACTAAGATCTTAGAAATTTTCGGTGACTCACTGCAACGTGAAATGAGGCATAAAACTTTCACAAATCATCCCCTTTCTAATCGGTTTTACACATGCATGAAGCTAACTTTTCATAAAATCTACACTACAAAATCCACACTGCAAAAGTGCATAACGGATGAGAAAACAGAGTTTGATTATGTACAGTCGGGTACAAGATGATTACGAATTTTTCAATCAGTTTCATTAGAAAGTTCAACAATTTTTAGGAAGTTCTAGCATGCTCACAAATGAACCAATTTTGAAACCAAAAATTGCATTGGAATTGCAATGAAGCATGCTTCAACTTCATAATAAGTGAAAAAAGAATTATTTAAAATAATACAACAATTTGGTTTTCTTTTATACACTATCTATCATTTCATAGTGAACCTGTGGAAGATAGTCAAAGATTTTTTGCATTAAGGTAAAGAACAAGTAAGAAATCATACAAGTAGTTCAAGTGGTGTGGGATCAAGTATCTATAAAGCAATTGTGAAGGTTCATTTTTAATATGTACCATTAAATACAAGTTGTAATTTTCACAAATGGTGGCAGCACTAAATGGTAGGTAGTATATAGAAAACATCAGATTTTTTGTATGATTTTCAAGTACATATGTGTATTTGTAATGATGATGAAGTAGACTTTAGTGTGATTCTAATGCAAATTACAATTTGAAATTCTGTTCATTTTTGAGCATACATGGGCCTTCCAAAGTTCCCACAAATCTCAACTGGATCCAAAATTCGTAATCATCTTGTACCCGACTGTATATCACCCGAAAATTGGATGCTTGGGCAGAACCCTAAACCCAAAACTGCTTCACCTGCTCTTTGGAAAATAAATAGATTACAGCAACGCTATGGTCACATCAAACTCTGGCTCCGAGTTATCAATGCCATCGCCAGGAATACCGAGAAAGTTTGAGTCCAAATTCTTGACCCGATGCTCTTCCTGAGCTTCACTTTGCATGCTGTAAAGAACATTGGGCTCACCGTGGAGCTTCAATGGCTGGACTGTCAGTTTGTAAGCTACTTTCTTGAAGATCTCCAAAGTAGTGCAGTAAAAACGATGAGAGCCTGTGGAATCAGTCCAGCGACGAATTAGAACCAGTGCCTTCTGACCTCGTACAAAAACGCAACGAATCGGTGCCTTCATTCTGAAATGTGCAGATCCGGGACATTCCACAATTTGCATGCCCTTCTCCTTGGCCCGACAAGGGTCCAATGCTGCGGCGAACTTGGGACTGATGTGCTTGCAATTTCCATAAATGCACTGGAAGGGCCCATATTCACACAACTTCTTCTCGTGCTCTTCTATCTCCTCTCTCTCGCTGTACTTGAGCTTCTTGGTGCAACCAAGGTGAGCATGCGTGCAATCGGCTTGCAAATGTTCCACTACATTCTCAATGGCTCTGTTTCTGATGTGATTTAACGGTTGTGAGCATACAGGGCATCCCCTGGTGATCTTCTTACAACAAACAGAGCATGCGGTGTGACCGTTCTGACACTGAATCCCAAAACCACCAAACCCCTCGAGATCACTAATTAAGTTAACTTAAGCATGCTTCATTAAAAAACCACAGAAAATCAACCTGAGCTCAAAAAACTTGTACCTCTAAACTATTAGCTCTATTTTGGTTGAATCAATAGACAAATGTACGTCGCTTCAAGGTTGTAAAGAATGGAAACAATCTTTCTCTAGAGGACCTGTGGATACCTACCTGATACACAGGTGGAGAGAAAGGCAATGTGCAAATGGGGCAGTCCAGAGTGTCAGGGTCCAGATCAAATATCCGCCCAACCTGCTTCGTTGTAATCGTCGGAATGAACAATGTTTCCTCCTTCCTCTTTTGGCCCCCTGTTGCTGCCATGGAAACCTCTGTACCTGCAATCACAAGTTGCAAGAGAAATTACAATACGCAACTATCAACAATGAAAGATTCCTTGTTCTTACCTTGGATCAATTGCTGAAAATCTGAACTCTTCAAGTTACCCTTGGTTGCTAGAAGAAGATTCTGTGGTCCAAATGAAGATTTTAGATACTAAAGCAATTGCTACAGGATTATCTAAAAACTCCTGATAAAACGTAAGTGTAGTCACTGGCATTGGACGCTCCCAATCCACACAAGCCCGTGATGAAGGCTGAAAGACAATTAAAAATAGAGTAATATAAAATATGATGAGGGAAATGCGTTTCCTGATAGTAATTTGAAGTACCTTTTCACGTACACTAATTATCCCATTTAGTGAGGGAGGGTTTATAGTGCGTGTGGGAAATTAGTGAAGGTGATACTAAATATCATTATGATGTAAAATTAGCGTGATATGAAGATTTCAGCCACTCAGTAAAAATTTCAGCTCTCACTAATTTTGAGATTTGGCAAAATAGTGCATGGCATGGGAATTAGTATCACTCGCACCAAATGGGATAATCAGTGTAGCGTATGCCTAAAAATAGGAGACAAATGAACCCTAATTTTTCAAGAAACTACAATCTGGTCTCTTAGGGTTTAAACTAAAAATTGAAACTAAAACTACTCTGTTCCTTCTCGAACATAAACCACCTGCAAGTGCGATGTCTTTTGCATGCAACAAGCTTGAGATACACATACCTTCAAATCTTTCTGGAATTTTTTTGCAATTATGAACTGGTGGAAGTACTTCTTCGCCTCATCCTCCGATAACTTCCCTTGCTAGGCCTGAAATCGGCTAAGAAAACAAGCCATCAACAAAAGATCAGCTACTTCAAAATTCAAGGGAGAATCGACGACGCCTTAGCATAGAAAAACTATATATGTAACACTTCAAATTAACAATCGAGAGACTTGCGCTTCAAGAACAAACGAAAACTAATCAGCTTGTCAAAGGAGAATTGAGAAATTAGTATGAAAAAGCACAGCCCTATGAAAAAAAATCATACCTGAAAATTAGTTTGCAGAGTTCAGAATCCCAGCTCGCAATTAATATGAAAATTTTGATATGGAAGGATCCGAATGCCAAAACACAAACAAACTCGCCGGCTCTGCCATGCTCCAATTTGTTTTAAACCTCCGTTCGAATGTGATCAAGAAAGTGCACCGACACTCGATAAGAAGACCCTCAGGAAGCCCACTTGACGGATACTTCCATGCAGTGTCCCGTAATTTAAAATTTAGGAAAAAGAGGAAAATGGGTCCCTTCATGCGACCCATTTTCAAGCCTCAAGGTGAGTTGGCATGTGAAGAGTAGCACCTAACTTTAAGTCACTTGAAGTTCGTTGTGAGAATAGCTTATCTTCACAATGAGCTACACTTATCAGGAACTTCCATGCATGTGAACATGGTGCCATGATGGTGCATTAAAATGCAATTAAGATAATTTGGTGCCAAACTCCATACCAACCTAATATGGATAAAATGACACTAAAATGACCTATATGCGGCCACTGGTGTCAAAATGACACCAAAATAGTCTGGCAACGTTTCTAATGCTATAACTTGACCCTTAAATGTCGTTGCTATATACTGGCATATGGATGTAACTGAAGTACCACATAATAGATGAAGAAATTTTCATCCAATTCTTTTCATGAAGGCTTTTCGTTGGACATGCTACCTCTTGAAGTTAAATTAACCGCTAAATGACAGAGGGGGTAAAGGCAAAACCTAGATGTGTTATGAAATGTTACTTCTGCAACTTTGATGAAGTTTGGTCCAAAAGAGAAAATGAGAAGCATGACGTTCAATAATTATTCATATGGTCAAACTTTCAAAAAATGTTTCAGATACTCATTTAATGAATTTAGAAGCATTTATCGTTGAGTATTCACCAAACTTACAAATTTTATTTTTAGAATTTGAAATTTGGTATGATTGGTTAAAAATAGACATTCTATTCTAAAATGGTCGATGGCAAAAATTTCAAAGGAGAGAAGATCATTACTTTCCCGAAATAGTAAGTTTTATAACACTTAGACGATGTTGAGGTGTTTGTCTTTGAAAAATTCTCCTCAGTGGAGTTAATTCGGATTGACATAATTCAAATTAGAGAGGAAAGTAGACTTGATTTCTTATCTGAAAATATTTTTTATATTTTATTAAAAGATAAATTTCATCTTGGGCAACCCGTATAAAAAGGGCAACGACTATAAAATGGTCATTTGGTCACTTAGGGGTTAAAGTCATTCAAGCTATTTTTGGATTTTACATGAGGTCCCAACTACACAAAGAGTCGTAAAAACAGTTCACCATGTAGTGTATTTTGAAAAAAATTGTGTTTTTCTGCTTAAACTAAATTTAGACCATGAAAATGAGTTTTTTTTTGCATTTGAGCCTAATTAATAAAATGAAGCTTATGAAATCTAGTTTCTACTCCACTTTGAAATTTTTGAAAACTTTGAAAATTGAGTGTTAAATTCGAGTTACAAGTTTGACGGATATTACCATGGTGTAACAATTTTTTTAAAGTTAGATGCTCGGATGATTTTTATTTACTGTACTTTTCTTCATTGAAATTCAGACTTTCGGTAAAAAAAAATTGGAATTTTTTAGTATATTTTGTAATTAATATGAATTTTCTTTACAATCACTTCAAAATATCATAGTAATTTCAAATTTTCACCAAAATTTATGAAAAATTCATGGTTTGTAGTAGACACATGGCTTCATCTACTAAAAAATATAAAGTTGAACTCTTATCTTATTTATAGTGGAAAATTTGAGTGTGTTAAGTAAAACATGATTCCATGGTCATAGGCCAGATGTTTAAGGGTTAAAGATAGGTGCCACTCCTCTCATGCCAATTCACCTTGAGGCTTGACTAGGAGCCTAATAGGAGGATTCATTTCCATTTTTTCTCTCACCTTTTTATTCAGGCAAACAAGTGACACTATAAATACCCGCCTTCGAGATTGATGATGAACTTCTAAATGCACCTTGAACTTTACATATGGAAGTTGTACAATCATTTAGTACATTCTAGCTTGGTGGCTTTTTTGGGTATTAAGTTTGTATATTTGTATATTCGTGTTCATTAATGTAGTAGTTTTTTTTTTTTTTTTTTTTTTTTCTTCCAGTTATGGCTTTGAGCTTTAACTTGGTATGTATCTCGAATGTCTTTTGCCAATTGAAATATTGTATACAAGATTCTAGTTTATTGAGATATATAGTGCTTTATGAAGCTTACCTTTCCCTACTAGAATGCAAACATTGTCGGTAAAGGTTCACGGTATCAACTTTTGAACTTGTGTTTGACTAGTTTTGAAATTACAAATACCACAAGGTTATATGCTCTGTATATGCTTAATCTATTCTAACCACTTCAACACATACAATAGTTTCCAAGGCTAACAATATAGTACTTTGAGTCCCTTAATGGTTAGTTAGTGGTTTTGCCTTAATTTTTCATTATATTTTTTAGTAACTGACAAAATTTTGGTTGTTGGGCTTGAACATTCAGACCTTAAATATTATTACATTGGAACAATTAAGACGCTATATACACAAGTAGAAAAATGCATTAAGATGCATATTAAAGTCTAATGTTTTCATGTTAACCCCTAAAAGCCCGAGGGGTATTGGACAAAACATAGATGTGTTATAATATGTGTCTTCCATATGTTTGATGAAGTTTGGTTCAATAGAAAAAATGTAGAGTATCATCTCTACAAATTATCCGTACGGTCAAACTTCCAAAAATAACTTCAGATCATTTTTTAAAGAATTTAAAAGCATTAACCTTTGAAAATTTATATAAATTATAATTTTCAATTTTAGAGTTCAAAATTTAGTATGATTGGTTAAAGTTGGGCTATCTATTGTAAACTTCAAAAAAGCAAAAGAAATGATGGAGGGATCATCATTACTTTCCTCAAATAGCAATGTTTATAACACTAAGACAATGTTGAGGTGATCTACTTTGAAAAATTCTCCCAGGTGGAGTTTAACTCGGATTGCCATAATTCAAATTGGGTTGGAAAGTAGACTTGATGTATTATTTTAAAATATTTTTTATTTTTTCAAAAAAATATTCTTTTGTTCCGGGCAGCCCGTTAGATTCGGGCAGCGACCAGAAAATGGTCGTTTGAGCGCTTAGGGGTTAAAGGTGCATCTAAACGTGAATGAGAAAGCCCAACAATTTAAGACGTTATTGGTTGTGTTAAATTGAACATTTGTTCTATTTATTTCAGCGGAGTTTAACGCTGCGTTCACTTTTGTTTTGTGTCAACATTCAAACCAACATACAGATGCTAATGTGTAGTTATTATAAACATAATTTAAACGTTTTCTTGTTGGCAGTTGCTTTTTGATCCACGTGGACATATGCGGCAGTGGTTTGTGCCGAGGTGGCGTGCTTAGTTGGTATGACATGTCATGGATCATCATCCACGAGTACTAATATGTTGATGAAAACTATTCATCTTCATGAAAGAAAAAAGAAATGTACAATTTTGTTAACTGTAACATAATTCATACTATTTAGCTCAAAAGAGCCAAACCAACTCCACTTCTAGTATGCCTTGTAGAACATGTGGTACCTCCTTCTAGTTTCAAGAATCGTTTTTATAACTTGCCATTTTGAAACAAGCTAGACTACGTAGGACTCCATAGGAATTCACCTAAATATGTTGCGGCTGATAGCAACAATTGATACACAATACGCACATGCATATTGAAAACCCTCAACAGAAAAAATGAAGAACAATAGACGTTCGACCTACGTTTAAATGAGTGTTCAAAAAAACATTTCTACATTTGCACAAACAAGAGTTTAGTTACATACGTAAATAACAACATAACAAAACTGCCTGACAAAAAATGCCTTTCAGCAATCACAATTTTGTTAACTGTAATATAAATCCAATAGTACTATTGCATCCGAACAAGAAAAGAACATCCCGACATGTTGACAAATGTTTGCCATGTGGATGCCACATCAATTTCCAACCTCCTATGACATGGCTCTGGAGCAAGCCATGTCACCATCCACATAGAATACACCTGGCTTCCATGTGGACAAATAAGTCCACATCACGTAATCTCTATACGTTGTTTGAAATAGTGCTAACATTTTTTGTAACGCAATGAATTTTTAAGTTAATTGCGTTGATCTCACCAAAAACCAAGTGACATAAATTTGATAGCCCAAAATGTTTTTTCAACGCATTTTTATGTTAATTATGAGTTACACATAATGCATTTTTCTACTTGTGATAGTGGTCATTAAGAATTCTTTTAATCACCAGTGATACTTGCAACGCATTTACACTTCTAGTTGAAGTGGGCAAGGACTTACAGGTGGCATCAACTATGGGAATTACTCAGGGAGTGCACTATTCAATAAAGTCAGGAATCACGTGCGTGCATCTACTTTATTAAAACACCCATGTATATAGTTTTTTTGGCTAAAATCAAGCAATATATGTACAAATCTCACAGCCTCAAAATACATTTCCATAATTATGTACACATGGGCTAAAATGAGGAATTTAATTCCAAGCCCCATGTATATCTACTTTCCGCTCGATTGAAATATGTCTCCTATACATACATTTTGTACATGTTTGTTCTAAATAATACCCTTGTTGTGCACGCACGGTATTAATTACAGTACTTGAAGAGTGCACTCCGTGGGGGGAATTAGAGTACGCACCAACATTTTTACACTAAACAAGGGTTTCGTTAAAAGTGCCTATTGAAATGTGCACTATTTTTTGGGATTATTTTAGAATATTTTAATCACAAATTTTGGTATGTATAAGCAATAATATTGTACTTTGGCTAGAGTCTTTTCAGATATTATTGATTGAAAATAAATCCAAAGCAAGCTATGTAAAATATATGTGTGTCATATTTATTTTGTGCTTTAAGTTTATTTTGTGAATCCCAATCACTTTCATGCCCTCAACATCAACAACATCTCCAATGATATTCGCACATCTTAAAACATAAGAGGTAACAACATTGGAGGATTTTGAGGTGATAAAAATCTCGCAAGAATCAACTTCCAAAGTATGTGCAGGAGTTACAATTTTTTGCACACTTTCTCCTTTGGACCAAGCTTTAGAACACCACACCTTCTTCTCAAGCCATGGATAAATAGAAATTTTCAGAAGAACGTGATTGTCATCACGTGTCAAAAACCACCCATATTCTTTGAAAGTTGTAGAAGGCCTTGAAACCTTCTTTGGAGGGGACCTTTGAAGGCCCGCCCCCTTTACTCCGCACGAGAAGTCCTCCAAAAAGACCTCCTAAAATCACACAATAACATCAACAAACAAACAAATAGTCAATATGCATGAAAAACTACGAATAATAAGAATAAGTGATCTTTACTAAAAGAGTGCGACATGTGCCACACCTCCAAAAACCCCAATTGCAAAAACACTTAAAATATATAAAAGATTCATTCTTTGTACAATCAATCAAAGAAATGCCACACCTTTCAATATAACATCAACAATAGGAGTAAAACATGTGCATCACCCCCTCAATCCTACATAAGCAAAGAAACTTAAGTACAACTAAATTCAAAATTATACAGAAAGAGTGTGGCATGTGCCTCACCCCCTAAATTCAAGAAAAGCAACAATGCAAAAATACATACAATCACATCGAGAATAAGAATTAAACACATTGAGTGAGACATGTGCCTCATCCCCAAAATCCCATATGAAAAATAACAACTAAAAACGTTATAAATAAAAATTAAACACAAAGGGTGCCACAACCTCACAAAAATATGAGAGTATAAACTCAATGACATCAAAAACAAAAATCAAACACAACAGGGGAGGCATGTGCCTCACCCTCACAAAAATACAAGAGCATAAACTCAAGAACGTCAAAAAAAATCAAACACAAGGGGGTGAGCCATGTGCCTCATCCTTACAAAAATATGAGAGCTTAAACTCAATGACATCAAGAACAAAAATCAAACACAAAGAGGTGAGGCATGTGCCTCACCCTCACAAAATTATGAGAGCATAAATATAAGGGCATAAACTAAATGACATTAAAAAAAAATCAAACACAAAGGGGTGAGGCATGTGCTTCATCCTCACAAAAAGATGAGAGCATAAACTCCATGACATCAAAAACAAAAATCAAACACAAAAGGGTGAGGCATGTGCCTCACCCTCACAAAAATATGAGAGCATAAACTTAAGGACATCAAAAAAAACTTAAACACAAAGGGGTGAGGCATGTGCCTCACCTTCACAAAATTATGAGAGCATAAACTCCATGACATCAAAAAACAGAAAATCAAACACAAGGGGGTGAGCCATGTGCCTCACCCGCAGAAAAATATAAGAGCATAAACTCAAAGACATAAAAAAAAAAAAAAAAAACTTAAACACAAAGGGGTGAGGCATGTGCCTCACCCTTAGAAAAATATGAGATTATAATCTCATTGACATCAAAAACATGAATCAAACACAAAGGGTGAGGCTTGTGCCTCACCTCCAAAATGTCACATGAGCAAAATTAATCAAGTACAATCAAAATTGAAATCAAACACAGCGGGGGTGAGGCATGTGCCTCACCTTCTAAATTCTACATGAGTGAAATGCATAAATACAATCAAAACGAGAACCAAACACATGGAGTGAGATATGTGGCATACATTTGGTATGTTTGCATAACGAACATAGAATGAGATTGTGATTACGATGCAAGGAGTGAGGTATGTAGTGAGTTTTGAATTTTAAAATCAGATTGCAATTCAAGTAGTGAGGCATGTGCCTCACTCCAAAAAATGTTCACAGAAACTCCACACATCCTCCTCAAATTGAAAATAAAAAACATTGAATTTTAAAATTTAGAATTTGGTAATAAGTGAGATGAGAACTTAATAACAAAACTCATAATCTAGATTTTCAGATTGTGTCATCAAGTGATATATGTCCAGAACCCTAAATATTTAAAACTTTAAAGGAATGTGAGTTATAATACAAATAATTTAACATATGGATGATTCAAAAATTCTCAAAGATGCAAATTTCAGAGTTTCATAAATACAAGCAAATGTTATTGGAACTGAGATTTGAGATTGTGATGTGCACATAGCAACATTTTGGTGGTTGAATGCTAAATGAAGCTGGAAACCCTAAAAAGAATTTAGATCTAGATTTAGATGAAATTTGAAAGTCGAAAACTAACCCTGATTTAAGTACTGAAGTGATAAACACAATAGATCTGAAGGAAACTAAGAATCAGAAGCACTCCAAAGTAGATCTTAGTACGAGAAGTTGGGGCTGAAGTGAGATAAATCAGCAAGATTCTTGGAAGTGTGCTGAAACTTGTTTATAGATGAGGTATGAACCGCATAGTAGAGTTGAAGTGATGCGACCTGTAGCAAGAAGGTAGAAGGTTTAGTACCACACAAACAAGATTATCTAGATATGCAGAACAAGTAGATCAGAACGTGGGTTGTACCAAGGCGGAGGCGTTAACGTTGCAAATCACCACTATACAAGATTCGGCACTTTGCAAGCGAAGTAAGACGGTAGAGAAGAGAAGCGCCGCACAAGCAAGGAGCGGCAGAAAGGAAAGACGACAAAGCGGCAGAGAAGAGAAGCGCCGCACAAGCAAGGAGCGGCAGAGAGGAAAGGCGACGGAGAAGAGAGAAAGGTAGGAAGAAGCGAAAACTCGACCTAAACCCTAAGCGGCCGTTTAGGTTTTTCAAATTTTAATTTATTTATCTTTTGTGAGATCTCCAAGTTTATATAGCTCTAACTTACACAAATTTAAGAATTTTGACTTTAAATTTTTTGGGAGCGCATGTTTTCAGTTTTTTAGAAATAAAATAGAATTTCTATAAATATGACATTTTATAGGGGAAATTTTTTATAGAGACAACCTCATAATATAACTTACTCTTGTATATATTTTGTCAAATTAAAATCCACATTATTATACATGTTTCTCCATACATGATTAAATAATTTGAGATTTAAAAGTCATGCGACACTATACAACAAGGGGTGAGACATGTGCCACACCCCATATAAAAATATTTTGCCTAATTAGAATCTTAAGAGGTGAGGCACATGCCACACCCCTTATGACAATATTTTGCCTAGTTTGAATCTTAAGGGGTGAGGCACATGCCACACCCCTTATGACAATATTTTGCCTTATTTGAATCTTAAGGGGTGAGACATGTGCCACAATCCTTATAACAATATTTTGCCTAGTTTAAATCTTAAGGGGTGAGGCACATGCCATACCCCTTGTAACAAAATTTTGCCTAGTTTAAATCTTAAGGGGTGAGGCACATGCCACACCCCTTATGACAATATTTTACCTTATTTGAATCTTAAGGGGTGAGGCACATGCCACACCCCTCATGACGATAGTTAATTTTGTTTGCATTTAAGAAACTAAGGCATAAAGTTACATCATCTATTTTGATTATTGTTGAATTACATAAAACTTTTTTTTAACATGTTCTTACAATCATCTTGGTTTTTTTGTATGACCAGGCATTGTTTTATCTTAAAACAAATCATATGGATTGAAACTTTGAAGCAATGGAAGTTGGAGATCAAAATGGATCATCCTCGTTTGTTCAGCATCGTACAAATAGAAATTATGAGGTGCAAATTAATAACCCGCTCAATTCCCAGGACCGAAGGTATGTATTTATTCACGACATTCATGACAAACAAGTCGGAGGTGGACTGCTACAAGATATGGTTGTTGGTGATATATTACATGGTAAACCACTGTCTCTAGATGATGCAGTGGTTTTCATACAACAAATTATAATTTCGGAAACTCGGGTTCGTGAATTATTAATATAAGAAATAATTTAGAATTATAAGAAATTTCTAGCAAGGTTTCTCATATTATTGTTAACTCAACTTTTTTTATAAAAATCACAAAATTGTAATTTGATCAATAACCAAGCATAATGAACCTAAAATGTACCCATATCTATATTCTTTATTTTTCTTACTAGGATAATTATAAAATGATCATATTTTCAATGAAATTTATAAATTTCCAAAAAATTGTTCATGTGCACTTTTACATATTGAATTGCACTTTTAACGAAACCCTTGTTACTATGTGATGGCGGAGTTTTTTTACTTCAAGTGTTTATGTTGTTTTCCTTATGTTTATGCGGGTGTTTATGTTGATTTGATTGCAATTAGAGTGATAGCAGCAAAGCAATCTTGTGAGCCAGGAGCAGCGAGTAGCGAGCAGGAATCTCGTTTTTTTTCCAAAAATTCAAATTTTTTCCAAAAACTTTCAATTTCTAAGAAAAAATTTCAGTTTTTGACAGATTATGTAGCAGGCTTGGACAAGAAAGGTTAAAAATAGTATGGCGTCTAATTATGTGGATTTGCCGAAATTTGAAGATTTTTTGCTAATATCTCTAAATCTGCTCCTTTTTACATAAATCATCAGAAAACGCTAATTGCAACATAAAATGTCTAATTTGTTACATTTTTGGCTAAAATGGTTCATTTTAGCAACCATTTCTAAAAATATTAGAGGTGGGTTTAGGTTCCCTAGCGACGTGTTTGCGGGCCCTACGGGCTCTATCAAGATGAGGAGGAGGAGGGTCTCTCGGATCCGAGAGACCCTTTACATGTCAAGGTTAAGGGTTTCTCGGATCCGAGAGACTCTCTTGCCAGCAGTAAAATACAGCAGGGGCTGGGCAAGAAAAACTTTCAGACTACATAGTGAATAAGTAAATGAATTTTTTAGGCTCTTTATTTAAACCAGTATAAATCGATTATAAATCAAATCCAATCTAGAAAATTGGGGCAACATTGCGATGGGAGCCTAGTAGTGAGCACGATTCTCAAAAAACATAGTAATTCTGGGAGTCTAAAGAAGGGGCTGCACAACACCCATCACTTCGAGGACTTGTAAGACCTTGTTGTAGCTGTAGCTCGGGGCATGCATGAAGGTATCCTTCTTTGGATCCATCTTGCACATGTATCAGAATATATAGTAGATATGTTTGCAATATTTCCATTGCTTATTCTTCCCAAGGGTTTCAGATGTCATCTTAATGAAATTTGGGCATGTGCATTCAGGAAAGCCAGCAATGGTGACACGGTAGACACTGTCCCGCCCACAGTGAATTGTTACAACACAACCATATCCAGGATAAAGAATCGCAGTGAGGTTTGTCATATGGCAAGTTGGGATGAGGGCGACACTTTCCCACTTGTTCCGATGATCCATAGTCGGAACATCGGGATTCCTCCTGGTATGGTGGTTGTTTTGAAACGTCGGATGAGCATGTGGATCTGCGGGCGCCTTGAAATGGGATCGCGGCAAAGGCATATTGGAGACAAATTGGAATCGACGACGTGGAGATAGAGCTCCACGTTGCTCCAATTGGAACCCGGCCTCCTCCAGAGAAAGCACCTCTTAACAAGTGAGGTTCGTACCAATCTTCATGGGCCATACCATGGGGATAGCAGGCCAATCCACTACCCAAGGTTTTGGTCCCCCCTTAACACAGTGATTGATGTCATCAGGGCAGAACCAAAACTCTGAAGCGGTCAAACGCTTGGTGTGGAAGTCCTTCTTTTTACTAGAATATGTAGGCGCTGGAGTGCCTCGTACTCCCCTTGAAACCTTTTCCTTGTCTGGGCTTGGAGGGCTTGGCATTCACGTGCTGATCGGTTTGCCAAACGGGCAATATGCCACTTGGAAGGGTCACAGTCGGAAAACTGGACAGATGTTGTATGCTGGATGCCGTGGGTCGGATCCGAGAGTGCCTCTTTGATCCGCGCCCTGGTTGACCTCGTGCCCATTGCCGGAATTAAATAATTCACTTTGTCTGAGCGGTGCAAGTCGTGTGCGGATCCTGGGGGAAGATCAAGCTTTCTCTTCGTTGATCCAAATATCTATGCTCTTTCTAGACCTTTCTCCTTTGTTAGCACATCGGTAGCTCCTGGATACGCCTTCATTGCTTCAACAATCTTGAGAGGGTCTAGACTCCGTTGCGTTTGACGGAGACGTAGCTCTGCTTTGTCCGGACCCTTCCCATACCTCCCTCCTTTGAGATATTTCCTATATTGATTAATTTGCTGGAAGGCACGCATCAGGGTGTAAGTACACTAGACCCATGTACTTTTCGAGTCACAGTACAATATTCCAGGAGAACATGACTTTGTACTTGTTATTATTTGAACTTAGAAGTTTTTTTTGTAGTTTTTGTTATGTTTTTCTAGACATTATATATTGTAAGATCATTTGTGCATTATTGGGTTTGTTGAAATACCAAGTTCAGTGTGATAATTTTGTACTTTTGTAGATTACTAGTTGCAAGTCACAGAGTACTAAAACATCAAAGAAGTACATTTTTCTTGA
Source organism: Pohlia nutans (assembly GCA_022496805.1). Classification (NCBI taxonomy): domain Eukaryota; kingdom Viridiplantae; phylum Streptophyta; class Bryopsida; order Bryales; family Mniaceae; genus Pohlia; species Pohlia nutans. The sequence goes on along the minus strand of CM040089.1, from coordinate 35,974,678 downwards.
TCATGGAAAGTTCAAATCCTGCTTTCTTTTTTTACAGAGAAGATAATGAGGTGTATTCTTTTGGAATCTACTCTTGATTTTATGACTACATCACATATTTGGCATAGATCTAAGAAATCAGTGTTGGTTTTGGTTGCAACGGTATAGTAGGTGGAGAAAGCTGATTTTTCTTCATCGGATCCAAGATTCTAGATGGCGGCAGCGAGGTTAACAATGGCGTCATGTCGAATAAAGAAAAAAGATAATTTTTCGTTAGAGATTTGTTGGCGCTTCACTACGTGCTTTTTGTACAAAGAGTACTCTAAGTACATAATGTACTTCGATAGGCGGAATGTTTCATAACTGCGGATGCAGATTTAGGCGCCAGATCCTATAATTGCGGGCCGCCACTGTCTACGTGGACCACGTCATCGTCGTCTCTCTCCTTCCATCGCACCTGCTGTACAATGTTGCGTGTGTGTTGCTGTATGTTTTTGCCTGTGTGTCGAGGTTTGCTTGTGTGTTGAGGTTTTTTTTGTGTGTCGTGGACAACTCGTGCTCATGAGTTCAAGAGCGGTCGCTGTTTTTTTGTGAATGATGTCAAAGTCTACAACGCCAAGCTATTCTTGTCCAAAAACTCATTACATCCTACTTCGCTACAGATCTTTCTACTGAGTTGGGTTCTTTATGTTGCCATTTCACTAGTGAGACTAGTGACTCTGGATATGTTTCGGAAACCCAGCTTCCAAGCAATGGAATCGTGATTTCTATCTAGGCAAGTGCAACTATGTAGATGAGTCCCCCAGGCGTTCTCTATTCATGAGCCCAGATTTCTACTTTTATCCCACTAGTAGCTTTGACTTCACACCTTTTCTTTCTGCTGTAAGGATTTCAATAGGGTCTCCTACTGCTTGTTGCGAATCCGTTGCGTTTAGGAAGTGACGAGGTTGATTTATGAGGGTGAGTTATCTGGAAGTCTCTTGAAACAATGATTCTGCTTCGCTTCCCATGTAGTGATATTGAATCGTGTTAGCCTCACAACTCCTCAACTATGTACTTTGATTTAGCGTAGATGACTGATAAGTGTCTGGTTTTCCATACGTGTTCTTTTGCTAGGTTTCCCACAATGGGTAACACTGCTAAGAGACAACGTTTGCGACATGGCATTAGTCGCCCAGGTCCAGCAGCTAGGCTCGCTGAAGCTCGCTTGCAAGAGGAGCAGCAGGCATTAGTTGCAGCGAAGGCAAGGGAAAGGAAGGCTCGCCAGAGAGCACAAGATAGACAAAGACATGAAGAGGCACTTGTTTTAGCTTCTGTGGCACCAGATCTTGAAGTGGAAGACAATCTAACAGTGAGGGAGTTGAACCGGATCTCCCTCCGCATAGCACAATATATAGTTGAGGAGTTGAGAAGTTGTCCCGGTCCATCAAGTAGGAGAGATGTTTTAGAGAGGGTTATGCGCCATAACACCGTTTGGCCTTTGCTACCTGTGTACTATGCGAGGCCACAGGAAGCAAAGGTTATTCATTCTTTTCTTGAGAACTTCAAGTATGAATTGCAGTTAGTGAAGGTGGCAAACTCTAACGAGCTACTAGCAAAGAAGAGTGCTCTGCTGGATGCTGCAGTTAGTTTGGGAATTCATGGGGTGAGGCCGTTGTCACGTGTTTTGGATACAACACCAGAGAGCATCAATATTGCATTGAGTAGAAGGGTTTATGCCCCTAATACTGAAGATGCGGTTTGTAGTCTTCGCTTAAATCGCAAGAAGAGAGGGGGCCTATCTGACTATGTCAAAAATTGCATTGATGCATGGTGGAATGGTCAGACTAAGGTGTCACCAAACAAGAAGGATGTCGTCAGGCACAGAGTAGGTCGAAACGAATGGGCTGAGCCCCATCCAACTCATTATCTGTGTGAGACCCAGGTATGTTGAAACTTACCACAATGTGTATTAATTCTGTCCTTGGCCAAATGTGTATTTCTTAGTCCTTGTACTTGTTTAGTATCTCATAGTACAAACTGGTTTGCTAACAATTGCAAGGAAGTCCACATAAGTTGCTCTATAACTTTATAAGTCTATAACAATTGAACTATGCGTACTATAAAGTACGCAAGTTAGTACAAATATAATTGTTGTACATAGTGTACTTGTGAGTTCTACAATTTGTAATCTAAACTTGTTGAGTGGTCGCGCTACAACGAAGTATAATTGGTACTTGTTGAATAAACAGTATTATTAGATGGTTAAGTACTTCTAAACACATAGAAATAAGTCGGGGTATGTAGTATTGGGAGTATTCCAAGTACATCAATAGACCTTGTCATGCGACCTACTGTACATGTTTAATGTTGTTCTTCTAGCGGTCGCGAAGTAAAGGTATAAATGTATACCAAATGAACACTTTGTATACTTATTGTACGATGAACATGTTTTAACTTGTACATTTTCTACTTAGAACCCTGAGGACTAAAAGCAAACCCAATACAATTGTGTCTCCAAGTACATTGTGATGGTAGCTTTGTACACTCTGTACTTTAGGCATGTTGAGTGGTCGTGCTAAATTGAAGTGTAAGTGGTTCCAGCTAAATAAATTATATTATTAAATGGTTTAGTAGTTTTAAACACTTGACAATAAGATTTGGTGTGGAGTACTAGGAGTATTTCAAGTACATGAATAGTCCTCGTCATGCGTCGTACTGTACATGCTTAATATTAATCTTATAAGGGTCGCGAAGTCAAAAGTATACATGTGTACCCAATTTACAATTGATATACTTATTGTGCTTATCCAATTTGATCATGTACATTATGTACTTAGAACCCGAGGACTGGTAAGTGAACCTACTACACATGTACGTGTGTCTTAGTACATTGTGATGGTAGTTTTTTTACAATTAGTATTGTTTTATAAGTATGTTCTGTACGAAGATTACAATCAAAGGTTCTAATTGTACATGTTGTGCACCTCTATGAGTTTGGCAGACGTCATTCTTCTTGCGCTTCAAGGAGGTCCATCCAAAATGCAGTGTGCGCCAGAGAACTTTTGAGAGGTTGAAGCCATGGTGGGTGTGAAAACTAAAGGAGAGGAATACATGTTGTTGTATCTACCATGTGGAGATGGACATGATGAAGGTTGGATTGAGCAATCTCAGGGACAAAGTCAGAGGGCTGCATGCACAAATCGACTGTGTTTGTGACTGTGCAGTGTGCACAGGCAATGGAGAGGGGATTTGCTGTGCACATGAGCATATTTTCAAGCGAATAACCTTGATGTGGGAAACATGTGTTTGTCCCAAAGGGGAGTATGATGTGTGGCATAGACTTGAATGCCTCATAGGAGATTGTTCTAGTTGTGGTTTTCATCTCTTTCCTATTTGTCCTATTGAGTTGTCTGCTTCTAACACCTTTTCCGTGAGATGGAAGTGTTTTGAGTATTACCAGGTAGGAGTGGATGCTCATACTGGAAAAGTGAAGAAACAACTTAGAGAGGCTTTTAAGGAGACATCTGCACATGAATTCCTGTCGTACATGGAGAAAACCGTAACCACCTTCATCACGCACAACTTTAAGGCAGGATGGCAGGATGAGCAGTGCCAGCTGATGATGAAGAATGTTCCCGAGGGGGTTGTTGTATCCCATATTGACTATGCAGAGAACTACAGTTTTGCCATCCAAAACGAGCTGCAAAGCTTGTACTACTTTAGTACTAGTGTGACCATCTTGGTTCACATTACGATGTGGAAGGAAGGAGAGCAGACCATGAAGCAGACGCACTTCTACATTTCCGATGATAAGGCCCATGATTCAGCTTTTGTCCAACATTGCTTAATGTTGCATTGGGATTGGCTAAGCGATTATGGATTCACTCCAGAGGAGCATTGGGTCTACAGTGACGGCTGTAGTGCGCAGTTTAAATGCGCAACAGCAATGTACTTTGTTGCACGCTACCCTGCCCTCACTGGGGGCTGTAAGATGCGTTGGAACTACTTCGAATCAGCTCATGGAAAGGGAGAATGGGATGGTGCGGGGGCTGTGGTGAAGAGGGCGCTTGCTGCTGAGCAAATCCAGAATCCTTTGAGGCCCTTACAGAATGCTACTCAAGTGGTGCAGTTCCTAGAAGAGAAGTACACAGAACGTGTTGTCAGCTCTTATGCACAGACTAAATCTTCACCTCTTTCCCGTGTTTTTTGGTTGATTGGAAATACTGAGGTGGATCATACTGACAACAGTGTCAAGTGTTACATTTTGCCAGGATCCAAGAGTCTCTACTCTATTATGGGTTTTTCTATGACTGATCCTACTATGCTTCGAACTCGTGAATTGTCATGCTTTTGCATCCCCTGTATAGATGGTGATTGGACTGACTGTGAGAACTCATCGCATGTGCAGGAGTGGCGAGTTCAGAGACTGTGTCCTTTGAGTGCTGGTGCTGTAGCACAACAGATCGAAGAGATGGACGATGAAGCAAATTGGGTGTACGATGGGATTTCGCAAGTGGTCGGTGACTTGGTGGACATTGGCGACAACTTCATGATACCTGCGGAGGAAGAGAATGAAGATGGGGTGGAATACTACATTCTTCAGTGTCAAGCTAAGAAGTTTGTGTTACAGGAGCCCATGACTTGTCCGTGGGGGGGCATATTCCGGGCAGGAGACGCAGTGATCCGGTCAAAGTATTACAAGAAGTATGGACGTGGAGACAAGACCTATGTACTTTGTGACAAGGCAGTCGATGCACATGTTGATGCTCATCTGGTTCGGGCGTGCAAATTTCCCATGGTTCTTGCTTCACATAGGGTAAAAGGTACCCCTGTATACAAGGTGTCAAGTGAAACGCAACGGATATGTGAAGATGCCTTACGGGAGTGGTAGGCATTCAATGGTAATTAACTATGTTTGGTTCGTTGTGTGTAGAAGTCATTAGGGTTATTTCTAATCTTCTATTGGTACTAATAGTACAGTTTGAAGTACTTATAGATACTATGAGAACCATAACAGTACCATTCAAGCTAGTTTTAGATACTACGACCCTAAACCCTATTAATAAATAGTCATGAGTTTTTAAACTCACTTTCAAAGCTACAAGTTTTTTATTTGAATCCTTGTCATACTTGAGTTATGTCATGTATGCTATAGATGTATATTTGCCCCCAGCCGCTCTGTGAATCGGATATACGTATACATGGTGATTTGGATGTCGACTAACTCGACTTAGCCCTAGATAGAACTGCCTTTATCTCCTCTTGCTCTGGAGATGTTTGGTTTTGGGCTGTCATAGATTTTGGCTGTGGCTTATGGGTGGGCACTATATTGCAGACAAGGGATGTGAATAGTATTGAAATTAGGAGTGAATGCATAATAATAAAACATATTATCAACTGTACAATTATTTCAAACTTGTATATAGATGACACTAGACCATATTATTTATCAAAAAGGATACAAACAATACGTTTTATACAAAAGTGTTATACAAAATATTACTCCCTCTGTCCCAATACAAAGAGCACCTCCTAAAGTTCAACATAGTGTACAAATGAGCACAATGCAATGCTGAATTTTACAAGGTACTCTTTATATTGGGACACAGGAATTATGTCTTGTATAGATTGTGTACAAAAGTGTACATTGTGTACAAAAGTCCTAAGTCATCTGATCCTAGGTGGTTTACAGTTTGACCTTCGAATTGCAATTGGCAATGCATTGTCTCTACACATGGTACTTTTACACTGGCAAGAAAATGTAGGTAGATCCGGATCGTCATTGTTGAAATTTGTGCCATAATCCCAGGTCAGCTCCTCTCCAGGTTGAATGTTGCGATTTGTAAAGAAGGCCATGTGGTAGAAGCGGCGGTCCACACTCTATTGAGACTGGTATGTCCACTAGGTTTGGATCTCCACACCTGTATAGACTAAGTGCAAGGGTCAGGCCATGATAAAGAAGTTCAAGGCAAGAGCTCCGAAATATCAAAATATGGTGGCCAACTCTAACCTGTGGTTCAAAAATCTGGCCACATTTCCAAAGTGAGTGGAATCCAAGCACAAAGCAGTGTTGTCGTCCGCCTTCCGCTCTGTGGCCCAATCCGCATCAAGTTGCATACTATACGACTGACCGTCCACTACCCCAAAGTTTCTAACAATCTGCTCAGCATTTGTTAAAATCTCACCTATGAGCTCAAAAACAAACGCACCTCTAGGTATAAACTCAGTTGCTCGAATCCCCCATCCTATAAGGGCTGTACAAAAAACCTCTACTTGATACTTCATCCCCTGCTGAACAACACGATTGCCACAATCACTACGACACCTACACTTGACATTGCACTCCTTAAGGAAAATACGAGGAACATGACCCTCGCATACTTGATCTCCCATAACACAGCTTGCACCTTTCTTACAATAGTTTGCATCCCCGGTGTTGCATTGCTCGAGATACTCATCCATCACAATGCCTCCTTCTTTGTACGCAACTCCACCTTCTGAATTAGCTTGGCATGCACACGTAGCATCCACACCCAAGCATTCTATGATACATGAACAGTAGTCCCCAGGCCGGAAGCTTTCAAGAGTAGGCTGTACCCGGGCTTGGTCATAGACCACACTAGATTTCATGTACTGAAAATAAGCCATAGCAACATCAGATTGAGCAACATGGATAGGGATCTTCTCCAGCCCCTTGGACAAATCTGCAGCATCATACGAAGTTTGGGCCTGGTTTGGATCCCATCCCAACAAACAACCTTCCCCCGTCATATTCCAAAAAACCAAGTGAATTGATCTCCAATTTCAATGCATGAGACTACCAAATCTACATGTTCTACCAAACCGACATGGACCACCAACAACACATACATAAGTAAACAAAAACCTCAAAGATAAGCATTTCACAGTGGGGGGGACCTCACAGATGAGGTAAGATACATAGAAAAAACTATAGAGCCTATCCAATAAGCATACTTGCGTAGCTCAATGGACAAAAAAGAAAAATAAAAAAATAGCACTTTACATGCTCGGGCCCTAATTCTATGTGGCACCTCTCCGTCGTTTCTGTGAGAGAGCACCACCTACCTTATCAACCTTCCCCTTGTGACCCTTCTTTCCCTTAGCCTTGACCAGTGGAGGGGAGTCCTCTGCTGCCTGCTCCACCTCCTTAGCTGCACGTGCTCTGGTCCGCACATTACTCTCCGGAACAAGGTTTGGACTGCCACTACCTCCAACAATCTCGGATAACTCCTTATAAGTGGTCTTCTCGGCCGAGTATACATTCTCAATGGCCAACTCGTGCTCGGTCTCCATATCGTCCGACACAGTCGGACCTTTCGCCCTCTTTGCCTTTTTCTTGAATGGAGACCTAACAGTTTCCACTCCCGTTGGCAAAGACCCTAACTCCTTCGCTCCTGCATCCACCACCTTTGCTCCAGCTTGCACTACCTTTGCTCCAGCCTGCATTGCCTTTGCTCCAGCCTCCACATCCTTTGCTCTAGCCTCCACCTCGTTTGCTCCCGCCTTCAAACCCGGTGCACTGCCCTCCACACCCTTCTCATTGCTCCCGGCACCCATGTCTTGCCTTTTGCGTCCCGGCAAGCACTGTGACCCTGGTTTGGGCACCACTGATCGCCTAGCTCCGTCCTCTGGCTCCGGTGCCTTCCCCTTCTCTTCTGCCTTTGTCAATCCCTCTTCTTCCAAAACATCCATTTTCTTCCCCCTATCACCACAGTCTACTTGGGGCGAAGTTTTTGCTAGTACATCCTCCAACAATCCCATTAACCCCCCCTCCAGGCTATCCCGCCCTAGGATTTGGAATCCTACTTCATATGGGCTGGACTCCTTTGAGAATAGCAAAGCTTCTTCCAACTTTGCCCCATCACCATCCCCACCTTGTGGTATAGAAAACTGGTCCTTGGCTGCCTCCTGGGGACTATCAAGAGCCGAATCCCAGGACTTCACGATTGGACGTGTGACAGGCTCTACGTCGTCCTCATGCTCTTCTGCAGCATGCTCAGCCTTAACGTTGTCGTCCTCGTTGTCACCTGAAATAGTAGTGCCCGAGCTTGAATGCAGAGGGGACATTTTGGCGTCTTCGTCTTCGTCACCTGATGACTCTTCTCCAGACTCCAAATCAGGTTCAGAACCCTTCAAGCTCTTGCCATCCTCCAAGCAGTCCATCACAACCGGCTCTACCCGTTTCTCTGACTTCTCTTGTTCCTTGGATTGAAAACGGTTGTGCTTCACCATCGCAGACGGAACTCCACCGTACGCCTCAGCATCCCTTCCCGAGCAAGCTGCCTGGCTTGTCTCTCCCTCGGTGAAATGAGCTGGGCTATGAAATGCTGAAACAGGGTGGGCAAACTTGAGGGAAGAGCCTGCCATAACAGACACGAGATTAGTACCAATCCTAAAATACACATAGTACAAACGGTACTAAAAATACAAACGCATACAACTAGTACAAATGAACCGGTAGTGTTCATATTAGATTACCAATAGCGGTTCATTTGTACTAGTCCGGAGTACTTTCTGTACTCTTCAACCATTATTATATTACTGTTTTGCATGTTGTACCTTTAGTATAAAGTACATAATGCACAAGAAATACCTGTTGTAGCTCCGTCTAGTACATTCTCGTCTGCGGATTCGATCGTTAGTACATTTTCATTGACTATGTCATCTGGAGTACACGAAATACAGGCAATACATAGAGCGCGTACCTGAAGATTAGCCATCGTATACAAAAAGCACATGACGAGTGCCTAACAAATAACACCAAGTACTGTTCCGTGTATAGTAATCTAAGGAAATCATCTAAGTATCTCTGGAGCACACATATTATGGATACTAGTGCCTAACAAAAATCACCAAGTACTGTTCTATGTACACTAATCTAAAGGAATTCTCAGAGTACCTCTGGAGCACACATATTATGTTTACTACTGCCTACCAAAAATCACCAAGTACTATTTTATGTACAATAATCTAAGGAATTCCTCGAAGCATCTCTTTAAGACATATAGTATGTTAATCTTAGTACACAGCTGAGTTACCTTTAGGATACATATTGTGATGACCTTTAGGACACATTCTACCCCGTTGCACAGAGACCACCTTTGTGTATATAGTGCTAGACATTTACAAGCACTAAGGTACGTAGAGTGTACAAAGATAGGAGCTAAGGTACCCTAATCCGAAGCCCGGGGCTGGAATTGCAGACCACAAAGGAGATGTAGCGATTGCAGACCCCAAAAGAAATTCAAGTGTGAACTTACCAACTCCCGGCACCCTTGCCCTAGCTTGGTCTGTTCTTTCCTGCATAATTCTTCTTCGTTCTTCGGCCAATCCAAGCATCAACGCCCTCTCCGATAGCTCTGCAGTTGGCTCTCCCCAACCAAAGCTGCGATGCCATTCTGGATGGGACAACTCGCCACACCCTATTGCCATACACTTGCAATTCTTTACAAATACAACTGAAGCACAAAAGGGGTGATACAAATGCTTACACGAGGATACTACAATGTCATTTTGAGGAAATGGGAATGAACACAACCTACAAGTTGTAATTCTAATAAACTTGCTTTCATCCGAAAAATCACATGATGGCAAAGGATCCGAGGGCAAATACACCATGGGACATGGCCAAAAATTCAAACTACTCCTTCCCGTCTTGAGCTGAAACTTCTCTGCTGCAAGGGCATCAAATTGCAATTGCCTAGAATGCAACCCTCTTGTCAATGACTCCATGGCAGCTTCAGCCTGTTGAAGCTCTTCTATTGCTGCCGCTACTTTCAGCTCCTCCTCTGCTAGTTGTTCTTGTATTCCTTCCATCTTGATCTTCTCTTTGTACACATCTTGGCCTTGCTCTTCAAGCACTTTGATTAGTGTCGCCTTCTGGAGCTCCTGCTTTCGTAACGTGCCAATTCCCCAGTCCGATTGCTTGCTCTTCCAAGTGGCGCCTTCAAGCCTCTCTGCTGCCCCTTTCTTCAAGTCTCTCATGTGCTTCTGCTCCAAGTGAATTGTTTCCATTAAAGCCTCCACGTCTTGCAACCGCTCCAATACTACACCCTGCTTCAACACCCCGCCCCTTTGTCCACCACCAGCATCATCCTGCACGCAAACCCCTGAAGCCATCCCGGATTCAAAACCACCGTCCCACTCACCAGTCTCTCCAAGCCGCGATTTACTCCGAGCAGGGGTCTCCCTCTCAATTTTGGCATCGTGCAGCCGTCGCTTTAAACCGCTGCCCTCAGTCTCCCGCTCCATCTTCACCTCCCAACCAGACTCCACCTTCATGCCGCACCATTCTTTCCCTCGCACGTCAATTTTCTTCCTTCCCTCCACAGTCTTGGACTCAGCTACTTTCTTCCTCAATTCCTCTAGCTTTGACCGATCTAACTTGTATCGACTGCGCTGTCGCTTGTTAGTGTCTTCTCCAAATGCACACCAACTCACTTTGCCTTCACCTTCTTCATACTCACGCGTCACCCCTTCAGCAAAGCGTACTGTGATGTGATTGGGGGTTTCCTCCTCTCCATGCTGGTAGAGAATGGGATGCAAGTATTTCACCCTATCCACGACCTCTTTCACAGTGCAACTTTGCCAACCATACCCAACCCGTCCACCATCGCCATATGGCTTGCCAAACAACTTCCGCACAGACTCTACAGTTACTGTATTCTTGCGAAAGTGGTGGGGATTGTCCCCGTCAGCTGGGAGTCCAAACTCCTCCTTGAAATCTTCTTTCTTCAACTCTCGAGGGGGCTTCTTCAACCTCTCAATTTCTTCGTCCACATCTTCAACGCAATTGAAGACCTTCTCTGACCTCGCGTTTCCCTTCCCCTTCCTCTTCGCTGCAATTTTAGAACTCTTACCCAAAACATGCTCCACCTCCTCCTCGTCTTCGCTCTAGCCACCAGATCTCCCTCCTTCAGCCACTCCCGGCTTCGATCTGTGGGAAGCTGACTTCAGTACCTCCTCATTGTCGCTTCTGGCACCAGATCTCCCTCCTGTCGTTGCGGACTTTGCCTTCTTCGACTGCCCCGAATTCCCCATCTCCTCCTCGTCGCTCCACGCACCAGGCTTCCCTCCCTCTTTCGCCACGCTTTTGGACCCTAAACCCTGCACCTTCCGAGCGCTGGCAGTGCAACCCGAGCGCACACTAATGGATCTCTCCATGATTACTGCGACCGTATATCACACCAATCCGCCATCGTCATCTCCATCCTCCAGCGCTCGCTACATCCTCGCTCCAGGCCTTCGCTCCATCCTCCAGCGCTCTACAGACCCTAAACCGTGGGCAAAGCTGCAGCGTGAGCAACCGTGAGCAACCGTGAGCAACCGTGAGCAAAACCGTGAGCAAAGCTCCGACCTCTGTCCCTCGCAAAGCTGCAGCGTGAACCCTAAACCTGGACTCCCCATCCCAAGATGAGAGAGACGATGGTTACCGGTGGTCACCGGTTACAGATGGTGGCCAACAACGGTGGTGACCGGTGGTCAGCAGTCACCCTATTCCCATATACCCCCAATCACCGGTCCTAAACCATCATCAACTACATAGTCAACATGATTTGACATGTTAGAAATTTATGACCAACCTTTAATTTATGACAAATTTACGCGATAACCTTAACCCCCATTTACTTTTTCGTCTACTTTTACAAAATGGGTACAAAAGTGGATACCCTAAACAAAGTCTTCTAAAATAAGATACTAAAAGCGCCAATTTTTTGTTTAGGGTCCCAAATTCTTCACCCAAAAAATTAAAATCGCGTGTAACTGGATGAAATTGCATAAGTCAACTAAAAAATTATTGAAATCGTCAAAATTTGGATGCTAGTTCCTTATAATAGATAATTTTATGGATGAGCGTATTGTGTAAGGATGATTCTAACTTTTTTTCCCTTACCTGATGACATTCCAGGGTTAAAATTCCTTTACGAACGAAAATAAAAATAATTATTTGATACTAAATTGCTTAAATTACCCCGGGTCCTATATGTTTCTCCAAAATGTTTGCATGTTTAAATCAGAATAAGATGTCTAATATTTCATTTTAGAAATGACCGTCTAGGAATATTTTGTTTTTATTTAGGTACTCCGTTATTAGAAAACAATAATCAATAGAGTTTTATTTATTCAAGGACTTCAAGATACATTAATAATACTAAAAGGAAATATAACAATGAATATTTATTTTGGAGAGGTCATCTATACAACATCAAGTTCTCATAAGTTTAGCTATATCTAAAAAACCCTAAACCATAATGTCCGTCTATGACTATTATATTTTTATTGATACTCGATTCTAAAAATAATATAATCAATAGGACCTATAAATAATACCAACACATTGTTTATTTTTTTATTTCATTAACCCCATTTTTTATCATTTGATAGGTTCTATAAATAATAAAGATATAATTTTCAACCGTTAATTCCATTTCAAAAATGTCCACCTTGGACTATTTAGTTGTTATCGATACCCCATTTTTGGAAAATAGTAATTATCACCAGGTTCTATTAATAATAAAGATGCATTTTCCAATCATTTATTCCATTTTGGTAATATCCGTAGACCTATATGAGTTATTTTATTTTTATTGATACCTTGTTATTAGAACATAGTAATCAATAGATTCTATAAATAATAAAATGACATCTTTTTATTTATTTGGACTTTATAGAAATGACTATTCCATTGTTATTGGTATTTCATTTTTATGAAATAATAAGTAATAGTTTCTATAAATAAAAAATATCAATTTTTTCTTTATTCAATTTCATTTTAGAAATGACTATTCTATCGTTATGGATACCCCGTTTTTAGGAAATAGAAATTATCAATAGAGTCTATTAATCCCTAGAAGACCAACCATCCATTTTTTTGATGGTGTCAGATTATCAAAGGCCCAAAAAAACAAGTGTGTTAGCTTTGTTGAAGTTAGTGTTTTCATTGCATGTTTAAGTTCAGATACGAAACATATGTTGACCGTTGATTGGAGAATAGACTTTGACATCCAAGGAAGCTTTTACACCGTCGAGAAATCTCAAATTTTAGTGTCCAAAATACAGTAGGCTTTCTAAGGATGCTCCAATCATGCGTTTCTTTTAATTTCTCTAATAGTTCATTTTAGACTACTTGTAAACATATCTTTTATCTACCTTAAATCTAATTATTGATATCAAATTTGTCAAAAATATATTTATTTCGAATTTTTATCTTGTTTACATGATAAAATTTGTAAACGTTTAAAATTTCTTGCATACATACATGTTGAAAATTTTGTCCTACCTCCATATAATGTTGACGACCATCTATGAAAATTTATAAATCATACAATGTGATAAATATTCAAGTATACAAATTGTAGGGCTTTCACTTGTACAAAACATGTGAGGACCTTTACGGGTTAATATAACAAAGATAAAATTTTCAATTATTTACTTCATTTTGGTAATATCCGTAGACCTATGACTATTCTAATCTCATTAGTACCCCATTTTTAGAAAATAGTAATGAATCTCTAGGGTTCTTTTCTTGAATTTAATTTCTAGTGCCTCAAAATACATTAATAATAGTAACAATAGTACAAGGACCTTTTGTTGAATATACTTTCTTCTTAAGGTGTAATCTATACAACATCAAGTTATAATAAATTTAGTTATATCAAAAATATTGGTACAAAGATTCATTTGCATTTTTTAAAATTAATTAATGTACAAAACACCTTCAAGGTGCTTGAGCAAAGTATTCAAATACATCCCATTGTGAAATTGTCTCTTTTTGAAATTGAAATTGAAATTGTATACATAAAATTGTCTCTTTTGCATATGGATCAAAAAAGGGGTTTGATTTCAATATTCTTAGTATTGCTCATGTAATTGATTTTGGTGAACAACCATCTAGACACAAAAAGTTTCATTGCAAATTCATATTAATGTTGTTAGTGGATTTTGGTGTGTAGTGTTAACCCCTAAATGCCTAGAGCCCTCTCCAAATTCGGCAGTTTTGCAAAGATGCATTATAAAATGCAACTTAGAGGGATATTTTGAACTTGATATATAAATAAAAGTTGTACATTATGAATTTTAGATTCTATCCATACGGTTAGATCTATGATTGGTATTACCAATAATTTTGTATAAAATTTGAAACGTGAAATTCTAAATTATTTTGTAATTCAATTACGAATAAGATATTGACAATCTAAGGATGAAATTCTTTGTGATTGGTTGAAATGTAATACTCTAAGTGTAGTGATTTTTGGAGATTTTTTGGTTGCTTAATTTTATAAGTTGACTTTTTTTAGAGCACTTTTACATTGAAATCTTCAAATTTTTGGGTGAATCACTACAACATGAAATGAGGCATAAAAATTTCACAAATCATCCCCTTTCTAATCGGATCACATATGCATGAAGCTAACTTCCCATAGAATCTACAGTAAAAATTCCACACTGCTAAAAGTGCATGACGGATGAGAAATTATGGATGAAATCTGTACATCGTCCAAAAATGGACGCTTAGGCAGTTAGGGGTTAATATGGTGTATAGTGTACATACAACAAGGACATATTAAGGTCATGTATCATACATAAAATCAAAATAACATCATATAATATTTTAGAGTGCATTCTCTTATCTATCTCAACCATACTTTTTTCTATGCTAGCAAAATTGACAATTATACAAGCATTTTTGGCCCCACATTGCTTGTTAAGAGGTCATTTGTACTACATTATATTATAATTCATTCATATTTTAGATCATTGTTTATCAGTGGAATATATTTTAAAAATCCAATCACTTGTTTGAAACAGTATTTCATCTAAACTTCATCTAAAAAAATCAAGAAGTTGTAACAAATACATAGCCCAAAATTCTTTAACGAATATGTGATTTTCACGACATGGATGACTTTCCACAACATGAATGACCGAGTGCCATAAGGCCACGTGGTCTGGTTCACCCCTAGGATTCTGATTCTTCAATTCAAATCTGGATTCTGCCACCAAGGCTCGACGTCACTCCCGCCAGCATGAAAGTTTTAAATTTGGCAAAGTGCCAAGTCAACGCCATAAACCGCATGGATAGTACTGACACTTTCTGTCAGTACCCACGATCCTCATTGGCGGATCCAGATCGGTCCACTCCTCACTCACGATCGATAACGAACGGCGTAGATCAAACGTGCGGAAGTACACGAAGTACAATATAGTACTCCAAGCGCCCGATAGTACAACAGTGTTTTGCCAAAACTGCATGTGGTCTAGCGTACTTCCACCCATCATGTCGTCGACTGTGGCAGCGTATAGACAGTCGCATGTGTTGCCAGATTGTTGTAGCCACTTGTTGTGGATAGTACTCTCGGCTAGGTTGCATGATGGCATGTCCGCCAGCTCATCCAGGGAGAGGTTCTGTTTCAGAAGGAGATGAGAAGTTCAGTATTTGTGTGTTATGGTAGATAGAACTGCTGAATAAGTGGTTCAGGGTGAAGGACTTACCAATTGCATAGACCCACCCCACTATCTGTAGCGATAGTGCCAAAAAATCATCCAATCGTTTAGAGCACGCTTGGCAGCCTTGGATGTGACACAACCCCCCGATTGCCACCGCCCTTGGATAACATTATACATATCCTCCGCCTCCTCTTGAGTCTTCACATCCTTCCATTGCTTGCAAAGAGACCTCATTTGTTGTTGACAATCGGGCTTGATGTGGGCAACAGTGACTCTTTCTAGGCACTTAGTCCAGTGAAAAAGACAAGTACGTTCCCGACCTTCCATCTTGTTGTTGACATTTCCATTGCCATACACCTTCCGCACAACATGCCAATTTGCTCCAACAATGTCCGCCATAAATCCCTTGAAGATTGGCTTAGGGTGACCATTCTCCTCCATCACACTATTCAGGTTTTCCCAAAACAATGTCTATGCAGTTGCATCTTCCGACTGCATGTCACAGAGAGCAATCATCATAACCTTGCAATACCTGCTATCATAAACGTAACAGGCTATAGTTGTCCACCCCTTCACTCGCTTGACGTAGTCAAACATTATCCACGAATCTTGAAGGTCCCCCCCAAGCTGCATACGCTTTACTAGGTCCGTACCGCTGCCAGGCATGTCCACTACTCCACTGACATCTTGAAGACGAAGACCTTTCCCTTGGTTTGCCCAGGAAAACGGTTTTCGTGAACGAACTTGAAGGCGTTGTAGTCCTTCAGGCGCATGATGTTGTTAACGAGGCCGTTGTCTTGGCGGAGGAACTTCTTTGTACCTGCAACAAAGTGCCTAATATTTGCATCTGACATTGTCTCAAACTTGTCCATCACCTCGGCCATGGGGGTGCCACGAAGATGACTTTGACCTGGTGTTGCTCAAATGAGGTAGTCCGCTAAGAAAATCTTGCTTGCTCCCAACATGATTGCAAAGTTCTTCGCATTTGGAGTACGGAGGACTTGCTCGCCGATGCACTCGTACACGTGGTCCAGAGTGTCTTGGTAGGTACCGTCAGAAATTGGATGTTTATGACTACCGAGGTGGATGGCGGCACGAGTCACCTCCGGATCTCTACAAGTCACATGGAAGATCTTCGCAGCACACAATTCTAAACAGACTGGATGAGTACGGCAGACTTTGCAAACAAAAATTGAACTGGGCGGATGCTCCCCTCCTACTGGAATCTCACTTGGAGTGAGTCCGGCCCATTCAGTTGAATTGACCTTTCCTGGATTTCTATCTATATAATCACAATTCGAATTTGGACATTGAAGGTGGCCCGTGCAGTAGGACTTCCGGAACTTCAGGCCGCAGTCATTCTTAACATTGGTGGTCATAGTCTTACACCAAGTGTGTTCGTCGTATTGCTTCCCCATTCCATCCAAGTCTTTACTGAAGGTGGTCGGGATATTTTCAGGAAGAGGAGGCAATTCAAAGATCTTGTCTCCGTCATACGTAGCAGGAAGGTAATTCACCTCTATATGCTCAAGGCTAGTGAAATCAATAGACAAAATATCCGACCTAGAACCCTTTCTTCCTGCAGTTTTTTTTATGGCCTCTATAATGCTACGAGGCTTTCGTGAAGCTAGATGGACTGGAGGGCGACCACTAGAAACAGACGGCGAACGAAGAAGACTCCTTCTAGGAAATAACCATGTGGATCCCACAAAAGGACGACGCTTGAAAGGATTGCCAAATGTATCGGCAAGGTTAATATCATGAACGACATCATCATCGGAATCACTAATGACATGCACATCTGGACGACTACCTTCAACCTTGACCTTCACTAATGCGGGAACCTGAACAGTGGATGTAGAATTAGGGGATGTTAACATTACGGTTGACAATGACATTTGAGAATCATTCGGAAAAAAAAACTTTGTATGTCCCACTACTTAAAGTCCAAACAAATCCTTCATCCTCCCTGGATTTTACTTGCAGAACTGTCTCACTCAACACTCCATTGTCATCAAAAATCTCCTTCTCCACATACATGGATCCCATCCGAAAATCTAAGACTAAGGAGCTGCTCAGAGATAGTGACTGTGCCATCGTCTCTTAGAGGGGTTGTAAACGGGGCCACCTGACCATGGGCACAAAGAGATGCCATCCTAAGGGTCTGGTAGAAAATGGAGGAAGTGGAATCATGCATAGGAAGAGACTTAGAGAAGACAAGAGCATCTAAGGTGAGGAAGAAAAGCATAGAACTGAGACTGAGCTCATGTGAGATTTATTCATACTAGGTGCAGGCTAGTATCCAATACCAGTAAGTGTATATTTAAAATAAACGACTAGATTAGTGTGGCATCGGCGTTATACAATTTGTCTACGTCAGTCAATTTTTTATCTTGTAATAGTTGGTCCTTAATGAAAAGTCACTTGTATATTAAAAAGTTACAAAACGTAGTGGGCAAATGCCCACAATAGCTAAGTCGGATCCGAGACTCAAATTGCTTGCTTATTTGATCTAGCCAAAGTTGGCTATTGAGAGAGGGGCTCTGACTCCACAGCTAGACTGGAATAACAAAAAAGGAATGACACCTCATCACGTAGAGAATCTCAACAGGCAAGAGCATTCTTAGGAATCAAAATGACGGCAATGAACCATGAATAAGAATCCCTCATTCCTTTAAATTAATAAGTAGGACATGCCACTTTTCCTTGATACATGCTGGTATATGTAATAATATTACCTCGCTAATACTGTCAAAGAAAAGACGACTGCACCGTAGGTCATGGACATCCTCTTATCTAAAAGGTATCCTTAATTAGAAATAAAGATTATGCATGGCGGCCTCGCTTAGAAGGTCCATGTGCATGATCTCTGCCATTACGACGGATCTGCAAATCTGCATCTATTCTAGAATACGATGGAAACATTTTAGAGCCTCTGTATGAAGCCATTTTATAAGTATTAACGTTGTAGACACAAGTCGCCATTTTAGTGAGAGTAGAGACAGTGAGGAGAGTCAATGGTTTGGGCTTTAGTTGTATACACATGAAGGAGAAAGCGGGAAACGATCCTTTAGTACTAGAAACACCTAATCCGAAAGGTGGCAAGAAAAGAAAAGCTAGATATGTTTACTCCAGCTCTAAGGAAAGAAGGCTGCATTGGCCAGAAGGAGGCAAAGAACATTAGACCAGGACGTAGAGGGAATTGCCAAAACCCTAAGATTTGAGGACGTACTCGAGAGAGCTAATCACTCATTAGGACTGGACAGGGTAGAGGAAGCCGTGCTTGAGTTTGAATCATCTGAAAGGCGGAAAGATTCGGTTTTAGACAAGCAGAAAACCTCTTTAGAGGGGGCACTCGAGGTAGATCAAGTGAGGGCCAAGTACGACGACCTAGGGTTTAGGGAGGTGGGATACAAGTTGGCTTGTGAGGCAGCCATTGTCCACACAGAGGAGGAGGTCTCACGTGAGGCAAGTAGAGCTCACTCATCTTGTCTCCCTTCCCCATCTCTTCATTTGCTTAAGCGTATTACTTGAGTGTTACATCAGGAATTTCGGACCCCACTGATTTCGCACGATTTCAGTGCGATTTCCGATATTTCATGGGTGCATGTATTTTTCGCACTGATTCCGCATCGTTGCGTCATTCATCGCAACTGCACTGATATGACATCATGATCGTACAAGCGAATATAGTACTGATTCGACACGATTGATACATCTATTGAAAACATGCGAATTCTTCACTCTGTATAGTTGTGAAATGTCGTGTCTTAATCGTGTTTAGAGCCACACTGATTCAGTGTGTTTTTCGTGTGACATCATCTTTTCTATAACTAGATTTTTTTTCTTTCTATATCTAAATTTGGTCAAAATAATTTTATTGAAAAAATAAATTAAAAAAATTTCTCTACCCGAACTTTATTTCGGGCTGTCCAAACCAACTACCCGCGCTGCCCGAACCCATGGTGGGGCCCACCACAATTTCCCAAGCTCTACCGCCGGTGGCTGGAATCGAACTCGAGACCTCCCAATTACAAACCATACTCTAAACCACTAAACCACTTAGAAGTCTTGATGCAAGCAATTGAATTTTTTTGATAATTATAAAAGAATGTAACCATTGGCAATTTTTTTGCCATGTATATTTAATTCTTTTTTCAAAATTTTTTTTTGCACTACAACACGCAGGCCTTTTTCTATATCTTGAAATTTTTTCAGAATATTTTGATTTTTTTTTTTTTTGGCCAAAATCGTGATGGCAGATCATGGCTGTGAGCTGTTTTTTTTTCAGCGGACTTTGAATGTTTTTAACAATGTGAAAAAAACTTTTTTTCCAATTTTTTTTTTGCACTAGATTATGCAGGACGTTTTCTATATCTAGGATTTTTTTCAGAATATTATGAATTTATTTATTTATTTCCAAAACCGTGGTGGCTGTGAGCTAATTTTTTTTATGCAAACTTTGGATGCTTTTTTGTGATGTAAAAAAAAATTCCAATTTTTTTTTCAGTAGATCATGCAAGCATTTTTCTATATCTAAAAAAAATTTCAAATTTTTTTGAACTGTTTTTTTGTTTTGCCAAAATCTTAAAGGCTGTTAGCTGTTTTTTAATTTTCAGTAGACTTTAAATGTTTTTAGCAATGTAAAAAACTCTTTCTATTCCAAATTTGTTTTGCACTTCATTATACAAGCTTTTTTCTATACCTAGAAAAAAAATTCAATGGTTTGAATGTTGTAGCAACCAATTAAAAGCTGTTGCAATTTTATTTTTTGAAAAGTTGTTCAAATTGAGTTCAAAGAAAGTCTGATTTTAAACTCAATTTAACTTGCAATGCTTTGAGATCATGTTTTGGTCGATGCCCCCTTATGAGCTGCCCGAGACTAAAAAAATTAAAAACTAAATCAAATTATAATTATTTTCTAATAGGAAATCAAGTATGCTTTCAAACCCAATTTGAATCGTGCCAATCCAAGTTAAACTCCGCCTAGGGAAACTTTCAAAAAAACAACACCTCTACATTATCTCGTGTTACAAACTTTACTATTTTGAAAAAGTAATGTTGTCCTTTTCTGTACGATTTTTTTTCTCCCATGATGAAAAGTACATTGATAACCAATAATACCAAATTTGAACTCTAAAAATATAAAATGTAATTTCATTGAAATTTTAATGTTCATTGCTTCTAAATTCTATAAATGAAGATCTAAAAATGTTTTGGGAAATTAGACCGTAAGGATAATTTAAGAAGATTATTGGAATATTCCAAAATATTCCAAAATAATATAAAATATTTTGAAAGATTCTAAAAGATTCCAAAAGAGAATATTAAAATATTTTTGGTATTTTCTCTATTTATTATATTTCATCAATAAATCAATAGTATTAAAACACTATAATTTTTTTTAGTCGAGAAGTATGACATGCTACTATAGTGCGAAAACACATCCTTGAACGCGAGTGACGTCGAGAAATATAAATCACTCATTCTCAAATTGAAAACTTGTACGATAACTACACGGATGTCGTACGACAATAATGTGCATTATAATAGATACTGAAATCGCACGGATATAATAAAAGGCGTTAATATGATACGTACATCAGGAATTTTGGACCCCACTGATTTCGCACGATTTCAGTGTGATTTCCGATATTTCATGGGTGCGTGTATTTTTCGCACTGATTCCGCATCGTTGCGTCATTCATCGCAACTGCACTGATATGACATCATGATCGTACAAGCGGATATAGTACTGATTCGACACGATTGATACATCTATTGAAAACGTGCGAATTCTTCACTCTGTATAGTTGTGAAATGTCGTGTCTTAATCGTGTTTAAAGTCACACTGATTCAGTGTGTTTTCCGTGCGACATCATTTTTAAATTGTTATGATACGAAAAACGTGTTTTCTTAAGTCCAAATGCCAAAAGACCTTTGTATAGCTTTAAAATTGAAAGAAATACGCAAATATCCGAATTTAAAATTGAAAGAAATACGCAAATTCTAAGGCATAACTCACGGCTACCAGCTTACCGACGTAAAGATGGAGAGATGGAGGCACGGGAAACTTCAAATGAGAGAGTCACAGCATTAGATGAGGTACTACATAAAAGAAAATTAAATGTTTATTAAGAAAAATTATGAGTTATAACTTTTTCATGGATCCAAATTTTAAAATCTTTGGTTTCTTATTTTGTTTACATGTGTACAGGCTGTGCATTCTGGAAACAATGTGTTGGCAGGTTTGAATGCCAATATCCGACTTTGTTGGCTGAATCAAAAAGCCCTCGAGCTTCCAGTGAGGACAAAGATTCCACCTCGAGCCCTAGCAATATTAGATGCACAACTTGAGCTTATATACCACTTAGAAGAAGCTGTACAAGCTTACATGAAATGGAATGCATTAGAAGGAGGCGATGTATTACAGATATACACTACACTTGCAGTTCCTGCTGGCCCTGGAAATAGGTTTGGCAATTGGCCTTTATATGCGAGGGCTATCCATAGTTTCCATGGAGAACCATACTACAGTGATGTAGCCCTACAGATGGAAGAAGCAGGTGCAGAAGAGGTGAAAAAATATGGTCAACTGCGGTCCTTGTTTCGGGCATCTTTTATAGAGACAGAAAGTACATGCATGGTACAAAAGGACTTGGCGTTGCTGCGGATGTATTCAGAATTGCCAGCTAGCAGGTTGAGTAAGATGGTCAAGTGTAAAGAATTAACATGGGTGGTAGAAAAGGCAAAAAGGCAAAGACAACTTCATGATGCCGTAGTTCAAGATCCCTCATTCCTTGTGGTGGACATTGCCAACATCCTACGTGTTATCCACATTGTGCCTAATTTTGTTGAAGAAGACCATTTCTTCATCAACAAGTATAAATTTTGAAATGGCAGCTATTATATAGTTGGTAACTCTTATCTATGGTGATATGCTCGTTGAACCTTACTAAAGGATGGTCTCTAGAGATGGTTCTAGGATTAGAGTTTTATCTTTTTTCAGGAATGCTGTTGCAGGCACATCCAGAATTGACATTGAGGTTCTTCTAAGAACCTGCAATGGCTGCAGTGTAATTTTCTCCAGTTTCAGATAACATAAAAGCCTTGTGGTAGGAGGTACCAGTGATGAAACGAGCTTTCATCTCACAGACTGCAGTCAGGAAGTTTGGATCATGTACTTCATATTCTCCTCATCTGTTAGCCCCTAAATGCCGAAGAGACCAAAAAAGGGCTAATGAATGAAGTCGACTGTTCAATTCCAATTGTTGCAGATTTCCATCCAATTCTTTATGTGAAGGTCTTTTGCTTGGTGATGCCACCCTTTCAAGTTAAATTCAAATCATTCAAGCTATATTTAGATTTTACATAGGGTCCCAACTACATAAAGAGTTGTAAAAACGGTTCACCGTGTAGTGTATTTTGAATGTTTTTGCTTGTTCTACTTAAATTAAATTTAGGCTATGAAAACGAGTTCCATTGCATTTGAGCTAAACTAAGAAAATGAAGCTTGCCAAGTCTAGTTTCTACTCCATTTTGAATTTTTGAATTTTTTTGAAAATTTAGTGTTTTATTGTAGCTACAAGTTCGGTAGTTATCACCAAGGTGTAGCAACAAAATTTAAATTTAGATACACGGATGATTTTCATTAACTAAACTTTTCTTCATTGTAATTTACACCTTTGGTAGAAAAATTGGAATTTTGTAATACATTTTGTAATTGATATGAATCTACTTTACAATCACTTCAAAAAACTATAGTAATTTCAAAATTTCACCAAAATTTATGAAAAATTCATGATTTGCAGTAGACATGTGGCTTCATCTACTAAAAATATAAAGTTTAATTCTTGTATTATTTTTAGTCGCAAAATAAAAACAGTGTGGCAGATAAAACATGATTCCATGGTCATAGGCCCAACCTTTAGGGGTTAACTATCTACAACCTACAGTTAGTAGATAGCTTAGTACATACAACAATACATACATACATACATTCATTTATATATACGCATTTTATTGTATAGAAGAACCTGCCGTGCTATTTTGGAATTTCGAAAACAATGCATTTTGAATTTTTGATCTTTCTAGTGTAAAACCTTAAGTTTAGAATGTTAGTCTTAGAATCAAGTGAACATGTATTAGTATTCATAACATGAATTGTTTTTAAATCAAATACAGAGAAGAATAAAAAAAAGATGGGATTTTTTTGAATAAAATAAACAGAATGAAGTCTCAAACAATTTTGCAAACAAAGTTTTCATATTTTGAAATTTTTATCAAAAAAGATTAAATACTAAGACAAAAGTGTGGAAGCTTATAACTACTTCATTTTAGTTTTTTAGTCTGTGTTTTAGCTCCGCACTCATATAATGAAATGGCAATGGATTTCATACAAATCGACACGGATGTTGTATGATAACTACACGGATGTCGTACGACAATAATGTGCATTATAATAGATACTGAAATCGCACGGATATAATAAAAGGCGTTAATATGATACGTATACGATACTAAATCCGCATTAACTAAAACTGCATGTTATCCGTGTCTTATTAGCCATGTAATGTAATTACACAATTAACGGACGGATTCCGTCAAGCACGACTTTCGTGCGAAAACAACACTTTTTTCATAATCATTGAAAAGACACTACATCGACATCCTAGTAATGCATGTCACTTCCGTACCATAACAACACTTCTAAATGCACGTATGACGTGCGGAATTAGTGTTCAACGATAAACGCACTGAAATCGTGCGAAATCAGTGGGGTCCGAAATTCCTAATGTATTCTAACCCCCACCCTAGCTGCTGAACCTAGTCCTGAGGTCAAAACTTCTTCTCTCGGATCCGAGAGAGAGGAATGTGGTCTCTGCACATACATTAGTTTTATAATTTTATGAGTATTTTAACCCCCCACCCTTGCTGCTGACCCTAGTCCTGGGGTCAAAACTTCCTCTCTTGGATCCGAGAGAGCATAATCTGGCCCCCGGAGATGCTCAAGTTTTCGAATATGATAGTTTTATTTTCCCTATTTATTAATTAGTGACCTTCCTCCAAGGTCTCTATTCACGACTCTTGGATCCGAGAGTCGTGAGCACAAGTGATATTCTATATAAAACTCTAATCTTTCAATGAGTTTGTTGTTGTTTTGCAAAAGTATTGGGTACATTTTAAGTGTTGTATTGGACAATGGCACCAGATATTACACCACTATAACCTCTTCCACACGAAGCCAGAGATGCTTCCTGAGAAGCTTCAGCTCCTTGCAACCGCCAAAGTTGATAGAAAATACAAGCAAAGATGGCTGAAATGGTGGAATATGAGCAAGGACGGGCGTCAAACATACAATTTTCCGGACAGTCCTTGCTCAACACTAGCACTCGGGCCTTGGTTGGAAATCGCGACATTCTGGGCAAGGGTAACGTTCCTCAACTAAATGTTGAATTGTTTTCGAGTTCCAGAGCAAGAAATAATGCCTCTTGGATCTAAGAGGCAGCATTTCTTGCATTTTCTGTTGTCAATTGATCCAAGCCGTGTTGCAAATCTATTTATTAGTTATCCTACAGATCTTTTTGCCCAGTCTAAAACCTGAGTCTCGGATCCGAGGATCGTATAAAGAGAGTACTAGGTGGGGATACAATAATTAAAATTTGGAAAAATAAAATCACTCTGTTGTCATGGCCTATATACATCTGTAACTATATTCATATGCCTACCTGCCTTACGTACTCAGAATGCCGAATTTTGGATCCGAGAGACAGCAATTTGCTGCATAATGAGCGAACTTAACATGGATCCATCTTGTTTCTTTCTTGTGAAATTCTCTCAATTCTCTCAGTCATTGAGTACTCATTTTTAGTGTCTATCCTCTCTCTCGGATCCGAGGGACAGGATTACGCCATTATACATGATTCCTCCAGTGACTAATTAGCAGTCTTGGGATTGCAGTTGGAAGAAGAGGCTAGGATCCAATACTCTAAAATCCTTGAGGACGACAATTTGGTCATCCCAAAACAAGGCCCGGGAGGAAATATTGTTGACATTCAGACATTCGTCATGAATGGAGGCCTTAAGATTTGGAAGAGAGGGTATCCAGAGATCATCGGGAAGCATGGCAAGTTCTCCAAGTTAAAGCCTTTCATTGAACAGGCCGAGACTAAGAAGGCGGTTTCCCGGGTGATTGTCAGATACTTCTATGTAGAGCTTGTGAAGAAGGGCGCTACCACTGTTGAAGCTCTTCCACCAAGGTTTGTAAAGTGGTTAGACACATCAAGCAGCGATTGTATTTTTAATGACTACCAGAGAAGGACATACAGTCTGCCTCACCTTCTCCAGTGTCCTTGGTACTTGGAGCTTCGTCCTGGTGAACAATGCCCAGACAATGAGAAGGAGTACAAAGATCAGTGTGACCGGAAGACTCAGGAAATGGAGGCAAGAGGCTTGGATACCAAGAATCCCACTGCTGAGGAAGGAATGACCGAGAAGGAGAAGACCAAGGCGGCTGCCAGGAAGCAAAGGACCAGGGAGTTAGCACGGGCGCGGGAGAAAGAAGAGAAAATGGTCAATCTGAGGCACTCCAAAATTGTTGCTAAGAAGGGTCTAAAGGGCACATGTGAGGATGAGGGGATCTCACCTTCTGCTAGCAGCAAGCCATTTGGTAGTCAAGGGCCCTCTTTAATCCCGAGCCAATCCCTGTACTCTATCAAGCGTAAATCCTCGGATGAGGAAATGCCGGATATCTTGCTTCTGAATAAGAATGTTGAGAGCATTCTGACAAATTTTGACGATCTGGACGGAAACGATCAGCCAGATCTTTGGGTGTCGATGGCTACCTTTGCCTCAGAGCACCAGGATAATAAACACTGTCAATTCAGAGGATCCTCTTCGAATGTCAAAGTTGTGGATCTGCTCATGTTTGATGTTCCGGAAGGTCTGCTAGTTCCCAGTATGAACGGAGACAGAGATGTTCCATTGTGGAACAGATTGAAATTTCGGAAGGACGCGGATGGCCTTGAGGAGTCACCATGGATCAAGACTGCCTTTCATTATGTTGATAGGTGGGTCTCCGACAATGGAGCACTTCTGGTGTTCTATCCTGATAGCAAATTCATATTGGGAGAAATCAGTGCATAGGCAAAGTGTGCTAACTTCCAGGAGGAAAACAAATGGATGGTGTTAAATGGGCTTCCGTTGACCAAGCCTGATTTCCTAGAAAAAAAAGTGAAGTACCTGATCGCCAAGTTGTATGTTCGATCGGAGAATCCTGCAGAATCCATTACCAAGTTCCATTTTAAATTCTATGAGCAGGCCGAGTTGGAGACGCAAGGCATTGACATACCTAACGATGGTTTTCTGATGAGTCCCATATCCGCGGAGACTTGGACTGTGAAACAAGACTCTGGTACTCCATGGTGAGGTGCTCGAGAGAAGTCCGACAACCTGCTCCTTGCTCTCCTTGACCTTCTAACTGAAGAGGATGATATAGTTATAGACCTCACCGCATCCACAGGTATATAGTACTTCAAACTAGTCCTCATGAATATTTGAATTATTTAAATGTAATACTATTAATGTTCTCTAATTTCTCGTGGCCACATGAGCATCTATGAAGGCCTACAAGAGCATGTACAGGCACCTGATTGCACTTGAGCCAGATAAATCTCTTTACGAGGAGGTCCTTGTCCCTCTTCTTCCGAAGCATGATGAAGAAGAATCACGCCCCCCATCCCCGATTGTCAAGAAGCGTGTTGCATCGAAGCACGACGATGAGCCGGAAGCAAAGAAAGCTCCCAAGCGCACATGTACGTAAGTTGGTTTTCTTTGTTAAGTATTTCTTTTCTTTGAGGTCTTAGGTGCTTGTAAGGTACTAAGTTAACTTTTCTATATATTGCAGACGGGAAGTGAGCTTGAAGAAGGCTTATCCGAGCCTCCCTTTGTCCCAACATTTAAGGCTCCTAAACAGTCCTGTTCGACCACTGCAACTTCCACATTGGGCTGAGAAGCAAGCTCAGTTACTTGCCCTAGCGTTGTCGCCTTCCTCCTCAGAAAGTAGTGACAGGCCAAGTCCGCCTGCTGTTTCTCTCTATTTTGATATTTCTGTTCAGGTTGAGAGAGTTACAATTTTGAGTAGTGACGATGACAATGACAATACTTTGGTTGATTGGTAATGATATTGACACTGCTGCAGTCACTTATAAGCAGGCATTATTTTCTTTCTTAAATCTTTTGTAAAACACTTCTTTGGCGTGTTAAATCGTTTACATGGTTCCTTTGTATTAATGCACATAACAAACACCTCTATGTCTCAGTACTTGTCTTTGTTATATTCACAACCTGCAGGAAATCGATATATGTGGCATTTTAAGTCCAACTCCACCCCACCCCTTCCTAATTCCACCCTACCCCTTCCCAACTCCACCCCACCCCGTCCCAACCCCACCCCATCCCTTCCCAACTCTGCTCACATGCGAAGAGGAAGTCATGTGTCTCGGATTCGAGACACGTGACTTCCAACCAGGCTCCTACCCTAATCCTAAAGCGTGTCCATCTGGCGCCGCCACTCTCCCGAGCCCTGGCTCTCGGATCCGAGAGCCCATATATCCGCCTCTCTCCTTCATTTCCGCAATTCCCTCATCTACAGTCATTTTCTTGTGAGTCCCTCTAGCACCTTTTGTTCTCAGGTTTTGCGTAGTAGTTAGTCATAGGTGTGCTTACCTTTTCTGCCGCATCTTCTATGTAGTGGATAACTTGGCCAGGAGTTCCTAGTTGAAGTTACTTTATTCTCTTCACTAATCCTGATGTACAGCTTTTGAGGAGGTTACTCAAAAGGTGTGATTGATCTACGGTGATGTTTGTGATAATCATTGAACTGTGCGCAGGTTTTAGCTCACGAAAGTATTGCATTCGCGGCGCCCAGTCTTGCACTCAATGTGAGTCTCAGATCCGACAGGTACTAGATGCATCTTCTATCGCTTGTTATTTCTTTCTTACTTTCTATCTTGCTTCATCAGAGTCTGAGCACTACGGCTGCAGAGTGTTAGTTGTTTTCGCTGCTAATTCTGTATGTGTCATGTGTGGTCCTGTTTTAAAATTCTAGAAAGTAACCATGGTACTCACAAGGGCGCAACGCCGCAAACTCCTTGGAGATGGTGAGCTGCCCTCCATCACCAAGACCGATCAGAGTAATACACTAGGAGAGCCAGATTCTAAGACAGCGGCTGGATTGGATGCACTACTGGATTCTAAACCAGATGCGGGAGTGAAAGAGGTTCATAGTGGGCATGGTACTGCTCAGCTAGGTGAGCAGGATGCTTGCAATGACATCCTTCACCTAGTCGTGGTTGAAGTCAGGGACTTCAACCACTGCGTTGAAGTTCCTCACTTCGAAGATGGAGTTCCCGAGTGGGCAGACCGTTTCTACGATGAACACGGTAGATACAGCCAACAATATCTTGGATCAGACGGCAACCACTGGGATGCGGAGGTATGTTGGGGGGAGCTTAGCAGTGTTAGCGTAGGTGATCATTGCCAAGACACGGGTTCTCAGGGGCACCGTTCAGTTGTCGAGGTTGTCGAGCTGAGTGACGACGAGTAGGCTCTAGACTTGTGTACCTCCAATGTTTTCTCTTTTTGTGAATATATATATCTAGTATTGTAGGTGTACCGGCACACATACCCTTACCAACTGTATGAATCACCACTTTCTCTATAATTGAAAGTCACATTATTGCAATTTTGGAAACGTTTTTACTCCATTTTTTCATTCAGTTTTGGGATGCCTGAAAAAAAAGGAGTCTACTCTAATGATCCTAAACCGTATGATTTTATGCCATTGGACTAAATATTCTTTAAAGATTCCACGGAAATAGGCACTTCTCTTCTTTTTATACCAAATAAAATAAAATCACGAATTTTTTTGAAAAAACTGTTCTCTATGCTCGCTGCTCACAAGATTGCATTCTTGGAGTGATAGCGATAACAAGAAAATATTTTTTGAAATATTTTTAATAAATGTAAACATATGTTTCCTATTGGTCTTCAATTTTTCAATTTTTTTAATGCGTTATAAATTTAATATGATTTTTGAAGTAAAATACACAAAGAAATTCATAGAAATGACAAAATTGTTCCAAATAACCAATTTTTTTTATAAAAGGTTCAAATTACAATGAAGAACTATACGGAAAAATTCAATTTAAAATACATTTTCTAAATTTGGAAATCTGATAATGACATATGCTTTGAAGTGTAGTTTGGATTATGACCTCTTGACATTGCAAGTGCAACAAAATACTTAATATTATGATTTTTTCAGAGTTACAAAGTGAAGTAAAAACTAGACTTGATAAGCTCCATTTTCTTAGTTGGACTTGAAAGCAAAAATAATCATCTTTAAGGTTGAAATTGAATTTGACCAACCACCATCCACTATTTGGATGTTTGGGCATTTGAGGGTTAAAGTCTGAAAACACCTAGTATGCACATTCTAACTATTGTACGGACTAGTTGGATTGTATGGACTAATTGTATGTTGGATTGAATAGGCTCACGTGAGGGCTTTTACCTCTTACAATTGTTTCACTTTCAACTTATATAAAAGACTAAAAGCTTTCCCTTTGATTGATGGAGACTTGTAGTTGATGTCATACTTCATTAGGATTGTTGTAATATGGTTGTTTTGTAGTCTGATTATTATTGCACTCACAATGACTTAGTGAATTTAATGATCTCTATAGACAATGACTAAATGGTGATTTATCCAACTTCAATCTTAAAGTTACAAATAGCAAAAGAAGTCACATACAATAAGCCAGAATACTCTTGTGTACAAAGTTACTAATTCCTTCTATGAATATTATAGTATGTTGAATGGTACATACAAGCAACTTTGTACTAAGAGAGGCTGACTATCTGGAGTGCCTAGTTTCAAAGTACAAGGGTGCAGAGGAACAAATTGAAGGATAATTCAAAACAAATTGTTTACTTGGAAAATAATAAGAATAATTTAAAACAAACTTTAACCCCTGAAGGACCAAGAAGCCCAAATTGGCCCTTATGTTTTTTTGGGGGAATTTTGAGTAGGTCCTATATGGACTTAGTTTTGTTCAAATTTATTTGTTGTTTAACCAACATATGCAATGTTCTTCACTGATTCTAGTGATATAAAAGTTGGTTTCATCTAAATAATTTTTTTTCACAATATGATCAATTGAATTTGTCATTTAAAAACCATGAATCCTTGTTCCTTTAGGGATTAAACAAAAACATTAGGGGTTGTTTACACTCTGGACCAAGAGCTATGACCAAGGAAAATGGATTTTTTTTCCTTGGTCACAACTCTTGGTCACACTTCCATGGTCGCAATTAAGAAAATGCAATTTTAATGCCTTTAGGCCCCTCACTAGGTGTAAATCAAACTTGATCGGGAGGAGTGACTATGCACCAAAAAGGAGGTGGGTTGATTTTAAAAAAACATGTTATAATTGAAGAAATATAAAATTCCATAGGTTATTTCACTGCTTGATTAATTAGACCAATGTGAGCTCAAACATATAAAAATATTTGAAATCCGACTTGTAACTTGCCAGATACAGGCTCCCAAATTAAAAAAACGCAATGTTTCAGATTTTTGATCGCCTATATCTTCCAAATTACAACTCCAAATGCAAAAATTTCAACAGATTTAAGTTTAGAATGGCCACATTATGCTACCCTAAAATTTTCATATCATTCCAACACTTTTGCTTTTTTTTTTTGGCTTTTTTTACGAACAATAATAAACTTGATTTTCATAATCGTCAACAAATTTGTATAAATTTATTAACAATCCACTTGCATTGTAGAATAAGATACATCATTCACTTATTTTTTTATTTATAATTCTTAAAAATAAAATATTTGACTCTTAAGCCATGCACTCCCCTACTCTACAACCTAAGAGCTCCGCTTCATATTATCATATAGCTGGCCTGGTACTAAGATACCAAGTGTGAAAAAAGGACAAGTAGATGGGACATTGAAGTAAGCAATATCTTGGAAATGTTTTGAGAAATTTAGGTCAGAAAGATGAATGCTCAAAATGAAAAGATGTTCCACCCACCCACCCAAGGTTTTTTTTTTTTTACACAAATGAAACAGACTTTCATTGTAAAGAAAAGATTAGAACATACCTCATTAGTTGGAACACAAACTTGGGGGCACCTCTTCTTCTGAAGCATAACAATCAACCACAAACGAACTAACACACCTTGCAGTCTTGCACTCATATTCTACCATGACCTGCACGACACAAGTCCTTCTTCCAGTACTAAAACGTTGACACAACATGCGGCAACCAACCTATACTAGAATCCTAGTCAGCTTTAATTCTAAACAGGTCACTGAAAAGCTGACACTACAAGGAGGGCGCCACTTTGCACTCACCAATTTTTTGGTTGGATTTGGTGAGTGCGATTCGTCACGTAGGAAAAGCATGTACAGTGAAAAGTGACAATGTACAATGTCCAGAGTGAGAAACGACACCTCTGCTTGTAGTGTGAATCTACCTTTAAGTAATAGAAATGACATTCATGAGTACAATCAAACACAATTGACACTAAAACTAACACACAAGAAATCCAAACCAGAAATTCAGACAATTTTGTGCATGGAATCATCCAAAACCAATTGGCCATTCTATCCATGAACCAAACCTATCCAATTCCCTATTCATTCCTAGACTAATTAACTTTGTTGGCTCTAACCGTAGGGAAGAGGCATTGTGGGGACACTCAATTTTTTGGGCTAAATACCAATGTACACTAGTAGAAAACATGGTTAAAAAAAACCGCAACCAAAATCGGCTGCAGTTCTTTTGACCACCCTGATCTGTAGTCGCTAAAAGACTGCAAATTTGTTTTTTTGGATTTGCGACTGCAATTTTAGGAATTTCAGGGTGTGTAATATACCGTTGGAAAGGTCTTGAAAATACCTTTCCAACGGTATATTACACGCCCCTAAATTATTAAAATTACAGTCGTAAATAAAAAATGCAAATGCAACCGCTCTACCGTGTGAACAATTCAACGTAGATGATAACAAAGCTTAAATCACTGTGAAATCCATGTTCAGAATCGTATAACATTTTTGCAAATATTGTTCCATAGTACTCGGACTCCACAATCAAAAAAGAAAACATATACTCAAAAAATATAAAGTCGGAACAAGTGCATTAGGGCCCAAACAAAATGAAAATTGGCCACCAAAATAACATCAAATTGTACACTATCAATAAAAGAACTTGTCTAGTGGATCAATTGGAACCAACTCTTCTACGGAATGTGGCGGTGCGGCGACATCACACAATTCCCCACCAAGGGCTGCTCCGCCCTGGTCTTCTGTGCCAACAGGTCCGTTGGAGGATGCACATGCCTGCTTCGTGTCAAGTGTCTCAAAAAACACCTCCATACTTTCCATGCGGAATGCCTTAAGGCTGTCCTCCAAATCTGAAGTTGCTTTTGGCCAAGCTCCCATACAGTCCAAACTCCCAAAAAGCCACATGAGATCTGCATTCTCACGTAGCAGCATAACCTCAGTCATGGCCGCTATAGCCTCAGAACAGGTGGATCCAACAGTTGTAGTCCAAAGCACAGAAAAAGGTGATCATATCTCCCAATCTTCTCTATGTCCAGAACAACCTTCATAAACGTCCATCGCAGCCACTCTAAGGTCTGCTCCACGACAACAGAACCGACATGGCTTAAATATTCATCTGTCCCCATTGCCAACTTTGCCGATCTGCAGTCCTCGTCAACGATGTGAAGCCCCAAGAAGAAAATACAGCCCAATTTCGAAACATCGTCCAACGCTACTCTCAACCGAGTGAGGCTGCTCCCTGCCAGAGACTGCTTTGTAATCCTAGTCACTTGGCATATGATGGGAGCGCTCCCGCTTGAAGTTTGTCTATGAAGTAACTTCATTGAACACGCTACATGCATGGGGTGGACAGAGTGTGTTGGGCTTGCCACTTCAACCTCAAGCCACTAGAACAGCCTGCGGAGCTCCTCATCGCTATACTGAAACGGTTGCGCCATATCCGCTGGAGTAAACCCCTCACGACGTGCAATCATGTACATGGGCGACCATGACCACACTTGGCACTCCGCTTGGCGCTTCGGTTCCAACTCAAAGCCTGCGAGAAGTTTTCTCTAATGATCCCGTCTTTTCTGCATCAGAGTCTCTTTCGCATCTTGTCATAGTACCATGGCTTGACGATATGTTAGCAACTCCTCCATGAAGACCTGCACATTCTGAATCTCTTGAACAAGCAACTTCTCTCCTTCCATAAACGCTTCCATGAGCTGGTCTACCGCCTTTCTTTCATCAGCTAGAATTGGCTCCTGAGTAATAGCCCAAAAAGATGATCAAATTACGTAAAGAATAAAACAAGCATATGCGGAACAACCCCCTTTAAAGCATGAACAAAACAACCCATGTCTCATTGGGATCTCCAAAAAAGTCAATCACGGAAGATTTCAGCCCACATGCTGGTGCCAGCTCCGCATTGGTATCTTCTTCATCACCGCCCTCTTCGTCGTCCTTTGATTCATCATCATCTTCATACTCGAATTGGCCTCCGTAAGCTCGTGGGAGTTGCACATCATATCGTTTGAAAACGTCCCTCACAACCTGCTGGGTCAGCTTTGGTAGACATACAGGAAACATTTTCAACCGACCCAATCGCTCGTAATCGTAACTGGTACACCACTTATGAACTCGATGGTAACCCAACTCATTCTTGTCTTTGAACTGCTCTTGCACCATTTGCAGTAGAATGGAATTATGGCCCGTTTCGCATCTGTTTGTTTCTTAGCCTTCATACGCCAACAAATATTAATTTCCACCAACAGCCAATCGAACTCACTCTGAGTATAATACTCATACAGATTTGGCTCCCTGCTCCAAGTGGCTTGACACTTCCACACATCTTCCTTTTCCTTCTGACCAGACCACTTCAGCTGCATCCACAAATTATAAGGGTTAGGCCTGTTCCTCAATGAACATAGACATTAAGTTTAGATAACAATCACCAAAAGATGACAGTGGTAGTAATGGCAACTTACATCAGGAACTACACCCACGTCTGCCATGATAAGTTGGTTCTGAATCTTCCTTGGCAAATCCTCTATGAAAGGCAAAGGGGTAGCCTTTGCCTTCAATGCAACACATATCTCTCTCCGTGTGGGCTCCCGGTTATCCATCTGAAAGAGACAACCGCAATTTTTTTTTTTTAAAAACCCCAAACCACATCAACGGAACAGGCTGGACAAAACAACGCATCACCATAGCCAAAGACGGAACAACCTAAATCCTATAGAAGAATGAAGCAGCCAGAACTCTAAACATACGGAACAACCCTTAACACTAAACAATAGAACACCAAATCTACACAAAAACTAAAACCCTAAACCTCACGAAGTAGCAATCAAATGCTTCAACAAGGCCTTATTCGTTAAATTGAGACAAAGTGTAGTCTCAAATTTATCGTCGACTCGAGGATAAACCATTATAACTGTTCAGGTTTGCGACTATTCGGTAATTTGAGACTTTAATATATTAATATATATAAAAACCTTTGATTGCCCAAAGGTTACAGTCTCATGTTATCGTCGAGTCGACGATAAATGACTATAATTGTTTTAGGGTTGAAGTCTCAAAATGACCATTTTGTCTCAATTTAACGAATAAGGCCTTGAACCAATTTTTTCTTGTTTGAAGCATCCATCAATTCACAATTTTAATATTACAATTTAAATTGACTGCATTGTGTAGTTGGACCAAATTTACTAAAACCCTACAACTAGTATACCATGAACTTACTCACAAGTGATTGAAACAAAAAAAAAAAAAAAAAAAAAAAACCATACCTTGAAACTTGAGCTCCAAATGCCTTCAGCTCTGAACTGCACGTCTCGATCCTCCAAGCATTCTTGTGCCCCAATCCAAAAACCTAAAATGGCCATATTCGTTTAATTGGGACTCTCCACCATATTGGGACTTTCCACCATATTGGAACTCTTTGAAATCTACAACTGGCATAGATTCAAAAGAAGATTGTCCACTGAATCTATATCAATTGTAGATTTCAAAGAGTCCCAATATGGTGGAAAGTCCCAATTAAAAGAATATGGCGTTTAAACCACGATTACTACGAAGACAGGAAGATGATCAACATCTAAACCCTAAACACGAATGCAAACACAAATGTGAACCCTAAACCCTATACCTCCAGGATATGGAGCACGATGCTGGACGCGGCAAAGAGGCTGGCGTGAGGATGCACGTGAAGGCAAGGAGCAAGCGCAGGCGCAAAGCAGATGAAGGCGCGAAGCAAACGAAGGCGCGAAGCAAACGAAGGCGCGAAGCAAACGAAGGCGAGGAGCAAGCGCAGGCTCCGCAAGTTGGAGGCGCGGAGTAGGATGTGGAGCGGGCGCAGCCAAACTGGAGACCCAGAGCAAAAGGCCGCCCATGGAGCAGGCGCCTGTGGGCGTGAAGCAGGCTGGAGCAGAAGGCCGTGAAGCGGGGAAGGCAAGGAGCAAGCGCCCGTGGAGCAAAAGACTGTGGAAGGGAATGAATAGGTGCGGGAGTCCAGGAGATGAACAATGTTTTCTCAAATGGGGACCTCAAATCAGGACATTAGTTGCTCCACGAAACACTCGCAGGTCCAGAATATTGTTCTCCCTAATCCGTACATCACCGTGACATATGTCATTTTGATGTCATTTTGACATCAAGTCGATCCTTCCTAAGTTTAGTGATGTACATCAAGTTCAAAATATCCCTCGTAGTTGCATATTATAATGCATCTTTGCAAAACTGCCCAATTGTGAGGGATTTCTCTAAATCCCCCGGTGGTCTTCAATGAATGGGGACAAAAGTGCCTCCTATTTTTGTCCTTGTACGGGCCCACCTTAAAAAACAACCCCCTCCTCCAATGGTTTTTTATTCCCAAGTAAGTCTCCCAAGGGTAACTTGGGGCCGTACGCCTTAAATTTGCAAAAAAAATTGCCAAAAAAAGCACCGAAGGTGTCCAAAATGGAAATTTCAGAGAAGGGGGGGCCATGAACAGTAGCCCCGCACTCAAGACCACCGGGGGATTTAGGGCGGACTTCCATGTGAGTGGGTGGTGGGTGAAAGGCGCTAGAAGACAAGAATTGAGGTCTCAAGAACCACCGATGCTCCACCCATTTCGGTACAAAGGAAATTTATACACTAGAATCCTCCTGTTTCCACCCATATCGGTGGAGCTTCCTCCTTTGGAGGACCGACCACCCACTGCCCCCCTTGCATGGAAGTCGGCCCTTAGAGGCGGGGAATTGTGAGGACGTGTAGGGGTAATTTATGGGTTGACGTGCCGCAATTAGTGCACACAGTGCACATAGTACACAGGATCCACGCGCTCTTGAATCGTGTCCGAATAGTCGTAGTAGGCGAGTGTGGACGTGTGGACCCAGTCTGTACCAAGTCTGTACCGACAGCAGCGTGGCACTCAAGGTGCTCCATCTATTTGTAAGAGGGCTGATGGAGTTCCGGCACATCCATCTCTGTTGCTTTCGGTGTCGCAAGGGCAAGAGATCTAGAATGAGAGAGACACGCGCGGGCCCGCTCTGACGGGATCAATTGGTAGGATAGCCGCAGGTGGATCGACGGTGGAGATCGCCGGAGCCCTTCGATGCTGACTCGTTGCTTGGGTATATATGTTTTTGAAGAATCCGTCGATTCACTTCATTCGTGGGGAGGCAGCCATGGTTGAATTCTGCTTCCACGCTTCACTCTTTGGTGCCTGGTGAGCGTTGAATGCTGAACTCGCGGCTGCTGAGAAAGGTTAGTACGAGTTCCTGAAACCTTGATTTTACGTTAGTTTTGCTACAGTTACTAGGTTTTTCTTGCCATTTTTTCTCGTCACTTGTCCTTGGAGCTTTGAGCTAATCGTAGAAGTATGTAGATCACGAAGAGACAGAGCCCTTGGTTATCATCTGACTGAAACAGAGCTTAATGGACAATGTTTTGTAAATGTCATGATCGCTATGTCTTGGAAGATGCTATGTCTTTCATTGTTCATTAGGTGACCTACTTTCACATTTGCTTAAGAATCATCAGGGTGCAGTTATTGCACTTGAAAATGAGCTTCTTCTCCATGTACAAATCCTTCGCATTTCGTTTATGTTTGGCACAATCGCAGGGAGTAGCAAGTGATCGATCTCCACAAACATTAAACTCGAAGGAGGAAGTTACCGACACGTCTGCTCACAGGATGTCGTCCCCCACACCTGGTATGCTTTAGTCGTGTGGCAATCTCTCTTGTCTTCTGTTTTTGTTTCTGCTGGCGAAAGTGTGCGATACTGTCCGTCGGGCTTCGAGTAAAATATCTTTGAGTTCCAAACTCAAGTTTCGGTGATTGCAGGTGCTGACTTCATTGAAATTGATGGTTCGAGCTCTTCAGATCATTTTGAAGGTAAGTTTTACTGCTACCAGCGAATCTTTTGATTTGGGGGTACTTTTTACCATGTGGAAGCTTGGATTGTGGTATCTGGCCATATCCTTTGGGCACTGGGAAGTCCTAACACGTAAGAACTAATGCAATCAGTCCATCTCGCCTCTGGTTATTCAACAGATCAGGTGGCTCCAAGCACTGGAATGTATTTAGCTCTTGTTTGCATGTCAAAAGTGAGGCTTCGCAGATTCTGTTTTGACGGAACTAACTGTTCATTCATGCAGATGATAAATCATGGGAGATGGTCATGGAGCCCATCTCTCAAGTTACAAATGCCATCAAGAATGTCTGCGCAATGTCCAACAGAGTGTGTGTAAACAAGCATCAGTGCAAGCGCATCGCCGATCGTTTCAGTGCCGTCGGTGGCGGCTTGAAGGGCCTGCGTTTCGATGGCGGAAATGCTTCCGACCGTCAGAAGGACTATCCTGCGTTTGACGAGCTTCTAACCGTGCTACGAAAAGGCGAGGCTCTGGTATCGTTGTATGTGGAGTCCAAAGGAATCAGCAGCGTGATTAGCCGGACGGACAACCGAGAAGCATTCAAGGAGATTCACGAGGAGCTTGATACCTTGAAGGCGCAGTTTGACTTCGAGAGCTTCAGCGAGCCTGGGCAAGTGAAAGACTTCGAGTCATCCTCGGTATACGGGAGGACAAATGTTCTGGCAGAGGACGCCGAACGGGATTTGAAGGAGATGCCTGCTCAAATCAAATACTCGGAGGGAGTGGACATTGAGAAGGTGACCCAGGTGGTTTTGGAGAAGAGCGGTGTTTTCGATGCAAGCAACCCGTTGCCGAGTTATCTTGCAATTGATCCGGCGGCTATCAAAATCGATAGACCTGTTCGGCCAGTGGTGACAAACAGCAAGCACGATAAACAGGAAGAGGTGGGTTGGGCTGTTGTACGTTTTGGCAACTGGCTTGGTTGTGACTTTGCTGTGAAGGAGTTCAAATCTGAAGCGGGTTGGAACAAGAAGCAGCTGGAGATGGAGGTTGGTTCTCTAGAGGAGCTGCGACATCCCCATATCGTCCGGCTTGTCGGTTTTGGGCAAGATAGTGAAAAATGTGTGTTCCTGATGGAGTTGATGGATGCGGATCTGCGA
Organism: Pohlia nutans; assembly: GCA_022496805.1. NCBI lineage: Eukaryota > Viridiplantae > Streptophyta > Bryopsida > Bryales > Mniaceae > Pohlia > Pohlia nutans. The sequence continues at coordinate 35,935,607 of CM040089.1, read as the reverse complement.
AACTTTATGAAAACGAAATTGGAGGCTTTCCCGAGACCGAAACCGCGGCCCTTCCAGCGGTGTGAAGAACTGGACATCATCACCCAGATTGCGAAAGGCATGTATTATATGCACACACAGCAATATGCGCATGGAGATCTCAAGTGCTCGAACATTCTGGTGAAGAATTTCGGCCAGTATCTGGAAGTGAAGATCGCCGACCTTCGAGGATCTCAGAAGCTGGGCAAAGTGTGGGATGCGGAGGCGTTCAAGCAAGCGAGTCAGACGAGGCGGCCGCGGTGGACTGCACCCGAGGCCATTGCGCATTACGATTGGGTGGAGCCTCCGAGGGAGTTGTTGAAGAAAAGCGATGTCTATAGCTTCGGGATGACGTGCTACGAAGTTGTCACAGGCAAATATCCTTTTGATGGAATAAAAGATGGTGAGCTACTGAAGCAGATCGAGGCAGGGGTGAGACCGGAGCTTCCTGGTGATTTGGATGAGGATCTCAAGGGGCTCATCAAACAGTGTTGGGATGAAGACCCAAATAAGCGGCCAGGATTTGGTGAGATTACGTACATTTTGGATTATATCAGGTCCAAGAAGCCTGTGGTTGTGTCGAGCAGATTGTTTAGCAGAAGCATGGCGCTGAGCCTTATGAAGGCTCAGGGCGTCTTTGCCGGACTGTTGGGGTGGGTACGCCAAGGCAAAGAACAAGCTATGGATACTTCAGAGAATGAATCAAGTGTATGGGGCGTGATGGGCGAAGGTGGGTTACAACGAAGTGACAGCGCTCTTTCAGTACCGGAGTATCTGCGAATTCAGCCAGACAAGCTCAAAAAAGTGCGGCGCATTGGGAAGGGGGCTTTTGCTAGAGTGTACGAGGCAACCTGGTTGGGTTGCACCTTCGCTGTGAAGGTGTTCAGCACCCGCTCCGCCATTCAAGTTCTGCAGCGCGAAGTAGATTTTCTGATAAAACTAAGTCGTCATCCTTGCATAGCACAGATGGTTGGGTTATCAGTGGACGCAAATCAGCAGTGCTCCATCGTGATGGAGTTCGTTGACGGCAATCTGCAGGAGCTGATTGAATCTCGAATGCGGAAAAGGAGCCGAGTTGCAATGGAGAAAGCGCTTCTGGAAGAATGCAAGGTGGTGCCGTTTGACCTCCATGAAGCCGTGTCCATCATCACCAAGATAGCGTTGGGGATGGCGTTTCTGCACTCCAAGGGTGTGATGCATCGAGACTTGAAGTCTGGCAACGTGCTGGCGAAGAAACATGTCAACATGATTGATGTGAAACTGGTGGACTTTGGGATGTCGCAACACGAGTATGTTGCGGATGCTGCTGCAAGCGATATACAGGATCGTTATTGCGTGGGTGTGGGCACTGGCTTCTGGCGAGCTCCTGAAGTGTTGCCAACACCAGACAGAACGAAGAAGCCCGACCTGAAGGCAGCAGATGTCTATAGTTTCGCCATGACATGCTTTGAAGTCTTGACAGGAGAGACTCCCTTTTCGGATTTAAATCGCACAGAATATGCTCGTGTGATCAACGGGGAGAGACCATCGCTTCCTGCTCAGCTACATCCAGGGCTGAAGGCGCTGATCGAGCAATGCTGGGATGCAGAGCCTGTGAAGAGACCAAACTTCTCACAGATTTGCGAAGAACTCCAGAAGATTCAGCAGACATTACGTCACTCTGTCGCGTAGAGTGTACAATCCCATCTCTCAGTGTCCTCCTGAGACATGGACAGACAAACTACAACCAACAGAATTTTCATTCAGGATGGTCTTTGAGCCAGCATTATGATTATGATTCTACCTATCATATACGGAAATTCATTTATGAAGAATGTGGTCATAATACAATCTTGATATGATTTTGGTTTTAAGGAAGTGTTTTAGTTAATTTATTCCTTTTTAATACGAACCTAGAGATTTCGCCCTTTAAATGGAAATTTTGTTAAGTAAAAAAACAAGAATTTGCATTGACACCTGCTATACCATACGGTAGCTCCAGAGTTCAGGGTTTTTGCGAGAGAAGGTGGCCGAATTTGGATAATTTTAAGAAACGATTGGAATTGTTTTCTCTTTTGAATGAATATAGTAGTTATGCTGCCATTGATAACACAGGTGCCCATGTGACTACTGTCTCAGTGGTCACTAGGTCACTGGAAATGGAATTGATTATTGACGTTCTGTTTTTTCATGTTTTTTAGGTTTAGATTTGTAGGCAATGATTACACACCTTATGCAAAAATTTGATTGTCATACAGACACTCACAGTTCCAGTAATTCACAAATATATACCTTCAAATTTCATGTAATACATTTAGTGGGTCACAAGTGCCTTTAAATGACCTTCGAAACCTGAACTGCTCCACTGAAATGTATCTCACATTGCAAGTCATTTTGATCGAAATTTTAAGAGAAAATTTGAGTACGATTCGGTGACTTTAGTTTCTTGGTTATTGGATGTCGACCGACGTAGAGCAACATATGAAACATGATGAGGTTCACGTGTGTTTTGTGGGATGAGAAATTTTTGTTGTGTGATCAACGCAAGCATACACTGCTCATTACACGTGTGCAAATTAAAGTACTTGAACAAGAACAACTGAACAAGTGCATCTCTTAAGGAAGAGAGCGGCTGAAGCAATCAGTGAGAATTAATGAGGTGGACAAAAGGAAAGGATAATTTCGAAGAACTGATCTACCAGTCAGCGGTTTAGGAGGATTCAAGAATGTTTTACATTCTTCTTCCTGGACGGCTAAGAATCCGGCCCACTAAGATTTGGCCTCGGCCAATGATAGTGGACCCTATCAAGTATTAATTAACGTCACTCGATCATTCAGTTTCCTGATCAAATGGTGACCGTGCCAGCTCCGTCAGGTACTTACTATAAACCACGTCCGTCTGTCTTCTAGATGATGCCCTATTCACTGATACGCTCTGTTAGTGGTTCTGTACATGCCACACTATAGATCGTATATACAGTATGTCAGGAAGAAATCTAAGTTCTTATAAGCTAGAGTAACAGGCACCACGTACCTCACTTCGCGTAGAACTTATACAAATCTCATGCATGATTTTGTGGTGTTACCAGTAATAATGGAAGCTGCATGATATTCATATACATTGATTAATTAGAGTACGTTAACCACTGTCGATCATAGTTAGAACGTGTAGACTTAGATCCTTCAAGTGGTTAATTTTGAGGACATTTTCATTCATTGCATGCCATGTATTATTCTTACTAAATTTGGTAGAAAGAATAATCTGATAGCTGCACTGTTCAATCACCGCTTCAGCCATTTCGAAATTCAGGGGCGGTTTACACTATGGACCAAGAGCCATGACCATGGAATTCTAAAATCTGTGATTGGCCCAAAAAGAGCTCTTGGTCCCATTTGGCTTTACACTACCTTGAAAAAAGGAGAATGACCACTAACTTTGAGGTCCCCAAAAATGCTAAAATTTCCCAAATGGATAATGTTTTCATGGTCTCCTTGATTATAGTTGAGTCGAAGCAAATGCCTCGACTCAACTATAATCTAGGAGACCATGGGGCTCAAAAATCATTGATTGGCTAGTGTTCAATTATTTAAAGAGAAAGGAGGAAAAAGGGGAGGATAAAAGAGAGAATGATGAGCTTAAACTTGTCCCGGTCTAAATCCACTTTACACAACAAAGAGTGACCAAGTCATTTAAAATTGCATTTTTGATTTTTCATGGTCACGGCTCTTGACCAAGAGCCATGACCATGAAAATGATTTAATTTTCTTGGTCATGGCTCTTGGTCCATAGTGTAAACCGCCCCTCACTACACTGTCCGAGCACTTCTGCTGACCACTGTATTCCATACCTCAGCTGCACCGGTCGGTACGTGAACATCTGCTTCGACATTGGAGGCGTGCTTCCGAAGCCCAATCTGAACGTCAGCCACGGCACAGCTCTGCATCCCAGTCTCTTCAAACGCATGATGCGCAGCCACGCGTGGCATCAGTATCAAGAGGGAAAGCTCCCCTGGATATAATTCAGACTCAGCAATTCGATGATGATCACGCAGCCACCGAACTCGACATTCAGACGTTCGTTTACAGGGCACGTGCTTCTCTCTCTTCCGTGGCCGAAATCGTCGAGATTATTGAAGCTCTCAGCGATACAAAGAAGCTGAGACTCTACTGCATGACAAACGCGGCCAAAGAAGACTACGATTACATTGTCACCGCCTTTTCTGACCTGTTCCAGAAATTCGACGCCATCTTTTACTCTGCAGCCGTGGGGATTCGGAAGCGCAGCTTCGGATCATTCCAGCACTTTCTGCATGCGACCCAGTGCCAAGCTTCTGAGACCATCTTCATCGACGACACTGTGCAGAATGTGGTGGCTGCCCAAGTGCTGGGCTTCACTGCCATTCTCGTCAAAAACTCCGAATCGGTTGTCAATCTTCTGGTTTACCACCTCCGCACTGACGACGAACGGCTCGCCGCTGCCTGGAAGTTTCTGCACCGGAAGAAAGGAGGGCCATCTCTCACCTCAGATGGCGTCCGGCTGCAGGTCATCTACGACCACTTCCTCGTTGCCGAGCTTCTCGACGATCCCAGTTTCCTGCCCTTGCAGAAAGCGCCAGACACAGGCGTCTTCAACTTCTTACCTCCACATGAACAGCAACGTCGACAGCCTGCAAGGTCATCGACAAACGCGGCAACGCACAGGACTCTTCCGAACGATCTGGACACCACCGCCATGGCAATATTCGGTGTTGCCTAAGTTCGCAAAGGTGGATAAGGCGGTGATCAACAGCGCGCTCAACAAGATGTTGGAAAGCGTGACGGAAGACGGGCTGTTCCCGGTGTATTTCGATCCGTTGATGGCCCATTCACACCAAGAAGCTCAAGAAGCTCCAGCACTTGCGTTGCGTTCCTGGAATGCTGCAACGTAAATTTCGAAAATAACATACAATTTCTTGCGGCACCCAAAATGTGTTGGAACAACTTCTTGCATGTGTAAGGTTAATTTTTTTTTTTTTACAGGAGCACACTATATCTACTAAGAACTTACTTGACAAACACAAATTCTTTGCCGCACTTGTGTTGGGTGATTGGTGTGAATGAGGCATGAGGCCTAGAACATACCATATGGGACAGGTGGTGATTTGCCAGCTCTTCCACCTGGCAAGGCGAGTGGAGTCAATCCGAAAAGTTGAAGAGATTCTCTACAAGGTGGATACATTCATGATCAAAGTTCTCATAAAAAGTGTAACCAATGCTTAAATTATACTTAGATTCACTCAAAAAGTATCTTTCACTATTAAATTAGCAACAATATTGTACACCAAAAAAACCCTATGGTTTCTTTACGTTGTCCACTTGTTTTTTTGGGAAATGTCAATTTTAGGTATAGATGAAGGATTGAAAAGTGCTTGTAATTAGTCCATAATTAAGGCTACAAAGAGCTTAATAAGCACTAAAATGTCCTTAGATTCCTTTTAAAATCTACATAATTTAAAGATTTCATTGTTTAAGCACTTGTCTAGAGTCCTTAGTTTGAGACGCCCTATTGACCTTTGATTGGTGAATGCACCCAGGTGCTGAAAAGCAGAGCATATCTGGTGGGGTCCTTGTATTACCCGTCCCCGGAGGTATTTCTGTGGCACTTGGCTTGACTGGAATCGTTGAAATCGTTGGAACCAGAGTTTTGCCTTTCCATAGTTTAAAATGTAACGTAGTAGTCACCTGATTTCTTGGGTCAAACCATTTTGAACTATGGAAATGCAACGTAGTAGTCCAGAAGTCTTAGTATTCTCAACGTATGAAGCTTTAGAATTCTCTAAACATCTTTGCCCTCGAATGTGAAAATAGTTGGACTTTGAAAATTTCAATATCAACATGATTGTATTAAATTAGCATCCTACTTCAGAACATCCAAATTTACAACATCCTACCTTAGAAGTTATGATTGTCATAAGAGTATATAGTTGAGATTCACAAGAAGAAGATGAATGTAATTCCCAGGGAAGTCACTCTATGTATTTTTTAAGTATCACTTGCAATAACAAGGTATTTAAAAGTACCTTAAAAATAAAAGTAATTGTTACTATAATTAGTAAATTTAAGAATATTCTCATTTTTATTTTTGTGATAAGTTTTAAGCATCCTACATTAATGTAATTTATTTATAAAAATTACCTTCAAAGATTTATTGGATCTTGTATTTGTTCGCATGTCATTATGGAATATTTGGAACATAACATTTTTTAGCAATTAGAGATCACACCCTAGGAATCATATTATGTCTCAGGGGATCGGAGGAATCACAGAGAATTTTTCCTAACTTCAACTAGTCCAAGCAAAGAAGGTTGGAGAGTTGAATCATTTTATTAGCAGTTTCCCTACAATGCTGCTATATCATAAAGGGTGTGGTTCAGCAAGGTATTAAGAACCTTATGGAAGTGACTTCTCCTAGATGTAATTCTAACCCAAGGCTAACGTACAATAGGGTCTAATAATGTTACAATTTTTTCCTTTCTCTCTCTTTTTACTGTTCACAAAACCATATAACTGATTAAAAGTTGAAAAGTGCAATTTTTATTTTTAGGTAATTCCGCTTTTTTTTTTTTTTTTTTTTTGAGCAAGATGATGTTTATAATTAGTTTTTCAAATCTAAATTACAATTGAAAATTTGGATGGGTGTCAATATCCTTTTTTAGCATAAATCTTGCAACTTTTTTGGAAGTCTTTCAATAAATAAAATGTGAGCTTTAATGTTTCCAACATGTTCACTCAACCAAATTTTAAAAATTCATTACTAATATTTTATTATTTTTCCTTAAAATGACAAACAAATCAAAATTTCACCATAAATGAAGTTTTTGTTTTTTTAAGTGAAATTTGGTTTGATTAGTTGAAATTGTTTTAGAATACAATGTTAGTTGTACATCACAAAAAATAAGACATTAGTGTGAAAGGACATAAACACATTTTTTCTTAAAGAAACACATAGAAAATTTGACTAAAGAAATGTTTGTACACAAAAAGTATGTTGGGGTAGTTCTACTAATGAAACCACATACATGACGTGAACGATAAAAGTTGTTTACCCTTGACAAAGGCTCACAACTATTGAGTGGGGCTAACTTTGTACAAATTCATATAACATGAATTTTACAACTAATAAGATACAATCAAGAACTTTAACTTTTTTTTAAGACTCTTCAAAATCAGTCGGATCTCAAGGAAGATACTTCAATTGATCTAGCGGGTGATGGGTTGAAGCAGTGGCAGTGTTCCTTGCAAAAAGTGTTTTGAGGATCTTCAATATTGAAACCTAATAATTAGCGGTACAACAAATGAAGTAAGAGAAAATGCGAGAGGTAAGAGTGTACCATATAGGGGAATTATGGTGATCTTGCCGTTCCGGGTGGATTTGCATTTGTTAGCAAGAACAGTTGGTGTGTACTACTAGTAGAAAATGTGTTGTTTTTTCACTTACTAAAATTGAATAAGGAATGAAACCGCGCTAGGCAGTTGGGCTATGTTAGTGTTGATGAGTGGTTTTGATCACAAGATGACAGAAATATCCTCATATTCAGGCACTATTCTCCCTTTCTTGGAATGAAAAACGACATGCATGCTACTAGTGTGTACTATTAGCTATGCACAAATTTGCATGAGTGATGTTGAGCAACAGTGTCAGCATGGGAGTGTAGAGTGTGGTGATGCGCTACGTGTGTTTGTACCCTACCAACCTACAGGGAACCAATGCCTTCTGCTCCCTCATATTTGAAGACATGACATTGGGGCTTTTGCTATCGAGAGCATTTTGTACCGATTCTGTTAACCACTGGTTCTTGGTCACCTCTCGCTCTCTTAGTTTTGAAGGTGTTGTAGCAACATTTAGAAGGTGGTGTCACCTTGCTATTAGTCCCCGCTATTTTTGTTCATGCTCACGTGATGAAGGCCCTGATGTTCATACACTAGCTTATCTAGATCTTAGTACTCATAATCTAGTCACATGATGCTTCCCTCTACTCTTCCACTTCTATGCTCTAGATCTATAGCTCCTTGCATCACTCACACAACAATCTCAATTTTACGGATCTGGAATCCCCCAGGTTCGTTGTGCAAGTCAAGCTATCTACGCATCACTCCTTCCATGCGCATTCAAGATCTCTTAGAGCGCTATTATCTTCTCTTTTCTGGCTATTTTCCTACTTATATATTTCCAAAAATTTAAACAACCCTGAAGGATTAAAGTGTGCTTAATTTCTTACTTAAATCAAGTAGTATAAATTTTGATCTACAACATATGATCATTATTTTCAAATATCCATTTTTAGAAAAATAAATTAGTGTGTTTTAGTCTTTTAAGATTAAATTGTTGTTATGACATGGTGTTTACTGCTTACATAGACAATTGTTTTACTTTTGCAAATGTTTGTCCTTTTCTTATAACTTACCCCTCAATTACCACCTTTGGTCAAGGTTCTAAAATATCACCTTCCATAGTAAACAACTTCGCAGTAACGTGAAGTGTATATAGTTTAAAGTGGATTACTTATTTACTTCCACCTGTATCTGAAACACATTCACGAAAGTAGTTCTAAGCAATGGGAATATTCAAGAGCGCGGGCAAGAGCATCGATTTCCAGATCAAACTTTTGCTTCTTTCCAATGATTTGTGCTCGGATCTATGAAGGTCATGCCATGGTGGTCCTTTGAGAAGTTAAAATGATTTAACTACTAAGCATTGTGCACCCAAACAAGTGAGAAATTAAGAGATGATTGAATACTTTCACTGTTTCACAAGAATCACAAACTACAAGAGTCTCTACGCATAATTCTAGTTACTAGATGTGCTAAGTACTCAAGAATTTGAAAAGCAACATTTAGCTAATTCAAACTCACACCAGTTATCTCATGCCCCATTGGTTTAAAGAAATGCAAAGGACTTAAATAGTTTATTGAATCCAATGCAAATTAAAGCTATGAAGTCAGTTTTCACAATATTTTTGAAGAGAATCAAATGAATTATTGCATGGGCCTTTAATGAGATTGTAATGCTTTGTACACCAAATTTAATTAGATGGTATAACAATATAAAGGACATTGTTCAAATTGCTTAAATGGATTGTAATTGGATTGTAATTGGTCACTGGTACAAATACCACGCCATTTGTGCACCCCCTTAAATACATTGAATGTATTCTTTGGATAGAATTTCCAAGCTAATCCTATGTTGCCAGCCATCCAAGGTCATCTTTTGCTACTAAGAGTAGTCCTTTTCAAGTTCTCATTCATTCCCTTTTTGTCTAAGATTTGTATCTTCAATATGTTTTTAATAGCAGGTTTAAATATTGTGAATCTTATATTATTTATAATATGCCAAATGAATTGTTTAGGTACTTTGAAATCCTAGTACATGTATTATAATTGTTACCTTTAAAAATTAAATAACATCCTATATTTGTTTGCTTGAGTATGTACTCTCAGTTCTAGGCCTAACTCTAGATCAATGCCAATAATGTTTATTTGTATTATGTTGTGTTCTACTCTGACGTACAAGGCAAGAGTTACGAGTGGATTCATTATTCAAATAGCCGATTCAAAATAAAAACTTTAGGCTAATAGTCCATCATTATTTTAAAGCAAAATTCTATTTACAATAATAATACAAAGAATAACCAAAGCATATTGATAAAAAATTGATCCAAAATTAAAAAAACTTTGAATATAAATGGCTAGCACACTAGTCTACTCATTTCTGCAAGTTGTTCTAATGTTGTAGTGTTGTAGCGATGCAATTGACATATCCATAAATGTCAAATATGTACATATATAATCAAATCTCTCTGCAATAACATTTTTTTGTTTAATTTATTTCTCTTTTTCAATAATAGTCAATTGATTGTGTGATTGCAACAAAAAAAATTATTATTATGTAAACTTTTTTATTAAGCTTATTTTGTTATTACCAATATAAAATTGATGAGTTTTTACTTATAAACGTCAATAATTTTTATTTATTTAGCACCTTGAGAATATATAACCTTTAATGGCGTGTTAATTTTATGTGTTTTTAAACTCAATCATATTTTACAACAAAAACTAACTTTATAGGTTCAAAAATCCGCCTCTCAAATATGGCACCAATAATTAAAAAAATCCAAAATCTTAAAAACCTCTCCTTTCATAAGATTTTATATTTCAAATTCATTGAAAACTAATATCATATAATTATTTTTTAAAAGTAACATTCTATTTGTAATCAATTTCATAAGAGATTTTAAAGTTTTGGTTTCAAACTATACTTTGAAATATTAGCTAAAGCAATTGTAGATTCTACTATCAGTATAGATATGATCTAGTAGTCTCAATGTACAATTTTTATTTGAACATCATTTCTAAAGTATTCCTCTTAGTTGTATTTTATAACATTTTCATATTTTTCCAAAACTAGGATACTTTGGAATGTTTGGGGGTTCAATGAAACACAAAAGACCAAATACAAAAGCTCACTGACTTAGAAGCCTAATTGATTACCAATACACTTCTTTTCATATTTTTTGTGTGTTTTTTGGACATCAATCATTCATAAGAACTAATTTCAAGTGGAATGCCTCTAATTTTTTTTATCTTATGTTTTGCAAATATGAACTTAGGGTAGTGACAATAGACCCTTTATTTACATTGTCTTCTTGAAATTGTGATTTAGAATATCTGAATATTGTACAAGGAATCAAACCCTTCTAAAGAAACTAAGAAACTCAACCTGAAGCGAAATGAAGATAAGAGCATTACAAACTTTTTCCATAAACCCATGCATCTCAATGATATAACTCAACTCAGTAACAAAACTTCAAAACTTCAGTGCTGCAACAACAAAAGCTCAACAACAAAAGCAAAACAGTAGGTAGAAAACAACGACAATATTAGGGTTTGCGAAACACAAACTCTTGGACATGCGCTGCCATTCCTCAATCCGGATCGTCGCGAATCAAAAACATAGCCATTTGTACCATTGCCACTATCGCTCAAATCCTATGTCGTCTACCAGAACGCGATCTCACTTATGAGATTACTTTCTTCTTCTGGTCCGATAATGTTGCTGCTCCTGCTCTACTATTCTACGCCTTCAAATCTGTCAACTTCGCCACCCTCGCGCTTGTGGTCTTGGACCTTTAGTCCCTTCGATTCCTTCAATTCGCCACTTTCAGTTTGTTCGGTGATCGCCTTCAGCTCCTCCACCTGTTGAGAACCAAAAACAAAGAAGAACAAAGGATGGCGCAATAGGGTGAATGGAACGATGGCGATAGAGTGGAGCACTAGGTAAATGCATGGTTGAGTGGGTCAATAGTGGCACACGTACACTCTCTAAAAGTCCATATCATATTTTACATATAATGTTTTTAATTTAATTTTTTAAATTTTCATAAAGTCTTTGTAGTATATAGAACTCATCCACTTTAAAAAAAAATTATTAACTTTGATACATATTTTCTAATAATATTTTAAAAAACAACTCATAATTTCACTTGAACATAACTAAATATATAAATAAATTACATAACAACTAAGCCCATTCAAGTATAAGCCCACCTAAAACTTAGATATCTTAATATGCTAAAAATATATAATGTGCCAAAAAAAAATTCCATGCTTCAATGAACATTAAAAATCAACACCTATTTTTTACCATAATAAAGTCCACACGTACATGTTAGATTATGTGCTATTCTATAAAAGTATATTTTTGAGTTTCTCATCATTTGGCACATCAAAGAATGAGTCATTAACAAACATTTTCAACAACCATCATTAAGAAAAAAGTCCATATGTGAAATGTTGACAGCTTGTGACAGTCACTATTCTATAATCAAAAAGTCCCTAATTTCTTTATGATGATGCCATTTTCAAAAGAAAAATATTTAAATACACAAATACCAAGGCCAAAATGTGTATACAAATTCTCATCCCAAATTTCTTCACATTCTATTTTGTATAAATGTTTTAACAAAGACACCATAGTGAATAATCCTTTGTGACATCAAAAGTGAGCCACTCAACCATGCATTCACCCCACTGTCTCCTTTTGTCTCAATGATCGGGATTTCATCCCACTCTCTCTTTTTGTCTCAAAGGCGATGGAGTTCATCCCTTGACACGTGGATCTCCTCAAAAAAAATTCTTCCCTCTGATACATGGACCCTCACAATTTTCGATTTCCGGATCCGTCTCTTCCGCCGCCATTTCTAGGCACAACAGCAACTAATTTTGGGATCATAGTACAAGGAACATAAACAATATGAAGGTAAAGAGAAATAAACTAAAATCAATCAATGCCTTTTAATACTCTTTCGTTCAAAGAAGTGACGCATGTCATTGTTGAAGATGAAATACATGATGACTTCCACATGTTTTCAAAACTAAATTCATAAAGTTTTAAGAAACTTGTTTCTACTTGCCAAAGAAAGCCTCGAACTTGAAACAAGTTGATCTGCTTTCAACACTTGTACAATTTCAACAAAAGAAGGGCGTTTACTAGCCTCTTTCAACCAAAATTTTCCAACAAGATCCCTCACATTTGACGACGTCTCTTCTGGCAAGTTTAAAAGTGGGTGTCTACCACCCAATATTTTCTCCTTCACTTCCTCAAGGTCTTCAATTTCATGGAATGGCACATTTCCAGTCAAGATCTCATAACACACCATCCCAAAAGAATAAACATCACACTTGAATGGATCATAGTTATAGTTTGATGGGCCTCCAACTCTGTTGTTTACATCATTCATTATTTCTTGTACTATTTCAGGAGTTGTCCATCTTATAGTACCAACCACTAAGGCCTTGTTCAAAATGGCTCGATTGTCCATTTTCTTTGAGAACTCAAAATCAGCCACTTTAACATCCCACTCTTCCACATCGTCCCATGTCCTCTCCCTTGCCTTGACCAAGAAGTTCATCAATTTTAAATTTCTATGAATAATTCTCTTCCTATGGATGTATTGCATACCTTGTGCTATTTTGACCATAATATGTATAGCTTCCGACATAGTAAACAATAATATACACGTAGAATTGTCCTCCAAACTTTGTTTTTTCATGCTTATAAAGTGATGAAGATCTCCATCCATCAACTCCATAAGATGTAAACTTCATTCACAAAGGACTTGTTGCATGCTCAAAGGAATGTCTTCTGAGCAACGTCTTTCCACTCTGCACCTTCTTTTTGCCAACTCGTTACATATAGAGTTACAACATCAGATCCACCTTTTGCTAATAGCTTCACCACTCTTAGAAATGAATATTCAGTTTTGAATTTTGATACCTCCACTGATAACTCAAGAGGCTTTGGAATAGGCAAGGCAATTTGTAGGCTTTGATCAAAAGGCTCTGATATCCACATGACATACATCCATGTTAATCATGTGCTTAAAATGACCCTGATTGTAGATTTGTAAATTGATTCTTGTGCATGTGATGACCATTTAATAAGCAAATAATCTCAAAGATTGGAACTACGTAATCGGAAAAAGAATTAAAAGAAACATGAGTATGGTTTTCAATAGAAACTTTAGCACTATTGAAAAGATAACAACATTACTTAACATTAGTAGTAATATATCACTAAAGTAAATAATGCTAATAAATATTCTATTCATTATTTCAGCAACTAAAAATACAAAGACAAAGTAAATATTATGAAGAAATAAAGGAGGAGAAAACAAAGCCATTGCATAACGTGCATTTGTATTTAATTTGGAAATGGCAGAACAACACTTGTTTAGTACTAAGAATGAGAAAATTAAAAAGAAATGGATATGGAATGTTTAATTCAATTATTTTTTAGATATTTTCAAATATGGCAACAGTTCGTCTTACCAAATGTCTTTACGAATATTCTACAAAATGTGTTTTAAATCATAAGTTATGATACTATTTTTTATTCTTGCACAATATTATTGACAATAAAGTTTGTCAGTACAAAATCCTAATCTATATAACAATAAGAAAATCAAATTGGACAAATTGTATAATTTCCTGGTTAGAAGTTTGTGCTGATAATTTTATACAAAAAAGATCTACATTTTTATAAAAATGTTACATTGCTATTTCAAACTAGAATGACCGAATGCTAAATAATAAAGCTAAATAGAATTACAATAGACTAATAGGAAACTTAGATTCACTTTTAATACTTATATATATATATATATATATATATATATAAAATGAAATCTATTAAATAATTAATTTTATAAAATCAAACAAACAAAGAAGCTAGTGCTCCTATTGGCATATTACTTTAACCCCTAAATGACAGAGAGGGTAAGGGCAAAACCTAGATGTATTATAAAATATTACTTCTGCAACTTTGATGAAGTTTGGTGCAAAAGAGAAAATGAGAAGCATGATGTTTAGTAATTATCCGTAAAGTCAAGCTTTCAAAAAATGTTTTAGATACTCATTTAATGAATTTAGAAGCATTTACCATTTAATATTCATCGAAATTACAAATTTTATTTTTAGAATTTGAAATTTGGTATGATTGGTTAAAACTAGACATTCTAATCTAAAACTTTTGAAAGAGTTTTTTTCAAAGGAGAGAACATCATTAGTTTCCCCAAATAGTAAATTTTATAGCACTAGGACAATATTGAAGTCTTTGTCTTTGAAAAATTCTCCTCAATGGAGTATAAACCAGATTGACATGATTCAAATTGGGTTGAAAAATAGACTTGATTTTTAATTTGAAAATATTTTTTATTTTTTATAAAAATATTTTTTTCATCCTAAGCAGCCCGCAAAAAAAGAACAGCGACCATAAAACAGTCATTTGGTCAGTTAGGGGTTAAATAACCTATACACTCAAAACACAATTTGTGCACAGTTTACTTAAAGAATTCCAAAGCTTCAAAAGTTTAAAAATAATTATATCTTAAATTTTTTGAGATTAGAAGAATACTTTAAACAAATAATAATAAGTAGCTGAGATTTATCCATTCTTAAAGAAGATGCTTCAATGTGGTTATTTTGATTGTTCAAAGATGGAATAAAAGAGAATCTATTGGAGAAACAAGAGTTCAGAGTAATATATTGAAATTAGTAAACTAGCTTAGAAGACAAGCTAGAAGAATAGAAATCCTAACCGACATAGTCAAATTCCTTAGTAAGGTATTCGAAGAATTTGATTTTACGATGTGGGATCAATACAAATTTTTGTGCAATTTAAGAGAACCAATTTTAAATTAGTTGAGTACAATTAAAAACTTAATTCATTGAGTATCAGTCCACTCACATGTTAGTTTATTTGTAATGGGCTTGTATCATATATTTCACAAAGTTTAATTAGACTTACAATTTTTTTAATTTTTTAATTTTTTAATTTTAAATAAAAGGAATTACATACTCCTAAACATATTTGTTAAGAAATTTTATTAACCCTAAAAAAAAGTCGTAAGACTATGCGTATCAAACAACAATATTGACAAAAATCATACAACGTCAAGAAAAAAGTCGGTCAAAAGCAAACCTATTGTCATCAAAAGGTTGCATTTTGGCCTTTGCATCCTTTCCAATTTAATACAAACACATAAATAAGATACAAGTGATTACAAATGCCAAATGAGAATATGTAAAGAGACATACCCAAAAATAGAGAGCATTTGATATCACTACTAGAAAATCACGACCAAATCAACAGAAAATCAACTCATTTTTGTTGGTCCGTGCACTGTAAGTGCCTTTTTCACTGATTTCTAACTTTCTGTAAATGCAACAACAGAAGTCGCCTGATTTCTGTTGGTCTGTGCACTGGAAGTGCCATTTTCACTGATTTCTGTTGATTTGTGCACTATAAGTGCTTTTTTCACAAATTTTTAACTTTCTGTAACATTAGAGGAAATCTAAAGCCTCATCAAAACTACGAATTCTCATGCATATAAATTAATAAAATAAAATAAAATAAAATAAAAAATAATTTTAAAAATAAAATAAAAAATAAAAAATAAAAAATGAAATCTCATGTGGATCTCTGGCAGCATATCGGCCACATCAGGTTGGATAATAATTCTTTAATATTTTTTTAATATATTCTTAATATAAAACAAAATAAAAATAATATAAAACAGTTTTAAAATAATTTTTTAGCATTATAAAAACATTTTTTAAACATTTTTGTAATACTTAATATTATTATTTTATTAAAAATTTATAAAAATTTTGAATTAATTTTATTTACAAAATTAACCAAAAAAAAATGTTTTTTCAATTTTTTTTTGGGAGTGGATCAGGTAGGCTTTTATTTGTACGTACAAAAAGTTTCAACAAATTCCAGAAATATTTTTTTTTCAACGAAATTTTAATGGCTGGGAGTTGTTTTTTTTTCTACAGTAGACTTCGGATATTTTTAGCGATGTCAAAAACATTTTTTTCTTCAATTTTTTTTTGCATTGGATCGGGTAGGCTTTTTTTTGTACCTAGAAAAAGTTTCGGAAAATTCAAAAAATATTTTTTTTTCGACTAAATTTTGATGGCTAGGAGCTGTTTCTTTTTCCACAGCAGACTTTGGATATTTTTAGCGATGTCAAAAATTATTTTTTTTCAATTTTTCTTTTTGTAGTGGATCAGGCAGGCTTTTTTCTATATGTACAAAAAGTTTCAAAAAATTCCAATTTTTTTTTTTTTCGACGAAATTTTGATGGCTGGGAGCTGTTTTTTTTTCCACAGGAGACTTTGGATAATTTTAGCGATGTCAAAAACTTTTTTTTTTCAAATTTTTTTTTGAAGTGGATTAGGCAGGCTTTTTTCTATATCTATAAAAGAAATTAAAATTTTCTAAAAACATATTTTTTGGGTATCAAAGACAAAAGTTATTTTTTGTTGAACCCCCTTCTACTAAAATGTCTATAAAAACTTCACAACATATTGGATCAAAGTAAAAAATTTACCACTAATACTAGACTTTAAAACGCAACTTTTCCAATAATTTTTATTAAAATCGGACACCGTATGAAGGAGAAACAAGCCTTCAAAGTTTACTGAAATTGTCAAAAGTCCAAATTTTTTTATGTCAGCATTTATAAGTAACAATAAGTAACCGGTTGTGGCACAAAGCAACTCACCAATGGTGTGTTGGTAAGATCTTGTAGTCATCATGTAGGAGGTCTCGTGATCAAACCTGGTGGGCGGAGATGTTAGGATATGGTAGTCTTGGCAACCGGAAATTGTGGCTCGGGCAGTTGGATATTAGGGCCCGGGCAGTTGAAAACTACCGTCCGGGCAGTGGGAATTTTTTTCGGGCAGCTGAAATTTTCGTCCGGGCAGCCGGAAAATTATGGTATGGGAAGCTGAAATTTTTATTTCGGGTAGTAGAATTATTATTTTTGTGTAGTTGAATTTTTTTGACCAAAACAACAAAAATCAAACAACATATCTTTGTTGAAAGATGTCCAGATCAACTTGTCCAGATCAACTTGTCCAAATCAACTCCCATTATCAACAATTCTCTGTTGATTTTTTGTTGTTTTGGACACATATTTTCTAGTAGTGTATACCGCAATTCCTCACAAATTTCCGCAAAAGTTGGGTGTGTATTGGGCACGGGGTCCCAACATAATTCAGTCAAATTCTTCAAATCTATGGGCCAATGAGACAACAAAGGGGGCCGCTCACCAGCTAATACAAGTCTCCTTACATCATTTATTGAAGAGTTGGTTGTAAATGGAATGTTCACAATCAATATTTTGTAACACACCATACTAAAATTGTACACATCACTTTTGTGTGGATACCAAGTCTTTGTTTCTTCAACCCTCACTACTTGTTCACTACGCCCAAATGTCTTAAGTAACTCCGGAGCCATCCATCTAGATGTACCCATATTCAAAGTTGGATGGGACAAAGTAATGCTCCTTACTTTCATCTTTGAGAGCCCCATATCTGCCACTTTTGCATATACAATCTTATTATCATCTTTTTCTTTAGAACTTTGGACAAGAATATTATCACATTTCTAATCTCTATGTATAACACCATTCTCATGCATGTAATGTACACCTTCAGCTACTTGAAGCATGAGGTCACACGCTTCAAACACACTGAAAGGAACTGTAAGAGTGTTATCTTGTCGCATTCTTTGTTGCATCAACGTTCGCAGGTCTCCATCCATCAACTCCATAACAATCGAACAAGAGTCCCGCTTATCCCCCTTATCCATTGTAATGCCGAAAAGGGATACAATATTGGGATGCGATAACTTCGCTAATGACAATACTTCCACCTTAGCTAATCGCTCTATCCCATTGGAAAACACCTTTTCTACAACTTCCACAACTCCTAACCACCTCGCTTTGTACACCTCAGTTGTTGAACCTCTACCTAAGATTTCTGATTGAATGACACAACCACGGTCTATTTCCCAAAAATTGACCAGATCCTCCAAAGTTGGAGGTTCTTGTTGTGTTGGTTTCATTCTATTGCAAAGAATGTTGGCCACCTGAACTTCTATAGTCTTTGACTTGCTCAACAAGTCGGGTCACATTCCAATAATCTCAACAAAGCATCTTCATCAAATGAAGCTCTATCTTGAACTGCAAGGAGTTCTGCTTCCTATGGGCACTTCATCTTCAAATGTAGCTTGCAGCTCCCAATTTATTCCAATCACACAAAAGCATAGTGCAAAGCTTCAAATAGTATCCTATTGAAGACACGTGCAATTACAGTTGCTGATGTGAGAGCAGCTTGCAACCATATCTTGTCATTGCAACAACACATATTTATGAAGCTCTCTACCTCCTTCGCCAACCGATGGAGAAACTTCAGAACTTCAAGGCATTCTACCTCGTGTTCACGAGAAGAATGAGGAAATGACTTTTGAGTATCATGGACAGCCGTTTCTAGTCTCTTCACAAGATACTCACATTGATTGAGGTTCAATTTTACTTTGTTGTACTCTCTTGATTTCAAAATCATCTTATGCGCTGAGTTCAAGCATTCAATGGTGCGTTTTAGATACAAATCACACAACTTGCCTAAATCAATAGTCTTTAACGTTTGTTCCAAATCAACAGTTTGCGATGACAGCTCTGACAAATGAATAACTTCACAATCATCCACAGTAAGATCATTGTTGTGTTCCACGAAACACCTGACAATGCCGAAAAACAAGAACTAATTCGTTGACCCATGATTAGTGATGGCACCAAAGCCAAAGGTCGTGAACTTCGTGCAAGTAGAAAGTGGCGATTACGCGATTCCCTGTTGAAAACGAGAAGAATGTTTTTAGCCCCAACTTGACTAGAAAGAAATAACAATGCCAAGTCAATACAAACTATTCAATTATGGCCACCAAAATACAAATGTCCGACAACAATGTGTTGAGATCTATCATGTGCATCCTCATAAAGCATAATTTCAGAACGGGGGGAATAGAAGGAAATCTCATTCCTGGGTTGAACACAATTACACTAGATTTTGACGTCACACGATGGGAACGAAACCCATCAATACCTATCTCTGTGGCCCAAAATACTCATAATACCTACTTCCAATTTTGTCCCAAGTATACAGAATAGTCCCAACTAAACAAATATAGGGTTATATGGTACTGAAAAAGCATTCTCGTAAAATTGGCCGTCCGTCAATGCTAGTGAGGGAAAAAACATCATGTGTGATTGTGTAAATGTCTTGTTCTAGAAAAACATATCATTTGCAATCACCAGCTAATTTGCAGACAAAACAACAACTACTGATGACAGGCAATGGCAACAGAGGACGTGAGAGCAAAACCTTTACCCTGCTCAGACCACTCACTGGGACATGCCCAACAATTCAATGCCTCACATTAAGGCTTCAATCGGAACTAAGACAAGATATTCACAAACGCAAGATATGTACCCAACCAGATAATTGTGCCAAATGCGGTAGGGTATCTAAATTTTGGGACAAGACAGCTTGGGCCTTAACAAACCGGACGTCACATAAAAGCCCACTGAATCTACTTACACGTGAATTCATCACAAAGTTCCAGTGAAATGCAACAAAGCCAACCAAATCCTTTGAGCAACACCAACAAAGGCCTTATTCGTTAAATTGAGACAAAATAGTCATTTTGAGACTTCAACCCTAAAACAATTATAGTCATTTATCATCGACTCGACAATAAGATGAGACTGTAACCTTTGGGCAATCAAAGGTTTTTATATATATTAATATATTAAAGTCTCAAATTACCGAATAGTCGCAAACCTGAACAGTTATAATGGTTTATCCTCGAGTCGATGATAAAATTGAGACTACACTTTGTCTCAATTTAACGAATAAGGCCTTAACATCACAACATGATTCAATGACCCTCAGACCCAAGACTATATTTGACATGCTCACAGGAAAACTCAGGCCGAGTTTCACTTACAATCACAACCCCTACATCGTCAACTGCTTCCACCTCACGCGTCGACAACCTCCAACGCAGACCACGAAGAAAATACTCCATCCCTTCGAACGCCTTGTCTTAAAGGTGTCGCAAGTTGTCTTGGATGGCTCACCAGAAGCAGACAGCAGTGTGGAGCAACAACGCTTCTCCATCGCAAGGAGCGCATCACCCTGCTCATTGCCCTTCCACACACCTCCGACTGAGCTGCAATGAAGCGGTAGCTTACAACGAGAAGCACAGTGTAAAGCCAAGATTCTGGGTGCCGAGCCTCGGGCCTAACGGCTCCTCGAAAGAGGACCGCCGCCTGCCGTCCGGCCTCCCTCTGCGATCCCCGCCCGCCCTCGTGACTGTGACTGCTGCTCTGCCCCCCGACGTTCCCTTGCCCGATCTCCACGTTCCCTGGCCCGTTCCCACGCAGGGAAGAGATACCCGCCCGGAGAGAGACCCGCCCATAAGACCCTCTCATGTACTCTGTTATCCCTTCTGCTGCAGCCAGCGACTACGGGGACTGGGAGCATTTCGGGAGAGTCCACTTCAAGTCCTCCAACTCCAAGAATAAGGTAGTTACTCCATTCCCAACTATACGGATATGAGGCATTGATATTATTTAGTATTATTATTTTTTTAGAAGTAGGCAAGAAGTAATAGATTACAACACAAGTGGAAACATAATTTTTGGATGAAAAATGAATTACTTATAAATTTTCAAAGTTGAGGTATGACACATCCCATTCACGTCATATAGGTACACCGCTTTTTGTCTAAAGAAGATTTGTATTACACACACTAAAGATGCTTAAACCAACAACAATCAATTCATAATCACACTTACATATACTAAAACCAACAAGAGAGAACACATTACCAACTGTAATTCATGCTACAACCAACACCATTGGAACATTGATTGAGGAAAACCCATAACCACATATATTTGAAATCTCTAATTTTATTCCAAACTCAAGTAACTTTCACAATTCTTGCACGACACATAATCATCCCCTTTCTCCACTATTGTGTACACTTTGCATTTGTCACAACGTACCTTAGGAACCCTAGGAAATATAGTTCTTTTTTGCTTTGAATGAGCTACTAGCACATGAGTTGAACGTTTCGAAGGTGGTTGTGGACAACTTCCCTCACTGTCTTCTTGAGCTACACGTTTTTTTCCATGTCCCATCCGTGTGCGCTTTACATTCTCTTGAATGTTGGCTATAGATCCGCGTACAGGAAAATCAATAGTGGAAGGTCTTTCAAAGGTAAGTGGCTCTGCAAGAGCTGTCAGAAACTTAAGCACAAGTTTTTTTTTTGTATCACCTCTTCTTCACTATAGGTTTGAATTGAAGACCTCAAATCTTGAATCATAGTCTCTACTTCCTCCAACACATCTAACAATCCGCTCTGATGATCATTGTTCTCTACAAACTCCATAGTCATGTCTACAATTGGAACATCCATTTGTATAGGAGATAGGGGTTCCACATTGTGGACATGCTCCCCGATAGGCATTCCCGAGGTTGATGTAAAAGTAAAATATTCTTTCACAATTCGTTGAACTCTCAATATGTGCTTGCAAGTTGACACAGTACTTGCGCATTCACAAAAATAAATGTTCAAAGAAACACTATACTTTGTGTTAGGTGAACTCTCACTTACCACATAAAACAACATGTGTTCCAAATTAACAACCTCCAATACTCCACTTGGATTTACTTGATAAGCTTTGAATATGTGTTCCCCTCCTTTCAAGCGTCGGCGATGCTCCTTATCATTGCCTCTCCTAGAAAACCTTTCAGAATCACCTATACATCATACACAATTTAATTAAAACCATGATGAGACCAAGTACAATGTTCACGGTTAGAATTACATACAACCAAAACATTGAAAAGGTTTAGGTTAGAAAAACTTACTTATGAGTTGCACCATTTGAAAGTGATTCATCAAAGTGGGCCCTCCAATACGACTTCCATCTTCCGCGCTACCAACAATTGCAATAATAAGATCCTTCAAGGCACGGTTCACCTTGGCTTGCAGTAGAGAATATTTAATCCACTCCCAATGCCGTTCTATGTGGTTGGTTGTATCCATACCACCATAAGTAAAGAGCCGACCAAATCGTGGCCATAAATTCCTCCATTGTACTCTTTCACCTGCCCATCCAGCCTCCATATACTCTGCTACACTAGGTATATGTTGAAAATCCTCATAGAGCTTTTTGAGATTTTCTTCAAAATGTTCTTCCTTTGAACAATGCATCAAAACATGTAGAGCTATCCAAAGTTTGTTCTTTTCGGGTATGGGAACACGAGTTAAGAGGTTTTCACTCCAAGCCTTCATAACATGGAAATGACATAACAAAACTTTGTCAGCCACTTGTACCTTCTCTCCATTTTCGATGCTCCAACAATGCTCATCACTTCTAACAACGGTGTTGATAGAATTTAGTGACGTTTTGTCCTTGTCTATAACTATAGCGGAAGGTCTTACCGCTCCCAAAGATGCAAAAACGGCAATCAACGCCAACTCCAATACAATTCCCTGATGCCCTTGTTTTTTATCCTTCGTACACAACATGTAAAACACAGGGACTCCTTTTCCATCTTAGTTTGGTACTACAGCACCATACAAAGGTAAATCGTAGTGATTAGTTTTAAACGTAGAGTCTAGGGCCTAAGAGTTACCATGTGAGAATCTCCTTCCAACGTCTCTCATCCAATCATCTTGAATGACTACAATGAATGGCCGTTTTCTTACATCCTTGTCCTTTGGTGCATAAGGTTGATAAAAAATAATCTTCCCTTGTGTTTGTAATCTTCCCTTGTGTTTGCAACCTCATAATCTTCACTTGAGCAACATCCCAGTCATGTTTGCGTAAAGTATCTACATAATACACAAAATAAATTTACTTTCACATTCAAAAATTAACAAATTGTATGTAATCATAACCCTAAACAAAAATGTATTGAATAATTCAAGAATAACTTACCATTTACTCTCATAGAGTACTTGAGTTGGTTCACCTCCTTCGGTATGATGAAGTAACGATACGTGGTACGTTCCAAGTCTCCAACCATGGCTTGAATTTTCTTTGCATTACGTTTGGATGCAAGAGAAACTGTAGATGTTGATACCATTCTTTTTAAATTCTCTTTGACCATGGTTATAACAAAAAGATGCATAGGTAGAAATAATATGTCACTTTCAGAATATGGTACATGGCCACTGTGCTTAGTATGCACGGAAATAGTACATTCCTTCCCTTTGGATGCTCCACTATTTTTGTCACTCATAATAGGCTCCTCAGTTTTCAATTGAAAAGTACAATCTCGTAATCTACTCTTCCTATCTTGTCTATTGTCCCTGACTTGAGGGGGTCTCACAGCCGGTGCCTTCACATGAGGCCGGTCTTTGTTTCCACCCCTATGGCAACGGTAGTACTTAACAATGTGATTTTTGAACCGAGTGGTTCGACGCAACCTACGTAAAACAACATGTTTCACGCATATTTTATCAAGGGTGACATCAAGAAAGTCACGAGGAACATTATGAACCTCATCCCACAACTTGGATTCCTTGCAAGTGGGACAAGATTCAAGACAACTCTCTACATACTTAGTATGGATCCCTCCCACTCTAAAATCAGTGGTCCAATGTGCACAAATTGCATCAAGTGTAGAAGTTAGGCTCAAATGTTTGCCATTAACATCAACATGACATTCTTTTACTATTGAACACCAATGTTCAATAGGAGGAATTTGCCTTCCTTTTAAGTCTTGTCTCGTAGGAGACAAACCAATGCCCCCATTAACACTTATCAACTTCACACTATCTTGAAGTTTTTTCCATCGCTGAATGGTATGAAAAGCATCATCAACATCTATAGGACGGCCATGACTCTTAGAAAGAGGGCGGAAACTAGCATCTGCTTCACGAATTTGCTCAAATACAGGTAACACTTGTTTTTGTAAACACTCAATCATGAGGTTACTACTTCCAAGTGTGAAATGAACAAACTTTGGGAAAGTCTCAATATGGACATGTTCAAAGGAAGGAAGAGAAGGCTCATCTATAGGAAACTCCATGTTGCCACTTGAAGAGTTTGGAGGCTCATCGTGACCCCCCTGCATTTCCTCGTACGCTTCGTCATCACCATCATCTTCAAATTCGAAATCCGAATCGTTGAAATACGTGTCACCAAATGTTGTAGTGAAATCAAAATCACTATTACTCCCGTAGGTACCTCCAAGAATTTCCTCCACCCTGGCAACATAGTCTAATTCCTCTTCAAAATCTGAAGGATAAAAATAATCATCCTCTTGCCCTACACTACCTTCCTCCATCGACCCTAAACCCTAAATACACTAAACCTAATTAAATAAGAATAATGTGGGAATAAGTTGGAGAAAAACCCTAAACAAAATAAAGAAATTGATAAGACAAATAAATGAACAAGATGCTCAAGCACATAGTCAATGTGGGGCACTCGAAGTGGGAGGGAATGAGGAGGTGAGAGGGTGTCCTTTCTAAGTGATGTTGTGGTACTGTTGTGCTGGGTACTATTGAAGAGTGGACTCTCCCGAAATGCTCCCAATCCCCGCAGTCGCTGGCTGCAGCAGAAGGGAGAACAGAGTACATGAGAGGGTCTTATGGGCGGGTCTCTCTCCGGGCGGGTATCTCTTTCCTGCGTGGAAACGGGCCTGGGAACGTGGGGATCGGGCAAGGGAACGTCGGGGGGACGGAGCAGCAGTCACAGTCACGAGGGCGGGCGGGGATCGCAGAGGGAGGCCGGGCGGCAGGCGGCGGTCCTCTTTCGAGGAGCCGTTAGGCCCGAGGGGTGCCGAGCTCAAGCCGCAAAAGCCTCTTGTCCATCCACGCACGTTGTGGACTCATAACATTCAGTAGCATGCCTTGGCTCTACAGTAGATGGTGTGGAATATTCCACACCCAACAGTACTTCATAATTAGCTAAGAGGACAGATGGAGGCTCAAGGTGATGAGCAGAGTGCATGAAGGAAAGGCAGTGGGCATGAAGGCTACTGAACGTTATAAACCTGGTGAGCTTCATAATATATTATAAAACTGTACAGTACTTGGTACTGAGCGAGCAGGCTCTTACAAGTTGCTTCTGTGTAGTCATGCAACTAGGACTTTCGGACACTCCAATCCTCGGGACACATTCTCCAGGGGGTGCCCCACGGGAGGTTCCCGATACTACATTCTAGCCGAGGTTCATTCTGTAAGCAACGCTAATTATCGTTGTTTAATTTGTTTAAGCCGGAACTTTTCCTGGCGCAGAAGCTCAAGAACAACTTGGCGGGACCGATTTTGGACGTTTCATGAAATATGATACTGTGTAATAAATCGTTTCATTTTCGTCTTGTGAGGGTTAGGGTTGTGTCGAGAATATGCAGGGCTGTCAAGATGAGGTTTATGGGAGGTTGGATTGTTCGTTGGTTGGGTAGGCGGTCAAATTTTCGTGATCAAACTTGGCGTCTCAGTGGTGCCTAGTTAAATAGCCCTGGCTGTTTTTGGCCTTTGCAACTGCATCACAGCTTCTAATCCATGTCATAATGAAGGTTCGAGGATTCAGATTACCAGTAGTTTGCAAGATTCAAATAAAATCTCATTGACACTCTGCAAGCTTTGCAAATTTCTCGTGTGTTGGCAGGTGGTGTATAAACACAGGGCACCGTTTATGTGCTCTGCAGAGCGGATACCTGAAGGGCTCTTTGAGAAGGTAGTAACCCGAGCAGATGCCCCTCTTAAGACTGCCATATATCTTTGTGTGTGGATAGGGCCGCAGATGGCCAGGACCCTGGGTTAATAAGTAACAGCACATGTACCTGGATCCTTCAGCTTATGAGTTCAGATGTAATCACCGTTCTGTTCACTCATCCATAGTTCACAAACACTCTACCATATCAACTTTCTTGGAGGCTTTCGTTTTGTCCCTTGCCTAACTCACTGAATATGCTTTGTCCGTGTGTACTTGCAAACAAGTGGAATTCAATATTTTAACAATGATTGATCGGTCAAGAGGCTTGCAATGGAGCGACCTAGAGGTCCTATATTCCCTCCTAGGCCCTATATTCTTGGTCCACAAGGGATTATTCAAGGATGTTCTGATTCTTAATGTTTGCTATGTCCTCATGCATGTATAGGAAAAGTGACCATGGGTATCTGAACAGTGCCACACTCCCTGTTACCAATGTCTACACTGGCCTGGATGAGCTTGAGTATTTACTTCTTGTTTCCTGTTCGACAAAACTACTGCATGGGTTTTGGATCGACTACAGAAGGTACCGTGAACCTCCAGGGCGGGTAACTTAGTCACCCTTACGAACACTGAATCCAAACCGGCCACAGGGTATGCGAACTTCGAATTTAATCCAATCATTTTGTATCAAGAGCAAGATGAAGGCCTTACCGA
The DNA here is from genome assembly GCA_022496805.1 of Pohlia nutans. Taxonomy (NCBI): domain Eukaryota; kingdom Viridiplantae; phylum Streptophyta; class Bryopsida; order Bryales; family Mniaceae; genus Pohlia; species Pohlia nutans. The sequence continues at coordinate 35,908,758 of CM040089.1, read as the reverse complement.
AGTAATAAATAATCAAGGGATTTGTATCCTATGTCAAGGCTCGGATTCTCATGTCGGAGTTGCACCAGTGATCCGAGCATGCAGTGAGGAGGATGTTGCCGTCGTTCGTTTTCCTGAGCTCGTGACGTGCTGTAGAATTAGGTCCAGCTCCATTCAAAGGACGAGGGGGCGCCATACTGATCCTTGTTGTTTTCAAGGAGTTTTTGCGCAGAAACTCGTCGTCGCTGTCCAGGTCAGAAGTGTCGAGGTAGTACAGGACGGGGACAAGCAGAATACAGGTGCAGAGCACGGCGATGGGGCTGAAGAGCCACAGCAGCAACGGGAGGGCGAAGTAGAAGCCTCGTGTGCCGGCGGTGAAGAAGTTGCAGCCTTTGGCGAGCACATTGGCGACGTACTCCGGGGAGATTCGGATGGCCATGGCGTCCTGCAGAGGAATGTTGACGAGAAAGTTGACGTGGTTGGTGTATCGGATCGACTGGGAGTAGGAGAAGAAGGAGAAGATAAAGCAGGCTATGAGCGTCAGGTACTTGAAGCTCAGCAACTTTGGGTTGTCACCGCCCAGGAGCGGCTGCTTGGTGCTGAAGTAGGCGCTGCTCATGAACACTGCCGTGGCCGAGCACAACAGGATGGCCGTGGTTGCCATAAGCGTGGACCCCATTATGTTGTTGCGGAGCGTTTGCACTGCCAGGATGTTCCTCTTGTCGTTGTCCTGCATGCAGCAAGTTAAGCCAATGAAGTAAATTATTATAATTCAATCCTGGTGCAAGTGAATGGAACCCTCCCTTTTCTTGCAAGAAACTGTCAGGCACGGTCGGAGACCGTGTTAGCTGTTGAGGACTGCTTATTCTCCGCAACTCTGAGTTGTCGTCATAGAAATTGCAAGCACGAGGATGACAAGAACTAATAAGAATTTAAACCCCTCAATCTCATCAACCAAGGAATCGTGGTTCGAACTTAAAACTGCTAAAAAGAACACATGAGACTCAGTTTTGGCTAGTACTGGGTTCTTTCGGAATTAACCCCTTAAAGAACCAAGGAATCCTGGTTTTAAAACGACCAATTATTGTGAAAAAGCAATAATTCAGATGAGGCCAGATCTTGCATCACCTAAATTAATGAAGAACATTGCATGTGATGGTCAAACATTAAACAAAAGTTGAACAAAAAAGTTCATACATGACCTACTCAAAACTGCTAAACAAATGGTGAGAACTAATATGGGCCTCCTGGTCCTTGGGTTAAAAGACGTCTGCAAGATGACCCTGACTGTCTTCTGATGCAAAGGAATCCTGTGTCTACATTCAAGTGAGTACAACCAACTTTCTGACCAGCATCGTCGACAAATTGACAGAGTCCATGGACTATTCTTCATGTTCAGGCTCCAGTGTAAGAATTGCATGTTTTAAGGAGCCCTGCAAGTCATAATAAATGAGATAACGGGAAATTAAATAGGAATTGGCTTGTACCTTCATTATACTCTCAACCCAATGTCGTCTCGCAAGGTGGTTTACTCCTATGACGGTCCGCAAGGGCGCATACCGTACTTTCCATAACCAAAACACTTGATATGTTACAAGGACGATCAATCCAAGAGGCACTAAAGTGGCGTCCAGTATGTCTTCTCTGGAATTCATACTTGCGTGTAACTCCACAACCCACAGCAGTCAGAGCCGAAATTAGCTGCTCATCTCAGACCAACCTGTGACAGGAGAGTTTTTTGGTGAGAATGGCAACAGTACTCTACTGCAACAGTAGCGTCCATGAATCAGCACTCGTAGTAAAACATTCTCCATGACAAAAAATGCGGGAACTGTAACAATCCTCCTCCCGCCTTTTCTTCAAAACCTTTTATCGAAAATATCAGGAACTGCAGACACCGGCTCGCAGCAATGCAACAGTAAAAGTTATTTCAATGGTTTTCAACTCACAGATTCTGCAAATGAATGACGGGTCCCCAGCGCCAATATGCCGCGCTTAATTCTGGAAAATGTACAATCGAATTCACAAACTCCTTCAGATGAAAACTCAGGATTCTCCAGCAGAGAAAGAAACGGATGCCCTCCCTGCCTGCCTGCCTGCCTGCCTGCGAAACAAAATTAAAGCAGATCAGCAGCAAATGGAACGTCACCGAAAAAACATCATTCACGACTCTGTTCTTCTCAAGTGAACGCCAAATTCACAGAACCTATACAGGGTCGATAACCTACAAATTCAATCGCGCTATTAATTGCGACGGCCCTCTTTCAAACCCTCGAACCTTCCAAAGCACAAAATACAGCAACGTCCGCCACATAATTAATTTCAACCGACCGCACAAACCTCAGACAAGTGCATTGTGTTATAGGTATATAAAACGTGAAATTCTAAACAATGGCACACCACATAACATTCGATAATCCGATCCACACAATCAGCTGCATCAGAAAGTAGAAGAAGAAATCCTCATTAAATCTCTCCAAGCTTGCATCACGAAACCATGATCCCCGTGCATGGACCCAAGAGCCTAGAGTGCGCCCATGCCCGCTGATTGAGGAGAATTGCAATGGCAGCGATTGTGACGATCGGTGTTCTCGTGACCCATGCGGGATTTGGGAGGTGGGACAGAATAGAAGCGAGAGAAGCTTGAGGAAAGCGAGCTATGGCCTTGCGACCCTTATAATAAGACTTGGAGCTAGGCGCTGCATGCCTGCGCCCAGGATCGAACGAACGGTGGAGAGAGAACTCGTGATTGGCCGGGACTCCATCTGTCCATGTGGCACTATGGCTTCTGCCGACGTGGACGTTGGCTGCCTCGTGGGAGTCTTGAGTCCACGTCGGATCGGCGTGGGGCTTAGAGTTACATTTAAAACGTCACTTTCAGCAATTCAGCATAGATTTTTTCGGCATTTTCTTCAAGGTAGAATATTGGTAATTGAAAATGATGATTTTACGGTATTCCAAAATAAATATATTACATATGGTTATTATTAATATTATTAGTATTACAATGATAATGATAATAAAAGAATTTTTAAAGAAGTTGCGTAATTGTTACTCTCTTTGGTCCACTAAAAAAAATATTTTCCTTTTAAATGTACAAAGGATAACATGGTTTTTTTAGTGGGACAAAGGGGGTATGAGTTTTCACAATGGAAGTTGTTTAACTCCTAACTGTCCAATTGTTCATTTTTTGAACGATGTAAAGATTTCATCCACGTTTTCTCATCTGTCGTGCACTTTTGCAAGGGAAAAAAATACTACAAAATTCTATGGCAAGATAGATTCATGCATGAAAGGAGATGATTTGTGAAAATTTTATGCCTCGTTTCATGTTGTAGTGATTCATCAAAAAAATTGAAGTTTTCAGTCTAAATGTGCTCTTGAAAAAATTAACTCACAAAATTAAGCAACCAATAAATCTTCAAGAATCACCACATTTAGAGTATTACATTTCAACCCATCACAACAGATTCCATCCACATATTGTCAATATCTTATTCATAATTGGATTACAATATAATTTAAATTTCAAGTTCCAAAAGTTATACAAAAATATTGGTGACAGCAATCACAAATCTAACTATACGGATAGAATCTAAAATTCATAATGTACAACTTTTATCATACATCAAATTCAAAATACCTCTCTTAGTTGCATTTTATAATGCATCTTTGCAAAACTGCCGAATTTGGAGGGGAGTGAGGACGTTTAGGGGTTAAACCATTAAAATTGTCCCACATACTTGTCATGAAACCAATACAAATAAAATTCAAATTCCAATTAATGATTGTAAAGTATGAGGGTTGTTACAGTGCACTTTGTGGGGACAGTTTGAAAGCAAAATCACAAACGGCTTCCTTCTATACATTGTTTAGTGTTGAAACCATAATGGAACAATTGATACAATGTTAGTGTTGTTTCATTGTTGAAATACACTAGTGCAAAAAAGTAATGAAACAACATTGTTTTAACCAAAAAACACAACACTAGAGTTAACCGAAAAGAGTGTCTTAACCCTTTAACGCGCCTGCGTCCAGAATGTGGACGCCGGATGAATTTCAGTTGCTGCATTTCAGTAGCTAGCGACAGTTTTTCATCCATCCAAAATTCTCTTGGTTCTTGAGCTAGTTGACTATCATTTGTACGGTATGGATCTTCAAAATAAGATCTTGTGATTTTTTGAAAATCCACAGAATTGGTTTATGTCAAGTTTCATTCTTAGTTCAAAAAGTGAGATCTTGAATATGATTTTCCAAAATAAGTAGAATCAAATAATGGAAATTATACCATCACATAGTGCATATTATTCCAAATTCGTAACAAATTTTTTCAATAAAAAATTGTTAATTTGGGATTTTTAATTGAATTTCAAAAGAAAACCTTGCAAAACTAATTTAAAAATATTAATAATTTTTTTGATAAATCCAACCGTACAGATGTGATCTCCACATTGAGATTTACAACTATTGTTTGTATATCCACTCCATTTTTGTGAATCATCAAACATTTTATAACACATCTTTGAAATCAGTGATGGATTGGGACGTTAAAGGGTTAAAGTGGAAAGAAATCTTAAACTCACCTTAAACTCATTTTGAGTTCAAAAAGATTGCAAAACTAACCTATGGTGAGTTGAAGAATAATCTAAAACAAGACCCTGCACTGCCATGGGGCATGGAACTCGTGACCTCCCCAATGCTAAAGGAGAGTTCCCACAAGTTCCCATAAGTTCCCCCAAGCCAAGAGACCCGACCATGGGGAAAGATCATAAACAATAAATGTCAGCAATTGTAATTATAGGAAGAGAATTCCACTTGAACTCCGCTCATGGAGCAGTTCTGTTTTCAAATAACTACTATTGCACTGAATGCTCTTTCCAGCACAATTCACCAACGTACTGGTAATAAAGCAAGAAATCCTGATGTTGTGTATTGTCTGTTTCAGCACTATTTCAGTATTGTCACTGTTTCAACACTATTTCAGTATTGTCACTGTTTCAACACTATTTCAGTATTGTCACTGTTTCAGCACTTAACAATATACAGAATGTTTCAGTAATGAAATAGGTAAAAATCAGTTCGTGATGAATTCTATATGTCAAAAATAAATGCAAGGATGATTTTGAGCATTTTGGTTTTGAGGATGTTATAGATTTACATGATGGATGGACTTACTTCCTTATTTACTTCATTGTTTCTGCATATTTTGGTACTTCAAGAAGGTATACGGTAGTAGTGAGGAACACAATTTTTGGAGTGATTTGCAGGTGTGATGAAGTTGGCTGGGCATGTAATTTGAAGAGGTGATGTCAGCAGGCATTCAAAGCATGGTGATGTATGTAGCCAACACGCTTGACCCAGTTGTAGCATTTGCGGATTAGGAGCAGCTCTGAAAATTACATGCTTAAGTTCCGTGTGAAGTTTCATGCAAAATAGGGGCCAAGGGTGATTCAGTGTGACAAGACTCCACCAACCGCATTGTACAGTGGGGTCCAACAAGTTTACGTAATTTTTGTACTGTCATCAACGTTTACACTTCCCATTTGCACAGAAATGGTTGAATGAGCATGAAATTTTGAGTACAACATTGCAACTTCATGAACAACATATGTGTAAAATTTGATACGATGAAGATATAGGGAAAAATAAATAGATAAAATAAAAACAAAATTTAAGTTTTAATACGTAAAAATTCATAGCAGTTACATAAATGCTTTTTTACATTACAAAATTTGGGTACAAGGTACAAGTTATGATGCTAAACAATATGGTTCATTTCAAATATGAAATGTAGAATCGGCCTAGAGGGGTGTATAGATGATATAAGTTTTTGATACATTTTCAATATACCAAATATAAACAACTTTGACATGATGTTTCTCACTACAAAATTACTATTTTTAAAAACCGATTGCACCTCATAAAAGCTATTTGAGTTATTTACATGACAACACAACTATACGCACTTGAAGTTCAAATTCATACATTAATTTCAATTTTTCATTCAAGGATCTACTATTTGATACTACCACCATTTGCTTTGATTACGGCTTGTATTCTTGCAAACATGTTAGAAATGCGGGTTTGCAGATGTTGTACACTCACCTTGTTGTATAGTCGTAGCATTATTTCTATTGTTCCTTCTCTATTTCTTGTTCTAAACTCTCGCCGCAATAAGTTCTTCACCACACATCTTCAATTGGGCTTGGGTTAGGTGAATTTGCTAGGGCTCCATATCATATAATATGCTATAGTTTTGTCTCACTACCTTGGTAGAGTACTACGGTGGAGGAGTACCAACAATTATTAGTAAAAAACAAGCACAATTGAGAAATAACTCGTTATTGTCAAATGGATGTTACACACTTTATTTCAATCTCTTACACCCTATCTGAGTGTTGCACAATGTTGCCCAGAGATTGTAAACTACATGGGGAATAACCCCACTTCATTGTCAAGGTTTAATAAGGCTTTATTGCAATGCTATATTTGGTCACAATTTTAGTACACTCTAAAATGACTTTTGACCCCCTCTTCAAAAGTAGAGGTTTATACTTTCTTCCACATGATACTATATGAACTGTAATTTGTGGTCTAAAGACCACTCTTAGTGTTCTCTTCCAAGTTTTGTGGAAATTGGATATCTTGAGTGTGAGCAATGTTGATTCAAAGTGCAAGTTAGAGTCAGTAAACTAAGGCTTCAAACATAGAGATTACACTCACTTGTTGGACCCCCTTGTACAATAGAATAGGGTTCAAAAAGTTTGCATGATTTTTTTCATTCTTTGCCTTATGTAGTTCCCATTTGTACAAAAATGGTTGAATGAGTGTGAAATTTTGTACACAACATTGCAACTTCACGAACAACATTTGTGTAAAATTTGGTTTAATATGTAAGAATTTATAATAATTAAATAAATAAAATCTTTTGCAATTCAATTTTTGGGTAGAAGGTAAAGGATATAATGAGAAACAATATGGTACATTTCAAATATGCCAATGGGGAACTTGCATAGAACGGAATTTGTTTGTTAGAATCAAGTAGTTAAAATAGGAGTTTGAAATTCAAGTAGAAACTATTGAAAGGTTGTCTCAAGCATAGGACCATAGAGGATTAGAGGTACATGCTGCACTTTTCACTGTTTCTAAATTTGGAGTTATTCTTCATTATTTTTTCTTCATTTTGCTTATGCCTATTCACTTTCCAAGGTCAAAGAAGTTTAGGCCTACCTTTGTTTGAAAGAAAATTGAGATTAAAATAGACGGAGTTTGGAGAGACAAATTAGACTTGGAAAGAGGTTGAGGATTCCAATTTCTATATAAGAAGTCTACTTTTTGGACATCATTTCATTTTTCTAGTTTTTTCTTGGTGTATTCTAGGTAATATTCAACAATACAACAATTGAATGATTGGGATTGAATGTTATCTTATGCTCTTAAGATATTATTGAAATGCTACAAAGCTGCACATTGTAACCTACTAAACTGTAAAAGGTACGAGCCCATTCCAATATTGATGGCAATGAACCAACAAATAGACTCGCACAAGATGGCACCAAAAAAGAATATAGATTTGCTTCAAAACCATACGAATTTGCACACTCTACTCCATATTACTACCAAAAAGACAAATGGCTTGGGGCGGCTCAAAGACCTAACAAAGGTCCCGTAAGATGTTTTGACGAATGCATTAAAAAAGTAAGACCGCAAAAACAACTTAGAAATAATGGCCCAACATTTCCCCAACATTAGCAAATGGACAATGAATCCCAATGTCAACAACAAAATCTCTAATGAATTTTGATCCAACCCCTCCATAACAAATGCACAAAAACAAGCCTCCTAAAATTCTGCACTAGTCAATATATGGGAAATGCTAGGAATCAACTAATTTTGGTATAGAAAGATTTCCTTCCATCACATGCCCCATATGCAATTCCTTAGATGTAGATACATGGCTTCATGTCCTTCTAAAATGTAATCAACACCATATTCATGCGCTTAGAGTTAAAAGACATTTTAAAGCAATTTGGGAATTGAAACAACTAATATTATCATCACAAAAATCAAGATGTTACATTGTCATGAACGCAGGTGCATTTAACAACAACCCACAAGAAAACACAGTTCCTCATTGGCTTCTCCTCTATATACATTAGAAGAGATCTGAAGCCTCAATAGGGCCGTTTCAACCAAAATCTAATTTTATATTCAATTTTTTTAAATATTTTTTTGAAATAAAATATTATTAAAATATCATTAATTTTTTTTATAAAAATATTTAATTTTCTTAATTAAAAAAATAAAAATACTCCCTCCATCCCGCAAAAAGACCTTGTTTTCATTGAAATTCATGAATTAAGCGTTGTTTCACTGAAATTTATGAATTAAGCTTCATTACATGATTACATAGGGAATATGTTGACTATGATGCAAATCTATAGATTAAGTTAGTACAGAAGGAGTATTTTGATTGCTAAAAAGTGTATGCGTGAACAAAATCCATGACAATAATCCATGATTAGCATGATCAAAATTCATGGAATAAGGTGCCAAATTGTCTTCAATGCCCTGAAGCAGTTGTCAAGCATGTGCGAAGCTTAATTGCCAGCGGTAAATGAGTACAATTGGAAATCATTGTTTTATTTTGGGACAAATTTTAATTCGATGCACGCTAGAGCATATCAATGCATGCTCCCTCTATGAAACACCTCGAAATGGATTTAAAACTACTCTAAGCTAAAAAGACAAAAAGAGGGGGAGGGGGAGGGAAAAAAGGAAAAAAGGGGGCTAGGAGGAAAAAACAGAAAAAAAAAATAGAATTGAGCATTGAGATCTCCTCGAATGTGCGTCCGCCAGTCACGTTCTTGGTACCATCGGAAAGCTCCTAATGAAGAGAGGTGCACCAAAGTCGATCCGCCGCTTTTAGAGGTACATTGTGAGAGTTATGGATTTTTGAGTGATTTTTGACATCATAAATTGAATTAAATTATGAAAAGAAAATTTGGGAGTTTTTGATGTTATTCTTGGCATCATCCAAAAACTCTCGATGAGTAAGGGTGCACAAAAGTCATTTCGTAACTTTTGGACCTACGGTGTAAAAGTTATGAATTCCTCACCATAAATTGAATTAAGTTATGGATAAATGAATTTTAAAATAAAATAAAAAGCAAAAACATGGCTTAATCATTGGGAACATTGGGTCAACATTACATGGCCGCAATAGTTGTTGTTTATAAGTTGAACATAAAAAATTTACAGTGAACTTTAATCAAAAAAAGAAAATAACAAAAAGAAATTTGTATTGAGGTGATTTAAAAAAAATTGAATTTATGAATCAAATAAAAAATCCTTAAATAGTTATATTGATCTTGAATAGGCTTTTAAAATATTAAAATATACCTTTCTAGAAGAATGTTCAATGCATTGTATATATTTCAATTTAATGGTAAATGTTATAGTTTATGAAACTTTGATTATCATTTTTTATCATTTTGATTTTGATTTTTTTGAAGGCTTTAGGATATTCTAAAAACAAGAATACAATATTAAATCATTTAGCATTATTGAAAAATAATATTTCAATAATGATAAATTGATTGTAAATTCTATATATTAAATGAGATAATTTAAATTGAAGTGAAAGTAAATGAAATTATGTAGTAAAGTGAAGAATACACAAAATGATTACAAAAAGAGTTGTCATTTTATTTCTACAAAGAATATGTGTTGAATTTGGAGCTAGGAATAAAAATGAAAACCAATACTTTGTAAAAATCATCAATATGACAATTTGAATCTCCATATCATCATAGTTTTACATATGTGATGAAATCTATATACCGGTATTGAATGAAATACACATAAATAGAACATGCCAATTCTTTTTGGAAATTGTAAGAAGTTTTTGCCAAATTTCACATTTAGTATTTTTTGAAATTGCCAAAATGTTGAAAAATTACCATTTTTCACACTTCTTAACCCTTAAACGTTAAGAGGGTCCCTGGAGGGCAATCCAAGGAGCAACTCCAAAAGTGTACAGTAGCTGGAGAGAAAAAAAAAAAAAAAAAAAACCGCCATCGTGCCTTCTGTGCTGACCAGCAAGTGCTGCTGGCCAAATTTTTTGCTATTTTTTTAATAATAATTTTTTTATTCTTTCCACAACTGTTGCCTGATCATAACCCCCTTCCCTTGATTTCTTCATTTGATTGTGGATTGTTCCACAATTATTTAATTTAGGCATATTTTCTAAATTTAGCCTCATTGTTTCATTACTTTTCCAAAGCACCAATCCATTTCAAATTTAGTTGAGAAAATCCACTTTTTTCTTTATTATTCTCTTATAAACAAGTCCATGGGGCTTGCTTTGACGTTTAAAGGTTAATATTATTTGAGTGTGAGTTTGAAAGGAAGAAAGAATTGGTCTTGTGATTGAATTCATTCTAAGTCACTCCCAAATGATATGGAACATGAACTTGCAAGCCCATGAGAATTCTCACTACACTATAGTTTTGTTAAATTAAGAAAGGTAATGTTCAAAAGAGGTAAATAATGTTTATTATGTGACTTGCCACCCATCTATAGAAGGGAGATCTTGTCAAATAGACAATGTTATCTTCTTCACCCACCAAGCCACACCTATAGTCCTAGTCTACATACTTAGAATATGTACAAACTAACTAGACTATTACTTTGGTGTTTTAACTAACTTGGAGTCGTAGACTCTTGGTATATCAATTCCCTCATAAGTAACTTAATTATCATATGAGTAACTTAGTCATAAACGCTTGGTCTATTAGTTCCCTCATGAGTAACTTAATTCCAACAATTTTTTAGTAGATTTTGGTGCATAATTTAGTATAGAAAGTGATCTTATTTTGAAATGTTTTCAACTAAGAAAATTTAGAAGGCCAAGTCATCTTCCACCTCCAAAAATAATTTTGTGATTTGAAGTTTTTATGAATGAGATATGAACAAATTTCAGTAAGGTAGTGAAGAATGTGAATGAGTTGAATGATAAGAAAATGTGTTGTGATCAAACTTTTGAGGCTCAATTGTGCATAGTAGACTAAATTATTTTGAGTATTGATAAAAAAAACAGATTCAAAATCAAGCAATCTTTCACCTCCAAAAAGAATTTTGTGATTTGGAGTTTTTATGCTTGAGTTATACACATTTTTGTAAAGGAGTTCAATCGGTGAATACCGGTAGTCAACTTTAAAGCAATTGTCCTACTTTATGCTATTCAAGAGTGAGACCCCTCAGGTAGGGGGAAGGTGAGGGGGATATGTGTGACCATGCGAAAAGTAGAAAACCACATGAATTAAACTACATCGTCGACTGCAATTGTTAATGACTCAACTTGTGATGACCTAACCTTATTGACATAGAATTTGAGAACATTTTGAAATTGTTCCCCTATATAGGGAAACACAACTCTTATCTACCATAGGTCCTAAAACTTATAAGACCAATAATATTATGAAGTCTTAAAAACAAATTGTTTATGATTTTCCTCGAAAATTTATAATCAATCCATGCACGCACTCAATTTATAAATGCCGTTGAAATTGTCACGCCGGACTCAGACACGGGCCAACATAATGCAAAAAGACCATGAATCACATAGAATTAAATTTTTATGTTTATAAAACTCAATCAAAAGAAATGAATCACTTACACATCAGACCCTTGGTTGTTCTTATCCAGAGTGTTTTGGGAGCTTACTTTTCTGGACTGGTCACTCACCGTTGATGAAGACGGAGCGTCTTTGTCAAGTTCCATCAAATTAGGTCAAATTGGCTGTTGTTCACATTTCCTGTGCTCCCGCCATAGCCATCTCCACGCTCGCTTGCTCCTTCGTTCTCCCGTTGCGACAACCTCCCTGCATTCAATCGTCTCTGGTTTGATTCTGTTCAGGTTCTGTCGATTGAAGAGGTTGATTGTGAGGGCGTTGTGGGTCTGAGGACCTTGATTGATCGGTCGGTAATGTGGTGCCGGGGTTTTGGCGTGGTTCTGTTGTTGGCCATATTCTCGAAGGTTTTTTGTGTTCAAGTGATTGGAGTGCTGTCGATTGCGGTAGATTAGCGGAGATCTTTCTGGTACGGTCCTTTCGTGTTGTTCAAGTTTGGCACAGGGCGTGGAGAACGGTGAAAGGGTTAGGGTTTCCGGCGGGTTTGCGGTCGTTCAAGCTGCGATCGGCTTCTGTAGTAGGGTTTGAGATTGGAAAGGCAATCGTATCGGGGAATTCACGGGCGGAAATATTGCTGGCGACTGCGAATTTGGCAATTCGGTCGTTTCTTGGAAATGTGCGAATGCAGGTGGTTCGCGTTGAGTGCAGATCAATCGTCATTACAGCTCAATTAGAATGCTTATGATTTCTACTGCCTGAGCCTTCTTGCATTAGCGTTGTCGGTACTTGCTCCGTATCTTCTTGAATGATCGGAGTCCGATTTTGATGTTCAGAGTGTTTTATCACTCTGGTGTTCTCGTTCGTTTTGCGTAAGAGTTAACTGGATTTGTTTTTAAGCAGGTTTTGATATCCAAGAGATTTCTTCCAAATTAAGCGTGCCAGGTACGAGTGACGTCCGAAACTTGGATTGATGCGAAGTAGTAGAGGCCTTTTAGATTGGTTCAGAATCGAACAGAGCACCTTGAACACCCGTGAGGGTAAGGGGTGCAGAGCGGCCAATACGCGATGTTGTCGTTTGCAACCCCCCTTGCAAGTCAGATTGGATTCTCGATCGCCAGCCTGAACAAGAATAATTACAAGTCTATTGAGTTGGAACTTAGCCAGGTAATTTACTCAATACGATTGTCTCATAACTGTATTTATCTTTCGGAAATGCTGTGTTATATCAGAGAGAATTGGTGCGCTTAAATTATGCTGACGGTTGTTACCTCTGGAGTCTGGATGTTGGGAGTGTTGATAAGCAAGCATGTCTATTCTGGACTTTTTGACTATGCGTTCTTCAAATATGTGTGCAGCTCTTTAGCCCGAATCGAGTCCAATTTGTTATACTTCTTAGTCTGCAGTTCATGTTTTGTAAATTTTACTTGTGAGGCTCCTTTTCATCACATTTGTTAGTGTTGTACGAGACTGATTATCCAGTGGACATATGTTGATCAGTTCTTCGAGTATGGGATAGATGGAAGCTTGATTTTGCTGAGAAATTGCTTGGAGCAAGTCAACTTACATCAAGGAGAAGTGCACAATCTTCCCCTGAAGTTAGACCTGCTGACCAGAATACTGAAGACGCTCATTCACCAGCCAAACTCGGGCTCTATACTTTGTGAAGCGTTGGGGCATTCATCATCCTTTTCTGAAGGATTTCTTGAAAATATATGCTCCGCACTTAAGTTCTCTCTTCCCGAGCAAATTGGACTTGGCCTTGCATTGACAGATGCTGAAGACCTGCGTCTTCAAGAAGAGGGTCAGTAAACTACTTCTAAACTATAAGCTATCAGTTGGCAGTTCTTGCGAAGTATGTATATATATATATATATATATATATATATATATATATATATATATATATAGATACAGATACCTTGTGTAATTGGTTGAAACTAGCTGAAACTAGCGGTTGAGGGTGTTAACTCTGGTTGTTGTCTTTGGAGTCTACAAATGCATTGGTGTGTTATCGGGTGATGTGCAGGCCAGTCTTTCTGCAAAGCAAAGATCTCAGAGATTTATGAGAATCCAACCTCTGGTCTAACAGAATCACTGATTGAAGAAATACTTGAGTTCTTGCACCATAGTGAGGGCTTAACAAAGCATGTTCACTCGTTTATGAGGGCATTACAAACCCTACAGCCGAAAGTCCAGGAATCTTTGTTGTTGACTCCCCTACTGCAAGAGAACGTGCATGAGGTCAATTTTTTAAGGTATTTTTTTATAGCTATTATTTCTGACATAACGCACACCTCTTACTACAGAGGTGATCGGTGGATGATCTCAGATAAAATAGGCGACATTGACAATGTTTTCATATGAACTATCTGTATTCTTCATGTGTAATTTGGAATTGCTCTCTATTTCTGATCTATCTCATTGGTTTCAGGAGTTTCAGTGGAATTGTTACGGACCAGACCTCCGAGATGTGTTCTTTGTTGTCTACTGCGACAAGGGTCGCTGATGTCCTGGAAGATTTAGGTTACAGCTGTACTGTAGATATTGATCATTGTAAAGGAATCCTTGGTTTGTTCCCTTCTATTACAGAAGTTGAGGTTGCCCAAATTCTTGGGATGGTTGCCCGTACCCATCATAGACTGGAAGATCTGCAAGGAATTCATAGCACGTTCTGTACAGCACTATGTAATGGTGAACAAGTGTCTTCAGACTGGTTGACCACTTGGGATGTGGACGTGCTTTTGGACTCTATTAAGCAGCTGGTATGTTTCTTCTACCACTGAGAGAGTTCTCTTTGAACTAGGTAGATTGGTTAGCTAATTCTGCGAATGTTTTGGTATTTCTTATATAGTAACGATTACTACCCTTTTTTTGCTCGTATGGTCGATATAATGCAAATCATGGGATCTGGTAACAGGAAGCATTATGATGCTCTTGTGATGTGAATTCTCCATTTTGTTCATGTGACTTCTTCTCGCCTAACAGGCTCCCGATCTAAGCTGGAGACTGGTGATGGAGAAATTGGATCATGATGGCTTTCTTTTACCTGATAAAAAATCGTTTTCTCTCTTGTTGAGAATGTACGGCAAAGCTTGTCAGGTGAGCTGTCTACTTACCAAGAAGGCTGTGAAATGTAAGGCTGTTAAAGCCGCATGTTAATATAAGGTCCTTTTGCAATTTGTTACTTGCAAGTTCTTGTAAGTGAATTTTTAGATCAATAGTGGTGTTACTTATTATTAGTTTATCATGGAGTTTTCATTGTGTGGAATGTTGATGTTGATTATGGTTTATGGTCGTATCATTCTGTTCTCTATTTGCATTGTACGCTGTAGAGTTCAATGTCGTGTTTCTTGGTGTTGAACAGGACCCATTTCCACTGGAAGCAGTATGTGGACATCCTTGGCAAAATGGAGAGGGTCAATTGTCCTTCTTAATACATGCAGTTTCAGCCCCTCCTGAAGTTTTCACGTTTGCACATAGTCTGAGGAAGCAGGTACCGTTATGTGCTGCACCTGGACTGCCCCGCGCTTTTCAGATAATCATGAACTTTATCGAGACATGAGCTGTTGGGATATTCTTTTTCCTAGCTTAGGACATAATTTGTCTCAGATTTTATCCTCCATTTGGTTTTGAGTTGGTAAACATCTTGTATTTACTGGATTAGGACTTCTAGAAAGGGTTAGCTCTTGTAGCAAATAAAACTTAGTGGAGCTGGAAACTTCGAACTGTGGGATTGACCTAGATATTCGACTATGTAATTGCCGCTCATTAGACACATTATACTATATGAGGTTTCGAGTCGTGCCTTAATACCTTGTGATGCAATTGCGGCAGATCCATCGGCAGCCTGCTGCATCGCCGAATTATGCTTGGCTGTCCCTTGATTTGCTGGAAGTCCTGTGTGGCCTAGCAGAGTTGGGTCATCTTAGCTCTGTGCGTAGTATACTTGAAATCCCTCTTCAACAATGTCCGGAGCTTTTAATTTTTGGTTTAGCGCAAATTAAGGTACTGTGATCCCTCACTTTTCGAATGCTTTTTGCTTAAAAAGTTTTCCTCTTATGAGCTGAGGATGACGTGGACTGGTCTTGCCTTCTATCTGCTAATTTCTGAACTGTTTCGACAGGGATCATCTGCGGGTCTATAACTCCTTCATCCAGATGGAGTGTGAAGTTTTGGGTCAGAATATGCGCATCTTACATTTTTCATATATTGGTGTGCAGACAGAGTGGAATATAATTCAGGCAGAAATGCTTCCTTTGCTGCTTCCATCATATCTGGCTAGCAATGCCACTAGCAGTGTGGTGCAGGAGCTTTGGTTGCTCAATGCAGACTTGATTATGAGGACCATGGTGGAGATGCATGCTGCTGATCCCAGTACCATCTCAAGAATATTGGATGTTTGTCATGAGCTTAAGGTAATCATCATAGAGGCGTTCTTCTCTAGAAATGCTTTTGCTTCAAACGATTTCTTCATTTGCACCTGATCGAGTCTTCTTGTACGTTTGAAAGTTAGGATGTGGCATTCATCAGGATAATGCATCTCTTGGTAACTACATGAGAGCTCTTTGTGGGTCACAGGTCTTGGACAGAGTGCTTGAATCTACGCCATTTCAGTTTTCCGTCGAGCTTGCAGCTATTGCTGCAAGAAGAGATTTCTTGAACCTGGAGAAGTGGTTGCAAGATAATCTCACAATCCATCGCGATTCCTTCTTCCAGGTATGAGATATTTTCTCTACTAACAGAAAGGATCATGTCACTGCCAATCGTACCAACTAATCGGTCTCATTGGGTTTTCTTTCTACTGGATACATCAACCTTAGTTTTTATAGGAGGTTTAATCTTGATATCTGATTAATTGCAGGCTTGCTTGAAGTTCTTGAGAGAGAGAACGCTTTTGGAGGCACGGATGGACAGGCAGGTTGGTTCTGGTGGAATGGCCGGTCAACGCCAAGGACCGATTGTTAGTCTAGTATTGGAAACGACACAGATTTTTTTTAAGGTAGGTCATGTACGGCTGTTTTTGTTGGATCGTTTTTTCACGAAGTCAAGGTGTTTGGTTTGTTTTAGGCCTACACTATTTGACAATGGTGTTGTTTTTCTGATGTTTATTCCATGATTGGTAGGACAGGTCTGAATCTCAATTTTAAGGTATATAAAATGCTGCTGTTTTTGAGGTTCTATTAAAGAATATGTGGATATTTGGGTTGCAGGTTCTTCATACCAATTCAGGCCAGTTAAATTCTGGTCAGTTAGTTGAGGATTTTAAGCTTGTCAGAGAGGCTGCTATACGTGCAAATCCGAGATTAATGAGTGTGGCTGCTTCAGATCAGCCGCAAGTCTTGTCAGAAGCAGGAAGTGAATATGTTGATGAGGAGGCAAACTCTTACTTTCAGAGAATCTATGTTGGACATCTTACCATAGATGACGTCGTGGATATGCTTAAAAGATTCAACTCGGCTACTTCTAGTCCGTATGTGAACTACTATTCCTTTTCATGATCAGATCAGTCCCAAATGTTTCTGAATTATGCCCTGCAACATTTTTAGGAGACCTCTTGATGTGTATAGAATTTTTGATTACCAAATCTTGCAAATGCGAGTGTACTGATTTCAATTGGGCAACTTTGCTAGTGTCTGAGGATTACTGTCATCACCTTTATGGAATTGTCGTGGAAAGTAATTTTGTTACAATCATCTGAAGGAGGTTTCTTTCAACTTTTGCATCCCTGCAGGAGGGAAAAGGCGATTTCAGCTTGCATGGTTCAAAGTTTGTTTGAAGAGTATCAGTTTTTTCCAAGATATCCTGAAAGAGAACTGAGAATAACTGCAGTGCTTTTTGGTAATATAAGTTTGGTCCTGTATTCGTTTTTTTCTAGGATCAAGCATCAAGATTGGCAGATGTTTAAGTAGAAATGCCTTCTGACGTTTCTATTAGATTTTCTTACTTACGATTTCATATTTTGTGTAGAATTTCTTTGTTGCCACAGAAGAGACTATCATAAAGCTGAAGCATTCTTGTTTTTCTCTCTTTTTATTGCAACAGGTTCACTTGTCAAACATCAGCTGGTTTCGTCTGTCATCTTGGGGCAAGCACTGCGGTGTGTGTTGGATGCCTTGCGCAAGCCATTGGATTCCAAGGTGATGCTTGACATATCTGACAGATGCAGTTTATCTCCCTGAGAACTGAAAGTCGACTAAGTGCACTTGACAGCCTGTATCAGTCTGCTCCTGTAAATTTTGTCTATATGGTGTTCCTCACGAGCCATCAACGTATTAATTATAGTTTTGTAACTTACTCTACTTGTATCTGGGTCTGTTTATTCATGCAGATGCTGTCTTTTGGGTCTACCGCTTTGGATCAATTTAAAGAACGCCTGGCGGAGTGGCCACAGTACTGCAACCACATTCTCCAAATTTCACATTTTCGTGAGTCACAACCTGAACTAGTGAAATTCATTGAGCGAGCTCTGATGCGAGGGGGAAGAAATCAACGTGAAATTGCTGGCAACGGCATCTTTCTGGCGGACCAGCAATTTAACGGTACAGTCCAGACTGGGGGGCATTCTCCTCTAATACCATTGGAGGGTTTGGAGCAGTTCCCAGTTCCTCTTACTTCCGTGGAGTTGGAGGAGAGAAAATCTCTTAATTTTCATCCTCGAACACCAGTTGGCGAGGTGAGTCCCATGTCTTATTTGGCAAGACATACATGTTCTATATATTTATGGCATCTCATAGAACCAGCTGTATACGACCACACTTACCGGACGTTCTCTTTTGTAAGGTTCTGGAACCAGCTCTGCATGCTGCCCTGGATGGGACTTTAACGCCGTCTGCATCTCCCCCTTTGGCACAAGGGGCTCAGGCAAAACTTCAGAACACAGAATCAGCAATGCTTATGTCGCAGTATTCTGGAATACCATTGAACATGCCGGATGAAAGACCCAAGAGTGCAAACTCCTTGGGCTCTCACTCGATGCAGCCAGTACTGTCAAATCAGACCTCCGATCTTGGTACTGCACAGAAGGTACTGTACGAAAAATCATGTTAGTTGCCATATGATGCGTTTGTGCAAGCTCAAGCGGTCGTTCTGCTCTATTCCATGATGCATGTCCTTTGTTGTCCAGAAGTGGCGGACTGAATATTCTGGTTTGTGTTCACGGACTAAGAATAAGCTATTCAAGAAATATTTACTTGATGACTGCTGTCAGGGCTAGGTATTTCAGGTGCATTTCGAGAGCTTTGGCTTTGTAATCACAATCGGTAATTGTTACTCATATCTAGGTTTCTCGTGTTAACAGGCATCTCAGGTGGCTTCGCATGGTGCGACTTACTCAGCTCTAGCAGATGGACAGTCACCACAACATCCTCGTTCTAAAACTGGTTCCATAACAGGTGTCCTTCTATACATCATTTGTTGCATGGTTTTGTACCAGTCCAATCTGTCTGCATCACTGCTAGATCAATCTGAATCTTTCCTTTGATGACCAAGCCAATGCTTATTTGCAACTGTGTATTTCTTGAATATAATTTATCATTCCCAAGGAGATCGCTTCTTTTCTTGGAAGTCTTTGGGGCTACCTTCTGCGGTTTTTCTGTCTGATTTTACAATGTAGGATGTCCTTAATTATGCTTCTTTGTGTAATGGCCTCTCTTTTAGGTGTTTTACGTCAGCCTTCTGTATCAACTGGGTTTGGTCATGCTCTTAATATTGGGACTCTAGTTGCTGCTGCTGAAACACGAGATTCTCCAATTGAGGTATGGACTTCGATCCTCTTAGAATGTACCTACAGCAGTCTTCGTGGTCTTCTTAAATTGGCTTTTTATCATCCGGTGTCTTGCATTAAACAGAACCATTGTACTTGAGACTGCTGTCCTTACTGTGAAAGTATAGGTTCTACCTTAAGTACTTTGTGTGTGTTCAGTCGGAGTTCTAAGCTCACGGGTGCCCAATCAAAGCTTGTGTTCAAGACTAGTTGCACAAAATCCACCTTATGCTTTATCTGCTTCTTTCTTGTCCTCTTTATTTGGGCAGCTTGGCACTATATACAGGCTAGCTCATAAGAGTTTGCCTGCAGTCGTTCTGATTCTTTTCTTCATTTCAGAGTTTTCAAATTCTGCGAGTAACTTTTGTATTCATGGTATGCTGTATGGGTTGTGTCATGTATTCGTGGACAGGTGCCATCATCAGAGGTCCAAGACAAAATTGCTTTTATCATGAACAATATTTCAATTACGAACCTGGATCAGAAGGCCAAGGAATGTTTAGAAGTCCTAAGGGAGGATTATCATCCTTGGTTTGCGCAATATATGGTGATGAAGAGGTGAAGAAGATGTTGTGTCTTTTGACTTAGGGATTAGGGTTAAGCGTTTTCTGTTAATTTTCTATTAAATATTTTCTTTTCATTTTGATCTTTGGTTTGCCTAGTCCTGTTGCATAGATTTTGTGGACGCTCATTATCGTCAATTTTGAATTGCAACTTCTGCAGAGCAAGCATCGAACCCAATTACCATGACTTGTACATCAAGTTTTTGGATAAATTGAATTCAAAAGGATTGCACAAAGAGGTTTTGAAGGCGTCTTATGAGAATTGCAAGGTGCTGTTTCTCTTCATTGGATTATTGTAATTTTTTATTTTTTAGGTTGGGTGTTATTTTTGTGTTCTGCACTAATATTGAGTTTTTCTAAATTATTGGCAATTAGTCGTCTGATGATTGCATTGAGACTTTTTTCAGGTCTTGCTCCGTTCTGAGTTGATCAAGGTGAGTTCTGAGGAACGGTCACTTCTGAAAAACTTGGGAAGCTGGCTTGGCAAGTTGACCATTGGCAAGAATCAGGCCTTGCGAGCTCGTGAAGTGGATCCAAAGTCACTTATTATTGAGGTCGGTATCTGTTCTTTATGGTTGCGCGACGTAGCCAGCGTTTTAATGATTGTTCGTGTTTCTTCTTACCGTGACTAGATGGCTTAATTTCTCAATTTCGTAAATTGTACATATTTTAGTGACATGTCTCTTAACTTGATGGTAATGCAGGCATATGAGAAGGGGTTGATGATTGCGGTCATTCCTTTTACCTCCAAGGTACCATCAATAGCTAGTGCTGTAAATTCGTTCATTGCACAACTTACTAGCTGTGGTTATGTTGAATTTATTTTCTTTACATGAATGTTTTTCACGTGTATTGTAGGAATGTTGATTTCGACTTTTCTCTGTATACAGTTTTCTTGTTTGACAATTGTATCGTGCTTCGCATTATGTTGTAGAATTGACAGTGACTAGAGTGATTATATCACGTATTGTTTTAAAATGCGAGGTGAATCACTATAAATCCTGATCTAATTGCGTCTTAAACATGCTCTATAGATTCTGTATACCACCTTCTATCTCGAGAGTTATATCTCTGCTGAAAGATGATGCAGTTTGTTCTTACGTGCCTGATTCTATCATGTGCAGGTTCTCGAGCCATGTCAGGCTAGTTTGGTATACCAGCCACCAAACCCATGGACAATGGCAATTTTGGGGTTACTTTGTGAAATCTACGTGATGCCAAACCTAAAGATGAATCTCAAGTTTGATATTGAGGTAAGTTGCTTAGATCTAGATCCTTGAGGATTGTTGGATTAATCAATCTACTCAATTTTGACTCACTTCCATATTCTTTATCATATTTGCTTCTGAACCCGGCTTAGTTTTTATTTACTTTTATTTTTATCAGGAACTTAACACTTAACCTGGGGAACTTGTATTCAGGTGCTATTCAAGACCCTCAATGTGGACATGAAGGACGTGAAACCATCGCAATTACTGGGAGGTCGGGAAAGGGACCTTGAAAACAATCCAGACTTTTCAAATAAAGACCTGACCAACCAGCAACCTCTTGGAGTTCCAGGACCTGTTCGAGTGCCAGCTGCAGCTCCACTTCAATCCTTAGAATCGCCTCCTGAACAACCTGCCTCAATTTCAAGTTTGCCACATACACCAAAAGCACCTCAGGTGATTGTAGTTACACTTGGTTTTTGTATGGATCCAGCATCTAACTTGATCAGGCTTCATTGTTATATCTATTTAATCAGGGGTTATTTTAATCTTATTCGGGTTTTTTGGTGTTCCCCTTTTCCTTCTGCCCTGATCTAACTTACAATTTGGGACAGTATAAGATTTATTTATTTTAAGACTTTGTGATTATGTATTGCTAATCAATGCTCATGCTTGGGCTGTGACGTCAGATGGTTGATGAAGAGAAGTCAACTCCTCTCAGTCCAGTTGAGATATCACAAAGTGCTCAAGGACAGTCAAAAATGACTCAGGCGCAGCCAGCTATCTCGACTGGCCAGGTTGGTTTCGTTATTTTGTGGAAGAAGTGCAGAAATGCAGAAGTTCATCAGTTTCTTTACGGGGGTCTTCAATGCATGCTTTACATTGTTGGCTATTATGCTGGATTTGCAGGCGGTATTGATACCAAATCTAGCTGCCTACGTGGTGCTCAACCCCAAGCTAACAGGTCTGGTGCAGACGCTTCAGCTCCAGAGGTAAATATTTTGACGAACTGGCTCTGGTTGAGGTTCTTACTTCTAGGATTTCAGAGGAGGAAGATGCTGAAACTTAGGCTCTTTTCTCCCCTACGCTCACACTCCCTACTACGTCAGTTGTTTCTTTAATCGTGCCGCCTTTGATTTCTGAATTTGTGAAATTGTGAAATTCTGATTTCTTTTATTCAATTACTTCGTTTTGAGATCTGTCTGTGTTGTTGTTTATGGTCTCATTTGAATCAGATAGCTTATTGTTTCTTTACCGCAGATTCTTTGTACAAATGGTTGGGATGGTTATCATTTTTTTCATACGCTACCTGCTTCTATATTAAAGAGTAGTCAGCTTCATTATTTTTTATCACTGCTTTATTTAGGTGAAGATATTTTGTACGCCCTCGTATTCTGGAAATCCGAGAATCTGATTGGTATTTTTTCTTGTGAATGGTTGATTGACAGGATTGTTCCTCTTGCCATGGATCGGGCCATTCGTGAGATTATTACGCCTGTTGTAGAGCGCAGCGTGACTATTGCATGCATGACTACCAGGGAACTTGTTTTAAAGGTTTGTGGGGTCTTTTCCGTGCTGTTTACAGCTTGTCCTTTGAGAGTCATTTGAAAGCATAATTATTTTCTCCAGAATTTTCTAGAATAGATGTTATTTGTTTTTGTATTAATAGAGTAGGTTGCCCCTAAAACATAAATCCGAAACATAAATTGTCTTGGTTATTGTTTCCCAATTGCAGGATTTTGCAATGGAAGCTGATGAGAACTATACTCGAAGTTCAGCTGGCCTCATGGTGGCTAGTTTGGCAGGGAGCTTGGCGCATGTTACTTGCAAGGTTGATGTTTATAAACTTCTTTCTGGCACCAAACATCTATATTAGCATATGCACTAGGAATTTATGTAGGTGCTAGAGAGGAATCCTAATCAAAGTCAAATATTGAACTTTGTACGCAGATGGTTTCCCTTGTGTGGTTCTAAGTTGTACCTTGACAAATGCAAGTGGTTCCATGTTCATATATTTCAGGAAATTGATGTGATTTTTGTTGCTTTTTTAGGAACCTTTGCGTGTAGCAATGGCAAACCATCTGCGGAATTTGTTGCAAGTGGTTAATCTTGCGGGAGATGTTATGGAGCAAGCTGTGAACTTGGTGACTAATGACAATCTTGATTTAGGATGTGCAGTCATTGAGAAATCTGCAACAGAGAAGGTAGGGACCTATTCTGTGATCATTTATTTTACTCACTGTATTGGAGATGATAGCTATTATCAAGCTGAGCGTTGACTTAGTCTACTGAGTACAATGAGGGTCGCCTTAACAATAATTCTTCTCTGCTTTAACATGTGCAAAAGCAATGTAACCCTTCAAAAATAGTTGCCGTCCTTAGCAGCTGGCTGAATCTGATGCTAACTACGTCATCCAAACTACCAGGCACAGAGGGATCTGTCCGATGCGATTGGACCAGCACTTTCCGTCCGAAGAAGCAAGAGAGATGGTAACAATGCAGCTTATTACGATGCAGCTTTCTACTCGGGGCCAATCATGTCCCAATTGCCTGAGATTCTTAGACCAAAACCAGGAAGGTTGTCGAGTGCCCAACAACGTGTGTATGAGGTGTGTGGTAATGGATCTTTTACTAGACGTAGTTGTAAACTCGGTCACTCTGTATGATAGTGCTCTGATGTGGTCTTGCTAGAAAACACATTGCACAATATCTCATGATAAATAATTCCATCAATTACCTTAGTGACACGCAAGCTGTTTACCAGAACTGGAAGGTTAAATGTACATTTGAGGTTAATTTTTACAGCTGTGTAGGACATGTTAAATTTCTTCATTACCTTTTACTACTCCGATCGGTTTTTCCCCTGGTATAATTTTCTTATAGAACTTTCAAATTGTTCATTTCTATAGAAGAACCATATCATCAACTTGGTGAGCCACATTTTCTTGCAAGCGATCGTTCACAATTGATTCCTGTGTATGTTCAGGATTTCGCACGCCTCCCTTGGCAAAACCAACCAAGTCAATCAGCATCGACTCTGGCTGGACCGCCACCAGGATCCAGCATTTCGGTATCTGCACCTTATGCAAGTGGTCAAGCAAATGGACCTGCTTTTAATGGTGGTCACAGTCAGGCTGTACTTGGGAATGGTGGAATACATCAAGTTACAGAGCTAGGGGACGATGAACTTGACCTTCGAGGGCATACATCCCTGAGGTTGAAACTCTTCTTTTTAACCCACAGTATTTTCAGATATGCATATGTTACCGAGTTTGTTAAGGTATTTTGCTACGGGATAGTGTTTCATGTGTTTCGGTATATTAGTATGTGGAAATGACTCATCTTTTAGCTGAATTACATCATTCTTTTCTAATCTCTACACATGGAGGTTTGTAACTAATTAGAGATAATTCAGTAATTTAGTAGAGTTTATACACGATCTAGTATTTTGGGCACTAGATCAAAGTGGTTCTCACATTCTGTTTCCATGCTTGCATCCTGATACATAACAGTTTTCCCTCATCTGCATTAGCCAATATGCAAACCCAAGACACCAACTTGCTGTTGCCGCATTTCTCTGGGAACTCAACATCATCTCTTGACATCATCAATGGTGGAGATGACTCTTCTGCATTCCAGGTATAAATAAATGATTCAGAAGTCAAATTCAATTTTTGAGTTAACAGTATTCCCTAGGTTCTAAAGTCACATTTCCACTTTCAAGTTGTGTCAGTTTCTTCTGAAATTTCCTGACTATGGAAATGATATAAAGGTCCGGTTCAAACTTTGTGTTTTGGTAGCAGGGCTCAACGCATCCAGGAGATTTCTCCTCTCAAGCACCTTTACCTACAGAGCAGTTGGGACCTACGGTGGTTGAGAGCTCTCTGACCACTGGAGAGGTTATGGAGAAGTATCACTTGGTTGCCCAGAAGGTGATTTTTTACCTTTATTTATATTGACCTCCAATTCGCAATTTCTCAGCTACAACTATCTGTGTTCGGAGTTTTTCACAAGAAACGGATGCAAGTCTTTCACGTGCATGTTGTATACAATTCCATGCTCAGGGTTGGTTGAAGAAGTTTTGTTCTCATTTCTGTGCGTACCTACCTTTATTATGGAGTTAATGTGTTGTCCTTCCAATTTCACAGCTTGATGCTGCACTGCCGAAGGTGACAACCGTGAGCTGTGCAGCCCTTCCTCCTGATCACGAAGTTCGGGTAAGTCACAATCATTGATCGACTCTGCTTCTGAATTTCTTATGATAGAGTTCATTTTGTTTTGTGCGATTGAACTACAGAATTGTTAGAGTTGAAGTTCTAACTTTTGAACTCTGCTGCAGCTTGAATGTCCCGCCCGCCTTCGGGAGTCTAATGAACTCGATCTGGCTTGTTATGTTGGACAGACTATTGTGGCTGAACTACAAGAAATCATTACACAAGCCATCAGTAGAGACGAGGCAGCACTGGCTATCGCTCAAAAGGTAAGCTTTTTTTATCTTTTCTCTTTAGAAGTCATGTCTGCTGTTTTGGTTTATGTTGTGTGTGTAAAGTTGGAGCAGGTTGCAGACTTAGCACGTTTGTTACTGAAGTTTATGAGTTTACTGGATAATGGATTAAGTCATTGACACTTCTCAAGCAGATTTTCCAACGCTTGTATGAATATGCTACTAGCCATCTGCATATTTCAGTGCATCTGACGATTCTCGAAGCAATTCGAGATGTTTGCAAACGTGTTGTGAAGGAACTCACTAGTTGGGTAAGATTTTCTGTTTCTTTTCTGTTATTTCATGCGTGGGATTGCATCTGTTAGAACATTTCTTGACTTGTTTATTTTTTTTATGCTTTAGTTTTGATATAGTGGCATGTCAACTCAATTGTAGTGTGTTACATTGCACCTTCAGCTTCTCCAGCTGCTTTTAAAAATGGATTGAGTTCTATTCCATGTTCAGGTTATATATTCAGATGAGGAAAGGCGATATAACAGAGAAATCACTGTTGGTTTGATTCGGTCTGAGCTTATCAATCTATCAGACTACAATGTACAACTTACTAAGCTTATTGATGGTGGCCGCAATAGTAAGTCACTGAAAACTCTAAGCTATTAGTGGTTTTGCCAAGTTTTGTAACCTGCATTACATGAATTCGTGTAAACATGTCATCTGTGCATTTGTTAATAGATTTGTGCCTGTAATAAGTAAACCTAATTTCAACTCCTGATATTCTATCACCAATGCAGAAGACGCTGTTGATTTTGCTGCTTATTTAGTCAAGACTTGCGTAATTGAGGATGCTGGTGTGAGCAACACCGAGTTTTACAATGTGATTGATGCCTTGGGCAAGGTGATTTCTTTGCCCACTCTCTAAATGTGGAGGTTCATTTGGATGAGAATAGTATTATCCTTTGTTGGACTGGGTTGCTCTTTGGCATTGCACATAGTATCTTGCCTAGATGGATGGATGATAACTTGGCGATTGTAATCATGCAGCTGGCGGCACGGCCAGACTCTCCGGTATCGTTGCAACAGTTGGTTGAAATTGCTCGGACCACATCTAGCAATAGTGGACAAGGGGGCACTGGCTCCAACAAGGAAGACAAAATCAGGCTGGCTAAAGATAAAAAGGTACTTCTCTTTCCACACCTATAAACCCTGAGTTACAAATCAGTACTCCATACGATCCATGAACAAATTGTCCAGATTTGTTGGTTCGATCTGCTTTACTCGTCAGGCATTTATTTGTGCATTTTAAAGAGTATCTAGATTGTGGAGTAAAAGAATTTCATGTCCTTTGTTGTGCAGGTTCTCTCAGGTAGAAGCTTTGGCCTTAGGGAAGATGGAAAAGTTGGAAATCGAGATACTGCCGCTGGAGATCCTCCTGGACTTCGAGACCAAGTAAGTATCCCTGCCATTAATCATCTATTAGTCGGGATTCGCAATTGCTGCGTTGTTTTCAATGTACCAAATTAATTGCTCGTTATTTGGTTAATGACTACCGGCTTTTCCCGTTTGTGCACGTTAATGATCAGGTGGCCAGCTTGTTTGATGAGTGGGCGAGCATCTGTGACGCGCCAGGAACAAGCGACAAGGCATATGCTGCCTATGTGTCACAGCTTCAACATTCCGGAATGCTTAAAGGAGATGATATATCTGACAGATTCTTCCGTATTCTGATTGTAAGTAATTTGTTTGAAGCCTGAGTGATGATATTTGACCTATGCTTCTCAATGGTGTCCTTCAAAGTTCATGATCTGCACATCCCTTTCAAGTGTTTTTCCTCTCACGAGTTTTCTATGAGCCTCAAGTTTGTCGTGTCGTGTGGTTGTTGGGACTTACCGGGAGATTGACGTCGGTCCATTTCAGATTGATTTTTTAGGCGATGTTCATTGCCAGATCATTGAAAGATGTTAGGTGTTATCTGTGGTCTAACTGACTTTTTACTCTGCTACAATATATTGTAGCCTTAATAGTTTCATTTATATTCAAGTAAAGATGGGCCCTTCTTTTATTTCAGCTACATGGATGAATCCCTGAACGGTCATAAACAAGATACTCCTCGTGGACATGATATATTTTTGGAGTATTTTTCAGGAACTTGCTGTAACGCACTGTTTAAATTCGGAGACTCTGCTACCCAACTTAGGACTTGGAGACTCAAGGCAGCAAGGAGCAAACCTTTCATTTGCCGCTATTGACATGTTTGCTAAGCTTGTCCTATTACTTGTCAAGGTTTGAATTGCTTCGTATCCTCTTCTAAATTTTGATGTTGACTTTTCTCAGGTTGGGTGTAGATATCATAGAAATGATTAATAAATTTTAATATTTTGCCCTTGGTGAACTTGATATATGGAAATTGGACATATCTTATTGACGTGACAATGCATGTGTGCAGTACTACGTGGATCCATCCATGAGTAAAGTCAACCTTCTGAATAAGGTATTTGTTAAGCGTGAAGTATTACTATGCAGCATTATTGGCTTGCATGAAAATATTGTGGAGTCTTCCACTATTGATTCAGTCGTTCGATTCATATTGGTCTATTCGTTAATCATGTGTAGCCTTTTTCTTTCCTTGTCTAGGTTATGATTGTGACGGTGCGTGTAATTCAAAGAGACTTCCATGAGAGGAAGGCGAACTTTCAACCTCGCCCATATTTTCGTCTTTTTGTTACTTGGCTCGTGGACTTTAATGCTGCAGACCCTATCCTCGACTCCAGCAATTTTCAGGTAAATGCCGAGAAATGGATCGTCCAAGTGGTATCTAAATGCACGAAGACAGGGTTGCATGCTCCTGGAAACCTTTTATCTGATCTTTAAATGCAAGTCAAGGTTGCTCTATATGCTTATAAAGATCTCAAGTGGCATTGTACTGGTGATCTTGTGTATCACTGTATGATTTGTATGTGTACTGTCTATTCTTTGAGTTGCAGTATTATGTGAATTAGTGGTAGTGGTTGCAGAACTTGATTAGGTTCTGATTCTTGTGGTCTTCAGGTTCTCACTACGTTTGGGACCGCTCTTTTGGCCCTTCAACCTCTCCAAGTACCTGGTTGGAGGTATGGAATTGCTTGTCCTTCATCGCTTCTGCACATTTTCATTCAATACTGGCTTTGTTGCGAGCTCCCTATAGATGGAATTCGTGGCAAACACACTTTTAGAGGGTGACTGTGTTTGCTGTCAATCCATTCCCGTTGGAATTGGAAAAGTACAGCTTTCAGGTTGTGTCCTACGTATGAAAGAGAAGCAGCGTTTGCTATTCTGAATGTTGTTGAATTGTTGCTTGCAGTTTTGCATGGCTGGAGCTCATCAGCCATCGGATGTTCATGCCTAAACTTCTAATGAGCAATTCACAGAAGGGGTGGCCCCTCTTCCAGCGTTTGTTGGTGGCACTTTTCAAATTTATGGAGCCCTACTTACGCAATGCTGATGTTAGTGATCCCGTGGGTTTCTAAACTTGGCACTGGTGTCCAAAGCAATGTTTCTTATCTGTGGAAGACAATCCTTGATAATGTAGGGCGATTTTACAAATTCAAAATTTCGAAAGTTGTGGCAATGAATGTTTAACCCTTAAACGTCAAAGCAAGCCCCACGGGCTTGTTATAAAGGAATAATTGAGGAAAAAAGTAGATTTTCTCAACCAAATCAAGCGAGGATTGGTGCGTTGGAAAGCTACTGAAAAAGCGATCTAGATTGCAAATTTGTGCCTCATTTGGGAGATTGTGGAGTCATTGACAAGCAATCAAAGTTATCTAAATGAACAGGAGTTGAGGTTGGGCAGCAGAGGTCGTTTCTTGAAAAGTGCCGCAGTGCTACAGTGCCGCAACACTGCTGGCCAGCAGAGCCGTTTTTTCATTTTTTCGTTTTTTTTTTTTCCGCCTCCGAAAATTTAGATGCCTTCCGGGCTGCCCCGCCCAGGCCCTCTTGACGTTTAAGGGTTAAGTTTCGAAACTGGGGAAAATTTGTACCACTGAGATCATTTCATATTGCATTCAACCAGCCGTTTTGTCCTTTCTGCTGGCAGGTACGGCTATTATATAAGGGAACACTTCGGGTGTTACTTGTGCTACTGCACGATTTTCCGGAGTTTTTGTGTGATCATCACTTCACTTTCTGTGATGTGATTCCTCCATCCTGTATTCAGATGCGCAACTTGATTCTTAGCGCTTTTCCACGCAACATGCGTCTTCCTGATCCTTTTACACCTAACTTGAAGGTATCCTATTTACATATTTCATGCTCATTAGTATGTCCTGTGCCCTCCTTTCGTCCAATCGTGATGTCTACACGTAAACTGCAAGGTGCAAACGTGAGTCATCTAATCGGTGTTGTGTTCTCAGGT
The DNA here is from genome assembly GCA_022496805.1 of Pohlia nutans. NCBI lineage: Eukaryota > Viridiplantae > Streptophyta > Bryopsida > Bryales > Mniaceae > Pohlia > Pohlia nutans. The sequence goes on along the minus strand of CM040089.1, from coordinate 35,878,780 downwards.
GGACTTGCTTCCGGAAATCAGCCAGGCTCCACATATTCTCTACGATGTAGAGCCTGCTTTGAAAAACAAACAACTGAAGGCAGAAGTGGATGAATACCTTAAGGTTCATGTTTTATTCCTGCTCCATATTTTCAAGCCTTGCACCAAAGTGTCTCAAGTAATTAGGCCCCTGTTATAATGGCACTGCCTTTTTGCGTCTTTTAAGCATCAATGCAGTAGTTACTAAATTTAATCCAAAGGTGGAGTGTTTAGATCGAGACTGTTTGACGCTGTACTGATGATATCAATTTTGGGTGAGCAGACAAGGCATTCTCAATCTTTCCAATCGCTAGATATCAAGGCGCGACTGGTCTTGCCTGCAAATGAGGGTGTTCCTCATGGCACAAAATATAATGTGCCTCTTCTGAATGCGCTGGTGCTGTACATTGGCATGCAGGTAGGGACTTCAAATTTGCCTTCTTTAGTGTCTGACTTAATCAATTCTGCAATAACTCTTTAGGAAAATGTGCCGTAGTTTTGTGTGTTTTGCTACAGTTTCAAATTACTCTTGCAAAAGGCGCCATGTATTTCCATTCTGGCCGTGATGACTGACTTCATTGGTTTATTCTGGACTGGCCAATGAGCATTGCTGATGGTATGAATCTTCTATGCACGTGTGCACAGGCAATACAGCAGATGCAGAGCAAGACAACACCACAACAATTGGCAGTTCCAACAGCACCTATAACTCATAGTGCGCCCATGGATATTTTCCAGCGCCTCATTACTGATCTTGATACGGAAGGACGGTATCTTTTCCTGAATGCTGTGGCCAACCAACTTCGCTACCCCAACAATCACACCCATTATTTTTCATGCGTTTTGCTTTATCTCTTCGCAGAAGCAAATATGGTAAGTCATCCCATCCTTATGAAACTGATTAAGCAGGCATTAATTAGTGTGGGCTCTTGTGGGTAAGTTGCCTCTTTTTCATCCGATTCTTGTCATATATTTTGAAATAAGACTGTCTGTAAATTGGACAACGCTCCTGCCATTTTCATGGGTGCATTTATCCAGAGCTTCTGTTCAAGAAGCTAGAGTAGCAGATATTCAATTTTTGTTTGCACGCTTTCTTTAGACTGAAGACGTCGGCACATTTATGCAGGAAATCATACAAGAGCAGATCACCAGGGTGTTGCTTGAAAGACTCATTGTGAACAGGCCCCATCCTTGGGGCCTGCTGATCACCTTCATCGAACTCATTAAGGTAGACCATCTGCATCTAATTTTCAATTATGCCCTATCATGTGGTTTCTTTGCTGTGAAGTTGAACTAGATTCTATGAGGACGAGCGTTTCCCTTCAGTCATTACTTGCATAGATTACTCACAGCTAGAGTTGGCTATGCAGAACCCCCGATACAATTTCTGGAGCCATAGTTTCACGCGCTGTGCCCCTGAAATAGAGAAGCTGTTTGAGTCGGTTGCTCGCTCTTGCATGGGTCCTCCACTTAAGCCATCTGACGATGATCTTACAGCAAGTCTAGGGGCTGAAGGTTTGAAGAATTGACCTGGAGCCCAGCGTTGATATTATGTACCATACATTGTATAGACGAGGCCCTGTGCAAGAGGTCCGAAACCATTGGTATCAAGGTTCTAAGAGGTTTCTAGTTTAATGTACTGCTAATTCCTTTCTCCTGATACTCTTTAAAGCCATTGAAGCTGTGCGTAGCCATTTGCAGCTTTTTGAGTGTCATCTAAAATGCTCGTGTGAACATATTTGTCTTTAATAATGGAGTTCTTGACTGAATCTCATTTGGTTTTAACCCGTAAACGTCACAGCGTCCAGAAACTGGACGACTAACAGATTCAAACCCTTCTCACGTGCTCATCAATGCTTGGATGAAAGTCATCCAAAGTTTTGGAGATTCTTCATCAAGGAGTTGTCCTATCTAACAGTTGGATTTAGTCATACTTGATTACATATTTTTCTAAAATTACAAATGTAGAAGTATGTCATACTTGATTACATATTTTTCTAAAATTACAAATGTAGAAGTATGTCATACTTGATTACATATTTTTCTAAAATTACAAATGTAGAAGTATGTCAAGTCGTTGACCAAGCCAAAATTGCATTGACTGTAGTTCAAAATTGGCCTTGCAAAAATGAAGTCATAAATTTAACCCTTTAGTGTCTAGGGTGGTTCTGAGAAACCACAGTTTTTTGGTGTATTTTTCCTTAAAACTCTCTCTGTTCAATTTATGGATACTATTAATAGTATTTAACCGTATTAATGTAAGCATAGCTTAATCAAACAAGTGCCGGTTAAACCTTGGTAAGATCGGACCGTTGGATTGGAAGATTATAGTATGTCTTTGAACCGTATAATGCACACTCAAAAATGAGATTTTGGAGGGTGTGTGACTTCAAAGTTAAATAGAATTTGGGTTAAATTTTCAAAAATAAAAGTGAAGAGGTTCAATAATGACCTATGTTGACACCTCTTCGTTGCAATCTTTCATGTCAAGAATGGACTCACACAATTATTGTGAATTTTATAAGTGATAGTGACTTATCCATATACGGTTTAGAAGAAAACATTATACGTTAAAATATGAAAGGAGTTGGTACATTGATCAAGATTGGAATACATACACTAATGGAATATGAATAAGATAACACATTCCAAAAAAATAAAACAAGATAACAAACTTCCAAACACAAGAAATATCGCATAGTGCATGTAATGTATTTGTAAGTATTTACTGTATTTTCAAGTATTTGCAGTATTTTCATGTTTTGTTCATCGGTATTTTGATAGTTGCACAACTTCAAATTGAAATTTTATTTTTCTAGAAGATGTATATTATAAGTCTCCAACTCTGAACATCACAATTCAAAATCCAATTGTTCGTGGATTTTCTGTTATTTGCGTTTTCGATACATTAGTGACCACAATGTGGTCTCCTGGGCACTAAAGGGTTAAAAAACACAAAATTTCAAAGAATCACCACGTTTAAGAGTATCTCATTTCAAATTCATTCCAACATATTTTACTCAAAAAATATTAAAATTTTGCTTGTAATCGAATTTAGAAGAAATTTTTAATTTTAACTTTCAAATTTTATAATTAAATATTGGTGATAGTATTAGTGAATCAAACTGTACGGATGGAATCTAAAATTCAAAATCTAAAACTTTCATTTATATATTAATTCCAAAATATTCTTCTAAATAGTACTGTATGACGATTTTTCTCAAATTGTCAATTCCAGGGACACCCTGGTACGTTTAGGGGTTAATATAATCTGAATGCTTGTTTTCTTCTGTGCAGTAATTCAAATGAAAATCTAATATAAATAAAATATTATTTCAATATTATTAATTCCCTTTGAGCACCCACATTAGAATGTACTTGAAAACTACTCTAAAGGCACGCTTCCTTGTGAGCATCAGGCTGTTGGATAATGCTAAATTGAAATCCCAACTTTCACCCATGCTCGGTGAGTGTTGAAAGCAGACTTGCAAAGTCACCCACATCACCATACTATTGGTGGGCTATGTGATTGGTTGTTTTGTGGAGAGTTTCTAATTTTAACTATTGGATTGCACTAGGGAGGAGTGCATGGAAGTGGTCTAATTATCAGGACCAACTTGACTCTACATGGAAGGAGGCCCTAACCTCCATGTGAGGAAATAAATGATTTACTAGATTAATGAAGTTTTTCATAAAGGAAGTTGCTATTGCTAGTGTCTGGTAAAAATCACAATTATAATCTGAAATTATATGTAAATAAATGTGGTAATTTGGTATAATTATATGTTATGAAAATAAAAAGTGTTGCATTCTTCTCAAACAACTTGACCCGAAATCTTCACGAAAGCCTCAATATGAATACAACCATCTTTACTCATTGGTTCATGTCTTCAAATAGTTTATTGAATTCTTTGTATTGTTAATCATAAGACTACATTACTTTCAATGTGAATCAAAATCCATCACAAAATGAGTGATATGTAACAATTGCAATATTTATCATGAAATTGCAAAAATGTTATCTTGAAGTATTTAATGTCTTGTTATGTATTGTGCATTATATTTTTATGTGAAATATGTGAAGGTTGTGGTGTGTTGCAAGATTGCACAAATGTTAATTTAGAATATGCAATACGTGTTGCAAAGTATTGCACATTGATTTTACATGTGAAATATGTGAAAGTTTCAACATGTGTTGCAAGATTGTAAAAATGCTACACTAGAGTATGCAATACGTGTTGCTACAATCAGAGATATCCTTTAACCCTTTAACGTCCCGATTCAACACTGTTTTCAAATAAGCGTTATAAAATGTTTGATGATAACCAAAAATGAGGTTGATGGTCAAAGCAAAGTTGTAAATGTCAATGTAAAGATCACATCTATACAGTTGGATTTATTCTATTTTTATTTAATATTTTTAAATTAATTTTGCAAGGTTTTCTCTTGAAATTCAATATAAAATCCCAAATTAGCACAATTTAAAAAAAAATATGGTAATGAAATTGGAATAACATGCACTACGAGATGGTATGGTTTCCATTGTTTGATTCTACTTATTTTGGAAAATCATATATAAGGTCCCACTTTTTGAACTAGGAATGAAACTTGACATAAACCAATTCTGTTGTTTTTCTAAAAATCATAATAACCTATTTTGTAGATTCAAACCATACAAAGGATAGTCAACTTGCTTAAGAACTAAGTGAAATTTTGGCGGATGAAAACCGTCCAATTCGGATGAGTATCTAGCAGTTTCAATCTGTGCGTCGTCCACATAGTCGACGCTGGCGCGTTAAAGGGTTAACTCCTAAGTGCCCAAGGGTTTATTTTGAAATGCTAGATGTGTCATAATGTCCATCTTACTCAACTTTTATGAGCTTCAATTTTCAAACATACGTAGAGCACAACAGTAAGACAACATCCATATGGTTAAATTTTGGAAAAATGCTATGAATTATTTAATAATCAATTTATAAGAATTTTCTTTGAAAATTCATAAAAATAGTTGTTTAGTCATTTTAACTTGGAATCAAGTTTGATAAGTCAAAAACATTGGTTTTATATGGTGGTTACCTTGTTCATGTTAGAACTAATTTTATTTGGTAGAGATCCTAAAGATTCCATTCCAGGCATATTTTCAAAATTGTTTCAATTTGAGATGCTGTCACTTTGAGGGCTTTAGAGGAAAATCAGTAAAAGTTTTTTCAGAATTTCTTTTTGGAAAAGTTGCTCAGTTTCAATATCTACAAGGGAAAACAATGACGCTCAAAAATTGTTATTTTTGCAAAAGTTATGGACGTTTAAAGTGGGCTGAACTTTTTTTAAACTCTGCAATTTTGGATCGACCAAATATGGTCGATTAGGCAGTTAGGGGTTAATTCAAACTATAGTTTTCATGTTGTGTTTTTCCTTTGACTTCATGTAAGTTAGTGTATTCAATCGTGCAACTTTCATAATTGGATGAACTCACTATCAACTGCCAACCTCCATATCTTTTGTTCTATACATACAATGTGTAAATTGATTTAAAATTTGATCCATAGGTGTTCAATTAGTCTAGAATGGTACTACGTAGTCCATAGAAAATTAATTACACTAACTTACAGGAAGTCAAAGGAAAAACACAGCATCAAAAGTATAGTTTGAATTAAAGGATATCTCTAATTGTAGCAACATGTATTGCATACTCCAGTGTAGCATTTTTACAATTTTGCAACACATCTTGCAAGTTTCAAAAATATTTCACATGTAAAATCAATTTGCAATACTTGAGACGTAGAGACAACAAATAATTTCATCAACTGATTTCAACTTGGAAAACCATGCTCACATCAACCTCCAATTTATTCTTGAATTTCGCATTGCATTATTCTTAAGACTATGTCTCAGACAATGTGATAAATTCAATTTTAAAAATTGAGTTGAATTTCATTGGATTTTCACTGGGAATTGAAAGCATTCATAATTACAAGGTCTCTGGAAAATTGCTAATGAATTGAACATCTATTATAGAATCTAGAGCTGTAGGTAGACAATATTACGCAATAGAAAAACCTTCAAATGAGGCGCTATGGATAAAAAATATTCTTGAAGAAGTAAAATTCCTTCAAAATCTCTTATAAGAACATATTATGAAAATCAAAGTTGCATTGCTATGAGTGAAAATCCGGGTGAAAATCATGACTTCCAGGGAAGATCAGAACATAATGAATGCAAGTACAACCTCATCAAAGAATAGATTGAATCAAAGAAGGTAGAGCCCATTTATTTGGGCATAGGTAAAATGATGGTTGAATTTTGCAAAGATAGATCAAAAGTGCATCCAATCAATTCAATAAAGAGGAAGTTTGTGAAAGGGAAAGGAGTTGTTAATCCTTTAAAGGCTATACAGCTTTTAGCAAAATGAGTTTTTTTTTATACCCCGAAGTATTGGTGTCCATCTCCATGTCCGTCTCTTGATGCCCTTAATTCCTAAAGGATTGAGCAATTTTGACCAAAACTAAACTTGCAAATTTATGCATCTTTCACAACCTTTTTCAACTTGAGTTGTAAAAAAAGAATTGTAGAAAAGAATTGAGACCTGTCGTTTATACAATTGGATTCTCGTTTCCATTGTTCCCATGCAATAAGAGAAGTTCGACCTGTAATTAATGCAAGCCACATTTCGTAGAAAAAATGATTCTATCACTTATATTAGTGCTTTAGATTTTAGACAAACATGGTTCTAGTAAATCTTTTAATCATCTGCTCATCCATCAACTTGGCATTATGAAACTTAGTCTACTACTTTATATCCACGCGGTTGTACACTCATTCATAATCTAGCTCTTTACATCTGAGATTGGAACTTTTCATTTGGATTCATAGATGATTACGCCTCATAAGGCTCTTTGCGGACATAGACTGCTCAGCTGTATTATGTAGCCATGGGAGAAAATATATTTTTACAAAGTGGATTAATTGGCTGCAACCTCAGTACTCTAAACTTATTGTTTCATCATCATTGGCGTATGGTGGTTCTTTCAACCCTTTAAATCCTCTTCAGCGGAAGTAGATGAGTAAAATTTTCATCTGCACATGAATTGCACTTCTAGAAATCTTGTCTAATGTCCACAGTGATGGAAAAACTACTTTGCGTCAATATGGACTTGTTGTTATGGTCATTTAGTCATTAAAGACCTATCACATTAGACAAGATATTTACTAGTGTCGTTTGCAAGCGTTGATGAGTTGCAGCTAAACTGTATAACTGAGTTGTGTGAGAAATTTTAGAAATTGTAGCACTCATCTGCTAGACTACTTAGAGCATCCCCGACATCGCTGATAAATAGTGACCTAATGCCAAGTTGTGAGATATTTACTTCTGTATCGGGGCTTACTGCTGTGGGTTATTGTTTATGCAGCAGGGTGGGTGAATATTTGTTTGGAAACTGTTCATGCTACTGCTGGGGCGTACATGCTGGCCACCTCGGGGGCTGCAGTGTACTAAACATGTACGAGTATATGTGAGTGCACAGAAGGGGTATTAATTTGAGAATTGCCGTATTACGTATACATACAATAAGCACATTTAGAACTGAAAATATTCACGTATACTTACATTAAACATATATTTAAAACGGAATATATATGAATACAAAGGTATTTAGACATATAACATCTCGTATACAAGGAGTTTTTTAGAAGGGGTCATGAACGCACGTGATTCTCAAATTTAATGTATAGTGCACCCCCGAGCTGGCCACTCCCCCAAGCAACTTGGTGGCTGAAAGTAAATGGCGTTGGATCCACAACTTGGGGTTGATAGCTGGGCTTGCTCTTACAATTTCTTCCATCAACAGCTCTCATGCGTGATGCTACTTGCGATGCAGAATACTTGGAGCCAAACCATCAATGACCGTCAATCTAGTTGGTATCTTACGATCATCGATGACTGTCGACATGATTGGCACCTTGATATTGTCGATGACCATCCATTTGATTGGCACCTTAATATTATAGATGGTTATCGACTTGAATCATGGTTAACACTTGTTTCATTAAAAGTGCACGTGCCATATAAAAAATGCACATGCTGAAATTTTCTACATCTGAAAAAAAATAGTCATATTTTACCTATAAAGTGCCAAAGTTGAATGTACATTACATAAAAAAAAATGTAGTGCGAATTTTAGAGGGGGGTGGGTATGTTCCCACCCCCCTCCTTAAAATTAAAAGAAATGTAGTGCGAATTTTAAAGGGGGGTGGGTATGTTCCCACCCCTCTTCCCCTTTTTAATAAAAAGAAATGCAGTGCACATACCACTAAAAAATAGTGCACATGGCTATGTGCACTTTTGACGAAACAGGTGTTGGTTGTCTTCTTTGTTACATTTTCGGCAATGTCTGTTGAGTTGTCTTGTTCGATTGTTCGATGGGTGTTTAGTACATTAAACAACTTGAATGAAATATTCCAATGAATAGAATCTTCCATGTATATTCCGAAAATATGAAATATTCCTAGACGTGAGGGCGGGGGTGGTTTGTTGTCTGTCTTCGAAATCGTGTTCGACGTCTTGTCAAGTTGTCGGACAGGACAACCGTTGTGTGAATGGCATCTCGAGATTGTGGATGATCGTCGGTCTAATTGGCATCAGGATCAAGGGCAGAGAGGCATCGAGCCCCTCAGTGAATGGCATGACAAGGAATGTCTACCCCTCTCTGTCTGAATTCCTGCTTTATTGCCCGGCGGAGGACATGTGACCAAATCTACGATAATGCCTGACTCATTTTCTTGTCTAAGTATCACCTTGCATCTTCTTATTGAAGAAATGTAAACAAAGTGATCGATGCATGCCCAGTTGCACACAGATGTCCCATGAGGAGAAAAAAGATGCTTGCAAAAGTGCAAGTGGTCGAGTATCTTCACAGTCGTACAAACATATATGGCACATGTCCATAAGGTTCTTTAGCCCTTGTGAGCTGTACCTTGGAATAAGAATCGTTGCACAAGAATCGTTGTAGTGGATTCTAGAATATTGGACATGCCACGTCATTATTTACCTAAAGAATGATGATGTAGGGTTGGAAGTCCAGAGTAGCCCTGCCTCAAAAATCACATTTTTTGAATTTTTTATCTTTCATGAAGTGAGAGCAAAAGGGTGAACCTTGGCAAGGGCTAAAAAACCATATGTTCATTGACATCAACGTTTCTTTTATTTCTGAAACCGCTAACAAAGGCACCACTTACATTCCTTTATATTGGTTTTTTTCTATACAAATGAAACTTGTTTCATTGCAAAAGTAAGGGCCTGATTCCATGTGGAACCCAACCCGACATTGACTGACGGATTGGGTGGCTTCCATGCTAATTTTTACAACCCATCCCAACATAAATCATGTCAGATTCCATTACAGGTCTTCGCCACAACTCTCAAACAAAAAACGGCTTGGAAAACCTGACATTGACTGGAAATGAAGTTGAATTGCAACATGTGCCTTAACTCTAAACGTACCAGGGTGTCCCTGGAATTGATGAGTTGAGAAAATTCATCATAAAGTACTATTTAGAAGAATATTTGGAATTGATATACAAATGAAAGTTCTAGATTTTGAATTTTAGATTCCATCTGTACGGTTCGATTCACCAATACTACCACCAATATTTTATTATAAAATTTGAAAGTTAAAATTAAAAAATTCTTCTAAATTTGATTACAAACAAAATATTAATATTTTTTGAGTAAAATTTGTTGGAATGAATTTGAAATGAGATACTCTTAAAAGTGGTGATTCTTTGAAATTTTTGTGTTTCTTAAATCTATGACCTCATTTTTGCAAGGCGACTTTTGAACTACAGTCAATGCAATTTTGGCTTAGTCAACGACTTGACATACTTCTACATTTGTAATTTTAGAAAAATATATACTCAAGTATGACTAAATCCAACTATTAGATAGGACAACAACTGGGTGAAGTATCTCCAAAAAATTGGATAACTTTCATCCAAACATTAATGAGAACGTAGGGTGAGCTTGAATCTGTTAGTCGTCCAAAAACTGAATTTCTTTAGCCGTGATGTAGACTTCATTGAAAGTCACCAGAGAGCAGTTACCAAGGATTTAGATTATTTACATGACCAAGATTGCATCAAAGATCATGTCCAAGATGATGCCAAGATCTTATCGATGATCATGACAAAGATCACAACTCAGATCATATCGAAGATCATGACCAAAAGGACATGAAGGAAGAAAGAGGAGATTTTCAACAAATCCATCACGAGCATCAAGTCAGAAGGGGAACGAGGGTAAGAAAGCCTTCTCTTAAATTACTAGAGTAAGAGTACATTAACTTGGTTGTTGAGAATGATCCCTAAATTTTGACAGAAGCATTGGAAAGAGAAGATGGTGAGAAGTGGAAGGAGGCAATTTAAGTTGAGTACAATTCATTGATAGAGAAGCAAACTTGAAAATTAGTCCAATTACCTCCGAACAAAAAGTCACTAGGATGCAAGTGGGTTTTTAAACTCAAACGAAGAGCCGATGGGAGTTTGGACAAATACAAAGCAAGGCTGGTAGCAAAAAGCTATAATCAGATCGAAGGTCTTGACTTCAATGAAACTTTCTCCCCGGTGGTAAGAATGACCACTATATGCTTATTACTTGCTATGACTACAAATCTTCACTGTGAAATTCAACAGATGGATGTAAAGACAACATTCCTAAATGGAGATTTGAATGAAAAGATTTACATGAGGCAATCTGAAGGATTTATCAAGAAGGGGAAACAAAGTTACGTTTGTTTACTCCTATAATCAATTTACGGGTTGAAACAAGCTCCAAGAATGTGGAATGAGCATATTAATTCGTTTTTACTGAGCCTTGGATTTACGAGAAGTGTAAAAGACAATGGGCTTTACATTGTACGTGAAGGTGAAGTATTTATGTGGTTGGCCTTATATATCGATGATTCTTTTCTTTTCAGCAATGATTTGAAATTAACCAATAGAATTAAAAAGGCTTTATCAGAAAAGTATGAAATGATTGATATGGGAGATCTTTACTTTAGTTTAAAAATCTTCAAGTTACTAGAGATAGACAAAGATGCATTCTTTGTATAAGCCAGTCAAAGTATATTGAGCAAAAGCTTAAAGACTTTAACTTAAGTCATACAAGCCTATGTCTACACTATTGGAAGCTAATTGAAATCTTCAATGTGTAAACAAGATTACATAAGAAGAAGAGGAGGTAATGTAAGCAATTCCATACAAATCAGCAGTGGGATGTCAAATGTATTTCACTATAACCACTCGATCACATTTATCTCAAGGAGTAAGTATGTTAGCTGGGTACAATTCTAAACCAAAACTCAAGCACTAGTCTTCTGTAAAACGAATATGAAGATATCTCAATGGGACAAGCAATAAGGGCATAGTCTACAAAAGAGATGACAATTTGCAGGTGATTGGATATTGTGACTATGATTGGACTAGAGATCCTATAGAAAGGAGATCAAGAACTGGCTATATTTTTATATTAGCCAATGCGGCAATTTCTTGGAACAGTGTGAAACAGAAAGCTATTGCCCAATCGAGTGCAGCTGAATATTACGCAACAGGTGAAGCAACCAAGGAAGCTATATGAATTATACATATTTTGGAGGAAATGGGGTTTGCTCAAAAAGGGCCTACAGTAATTTACTGTGATAGTCAAAGCTGTATAGCTATGACTAAAAATCCGGAATTTCATGGACACACTAAACACATTGAGTACAGGTGTCATTTTATTAGATCAAAGGTTAATTCTAAAGAAGTGGAATTTTTCTATTTGGGTACAAACCAAATGCTGGTAGATACATTCACCAAAAGTCTACCAAAGGCTAAATTTGAGTATTGTAAGAATAGACTGGGAGTTCTACCTATCAAGTCACTCAAGAGCAAATTAGAGGACTTAGAATAATACTAAGTTATGTTTTTAGTAAATAATGTGGCACTACATTATTATCTACTAAAGGTAGTTCTAACTATGGGGGAGTGTTGGAATTAAGTTACTCATGAGGGAACTGATAGACCAAGAGTCTATGACTCCAAGTTAGTTAGAACACCAAAATAATAGTTTAATTAGTCTGTACATATTCTAAGTATGTAGACAGATAGTACTAGGACTATAAGTGTGGCTTGGTCGATGAAGGAGATAACATTGTCTATTGGACAAGATATCACTTCTATGGTTGGGTGGCAAGTCACATAATAAACATTGTTTACCTTTTGTGCACATTATCTTTCTTAATTTAACATAATAATAGTATTTAAGTTTACCATGATATAATCTGTCAAGTCATAAGTCCATAGTGATCCATGATCTTTTTGGTACCAACACAATCTAATCTCCATATGAGATGGTTCATTCAAAAAATCAATTGGTTCTCTATATTCAACCCACCTATTAGCAATTTTTCTACACATTTTATAAATCCTTCCTAAATGCCAAGTTTTAGTAGTCAATGCTTTTAATTTGTTTCAAGGCCTTCTTCTTTTTTAAATTTTTGGTAGAGGGAGTCGATGCACCAAATGAAGCCATAGCAAAGCAAGATGAGCCAGACGAAGAGGAACTAGCCCGCACACAAGCAGAATGGCATGCAGATTGTGCACGAGCCGGTGCACAAACAGAAAAAGATGAATTATGGTTTAACCCTTTAGTGCTCAAGTCACCACTTTGTGATCTTTGATGTGTTGAAAACGCGAATAACGGAAAATTCATGAAGAATTGGATTTTGAATTGTGAAGTTCAGATTTTGAGACTTATAGTACACATCTTCTAAAAAAGAAAATTTCAATTTGGAGTTGTGCAACTATCAAAATACCTATGCGAAAATACTACAAATACTTGAAAATACAAAAAAAACTTTTAAATACAACACATATACTATGCGGTATTTCTTGTATTTGTAAGTTTGTTATCTTGCTATATCTTTTTGGATTATATTCTATTGTTCATGTTCCATTAGTGTATGCATTCCGATCTTGATCCATGTACCAACTCCTTTCATATTTTAAGGTATAAGTTTTTGTCCTAAATTGTATATGGATAATTCACTCACTTATAAAATTCACAATAATTATGTGCGAGTTTGTTCTTAACATGAAGATTGCAATGGAGAGTTGTTAACATATGTCATTGGTGAACATCTTCACTTTCATTTTAGAAAATTTAACCCAAATTCTATTTAACTTTGAAGTCACACACCCTCCAAAATCTCATTTTTGAGTGTGCATTATATGGTTCAAAGACATACTATGATCTTCCAATCCCACCATCGAATGACTCTCTAATTTTGACAAAATGTTTTCACTCCAATTGAGAATACAATTGTACGGTTACTTTTTAATTTAATCCATTCTATTTACGCAATTCGCTATTTACGCACTTGGCCATATGATCATCCACTTGGTCCCCATTCGCATAAATTTTGTCAATTCTTGTCTTTCTACAATCCCTTACATTGTAAACAAACAATTCTTTTATTTATTTTTTATTCTTCTCTTTACCTTTATTCTTATATTTGTGGTATATTTAAGAATATTCATAAAATATTCTCAAATCGGTTTTAAAAACACCCTATATTACTTCTAAAAATTTATAAATTTTATCTCAAATGAATAAAAGACACCCCATATTTGTTCTCTTGTGGTTATATAAATTTTTGACAGTGACTTCCCTAGGATTTGTATATCTCGCTTAATATTGAATATTTGAAGAAATAAACAAATTTTGGTAATAAATGGTTGGGAAATTTTAGAGTCAGATGATCTTTTTATTTTTCTCTCAAAAACATCGTTTTGGAGCTAAAAATACCATTTTTTGGCATCAAAGAACACTTGTTTCGTCAAAAGTGCACATAGCCATGTGCACTATTTTTTAGTGGTATGTGCACTGCATTTCTTTTTATTAAAAAGGGGAAGAGGGGTGGGAACATACCCACCCCCCTTTAAAATTCGCACTACATTTCTTTTAATTTTAAGGAGGGGGGTGGGAACATACCCACCCCCCTCTAAAATTCGCACTACATTTTTTTTTATGTAATGTACATTCAACTTTGGCACTTTATAGGTAAAATATGACTATTTTTTTTCAAATGTAGAAAATTTCAGCATGTGCATTTTTTATATGGCACGTGCACTTTTAATGAAACAAGTGTTAAAGAGGGCTAAGAAAACTTTGAGAGGAATCCTTGGTGCTTAACCCCTAAACGTTCTCACCCTTTTCAGATTAGGCAGTTTTTCAAAGATGCATTATAAAATGCAACTAAGAGAGAGATTTTCAACTTGATGAATGAATAAAAGTTGTACATTATGAATTTTAGATTCTATCCATACGGTTAGATTTGCGATTGCTATCACCAATATTTGTGTATAATTTTCAAACTTAAAATTTAGAGCTCTTTTGTAATATGATTACGAATAAGATATTGACAATCTAATAATGAAATATTTTGGGATGGGTTGAAATGTAATACTCTAAGTGTAGTGATTTTTGGAGATTTTTTGGTTGCTTAATTTTAGTACTTGGCTTTTTCAAGAGCACTTTTAGACTAAAATCTTCGAAATTTTGGGTGAACACTACAACATGAAATGAGGCATAAAAATTTCACAAATCATCCCCTTTCTAATCGGATCACACATGCACAAAGCTAACTTCCCATAAAAGTTTCAATAAAAAATCCGCACTGCAAAAAGTGCATGATGGATGAGAAATCGGAGTTCAAATCCGTACATCATGCAAAATATGCATGGTTAGGCGGTTAGAGGTTAATTTTAGGTTCATCCCGTCATCCAGTTTGAGGAAAAACCAAAAAATGGTTTGAGGAGCACTTTTTAATGACCTACTTTGTACCAATGAAACTAATTGCATATAATTATAATCAATTACTATATTAAATTACATATTTTTCTTCATTTTGGTGTACACTATAATATAAGAAAGAAATTTCTCAAAAGAATGAGAGAAAAGTTGTGAAAATGACCCTCAAAAATGATAAAAATAGCATGACGTTTTATGTTACTATGTCATTTTATGATGTCCTTGTAGCTATAATATCTTTTGAGCACCCCAATCAAGGGTATTTTTTTGAACAAAATATTGTCAAATTGCACAGAAAAAAAATCTGGCTAGAACATGGCCAAAAATCATAGAGTTTTTCGCCAAAAAACCTTCAAATTAAAAAGAAAAAATCGTGGATGAAATCACTAGTAAGATTGTGAATGAAAATTAATACAAAACTATGGATATGTGAGATCTTATATCCAATATGTGAATGAATGTTGAAATGTGGAGCACCACTATAACATTTTATATCGCCACTTCAATGGCACTTCATGAAAAATGAAATAAAATGCACTGCATAGGAACTTTAAGGCATATGAACATGGTGCCATGATGGTGCATTGAAATGCAATTAAGATAATTTGGTGCCAACCTCCATACCAACCTAGTATGGATAAAATGACACTAAAATGACCTGTATGCGGCCTTTGGTGTCAAAATGGCACCAAAATAGTGTGCCCCAACTTTTCTGATGTGACCCAACAAACATGCAGTTTTGCAGACATTTCTTGGCTTTGTACATGGTACTTGAGTTCGCTCACCTTGTGTCTTGGTCAACGGTAATAATTAATTGCTTGATTATCTATTAGTCTTTGTAAGATTTTGATCGCAGACTGACAGCTATGGTGTGGTATGTGAGTGACTTTCACAATGAAACAATAAGCTTGCAGAGTAAGAGACAATCTGAAGGCTCAAAGAGTGCAATTGCAATTGTTCCGCTGGCCCTCGGGTCTGGTTTGATGCAATGTACTTTATTTTTATAAATGAATTTAGACATTTCATTTGTTTCAAAAAAAAAATTTTAAAAAAATCGCAATTGACTCCCCATGTACCTATACATCAGGAACTTCCATGCATGTGAACATGGTGTCATGATGGTGGATTGAAATGCAATTAAAATAATTTGGTGCCAACCTCCATACCAACCTAGTATGGATAAAATGACACTAAAATGACATGTATGCGGCCTTTAGTGTCAAAATGGCACCAAAATAATCGGGCCCAACTTTTCTGATGTAGTGCCATTCAAGTGGATGGCCATAACTACAGCTAACTTAGTCCAAGTGGCCGGCTCACACACTGGGCATACTAAACTCTTGGAAGGACCTTCACCAACAACTTCATCATAGCCTGGCTGCACAACCCATCCAGCTAAATAGATTGGCAGATTGAAGGTCCATGAATGAATTAGAATGCAAGGTCCATACCCCAGTCAGAGAGATCAGAGTGTCATATATTCCTGCAAGAATCATGGCCACATTACACGAGAGGATGATGCATTACGTTTTGAGCAAACAGAAGGCGGTGCGAGTGCGACCTTTGGTTCCAAAAACATATATAGATATAGGAGATTCTGCCCCCCAGTCAGACTTGAAACCAGATTATAATCAGGACCTTGAACCCAGCAACAACTACATCAGGGTTGGCAAAAAACCTAGCATTACAATATGATGTTGCTGCGTATATGCTCAAGCTCTGTGAGTCTGTGGCAATGTCACCCCTCCTTCATCCGGCATTGGATTTCAATGAAAATTGTTGGGTTGGATTCCAAATTAAGTCTAATTTTTGCGCTAAAAATCTTGCTTCAATCCAAGATGTTGTGAAGATTTAGCAAGCGTTTTAGTACAGGTGGGGTCTAGTCTTGGACAATTTTTGCTTTGTGTAACTTGGGCCATTTTTTGACATTGCAAGGCCATTTCAAGACACATCAAATTTTTTCATGAGTTCTTTTTGGTACCATTGGGTTTGTGTGATGATTTTAAATCACTTTATAATTTAAAGTGCTTTCATTTGAGTAGGTTTAGAAATAGAATTTCAACTCTAATGTGTTGCTAGGAAAATTTCAACATTCTTTTTTTAACACTAAAACATTCTGATCTTGCAATTTATGTGGCCAAATGACTCCAAATTTAATTCCGTCATCTACAACACGTACACTACAAGATTGTATAGTTGAGATATTTATACCTCACTTACGTTTAGATATGTAACACTTCAAAAGCAATGATGTTTTTAAACCCAAAAAAACTAGCAAGTCAACGCTTCGGGGTTAAACAGGTAAGGGCTAAATAAAAGGTTTAATTGTTAAAATTTCAAAAGATATAGTTTTAATGTGTATAAAACAACTCAAATCCAACGGTGTAAGACTCCCAGGGGGTGCACTCTTTTATGTGTATGAGGAATTACGTGAGTGTGCAAGAGGGGGATTAATGTGAACACTACTGTACTATGTATACATACAATAAACATATTTAGTGCTAAAAATAGAGTTGTATATTTACATTATACATATATACGTGAACAAATATAAGAATATTCTAACTGTACAAGGGGTATTTTGAAGGGGATCATGAATGCACGTGATTCCAAGGTTTAATAAAGAGTGCACCCCCAGGTTAAGATTGAGATTACCAGTATAATATGTATTTATGAGCATGTGGTGTATTGGTATGTTGAATGTTTTAAAACCTCAATTTCCTTCAGACAATCTTTTTTGTGTGCAATTTTTTTCATTACAAAGTTCTATTTTGATTAAACAAATATATCTATCTTATATTACCATGAGGGATTCTATGTGGTTTTAACTTGAAATTTAATGAAATTTCAAAGTTCATTCATCAAAATTTTATATGTTTCTCGGACACCTTTTTAGAAATGTGCTCCATAAAGAAAAAAATAACTAGAACCCTGTAGTCGGGGAAGATTTATTTAGAGATTTTACAATTTGTAAAAATAAAAATGAAACTAGAAAAGAAAATCAAAATAAATCAAAATACACATAAATAAAATAAAAATAGTATCAAAAATTAATAAAATAAAAATAGTATCATAAATTAATAAAATAAAATAAAATAAAAACGGTTTCCATAAACTAATAGATCCACATAAAAATTAGAAATATTAAATAAATAGTACTTAAATTTTAATTTATTTATTTATTATAAATAAATAAACTATCTAAAATTAAAGATGGTTTTCATAATCTAAAAATATGAGAAAAAAATTTCAAATAAATATACATGTATACATATGCCATCATGATAGCATATATATATATATATATATATATATATATATATATACATATATATATATATATATATATATATATATTAATTGTATGCCATCATAATAGCATGTTGGCATGATGGTATAGAGGTGGTAAAGAGGTTATGATTAATTCCAGATGGAACTAACCAGTCCACTCATTGATGGCAAAGTTTGAATGCTTTTCACCCAGCATTCTAAATAAATCTAGATAATAAATTATAAATAAATGAAATTACTAGCCTCAAAGAATAGTAAGAAATACCTAATAGTATGATAATTACCAAAGTTGCATACACTATTTCACTCGTGGGTGCACTATACTAAACACGTACAAGTATACGTGAGTGCATAGAAGGGGTATTAATTCGAACATTGTTGTATTACGTATACATACAATAAACATATTTAGAGCTGAAAATATTGACATGTGCTTACATTAAACATATATTTAGGACGGAATAGATCTGTATACAAAGGTTTTTAGACATATAACTCCTCGTATACATGGGGGTTTTTAGAGGGGGTCATGAACGCACGTGATTTCTCAAACATAATGTAGAGTGCACTCCCCGAGCTATTTCATACACCTCTCACTCCGTTAGAATCCACCAATTAACACACATCTTTTCTTCGATGTAGTCGCATTTCAATTGTTCATTTTCCAAGTTGATTCTTTTCTAATTGAGAATACATTTTTAATATACTACACCATATTTATGTATATTTAGAGAATTGACTTAGAGTGGTCCAAATCAAGCATTCTATTTGCAACAAATTTGTGAAGGAATTCTCAAAATCTACCTTATTGTACACAAAGAGTGAATTTGAACATATCGTGCATTATTCAACATTTTACAAGAAAAGTGACGAAAATTTGATTACATGAGCACCAATGTATTTACATTGCTTTAACAAAGCCATGAGTCATTTGTATGTATATTTGAAATTTTTAACACTGATAATGTAAGGACCACTTCACACTATGGATCATGAAGATTGACCAAGAGAAATCAATTATTTTCATAGTCACGGCTCTTGGTTTAAAGGCGTGACCATGAAAAATCGAAATTCATTTTTTGAGGGTCTCATTTTCCATCTTTTCTCTTCTATTCTTCTCTTAACCCCTAAACGTCCCAGCGTCCAGAAACTGAATCACGAACAGATCCAAAGCCTTGCAACTTTCTCATACAATCTTGGATGACTTTCATCCAAGTCACCATTGTAAGACTATTAAATTCTCTACCAATTACAATAAATCTCTTGTGATAGGGAGTTGTTGATAATATTGGAGAGGCCTCCAATTGCAAGTATGTCAAATTTGTTGGGTAGATTTTATGCTTGCAATGGTCCTCTCATGTACATCTAAGCCATGCTAATTCTATTTCTGAGGCCAACATCTACTTGTGTTCAAAGGGTCGGTACGTTTAGGGGTTAAAATTTCAGCAAGTACCATTAGGAGAAATCTGGGGTCTCCAAAAGGCCTTGAGGTTTCTCACGTGCCAAAAAATTTGGGGTATTCCCGTCACTTTTTGAGGCTGGCACCAATGGTGCCACGACGCTGCCAGCACTACGGGGAGAGTGGGTC
Source organism: Pohlia nutans (assembly GCA_022496805.1). Lineage (NCBI taxonomy): Eukaryota > Viridiplantae > Streptophyta > Bryopsida > Bryales > Mniaceae > Pohlia > Pohlia nutans. Next base: position 35,859,041 of record CM040089.1, on the reverse strand, counting down.
GACCCAATCATTGTGAGGAAGCGCGTGTGTACCTTGAGAGAGATGCTGTCGGGGCTAACAAGAATGCACTTGCGGCGCACAAAGCCCAAGCACTTCTGAATGCTGGCAGGAGCATTTGCATTTAAGGGTCACGCTTCAGTGCCACCAAACTTACCGTTGTGCAAGCGAACTTCCTTCCCAAGTTCAATTCTAAGTGGGTTGACAAGAATCTAATCTTCCACTTAGTAACTCCCTCTGCCAAGATCCTTCATTGTTGATGCAGAGCAGTAAATACAATGAGAGGGTTGTTCGCCAAACACCGTCGACACGTCAGTGCCAACAAGGCCCCCGGCTGTCAACGCAATTTGCTTCCAACAGTGTCAGTTCACACACTCAACTCTGTAGGCAGCGACAGGAACTCACATTTTTACCATCGGAGGGGCGTTTGGGCAGACAAGTCATCTAACCCGGACTTTCTTACAGGGCCTTTTGGAGACCCCAAATTTCCCCTAATGTAGAGTTGTAATGAAGCAAAAGAGGAGGGACCTTGTGTAGGTGCTAGGATTGTATGTGTATTTTGCACATCCTTGTTTCACATGTTGTAAGCATACAAGCACTGATTTTTTAAGGAGAGTGGGAGATATTTTCAATTTTTAGCATGTTTTTGGAAAGTGTGGGATGAGGAGCACGGAGCATTTGGAGTCTTACAAGACAAGGTGGATTCACGAACCGATTGCTATTGGGTTTGTTCACCAAGGGAATTTTTAAGCAAAGAACACCAGTTAAGCTTGCTACATTCAGATTTCTATGTGAGAGATTGGGCCCGTTTTTGCAAAAATAAGATACAACTTTCAAAAATTCAATGTGGGTGATTGCAAGCTACGGTCTACCAAGTGGTGAGTGCAGCTTGTGCAGCTAAAGGCCGCGCAGCTCGTGCACTAGCGTAGTAATGCGCACCTCTCAACTTTCAATTAGATCAAAAATTTCACCATCCCAAATAGGATTTATGCTAATACTTTCACTTTAGCAATTGTTAAGTTAATTTCAAGACTTTGGGCATTACTCAATAGCCTTTTCTGTTTTTTACCAAACAAGGGTAATTAGAGCCTTTTTTACATAACATCCTTAGCTAGGTTTTATGAAAAATGCATTTCATATCCCACCTCTAAAATTGAACCATTATTTCATTTCCAAAAAAAAAAAATCCAAAAAAAAGTTTTAACTGCACGAAAATCTTAAAAAACAAAAACATCACCAAACAATTAATTAAAAAATAAGTAAGCGTAACACCCAAAAAATTAAAATATGGTAGCTTTGTACACACTTGTGGTATGTTGCTATAAATTTTTGAAGTTCAAGTTTCACCCCCTTCTAGCAATTTTCCATAAAATAGGTGCACTTTTGACAAGCGACACGCTACCAAATCTAAGTAGAAATGCTTAATTTGGATAGAAAAATTGAAATTTTGCAAAATTTATTGTGGTAGACATCTTAACTTTAGAATTCTAGAAACAATGCAATTTGTTTCGTCACAAAATTCAATTCCAATATTTATTGATGATTTTCCAAAGATTGGGTAAGTGCACAAAAGTGTAGACCGCGACAAAAAGTTTGGGTGACCGTAGCTTGCAACCACCCATGTCCGTGGAAACAGGGGTTGTGATTTCTTTGACAAGGCTAGGTTCCAATATTAGACAAGTGACTACAAAATATTTGTATAGAGTTGCTGAGAGTACAGTTTCTGCAATTATGAGAGAATTTTGTAAAGCCGTTGGACAATATTTGCAAAGAATTTTTGTTCTTGAAATGCCTAGTGAATTGCAGTTTAGGGCTTTAGCTAGGGAATTTGAAGCTCTATATGGCATTCCATACATTATAGGGGCAATTGATGAATTGCATATCCTAGTATTGGCTCCAGTAATTGGTGGAGAAGATTACTACTGCCAAAAGTCATTTCATTCAGCAAATCTTCAAACGATTGTAGATGTCAGTTGCAAATTTTGGGATTATGAATTTAGTTGGGCAAGTAGTCTTCATGATTGGGTTGTTTTCCAAGTTACGAATTGGGAAGAGCTTGTATAGAAGGGAAATTCCACCCGAACAAATTGATAGGAGATGTGGCTTACCCAGTTAGACCATACATATATTGTCCGTTCAAAGGGGGGAAACAGTAAAATGTCCCAAATTAACGCGAACTGGATTTTATACAATCTTCAACTCGAATGTGTGTGAAGAGGGAATTTGGGATTTTGAAACGCAGATGGAGGATTATCATGAAGCGATGTGATGTACAATTGAGGATGATTCCCGACATTGTTTCAACATGTATTGTGTTGCACAATTTGTGCATCACCATGTAGGATGGATTTTATATAAATTGGATTAACCCCTAAAGGACCGGGGGGGTTTTTAGCTTAGCTCTTGTTTTCTTGACTAGCTCTTATAACAAGCTCAATTCCTCGTTGGTGTGGGTTAATTTTGATAATCGGCATCGTTGAATTTAAAGAAGACTTACGTAGCTTTTGTATAAAAAAAGGATCAACAAAATCGCACAATTTTTGAGAAAATGCCACCGTTGAGAAGATTGATGGAACTCGTTCGGGGTATTTTGTTCATATGCTGAAATCGGATTGATCAAAAGTGCTCCAAAAATTCTGAAATTTCTACCATGCATAATTATCATCATTTTGAGCATGTGCAAAAAATTTCACATGATTTGGAGGTGTGAGGAGGAAGATATGAGGGTCTCAAGTGACGCCCAAACAACCTCCTTGCAACTCAAAAAAATCACCAAAAATCGCACACTTCATGAAATTTCGATCAAGAAGTACCCACAGATTCAGCTCTCAAAAAGAACTAGGGTCTCTTTGTTGCTCACCTTACAATTCACAGCCCAACAACTCGAATTTCCTCACTTTCTAGTTCCAGGAGCCGCGTGGTGGCCTCGTGGTCCTTTAGGGGTTAATGAGGCGGAGGAGCAATTGCAGAGAAGGATAGCTAATGGTGATTTAAGAGAAGAACAAGAACTACATTGTAAAAAGGAAGCTTTTCAAGAGGTGAAGAATATAATTTTGAATAAGGAAAATGTCATGATAGCAAATGAGGTAAATGATGAAGAAATTGAAGCATTCTTGCTGAAAGAAAATGAGGGAGCTAAAGATTTGCTTCATGAAGCTACTAGAATGCATGAGGTTTTGGCCAAAATCTTGTGGCATTACAAGATTCGGAAAGAGTCAATTGTTCTCTTTTTTATAGTGATTTTGATTCTATGAAGTAATTAAAATTTCTCCAGTAATGCTGCAAAATTGCAGTCCTTATTTTTCAACAAATCTATAGATTGCTAAAATGTGGAAATCAAAATGGTTGAATTGCCTACTACTTGCTCTAAGAGCCCTTCTATTTTGTCTTGAGCCTTCTTTTTCTTCTCTTGTGTAGTTGGTGTTGTAGAAGGGTTGATTTGTGTTGATTGAAGAGGTGTAGATGGTGTTACAAGTGTTTCATCTCCTTCTATAGCACTTGCTGATAATTTGGTTGTACACACTTGCATAGATACTATTCCAAATGTCCATTTCATCAAACCACCTACATTTTTGTTTCCTATCCATTCCCAAAATCTCATTAACTCGTTTGTCATTTCTGTATTCAGTCAAACTAATCTTGTACTTTGTCTTGCAAGACAACCATGTGTGGTTAAATCCTCGAACTCCTGCCACCATTCGGGCTTGTAATTCAATTCACGCATTCATCCCTAAGGCTTTGAAAATGCAACGTGTAAAAAAATCCAGCACATAATTTGGGACAATTTTGAGTAAAAAAACAATCTGGAGAGGGTTTGGACACAAGAAAGGATGTGGGCGGATAGTAGGTAGGAGGGGGGCGGGAGACACTTTAGCTCACTAGAGACGAGGGTTCAAACCCCCTCATGCGCAAAGTGGTCCGGATATCAAAAATCGCAAAGCTGCCACAATTGTGGCCGCTAGTGTTTTGGAGGGTAGCGGCTAAAGCTAAGGCCTTCTACGGCCTCATCGTACAGTCCACAAGGACCTCAATGTCCACATCGTCAGTTTTGCAAAAAAAAGTTTTATGTTTTTGAAAAAAAAAATACAAAAATTAGCATGAGTTTTATACCTTGTTTGTTTGCTGAGCTTGCAAACAAATCATCCATTTTGCCCATTTCGCCCTTTATTGCAATCAACGTCTCAGTTTCAAAATCTCTCTACTTCAAAAGTGTTGTCGCTTCCTCATCCGACTCTCCAAGCTCTATTACTATTTTCTTGACTTTCTTCTTGATAGACGTCCTCTTTTCTTTGGAACCCGTTTAGATGCCTTTGCAGTAGCTTCTTCTTGCTTAACCTCCAAAATTTGTGCTCCAATAGTTGACTCATTAGTGGGGATTTGTGTAGCAATACATGTACTCAAATTCTCTATCACTGTGAGGAAACCTTCTATAAAAAAGGTGTAGAAGTAGGGGTGAATGCACTAGAACATGAAGCAAAAAAATTAGGGCCATACTACAACTGAATTTGAGAAATTTCTAATGGTGCAACATTATGAGACAAAGAAATTGGTGGTGCATATTTCATCCACTCGGAATTTTGCGACTATGTCTGCCCTTTAGAATCTTTAAACTCTCCATATGCACTATATCACTCCATTGAAAGGAAAAAAAAAAAAAAAAGTAACAAAAACCTACAAAAAAGTTGAAAAAAAAATATACATGAGAAATGAGATAAGGATGCAAACGAAGCTCACAAAATTTATTGACATTCTCTACAATTCAATGGCCTCAAAAAATCAGAGTAAAAAAAGGAGCCTTCAAAAGTACAACACTAACATAGAGGAAAAAACAGAAAAAATAAATATTAAACAAATATTAAAAAAAAAATTGTTTGGGCATTTTAGCCCAACGGTCCCCTTGATTTGCGTTCAATCGACCTCTTTGGGTCGGCTCAACGAAAAACCTGTTGAACCAAGGAACATTATCCATTATGCAAAAAATAGCATATTTAGGTAACTTCAAATTCCGTGGTCAATCTCCTTTGAATTTATTTGAATTTAAATTTTAAAAATCAAGATCAGCATTTCATGCTAAATAATTATTATTTTTTGCAAAATTCCTTTTCAATATATGTCAAATTTTGTGAATATTCTTTAAGATTCTCTTTTACTAAATTAAAAAAATTGAAAAAAAAACTCCTAGAGATTTAGACATCTCTTCTTATAATTATTTTTGCTGATCTCGGCAATTGACTATAGTATTAAAAAAGCTAAGCTTTTATGACATAAACATCATTGTTTTCTTTAAATAGGGAAAATTTTAACACCACAACAATATCTAGGTGTTCCTTTTTTAAAAATCTCATGGATAGAATTTTACTTTGTTTACATGATTCACATTGGGTTGAAAAGTAAACTTGATTTCCTATTACGTTCAAAAATGTGTTTTTAACTCTTAAACGTCATTGCATATATATATATATATATATATATGTATATGTATATATTGGCAGATAGATGAAGTATCACATAGTAGATGAAGGAATTTTCATCCCATTCTTTTCATAAAGGCTCTTCGATGGTCATGCCACCTCTTCAAGTTAACCCTTAAACGTCCTCACCCCTCTCCAAATTCGGCATTTTTGCAAAGATGCATTATAAAATGCAAATAAGAGGGATATTTTGAACTAGATGTACAAATAAAAGTTCTACATAATAGATTTTAGATTCAATCCATATAGTTAGATTTGTGATTGTTTTCACCAATATTATTGTATAAAAATTGATAATTCAAATTTGAATTTATTTTGTAATTCAATTACGAATAAAATATTGACAATCTGTGGATGACATTAGTTGTGATGGGTTGAAATGTAATACTCTAAGTGTAGTGTTTTTTGGAGATTTTTTGGTTGCTTAATTTTACGAGTTTATTTTTTCAAGAGCACATTTAGATAAAACCAAAATTATCCAAAAATGTCACAGTTGTGAACACGTGAAATTAAAATTCTTGTAGGCCAAATGACCCCTGAATTTCTTCAAATATCCATGGAATGTTGCATTCATCTAGGTTGCAGCTCTCTCTTAGGGCCAATTTAGAATTTGGACCAAGAACTCGTCCTATGTTCCTCTAAAATTTGTAATTAGCCTCTGAACTCATCCCGGGACAACTTGGGTTTACACTACCGGAAAAAATAAGGATAATGACCACATACGTCAAGGTCCCCAAAAGGCCTATAAAGTTGCCTAGTTGATAATGTTTCATAGTCCAAGTTGTTTTGCAGCCGGTTGAGAAAAAAAGCTATCTCGCTATGAAACTAGGAGATTGTGGCTAGAAAATGTTGTTTTAATGTTTTATTATTATTCCCAACATTACTGTACGTACTATGTTTACAATACATTAAAAAAAATAAGTTCACTCTCTTTTTGGTGCATGATCATTCCTCCTGGTCTAAGTTCGGGTTACAGGGTACCAGCCTGATATGGGTACCGGTATGACGCGTCACACTATATGTGACTTATATGTAACTCATTTAATATGTGTTGGAAATTCCATCTTTAACACCATGTATGCAGCTGCAGTCATATCATTTATAACACCATCTAATTTATGTAATTTTTCAATTATTTTTTCTTATCAAAAGGATATTTTTCTAAAATCACACTATTTTTGAAGGAGGTACCCATATCAGACCATTGAATGACCAAGATACACCCTAGTACACCTAGTGAGAGGCTAAAGAGCCTTAAAATTGCATTTTTATGACCATGAGAATAATCCATTTTGCTTGATCACAACTCTTAGTACATAGTCTAAACTGCATAACATTCAGGAGCCTTCATGCTCTCTGCCTTTTCTTCATGCATCGTCTTAGGATATTAATTTGGTCTTGGCTATTTAGTCCACTTAGCTATTGATTTGGTATTGTTGGATGTGGAATATATTACACCATCTACTGTAGAGCAAGGCAGAGCTACTACAACATATTGAATGTTATGTAACCCCCGGGGGTCCCCATGGGATGCACTATGTTAAATTTGTGAAAGTATATGTGAGTGCACAAAAGGGGTATCAATTTGAACATTGCCATGCAAAGTATACATACAATAAACATATTTAGAGCTAAAAATATTGACGTATACTTACATTAAACATATATTAAGGATGAAATATTTAGGTGGCCTTTACACTTAGGGATCTGCTAAACCCTTACAGAGGACCTAAATTCAGTCTTTGTAATTCCATTTTTCTGATGTTGAACACCCTTAATTTTTAATTTTTTTGGATTTTAAAATTAATAATAATCATAATAAGTTAAGCAAGGTTGGCTTTCGGCCAATTGATTGTATGTTTGAGATGCAAATCACGTTATAAGAGCATCTCCATTAGGGCCTCTAAATATGCTTGATATATTAAAATTATATTTTGCTGTAGATGGAATTTGAAAGTTAAATTACTATTATTAGAAACAAAATTTAAAACTAAATATAATAGACCCAATAAAATTTTGATTTGAACATTGAATGACCAAGATACACCCCATTAAAAGCTACAATGAATAGCGTATTTAGTGTCCAAGGAGAATTGATGTCTTTTACCACAATTCATTCAAAGATGAAGAAAAATAGTGTCCGTTGACACTACATAGGAGTTTAACACTTGTCATCCTCACTTTCATTGAGAGTGCCATGTTCTTTTCAAGTAATGAGAGTGACATGAGGTGGCATGCCATATATATTATAAAGTTGTCATATGTCATTGGAACCTTACATTCATTTTTTTTCTTACAAGGACACTATATCTCCCTAAAATTAAATAGTGTCTTGGAACACTAAATATGCCATCAAGTGTAGCTAACTTTCAAAAATTTAGAGGGCTCTTCAAATTTAGTCTAAAAATTAATTTAACTTTCAAATTCCATCTACAAAAGATAATTTTAATATACCGGGCCTGTTTAGAGGCCCCACTGGAGATGCTCTAACCTTTGTTAGGTTGACAATTCTTAAATGATTTGTAAACCAGGTTAACAAATATAGTACCGGTGTGGGCATGCAATTGAATCCGCCCATTGGTTCTACATGGTGTACTGTACCGTATTCTAGAAATTATAAATTTGGGTTGTGCTGGATGCTCATGCACTCACCCAACTTCTTGAAGCTCCAAAAACAAAAACCAAGTCCTCCATCCCTTTTAGTAGCCACCTGGCACTCATAATATTAGGAAAGTCAGCCTCCCTAAGGGCGAAAACAATTAAGAAAAATCAAGTACGCCAATGGACTAGACTTATACTCTCCCTCGCACATCATGAAAACAGACAGGCGTCGCACCACCTTTACAGGCTCCAAAAATTGACTTCTCACGTAAGAGGAAAAAGGGGCTTGCAGGCAGACACACTACAGTAGTACTCCACTGCTCCTCTCTTTGTATTTGTCACCTAGTGCGTCAACGGCATGGGAACTTGAAATCCTGAAGATTTTGAACTTTTAGCTTTTAACTTCTTCCTTCCTTGTATGTGCATTGGGTTAAAAGAGTGAAATATCCCTGAGCCTTCACGTGTGGCCCTGGACACACAAACTGACCAGGACTTGAGATAAAAACCTACTTTCCGTGAGGACAAGAGAGGAGCTCTCCGCATGACCATTATTCCCGTGGAAACTGTGTGCAAGGCACGATTCATCACGAGACTCCCCTTGGTGGTAGATCCATGTAAGTACTGAAACTCTGGCACCTTCTGAGACTTTGTGCTGTGTACTTGGGTCCAATCGCACGTGACAATACCCCTAGGGTACCCCACGTCCTTCAGTGCAAGCTCAACTATGAATCTATGATAGCTGGGTTGACAAGAACGTTGGCAAATATCAGAAGCTGGAGATATATCGAAATTATTCAAATCTTCTGAAACTCCATGAAACGGGTACCACTACTACTACTACTACATGAAAGATATTTCCTTGTAACTTAAAGAACAGAGTACCTTCGATCAATTCAGGTGCTTTGCATTTTCCCTTTGAACTTCGAAAGAAAGTGTGTGCTAGCTTGACAACTCGGTTACCAAGTTGCAGTACAATTAGATAAGACAGAATCTTTGACTGAGATTGGAAACCGGACATAAAGCAACCATTGTAGACAGTACCTTGAATGGTCAACTGGTACGATATGAGTTAGAGAAGCACGGGAAGGTGCTCCGAATTCGTGTCAGGCCTTAGGACAAAATTTTACAAACTCTTGAGAAGAGTAAGGTCACGTAAACCCGAAATGCAAGGAATTCTAGTATGTAAATGCACATGGTTGATGTGGCGTAATAATAAGCTTAACTATCTGGCCTCTCGAGATCGATCGATCAGTCTGTGGAAGAGTAATAATTCGATTGATCACTATGTAAAAAAGTGAGTGACATGGATTGTAAACGTACTCACAGCTGGACTTTCTCATTGATTGTGGTTTTGAGACTCAAAAAGCTCTGAATCAGTATCAATCCGCGTACGTCGTGGATCTCAAATGTACACTCCTTCGTCCCGGGTGGCACAAATCTGCAGCCACGGCGCCTGCACAGCCGAGACGGTCTCAGACCCCATCTCCGAGCTGCCCTGCAGACACTTCCGAGGAGGCGGTCTTAGGAACACGCGGTCATGGGGGTGCTGCTGCTGCTCACTCACCACGTCCCACGGTTCAGGTTGCCGACGTTTCGATCCGGCAGGGACAACTTCTGATGCATGAAGACCATGTCTGACTGAACTTATAGTTGCTGTAGTAGTAGTACTAGTACTAGTAGGCTGCTCCAAAGCCTTGTTGTTGTTGTTGTTGTTGTTGTTACTGTGCTGCAAAGGCACACCGAACAGCTTCACAGGAAGTTGTAACTTTGCCTCCAGTAGTTCTGTTGTTGAAGTTTCACTAGAAAAGAAAGGAGAGCTGCAACCCTGCAGGAGCTTCAAGTCCACTCCATTCTGTTGTTGTTGTTGTAGTTGTTGTTGTTGCAGGGAGTCTGGGATAGAAGGATATGAAGCTGCCGGAGGGTTTTCACAAAAGAATAATTCCGGGTTGCTGTGTTGTTGTTGTCTGACATGGACAGAGAGCTCGCGATGATTCTCCAATTCTCTTCTCCCAGCAGCAGCTATTGGACGGTCCATTAGTACATTCACTGTGGATAGTGGTTGTTGTTGTTGTTGTAATGCACGACAATCCGACGACTGCCCAATCCTGGCGCTGCAAGTCATCAGTCCATGTCAGCCAAATGAATTCTGGAAGAAGTGCATTCAATTAAAGTTGAGCGGCGCGGGATGTCATAAAAGTATTAGCAACGCTGCACCATTGTACATTCTCTGAGCTCTCATGAACTCAACTTACATCAGCCAACATCACATTAACTCTTTCTTTAGAATAATCAAATAAACTCTTCAGTTCGGAAATTGTATGATCGCCTTGATCATCGAAAGAAAGAATTCATCATTAAACAGTTTCAGTACCCTAGTATTTGTCTCTTTAATTCTGGAATAGGCTTAAGACCAGGAATGCGAATCCATATGGTGACATTAAACCTCACCCTGCATAATCTAGCTGTGGCATTAAAACAAGATCATCCCAAGTGGGGTTCCAGGGGAATGGTGAGAAATGATGCAAGTGGTTGAATGCAATACCTGCTGACTAGGGAAGTGAAATGCTCTGGAGATGATCCTTTAAACTGGTGCTGGATCATGTTGATGGTGTCTTCATACAAGCGGCGGAGACGGGACACCTCAGACAGAAGCAGGTTGTTGTCTTTCCGGAGGCGCTCGTTCTCGTCGGAGATACTCAAGCCTGGGGTAGCCTGACTCGGATGCTGCAGCTGCGGCTGCGGCGGCGGCTGCGGCTGTGGTGGGACAATATTGATATGGAGGGGAGGAATTGGCGACGGCAGTGGTGATGAAATGGGTGACCCCCATGCTTGATCTTCGATGGACGTGGACGGCGACAACGACCGGCTCTGCTGGTTGGAATTCCCCGACGACGGCGGCTGCAATGCCTTGCGCCGGTGGATCTCGCACAGCAGATGCCGCTCCCCGCGCCGGAAGAAATCGTTGGCGAACTCCCACCGGTCCGGCACCACCTTTCTGAAACCCTGTCAACCATACCAATTCCAGGTTCAATGCAACAACGGGTTCAGCCACATCCTGAGTAGGAACTTAACGTCACGACAGTCAGTGCCGGTTTGCTTCGTGACCTACAGTAGTGCGTAACGTCTCGAGATAATGCCTACACTGAAATTTTCTTAGTGTAATCCTCGGTCACGTTTGCCAATGTATCATGATTCTAAGAGTGTAAGCAAGTTCTTGTAATGATCGCTTCAATCCATGGCTAGCTAGCTATTGGCTCCCTGGCTTACTCTTCTGCAGCTAAGTAAAGATTTGGAACCTCCACAAGTATCACTACCTGGATGTGTTAATTATCAATCAGAGGGAATAAGGTATCAGTACGCCAACAAGATTAGAATGCGGAGCTTACGTAAGTATTGAGCTGTCGGACGAAGCTAGAGAAGTTGTTATGCTTGAAATAGTTGGGCAAGAGATCTCTGGCAAACTCGGGAGGACGCCAGACGACGAACGTCGTGTGGTCCTCGCCCCACGACACAATTTCGTCGGTGGCAGGATCGTTCACCAGGTGGTAAGTCTTGGTCAGGAAGGGAGCTGGCACCGACCGATGACAGTCATAGAATAGCATGCACCCGGCCTCTGAGTTATCAAAAGACAGCGACATGCCGTATGCGCAACTTAACAGGAGAGAATTATCGGTCCCAAGTGATAAAACGCAGCACTTGGTTGGATCTCCCACAGCAATTGAATCGTTAGTACTACCAACTGCTCACAGTTCGTTTCCAGTAAGTCTCAAATACAATCCTGCGTTGAGTTAGCAATTCAATCGGCGGGCGGGGGCCGGGGTTCAATGGCACAGACTCAGCTAAGTACAGTCCGTCCAGTCGGTTGTTGGTAAAAAAACGAAACTAATCCGGCGACGACTAGCTAGTGTGAGGTATAATGACAGATATGAGTGAGCACCTGCAGCGAGGGATGATCTACATAGCGTCCATTCTGAGCTTAAGCAGAGCTTTTTCCGCTTACTAGCGTCACAGTGATCTTCTCATGAGGTAGTCAGTCTTGTCCTCTTCACCGAGACAAGATGCTGCCTCTTTCCCTTCCAATACTAATGGCAATACTTTCTTTGCAAGTCGAAGAGATGGCGTCCAACCATGATTCCAAAACTGTGATTCAGTTACTACCCACGAATTCCACTTCCGTAGTAATAGGAAACCGCTCCAGAAAACCAAACTACACGCTTAGTACGTGATCACACCATAATCCAGATTGGGGTTACGTTCCAACAAACAAACTCCCTTTCTCTCTCTCTCTTTCTCTCTCTCTCGTTCTCTCTCTCGCTCTGAGAACTTATTACCTCAGTGACAAGAGGGGGAATGTCCAGTAACAGTACTAACACCTTCGCTCTGACTGACTTTTCCACAACCGAGAAGAAATATTCTCACTGTTCCACACGGGGTTACTAGTCACTAAAACGACTCGGACAACAAGATCACGACAGAAAGAAAACACCAACAACACGAAAACTCGTGATGCAGAAACCCCAGACTTGAAACGTAACCCACTGAAACCCTGAACGCCACACCCCAACTTAACCACGCTGCGAGAGGCAAGGAGCTCACAGCGACGTACACGGAAGAGAATCTAGATAAACGAGAGCAGCAAGGGTTGCGGAAAGAGCGCACAACGTTGACAGCATGCGGTGGTTCCAGACGCAACAACTAAGCTTAGCGACTGGTGGGGTGGAATTTGAAGACGTACGAGACAGCATGAGTGGACAGGCAAGGAAGATGAGCCGGCCTGGCTGGCTGGCTAGCTTGTGAGTGAGTGCCTGAGTGAGTGATAAGAATGGCGAGAGAAGAATGAATGTTCCACTCGGGCCCTCACGACGACGACGACGACGATGACGACAAGAAGCTGGGAGCCGATACATGCACGGCATGAAAAGCGTTCAGTTCTCGCTGGAACTGGAATGGAATGGAAGGGGAGTCTCCGTTTCCTTGCCTCCGCCTCTCGTCTCTTCTCTTCTCTTCTGGTCCGGGTCCGCCGCCGCGGAATCTACTCCCGTGCGTAGATGTCAGGATCTACTTTCCCGATGCTTCTTTGTTGCCCACGGCGCCCGGGCTGTCGTCACCCGCGCCGCGGGTGGGTGCTCGCCGTGGCTGGTTCTCTATTGAACTATTTTTTGCTTTTCCGGTCCTGATTTCAATTTTTTATGTTTTTTTCTTCTTCTTTTTGTGCCACATGTGGCAAACTTCCGTAAATACCACTGTTGCACTGGTATCAACTCTCATGTAAGTCAAGAGAACACGAATGTTGACAAGTTATACAGTACCTCACAAAACTGTTCCAATGCTGTAAATATCTTCTTTTGGTTGACTGTGGATGCTACATGGCAATTGCAAATGCCCATGTGGCATTGCAATAAGCTTCTAATCTACGTTAGGAAGCCACATGTAAAAACCAATGACATGCATGACTATCTATACGTGACAATTGTAGGGTTCAAAGCCATCTGATTCACTGGAACAGTTTTGTGAGTGCACTCTTCCAAAACTAAATGTTTACAAAAGCTTGTCAATCTTGATGGACCTTCAACTCTTTGTTGTAGAACTTTGTTCCAGTGTGTGTATAGACCATTTTCCTACAGTTTTTTGTACTTTGTTGTTCTTGCTTCCAAGTAGAAAAGATGGTGTCTGCATTATCTTCTCAAAAAAGTCAGACGTTCTTTCTATGTTGCAAAGAGGGTGCACTATAAGAGAAGTGTCAAGGAGTTTGCATGTGGGTGTTGGAACTGTGCAGAGGCTCCGACAAAAGTGTGTTTTCAATGTAGAATCATCACATGGAGGTAGACCAAGAAAGATGACTCCTGCAATGGAACGGTCTTGTGTATTGAATATGACTAGAGGTAAGCTTAGTACTGCAGTAGAGGCTACAAAAAATGTGCAAGAGGCATTTGGGATGCAAGTGTGTGTTGAAACAGTGAGACGTGTTTTACGTAGAGGTGGTTTACAATCACAAGTGAAGCAGAAAAAACCACGTCTTTCAGTCAAGAATATCAAAGCATGTTTAGACTTTGCAAGAGCCCATCTAGATTGGACTATAGATGATTGGAGTCGTGTCATTTTCTCTGATGAGTCTAAAATCAACTTATTCTGCTCTGATGGAATCTCTTGGTGTTGGAGTCGTGATCCACATGAGTTGTCAACACGCACTGTTACAGAGACAGTAAAGCATGGTGGTGGTGGAATCATGATTTGGGGTAGTATGACCATTTATGGGCCAGGACTAGTGTACAAAGTTGAAGGCCGCCTCAATCAACATGGATATCGTCAGATTTTAGAGCAGACAATAGATGGTACAATTAGAAAATATGGATTAGATGCTACACAAGTCATTTTTCAGCAAGATAATGCTTCCGTTCACACCACAAAAATGATGCAAGAATGGTTTTCAAGGCAAAGTTTTAGTCTTCTAACGTGGCCTGCCCAATCCCCTGATTTAAATCCAATAGAACATCTATGGGCCATCCTCAAAAGGAGATTGAATCAATATGATTCACCTCCAAAAGGAATGATAGAATTATGGGAACGTGTAGTACAAGTCTTCTCTTCTATTACTGCACATGATTGTAGAAGACTTATAGAAAGTATGCCCAAAAGGATTGAAGCTGTAATAGCTTCAAAAGGAAGATGGACAAAGTATTAGCTAGTTTACTTAGAGCACTCACAAAACTGTACCAATGTATATACTAGTTTTTAACTTTCATTTTTCCTTCAATGATATTTGATTTAGTTAGATTTTTTTTACAAATGTGTACTAGATTGGATGTAATATATGCCTCAAACTACTACTTGAAAGTTTGGACATCCATTTATCTTACACATACTTTTGAATCTAGAAGTTCCAATCATTGGAACAGTTTTGTGAGGTACTGTATACCAAATTACACTGAAATCACCATATACTGTGGCCCACGGTATTTACGAGAGGCTTTACCAATAATTATTTTCCCAAAATATTTTGGTAAAATTCATCCACATCTCATGAAATTTTTGTTCAAAAGGATGAAAAACCGTTCAAACATATGAGAATTTGTCTAAATGGATGAATGTATCCACGTCATTCATCCACCCATATTATATAGTGATTTCAGTGTACCAATACAACATACTACAACCATTATCTTCTTCAGTCAGACGCACACTAACTATTTACTTAAGGCTATAACCTTTTATACATGGCAAGTTTTTTATGAGGATTGAAGATTTTGATACTACACTGAAATCACCATATATTGTGGGTGGATGAATGGCATAGGTACATTCATCCATTGGACAAATTCTCATCCACTTTGACAAAAATTCATCCAATTTGGATGAATTTTACCACATTATTTTGAAAAAATTCATTGGTAAAGCCTCTCATAAATACCGTGGACCACAATATATGGCAATTTCATTGTAATTACATTTGAGGTCTCATCCTTGTCTACAGGTAAGTCAAATCTAAATGGGGCTACATTCAAGATATCTTTTGAACATCATATAAATTGTTAAATTGAGACTTTTGCTTGAATTTGATACTTGAAGGATCATGATGATCACCTTAAACACCTTGTATAGCTTATATTAAGGATTAGTATATATTACAAATATACTAAGTTATATCGGCTTATACTTAAATTATATGTGTCATATATATATAGAGAGAGACATATATATACATATATCTTATATTTAGATTAAACTATGCTCATTTCAACGAATTGATGAAAGTCTCAAATTAATGAATATAGTGTTTCCGACCACTGTTTTAATGTCATGGTAAAAAATAACTCTTGTCCTTATTTTGTTCATTAGAATTGTTTTGTTTTTACAATTCTAAAATCAAATGTGGAGTCCATATGTTCCCTAAACCCATAAATACATGCATAAGTGTAGACCAGAGTAATTCATTAACATCACAATACTCCACATGGTTCAAATTAGTAATGCCTAAATTTCTAACTATACTAGGGCATGTTATCAATCATTGAGTACTATGCAGCATTTTCAAGATTAATTATTTTTTCATTTAATTAAGTGTGTGAAATTGTCAACTTACTATGTAAAATGCATTAAACTTTTTTGTATATATCTTGTCTGAGAATCCTTTCTATGTGTTGAGTACAAATATGATTTGACATCTACCACATATCAAGATGAGAATAAAACGTTAGAGTGCAGAAGCCCCATTATATCCCATCCAGTACAATATAATGCAATTAGAGAGTGTAAATTGCACATGTGTCTCAAGGGTGCACTACCTCTTATATTTTGCATACACGTGAGCTCAGGACCTATTTATCGGGGGATTATTTACCTTGCTGAAAATATTATAAAGTATGGTATTTTTCAAAATAAAGGTAAATGCTTGTATTTTAATACACCCAATTAGTAATTATAAATTCTTGGGGGAATCATTTAAAAGTACCCTATTTTACTTATACTGCATTTTTCTATTTTTTCTTACACTGCATTTGTTTTTTACACCCCATTTTTTTTTGGTTATGTAAGCGACATTTTTTTTCATGAAGGACATTTCTCTTCTTACAACCATGAATTGTGAAGTTCAGCCACAATGCTAAACTCACATGAACTAAATCAAAACAATAAACCTAAAGCAAAGGCATGCAACTGAAGCATTGTCTTAGATTGTGAAATGATATTCAAAATTAAGAAGCAGTACTCCCACACGCCAACACTCCTTGCAAATCGCAACCCAGAGACCATCGACAATAATGCTAGAAGACTAAAAATATAGAAACTCTAAACCCTAAATTCTGGTGCAGAAACGAGACCCCATTGAACCACAATTGCTTGAACCTAACCTCCTCCGGCAAGCCACAAATCCACAATGAAACCATAAACCCTAACGTCCACTACCCAAACAATCCTCAAGCGCGCGCCAAAGAAAATTGGAAAGAATATTGCAATTCAAACAACGCGCTGAAATTTTCCCTCCTGGCACGTAGGTAGAGAACATTAACTCCACATTGGATCCGTTGATTCAGTAGCGTTCAAGCTAGCCAGCCTGCAAAGTCATTCATCCAAGTTTTTTCAACAAAAATTTACCTCTTTTCATCCACTAGCACAGACCCTACCCTAGACCCACTACCCCTAGTAATTGTTTCCACACTATTTTACATGTACTGACTAGATAAAAGAGGCCATTGTATGTGATGGTATTTTACATGTACACATGTTTTACTATTTAAAAACCCCCTATATTATATGTACATTTTTTGCAAAATTTATCTACAATAAATATACTAGACCCTATTTTTTATCGCACGTTGTTTCTACGATTTTCACTAGTGCCCCCGCCCCCCCCCCCCCCCCCTCTCGAGACATGTGTGATGATGAAGCATCACACAAGTGCTTCAAGTATAGCATTCATTGAAAATGTGACATTTAAACTTATATTACATTCTACATTGAATGCAAATTATATATTCTACTTTGAGTATCCTAGATTTTCAAAAATGTGAAGATGTTTAACGACATGTGACTTAGAAAAATAATGTTGTAAAATCCAGTGTTTCTAAACACTAATTATAAACCTCTTAGTGATAACATAGAAATGTCACATTATAATCAAATGACTCAGATAAATTTTGAAACCAAAAAATAAATATCCTTTTTAAATTTAGATATTATTATATTTAAATGTATCAATGATATTTACATGAATATTATTGCTATGGAATTGAAATGGGAAAATGATATAATAATTGTTTCAAACTTCAGCATTATTTTGTTATTTGAAACCATTCTTCGTGGGCAAAACCATGTGGAACAAGAATCATATTGAGTTTCAATACAAAACTATTATGAAGTTGAATGTTACATCATAGGTGATGTAAAAACTTGGCAGTAGGAAAAGGGCAATTGCAAGAAAAAAAATTCCTATTTTGATATTGTGACAAGAAAAAAAGAAAAAGATCTTAAATATTTTTTGATTAGATGGTTAGATAAACTTCGGATTTAGAGGAGATTGATAAAAAGGAACTTCTACATAATTTAATGTGCAATAAAATTGAGAATACAATATCTATTTTGAAAAAGGTTGTTAATTAGTCAAAATTGTAAGTATTGTTTTTCAAATGTAATTTTTTACAAATGTGATTTTTCACTTTTTGAATTTTCTTTTACAATATTCTTAGAATTAAAAAAAAAGAAAAAGATCTACACCATTTAAGTTTGAACAATCAATCAATTAAAGTTTTGTTCTTGTCTCTTTGATTTATTTCATCACCAAACCTAATACCATGGTACCATAGCTGGGTCGTCAAAAAATAATCCAAAAAATAAAAAACATAAAAAACTAGAAATTATGAGGACAAAAAACAAGAATATAATAAATTATTTTTAGCTATATTTTGTTATTTCTAAGCTATTTTGGGCCATTTTTAATCATATTTTTCTCAAAAATGAAAACCAAGAAATTCATCTTTTGAGGAATGAACCTTATTTTTCAAAAAATATTAAATATTTGTTCGTGGGGTGGCGACCCAACTATGGTACTACGGTATGATTATAATATACAATGAAATCAAACAAAATAAAATGTGCATTGCTTAAAATTATTTTTTACAATACATGTTAAAATCTCAGGGATGACCGAGATTCTAGTCCTAATGCGGCTTGGTGGTTACCAAATGGTCCACCCAATCATGATGGGGATCTCATGCCCTCGTTGTATAGGTACCCTAAAAATGTCTCGGGGGCGAGAGCATGTCCGCTCTTCTTAATGGTACATAGTGGTAGATTAGATAGTTATAGGGTTCACCTTTGAGGGGATGGCATCAAAAGGTAGCATGTACTACAGTGAGTCATTTAAATAGTTGAACCCCATATGAATTATTCTCATAAATTGAGAAATTGAAACCATGAAGTAAAATTTGAACATGTTGTACAAAAGGGATTCTACAATCATGTTTAATTTCACTTAGAACATGATTATATTTAGACCTAATATTATCTTAATGAAATTTTTATGTAAAAATCAAAAGTCAAATTTTTATAAAAAATCAAAATGTCTCGTTTTTATTTATTAGGAAGAATGTACAATTTGACTAGTACCACATGTGGTTGACCAAACAACTTGACTAGAATAATTCAACCAAAGAAGTTTCATGAATTTTGAATTTATATTGGTTCAAATCATATTGATTGTAATTTGACCTCAAAATTTTAGGGAGTGAAATTATATTTTAATAAGTACAATTATTTTATGTTTTATTTTTGTGCAATTTATGCAGTGAAAAATAAAAAAAGTCAACATTTTGAAGTCAAATTTCAATCAGTAAGAGAGAGAGCTGAATAGTATAATTTTATACTTATATTTTCTAATAGAAAATGACTCATAATCAGTCACTTTCCACTATGAAATATATGTATAAATTATACCATGCAAAGACGGTGCAAATGCATTTCTTTTGAATTTTTTTTTTTTTTAATTATGAAATTAATTCCTTATCCATATTAGATTTATTTTTTCCATATAAAATCTCAAATTATTTAGTGTTCCACATTGCCTTTATTTCCATTATAAATAATATGTGATTATTAAAGCGTTTTGTATAGGCTTTGAATGCGTTATTGAAGGAGCCATGTTTACTTTTCTGTATTACCTATATTATTTATATCACTAATCCCTTAAATACCTCAATTTCTACTCTAGAATTTTTCGGATTGGGAATTTTGAAAGTGAAAAACAAAGATCTTAAAAAAATATTTGTCATCAAAAATTAGCCAAAGTGAAAATGTGTGCAAAGATTGAGCCATCATAGTTGTGACAACAACACAAACCATAGAAGTTTATTGTTAAAATTACAAAGTGCGACCTCCAAAGTTTTTGCAACTACAACATGTTTTTTTAATTTTAAAACCAATTATATATGTATTATAAACATTATTACATACATTTAATTACAAAGCACAATGCAAGGTTTGAAATATGATTGTCAAAGTACAGAAATTTTCTTAAGGGTGGATCGTATCTCTTTTTGTGCAATTGCACAAAAAGAGATACAATGTATGGAAATTTTCTCCTTGCAAATTAGAAATGAGATGGAAAAGGAATGCTATTCAATATCGTTTTAGAAATATATTAATATAGTTATACATAGTTTTTTTGTCCAAGAGTGCCACAACTCCAGAAGTCATCTTGTAACTGGTTTAAAGTGACCTGGAACTCTCAAAATATGATATGGAAAATTTAATTTTTGACACCAAGCTATTTGAAACTCACTCCCACGTAAGGTATTTACATTATTATTTCAAAATAAAATTTTACTCTTTTCAAAAAAATTGAAAATTTGCTAGTGATTTTTCACTAATAGAAAGAATGGTCATTGAGCACCAAGGAATAATCTAGTGGCATAACATGGTGCCCAAGGCCCATATTGGCATTACTGAGCTTGGTGCCAATATGAGCCTTGGGCACCACACTCTGACACTATTCCTTGATGCCCAAATACCTATTTTCTACTACACTACTTTTTGCTAATAGTGTGTATGGGTTTTTAGTGTGTTCCTCCGATGTATCCTTGTATAGTTGAACCTTGAATTATGTGTCAATATAATTCAATGGGTTGTGGTTCTTAGTGTAAGCAAATGATTAACCCCTAAACGTCAGAGCGTCCAGAAAGTGGACGACTAATAGACTCAAACCCTTCTCACGTTCTCATCAATGCTTGGATGAAAGTCACCAAATTTTTTGGAGATTCTTCATCAAGTTGTTGTCCTATCTAACGGTTGGATTTAGTCATACTTGATTACATATTTTTCTAAAATTACAAATGTAGAAGTATGTCAAGTCGTTGACCAAGCCAAAATTGCATTGACTGTAGTTCAAAAGTGGCCTTGCAAAAATGAGGTCATAGATTTAAGAAACACAAAAAATTCAAAGAATCACCACGTTTAAGAATATCTCATTTCAAATTCATTCCAACAAATTTTACTCAAAAAATATTAATATTTTGTTTGTAATCAAATTTAGAAGAAATTTTTAATTTTAACTTTCAAATTTTATAATAAAATATTGGTAGTAGTATTGGTGAATCGAACCATACAGATGGAATCTAAAATTCAAAATCTAGAACTTTCATTTGTATATTAATTCCAAAATATTCTTCTAAATAGTAATTTATAATGTTTTTTCTCAAATTGTCAATTCCAGGGACACCCTGGTACGTTTAGAGGTTAACCCTTAAACGACAATGCCAGCCCCACGGGCTTGGTTTTAGTTTGGGAGAATCTTGCTCATAACTTCTACACCATTGCACCAAATGGGGTTTTTAAAATTCCAAACCGAGCACCTTAGAGAGATCTATACTTATTTAGAATAAATCTAAAGCAAATTAAACACAGAATCATGCTTAAAATGGAATTTAAGAGGAGATTTCGGGTGTGGTATCAGGAAAGGAATTGTCGTTTAAGGGTTAAGTGTAAATTTTGGCTTTTGAAATAGTACCACATGCACTATCAGCAAAAAGTAGTCTAGTGAGGGCTGCAACAGTCATGATTGTTTGCACAGGCATTTCAGTGTCATTACAAAAAAAAAAAAAAAAAAAATGATTTTTTTTAGTTTTAATGATGAAAAATGAATAAAACAAAAACAGAACCAAATACATTTACAGCAGGGGATGTACTGTACAAATCAACACAAAATGAACAAGATTTCATTACAAGACCCACCCATCTCGTACAAGGCCTGCAGAGAAAGACACAGAAACCAAGACAAACACAAACTAAGACAAAACTGAATTGACACATTTCCAGAACTGTATGCTTAGGAGAAAAATCCTTTCACAAAATCCAAACTACAGTACAGGTTTTTTTTTTTTTTTTTTTTTTTTTTTTTTTAAATTTTAAATTATTGTTTTTTAAATTTTAAATATTGTTTTTTTTTAATTATTGTTTTTTTTTAAAAAAATTGTTTCTTTTTTTAATTATTGTTTTTTTTTAAAATTATTGTTTTTTATTTAATAATTTTCTAATTTTCTAAAATTTTAAAAATATTTTATTAAGCAAATGGCACCGATTCCATTGCAAAAGAAGAATTAACCCCTAAAGGTCTTCACTCCTCTTCAAATTTGGAGAATTGCAAAGATGCATCATAAAATGCAACTAAGAAGGATATTTTTAACTTGATGTATGAATAGAAGTCATACATTATGAATATTAGATTCTATTCATGCAGTTATATCTATGATTGCTATCATCAATATTTTTGTATAAAATTTGAAACTTAAAATTCTTTTGTCATTTGATTACGTATAAGATATTGACAATTTGTGAATGAAATTTTTATGATGGGTTGAAATGTAATACTCTAAGTGTCTTGATGTTTAGACATTTTTTGGTTTCTTAGTTTTATGAGTTGAAGTTTTCAAGAGCACTTTTGAACTAAGTGATCTTAGAATTTTTTGGTGAATCAGTGCAACATAAAATGAGGCATAAAATTTTCACAAATCCCCCCTTTCTAATAGGCTCACACATTTATGAAACTAACTTCCCATAAAATTTGTAGTGAAAAACCCACATTGCAAAAAGTGCATGATGAATGAAAAAAAACAAAATTTCTTTATTGAAGTTACATCATGCAAAATTCATGGTTGGACGTTTAGGAGTAAGTACACATTGAACCAGGCCAAAGAAACTCACTACCTAGGGAACTAAACTATATACCATCCTAAACTACAGTAAAATTTAGTACTCAACTACACTATTTTTTGCTAATAGTGCTACTTACACTAATTTATTTAAGAAGGCTATAACTTTTTACGCAACATGAATATTTTTACCAATTATGTTTACAAAATTCCTTTAACATATATAAATTCAATATCTTTTCTCTTGGTAAACATATTCATGTTGTGTAAAAAAATTATAGCCTCAAGTAAACAGGTAAGTAAGGTGGGGATGACATACTGGTCCCTACCCAGATGCTCTGACTTCGAGATTTTTATTTATTTTGGGGCATTAATATAATATTATAAACCCAAAACACCTCTGCGCCGGCGGGCATGTCAAAGCAATAGGAGCAACCACTGTTGTATGCCTTTTTATACCACTTGTCATGTAAATTTATCCCAAAAGCTTACCAGAGCCAAAAATGTTCCCCTTAACCCCTAAATGCCCAGGGCATTCACAAAAAAGTCAAACAACACTTTCATATGGAGTTTGCTCATCAATAGCTTTTGAGTTATTTTTTGAAATATTTTTAATAAATGTAAACATATGTTTGCTATTGGTCCTCAAATTTTCAAAAAAAATTAATGCGTTATAAATTTAATATGATTTTTGAAGTAAAATATACAAAGAAATTCATATAAAATACAAAATTGTTCCAAACAACGAATTTTTTTTTATAAAAGATTCAAGTTACAATGAAGAACCATACGGGAAATTCAATTTAAAATATATTTTCTACATTTGGAAATATGATAATGACATATGCTTTGTAATGTAGTTTGAATTAGGACCTCTTGACATTGCAAGTGCAATAAAATACTTAATATTATGATTTTTTCAGATTTACAAAGTGAAGTAGAAACTAGACTTGATAAGCTCCATTTTCTTAGTTGGACTTGAAAGCAAAAATAATCATTTTTAATGGTGAAATTGAATTTGACCAACCACCATCCACTATTTGGATGTTTGGGCATTTAGGGGTTAACCCCTAGAGGACTGCACCCCTCTCCATCCCTCTCCAGATTTAGAGAATTGCAAAGATCCATTAAAACAAATGCAATTCGGAGGGATATTTTGAACTTGATGTATGAATAAAATATAGCATTTTATTTTTATTTTTATTTTTGAAACAAATGGATGCTTTATTTCCATTGTACAACAACATATTACAAACATCACACTTTGAACGAAGAAAGCACATTTCCAGTACTCTCTCGTGGGTGAATTTTAAAGATTTTTCTTCCTACAATATTTGGACTAGATTCAAAGCTCCTAATCATTTTCTATAAAGAGTGACGCCCCCACCGTAACATCAGGCCCAAGAACAATCCCTGTCATGCTCGGACTTTCTATCAAGAGGGGAAGTATTAGCCCTCACGACGTGCATCCGATCAGAATCGAACCGCCGCCCTCTTTGGTGCTAATAAACACTCCTAAGGGGACCCCACCTTCCAAGTAGTTTAATGTCATTCCGGACTAACATAACTTTCTTTAGTAGCCCCACTGTTCATCCTTGGAAATCAGCATCTCATGCTAGAATTGTTGCAAAAATCGTAATCTTATGGAGAATCAAATCCATAGTAGTTTCTACATGTTTGACATCATCAATTCCCTATTTAGACGATTCTCTACACAAGCAAAAAAGGTGTATTGTAGTACTAGCTAAAGAATGTTATAAAGTTGTACATTATGAATTTTAGGTTCTATTCATATGGTTAGATTTATGATTGCTATCATTAGTATTTTGGTATAAATTGAAACCTAAAATTTAAAATTCTTTTGTAATTTAATTATGAATAAGATATTGATAATCCATGAATAAAATCTATTGTAATGGGCTGAAATATAATACTCTAAGTGTATTGGTTTTTGGAGATTTTTTGGTTGCTTGATTTTATGAGTCGAACTTTTCAAGAGCACTCTTGAACTAAGTGATCTTAGAAATTTTTGGTGAATCACTTCAACATGAAAGGAGGCATAATTCTTTCACAATCATACATTTTTAAACTTTCATCAACAATCCCTCTGTAACAACCCTTAAAATTAGCACTATATATTGTACTTTGACAAAAAATCAATGACAAATGAGAAAAACAACTTGATTTGTGTATATTGTTCATTTTTTTGGACAGTTGGGTGTTTGGAGGTCAACCCTTAACCCCTAAATGACAGAGGGGGTAAGGGCAAAACCTAGATGTGTTATAAAATGTTAATTCTGCAACTTTGATGAAGTGTGGTCCAAAAGAGAAAATGAGGAGCATGATGTTTAGTAATTATCTATACAATCAAGCTTTCAAAAAATGTTTTCGACACTCATTTAATGAAATTAGAAGCATTTACCATTGAATATTCACTAAAATTACAATTTTTATTTTTAGAATTTTAAATTTGGTATGATTTGTTTAAAATAGACATTCTATCCTAAAACTTTAAAAGGATTTTTTTTAAAGGAGATAACATCATCATTTTCCTGAAATAGTAAATTTCATAACATAGACAATGTTGAGGTGTTTGTCTTTGAAATTTTCTCCTTGGTGGAGTTTAACTCGGATTGACATTATTCAAATTGGAAAGTAGACTTGATTTTCTATTTTATTTTTATGTTTAAAAAAATAAATCAATTTGGGCAGCCCGTAAAATAAGGGCAGCGACCATAAAATGGTCGTTTGGTCACTTAGGGGTTAAAGGACAATGCAAGCCCCATGAGCTTGATGAGGAGCTTGATGGTATTTTGGATTTGACTCGGCTTTCAGTCATATAGATTTTGGTTTCTATAAATTTGCAAAGATAGTTGATTATCAATTGTATATATCAATTTTTGTGGGAAATTTTCATCAATATTTTGTGGATTTTTATAGAGTTCTTAGAAAGGTATAGATGCATGTTATTTCAACTAAACACGACATTTTAATTGTATGTGTCCATGTTTGAATTAGTTTGCACTAAAAATTGAAATTTTATTCAAGTTGTATCATTGCAAAAAAATTAGCATAGTAAGTTGCAGCTGGCTAGGATAGCAATGTTTGGTTTTTGGAACTTCAACTTAGGAAATCCACATTTGTAAATATGATTACATACCTCTAAGTCCCTACCATGCACATTACATTTCTCTTTCCAACATGTGTCAATTCACAAATATGATGCAAATTGTGTTCTCATCAAATCATCCGTTCTAAAATTGTAATAAATAATTTTTATTTAAAAAATGGATTTGGCATCATTAAAAGCTTAGGAAATTCTTAAGTTACAAAGATTATTTGCATATACGGTAGAAAAGGAAATGGAATTGTTTGAATACAGTATGTGTATCTATAATCACTCATGTTCAAAATCCATCCTTGAAAGAAAAATTTAGTGACATGGTTTGTACAAAAGTTGTAGATTAAGAACTACAAATTACATTCATATAGTTAAATGTAATTATAACATCATCGATAAATTTATATAATACAAATAAAATTTAAAAACCTTTTCTTTTAAATTTTTACACAAATCACATTTCAAAATTTTAAAAATTGTAACAAGTTTGAAATTAAAAATACTATATATAGTTAATTTGTCAAAAACTAACATTGCGTGTTTTTAAAAAATGGGATGAAACATCTCGATACTTGATTGGATATCATAAATATGTGTGAAAATATTGAATTCGGTTAGTCAAAAAGGTGGAGGGAATCCCTTATCATGGATGATATTCATAAAAGTAGGCACTTGTGGTTGTAATGTAGAATTTATAATAACAATGTTTAAGGTGAGGGAGGTTAAATAGTGTAATAAATGGTGTTAGTTAGCCACAAGGAGGTTTACCACAACCTATGAAAAAATAAAAATTTCAGGGGCTACAATAATGGAAATCTTACAATAATAGAAAATCTTGCAATGACTACATTAGGGGATTTTTGATTTATTTACGATCTTATGTAAACGTGCTTCATAACATTGGAAAGCCTTTTGGGAGGATTGTGCAAAGAAGTTTCACACAAGCGTAACGATAAATATTGAATTTAAAGAAAAAAATCTTGAAAACTACAAAATTACAAATAGAAAAAGTGAAAAACAATTATGACTTTCAGACTCCTATTTCAAAAAAGAGGGTCAAAACAAGGATGTGACTTTTGAATACATATTCCAAGGTATGAAACATTTAGGTATCATGAATAAGTAGTCTATTTAACATTGAGAGTACTAGATATGTATGAAAACTTTTAGACGAGTCCAGCCTTGAAATGTGAAGAAATGGCACCAATGGTTGTAATCTAGAATGCATTAAAGTAAACTCAAAAGTGAGTAGAGATATTTTCTTGAAAGGAGGAAAGGAAGGAGAAGCTCACATATGGTTGGAAGGAGGAAAGGCAGGAGAAGCTCACATATGGTTGGAAGGAGGAGCTCATAACTTTATACATCACAAAATTAAACTATAATAATAAAATTAAATAATATAACGAGTTATATATAGTAAGCAATACCATATTGTGTTTTTATTGGCTAAGCCAATAGAGTTATAGAAATGGGTAGTTACATTCAAGTCACTCAACTTTTCTATAGAAAATGATCTCTTAATCCTAAATGCCTAAGTGTTCATTTTTTGGACAATGTATAGATTTCATCCATGATTTTTCATCCGTCATACACTTTAGCAGTGTGAATTTTTTAATATAGATTTTATGGGAAGTTAGCTTTATGCATGTGAGAACTGTTTAGAGAGGAGATGATTTCTGAAAATTTTATGCGTCACTTCATGTTGTAGAGAATCACCAAAAATATCTAAGATCTTAGTTCAAAAGTTTTCAAAAGTGCTGTTGAAAAAGTCAATTCATAAAATTAAGCAACCAAAAATTCTCTAAAAATCACTACACTTGGAGTATTACATTTCAACCCATCACAACAAATGTCATCCACAGATTGTCAATACCTTATTCGTAATCAAATTACAAAAGAATTTTGAATTTTAAGTTTCAAATTTTATGCAAAACATTGGTGATTACAATCATAGATTTAACTGTATGGATAGAATCTAAAATTCATAATGTACAACTTGTATTTATAAATCAAGTTCAAAAGATCCCTCTTAATTGCATTTTATAATGCATCTTTACAAAATTGCTTAAATTGCCCAATTTGGAAAGAGTTATGGGCATTTGGGGGTTAACACCTCTTTTGAATTTTTCAAAACATCATACTAGTTTGTAAGCTCAAAAAACATGTTTTACAAGGTGGCACGACATGAGTATCTTCAAAAATACTTGAGAAGACTTATTTGGGGTCAAAATACATGAAAGTGTGCAAAGTGTACATTTGTAGTGGGTGTATTTTACACCATAGTTTAAGGAAGGAAATTATTTAGATAAAGATTGTACTTTCTTCTTTTTGGAAATGTTGTGTAAAATCCCATAAGACTTGAATATTATTGCTTCAATTTGATTGTAAATGAATAATTATGTGTTGAAACCCTTTAAATTTTCAATAAGTTATTAGAGTTATCATGAAACTCTTTCATCTTGTGTATTTCCTTTGGCCTCCTATCAACTAGCGTATGTAATCATCAATGAAGTCTCAAATGGAGTACATTGAACGAATCAAAAGTAATCGAACCCCTATGAATTCAAAATTTTAATCAATTTAATCATTGGATGTTTAGAATAATAGACATTGAGGTTGGAAGATGATAGTGATTTTAATTATCCAACTATAAAAGTTGCATGAGAAACAAAGTGAAATGTATTTCATTAGAGTACATGCAACGTAGAAAATCCTAGTTTACATCCCATTTCAAACACCTCCCAATGTATTGGAGTCTTTGTTAATCCATCTTGTGACCAAAAAAGGAAGACTGAATGAAATAAAGACACTAGTCTAAAGCAACCTCTTTGAGTTTCATGCTCTAGTTCATTCAATCTTCATCTTTTGATCACAAAATAGATTTTAAAAAACTCCAATACTTTGGAAGGGGTTTGAAATGGAATGTACATTTGGATTTTCAAGGTTGCATGTACTCTAATGGAATACATTTCACTTTGTTTCTCATGTGATTTTATAGCTGAATAAACTCACTATCAACTTCCAACCTCAATATTCATTATTATATACATTTAATGGTTAAATTGATTAAAATAATGAATTCCTAGAGGTTCAATTAATCTGTAATGGTTCAAAGTACTCTATTGATGATTGAATACCATAACGCTGATCTATAGGAGATAGATGGAAAAACACAAAATGCCAAAAGAATTTAAGGATAACTCTAATAACTCTAATTATATAATCTATGTTTCTTTTATTTTTTGAAAAGAAACTTTTTTATACTATTTCCTATTAGGTTAGTGTTTTGTATTAGAAAATTAGGCTTATGATTATTAATTTTAAATTTATCAACTCTATGTCAAAATGAGACATGTGCTATTCATGTGGCAATTTCATTTAGAACAGTGTAAAATTATATTTTGAATGTTGATAGGTGATTTGAAAATGAATAATGGTTTCTGTCATTAATTTTTTCTTAAATATAATATAATATTCTTATGCATGTCATATATTGGAGGTGCTTTTATTGTCATATCTAGGTCGTACAAAGGTTAAGTGATTGTAGTCTACAATTACTCCAATGATATAAGACATACTAGTTTATACCTTAACCCCTAATTGATTAACCCCTCGTTTTGTGCATGATGTACATATTTGAATTTTGTTTTCTCATCCGTCATGTACTTTTTGCAAGTAAAAAAAATACCACAAAATTCTATAGTAAGATAGCGTCATGTAGAGTGACTCACAAAATCGAGTCTGTCCTGGAATATTTTTTGGTAAATAAGCAATGCCAGCACATGCAATGAATAATTAAACAAACATAAAATGACTTTAGAGAGTAAAAGTTTTATTGATTATTCACATGGGAATTGAAAACAAAATACACATAATATATGGATGCACTCAAATTTTGAAATCAAGCATCTCAGTGACACATTTTTGGACTTGTGAGTCTATACACACTCAAAAATTAGTCCACTTGCCCTTTGCATAATAACTATTTGTATTCTTCGTAGCATGCTCTCATAGAGGTTCTCACACTCTATGGAAGTGATAGAATGGAAAGTCTCAAACACACGCTGCTATAATTCTAAAAGACCCTTTGGAGGTGTTGGACAACGATTGAGCTTCCGTTTTAGTGTTGCCTATAGGTGCTCTATAGAGTTTAGGTCGGGTGATTGAGCTAGCCACTTTAAAACATTGAAGGATTGTTTAGATAACCAATCAAGATTTCCTTGTTTTTGTTGTATGTTCAAGATCATTGTCATGTTGAAAAATGACTCTAGATGCATGTATGCCATACTTTGAAAAAGTGCCATAAAGATTGACCTTCAATATCTCACGATAGACATATTGATTCATTCTACCTTCTACCTTGCAAATCAAACCAGGTTCAATTGCACTCATGCAATGCCAAACCATTATTGGACCTCCTCCGTGTTTTAGTGTTTTTCTATCTGTTCAATATGTAAGACTCTCTCTCTCTCGAGTCCAACTCCAATAATGACTAACTTAGCAAAATGATTGACCTTAGTCTTATCTAAAAAAACCACTTGCTTCCAATCCGTAATGGTTCAATTCTCGTGAGATTTCACAAAATCTAAACGAGCTTGAATATTCTTTAGTGACAGAAGAGGATTTTTTTTTCTTCACACAAGCCTCTAAAACTACCAAATTTAATGCTCGTCGCACTATCTGAACACTAATCTCATTGGAAAATTCATGCCTAACTAATTTTCATGCCTCCATGGCAGTACTATATCCAAGTCCAATTGTCACCACTCTCACATATGCCCTCCTCAAATCGTCTGAAATCACTTTTGGTCTTTCTCCTATAGATAGTTTAACATCAAGAAGACGTTTCTTTCGAATTCTTTCAACATTGGATTGACTAATAGTAAGCCGTTTGACTACTTTCCGTGTGTTCCACCCTTTTTGTAGCGATGATATGACACTATGTTGCTTTTCATAAGACAATGGCCTTGTCATAGTATGGAACAACTAAAAATGCAATGTACTACTTGAAAAAGAGAAGGGACACTCTTTTTTACTTACAATACTCACTCCTGAATTGAGACTCTCTACTACATTGTCAATATATGGAAGAAATGGAGGTGTAAACATGCAAAACCAAAAGTTAGTTAGGAAGACTATCTTTTAAAAATAAATATCTCAACCACCTTTGCATATTTTTCATTAAAACTTCTATGCATTCATCAGGAATTTTGGACCCCACTGATTCTGCACTGATTCAGTGCGATTTCCGATATTTCAAGGGTTCGTACGATTTTCGCACTGATTCCGCATCGTTGCGTCATTCATCGCAACTACACTGATATGACACGATGTTCGTACAAGCGGATATAGTACTGATTCGACACGATTGATACATCCATTGAAAACGTATGAATTCAGCACTGTTTATAGTCGTCAAATGTCGTGTTTTAATCGTCTTTAAAACTACACTGATTCAGTGCGTTTTTCGTGCGACATCATCTTTTCCATATCTAGATTTTCTTTTCTTTTTATATCTAAATTTGATCAAAATAATATTATTAAAAAATATAAAATAAAATAAAATAATAGAAAATATAAAATAATTACTTTCCTCACTACCCACTTCAATTACACGGAAATTGCCCACACATGCGGTGGGGCCCACCATAGCTTTGGCTTCCCAAGCTCTATATCGCCGACGGTGGGATTTGAACTCTCAACCTTCCGGTTGCCAATCAAGTTCCCAACCACCGAACCACCTCAAACTCTTCATGTGTAGAATGGAACTCTTTTGGTAATTATCGAACTTCTTTTTTCAGCGGACTTTGAATGTTTTTAACTATGTGAAAAAAACTTTTTGTCCAAATTTTTTTTTTGCACTAGATTATACAGGACATTTTCTATATCTAGGATTTTTTTCATAATTTTTTGAATTTTTTAAATTTTTTCCAAAATCGTGATGGCAGATCAGGGATTCAGGGCTGTGAGCTGTTTTTTTTTTTCAGCGGACTTTGAATGTTTTTAACTATGTGAAAAAAACTTTTTTTCCAATTTTTTTTTTTGCACTAGATTATGCAGGACGTTTTCTGTATCTAGGATTTTTTTCATAATTTTTTGAATTTTTTAAATTTTTGCCAAAATTGTGATGGCGGATCAGGGATTCAGGGCTGTGAGCTGTTTTTTTTTTTTTCAGCGGACTTTGAATGTTTTTAACTATGTGAAAAAAACTTTTTTTCCAATTTTTTTTTTGCACTAGATTATGCAGGACGTTTTCTATATCTAGGATTTTTTTCATAATATTTTGAATTTATTTATTTTTTGCCAAAATCGTGGTGGTTGTGAGCTATTTTTTTTTGCTCCTATGATGAAAAGTACAATGATAACCAATAATACCAAATTTGAATTCTAAAAATATAAAATGTTATTTCTTTGAAATTTTAATGTGTATTGCTTCTAAACTCTATAAATGTAGATCTAAAAATGTTTTGGGAAATTAAACCGGAAGTATAATTTAAAGAAGATTCTTGGAATATTCCAACATATTCCAAAATATTCCAAAATAATATAAAATATTTTGAAATATTCCAAAAGATTCCAAAAGATTCCAAAAAATATATTAAAATATTGTACACGGATGTCGTACGACAATGATTTGCATTATAATAGATACTGAAATCGCACGAATATAACAAAAGGCAGTAATATGATACGTATACGATACTGAATTCGCATTAACTAAAACTGCACGTTATCCGTGTCTTATCAGTCATGTGAAGTAGATACACGATTAACGCACGGATTCCGTCAAGCACGACTTCCGTGCGGAAACAATACTTTTTTGATAATCACGGAAAAGACACTGCATCGACATCTTAGTAATGCATGTCACTTCCGTACTGTAACGACACTTCTAAATGCACGTATGACGTGCGGAATCAGTGTTTTACGATAAACGCACTGAATCAGTGCAGAATCAGTGGGGTTGGAAATTCCTGATGTTAGTAAACACTTGAATACCTATCATCCACTCTTGATGGCACCTCTAAATTT
Source organism: Pohlia nutans (assembly GCA_022496805.1). Lineage (NCBI taxonomy): Eukaryota > Viridiplantae > Streptophyta > Bryopsida > Bryales > Mniaceae > Pohlia > Pohlia nutans. Next base: position 35,826,183 of record CM040089.1, on the reverse strand, counting down.
TCATTAATGCAGTAAATATTTCAGATTATACTAAGCATGAGCAAACACTGACTCGGTTTTGAGAGTCACCGTATGTCCGATCTGATTTGGAATTCGATTAGAAAAGAGAGGATTGGTAAAAAAATTATGCCTCATTTCATATCACATTGTTCCGCCGAAAAATTATAAGATCTTAGTTCAAAACAAATCAAAAGTGTTACAAAATATAAGGCATACTATACCAGTGGGATTTTGCAAAAGTTACAACAAAGGGAATCATATACGAACTATTACCATAAGGAAATTTTTAATAAACAAAGAATTGTTTATAAATTGAGGACATCATAGTTGTGGTAACGACACATGACATATTAGTTACATTACAATACAAAGTCATTTATTTTTAATTTATAATGCTCATAGTAATTGCACTTTCTGATTCATCTTTGAATTCAAGCACTAGAATTTACATCTTATTGTAATTTTTTACTTGTAAAAAGTTCTAACATATCAAGATCAAATTATATACAATTTTGTAATATTAACCCATCTGATTCTAAACAAGTAAAAAAAAAATACTAGTGTTGTCCGTAAACTTGAAACATGGTAGCATGTTTGCTACACCCTCTTTTCACCTTTGCCAAGCCAAGCCACTTGCATTGAAAGAGCATGAGGGTGGTATGTGGGCACACGGAGATTCTCCCATGGAAACTTGAGTGTGCCTTGAGGGAGCTTCTCTAGCTTGGTGAGGTGTAAAGTTTGAATCTCCTTCACAACGCATTGCGTTGTGCTTGGTCGAAAAAGATAAGGGCCAAAACTCGTTTTCGCCACCTCTCAAGCCAAAAAACCAATTATGCCTTGTCTTTCCTATTGTGGAATTTTTTTGCTCGACGTTACGGATAACTCTAAAGCTTATAGCAAAATATAAAGTAAAATTACCTCGGCCACCAGTGATTGCACAGAAAAGTGTACCATACTTTCCACCCCTGTAATAAGTACGCATACAATACCGTACCCACCATTGCATGATAAGTTACTGCTACTGGAGGGTAAAAGTGGAATGAAGAATGTAGCTTTTACTTTGAAAAGCACCGGTGAATAAAGACTGTATTTACCTTGCATCAAAACACAAATAAATAATTAAATATAATTACCTCTTTGTGAAAGGAAGTCAAAGGTGGGCACCTTCTAGAGGCTAGACACACATGTCTAACTTAGATTAATTTACTTTTGGTATTGATGGCTGGAAGCTAATTTTTGACACCATCACCGGTGGCATTAACCCTTTAGTGCCCAGGTAATCACTAAGGGCCACTTCACACTATGGCCGAAGGTCGAGAGGCCGTCGGTTTCCACCAATCAAATTGCAAGAAACCATGGTTTCGGCCTCTCGACCCTTCACACTAGAGGCCAAAGTCCAAAGGCCGTGGACCTTCAAAATGCTTACATGGCAACACTTTTTGACCAAGGTGACGGCCTCTCGAGAGGAAGTTTGGGTCCTACATTTTGCAAGACCCGTCACTATGGTCGAGAGGCCGTCGATTTCTTTTCATAAAAAATGAAAACTATATTTTATGCCTATTTTCAGTAGATTTCTTTGGACTCTCAACAAAGTTTGAACTCTCAATTCCCACGGCCTCTCGACTTGACGGCCATAGTGTGAAGCGGCCCTAAGTGGTCACTAGATCACTAGAAAATGAAATGCTGGAAAATCTGTGAACCATCTCAGTCCGGTGTATGAAGTTCAGATGTGTAACTTTTGATCTTGCAGATGATGCAAAAAGAAATTTTGGAATCTGACTTTCTTAGCTATCCAAATACCTATGTACAAAACACCAAAATACTGCAAATACCTCAAAATACAGCAAATACTTACAAATACAACACATGTACTATGTGGTATTTCTTGTGTTTGCAAGTTTGTTATCTTGTATTTTTATTTTTTGGATTGTGTTCTCTTATTCATGTTCCATTAGTGTGTGTAGTCTGATCTTGATCAATGTACCAACTCCTTTCTAATTAGAACGTATAAATTTTGTCCTAAACCATACATGGATAAGTCACTCTCACTTATAAAATTCACAATAATTATGTATGAGTCTGAGTGTTCTTGACATGAAAGATTGCAATGAAGAGGTGTTGACACAAGTCATTGCTGAACATCTTCATTTTTATTTTTGAAAATTTAACCCAAATTCTATTTAACCTTGAAGTCAGACACCCCCCAAAATTTCATTTTTGAGTGTGCATTATACAGTTCAAAGATACACTATAATCTTCCAATCCAACGGTCCGATCTTACCAAGATTTAATCGAGATTTGTTTCATTAAGTTATGTTTACATTTGTACGGTTGGATACTATTAATAGTATCCCTAATTTCAACAGAGAGAGTTTTAAAGAAACATCACCCAAAAAATGGTGATTTCTCCAGAACCACCCTGGGCACTAAAGAGTTAACTCCGCCTCTTCAATGCCTCTTCTATTGGTTCTTTAAGCCAAGCTTCCATGTATTGGTTATTAGTTCACCAATTATTGCCATTACTCTGAGTCACAGTATTTCAGTATTCTCATAGTAATTGTGGTATTAGAACAAAGTGTGACTCATAGTAATTGAGATTTTTCACAGTGAGTAGTGAGGATTGTGTGTAAAGTCTCGCACTAATTCTGTTACTCAGAGTAATGGCAAATCAGTGTACCGAGAAGGTGGAACCCTACCGATTCACCACCGAAATGGTTGAATTGAAGAGTATGTTTTTCATTTTTACTGTAATGGGTGGACAATAGGTGCTTCTTGGGACCTCACTTCTTATCTTCTAGTGTCTTCCATCCGTCCGATGTTCACGTGAAAGCCTGTCCTTAGTTCTCCTTTTCTTGGAAGTGATCTTTTCTACATGCGTACTTTCTATGTGCTTTGTTTGCGTAAATGGTTGTCATCAAGTGTAAAGAGACCCTCTCAAGCATAAAATAGGGGAAAATTTACATTGTAAAAGCCACACGCACTTGGAAAGTATACGTGTAGATTTGCCACTACACTAAATGGCGTATTTAGTGTGTGGGACACTGTTTCTCAACCCGGACAATATTTAATTTTAGAGAGATATAGTCAGGGATATAGTGTTTGCATAAGAAAAGAATGAAAATAGTGTTCCAATGACATGTGGTAACTTTATAATAAACATGGCATGCCATAGATAGATAGAAACTCCGGTCCTCTTGCGAGGTCGGCGTGAATATAGTGTCTGTTCGTCTTGACAATGAGCCAATGCCCACCGGGCACAGGAACATTGGTACAAGACTACTCTCCCCTTCCGGGAATAGACACTTTAGTAACTAGAAACTAGTAAAAGTAACCCACAGTAGCCATTATCAAGTATTTACATCATTTGTAATGGTATAGAACGAGGTTTATTATGTTGATGATCGCCAAATTATGGTTCCTAGGTTGGTTGGAGAAGGATGTTTGTGTTACAATTATATGGTCCGGGTTCGATTCCCGTTGGGTCCGTCTGAGCGTTTTTGTAATATTCATGACTTGGTGCTGCTAGTGAATTTATCATAGGCAGGAAAGTTGTACCAACCAACCGGCCCCTACCCACCTTCCTAAGACAAGTGGTGACACTGTGCTAAATGTTTAAAACAAATAGTGGTCTTCACCACTACCTCCCTCTTTTTATTCTATTGGTATTGATTGGTTGTTTTCTATTCGTCTTTTATGCAAAAGGATTGATCCGGCATATTGTATAGCAATAATGTTTATTTCTTTAAATGTGTGTTTAATAGAAGTTTCAGATAATTTAAATTTTGTTTCCAGTTGTTTCATTGACGGGACGTGCGTAGTTCCTCTAGCACTAGCCGAGATGACTATAAGTGGATCTACTTTCCATCCTTGGTGAATGATGCTATTAATTAATGGTTGATATTTTTGAATTTTATTGTTTATTGTATCTTGTGAGAATCTGTCATTAGTGTATGTGAATTCAATAGATTGTATGGTGAGGTTGTCTGCTGGGTTTATTGGTGGGGTACTTTGGTGTGGAAGTTCTTTAATACATAGTAGATCAGGTTTAAATCTAGCGTTGTAGTGGCATCTTTGTTGTCTGCATGTACAAGGTAGGAGCCATAGGGTGACTGTATTTTCTTGTGGGTTGTTGTTAAATGTCCCTGCATTCATGAGGGTGTAGCATCTTTATTTTTGTGATGATAAAATTAATTTTCTTAATTCCCATACTGCTTTGTTATGTCTTTTGGTTCTAAGGGCATGTATGTGGTGTTGATTACATTTTAGGAATACATGGAGCCATGTGTCTGCATCAGGGGAGTTGCAAATTGGGCATGTTATTGATGGAAATCTTTCTATGCCAAAAAATAGTTGTTTTCTAGCATTTCCCATGTATTGTCCAGTACGGAATTTTAGTAGGCTTGTTTTTTGTGAATCTGTTATTGCAGGGTTAGACCAAAAGTTATTGGATATTCCATTATCTATGTCAGGGTTCATTGTCCATTTGCTAATGTTGGGGAATTGTTTTGCCATTATTTCTAAGTTGTTTTCACGATCGTGTTTAGTGATGTAAGTTTGAAAGCATCTGACAGGGCCTTTGTCAGGTCTTTTTCTTGGTTCAGGCCATGTGTCTTTTTGAAAGTAGTATGGTGTAGTATGTGCAAATTTATATGATTTGGCAGCGAATCTATATTCCTTTTTAGTGCCGTTTTTTGCAAGTTGGTCTGCTTGTTCATTTCCGTCAATGTTTATATGTGCTTTGACTTTATATATTGTGGTGGGTTGTGTTCGGCTTTTTAACATTTCTACCATAGATGCTAATATGGATTTATCGGCATGGTTGTTATGTTGGGTTGGATGTTTTATTTGTGTGTTGAGTACATATAGACAGTTGAGGCAATCGGTGAATATGTGTGCTGGTTCATTCGTGTATTTGGTAGTAATTAGTCTGAGTGTTTTATGTATGGCCATTAATTCGGCTCTAAAGCTCGTTTGTAGTCTAGGTAATCTTTTTGATATTTGTACTTCTGCTTTTGTTGGGTTGTAAATTCCGTAGCCAGCTTTTTCTTTCTTCCAGTGTCCGTCATCATCTTGTTTAGGTGGGACAAAAGATCCATCGGTGTAATAGCTGTATTGTGGTGGGAATTTTAGTATAGTTATTATTTCGTAATTTGGTAACGGTGGTGTGTGTGTAGTTGACGAGTTGATATGAGGTGGGTATAGTAATTTATTTCATTTGGCGTTTTTATTTACGGGTGTGTCACGGGGCGTGGGTGGAGCCTTTTGTATGTGGTATTGTGTTATTTGTAAATTTTTGATTATTGTTTTAATTGTGTCTATTTGGTTGGGTGTGCCAATGCTGTGATTTTGAGAGTGGAGACAAAAGATGTGGATTGCTAGTGGTTCTATACGTGGTTTGTTTAGGTCTTGAGGGATTGTTGGTTCTTCGTATGTAATGGTATCTGCGGCAAAATGAGCAATAAGATGCGTGTCAGGAAATGGTCCAATATGTGGTGAATAATTTTGGTACCAATTGATGTCCGGTATAACTAGTATTGTGATGGTGTTTGGGTCATTTTTGGCTGCTAATCTTGCCCAATGTATTGCTTGGTGGGCCATTTCTTTATTGTGTGGGTGTGCGTAACCAATTCCTTTTCATTTATATTGAAAGGCGGTGCCAAGTGATCCAAAAACTTTGTCTCTTGCGAAGGGAGAGTAGAATTGTGTAATATGTGTAGAGCATGTTATTGGTGAGGAGAAATATGAGTGTGAGATGTTGAATGTTTTTGTTAGCATGGCATGCCACCTCATGTCACTCTCATCTCCTGGAAGAAACATGGCACTCTCAATGAAAGCGGGAATGATAAATGGCAAACTCCTATGTATTGTAGGGACACTATTTCTCCTCACATTTGAACGAATTGTGGTAAAAGACATCAATTTTCCTTGGACACTAAATACGCCATTTAATTTAGTAGAAAGGGTGTACTTGGGCACTATGCTCTAAGAGTATGTTCAATAGAGGGAGTCTAAACAAGTCCACCAAGCGAGCCATTTGGGAGATGATTTAAATTAAACTTGAATGAGCATGATGGTACCCTGACAACACTTTGATATTATCTATTGTACCTTTCTGGCTTTGTGACCAATGAAATGTCTTTCTTCAACATTGATCCACAAAATATCTTGGTTAGTAGAGTTATCCGCAAAGTGGTCCAAAGTGGGGTGACTGGACCATAGTTTGTGAAAAGAGAGGTTGAGAACCCAATAAAAGTAGACATGTCAGATGCTTTAAATAAACTAGAGATCTGAAGTTTCAAGGCACCAAAAACGGTGCCCAAAAATTTCCCAACCTCAGTTTCTATTCTCAGGGATGCTCTGTCACATGGGCTTCCTTGGCTTGACATGCATCTACATGGAGTGGGTCTTCCTTGGGTCTATTTTTAAAAAACCAAAGCTTTTGAAAGCTCATTCATTGAAATAGCAAAAGCAGTAACTGACAGCCCCCCACCAACCGAGAACTCATTTGTACTTTACGGTCCTATAAATTTCTGAGGCCAATTTTTGTATCCCAAGAAGTTTGGCAAACTAAGGCTCAATCCCCCCATGAGTTTGCAGAAAACTCTAGTGTGAGTACTGCATTAGCACCAAAGCTCATGTAAATAGCGGGATTCAACTATAAAAAGGGCCACTTAATCTTATCTTAGTGTGAAGACACATGATGCTGCGAGGGTTGGTGATGAACAACCTTGCTACCACTCAAAAAATACTCAATGAAAACGACAATTTTGAAGAGTATTATTGAATATTTCTATTTTACCAAAAACAAATTTGGCACATAAGTACTAACCATGCCTTTCATCTATGGTAGTGTGTTATCGTTTTTTTTCTTGCCACTAGTAGAAACATAAATAAAGTTGGTTTTAGGATATTAAAGATTGGTGCTGGATGAAAGCACGAAAAACTGTACCAAAAAGTTAGTCTGCTATACTAAAATTATAATTGTTTTGGTCAAAGGCCATAAATTTATATCAAAATATATTGTATTTTGGTTTTATTTTCATAAAGCCCTCTAGGGTTCTTATAGGTACTTGAACCCAAATTTTTAGAACAAAATTTTCAAAAAAGTTTACAAAAAGTAGTGTTTGAAAATGAATGCCTAAATCCAATCTCAGTTGCAAAATTGATGGCCTTAAATACACTCAACATAAATATAATTTTTATGAACTTTGAGATAATGATAGAATCAAGGTCTTTGTCAAAAAAGAAAGTAGAAAAAAATATGTTTTGATATACATTTTTCTTGTTTTATATCAACTTTGTTGATTGTAAGTAACTACTTTTTCAATTTTGGCCACTTCTACGTCAATAAAAAAATTATAACTACTTATTGAAGATCGTTTTCTCAAATTTTTTTGGTAGACTTTATAAAACAATAGGTGTTTTATTTTATTGTTATCTAATTTTTTACGAAATTCAAATTTATAATGTATTTTTGAATGGTCATAATAGTTAGAGGTGGTACACTTTTTCATGCTTTCACCCTGCTACAACATAGTGTCTTAGACCACTATTGGCGTGAACTTGGTGCCCATAATGGCCTTGTGCACCATGCTTTGGTACTATTGCTTAATGTCAAAAAATTACTCTTCTGCCAATTATTTAGCTTCTGCCGGTCACCTCCCTTGTGTAGAAGAATTATCTGGCCCTTGGTCACGCCAACTGGGAACCGCCCCTGTTGAATAGAATCCATCACCATGCAAGTATAATTGGGTCCTAGAAAGTCTCAATACTCTAGAAAAAGCTCCACCACGATGCTGTCGGAGCCGGGGCTCTTGGTACGAGCCAATTTTTTGCGTGCATCATGTAACTCATCCTCACTCAAGGGCCTCTCCAGCTTCATGTGCATAGTTGCATTTATGCGTGGGCATGTGCTCTAAGATTTGAGTGCGGGCGTACTCAGTAGCCAGAGTGACCGGTCCTACGACATAGAGCGTTTGATAAAAATTGAGACAAATATCAACAATCCCGGTAGCGTCCGAAAGGATCTCTCTTTGAGAGTTTTCTAGTGCTACGATAGTGGACGGTCGCAGCATGTCCCGTACCCATTAGAAAAAATCTCTAGTAACCACATCATCAAATGTCTTCTATCTAATTCGTGAGTAGATACGACGACCTGCAATTCGTTTTGCCTCAAGAGCTTATAAGTGCAGGCTGGAGATGCTCTACATGACTTGCACTACGTAGTTAGCCAGGTTTGAGTGAAGGTCAGTCGCAACGGTCTCGAGGTCTCGTCGAGCTTTGTCTTCCGCTTTACTCAAAATGCCAACACCTTTCTTGAATTGAGGGCCATATAGAACCATGTGAGTCAATGAAATTTGTAGAAAAATCGTGCGTCAGGTGGCAAAATTTGCCACAAAAGTTGGGCCTCAACTTTAATGTCCTTCAAATAGACCGAGGACATTTTCCACCTAGAAGGACAATCTTAATCAAGCTCCAATTGAAACAAAAGAGAAATGGGGTTGGAGTGGGAGCGTGTTGCGTCTCCACGTATCAGGTATTGTTCTAGGGTGCTTTCACACTAGGGTGTCATAGTTCTCAACAAAAAAGTTTCTAATGTTGTAAAGCATTTGCATCAACGATATAATATAATAAATAGGGAAAATACCAAAAACATTTTAATATTCTAAAATGGAATATTTTGGAATATTTTCAAATTTTTATATAATATTTTAGAATCTTTTGGAATATTCCCGCTGATGTCATTTAATCCGCTTGTAAATCACGTTGAATGCATTTTCCAGCCACACCACAGGCTTCGTTTTAATTAGCTAACCATGCTTGCAAGATTTTTTTGGGGAATTTGCCATTTTAAGGGGCGGTTAATGTAAAGGAACAAAAATTGTCGTCATAAACCTCTAATAACTTCCTTGCTAATAGAATCTTTTGAATTTTTTTTGAATACCATACCTTTATGTTATAGGAATTGAGGAACATTATTGCCATCTCTATATCTTCAATGAAACGTATCAATTAAAGCAATAAAGTATTTATACTACAACGTCACTAAATGCAATGTATTACATTTTGGTCCAAATTCTATTTTATATTATTTTTTAAATTATTAATATACATACAATTTTAGAATACCTTTTCACTGTGGTTAACTTTCTGCCAAAAAACTAATCTCAATGACCAATAGAAAATGTTTACCGCCACATTTTGCTTGTTATGCGATATCATACTACACATTTTGGACGCCCTACCGTGAAAACACCCTCTACAAATTGGCCGGGACAAAGACCGTGGCGTAGCATCGGTCCAAACAAGCGATGACACGCATCCCCGACGCGCTCATATTATCCCAAGTATAACGCAATCCATTGGCCTCCCGTTGCAGTTCTTCGATGCCCAACACCTCTTTGAGAGTGTTGAAAAGAATGCATTCTCAACTAGAGAGAAGGTGTCTGCATTGTAAGGACTTATCTGCACGAACCTCTACCATGTTGAAATTGCTGAGAATAAACCACTTAAAATGCTGGGGTAACTCTCAAAGCATTGTTCCGAACAAGGCACATCGTGTCACAGCCGTGTTAGGAGCATATAAATTGATAATACCCAGGTCTCCTCCAAAAATGCCGGTCAGTACCAGCCATTGAACCCAATTGCTAAGCATGTTTTCTGAGTGGCTTTCGAATTGAGCCCAACGAACGCTTATAACAATGGCAATGTCGCCTTTGTCTGCCACCACCCATCTGGTGTGTATCCTAGGGATGCCTCGGACATCCATACTTTGGTTCTCCTCAAAAGTTGTCGATTCAACTATTGAGCCACTTCATTGTAAATTTTATGCTCTTGTAAACATAAAACATCTAATCTAGGTTGAATATTGTTGCCATACCCCCAGACCCTAGCAACCATGTCTTGGTCGTTCAGGCTTCTAACATTATATCATAATAGTTTTAGCCTTATGATTGGGCTAGGGTTGAAGAATGTTGAACGTCTCCCACGCTAGTTGAAAATTTAGTTTGAAGGCGCTTTGGATCATATTGAATCACATTAGCTGCAAACGTGCATGTACTGGCTCGTTTAGATAATAAAGTTGATCCGTAGGCTTGTAAGCAGAGGTCTTCATACTACGCAGAGAAGTTGCCTTGTAATAAGGAATTGGAAGTGGGTTATGAGAAGGGGCAAGATTGTCTAGGGACAAAAGAGGCTAGCTAGGAGACATGGTGCATACAACGGTTGGGAGTCTTGGTGTGAGGGAAGATGCTCTCAACTTGGGTTGTACGTCGTAGAAGAGATTGTCTTTGGATTACTCTTCTTCCTCAAATCCTTCATTTTGAAAGTTGAAAAGGAACTTGTTCCGCATCAGTGTTCCCTTAAGGCCCCCATCACGGGACATCTATGGTATGCACTCCTTGGTTTGATCAAAAGGAATAGATTGTGAATTGGAAATAGGCGGGCCTCGATGATACTGCGGAGAGTAGACTGGTACTTGAGCCAAATTGGTTGACTCTGCAGCTTTGTAAGAGAAATACACCTTTGAAAAATTGAGCTTGGTTACATAGGACACCACTGATGCTTAGGCCGGTCACTAGCGTTACTGAGTTTGGGTTGAACTGAGTTGATGATAAAATTCCAATATTTGAACTAGAGTCTAAGTTGACATTATTGATGTCCATAGACTGGGAGGAATCCAGGACGTCGGGCCCTTGAAGGTCAAATATATGTAGAGGATTTTGATGAGGAAGGAAGAGAGGCGGAGGAAGAGCTAGGAACGTGGGTAGAGAACGAGATGGAGGAGCAGGTTGGCTTGTCCACATCAGTTGGGAAGGATAATGAAGAGTTAAGTATGGGTTGATTAGGAAAAGCTATGGGTGAAGAGCTTGAAACAAAGAAAATTGGAGAATTACTGGTAGCTACATCTGAAAGGGAATTGACGTCCTAATTATGTGAGCGTTGCAAGGTGGGTCATGGAAGTGATATTCTGATAGGCGGCGTAGATAAGGTGTCTATACGAGGTCATTGTGTGCAATATCGGGATAGGGACGACCTGCATTTTTTGTCATCAATGTCCACTTCAGCCCATCCAAATGGCCTATTAGAACACCCATGGCCTGGCGTCGTGAATGCGGATGATGGTGAAACTTTCAAACTCCTAGTAAATTAGGGTCTCATGTACGGGCTCACTAGTTTATGATTAAAGGATGGGCCAGGCCTTTTATATGGGACTATCATCTACCTTTCGTCATTTAGTAGAGAATTCCGGTTTTTTTTTGGTTTGGATATGGACGTTGGTATTGCTAACGTCGAAGCTTGTGGTGTCACTGTGCACAATAAACTTCTTCCAATGATGAAGATGGGTGAGGCCATTCCATGTAGACAGGTTGAGCAATGATTTTGATCGGTGACAACATAGCTAGGAGCGGCATCTATAGTGCCAGAGATAAATAGGCCTAAAATTTCTCTCGACAGTGGGGAGAGCTCCCATCACACCAAACACTTTAGTTGAAACATGTCCTAGTCAACGGGAACCTCCACTAGTCAGCGTTCCACGCTAATAACTCTGACGCTAAAATTTAACTTTTCGAGACGATTAGCGCAATGCAAAATTGATGGTCTTTGGAAATGTTAGGGGGAATATCCTTTGATACGACTACCCCAATTTGTTTAGTAACGGCATGCAAGGAGTATAAGTATTCAAAGGGGAGTTAGGGAGTAGTCTAAGCGAAATCCAAGTGGGCAAAAAACGCTATGGAGTCGATTGGAATTAAAGTATGGGAGCCAAGGCTGGTAATATGCTATAACTTTAGAGAAACGGTGTGGGCTGTGGAGAAGCTTGAGACCCGTGTCTTTCATATTTGTTTTGATTTAAAAGAAACCTCAATCCACATCCCGATGCAAAAAGAGTCTACCTAGGATGGCAAGATAATCTAAATCTTTTGTCCAGGCATCTCACGCCTTGTCGATAGATTCCCTTCAACAAACATTGCTATGACAATTTGTTCACGCAGATACGTCACTTCTTGATAGAGTGTACGGGTATTAAGAGAGACTACAGAAATGGGATGCATTCTCTCACCAGTAGACTAGAAAAATTCTACCGTGTTCTGCAGAGTAACTGCTCTCCTTGAGTTGGAGTAAACGGGTTGAAGTGCCATCTTTTGGCTGATGAGAGACTCTCTACATACTGAATCTCGTCTTGGAAGTAGCTGTAAAGAGGAAAATTTCAAAAGGTTTATTTAACCCAAGTAACTTTCCCTAGTGGTAGTTCTTTTTGAGGAAGGTTTTAAAGCGTCTAACGTTAAAGCACCTAAGGTCACATGTTAAGGTGAAAAGCTTTAAGACTGAACAAATAATAACTCAAGAATTCCCAAAACTAGGTTTAAAGAATGGTATTCTTATATATGTATCTTATAACAATCCTTCAACACTACAACGACATTTCTTCAACTTAAGAGTAAACTAAGAGAGAGGAAATAGAAGACGAGGAGTTGTACATACATCTACATCATCAACTCTTTCGGGTAGCTAATCCTCAGAGGAAAATAGACACTCCCTTTTCAATTCTTCTCACCGTTACTTAACCCAAAGTTTTATCTATGTCATTTAGTTTATTCATCATCATTTCACAATCAAAATAAGGTAATCTCCTTTACCTTTCTACAACCAGGTTAACCCTTAAAGATTTACTTTTACCAGGGAAATTTCCTAGGCTTTCCCTTAAGAATTAAATAATAATTCTTCTTTAACCAACGTACGACATTAATAAAGACTTATAATTGCGGTTCTCTTTAACCCTCAATTATCAAGCTATCGGATCGAACTCTCTCTAGTTCGACAAACAAGATGCCAATGCTCCTCGGTCTTACACACGTTTATTAGACGCATCTCAATCAAAGGCATACCCACCCTAGCTTCTCTTAAGCTAGTTGATATCTTTACTAGACTACATATTAGTGTATCTCTCTTATACACTATCTTAATTTTTTCACTCTATGGGCTTCATAATTCCCACTCAAACCGACAACCCTCCTCGTTGTCTCAAACCTGATGGTGTGACTAGGTTCAGTTAGCTACATTTGTCTCATCAATGCAGTCTGACCTATATAGGATAACAATCATATAATGACCACTAATCAATGAGCAGTTGAACCTACACGTCTGTTAAATTAGAGCCTTAGTTTCCCATATATATTTGTAACTAGCACTCATCCCTTAAATCTATACATGCTTCCGTCCTACTGTAAATTTCTAATCTAATGAATGTATAATCTTTGTAACACAGTCTACAAGTAACAGATGAACCGGTGAATTAAAAATGCAATGCTCAATGCTCTGGTTATTATTTTAAACAATTTTATATGTTTCAGTCTTGCTAATAGTACTCAACAAAATGTATTCAGTTTAATCCATTTGACAGATCTCACCATGTGCTTTCATAACCCATGACTCATCACACTCAAATGATAATGCACATGAAAAGCATTTACTCAAATATTTCAACTCAATGATTGACTTTCAATTTCCATGATACTCATAATGATAAAACTCGTAAATAATTCAATCAAATCATACCCATTAATGATTAATTCAATCAAAAGCATTCCTCAATAAGTCAATCAAACCACTTGTATTAGTTCAACCATCGTCATATACATGGAAAAGAACCTGGTCAATTCAATAATATAAAATTTCATACATATACCTCAATAAAACAATTCAAACCTTCAAGCTTTCACTTCCACAGCATCCAGCTTTATACTCCTTTACAATTAGACTTAAATAAAGTAAACAAACAAAACTCAAAACCAAAATTATAAAACATACAAGAATTATTTCAAAGTAGAAATATTTACAAGAGATCCTACAATGGACTTACACCTGCTAAAAGGTGAAGACAAGAAGAAGAAGCTTCTTCGATCCTTTTATCTTCTTATCTATGAAAAGTCATGAACTCAATCTATCTCACTTGAAAGGGCATATCCCTAATATTTGTCTTTATAGTTTTTTTGACTTACAATACTACATCTACTCCAATCTCATTGATAAAGCTTTCCCTTTCTACACACAACAATGGAATTAGATTCTCTAAAAATACTTTTCATACTACAGTAGCGTGCCTCGTCTTGTGGTCCGGAGATCTGTGGAGCCTTGGAAGGCATGAATCAGGATTTGATCGTCTCTGGGAAGATCCTCACCTTGATCTAAATGCCAAATTTGAAGTTGTGAATTTGACATCAATTGATTTTGCGCAGCGTCAGGTGGATGAATTTGTAAGACAAATCGAGAAAAATAGCCTGCTTCAGATTCTGGAGTAGGGTTGCAATCTGAACTTCTGATATTTTCACTCATATTAGTGGATATGGTGTTATTTTTCAAAGTTATAAAAACAAAGAAGAAATGAACTTAATAATCTTTCATCCAAAAATTTGAAACAATGTATTTGTACTTAAAATGAGAAAAATACTACTCATTGAATTTGGGCTTTCAAACTTACAAATTTATTAGTTTGTCTCATTGAAAAGTTAAATTTTTTATTTTTACTTTTAGCATTGATTTTACTTAGGTTATTGCTTTTGGATATGTTTACCTTCAAACATCTTAAATATTCTAGATGAAAATAAACAATGGTTTTAGAAGTTGCACTTTTCATTTAAAACATCTTCAAATTTGAATATGTAACAGAGATAATTGGTTTAAGTTGAATAAGCGCCAATAAAAGTTCGTATGCATGTCCTTATAAGCTAATTTGTATCAAATGTTCGTGGATCATCAACAAATGGGTTCTATGTCACAATACATTGCAACATTGCATACAAAATTTACAAACTTCATTTCTTATAGTAAAAGATATTTCATTTTAATTTTTCTTTGTTAGGCTTTAGCTCATTTAAATTTATAATTTTATTTAACAATTAAAGGTAACCTTTTCGTAGATTTGACTAGGACAAGCGCTACATTTATATATATATATTTTAAGTTACATTCTATAATTGTAAATACTAATCATTTTTAAACTTTGGAGCTTTTAACAAGTTCATAGTTTTCAAAATGAAGGATGAAATTTTACATAAGAGAGGAGAATCCACCTTAATGAGTTTCATTCTTATAATATATGTCATTTGAACTAATACCAATATGTATTTTATTCATATCAATCTTATAGTTAAAATTATTCTTCATTTAGTGACATAGGAAATAAGATGTAAAATCTTTAAAGCCAATGTCTTACAATTGACCTATCACGTTATTACAATTATTTAGAAAAATCTTACGTTTCTTCTTAAATGTAGTTTTTTGAATTAATTAATTTTTTCCTAAATGTTTTTTTTTTTTTTTTTCTTTTTTTTTTTTCTTTTTTTTTCTTTCTTTCTGCAATTGAAACTATATATAAATTTTTATAAAATAAAATAAAAGTAATAAATCAACTTGAAATCATGCTTTTGTGTATTTTTTATACTTTCATAAAAAATCCCTCCATTATAACATTCTCAAGCCTTACAACTACCTGTACAACTACAATACATTACCATCCCATGCAAAAATTATTTTTACACATAAGAATACTTATTTGGCGCAAAAATATATTTTTCCAGCATGTACAAGATCTCCTACCTTCTTTTTATTATTATTAGATTTGTTTGACGATCATCTTCCAAAAGGATGGTTTTCTAATTCATTGAAAAATATTACAATGCTAGATGGAAGATTTGAATTGCTTCACCAAATCAATGTTATCAAATTATTATTATTATTTCTTTATTCTTTTAGAAAAACTAGCATGTCAATTTTGAGAAATAGACTGATGCATTTTTGTTTCCAAAAAGTAAAAAATTTAAAATATATATACATGAAAATTTATGCCATTTGGAAATCATGACACACTCATAACCCAATGGTATGTGATACACTAATACTTTGGTCTTTGTTACTTGTTAGTTTTGTGATTCTTAGCCACTGACCCCTTCAAACCGTATTCCGTTGTAATTCTTCTCTGGCAATAAAAATCTTTCATTTGTGTCAAAAACAAAAATATATATATATAGTTACATGCCCATCAATTTTCACAAACTAAAGAAATCACGCGACATTCGTTGGCGGGAAGCCATCACGGTCATTACTCCAAGCTCTAGAAATAAAGATTGTGCTTACAAACCGTATGAAGTCAAAAAATGCATTGCAAGGGATGTGCTTTGTTCGGCTATTCTCCGGAGGATCTAGTGTGCACGCACTGGCCTGATTTTGCATAAAGATAAAGTCAACATGACCGAGATGCATATTCTCACTTGAAAAGACATTGTTTATGCCAATGTGATTCATGCTCGGGCCACACAGAGATGAAGCTCTAGTTTGACTGGCATTTAGGTTTACAATTCCCCAGTGTAAACTACCAGTTTGAGTTGTAGTGGCCACACTAAAAATGAATGTCAATGCAATCATGTGTTTTTCATGCCCCATTAATAATCAGAGCAAACAATATAGAATTGCTTACTACGATAGCACTATAAACTATCATGCTAATGTCTTGCTATTATTTTCATGTTAATGATTTGACTGGATTTTTTTTATAAAAATGGTGCTCAACTTCATACAACTAGAGCAATTAGTGGTTACTAGTAAGAAGCTAGTTTTTTGCAAATATTCTTCCTTGGACCCCGTAGGTGACATTGTCAGCCAAGCCACCCAAGGCCAAGCTATTAGTTTGGATGTCTGTGTAGCTAGGCCTTCATAGACAGTGGGCTCTCGAAGATGAATTTCTTTCTAAATGATCGGAATATAAGAATGAGGTGTTCTATTCAAGTGGGCTTCACTCTCCTAAATGGCACCTCTCATACTCTTTGTCTTCTCTGGTTGGCCGCTCTCATGCTCCATATCGAAGGGCTAATTATACTTCTAATCACTTGTTAAAAATTAGCTTAGGCTTTTTCTATTTTAAGTTGAAAATAGGTTTTCTTTTAGCCAGTGATTAACCCCTAAGCGTCCCTAGCTTTTTTGGGCTTAAAAACGTCATTACTTTTGATGTGTTATAGGTCTAAATGTAAGTGAGATATAGAAATCTCAACTGTACAATCTTGCAACATACATGATGTAGATTGTGTGGATAAAATTTGGAATCATTTGGTCATATAGATTGCAAGATCATAGTGTTTTAGTGTAAAAAAAAGGATGCTAAAATTTTCCTAGCAACACAGTTAGAGGTGAAATTTGTTTTCAAAATTACTCAAATGAAAAAACTTTCAACTATAAAGTAGTTCAAAATCATCATATAAACACATTGGTTAAAAAAAACTCATGAATTTTTTTAATGTGCCCTAAAATGGCCTTGCAATGTCAAAAAGTAGCCCGAAAAGTGACCCATTTGACCCAAAAAGCAAAAAGTGTTCAAAATATATATTTGATCTGGAAGTCACCTTTTTATTTCCTTGGGCAGTTTCTCTTAACAAGATTGGTTTGTTTGGATTTTGGTCTATGATAGTATGTCTTTTGATTTTGACGATTGGATTTTTATACGAATAGACCCGTGCACTAAAATGACTTGCAAACATTCAGAACAACATGGATTGACATGAAAATTTTACCATGATAACTAGACTTCAAGGGGAATCCAACCCAATAATTATTATTTTTTATTGAAAACGGACATGGGATGAAGGAGATACAAGCCCCCGAAGTTGCAGCCATCAAAATGCACAAAAACTGTCCAAAAAAAAAGACCCCTACTTTCAAATGATCACCAAAAATTCAATACATCTTAGATTGATCTGAAATTTTTACCACTCATTCCATACATCATGTGGTTTGTTTTTTTTTTTAATTTCATTGAAATAGGACATTTTTTGTAAAAGTTACAGCTCTTCGAAAGGTAATGTACCCCCAAAAACGTCCAAAATATGGACGTCGGGACGGTTAGGGGTTAAGTAATGAGAAGAACACATCCACGAAACCTCTTAAATTGCTCTTCATCACCAAATCTATCTTTTGTAGAGGTTTAAAACAACCTCAAAGTGGTAATCTCTAATGCTGAAGGGTTAGGTGGGCATGCTCTAAACAACCCTTGAACTTCTACCCTACTCTTTATTTTTTTAATTGACCGGACCTATTTTTCAAAGGAAAAAATAAAACAAAAAAGAATACACAAAACAGGCTGATGATCGAGTGAGGAAACCAGGCCGGGGGTGGTAAAAAAAAGGGCGGAGAGGGAGGGAGGGAGGCATGCATGAGATACTAAAAGAAGAAGAAGATCTAAAGAAGGGAAAAGCAAATGACGGAAGGCAGTGAGAGCCAGTGGGGGAATTCGCCAATTGGGAGAGGGGTATTTGGCAATGAAGAAGAAATTAGAACATACGATCTTCACGAATCCCGAGAACCAAGTCACAAGTGTATCAGCAGTATTAAATATGACAGAGATTTTCAGCATATTTTTATAGAGTTTCTGTCCAAATCCTACTGTGGACTCCTTGCACCTTTTCTTCCCTCGTTCCAGGGATTCCTCTAATAGCACCAGCACATAAATAGTTGCGGGCACTTTTCAGCCCCTTCTCCTCTCAACACCCCCCTCCAACACAAAACAGCCAATACCGTGATTTGGAATATTCTCCTTTTGCAAGGACCAATCACCACTCTCACATTACACCCCACCTGTGCGCAGGGAGGAGCATCCCCACCGTGCCTCTTGAACAGACTCTCTATGCTATGCGCAAGTGGCGCGGCTCCAACTCCATAACATTCAATAGCTTTCATGTCCGCTGCCATTCCTTCATGCCCATTGTCTTTTCTTCATGCCCCTTGCCTTTCCTTCATTCACTTTATTCATCACCTTCAGCATCCACCTGTCCACTTAGCTATTAATGAAGTATTGTTGGGTGTGAAATATTCCACACCATCTATTGTAGAACTAAGGCAAAGACAGTGCATGTTATTGAATGTTCTGAACCCTACCTGTGATACACAGTAAATTTTCCAACAAACAAAAAGCTCACGCACATGAGCAGTAGCCCGGTGGAATTGGATGAAATCTATCGACCTTCTATTCGGTTCTCGGTTTGGAACTCCACCTTGCTTAGGCGTGACACCATATTTCCTATCATTTGCAGAAATTTGGGGAGGTAGATGAGGTGTACTCGGTAAAAGAGAGGGTGAAGGAGAAGAAGTGGAGGGCCATTTGCAAGAACCATTGCACTCAAGAAGCCTAAGAGCATCTCCAATGGTGGCTCGCTAAACTTGGATGACCCTTCAAAATATTCCAAAATATAGAGATACTAAAATAAAAGTCTCTCAACCAAGGCACTTCAAGCATGGCCATAATTAATTAGATAACCAATCACAAGCCGCCACATGTAAAGTGGTTGAACAAAAAATCTTGTATGTAACAATAAATATACTTAAATATAATTTAGAGGGGACTCGCTATATAAGAAAATTTGAAAGTGTTGACTTCATTTTTGAAAGGGCCCTCCTTCCTTTTTATCCTTATTTGGCGAGTCGTTCATGCTTGAAGTGCCCCGTTGGAGATGCTCTAAGTCTTCCTCCATCTAGAAATGGTAGTAGAGAGAAATGCAATGGAGAAAGTGAATTTGTGAAGGTGTGTTGCTTGAATTTGTAGCTGTGATTTTTTGAATTGAATTGGATAGTTTCGAGCATTAAGATGAAACCACGGCCAAAAATAGGAGTAACGGAGCAACCAAGGCACGCGGCTCATAAAAGTGCGTCGACTAGGGGTTTGGCAGACTCCGGTGCCAACCCATGACATTGCTATGTTGAGAGCAAAAAACTTTGTCAGGATCCGGTAGTGTAAGTTGGCCAACCTTTGTCACCCTAAAAGTAGTCCAGACACTTCAAATTTGAGCCCTGTCCCCGTAGGATGCAACAATGAGATCGCCTTTTCAAGTAGCTTCAAATTCCACAATTATGTAAAACTATTTCACCTTATTTTTGTAAAATTCATGTATAAGGCAGACATGATCGAAAATCGGAGAAGACTAGCGTGAGGGACTCAGCGTTTGAAATATCAACCCCGTCAAACGAATTAGTAAGATATTCATTGGTGGCCAGCCTTTTCTTTACCCCGCGCAGTTGCTGGCTCTGTACTTCACTCCGTTTCTTCAATTTGAGCCCAAAAAACAAAAAAACAAATGATTTGGAATATTCCTTTTTCACACGGACCAATCACCGCTCTCACATTACAACCTCCTGTGCGTAGGTACTGGCAGGGAAAAAAAACACCATACCCACTTTAAAACAGCCCAGTTTCCGAGGCTGCAGAACCTTTTCCCCATTCTTTACCCTTCTCACCTGCTTGCTCCATCCTCCAATCATTTTGGCTGCTTGGACGCCAGACCTCAAAAGTTACCCTAATCTATCCCCTTGTGACGGCTGATAAGTACACCAAAAGTGCAATTACTGTGGACCAGACTAAGACTTTATAAAATAAAAAAGTTTAAAAACTACACTGAAATCACCGTATATATATAGTAGACATGCCAATGACCACAAAGTTCCAATCATAGTGGATATGCCATTGACCGCACAATTTCACCGCACAATTCCAATAGAAATGTAAGGTATCGCCCAATTGTGTGGTGAAGGGCTCCAAGTAAATTTTCATTAAAAATCATACCCAATGTGTTTGACGTGCAACAAGAGATTTTATACAAAACATTTTTGAGTGTCATTTTCTCAAGATGAATCCCAACTTGACATATCACGATCTTTCAAAATTTGAGACAATGTAAGTTTTCACATTGTCATGGGGAAGGATTTGAGTATTGCATATGCGGTCATTGGCATGTCTATCTTACAGTGGGTGGATGAGTGGCATGGGTACATTCATCCATTTAGTCAAATTCTCATTTGTTTGAACGAATTTTTATCATATTTGGATGAATTTTACTACATTATTCTGGAAAAATAAGTATCCGTAAAGCCTCTTGTAAATACTATGGACCACAATATATGGTGATTTCAGTGTACTTTCCTTTTGCATTGAAGTATTGTAACTCTTTAAGACATTGTGAGATGTTGGTAAAAGATTGTTAGTACAGTCATTAGTCAAAAAACTATACTTGGGCACCATACTATGACATTATTCATTTGTGTCCACAACCATCCTCTTTAGTACACTACTTTTTGCTAATAATGAGGGTGGGTCTATAATAAAGGACGGCAGTTAGTGAAGGTGACACTAAAATATAAAATTAGTGTGAAATGAAGATTTCTACCCTCGCCAATTTCATGATTTTGCAAAAATAAAGCGTGTTTTTGGAATTAGTACCACACACTATTAGCAAAAAGAAGTGTAGTGAGTTCTTGCATGACAAGTTAACATTTGGCCTTTACTCTGTACATGAACTTTATTGTATTGAATTTGATGAAAGGATTTTTATTTTTTATTGTATACTTTAGATGGCCTGATCTATAGTTTTAGTAATTACAACAAAATCTCAATTTATGAAAGTTTATAATTTATAATCTCTATGATCAACTAGACATTATAAACTAGGCTTGATTCCTAATGGCACTGATCTATTTATTTATTTTTAATTCTTTTGTGATTTTGGGTGGACCAAATGAAACTTTATTTCTCTGAGTTATTGAATGAAAATTTTACTGTAATTTCTAATCGTCATGTTATTCATACCAAACTTTTTTTGACGTGATTCCAAAAAATATTGTAAAATTTATGAGATTTTGAAATGATGAGGAATATACCTTATCATCTCGTTAGCCCCGTCATTAACTAAGGGGGCACATGATAAGGATGAAGTTGGATGAAACCCCAAGACAATCATTTGCAATTGCTACGGAATGTTATGTCAATGGGTGAATTGAGGGAGAAGCATGCGGATGCTCTTATGGTATATACTTTCGTCTATCATGAAATTTGTTTCAAGGTTGACTTATATGGTGACATTTGAGCATCCAATAGATCCAACTACCTTTGATAATTTAGAGGTTAAAATACAATAATGCTCTTTTTATTTTGGTTTCTCAGTGTATGTGGAATTGTGGATTGACATGGATTTTGAATTGGTCCTGAGGGGTAAACTTTCCTTTCCTTTGCCCTCAAAAACAAAATCCTGAAATTATGCACGTTCTAGTGGTGAAATTATTGCCCTGCTCAATTTGTGCCAGCGTAAAGCCTGCCAGTAGTAGCTGGGACGACATTGTCAGATTCTGCCTCTCCTTGAAATTCCCACATGAAATTGTTTAACAAAGTTTCTTCAATTTGTGAAAGATGATTTACACAAGGTTATTTAGCCCTTCTACTGCTGACCTCTGAATCTTGGTCACTATTCCCGAGTCAATGTAGCAGATTCGGAATCATGGGCAAGTACACATGAAATATTTAGTTAAAGATTGGGTGGTAAGACATTGTATTTAATGTTCAAGCTGCTATAGTGCTACTGTTGAAATAGGTGGACTCCACTAACTGCTAAAGAACCTTATGTACGATTGAAAGTTTGTATACAATTCTTTTTTATGTTTTCAGATTAAAAGTTGCTCTTTCATAAACACGATAGAGTTATCCGCAAAGACAACCTTGAGTTTGAATAAGATACCATGAATTTTGCTTTAATATACTCAAAAATATCAATGTTTTGGTCAATGCACTAGGTATGCAATCTGGGGCAATTTTGGAGCAATTTTTATACTAGTAGGTCAAATTTTAGTATAAAACAATGAGAATTTTCTGGCGGTATATCTTTTGTAATTTGTACTCATCGCATGGTTGTAATTTTTCCTAAATTTGAGTTATTAAATTTATCAAAAATCTTGCAAGTGTAATTGCTATTTTTGACATCCACTTCGTGCAAGATGTTTTGGGTATATTAGACACCTCAACTAGTTTTGAAAATTGATACACAAGTGACTAACTAGACTATTTACACAATGGTCCACAAAACTCAAAGCTGCATATCCTCAAATTTTTCAAAAAGATGAATCCAAAAGTCCAATGACCTTGTTGGGCAAGTTGCAAAAAAAATTATTCTTTTACTTTGAGCACTCTAATCTTGCAATCTATGAAGGCAAATCAGCATAATTTATGTTAACAAGTTCGGACTCATAGTAGTCTAGTACAATTTAGTACAATTGAATTTCAGATTTTACTCTATTACATTTTTGTATTATTCATTTTTCCTCGCACTAGAAATGACAATTTTTGGTTTAAAAAAAAATAAAAGATACTCTCTATGAAAAGAAGCCTCAATTCTTCTTTGTTGCAAGACAAACAAAAGTTTGAATGCAACATACTTTCAATATTTTAGTTTAGGATTTAAAAAGGGTGGTCTTTGGGCATCAAGCCATAGTGCTAGAACATGTTGTCCAAGGCCACTATTAGCACTAAGCTAGTGCAAACAATGGCCTTGAGCACTACACTCTGACACTATTCTTTGCTGCCTAAAAACCACCTTTTTAGAAGTCATGGAAAATAATTGAACGATTTTGATACTAAAGTTATTCAAAATTAAAAGAGGAGTGCAAGTGGAGTTTTCACTCTATAATTACAATTTCTGACAAACATTGTTCATAAATAGTCCTTTGGTCCCTTTATGAATAGTCCCTTAGGAATGGAGGAACTTGTGGGAACTCTCCTTTAGCATTGGGGAGGTCATGAGTTCAACACCCCACGGCAATGCAGGGCCTTGCTTTAGATTATTCTCCAACTCACCATAGACTTGTTTTGTAGTGGCTTTTTGAACTCAAAACGAATTGAAGGTGAGTTTATGGTCTTTTCCACTTTGAGGTATTATTACTAGTAGAAAAAGTGGCATTGTCAAGGGAGTTGCCCAAGCATGTGGTGTCCAATTCCACGCACACGCAGTGATTTTGCTTGGGCATCTCCCTGGAGAGCGCCACCTTTTCTACTAGTATCTTTTTGGTTAACTCTACTACCTAAACTATTTTTGGAATTACAGTCAATGCCTATGTGACACGTGATAAAAATATTTTTTGTACAAACGTGCTATGCAGGGCGCGGTACCGTGCAGCGGTGGAGATGGCGGGTGAAGGGAGGGGAGGAGAATGGGATATGGCGGGCCCGGGCATGGAAGAAGGGAATGAGAATAAAAGGAAACTACAGTGAGGGAGGGAGGGAGGCCGGGCGCTGGATTCTTCTACGCCATTCCATTCTCTCTCTGTGTTCTCGAAGCGCTCAAAGTGAACCAGCTTTTTCACTCACCCCGGCCACTTTTGAATATGAATATGATTCATATCTATAGTATTAAACTGCGTACTAGATCCTGGCCTCCATCATCTGGCCAATGGGGGCGCTCTCATCACCCGCTGCTTGGCCCTCACTCCGTCCAAGGTCTGACCCCAAAAGCTCGTGTCCAAATTTTGGGGATACCGTACTCTCGGGTCAGATTCAATTCATTAGGCCCAATACCAAGGTAATTCATTTACGGTTATTTTTTTTCATTCATTACGTGAAATTATTCAAATTTCATTTTTTGTAATATCTGATATCTCTAATATTTGTAAGACTAAGAGATATCAGATATTACAAAAAACAAAATGTTAGATATAACTTTATTTGTTACACCTAGTTGAGCTTTTTATTGTGAACATTGATATAGTACAAGATGATTTCATTCCCCTCCTTTAGCAATTTCTGATGATCTTTTTGACAGAAAGTGTTCTAATTTGTACTTAGGGTCGGTTGTTTGTAAAAATTTATGAATTTGGATTTTTTACATTAATTTTTCTACACTATTCAATTGTACCACCTTAGAATTTCTAAGGTGGGTGGGTGTTGAACTTGGATCTTGTTTTCTTAACTAGCTCTTGTAGCAAGCTCAATTCCTCATTGGTGTGGGGTAATTTGGACGATCGGCACCGTTGAAATTAAAAAAGACTTACGGAGCTTTTTTATGAAAAAAAACGATCAACGAAATCGCACAATTTTTGAGAAAATGCCACCGTTGAGAAGATTGATGGAACTTGTTTGGGGTATTTTGTACACATGCTGAAATCGAATTGTTCAAAAGTGCTCCAAAAATTCTGAAATTTTTACTGTGAGTAGAAATCATCATTTAAAACATGTGCAAAAAAATTAAAGTAATTTGGAGGTGTGAGGAGGAAGATATGAGGGTCTGAAGTGACGCCTAAATACCTTCCTTGTAACTCAAAAAAATCACCAAAAATCGCTCACTTGATGAATTTCCGATCAAGAAGTACCTACAGATTTGGCTCTCAAAAACAGCCAGGGTCTCTTTGCTGCTCATCCTACAATTCAAAGCCCAAGAACCCAAGAACCCAAATTTCCTCACTTTCTAGTTCTAGAAGCCACGTAGGGGCCTTACGGTCCTTTAGGGGTTAACTTGGGTTGACTTTGGCAATTTGATGGTCATTGATAGCTTATTTTTCTTATAGGCTTGTTACACAAAATTATTTTTTGTTACAATTTGGTTGCTAGAAGCCAAAAATAATAACCTTGCTTCTATTCAAAGCTCCTGTTATCCTCTTCCATCTTACATCTAATCTAACTTTCCTCCCTGTAAGGCTAAGGTTTCGCGGTTTAACTCTTCAAGACCAAGGATTCATGGTGTAATCTGTAAAGGATCAAAAAGTTCAAATCGGATTTTATGTATATTTTACCCTCCTTTGTCCCATAAAATGACCATGAATATTGCTCTGTTGCATATTAGTTTTCATGGTCTTTTTACAGGACAAAGGGAGTAGTAGTTTTGAGTAGGTTCTATATAGTTTGTTTTTTTTTTTTTTTGAACCAACACATGCAATATGATGTTCTTGAGTGATTCCAGTGATACAACATTTGGTTCCATTTTAAATGTATTTTGCACAATATGATTGATTGAACTTCTAATTTTAAAACCTTAAGTCTTTGGTCTAGGGATGTGTTACTCAAACACTAAACAAAGTGTCTAATACAACGCCGAAGAAATCTAACATACCTCCCCGTATGACATACAAGCATATTTTAGAATATTTTTGGAATCCTTTAAAGATTTATGCCTTAACCCTTAAAAGGACCACATGGTTTAACCACTACATGTCGAAATAGCCTAATGTTTTTTGAGCAGTTTTGAGTAGGTCTTATGTGGACTTCTTTTTGTTCAAATTTTTGTTTTTATTGAACAAAAATACATACCAATGTTGTTCGATGATTCCAAAATTAGTTGTCATCTGAATTATATTTTATACAATAAAATTGATTAAACTTGTCATTTTAAAATCATAAATCCTTGGTCCTTTAGGGGTTAATCTCGAAACATCTCTAAGGTAGCATGTGTATAATATCATATATTTGCTCATATAATCTATTTCATGTACTGAAATATGAAGATGTATTTAACGGTGTTGAATACCCAAATATAAAGGTGTACTTAGATATGTTGTTTGTAGTGAATTACGGTAAAATTATATTTTTGTTTGCAAAAATATATGTAGAAATACATGGTCATAGAGGACCCACGGGGAGGTCACTCCATTGTCAAGTTGAACACCACGTGCGAACAAAGTTTGCTACCCCTATATTATATGCCATAAATAATTTTAAAAATTATGATATTTTTTCTACATATACATAACCATTGATAACATCTTTTGTATATATTTTTTAAATTTGTAGTCATCTTCATTTTTTTTAGTAATTGTTTTAGTTCATTTCTACGTCATTCTAGTTAGAAACGGTATGTTTTATAAAAAAAAGAAAGATCATCAAATTTGGTTATCTTTTTTTACTATGTAATAGATACTGAGTATATTTACTCATGAAAAAAAATTGATAAAATTTTGACCCATTTTGGTGATGCAACTTAGAAAAAGTAGATTTATTTTGTTCGCACGTGGATTTCAACTTGACAATGGAGTGACCTCCCCGTGAGAGGACCTTTGGAATGTTTAGCAGTTGACTTGAAAAATCATGTTATAAAAATAAAATTTGGATGAAGCGAAATTCTATATCACAACAATCAATAAAGAATCTTGCATATGTTAGTTATGAAATAATAAAATTAAACAAAATAGTAATTTCTATATGATTTATGTAAAATTGGTTAATCTCCACATGATTAAAGGTGATTTTGCTAAAAGAAACTACCATTTCTAGTGCATTGAGTTAGAATAATTATGTTTATTCCACATCTAATAGTATAATATTGTACAAAACTAGCATAAAGACTTGTGGTAAACATTTCATCAAGTTTAACCGCATATATTGCGAGATGTTGGTGTTTGAAGTGAAAGAAATACGTTTTATTTGTACTTTGTGAAACAATAAGTGTTGAACCTTCTTAACTTAAAGTTTCTCCACTATGAAATTTTGAGGTTTAATTCTTTGTAATGAAGAATTTAACTGAGAGTTTTAAAAAAGAAAAAGAAAAAATCAATTTAATTTTCAATCTTTGAAAAATATATTAAATAAGAAGTTGGTATAAGATGAAAAGAATACTTAGATCATTAATAGTTCAAGCATGGAATCAAAACATGTTAAACCCAATGGTGAGAATGTTGTGGCAAGACATCTAAATCCCATGAAACTTATTTTGGGAATCAAATAATGTAAAAATTGAGTTCAAAAACAAATCTTGTGTGATATTTTTTAGGAAGAAGACTTGATTGCTTGTAAAACAAGAATCTTTATAATTTTCACATCACTTTTTTGAATGGAAAGATTCAAATCTATCTATGTGTATATAAATACAATTGATGAAAAAAAAATTAATATAGGATTTTAATGTTTTCTTAGATTGATGGTTTTTTGAAATTGATATATTGTTTAAGCTATCGAGCCTATTTTTAGAAAAGAATTTAAACATATTTTTTTGAAGAAACATGCTAATGCATTATCAATTTTAACATATCATTGGGAACCTATAAAATTACAAAGTTAATTAACTATCAAAAGACTAGGTTGGCCTAAACCATTCCAAAGGCAAAACCGTTTGAGAAAGCATCACTTTGCATTGTATTTACAGAATAGGTGGGCCCGTGCGGCGCCCCGTGAGGAACTGTCATGGGGAGCGTGTGTGAGTGCGTTCATCATCCTGCGTTATATAATGGACTAGGTGGGGCTCGAGCTGGCAAGACTCCGGCATAACTATTCCGACCATGAAACCGTCTTGGGAAACCATGCATGAGTGTTTTCGCCACTCTGCATTAAGGTAGGAAAACCAAAAACAGTTAATGCCCTCAAGGCGTGCACTAGAGTTTTTTAAAAGCAGGGAGGTGGAAGACCGAAAATGGAGAACTTTTGCATGACGAGGATTCCAAAAATTTACTAAAAATTACTAATTTTTTTGGAATCTTGTGTGCGGTTTTCTGTGATATTAGTTAACCGTTTTTGGTGCTTTCATGTGTAGAAAAGGAAGAGTCTAGTATACAAGAAGGGGGTTTGACAAACTACCCACTTTGAGAAATTGTAGATAATTATTTACGGGGAATAAAAATACAAAACAACTTGCATTCTTCATCCTTTCTTCTTCTTCATCTCAAAAAAATTTCACATAATTTCTAACTCCATTCCTTCTAGTCAAATCACCTTATTTTCACCGTTTTTGGTTTTCCTACCTTATATAACTTTTAATTTTTTTCTAAAATAAAAAAATGAGTACCGAAGGACAGAGATCTTTCAGTGTGAGTTGCTGATGATTTCCAAAATGACAGTATAAAGGTCAAATTTTCGTCCGCACAGGAAATTCTAAATTTAGTATGGCAAAATGAAGACACAAGTGGAAGTGGGCATGCAATCCACCCTGGCATTATGAAGATAGTTAAGGGACAGGTTCAAAAAAGTAAAGGGAAAAATCAAAGATAGTTATTACGGTACATGAATACCGTATTGCAACCTCAAGTACACTGGGGCCGGTGGGGCCGAGCTTCCTTGTTTCCTGAAGCTACAGTTCCAGGAACTCTGGATCTATTTTCGAAGGAGCCCAAAAACATTGGGATTGGGTCGGTTCTGCTTCAGTGTTTTTGTATTTTTAATTTTTGTTTTGACACAAGGAGCACTGTCCATTTGCAGCTAAGCTTTTACACAAATAACTCTTTTATACCACCTTTTTTTTTTGAAAAAAGAAGAAGAACAATCAGCTGGGGTCCCAGATAAGCAAGTGAGAGTGGGGGCAAGCTTTCATCTAAGGTAAGCGGTACAGTTGCCGTCAGTTTTAACCCCTAAATGCCTAGAGCCCTCTCGGCAGTTTTGCAAAGATGCATTATAAAATGCAATCTAGAGGGATATTTTGAACTTGATATATGAATAAAAGTTGTACATTATGAATTTTAGATTCTATCCATACGGTTAGATCTATGATTGCTATTACCAATAATTTTGTATAAAATTTGAAACGTGAAATTCAAAATTATTTTGTAATTCAATTACGAATAAGATATTGACAATCCACCGATAAAATTCTTTGTGATTGGTTGAAATGTAATACTCTAAGTGCAGTGATTTTTGGAGATTTTTTGGTTGCTTAATTTTATGAGTTGAATTTTTTTGGAGCATTTTAACACTGAAATCTTCAAAATTTTGGGTGAACCACTACAACATGAAATGAGGCATATAAATTTCACAAATCATCCCCTTTCTAATCGGATCACATGTGCATGAAGCTAACTTCCCATAGAATCTACAGTAAAAATTCCACACTGCAAAAAGTGCACGACGGATGAGAATCTACGGATGAAATCTGTACATTGTCCAAAAAATGGACGCTTAGGCAATTAGGGGTTAAGCATTTCAACCTACATGGAGCGCTGATTTTCAATGATAAAAAATTGCAACACATAAAACTTTGGGTTTAATAACCAAGCTCAATTTTTAATTAATTTTTTCACAATGTATGATTTTGTTATAAAGTTTCAAACTTAATATGCATAGACCACTATTGATGTTAAAAGGTGTACCAATGACTGTCTTTCATTTCTAGTCCAATCAGATTGTTAACTTGGGAATCACAATTAATGCTTGTGATAATTGGATTGGGAACTCCTGAAGTTGAAACAAGTGCTTTTATAGGTGACCACAATTGGTACCTAACAGTTTCTGGTGCTTCTACCTTAGCTAAGAAAATACCACCAGTGCAAAAAAATCATTAAGTAGCCAAGAACTCCTTCGCCAAGGCCACTTGCTTCTTCTCTTCACATTTGTGAAACTCATACCACCCCTTTTGTACCCAACTTACATGAGTTCAAAACAGTCTAACTTGTCATGTGATATTGCAAAGTGTGATAATAACAAGTTGTGGAATCTTAATGAAAATTCGGAGTTAGAAACATGAATAAATAATCAAGAGCCCTTTAATATTTGTGTGTGTAATTTTAAATATATGAATCTAAATATCACTAGTAGAGAAAGTGTTTGTTTTGAGGCACATGCCCAGATAAATGGGGAGCACTTGCTTAGAATTGGGCAACATTGCCTCGGCATCTGCCTTGACACATGCACCTTTTTACTAGTGTATTTAATTGAAGATTTATAGATCTATGAACTTTGGTTTAGTGTGATCTACATTGGTTTTTAGATTATTTTTTTGGTTTTGAAAAAGAAATTTATTCATTCGAAATACAATCAATGTAACTTAGGTGGGGTGAGTGAAAAGGACAACTAAAAGGGCAAGTACAAGTAAGATGCTACTTCGGAGAGTGCAATTGCTCAGAACAAAAGAAACTCATTATTCAAATGCCAATGGTAAAAAAACTGAGTTTCAATGATGCTTCTCACCACACTTCAGAGACCTACATGGGCTTTTATATTCAGTTGTATGCATTTACTAAAAATAAGATTTAATACTCCCGTTTTCACATACATAGGAAAAAAAACAATGCCTACAGTTTAATCTAATAGCCAAAAATGAAGAAGATATGGATTATTCCAAAAATAAACAAAATCAAGTAAAGAAATTTATGTGAATTAGTTTGGACCACCATCAAATTGTAAATCGCCCCAAAAAAGGAGAATGCTTTCTATTTTTCGATTTTCAATTTTTTTTTTTCCTTTTTTGGAAACAAATGGATGCTTTATTTCCATTGCACGACAACAGATTTTTCGAGTTTCAATTTTCAAATCGCCAATGAAACTCCCTTGCAAAAATGAAAAAAGGTAAAATCTCTGGTCCATGCCGAAATGCCAGGAGAAGAGAAAGACTTTTCCAGGTTCGAAAATTCAATTGGTGGAGAGCAAGCTAGGGAGCCTCTCGACCGCCTTTTTCTTTTCTGTGCAACTTTTGGTGTGCTGCATGTCACTTTTTGGTCCAGCTTAATTAAATTTGAGCCTCTTCAAGGTCCACAAAACGCCCATGGCGTGTACACCTCGTTCAATAATTGGAACCACCACTTGCCCTATGATCTTTTTGTATTGATCAGACCAGGCTTGACTGAGGTAGTGAGGTCCAGTTCCTAAAACGTTGCTCTCTCTTTTAACGTATTTTGTGCACTCCTCTTCAAATGGGTGCAGAGTTATCCACGTTCAATTATTGGGATCCACCACTTTGTGGATCCAGAACTGGCACACACCCATTGGTGGCGAACCTTGAAACCTAGGTCCCTATCAATGCAAAAATAAGAATGATTATATTATTATTTTATATTGTGAACAATTTCCATTAAAAATACATTGAACCAGGGGGATAATATTAGTAATTCCACACTGTACTAGTTCCAGGTTGCAAGAAGATAGATTTTTCTCTTCAATGATGGTGACAAGCGCACACGAATGACTGTGATCGAGAATTATAGACTTGAATCACAAGAGGTTTGGCACCAAAGGATAAAAACTTGGCAAGGGGAACTTACAAGCACAAAAAGACAAGGGCTGAGTAATGCTGTCTGGCATGATCAGAGAGTTCAGAGCTCTAGCATGTGTACTGAGCTTATCATGCTTAAGTTACACACGGTCACGGAAGAGAAAAAACAGGAAACGTCAAAGGCAGTAACTGAACGTACTCCTAGTGGGGCAGGAGTTAGAGCTAGCTAGGGTTGGCCTGACTGACAATGCAGGGCCTGCTCGCAAATACTGAACTACTCCCATTGGGGGCTCTAATAAGAGAGCATCCGTGTCAGAGACAGGAGTAAATTGGATCCTACCGCCCATGCCTATGCTTGCCTGGGGAAGTTCAATGGTTCCGGTTGGTGAGATGAGAATGATGAGATCCTACTAATTAAGACGGCTGTGTGTGTGTATGAGTGTGTATGTGAGTGTGTGTGTCTGTGTGTGTGTGTGTGTGTGTGTGAGAGAGAGAGAGAGAGTACTAATTAACTTACGTCTTCTTAACTTCACTAGAAAAGTCTCAGTCAATTTGCTGCTACTGACTGAAGTTGCATGGAGCTCCGAGATCTACAGTAGTGGCTGCTTGTACACCGTCAATCGTCTTCCCCATCCTTCGGCGCTCCTCAAGCCTTCAGGCGAGATATTAAGTCTCGTGGAGGGCTTGGACACTAATTAACTACTTAGCAAGTTTCTAAGCTCGAGATTTAAGGATTGTTTAACAAGAAGAATCCCGACCCCTAGCCGCCTCTGTCTGTCGTGCGACATGTAAAGGCAGGCAGGCCGTGTCTCTGAAAAGCTGCCCAAAAGTTCACTCACAGGATCGTGTTTCGAAGCTGGTACCATATCTCACAAAATAATGGTCCCGATGGAAATTACTTTGCAACAGACTGTTTCCCAGCCAGCCAGCATTAGCGACGGATCATGAGTTTCAGATGACCCTAGCTAGCTACCAAGATCCAAAATATTAATCGACTAACTGGATCTAGAAATGCCGCAACACTCTTGATGAGTTTTACATGTTCATGGTCCAAGCATCAAAAGCCAAGATCTAGAAGTTGACAGTCGGATGTACATCCAACTTGCAGTACTGTTAAGTTGATTTGATTCAAATCGAGAGTCGAGTTACGTACTCGCGGTTGAATTCTGTTGGCTTTCAAATGCATACGGTAACTTGGCAATTGATCACCGGTTTTTTACACAAGCACTGTGGATCCGGCGCTGGCTTGGTTCATGTGTCTGACAAGCTGACAATATTCACACGCTCTCACTGTTCCAATTCTGCACTTTCAAGGAGTGTATCATAGGTGGGTTGATATTTGCGCCCTTTGCAACCGAAAGGTGTACATAACATTGCTCGCAAGTACCATGGTTTTTTTTAATGGAGCAAAGGACTGTTCCAAGCGTGCAGTGGAGACTCGTAATCGGTCTCATGCGCCAACTGGTCAGTAGTGTGAACTCGTACATTCCTCAAATTTTGTGTTACACCAGTTCACTAGTAACACATGTCCAGCAGCTAGTTGGTGCATGCATGTATAAATATGTATGTCTGTGTGGTCAATTACAACACCCTTCTTCAAAGGTTTAATATTGAACCGAAAGTCTAAAGTGGAAACTTCGTTACTTGATCAGCATATCTTTTAGGTCAGAATTCGGGGGTGACAGTTAATTCAACAAGGCGGTCAAAGAATTCATTCACTGTTGATCGATGTGGCTTCGCGTTCAAAGATACGATCGCCTAAACAATGTCCCTAATCTCTCCCTAATCTCTCGATTAGGGACGTGTATATTGTTGATGCGATATATCCTGCCGGCCACTGGTCATGGCAAGAAAGAATCTGATGGCAATCATCATATCGAGTGGGGGCCGGGTGCCATTTGACCCCCCTTTGAGGCTTTTTTCTCTTTACACTAAGAAGATGGAATGATTTGAATTCGGAAGAATGTAGAAAAATATGTCACACAAGTACATATCCTGCAGGAAAAAGAAAATTCTTAGATATTAATTAATTCTTTTTTCTACTAGCTACAGTAGTAGCTCGGCAGTGCATGAGTTGAATAATAATGTGGCACCACTCATCACAGTCCTCAAGCACATCTGCACTGTTGTGCAGCCAGGTTAGGTTTCTTTTCTTTTCTTTTTGTATCGCGGCCAGATGCTTTAGGCGACTGCTTCTTGCCTTCCCAGGAATGCCCTGATTCTTTTCCTTTTTTATTGCCTCGCTAGCACTCCTAGAATACTGGAAATCGCTCAGTGCGCATAAAGATTTCATTTCGGAAATTAAAAAGGGGAAAAAAAAACACAAAATCAACTTTACTGCATAATACTAAATTAATCACCTCACTGATGTCATCTCCGCACTAGGGACTACGTCACCCGGTTCCACGACGCTTCTCGTGTAGTGGGAGTAATCATCACGGTTTTCAAAGTTGGGCAGGGTCCCATGGCACGGTAACATGTAGATTTATTACCCCGGGTAAGAAATCAGAGTTTTTTTATTTTAATGAGATGAGTCTAGATCGAGATGATCCAGAGAAAGGGGCAAGAGTACTAACTCACCACCCTTCTGGTGCACAGCTTTTCAATGATGACTTTCCAGGACCCCAGACAATGCTCCTCGATCGCCAGTTTGCTGTAATCCCGAGTCTTCAGAATGACAGCTATGATACAAACCATGTTACAACAATTGAATGGTTTTTAAATCACAGTTTGATCAGATTCTTGCAGTTCGTTGTAAGCCACTCTTGAAAAGGCGTCTAGCTACTGCCCCTGCCTGCCACGAATAATAATGTTACAGCGATCATGCAGAGCAAGCAGACTGATAGAGGCGTAACTTGACTCTGATAGGGAGAGTTGATGCCTTTGCTTAGAGAAGCGTGCTCCCCAATGCCAAGCCTAGCTTATTAGCTAATTACAGGGGGTCTGCAGACTCTGCACTACTCGCAAGCCCTAGAGCTAGTGATCGATCTGTACCCGATCAGGTAGACCATTCTACCTGAATAAACTGCTGCACGATGTTGGCTCTGCTAATTTTCGCTCCGTTGTGTGAGACAATATCTGGCCAAATCGTACACACGTTTCCCTGAGCCAGCCCCACTAGATTCCCCTACTAACTTAACACTTGCAAGTGTGAATGCGCTCTGCGTAGTCCTCGATCAGTGTACCTCTGCATCATATAGTGTGGGTTTTGAATAGCGTGGGTGGATGTACGTGTCACGAGACTATAGTCCTTCGATTCGTGAGGCGCAGATCGCTCTTAGACTGTCTTTTGAATTAAGTGCCTGCAGTGGACCACCACTCACACCAGCCCTTGCTACCGCACTTGCGTTCCTCATGCAGGTAAAATCATATACACTAAAATATAATTTGCGCACTGTTGAAGCTTGTTGTCTTCTCTGAATGCAAGCACTGTTGCCCACTGAATGCATGCACTTCCCTGCCGCAAATTTCCAACTGTTCTTTTTGTTGCGTTGCTTCACTTTCTTACATGCGTTTCTTTTGCACTGTAGAGATTAAAATAACATTGATTTTGCCAGGCTACTTACCATAACGTACGCACGCACATCCTGCCGCATGTGCCTGGTGTGAACCGGCCATCACACCATGTCTGGGAGCACATGATGCATAGGATATTCCTCGCAACATCATGGGACGTTCTAGGAGGTGCCCAGTGCAGGTGGAAACTGTCAAAGTCGAATGGTGTGAGCTCAACCGTCTGCTTTTTTTTATTATTGTTATTATTAAAGAATAAAAATACAAGAAACCAGGGTACTGTACAGTGTAAGAACATGATCACTCAGGCTTTCAAAAGAAGTAAGTACTTTACGACCCCACTTCTACAGAGAAAAAGGCAATCGAAACAGTTGATTCTGAGGAGGTAATTCGTACTGAAGCCCATGTCCCCGTCAGGAACTCCTGGGAGTGGTGCACGGGATTTGCACCAGTTGTTGAATTGTGGGCCCAAACACTGTAACCAAGGACATGGAACGCTATATTTGTGTGTAACTACATGAATTAAAAGTAATGTTTTTTCACTCAGTGCGGTGTTCAATGAGTAGATCGAACAAGGCGCTTCCTGCTTACAACAAAAGCTCCAGGCTGAGGTATTGAAGAAGATGCTTTATAGAAATATTCGTTCTCAACATGCAAGAGGCTTCTCATGTTCTTTCCTCGTCGACAATCATTCCACTTTTGTCGATCCAAGGACGTCACCAGAAACTGTATTTATACTATAATTTGTTCGCGAATGCAAACACCATTTGATTCTTTGTGTACACTCAGACCTCTACTTTAACATTCTGCACACTTGGCACGCCTTCAAACTATGTCAGTCCGTCATGCATTTTTTTGGGGACCCTCAGCAGTCAGTACATGATAACCTATTCTGTGTAAGAAACGTTGTGAGAGTTTTTCTATCTTTTGGTTATATTTTTCACCCTCCACTTGGCCAAAATTCGGAGCCCAGACAGACTTCTTACTTTGTGGTTACTTTAGATCGACATCATAACGATGAATCAAGCTGCTTCCGAATATAATTTCTTGATGTCAGTCATAATTTACCACGTACCGAAAATATGTACATACCACTCGATGATTTGTTTTGCACCAGGGATATGCCACCTTTGATCCATGTGCCATGTTCAGATGCTGGAGGATATATTGGCTACAACCAATTTGAATCCTTCAAGTAGCGTTCATCTCAAGAACATCATGTTTTTCTGCACATATAATTAAACCTAGAGCTCTGCATTCTGTATATGCAGAGGAGAATTTCCGAATTGTATGGATTCCTTTCTGATAAAAACTGGATGATTTTCACCTCTGATAAAAACTGAACATTATATATGACAATAATTGACAAGTCTGAAATGACCCACAAAATGCCTCATGTGACCATGTCGCACCTTCCTACGCAAGTTCTCTACTCTGACCAAACAAAATGCCACAGTATATATGGTGTTAGTGGTGTGACAAGTGTGCGACAGTAAATGATAGTGTCACAAGTGTGCATGATATTTTAGAGGTGGTGTACCTTAATGGAGCTAGTTACCACATGCATGGTGATGTCAAAGCTAGCATTACCAAGTACATCGTACATGCTAATGGTTCTCTGACTAGTAGAATGATTCTTCGGCATCGGTGTATGGGCCGTTGAGATAGATCTCCCGAAACGCATCAATGATTGTCGCTTCAGTCAACAGCTCTAATTAAATTTCTAGGTTTTAATTAGACCCACAGCATCATTCAATGGAAACTGTCCGATTTCCTTTTCCTGCCCCGTGGTGGCCTCTGCCGTGGTGGCTTTGTATTTTCCCTCTCTTTGCAATTGATTCTGTTCAATTTGTGCCCAAAAAAGAAAAAGAAACTGTCCGATTGAAATGTCGTCCAGCAGCATCTAGCACGAGCACATGTAACAAAAACTTCCTTTGTAATGTCAGTGGTGCGTACAAAGGAAAGCCATGCTTCGAAGCTGTGTCAAGCTGTGGGGTCCTGTTGACACAATCCTCAATAAAATACTCACACGAAAAAAAGAAGAAAACAGAGGGAAGTGCTTTACACATTGGAGTCATTCGAAATTAAAGCTGCAGTTTCCTACCACAATTGAACGAGAGCCATATTCATATACATATACATACATACATATATGTATATGGCTTCTTGTTTAATTGCACCAGGCAAGCATAGTTACGAGCAATATATTCGTGTTTCAGTGCGCCAAAGCTGTGACTGGTCTATAGATCTAAGAGCAGGCCCAGCAGCATCCTCTTTCCACTCACCAACGCTACGCTATTTCTGATTGACAAAGTGCCTCTCTTAGTTTGGAGTTTGATATTTCTACACCAAAAATTGTCCATATGGCGGAGGTGGTTTCCACATCAAGCACTTTGTTGTACTCTGTGACAAGACCATGCTCCCACTTTATGAAGTTAACTTTAGTAAACTTATTCTCCATCATTATGATTGTCCCAAGTTGTGACAAAAGTAATAGTTTAAAATTGATTGATGACCTCTATTCTAGGCATGTTTGGTGTTTGTTGCTGGGGAAGTTCCTAATTCTCTCACACCATCTTGGATGTGGACTAGCTTGGTGCACACTGACGAACTGCTCGACTTGCTCTAAGAGAGGCTCATATCTCTATGGGATTGTGTCACTGTATGTATTGTTCATATATGTAAGATGAATCTATATGGGATTGCGTCACTGCTGCTGGGGCGAACAAGGGAGCAACTACCCTTCATCTTAACGTTGGGTCAACAAATTATATGAGCCTCTCTTAGAGCAAATCGAGCAGTTCGTCAGTGTGCACCAAGTCCACATCCAAGATGGTGTGAGAGAATTAGGAACTTCCCCAACAACAAACACCAAACATGCCTAGAATAGAGGTCATCAATCAATTTTAAACTATTACTTTTGTCACAACTTGGGACAATCATAATGATGGAGAATAAGTTTACTAAAGTTAACTTCATAAAGTGGGAGCATGGTCTTGTCGCAGAGTACGACAAAGTGCTTGATGTGGAAACCATCTCCGCCATATGGACAATATTTGGTGTAGAAATATCAAACTCCAAACTATGAGAGGCACTTTATCAATCAGAAATAGCGTTGGTGAGTGGAAAGAGGATGCTGCTGGGCCTGCTCTAACGTTTCAGAACTTGGGTGATCTAATTTTACCTTTACTAAATTATAAGTGATGATTGAATTGCTAAATGAATCGCAAAACCTCCTCCCGAGGTACATGGACCCGGAGCTCAGTCTGCGTGCATATATACAGTATCATGTGGGGTCTGGAGAACAACGTCTTGTTCAAGTTAGCTCAGTACTCGTGGAGAATAGCTTCCAGCTTCGAGAGGTGTGCAAGGAGTACTTATTTTACACAGAAAAGCCATGCTCGTGATAAATTACAGCAACAAGAATCAGTGAGTTTACTTTTTGTTTCTGTAGAACAGAATGTAGGCCCTTTCATTCTCAATGCATGAAGGTTGTGCACACGCACCCTTCTAATTCTTATCTATGCATACTCACAATGCTCCATGTGGTGGCACAGAACAATGGATGCCTTGCCGTGTTGCCCTGTTGTGCTCGTACTACTTCGATGCCGCTAAGTATTAAATTTTCTAACATAATTTGTGAGCCAGTGGAGGCGCATCATTCGGTGCCAAAACCTGGGAAGTCATGTTGACTCACAATCATTGAAGTCTGTGGATTGCGCTTCACCAGAGGTTGTTCGAATCTATTATTTATGTATAGTTTCTCTGCATGGACATTTTGGGTGTAGCGAGATCCTTGCTTCTCTTTGGTGACCACTCTGACTCGGCAACCAGGCATCGGTTTTTTCAGCATCAGAACGAACCACATGAGCCATGGCAGACAGCCTCAAGGCACATTCACATTCACACCAAGATGCTGCAGCACTTGCGTTGCGTTCCTGGAATGCTGCAAGTTAAATTTCGAAAACAAATATACAATTTCTTGCTGTGTCAGAGCCTTGTCTCTTCCTGCTTTTGGCCAACGTATGTGCGAACTTTCTTGCGGCACCCAAAATGCGTTGGAGCAGCTTCTTGCATGCGTCAAGTTAAAAAAGAAAATTTTACAGGAGCACTCTGTCGCTACCAAAAACTTACTTGACGAACGTAGATTCTTTGCTGCACTCGCGTTGGGTGATTGGTGTGAATGGGCCATTAGTTTGTGAATGTTTAAGGTTGTGTATCACTTTTAATGATATCTAGGACTGACACTACGAGCTCATGATTATTGTTTTGATTTTTTTTTAATCACAATGTATGCAATTTCAAAGTGGGAGGTTCAGTTAAAGTTGTAGCTCGTGCTCAAAGTCATGCTTATAGCATTGCATTTCTTGAGCACCTTTGCAAAAAAACTAGATTCTATTTGAGCAACATCTACATGCTTGGAAAAAAAAGACATGTCACCAAGCACCATTCATGCTCTCTATTAGACATTTGAATCTGTTTTTTGGTTTCCATCTGTAACATCTACAAGCTTGGAAGAAGAGGACATGTCACTCACCAAGCACAATTCATGCTCTCTATAATGAATGTCATATTTTGAGTCTCATTTTGCTTTCCATCTATGGTGGAGAAGAGTGAGTTCTCACAATTGCTAAAAATGTCACTAGTCAGTTCAACCAAGTGTAGAATAGATGAATTGCTATTGGAAAAAGGGGTTAGTATAGGAAATATTGGATGAGTTTCATCGATGAGTTCTGTACTTTAGTCGGATGAACATCGTTGTTCTCTTCCTGTTCGTTAACTTGCTAGGGTTTACAGTACTTACGCTCTTAGCATGTTGGTGACGCTCTATTGTTTATTTGTATCTTTCTTTAGTAATGGTCATATTCATGGTGCTCTTGGCTGAAATGTGTGCACAAGTGTATACATGCGTGAGTGTGTGACATAAGTCTGGTGCGTATTTGGGTATTTGTCAGGATATTTACTATAGGTCATGGGCCTTATTCTTGACGCTGTAAACGTTGTGTGTGAAGTGTTGAAGGTTAGTTAAAAAGGATAGAAAATAGAGAGGTGTTAAACGAACAGAGGGTGTTTGTATGGTACGGTCCACTAGAATTCTTGTCCCTGTGCACTTTTTTGAGGATTTTGAGAATTTGAAAAATCCATTTAAAGAGAGAAGAATATTATTTTGAAATTTAAAGTGGTAGGATGAACCGTACCGATTAAAGAGAATTTTTTTTTGATAGAAAATTAAAAATTCGGCATTTTATTTTAATGAAGGATGAAACAAAGCCCGATAAACTAGTGCATCGTCATAATGAATAATATGCACTCTAAACTCTAAAAGAGAAGGAGAACAAAGGGTTGTGGATGGAATTTTGAGCTAATATGGAATTTTCTAGTGTTCAAATATGTGAAAAAAATATCTTCCAATTTTTCAAATTTTTTTGAATTGATTAGTGTTTCAAAATTATAAATGTGTTATTTTTGGGAGGGATTAATTGATTCTCTATTTTTTTTTTTGATGGATTTCTTTTTTGAATGTAGTTGAGAATGAAATTATGCAAGTTGGCTTATTTTTAGATTTTTTAATATAGAATCAAATATGAACTATATTTACATTCAAAGGTTGATTATAAATTGGTTAAACTGTTATTAAAATGGGAGTTTTGATATTCAAAATCTTCAACATAAAATCATTTCAACATTCTAAAATTTTATTTTTTGGATAATATGTACATAAATCTAGAAGTTGGTTCACTCATTTTTCATTGAATCATTGCTACATAATTTTCAAATTGGTTTGAAAGTTAGCTTTCTAGACAAAATGCTCAAAGTGCACAAATGTGCACCAAAATGTAGTTAATTCACTAAGAGGAGTTAGTGGACCGTACCATACAAACGCCCCAAAGAGGTGTTGCGTTACTCTACTTATTGCCGTAGTGCAAACGTGATAGATTTATTTTTAGCAATTCCGCTTAGAAAGCGATTAGTCCAATAGTCTCCAATTCCGATGGCTGATCACGAAGATTCGATCAAAGAAACATCTAGTGGAGAGCACTACGATAGCACTAATTTCCAATTATGGAAAATGCATATGTCGTTTATTTTCCAAGCTCGCAATCTTTTCAATGTTGTTAGTGGTACTTTCAAGCGAGGCGATCAAGAAATAGAAGACGATTGAAAGGGATGGGAGAGGAAAGATACGCAGGCTGCTGTTGTGATTATCTCTGCTGTGGATACTAAGCACAAGCATGAGGTCATTAACTGTGCTACTTCAGCAGAAATGAGGAGTCGGTCAACCGTCTATCATCAGCAATATTCTGAAGAATGTATTATAGCGTAACTAGCATTAGAGCAAAAGTACTACTAGTGTAAACTATCCTCTACCAATTCTATTGCTATCTTCATCAACACCGTTCAGAAGCTTGCCAAATAGTTAAATGATCTTGGATAGACAATCTCAAAGTGTCGTGAAGTTCTTAGTGAGATCAAGTGCGAATTACCTCCTAGCTACAATTCTCTCTTGTTAGTATGGGACAATGTTCCTCTTAGTAAACAAAATCTCAAGTCCTTCTAGTCCAAACTCGTTAAGCGAGAACAAGCGTTTAAGGAACATGCAGGCCAAACTGAAATAGAAGCAGAGAAAAAAAATTGAATTAAATATAGACAATCCTTCTTCTTTCAGGTCTTCTAAGTTGAAGCCTACTCTTACAATTGAGTAAAAAAAAAACAAGGCTCATCGCCTTGCTAAATTCAAAAAGAACTCTTGGTGCAATCACTATGGTGATATTGGCCACTTTACCAATGAATGTTATTTTCTGGAATTGGAATATGATTTTCTAGATACTCCTCCTTTGTCTAAATCATGTCTTCACCGTAAGCTTTTTAAAAAGCACTTTTGACATAAGCAAAAGAGTCAAGCCAATGTCACGGCAAGTAGTATTCGTAGCCATGACACCTCTTCTGATCTGTTTCATCTTTATCTTTGGTTTCAAGTGAAGCGTTTGTCATCTCAAAGAGTAGTTCTTCAGGCCATGTGTGGATAGCCGATTTTGGAGCGATGGAACATATGATCGATAAGCAGCAGTGGTTTACAGAGTTTGAATCTATTCCCCAATATTCTTGGTCCGTTATTGTTGCCGATGACTACCGCCTCTGGGTATGTGGTATTGGCCACATTGATGTCATATCTATAGTTAATGGAGTGTCTACTATAGTGCATTTTAAAAATGTTCTTTACGTTCCTATACTTTGTCGAAACTTCATTTTTGTCTCTTAGCTCACAGAACGTGGTGTAGCTATTGTAAACATTCGCAATAAATTTAAGATGATCTCCGATTATGGCAACGGTAAGCTATTCATGAATGTCCACAAAGAGAATAATCTCTGGCAACTACATATAGACCCATGTTGCCCTTAAGAGCCACGCTAATATTGCAGCCACATCACTATTGTTGACACCTTCTCGTAGCATGTCCATCTTCCAGTGATGGCATGATCGTCTTGGTCATGTTAGTGTTTCTACATTTAAACAAATGGCTTGTGATGATGTTGTCAGTGGTTTTAATATTCCACTTAAGGCAAAATTTGTTGTATGCAATGGCTGTGCTGACAGGAAACAATATAGAGTCCCCTTCTCTGTCAATATTGAGAGGAAATGTGCCAAATTTTTGGGAGAATTCTTCCATAGCGATATATTTAGTTCAATGCAAGTGGATTTCGTAGGGAGACATCACTACTTTGTTATATTTAAAGATGACCATAGTACCTTCTAATTTGTCTTCTTTATGAAGCAGAAGAGTGAAATCTTTAAGCACTTCAAACACCTCTATAGCTATTCTCGAAATGTTACTGGTCATACTATTCTTATGCTTCGTAGTGATAATAGTCGCGGGTATCTACAAGGTGGCTTGTAAGGGTTCATTATGCAATATGGCATATGCTAGGATTTCACAACTCTTCATTTGCCGGAGCAGAATTTAGTCGTAGAGTGTGACAACCGCATGATAATGGAATGTGCCAGATCAATGATCCACATGCGGGTTGTTCCCTCTAAATTTTGGGCGGAGGCTATGAACATAATCGTTTACATACTCAATCGTGTCAACTCCCAAATTATTCATGGACTTACACCCTTACAGAAGTGGTTTGGCAAAATTCCCGATGTCTCTCATCTACGTGTTTTTAGGAGTCTCGCTTATGCTCATGTTCCTAAAGAGATTCGGAAAAAGCTTGATATTAAGATCCATAAATGTCTTACCAAAGACATTTATTGATAGTAAAATCTATAAATGTCTATGCTTTCATGACATGTATCGTATGACTTCTTCAATCCTGATTCAAGCCTATTCTCCTGAGCCTTGTCACGGACTTCTACTTCTCTAGTCGCTTCAGCCAGTTCCCAGCGTCCTAGTCGTATTCTTCTTCCAGAAGAACTTCACTTAGTTACTGCGGCCCTTCAGTTTGACAATCCTGTTGAGTGGCAACAAGTGATGCAAGATGAGATTGAGCCTCTCTTAAAAAACAACACCTGGGAGCTTGTTACATTATCCTATGGCTGATCCACAGTTAAAAACAAGTGGATTTATAAAATTAGGGTCAAATCCGATGGAACAATTGACAAGTTTAAAGCCCATCTTGTGGCTAAGAGATACTCACAACTGTATGGGCTAGACTACGATGAGACATATGCCCCCACTACTAAAGCCGACAGTACCAAAACTTTATTATCTATTGTTGCCACTAAGGATTGTGAAATGGTACAGTTGGATATAAAAACTGCCTTTCTTTATGGCGGCCTAGATGAGGAAATCTACATGGACCTCCCTTCTGGCTATGATCTTCTTAATAGTAAGGGTAAGGTTTGTCGTTTGATTAAGAGTCTTTATGGCCTTTATCGATTTAACCAAGCTAATAGACAATGGAACAAGAAGTTTAGTGATTTTCTGCAATGAGGCGATCTTCAACAAAGTGTAGCCGA
Source organism: Pohlia nutans (assembly GCA_022496805.1). Classification (NCBI taxonomy): domain Eukaryota; kingdom Viridiplantae; phylum Streptophyta; class Bryopsida; order Bryales; family Mniaceae; genus Pohlia; species Pohlia nutans. Next base: position 35,782,014 of record CM040089.1, on the reverse strand, counting down.
TCCGTGTGTATTCTACTCTACCATGAAGCCTCTTCTTGCTACAACGATATTTGTGGATGATGGTTTGGGAATTAGCACCGCACCAAACAAGTTACAACGTCTGATTTCTTATCTTTAGTAACATTTTGAAATCACTATAGGCCTTGCCAATGTCTACATTGGCCTTAGAAATTCCAGGAATTGGTTCCATCGTACTTTGTACGTTGATCAATCTAGATATATTGAGACTCTTATGGCAAAATATGGGTTCTCTGATGTGAACCCCGTTTCTACACTAACAGACTCAAATGTCCATTTGCAATGGCCGTTGCCAGATGACAATCAACTCATTCCACACTTTCCCTATCAAAACCTTGTAGGGTCTGTGAGCCTTTGAAACGGCTCACGAACCATGGTAAAGCATTTACCGTGGTATCTGATGTTTGTATTCATTCCGAGTACTTAACCTATGTATTTTATTAGATTTGGATTTTGGGTGGCATTTTAGTAGAAAAATTAGCATGAAGTCATATGTTTACCGTGAGATGGATTTTTGGTGTGATTGGTGTGTATTTGTAGAAAATAAATGCATTGATCGTGACTTTTTGCAAGTTATTAGGCAATGTGCGGTTAACATGTTTGATGGTAGAAGGGTTAGTTAGAAAGAAGAGAAGAAGCTAGGAGGAAGAACCGGTTGGTCAATGCCCAACCGGATGAAAGAGTAGTTGGATATAAGACAATTGGATGTTAGTTAGAGAAGGCTTGGGAGAGGGGTTGTCACCTCTCTCCCCATCTATCATCATTGTGTGTGTGGAGAGAGTGTGGGAGGAGAAGGTTAGAGGTAGGAATTAGGAGAAAAAGACCGTAGAGGAAAACGCCGATAACTTCTTAACCCTAATGAGGATTGGGTTGAGATTTTAGCACGACTTAGATCAGAGTGTTAGCTTTCTAGGGACACCTTATACGTTGGATTTCGGAGCTACAACAAAGGAGTGACGGCCGATCAAGTGCGAAGAGGTCGGCGGCCGCAAAAGTTCGAGATCTGCAACTTTGGAAGCTCATATCTTTCGATTGGTAAGATCTTTTTGAGTGAAATTTGCGCGTGCTGGAGCGTGGTGAAGTCTTCTACATGCAAGTCAATTTTCGTGATATTTGAAACTACAACGAAGCTTTGGCGGCCATTCTAGTGGCAGGAGGTCTACTGCCATCTAAAAGGAGAGGTTTAGCTTATCCCTCCTTAATTTTTTCCCATTTTTATTGCTTTTGGGGTGCATCTAATGCACCCCATGTTTTCCTAGCATTGCATTTCATTAATTATAATTTTCATTGCATCATCTTAAGTTCTTATTGAGTATCTTTTCATTTTGTGGGTTGAGCTTGGTGTTGATTGATGGATGTATGTCAAGTTCCATTTTCCATTGATGTATTAAGGTGTTTGGGTTTGTTGTATGTAGCAATTTAAGTATTTTGAGACAATTTCCATGCTCATTTAGATCATAGTATGATGCTGTCCTTTTTGTGCAATTATGGTTTTTGAGCATTTGGGAGTACAATTGGGCCAATTGAAACTCATTTTCGACCATTTAGTGCCCATGTACCACTTGATGTAGAATTAAGGTGGTTGGTGGTCATTTTTAGGTCAAAATTCTAGTATTATTGTGTGCTGCCATTTTGGGTGAGGGTGCAATTTCACCTCATCCACTTGGTTTTTCTATCAAATTAAGCCCATTTGTGAGTACTTGGGACTTTTAGACAAATTGGTGAGAAATTAGGGCATTTTGGGGCATTCTTTAGGTCAAAATTTAAAGTGATATTGTGCTGCCATTTTCTTGCACACACCCATTTTGGTCATTTAGGCATTGTTTTTCACTCTTATGTCTAGTTCTTTCACCATATGCATTCCTAGCTAAAAGACGTCCATTGCTTGGATTACAAATACCCACCCCTCTGTCGGCTATGTGATGCGTTGACCGGACAACCGGTCAAAGTACTCATAGGGTCATTGCTTCATATCACGATCTATACTTGTCCTGACATTGCCCATACTGTGACAATTTTTGCTCCGTCAGTATTTAAGAAATTTTCGAGAGATTCACTATACTGTAGTTAAACAAATTGTGAAGTACCTTTGTGAGACTATCAATCATGCCATATGATACTCTCCATCCAAGTATCCTGGTCAAATTATCACCTATGCTGATGTTGACTACATCGGAGACTTAAATGATTGAAAGAGCTACAACAATTGTGTTATACTACTCAACAACGCCCCCGTTTTATGGCTGAGTCGCAAGCGAGGTCGCAAGTAACCCTGTACATCAACTACTACGGAATCTGAATATATAGCTGTTGCCTTTGCTGACAAAAAGATTGTCTGGCTTCGTTGCTTGCTTACTAATTTTAGCCTCCTGTATCCTAGACCGACTTCTCTCTGTAGTGATAATCAGAATGCTATCCGTTTGATTTTGAATCCGGAATTTCACAAATGTACAGTCAGGTACAAGATGAATACAAACTTTTAGCCTCTTCCCCTGTCGAAACAGAGTTTGTCCAGGCGACGTCAAAAATTCCTGTGAGCTTGATTCGCCAACTCATAAGCTGCAAATTGGAAGCAAGATTCCTACTCTAGTAGTCTACGTTTAGGAGATTTTTGTGGTTAGATTTGGCAACTTAATCATCAATGCGTCGGCTTGATTTATAAAGTACCTATTTCTGTGATAACAAGGCTCCATCGAGCATGGCGTCATTCCATTACGCATGATAGAGTTCTGCTGCATTCCAAACATGTGTCGTCAATCTCCTTCCATATGCTTCCTGCAAACCTGCCCAATTGATTTAAATGAATCTAGATTTACTTGTCACTTCACCTACTGTCTTACTCTTCGTGTTGATCAAGCTTTCTTATTGAGTCAGTTTTCCTTCTTCGTTGCCACGGTGAAGGACGACGCATTGAGGCGAGTGAGGCGCGAATCAGGCTCGACTGCAACGCTAGCGATTTTGCTCGGGGGGAGGGCTTATTCTTCCCTCGACTCAGCTCAGCCCATCTGCAGGTGCCAATCAGTATGGTATTACTGATTGCCACTTCCAGCATTTGCCACTCGTCGCATTCGCAGCATACTGATTTCGACTTCATGGCTGGTTGAACTGCATTGAGCTTTCCCGGGTACCAGTTCCCATTTGATCCTTCCAGTTTTGAACTTGAATTTCATCTTCACATCTTGCATTAAGATTTCAGTTCTCAATCCCGCATAAGCTGTCAAGATGCGTTGATGCACTTTGACAAACGAAGAGAGGTTTCGCATTGTAACCATGCGCGAGAGAGGCTACAAGTGTATGACATTGCAGCGATGCTGCAATTGCCTTGTTCCACTGTTTCTACTGTGTTCACCAAGTGAAGAATTTCAGGTTGTATGACGACTCAAAGACTAGGACATGCTCCTCAAAAGCTCAACCCTCGTGCATTGCGTGAGTTAGGTAGGCTAGTTAAATTTGACCGCCAACAGATTCTCAACATGCTTGCCAACCGTTTTCATGTCCATAGGAATACCATATGCATTTACATCTGCAGACTCGGATTTCACAATAGAGTTGCCTATAAAAAGCCTTATTTAACTACTCATCACATGGCCAAGAGATTAGAATTTTCCAAACAACATCAACATTGGTCTCAAGAAGACTGGAAGAACGTCATTTGGACTGACGAATCGGCTTTTGCACTTGGTAAGGCCTCACGCCAAATGGTAAAAGATTTACTCCGCCACCACAAACCACCAAGAAACAAAGAAGAAATGATACATACTATTGAAGCTATATAGAATGAAGTCTCCATCGGCCAATTGCAAAACTTCATATACAAAGAAATTCTTGAAGCTTCGTGCTGCACTTCACATCGTACAGCGTTGAACATCAAGTGGGAGATTAGTTTACCTTAAAATTTTGTTCTACTTTTTGTTTTTGTAGTTTTTTGTCTTTCAATTTTTCATTGAACTGTTGTACAACGCTCACCAAATAAGTAGGAGTATTGGATGAGTTTTATCGATAAGCCTTGTATTTTAGTCGGATGAACATCACTGTTCTCTTCCAGTACTTAGGTTCTCAGCGTGTTGGTGACGTTGTATTGTTTCTTTGTATCTTTCTTTAGTAATGGTCATATTGACCCATGGTGTTCTTGGTTGAACTGTGTGCACAAGTGTACTGTACAGTAAGGTAGGAATTGCTTACGAATTTTTCAATCACTTTTCACTAGAAAGTTCAACAATCTTTAGGAAGCTCTAGCATGCTAAAAAATGAACCGATTTTGAAACCGCAAATTGCATTGGAATTGCATTGGAATTGCATTGAAGCGTGATTCAACTTCATGATAAGTGAAAAAAGAATAATTTAAAGCCATACAAAAATTTAGATTTCTTTTATACACTATCTATCATTTTATAGTGAACCTTTGGGAGATAGTCAAAGATTTTTTGCATTTAAGTACATAATAAGTAAGAAACTGTATAAGTAGTTCAAGCGGTGTGGGATCAAGTATCTCTAAAGCAATTGTGAAGGTTCATTTCTAATATGTACCATTAAATACAAGTTGTAATTTTCACAAATGGTGGCAACACTAAATGGTAGGTTGCAAATAGAAAACATCATAACAATTGTATGATTTTCAATTACATATGTGTATTTGTATTGGTGATAAAGTAGACTTTAGTGTGATTCCAATGCAATTTGAAATTCCAAAATCCATTCATTTTTGAGCAAGTTCTTGCATTCCAAAGTTTGGCAGTTTTTTCAACACACTGCCTGTCAACTAAAATTCGTAAGCAATTCCTACCTTACTGTACAGTCAGGTCTAATATGCTTACGAATTTCCCTTTGTAGGAAAAAAATTCAGAAACTTTGAACAATGTGTGTGTACTAAAAAATGATCTGATTTGGAAACCGTAAAGTGCATTGCAATCACATTGGAGTGTACTACAATACCAATACAAATTTACACATGTATTAATGAAAATCATACAACAAGTTAAAAATATTATATACCTATCTACCATTGAGTGCTCTCATCCTTTGCTTCAATTACAGTGTCCATTCTAGCAAGCATATTTGAAATGAGCGTTTGAAATTGTTTTTGAGATACTTGAGCCTATACTTGTTGGATGATTTGTATCATTTCATCTGTCTGCTTTGTGAATTCTTCTTTTGAAATGGTGTAGGGGCTTTCACGGGTTTTGACAAAAGTTCACTTATCATCATTCCTACAACTAAACAATCAGTAGTTGATTTTGTAGAACTCATTTATGAAAATACATTGATTGGCTTCTATTTTATGCATGATAGACCTATTCAACTCACATTGATGGAGGATAGTGCTCCAATACACCGTAGTAAGTACCCTGATGATTGGAAATAAGTCCATGGAATCAAAAAGATTATGAAAGACAAAGATGAAATGATACAAATCATTCAACAAGTATAGGCTCAAGTATCTCAAAAACAATTTCAAACGCTCATTTCAAATATGCTTGCTAGAATGGACACTGTAATTGAAGCAAAGGATGAGAGCACTCAATGGTAGATAGGTATATAATATTTTTAACTTGTTGTATGATTTTCATTAATACATGTGAAAATTTGTATTGGTATTGTAGTACACTCCAATGTGATTGCAATGCATTTTACAGTTTCCAAATCAGATCGTTTTTGAGTACACACATTGTTCAAAGTTTCTGAATTTTTTTCCTACAGAGGGGAATTCGTAAGCATATTAGATCTGACTGTACATGCGTGAGTCTGGTGCGTATCTAGTATTTGTCAGGGTATTTACAATAGGAAACAACATTAGATCCCTAATGGTTATAAGGTAGAGGACCATATTTTCGACTGGGTCCAATTGGCGACCTCTATGATTCGGGACTGGGTCCCAAAAAGTACTTGTTGTGATTTCTGAAAGCGTCCAAGTAGTTACTTTATGGCATAGTGGGCAGATTTGGGGTTATTGTAGCTCGAAATAACTAAACATTAACTGCAAGCCACAAAGCTGCAAGAGACTAAACGATGTCAGGCTCTTTTTTGCTCACATTTGGAATACTCAATCCCCGATTTAACAAATCCAACCTCTGAATTTTGCACCCACCCTATGCACGACGAGTGGCCACTCTAGGCTCTGTATTTTAGAAATTCATAGGAAATTCTAGACATGCTAAAAAAATTTGTTTTTTCGTGGGACACCTTTGCACTACCTTTGCAAAGCATCCTAAATTTATAAACTTTTTGTTTCACAGCCTGAAGTATGCAAATCCGAAATTCAGTCGGGAATATGGTCCTCTACCTTAGTATCTTCTACCTTGGATGTAGAGAACACGGTATTATTGGAGCGAATTGGCACATCTTAAAAAAATTAGAGAGGTTTAAAAAAGTTGTAATGCTTCTAGATGTTACGTACTGATTTGACACTAGTCATCTGTCACTAGCGTAAGTTGATAGATGGAAAATACGGAGTATAATTTACATGGGACCAGAATTAGTGAAAGACAATGCACTTGTTAGTGCAAGGGAAAATAAAAAACATCGAACAAAATGAAGTCCCCATATGATACTGAAAAAAACGAGGCCCAACTTGGGCCTGTCGTGGTTAAGCTGCACTGAAACCTTTCATTAGCGTGGACCAAAGTCATTCTAGAATCCCTCGCTAATATGATTTTACAAGCGTGTGCTAAAATCTGACACCCCAACAAGGCAGTCGAAAGGTGCACACGATTAAACTACTCACACATCCAAACGAATGAAAGATTACAATGTAGCAACAGTCTAAACAGAGATGCTTTTGCACTCATATTTTACAAAGGGATTCACATCAATAGAAAAAGGGGAGTGGTATCCTTTTCCGTGAGAAAAGCATGAGAAGGATGCTGAACAGTGTTACCAAAACTGCAACAACCCGAAGCAAGAGAGGAAGAATGCGCAGCACATCCGGCTTTTTCCTGTGAGTCTTCATTAGCAGCTGTTGATCCGAAAATGTGAAGTCGCCCTTGGCAGGGAGCAATTTGGTACGTGTCACCACTTCCTCAACCGTGAGCCCTTTTTCTGTTTCCCGGACGTTGTACACAGAGGAATGGACTTCACTCTCATCACCTGAAGGAATGGGAAGAAGGGTGGACCTCTTGACAACCTCGCGCACTTTGACTCCCTCAGGAGTTTCTTCAGCACCAGCAACAGAAGAAACAACCGATGCTTTCAACCGCAAATAGGCTTCTGAACTTTCTGTAGTAGCAGTATTCCTCTTTCTTGTACGCATCTTGCCATCCCATATACTTTGCGCCTTTTCGGTTTCTGCTCTCTCCCTCTCAAACTCCTGCATCAGGTGTGTGCTGTCGTGTGGCGAACCATCTGCTTCCAACTTGTGCATTGCCTCGGTGAAAGTTGGGATTTTCGAGGTTGTAGCTCTCAAAACTTTGTAACCATTCACCGACTCCCACCGACCAGCTTCATCGATGATGACCTCTTTGTCAGCACCCACTTCTGGATGGGTTCTCAACTTCCTCTTCTCAGCTTTCTCCTCTCCACGTGCCTTGATCGCCTTACGCCCCTGCTTCGACTCTTCAGACGTCGCTCGTCGATGCTTCTTCTGCAATTATCATACCCTAAAACCATGAGAATACTGATCCCGTCTCCTATGGTCTAACACCTGTAACCTCTTTCATCACTAGAAGATATCCGGGCTTTCGTGACTACAACTTTACGATTGCAATTGTCCATAATTCAAATTTGAGTCGTATTGGACAATTTTCAATCATTAAGGACAATTTTTAGTCGTAAAGTTGTAGTCATGAAAGCCTGGATTTCTTCTAGTGCATTACACTTGGTTGGTATTCAATTAGCAAGTTGTGTAAGCATCACTTGGCTACACATGTCTATGGCCACTCATCTTTGAATGGAAATGGGGCTGTCTACTGTCTCTTCAACCTCCCACTTTGACGGATTGCATCATAAATCATCATACATAATTTGATCTCAACATATTTAGCTCTTGTACCCAAGTGATCTCCAAAAAGCATACTCCTACATCTTGGTTGAAATGCCAGAAAGAGTTTCCTCTAGGGAAATTTTATGAATCAGAACTTTACTAAATTATTACATCAGTTACTTTGGTGGGAGTCCTCAGCATGAAAGTCCAAAGAAACAGAAATTTATTAGAAAGCTGAGATGGAGCAGAACTGTGATAACATAGAGAAGAACTAGAGAAAATGAGAGCCCACGTAAAACAGTAGAAAAAAACGGAAAGGGAGCTCAACCTGCGTTGAAGGTGATTTCTCTGAAGAGCCGCTCGTATTAGTTGACTCCTTTTTAGCCAATTCCTTACTGCACAAATAGTAAGTATCAGCCTCTTGTTTGTGGCGAACAATAGATCATCTGTGAACTTGGATTACCTAAAACCAGATTACAGTGAATACCACATGTGCACAAAAGTAATGTGTTTAATGACAACTAGGTCGAGAATCGGTTTTACATGAACAGAACAGATGAGTGGGCCACAAACAGAACAAAAAGCACTTTCTATAGTATAAAAACCTGAGATATCTCAGCATACCGACACTCCCAGTCCAACAATGCCAAAAATTGAAGTGGCACTAGTGTCATTGAACATGAACATACTAGCCCTGTGAAGGTGCAAATCAACGACCGGAACGCTCACTAAGATTAGGTTTCGGTGCAGCCAAAATCAAAACGAATGATCACTGTAAAACTTAATGCGAAGGTTCCAAATGCCAAGAAAGCTCCAGTTTTCAACGCGATAAGTTCATCAACAACAACCAACTGGTGGCAATTCAGTAATGCACAACGCTTAAGGAATACTAACCAAATGCAACTATACCAAGGACGAACTATGGTTGGAACTCACTTATTGTCACAATTGCAGGAGTTTGACATTCTTCAACAAGTGGTTAACATTTCTGGCCGCAATGATTTCACCATTCATGTAACCACTGCAAAGAAGAAAATCTGTCTCACTCACAGACTGAAACGAATCCAAACACAACTCACCTTGAGCGACTCGACAAGTGATGCTCCTCGTGATGCTCTTCGCCATGATCCTCCTCGTGATGCTTTCCTCGATTCTCACCAGCATCGGAATTTGACATCCCCTTAATGTGAAACCCGCCTCCTTCGCTCACTGACAACTGTTTCCCCTTCCGGGATATCAAACCATCACGAGCCTGAGCCTCTTTAGGGCGGTCCCTGATGCAGGGCCAGACACTCAGTAAGCATAATTTTTGCAAACTGGAACTGTGCACATTCAAGCTTATGTATGTTGACTGCCTAAACATAACCTCCCCACCAGTTAACCCCTAAAGGACCAAGGATTCATGGCTTCAAAATGACAAATCCAATCGACTATGTTGTGAAAAATATATAACTCAGATTTTATATCACTAAAATCAGTGAAGAACATTGCATGTGTTGGTCAAAAAACGAAACAAATATGAACCAAAGAAACTCCACATAGGACCTACTAAAAAACACACATGAGGCCCAATTCAGGCTTCTTGGTTGCAATAAGGAATATTCAGTTTGTAAACGCCAGTCCAAGAACTCCTAATGTATTGTCCAAAAATGTAATTCCCGGTTTCGTCCTCAGCAATGTTTGGACTGTGTTTTGACAAAGAACGAAATCTACGTCACCAGAAAGGAACCATAAGTTTTCATGAGAACAGATTTTTGACAGTTTGGTTGTAACAAAACAAGTGACAAGAGACCTCACCTGGGAACGTTTTCCTTGCGTCCCACAGGATCCTGGCTGACATAGATCTGGCCCTCGTTGGCGACGTCGTCCTCGGAGATGATCTCGGAGAAGGAATCAGCGTACTTAGAGCGCCGGGCATTGCGCTTGCGGTTGTTCACGAGCTCATGATCAGGCTCGTCGTTGTCGAGGTTGGCGAGCTTGGTCCTCTGCACCTGTGCTTGGAGTGGCACATTATTATTGCCACCATTGCTTTTTTCACCGTTTAGAACTGATTCCAGCGTCTCTACATCTTCGTCTTTCCGTCTCGTGGGCCTCTCCCTTCGCAGCACCGACAGCAGCTTGCCCACCAACCCTAGCCCCGCCACTGTGGCCACGCCCAGGATCACATTCCGCTGCGTCTGGCTCAGCTTCTTCTTGCTCCGCACCCCCACCGACACCTCATTCATGTCTCCCATTCTCCCCTGCAACACCACGCATTCATTCATGGGGCTAAATTCAAGAACAGAAACATCCTACTCCAAAAAACACACATGAAACCTAAACCTCTTCTTCACAACCTAAAACTCAATTTCAACAGAATCTCTTCCCACAGCAGCAATAACAAAGAACAAATTCGACGAATGGAAATCTGTAAGAAATCAACCTCAACTTCAAAAGTAAAGGAAAAATTGCATTGTGCAAAAAGAAATCAACAGCCTTGAATCCCAAAAGAAATGAAAATTGGACAAAAGATCAAAAAACACAATTTCACTAAACCTCATCTTCACAACCTAAACCTCGATTCCAACCTCACTCTTCAGTTCCCACAGCGGCAACAACAATAATAATCAAGAGAACAACTTCGACAAATGGAAATCAGTAAGAAATCAAACTCAACTTCAAAAGTAAGGAAAAAACAATGGATTGTGCAAATTTCGTACCAGAGGACTTCAAACAGCCTTGAATCCCCTGATTCCAATGGAGCTCAGCATCTGCAACACCACAGCCATGATGGGGCTGTGTAAAAAGAAGAAGTGACGATGCACAACCGCAGAGATTGCTATAACACACTCACCGATTTGCATTGCTCTACCGTAATCCTACGACCTAATCAAGAAAAACCCACGTGACATTTACTACTTACTAGAATACTAGTTAGCTTGAGAGAGTGAGATTTTGCAAATTCAGTTCTATTGGTTAAATTTTTTTGGGGACGGAATTGCGTTGTTGCTGTTTACTTTTTTGAGGGGTCACCTGTTTCTCATAGGCAGGGGGTTTGAAGAGGGGTGAGAGGGCGCCACGTGGAGCTAGAGGCTGCCATGTGGCACGTGCCAGGTGTGATGTGGGATGGGTTTCGGATGAGAATCCACTTGTCCACTTGTCAGTGCTTTGATTCTTTATGGAGAATATGGAGAAGGGGTGTTAGAGTGGCGAGACTCTCCTATGCGGTTCATACATGCAATCCATGATCAAAATCGCGAGACTCTCGTCAAAACAGTGGTCTTCCTCTCGCGAATTGAAATCATGGGGTTCGATCACTATTTTTTAAGGAGATAGGGACCACGTTCTTGTTCGAAAGCTCGTTGCAAAAGCTGACAAAAATATTTACACTCTGACACCCCCTAGAGGGAAATTGGAGGAAGGATGAGCTATTTTTGAGCGAATTTCATTTAAGGTGGAATGAACCACATCAACCACTTGCTGTCATAGGTGCTTTCAACAACTACCACTCAAAGATCTTCAAACTGATCACTCTAAGAATTCAAAATCGGTCACTTGTTATTCAATTGAAGGTTTCTACAAGTGAGCATAATTGGGGCTTCCAAGATGTAAGTCATGATATTTTTTATATTGTAAAAAACACCACCTATAAGTGGGATACAATTCTCTTTTTACTTTCAAAATTTATATGAATTACATTTTTTACTTTTTTTTTTTCATTTTTTTCATTTCATTCACAAATCTTAATTGTCCATCAACCAAAAAAACCCCCAGTTTGATTTTCAAATTTTCCAAGCATAGCTACTTAAACAGATAGTAGTGTAAAGGCATTCTATTTTAAGGTAAATACGCCTAATTCAAACAATTTAACTCTTAACTCCTAAAGGACCAAGTGAAAAATACTTACACTCTGACACTCTAAGAATAATTTCATTACTTTAATAAGTTATTTAGATTCCATAATTTTGACTCAATGTTAACTAGAAAATTGTAAATGTCTGTTACGAGAACACAAAAATCCTTCAAGATTTGCAATTACGTTGATTGATTCACCGGGAAAAAACTAAATATCAACGCAGGTGAACTTGGTACGTGGTAGTTAGCAAAGTTGATGACCTGGAGGGCGTTTTCATACTAGGGCGTCACATTTGTCAAAAAAAAAGAGTGTACAATATGTAAAAAAATTATCATTACTGCATCATTAACACTATACAATAGTTATGACAAATGTTTAAATATATTTTAAATGAAATATTTTCAGAATCTTTGGAATCTTTTCTTATTTTGGAATATTTTGGAATTTTCTAATTATAATTTTGAAATTTTTACACATTTTATGCAATGTAACAATTAATAATGATTACAAACACCGGCTCAACGAGTCACCAACAAGTCACTTCACCCAAATATAAATCTCTGAGAATCAATCATTGTTGTTGTATTTACTTTTAGAACATCATTTTTTGTGAGCACCTAGATACAATACATTTTTTTATGCTCCTAAAATTTCAAACGCTAATCATGGTTCTAGAATTTATGAGAATGTTTGCAATGACAGACCTATTGATTTTGCTAAAAAAATTCAGAAAACAATTCATGATCAAACCTTATAATCATGTGATATATACAATAGATTGTTCTGAAAATTGATATATGGTCTTACGACTAAGTCCTCTTTGAACTTTAACAGTGAAGTTTTCTACATGAACACCAATTAAGAGATACAATTGCATTCTTGAAAGCATCACAAGAAAGTGATAAAATTTTAAGGATGAACATACCTTTAGGGGTTAAAGGACAAACTGTATGTTCAACAAACAATTCAAAATTTGACTAAGTTATGACGTAGTCAATTTTGCATGAATCCATTCAAAAAAATTATGGAAAATGTTAGCTTTTGTAAGCTTTTTGAAAAAGAATCTTGTGTGCGTGTGTGTGTGGAACATATTATGTTTTCTTTTAAAAATTGTAATAATGATACAACTTATCCAATAATTCCTTTTTTAGATTATTATTTTTTAAATAAATTAAATCATCATTTTCAATTGTTAACCCTTAAAACACATAGGCTCAAATGGCAGGCAGTCCGAACGAAGCAAATCCTTATTGTCACCCTATAGGCATTTGTGCCAAGGCTGCTCCAATGCTATGATAAAGCATTAAAAATTTGAAAAATAAAAACTAAATGATGAAACTGGGCTGGCATGGGGCGCCCACGCCTGCCATATAGGCGGCGTAGGAGAGCCTGCCCGAGTGCGGCAGCCTCCGCTGCTAGCCGGGCTGGCAGTCCGAACTATCAGTTCGGGTTGCCGGCTCCGGCTGGTAGGACTTGGGGGTTTGCTCCCAATCCTCTTTGGAGGTTATACCCCCCAAAGTCCTTTAAAGCCATTTAGAGGTTCAACTTTTCTTATTTCCACTATCATGTGTCACTAATGTCACTAACGTCACTAACCTTTATTTCGGGGTTAGTGACGTTAGTGACACATGATATTTACTTTAAAGTGAAATGCCTAGATGTTTTTACTTTAAAATGCCTAGATTATTTTATTCTAATGCCCACATATTTTTACTTTAAAGTGCCTAGATATTTTAAAAATAAAGTGCCTAGATATTTTTAAATTAAAATACTTAAATATTTTAACTTTAAAATGCCCAAATACTTTTATTTTAAAATGCCCAAATACAGATAGATCTATGATTGCAATCACCAATATTTTTGTATAAAATTTGAAACTCAAAATTCAATTTAGTTTTGTAATTTGCTTATGAATGAGATATTGACAATCCATGTATGAAAATTGTTGTGATGGGTTGAAATGTATTACTCTAAGTGTAATGATTTTTGAATATTTTCTGGTTGCTTAATTTTATTAGTTGACTTCTTCATAGGTACTTTTGATCTATTTTGATCTAAGATCTTCGATTTCTTTTGTGAATCATTGCAACAAAGAGGATGAGGTATAAAAATTTCACAAATCATCCCCTTCCAAGTCCATAACACATACATGAAGCTAACTTCTCATAAAATCTGTAGTAAAAAATCCACATTGCAAAAAGTGCATGATGGATGAAAAAATGTAGATGAAATATGTGCATCGTCCAAGAATAGACATGTGCGTAGTTGAGGGTTAAAATATCTAGGCATTTTATTTTTAGAAATATGTAGGCATTTTACTTTAAAGTAAATATCATGTGTCACTAATGTCACTAACTTCAAGAACAGAGCTTAGTGACGTTAGTCACACATGATATTTAATTGTTCAAAATAAAACTCCTTGATTGAGGCTCGTTGATGTGTAATGACCAGAAACTTTGTGTAAAATCATCTCCTTGTTCAGAGTGTTTATCTGATGCTTATTTTTTGTGTGGATGTAACTAATATATATTTTAAAACAAACGTTTCTCGGACTCTGCGTTTTTCCATTCAAATAAATATACAAATGTGTAGAAATAAAATTAATGAAGTATGATGTGCATTTTATCAGGAATTCAAGAACATTATTCAGATATGCAAATGAAGCAAATGGTTTATTTTTTGGAGAACAAACGTCTTTGAAGGTCAAGAATAGGGAGACGATTTGGTTGATCGAATCCTTCTGCAGTGTGTCAGGCCCACCCGATCCCTGCCGACCCCGCCAACATGGCCCATCCCCACCTCGTCACGATCCAGCCTTCCCCGCTCCCAGCTGACAGCCCGTCAGCCCTTTCCCGGCCTCATGCTAAAACAAGCTCACTCATGCCAATCCACGCCTACGCATAACGCATATGCCCCGCTCAAGCCAGGCAACCCAAAAATGGCTGCCCAAAAATATTCCCGCCTCCCCCTAATGCACTCTATGAATCACCTCGACCTCCACAATCCACCAAATTAGACGCAACTTGATAATCTAGTCTTACATTTTTGTAAGCTTTCCAAATCACCATTCCTTTTATTATTTGGTTGAGAAAATGTATATATTTGTTTTTTTATTCCCTCAGTCAAAACTAAGCCCGAGGGGCTTATTATGTCCTTTATGGGTTAATACTACAAAAATATTTGTTCTATGCCTTCAACTATGCTAAATTGCATTTGTTAATTCCTAAATGCCTACATGTTTTGAACAATACCTAAATGTATTATAAAACGAGGCTTCTTTGACTTTTTTGAGCTTCAACTCTAAAGAGCATATATAAGACATCATTATTAGCCACTAAATGATAGAGGAGTAAGGGAAAAACCTAGATGTGTTATAAAATGTTACTTCTACAACTTTGATGAAATTTGGTCCAAAAGAGAAAATGAGAAGCATGATGTTTAGTAATTATCTGTACAGTCAAACTTCCAAAAATAGTTTTAGATACTCATTTAATGAATTTAAAAGAACTTACCTTTTAATATTCACCAAAATTTAAAATTATATTTTTAGTATTTAAGATCTGGTATGATTAGTTAACCCTTTAACGTCCCGATTCAACACTGTTTTCAAAGATTCGTTATAAAATGTTTGATGAAAAATAAAAATGGAGTTGATGTACAAAGAAAAGTTTTAAATGTCAATGTGAAGATAGCATCTGTACGGTTGGATTCATCATATTATTATTAATATTTTTTAATGAATTTTGCAAGGTTTTCTCTTGAAATTCAATTTAAAATCCAAAATTAACACAAAAAAATCAAAAAATATTTTAATGAAATTGGAATAACATGCACTACAAAATGGTATGGTTTCCATTATTTGATTCTACTTATTATGGAAAATCATGTTTAAGGTCTCACTTTTTGAACTAAGAATGAAACTTGACATAAACCACTTTTGTTATTTTTCAAAAATTCACATTATCTTATTTTGAAGATCCATACCATACAAATGGTAGTCAACTAATACAAGAATCAAGAAATTTTTGGATGGATGAAAAACATCACAGTATGTGGTGAAGGGACGCATCAGAAATCATCCAGCGTCCAGAATATGGACGTTGGCGCATCAAAGGGTTAAAACTAGACATTCTAATCTAAAATTTAAAAAGGCAAAATTTTCACATATCACTTTTCCGAAATAGAAATTTATATAACACTAGGACAATATTGAGGTCTTTGTTTTTGAAAAATTCCTTAATGAACCTCAATATTGCAAATGAAATGCATCAAATAGCACTAGAACATGATCTCTACCCCCCAATTTCGACAAAAAATCAAAACTCTAAAAATGCCATTTCCTGGCCATGGGCAATCACTGATGTTTGGGCTGCGACCATAAATGGTCGATCGGTTACTTAGGAGTTAGAAGTCACATCTTTATGTAAGCAATTAAAAGATAATTTTATAGATTAAAATATTGAACATTATGCAAAAGATGATTCAATGTTGTACATTATACATTTTTGGCCAATCATTTCCAAATTCATAAAATAATAGAGTATTATTGTATTTCTCATATAATTAAAATGATAATCTCTTTTAAAATCAAATTTAAACATATTTCAACATTGTTACTTAACCCTTTAACGTCCCAATTCAACATTGTTTTCAAAGAAGTGTTATAAAATGTTTGATGGAAACCGAAAATGGAGTTGATGTACAAAGAAAATTTGTAAATGCCAATGTGAAGATCACATCTGTACAGTTAGATGTATCATATTTTTTATTAATAATTTAAAAATAATTTTGCAAGGTTTTCTCTTGAAATTCAATTAAAAATCCCGAATTAACACAAAAAAACTGAAAAAAATTGGAATGAAATTGGAATAACATGCACTACGCGATGGGTATGGTTTCTATTATTTGATTCTACCTATTTTGGAAAATCATGTCTAAGTTCTCACTTTTTGAACTAAGAATGAAACTTGACATAAACCAATTGTGTTATTTTTCCAAAAATCATGATAACCTATTTTGAAGATCCACATTGTACAAAGGATAGTCAACTTACACAAGAACCCAAAAAAAAAATTGGTGGATGAAAACCGTTCACTTTGGATGGAAATCAAACAACTTTAATCTATTCGTCGTCCAATATATGGACGTTGGCGCGCTAAAGGGTTAATCCAACCGTATAGATGTCATGGAGAAGTCATCATTTTCAACTTTCATTTATATGTCATCCTCAAAGAATGGATTTAGTGCACATTCAAAAGCTCAAAACTTTGGAATTTATTCTGTCAAAATGGAAGCTCGCATGGAATGAAAGGACCTAATAAATTCAATTTAGATTTTTTTTTTTCCTAATCTGACTTCACTTGCACAAAGGTAACTAGCCCTAAAATCTACCTTAAAAGTTTGACTCTACAAAACATCACCACGGATGCGAAAATGACGAGTGATTCTATACATCGTTAAAAAAGCGGACGCTTAGGTAGTTAACCCTTTAAGGTCCCGATTCAACATTGTTTTCAAAGATTCGTTATAAAATGTTTGATAAAAAATTAAAATGGAGTTGATGTACAAAGCAAAGTTATAAATGTCAATGTGAAGATAACATCTATACAGTCGGATTCATCATATTTATTATTAATATTTTTTAATTAATTTTGCAAGGTTTTCTCTTGAAATTCAATTAAAAATCCATAATTAACATTAAAAAATTTAAAAATATTGTAATGAAATTGGAATAACATGTACTACAAGATGGTATGGTTTTCACTATTTGATTCTTCTTATTATGGAAAATCATGTTTAAGGTCTCACTTTTTGAACTAAGAATGAAACTTGACATAAACCACTTTTGCTATTTTTCAAAAACTCTCAATATCTTATCTTGAAGATCCGTACCGTACAAATGGTAACCGACTAGCACAAGAATTTAAATAAAAATTGAATGGATGAAAAACATCCCCTGCGTGGTGAAGGGACGCGTCCAGAATCATCCATCGTCCAGATTCTGGACGCAGGCGCGTCTAAGGGTTAAGGGTTAAGGCTCCCGGCTACATCAGACAGTTGAGGAATTAAGTAAAGTGGTTATACCTAAAGCTCCTCATTGGAAACCTTTTAACTTGATATTTCAGTTGTAGTTCTACAACCCCTAAAGGACCAAGGATTCATTGACAAATTCAACCCATCATATTGTGAAAAACATAATTCAGATGGGACCAAATTTTATGTCATCAAAATCCATGAAAAGCATTGCAGGTGTTGTAAAAACCAAAAAAATTGAACAAAAGGAAGTCCATATAGGACTACTCAAAATTGCTTTAATAAAAAATAAAAATCACAAAAATGGCCAGAACAGCAATAGACTGTCTTTAAGTTCATGTTCAAGGCCATTCAGTCATGACCACCTACACAAAAGAACGACTCCGACACACCCAGCACCTACCTTACCTTCAAAAGTAAAAGTCATCTGCAAACAGATTTCAGTAAGTCGAGTAAAACAAAATGATATCTAATGCAACCACTGCCATAGCATATGTTTTGAGAGCAGAGTAGGAAAATCATGGTGTTCCCACACTCTCAGCCCAAAAGTTCTGGCTCAAAAAGAAAACCAAAGTGATGACCCCAAAGGGAATGTACAATACTCCACAGCATCTCCAGTGTTTGTTTCATGAAAGTGAAGCGTAGGCTACAAGAAGCAGCCCAAGCAGTACCACCCAACAGGATGCAAGGACAGCAAGAGCCATCTGCCGTGTGGAATCCAGATCATTGAACCCGTTTACCACCATCTCCTCCACCTGCATGACAAACAAAGGGCTCTCACTACTTCTGATGGTATAACATGTTTGCAAATCACACAACTTTGGACATGTCAAATTTATAATCAACATTCTAGGGCTATAAACCCTGGTTGCATCGGAATTATGGTTTTTTTGAATATTTATGATCGATTGAAGTTGTCATTTTAAAACCATGAATCCTTGGTCCTTTAGGAGTTAATTGGCAAGATAGGCTTAAATGGACCAACCTTAACGAAATAATCCAAAAAGCGTGTTTTGTAGGGTAAATTCCGATCAGCTCGCTGCAGAGCGTACTCCAACATATCTAACAGCATCAAGTCGTTTTCTGCGCACTGCTCTCCATCTTCCAAGACACGGCCTGTGAATCCTGGAACAACAACAAAGAGTCCGCTTCAGACGTCAGGGCCACTTTAGATTGCACATGTCGAAGCAACAAGCTGGAAATGAAATTTGAAGCAACAGCATGTGCACCTAGGGGGTGAGATAATAAGCTTGAAATAATCCGTTATAATGCATTTCAGGTAATAAGTGTCCAATCGACCTTAAAGAGGTACCAGTAGCTTAAAACCTTGTTATCTCAAATATTTTTAGCATGCCACATAGGAGCCATGTAAGCACCACCTCTTCGTACACAATCTTGTTACTTGGACTAGTGTAAAGTCAACATTGAATAGAACAAGGTAACACAAACAAGCAATGATTTTTGCACCAATCAAGGTGTAGGAATCCTTGTTTTCTCAAGCTTATTTCAATCTAAAGTGGCCCTCATTTCTAGTATTGCCCTGACGAGTATGGCTCAAAATCAACACTTAAAATTCATGTCCTCTTGCTCTCTTTGTAATGTGAAAACACAAACCTGCGATGTCAAAGATGTGGTCTACGGGAGATACTCCCAGCATGTTGCCCAAATAGATGCGTGCCTGTAGCCGATCATCCTCGCTCAACTCATCCCCATGTGTCATCACAACCACCGGCCTATCATCTGCAATTCGCAATTTCAACAAATGAACTGTTTGTGAACGACAACGAAGATCAAACGACAACCTGAACTAAAGAGAACAACATCAATTCTGAGTACTATCGATGTTTTTGGTGGAATTTTTATAAAATATAAATGCAAGATGCAGAGAGAAAAAATGCTCGCCATGACTGACCTTTAAAGGTGATGAAAGGGAACTTGAAAATGCGCACAAAATTTGGACGGCTCAAGTTGTCACCGCTCTGACGTATCTTGTGCACAGCCACAGCATTGATCACAACGATGACGAAGTTGATATGCCTTTTGATGCTCAGCTTATGATGACCCTGACGTCCTTTCCTCTCGACCGCCTCCTTGACCCGGCTACTGTCAGAATTCCTGCAGAATACACAAGAGCTGCCTCAACGTCCTTGGAAAAGGACTCCAGATAATCTGGAGTGCACAATAACAAGCCCATGTAGTCGACCAACTTCGCTGGAATCTCTTTACAAGTCTATTCAGTGACTTCCATAATTTTAAACTCAAGGAAGATGGCCTCCTCTGGGAAAATAGTGAACCCTTCTCTTGCACTATGATAAGGGCGTGCAAAATGAATGATGATTTGCCTCGGGGTACCATCTCTAACCCTCGCAAAGAACAACGTTATCAGTAAAATTAGACTGATTCAGGAACTTTTAGACATCATAAAGTGAATCTTCTGTTCTTATAGAAACGGATTCACCAATGTGTAGTGCCTTCTCTTGCAGGGGCTCATCTCCTCTTGAATGCCATGATCGGTCAATCACTGTGACCATATGAATCATGAGGAAGATTCTCTTTCAAATTTTACTGAAAAGCTTGTTTGAAGCTTTCATTCAAATAGTTAGAAAAAGGAAAAAAATAAACAGAAATAGGAGAGTCAAGCTACCTGATGACCATCTGACCGTGGCGAACCCCGTCCACCATCCACTTTTCAAGCACCTCCAAGCCGTCGGCTATCTTCACCTCGGGCATACCCCGGCTGTCGAACACGCAGATGTTGTTCTTTCTTTCATAAAGCATGTACTCGGTCAAGAAGAAAGTGCCATTCTCTCCTGGGTCCCCTGCTTGAACACAAACACAAATCATCTTTCAGTGAGCTCTACCTACACATTCTTAACCCAAAGAAAGAAATAACCACCATAGAACTCTGTTGCAAGTCATAATAGCCATGATTCCACACACGGCGGCGTGCATAATTCTATTAATCCTGTCGTGTCAATGAAGCTTTCATAGGCAAACAAACATGGAATTAGGGCAGGAAGAGAATCTGAGGTCAGGAGGATTGACCGCAAACTTGAGCTCGGTCGAAATCTCGGGTCTTGTTGTTGAGAACGCGAATAAGGTTGTTAATCAGTGTGCTTTTCCCCGCGCCCATTGCACCTACCAGCAACAGGGTGGTCGTCTCAGGAATTTCAAAGTCACCCGCTTTCATGCCTCCTGCTTCCACCAAAAATTGTCCTGGCACATACCTGAAAATGTAATATCTCCCACAAGTTAATCTTCCACATATTATAACAGCCTTGAGTAGTAGTAGTGGCATAACACCTTTTGAGAACAGTGCTAAGTAAAGAGTCATTTAGAGTAAAGTCAAGTAAAATGAAAGCTCTGACGTGCTATCACATACAAAGACAATAGCTCATTAGCTTGTTCAAAACTCGACGTCAGGGATTCCTTTTTATGCCAATTCAAAGGATGCTCAACAAGGACTCTTCGACAAACTCAGATGTTCTGACTGAATATTATAACAAACACAGCACATTGAGCAAAACTGAGCAGACCAAGTGGTATTTGAGCACCTTTGCAATTTTTGCCGCATTTCTTCCATGTGTTCAACACGCTTCTTCAGAGAGGCTCTCTGATTCACAATTCTTGTCCTCAAGTCAACCTGCA
Organism: Pohlia nutans; assembly: GCA_022496805.1. Taxonomy (NCBI): domain Eukaryota; kingdom Viridiplantae; phylum Streptophyta; class Bryopsida; order Bryales; family Mniaceae; genus Pohlia; species Pohlia nutans. The sequence continues at coordinate 35,760,565 of CM040089.1, read as the reverse complement.
CGGGGTCCACCCTCAAAAAATCCGCGTTGGAATTGGCTGGGCCATCAACCACGCTTTCATCCTCCACAACAACATCGTCCTCTGATTTGGAGGATTCAGCTTCGTCGTCTGTCATGCCCATCCACTGGTCATTCATTTCGGTCTTTACCCACTCTCCGTCACTTGCGTCCACTGCTGCAACATCAAACATAATTCAAAACACTCTCAGTTTCTACCAACATGCATAAGAACCCTCCCCCCCAAACTGTAACAGATCCATTGACCTTATCAATATCTAATAGAAAAAACATGCTCATCGACTAGAATCATCTTTTCCACTTCCAATGCACATGTGGAAATTGAGATCATTTCATAGGATTTTAGATTAACATGTGTATTGACATCTAGAATCTATGAAAAAATCATAAAATTCTCACCTCGGATCCCCTGGAAATTCAAGCCAAACATCCAAGACCCTGACTCATAGCCCAACTCATAGCAAGCTTACAATAAGCACGATTAATATGTTCTTAATTACAGGTGCCACGGAATGCTGAAGCCGAAATTACTGATTAAACAACAAAACATATGCTATGCATGGATGGATGGCATTCTTCAGCATACATGAAATAACACCTCCTTCAAATCAAATCGATCTACTTTACTTTGTCCATATAATGATGAACAATTCTGTTGCTTCTGTATTCAGAAAAACTCCTTTAAGTTACATAACAACTCAACAACCAATCCAGCACTCTCCGTCGAGAAAATGGAACACAATTGCACCTCAGTCACTGAATAAAAATACCATAATTGGGCTCAATTGTTGCAAACCCCTTCCCAAAGAAACAAAGACAGAAATCAATCGTTGTCAATTCCACAGATCAACGACCATATTGAAAAATCAAAGAGGAGGAAAATGCACATGAACGCAAGATTCTCCAATTGTCCTGACATGCAATGCCCACCGACATATATGTACTTAAGACGTAACGCCCACGCAACGCCAAATTTTCATAGCCGGGCCCTAAAACACGAAACCTTTCATGACATCCCCGAAACTCACACCCCGAAAACCATGCATTCCAATGCGCAGCAGATTATAACATCCACAAAATTGTTGCAAGCAACAAAACAGTGAGATCGAGCCCATGGGAAGAAGAGAAAGCTGCACGAACCTCCTCCCATGTCTTTCACCAGCATTGAAGTTGCGGAATGCAATTGCTTCGGATGAAAAGCCCAATTGACCCAGCACCGAGCGCGAGAATTCGATCGCAATGGATCGACCGATGCAACACGAAGGTGAGTGTTGCCTGTCCTGTTTGGGTTTGCTTTGTGGAGGCCTCAGTCGGCGGTGAGGAGGGGCCGCATTCGGCGACCGACAGTCGCCCGGCGGCCGTCCGATGGGCTCGTCTGTAGTACCGGTGGTTGGTAGGCTGTTTAAGTCGGTGGCCAGAGGAGCCTATTTTCAGTGCTTTTAAGCTTTTTTTTGAAATTTGTGAGTTACTCTAAAAATAAATATAACTCTAAGCCTAGGTTCCGTGTCTGGAATTGTCGAGCCGGACTTCAGCAATTGCTAACCTAACTATGAGGGGAGTCGCACGAAGAGCTTGGGGAGGTCACTATGCAAAAAGTAGAAAATCACATGAGTTAAATTATAGGGTCCTTTTTATTCACTAGAGGAAAAAATTCTACCTAATTATAAAATTTCAAATGTAATATAAGATACTTTAAATTCAAGTAAAGAATATTTTGAGAATATATTTGGAATATACCTAGAATATTCTAGAATATACCTCAAATATTTCATTTATGTGATAGCCCCTATTAAAATACCCTCTTAACGCACGTGGTTACACTAAATACATGCTACTGACCTCCCCGAGACGAAGAATTAACCCCTAAATGCCCACAACCCTCTCCAAATTGGAGAATTGCAAAGATGCATTATAAAAATATAAAATGCAACTAAGAGGGATAATTTGAACTTGATGTATGAATAAAAGTTGTACATTATGAATTTTAGATTATATCCATACAGTTAGATCTATGATTTCTATCACCAATATTTTTGTATAAAATTTGAAACTCAAAATTCAAAATTCTTTTGTAATTCGATTACAAATAAGATATTGACAATCTGTGGATGAAATTTCAATTGTGATGCTTTGTAATGTAATATTGTAAGTGTAGTGATTTTTGGAAGATTTTTCGGTTGCTCAATTTCACAAGTTGACTTTTTCAAGAGCAGTTTTGAACTATTTTGAACTAAGATCTTAGAAAATTTTGGTGAATCACTGCAACATGAAATGAGGCATAACAATTTCACAAATCATCCCTTTTATGATCGGTTCACACGCGTTTGAGGCTAACTTCCCATAAAATCTATTAATAGTAAAAAATCCACATTGCAAAAAGTGCATGTCGGATGAGAAAGCGTGATGAAATTTGTACATCATCCAAAAAATGGGCGCCTAGACAGTAAAGGGTTAAATAACGATGCTAGTGTGTGAGCCTAGAATGGAGAGCAATATTTACATTCAAGGTTTGTAACATCCAACTTCCACAACCAATGTCGCAACCCTTCTATACTAAAATCATCACATTTGAAACCGCCAGTAAGAACACGAAGAAATCTGGATGCCACCCCACTCGTTTTGCAAATACAATGAAAAATCTACCTTGACAAACGCAATGCTCCCACAATGCCAACACTTAACCAACAAAACTCCTCGTCGAGCGAGGTTGGCAGAGAAGTTCAGAAACAACAATGAAGATTCGAGGGTGAACAAACAAGTTCCAGAGGCATAAACATAGAGCCATACAAGAGAAAAAAAAAAAAAAAAAAAAAAGGTTATAGTGCAACATCGAGGAAGTGAAAAAATAAACGTTTGGGAAAACATTGTGTGTAGTTCTTGCGGGAAAAGAGACGATGACCCTAAGCCAATTTTTGATATTCAATGTCAATGGAGGACTTCATCTTGCATCCGTAATTGAAGGTCTAGGGTTTAGAGTTTAGAGTTTCCGGGTTTGGGATTTTACAGTTTAGGGTCTCGGGTTTTAGATTTTAGGGTCTAGAGTTTAGTGTATAGGAATTTTAGAGGATTCAAAGTTTAGGATTTAGAGTCTAGGGTTTAAGGCAACTACGCTAATGCGTGACTTTGGAATAGAGAGCCTAGGAGCTAGAAGCGGGGATTTAGAGAGCCTAGAGCTCAGAAAGTAGAAAAGAGTTTAAAAAATTCAAAATTTTGGAAAGTTTGGGTAATTCTAGAAATTTGAATATACATAGTAAAATTTATATCCTATAACTGCATGACCTATGACCGTGGTTTAGAGGTCAACATAGTTTTTAAAGTTTGAGGTCATTCCGATTTGGTTGACAACTTTAACACCACTTAGAATGAAATTAAATTTCAAATTTCAAATCTCCTAATTTGTGACAATAAAAATAGGAGTGCATAATTGGACTTAGATCTAGGGCGTTTGTATGGTACAGTTCACTAACTCCTCTTGGTGAACTAATTACATTTTGATACACATTTGTGCCCTTTGAGCATTTTGTCTAAAAAGCTAACTTTCAAACCAATTTGAAAATTATGTAGCAATGATTCAATGAAGAATGAGTGAACCAACTTTTAGATTTATGAACATATTATCCAAAAAATAAGTTTTTTTAGGATGTTAAAATGATTTTATGTTGAGGATTTTGAATATCAAAACTCCCATTTTAATAAGAGTTTTACCAATTTATGATCAAACTTTGAATGTAAATATAGCTCACGTTTGATTCTATATTTAAATATCTAAAAATAAACCAACCTGAAAATTTCATTCTTAAGTTTGTAAAAAAAATCCATCAAAAAATAAATTAAATAGAAAAACAATTAATCCTTCCCAAAATAGCACATTTTAAAATATCAAACTTTAACCAATTCAAAAAAAATTGAAAAAATTGGAAGATATTTTTCTTCACATATTTGAACACTGGGAAAATTCATAGTTCAAAAGTCCATCTACAACCCTTCGTTCTCCTTCTCTTTTAGAATTTAGAGTGCATATTATGCACTGTGACAATGCACTAGTTTACCCTTTGTTTCATCCTCCATTAAAATGTAATGCCAAATTTTTAATTTTCTATCAATTTTTCTTTTCTGGTACGGTCCATCCTACCATTTTCGATTCACAAAAATATTTTACTCTCTCTAAAATAGATTTTTCAAATTCTCAAAATCCTCAAAAGCGTGCACAAGGACAAGAATTCTAGTGGATCGTACCATACCAACGCCCTCTAAAATTATATTATTTGGAATTTTCAATAAACATTCATAGTAGCAATTCTAAGCCATCAAATACTCGTAGTTAACAAAGATATGGTACGTGCCACAATTCACTATGGTAAGCTATTCCATCTAGATTCAATATCCCACTCTAAACATCAATGGTGATTATTTCTTCAAACCTCAGTTTTGACAATCCTGGCGGTTTGGGATTTAGAAATGACATTGTTATGCTTCACCATGATTCCGCCCTTATGGATCAATTGAGTGTGGACGGTTACCACCAAACACAAATTGTTATACCCTCGGGTTGGATTCATTAGGACCAATACAAAGTGAATTGTTTTTAGGATTATTTTTCATTCATGAAGCAAAATTATGTTTTCTTCAAATTTCACTTTTGTGATATCCAATAATTCCCTGTGACTATTGATCCTCAACTTTATTTGGTATACCTTATTGAGCTTTTCATTGTTAAAAAATTTAAACATTGATATAGGATAAGATGATTTCATTCTCCTCCTTTTGCAATTTGTGATGATTTTTTTGATGGAATGTTGTAATTTGTACTTGGGTAGGTTGTTTGTTAAAATATTGAATTTTTATGAATTTAGATCATTTTCATTCATTAGAAAAAAACTGGACCCTCAAAAGGGCCGCGTAAGGAATCCTGGGTACAACGCAACCATTGGTTGCTGGTTCCATGGAACTAATAAAATAATCTAGAGGGCAACCATCAGTCATAAATTGTGTCAGAACTTCGTCAGTCAGCAAACCTCTATGTCATGTCCCGCGGTTTAAACGACCCCATAAAATAAGCGCTGGCATAGTAGGTTACTCCGACCTTTGATGTGGTGGCACCAATGTGGCAGTTGGATCCGATTAAACTAATAGAGTGCCCGTCAGGACAATGGACGGATGATGGGTGCACTACAATTTTTCCTACTAAACAAATGAGCAGTACCATAGAAAGTACCATGAAAAGGCACTTATGGTTCCATGAGGTTGGACGGTTGGCCCTAGTACGATCAGTTGACTCGCCTTATTTGTTGTTTTTTTATTAGTGGATCATCCAAGTACATGGGGATGTTGTGGACAATAAATGAACTTTAGTTCAAGGTTTCATTCACAGACGGCTTTTCCCTGTAGATGAAGGTGGAAGCAGGATGAAACTGGATGAACCATTGCCACATCAAGTCATATTCCGTTGACACCTACTTTCAAATTTTGGCGCCAAGTATGCGCTGGATTCAACGTTGGATGCGGCACGCTGGTGGGTCCAACTATCTAGAGCCTCTATTTTATTTTTATTTTTATTTATTTCTTTAATTTTGTAAAAATGGAACAAGGTTTTCAGTGAATAAATTTTGTATTTTTGTTGAATTACGGTCACGCACCCTGGAATGTAGCCACGTAAGGAAATAATGGATAGAATTGTCCGTATACATATGCTCATCCATAAATTTATCTATTATAAAGTACTTTCATCCAAATACTAGAAATTTCAATACTTTTTTGATAAAATTTATGCAATTTCATACATTTTATTGTTCATTTTTCCTGACGTAAGAGTAGCCACCACCAAAAACATACAACTTTTAGGCAAAAATTTGCCATAGATTTAAAGTCTCAAAGTTTTGGTCCACTACAAAACATCCCTCTTTTTATTTCCCAATATCTATGAAAGGCTACGTGCGTTCAAATGGATAATACCATGAGGAGCATTTAATTTCAATTCAATCCACTCTTTCATAGCCCATCCATTTTTGGACCAACCTCCCTGGACCAACCACTGACGCGGTCCTCTTCCTTATGCAATCTTCCTAGCATGAGCTTTTCAAGTAAAAGTCAAATGTTGCCCTTTCAATCATGAATCACATATCTAAACCCAACATGATTGGAATTGATATTGCGTCATGCCATCGATCGTTTGACATTGAGGCTGGAGCATCCACCTGAAGGGTACGACATTGCACAATATATCCACCCACCTCCATCCTAGCCTATATGTGTTCAAATTGATCTTTCACCCTCTATCATTGAAAGGTTTGTGTGAGAAGCCTCGTGGTCCTAAACCTGAGCATGGCCCTCTAGTGCTTTTATTAGTCCTTCCACTTTCATCAATGTCAATGTCATTGAGTTACTACAACAATGTTACTTTTTGGGCAATTTATATTTTATATGTTATATGTATATATACTTAGTCTTCTAATAGAGAACCTAAAATTCTGAATACCTTATTAATGGAATCAACTTTACTCATATACAATCTCTCTCTTGGAACATTTGTGAAAAGCCGCAAGCATCTGTTGCATCCACCCATGACCTTCACAATGCTAAAAATATGATGGCTATAAATGTAACAACTCACACTTATTGCATACATCATCTTCATAACAATGTACGTTAGGCCCATGTTGTATTCAATTGCGTTATGGTGTGGAATGCAATTTAATTCAATCCTTGTGTAGGAAGCGTTCAAATGGCCCGATCCCTCTTGGACCATCCAAATAAAGAACAACTTGAGTCTATAATCCTCCTAGGACCATGCTTTTGAGTAAGCCAAATGTCTTTCCAACAGAAAGCCAAATGTCCTTCCAACCACTTTAAACAAGAGTCAATGACCTTGTGGTCACTCTCTTGACACTTTCTTGGCGCTCTCCAATTTTAATATTAACTCCTTCTGTCCACTTTCTTGGGCCACAAGTTGTTTTACCCTAATTTAACTGGCACTCTTATTTTGCCTCGTCAAATTTGGATGAAATTAACGACATGATTCTTTGATTATAATTATTAGTTCGGCCATTCAGAAATAACGTGGACCATAGTTAGAATGGTAACAACTTGGTGCTTCAACTATGGAATAAACAAAAAGGAACAAATGTGTGCCATTCTCGCACTCCAACGCTGGTAATAAGTTAAAAATTTGTTGTCTTTAATTTTGAAATGGTAATGGAACACAACTCAACTCGATCTTTGTGTGGAAATCTGGATTTGACCCAATATCCCTTGGACCTTCCACATAACAACTTGACAATCCAAAATTCTCTTCCAATTAGGCTTTGAAGTAAGAGTCAAATGCCCCTTCAAACATGGCTTCAAAGGAATTCCAATAGGTTTGGAGTTGTTATTTTCTTGGGCAATCGCTCTACATTGGAGTGGACTAGTCATTGAGAGGATGTCAAAGTATCCTTTGTCTAAAGTTCACTCCATGCTCCAATGCGTCTTCTCAATGGTAGGTTGCATACAATGTTGGTAACAACATACATTAGACTCATGTTGTTTCCAATTGTGGTACGGTCCAATTGTGGTACGGCATGCAATTCAATTTGATACAATCTTTGGCGTAGATACTACGAAATTGTGGTTGATAGACTAAGATGGAAGCTCTAAGAGACTCCTAAACAGCTAAGAACCCTAGACACAAGCTAAGGGAGTCGACTACAATGGCGGAGACTCCAAAATAGTGGGCTGAGATACCCTAAACCAGTGGAGAGACCAACTTATGGTGCGACGGTGGCACCTGTCCTTCGTTCGCCATGTAGTGTTCTCGCTCTAAACCACATGTCCTACGTGTGGACCACGTGTAGTGTTCCCGCCATATTTTACCCCAAACTGCATCCATCCAAGCCTCAAGTGTGCAAGGAAGTATTAAGGATGAAAGAATAGCAAGGACAAGCATCATGGGAGCAACTTCAACAAATAAACTACTGTTGGTACCAAAGCAGTACTGGAATTAAAATATTAGAAGTTGCTGGTACAACCCCTTCAACTTCTGGTACCTCCAACTCCCCCAAACATCGTTGTTGGATCCTCTGTGGCCTTGGCGTTTTCTCCATCTGGCACATGGGGTTCCACATTGGATTTGACATTCCGTGTGGAGTACCCGACAAGTACCAGAATAAACAAAGCCTTTCCTGGTTCTCTTAGATGGCCTTTTAGAGGGTCCAATTTTTTTCTAATGAATATTTTCAACACTATTCAATTATGCCACCATATAGTTTCTGAAAATTTCAGTACATGCCATTTTGAATCATTTTTTGAATTATTTTTTGAAACATTTTTTAACAAATCCAACCATAGCGTAGGGTAGGTCACTTCATATAAGTGAGACTAACATTCTAGCATGTCTGCTGTACTCTATGGCTTGTAGAATGCTTCCAAAAATTCAATGGGGAAGAAGGATCCAACGAGGAGAGCATAATGATGTGAACATATAATTATTTTCATTTTTATAACCTTTTTTATAATTATAATTATTTTCATTTTCATTTTTCTTGAAAAAAAAGAATGGAGAAGTGAAAAGTAAATCTAGAGCTCTTTTAGTCCTCCAACCATGGGGTTCTAGTTTAGAGTGCTGGGTGAAAAGTTTTGTGGGCAATCCATCAATAAGTAAATCAATCAATACATCAATCACTACAAGGAGCTGGGTGTCCTAATTGACAGAAATTTGACAAAATGTTGTCAACTGACCTGTCAATTATGCTACCTTGATTCGGTCACAGAATTGACAGAATTCTGTCAGTTATACTGTCATATCGGTCACACTTACACGTCGGATTCAGTTTCGCCGGTACTGTGCGCCACGCTGGAATGACACGGCCATGTCAGCATTTACACATCAGCGAAATGTTATTTCTGAACAGGTTAAAACGATGGGAAATTTCGTGGTACTTTGGGGTATTGGATATAAAATTGGCAATTACCACATGAGGTAATTCTGTAAAGTTTCCAGAATTCGAGGGCGCACTGGAAGTTTACGTCTCCGGTTCTTCTGGGGGCTGTATTTTCAACCATTGCGGTGGTTACAAGTGTGCATATCGATGGTTGACATGTATTTACATACGCAGGTAATTGTATATTTAATGTTGCACGTGGAAATACTACAGCCATTGACATCTCCCTGTGCATTTTAGGGTTTCTTCCTGTGAATACAGTGGCAGCAGTGACAAAATGTTTGTAAATGTGTTTTTCAAATATTACAGTAGTACTAGTGATTGTTCTACTAAAATGTACGTTGCCCTCCCAAAATTATGTGTGTTTACAAAACTTATGTAATTGTTCTCTGTAGTGGATGCAAAACTATACATTGTAGGCAGAATTATGGATACCTAAAGTTCCTGGTATAACGAAACCCATACAAAATATGTACTCAATCTAACACATTTACTGCGTGATTGTGCCCAATAAATCCGTCATCGATTAAACTGTAGCATCCTCGTAGAAGGCCGAAGCAACTGTCCTCTGCTGCTCTGTTAGACGATTGAAAAGAACAGCAACTATTCATGGCAGTAATACTTTAATTCCGCCTTGCTTTCATCTTAAAGCGTCTGGTATTTTTCATGACTTCATTCCTCCGTGGTTCTGCAACATCGTCCATACACTGCAAAAAGCATTCCATGCACTCTTGACCGTATTCCACTTTGCAATCACTTAAAACTACATTCATCTAAATTTGGTTAAAACTAAAACATGCACAGTGCGCTGTTTCGTGTTTAGGGTCCTCCATAAAGATTCAAATGTGTGCTACACATAACTTCTGCCACTCCACAAAATATTTCATTCAGAACTGCACCCGTTTCCAAAAACCAAATATCACAAACTATTAGCATACTGCAGGTGAGTACAATATGTGGGAAGACTATGTCAGATACTTGCGATAATACTACATACGCTGTCCCAATTTCGTGTCTGTAGCTAACACACCTGTTTTGAAGCAGAGGGATCATCCCGTTCTCCCGCCTCCAAAACATCTTTCTGTTCATAAAATGCATGTCAAATAGATATTAATATATACCAATCGGTTCTGTCAACTAGTGTATTAAAATTCATACCTATCAAAACACGGACAATACGCTTTCATTATCATGATATTGATGGACTATTACTGTTTGCACATAATAACGCATACATGTGATGTCTTGCAGAAAATGGGCTATTCCATGCACACGAATGAGAAACCAGTGATACTGCTATAGAAAGTAAATGTAGATGTACCTGCATAGCACTCAGTTGGTGCCCCATTGGCGATGGGTTTCCGCCGTGACACTGCGAATCACACAAAACTTCTTATTACACTACGTTTGTAACGCTTTTGACAGAAACAAGTGAGTATAACATAAATGTTGCATGCACTTACAAACTTAGCAGACCAAGTCTACATTCATGTCCATAAGTTTTATGAACACAAACATGTGTTACTCACCTCCATGCTTGCTGTTGGTTTCGCTACTGGTACCGTGGCCACGATATCTTCTGCGACCTCGGAACTCACCTTCTCTGCGGACACTGCTGCACTCACAGTTGGAACATATCCTTGTTGGCTTTCGAGTGCTGCAATTCTTTTCAATAGCTCCAACACAAACGGATTCTGAGCTAGTTGGTCTTCTGACATTGGCTGCAGTCCCCCAGATCCCACATTGCCAGCGCCTGATCTCCCTTCACTCCCGATTTCGTCAGGAACTGTAACTCCTGGTCCACATGTTACAGGCGCATTACCTGCATTGTCAATGTCGTCGTCGTATGCATTCCCAAACGCATCAGTAATATGGGCCACTTCAAATGATATTGGGGACGCATGTTCAGTCCCATGCATTATACTGTCATCGATGCGCTTTCGTTTTGATCGTCCGCCGTATCCTTTGTTCCTTCCCATTTCATATCTTACCTCATGTGGTTCAGGAGATCTTTTAAACTCCCTCCTAAGTCGCTCTCGTACCCCCACCTCGCCGGAAGGACCGGTCCTTCCGAAGTTGACCCGGCTGGCGTTTGCTTTGCTACAATTCTCCGACTTCCTCTTCGTCGCTGGATTCTCCAACTCTTTCTTCAGCGACCGCCATGTACGATCAGATATATCGTCCGGTTTAGGCTGACCATTCCGAATCTTTCTCCACAGATCAGCACGCCTCAAAGACACTCCACGCGCAATGACATCCTTCACGACCTCGAACTTAATTGGACTACTGTACTCCCAGGTATATTGAATCCAGTCTGCTATTTCCATAACTACATCACCCGGCTGTTGATTAATGCATGATATTGCTGGATCCAACTTTTTTGACAGTAGCATAATCTCCTTTCGCCACTCCGTGATACCAGCGCCGTAAGGTTTTTGGGTATGTTTGTTGATGAGCAAATAATTTCGGGGCAGCCCTTCCTTAAAACGCCTATCCCCTTCTCTTTCTCAGGCTAACTTAGCGTGTCTTCTCTCTTTTCTTTTCTCTGCTTCTGTGTCATTGCGGAAGGCTTCTGTTTCATTGCAGAAGGGGTCTTTGACCACGTCCTCTTCATCTGCATCATGTTCCTGCTATACGTCCTCCTCTTCTTCATATTCCTCCTCGCTGCCATCACTACTACCTTCCTCATTGTCTGTGTTATAGAAGGTGTAGGTCTGTTGCTGCTGTTGCCGTGTACCGAAGGACCTCTGACTTCTCCCATTCACAGGTTCTTCTGAATTGCTGCCACGTTCCTGCATGAAACTTAGTCAAAATTTTATACCATTGCACTCTGGAACATGAATTTCAATCCAACTTCCAAGTACTCATGCACACAACATATAATGACATACATCTTGAAGTTCTTCTTAAAAGCCATTGCAAATTACGTTCAAAAATACTGAAACCTCTAGAAAAAATACAATTGCATGTTCAATCCTCTGTATGAGTGGAGGCAACAACTTGAATGATGCGCCCTGCTGATCGTTGTGGACTAGGTGACCTCCGCCGAGATATAGGTACTGCCGGACTCCTGGTAATACCACACGTAGGGCTACGCACTTGCACTTCTATATGCAAACGGCGTTGAGTAACAGGCTGGTCACTCTGTTCGCCTTGAATCGTTTGTGCATAAGGTGTTCGCTGCTGCGCGGAACAAGTGCTTCCCGACTCCACTTCCGTAGTTCCTGGACGTGTCCTCGTTGTAGAACACCCCTTTGATCCAACAGACCTTTCCGTACCAACTCTGGGTTGCTTTTGCAAAGGCCTCCCAGGAGTTTCTACGTCTGAACGTCTGTACGGATGTTCACTCTGACTCCCTACAATTATAGCAATCATAGTATTAGTGTCTTTAAGAGAGGCTACGTGAACGACAGTAAAAGGCCTCATTTTTATGTACTTACATTTAAGAAGCTTATTTGTAGTGCATAAAGTAATTCTCGAATAAAGGTCCACGACGTTATTGACAAAGCAATGTTATTCCCACAAAAATATATGGAACTCACTGCTACCTGTAAGGTGCGGTGGAAAAACTTCTTGAAAAAGACATGACGGCATGTCAATATAGACTCTGAGCATGTCAATATGTATTCGCAGTAGTTGCGTTCTACTTTTCCGTATTCTTGTTGTACACTGTGAGTGTTGGACCCATAACACAGTAATTGCACATATAGCTGAACTTTTTAGTTTGCAAAACTATTTCACGACAACAATCTTGTCTTTCACGTAATCTTTTCAATCATTAAGTTCCTCAAGTGAGTTTCTAAATTTTGCTACTACATCCCCCTCACTTTACTCACTACACAAGCAATCACTGCAACACTTTGTGGTGGCTCACATTCTATAAAATACATTTCACATCACATTAGCAAACTCCTATGAAATAACTATATGAACTTGACAATGCATAGAAATGAACCTCACTTTCCATTCCACCAAAAACAAAACTTCTTTTTCTGCTGTGTCATTTGTTTCTAACGCATTACTCTTTCACATTGTATAGCATATAAGACACTGAAATCTGTATATTTTATGGCATTACCTTGGAGTGGTCTTCTATGATGTGGCCCTCCAGTTCTTTCGATTCCCTGTGCCGGTGGATCACTCTCCCCTTGTACTGAATTTCGTGGCGCTACTCTTTGATGATTCCCGTCAGGTGCCATGTCAGATGGTGTTGCATACGCCCCTACGGATACAGTGGATTTGGGAAGGGGTACAGGTGACCTTCTATTCTGCATCTGTCTAGGAGGCTTAAATCTGGGCGGGGGAGGTGAAGAATGTCCTTCCGGAGTATTTGGTGATGATGTTCCAACTTCTGTATCATTCCCTACTGCTGCTGCACTCGTAGCAGGGCCTTCTTGTTCCTCATCCGGCCCCTGCATTGTTGCTGCAAGAGATGAAAGCAAGGATGTCTGCCTCCTAGTCAGCTTCTTCTGCCTTCCTTTGGAATGAGAATCATGATCATCGGCATTTTTTGTGACTCCTTGTCGTTGCACTGATTCCTTCCATTGAACAAATTTCTCGTTCCCTCGGTCTGAAGTTCTATGTCGACCCATTTCCTGCAAGCATGAATGCAACATACTGCAATTAGCATTTAACTTTTACGATTTAGGTCATACTAGAGAACTTCTGTCTTATTCTGTGTGATAATTTTGACTGTGCCCTTCCTAATTTTGTACTGGAAGTGTGCTTTTCCTACACGTGTACTTCCATGTTACACCTGCAAAAATTGTGTAGCTCAGTATAGTGACTATAACATGGACGGCGTTACCAGACAGTTTCTGAGTTGGGACAATTCTACGTATATAAAAGACCCTATTCAGAACCAGTACTTTGTTATATTGAAAAACATGTTTACAATCCAGACATTCGAACATCGGCATTTTGTAAACGTCACATTCATTTAAACTTTTTCCCCCACATCTGTTCCTCAAAGCAATGATATTATGTTCCTACATACGTTTGAAGGATCAGAATTTATTGCTACGTACTTTCTCATTGAAAATTAAGTATTAGAATACTTTAAAGTCTATATATACATTGTGCATTGACGAGGCCCATGTAGAACACATCGCAGTTTTAATACAACTCATCCTGCCGAGTCGCTTAATTCGCCCAACTGTCATTCGGCAGACACATGTACTTCACATTCATATATTTCTGTAATACTTAAGTTTGTAAGTCACATCTTATTTTAGACTCTATACACTCATCTATTACTTGATCTCCTCAAAGTTCCGATTCAATCAGTATAATTCTTTAACATTCATCGCCGTGAATCCAAGTTTTTGGGCAATAATGCAATGCTACTAATAATAAATACCTGCGTACCTGTCTTCGACACTACTGTTAGTACTGTACAGAAAAAAATTTCACCTTGTTTGTTTCATTGCCGTCTGCACCTACATACCTCAGGCAGTATTGAATATATCATACACTAGGCAATGCATTCCACGTACACTACAGTGACTGCTTCTCGCCAAAATTAAACATATTTCAACAAAACAGTACCTCCAAACATATTTTAATGGAACACCCATATCTCTAACTAGGTTCAGCCGCTTACAGGGGTGACAATTTTCCCAGTTCGTTTTGGAAATTCACTGTCTTACTGTATTCAACAGAGCATGGACTCGGTAATTTCGTTATGCTCCATAGTAGTGCTCAATTTGTTACATCGAGGAATACAAACCCCTCCTCATGACGCCAAATGCGGAACCCAGTCAATTATAACCAACGTACCTCTGTGCTTTCCTCCGCAGTAGACGACGACTGTGTTGTGCTGCTGTCGGCTGGCTTCCAGCTGCCTTCGGAGTCTGACGTATACGAAGTTGTGTCGTTGTCCTCCTCTTCTGTCCCCGAATGCTCCGAAAAACCCGATCCTGAGTCCTCTAAGTCTTCCGCCTCGGTGTATTCGGACCCCTCCCCAGTTGCGACTTCAGCATCGCTGAATTCATACTCTTCTCAGCTGCTTGAAGGAGTACCCTTGCACCGTGATGTTGTCCTCTCCAATTTCACTTCTCCACTGCTTCCGCTTGCATTAGTCCATTCAGAACATTGTGATGGAGTCTTTATCTCTCCCGTCACAAGCGCCGTCTCTGCCTCCAACAGCGCTTTCTTGTTCTGAGCAGTATATCTGCAAACACAACCCGTAACATCAATGAGCTACAGTTTCGTTCTCACAGAAATGAAAACTTCACGTATAATGAAGAAACAAAATTTCAAGAGGAAACATACATGAACTCTGTAGTACCATCGCCTGTCAAAGATGAACATCAAACTAGAAAATGATCTCACAAAGATATTGCAACCAGCACGTCACGTTAGAGACAGAACGACCACCCACTCACAGAATTGACAGCAGCCATGCACAAAAAACAACTCTAAGTGACAGCAACGGTGACGGGCGGCCACCTGCTTTACAATTCAGCCTTCACTTCCTTGCCAACTTTTCATCCACGAAACCCTTGTCGATGAAAGATGTCCGACTATCTTACACGTTCACTATCTCTGTTAATAGACATACATTTGTGAATTACTAGTTGCACTGTATATTGTGTGCATGCAAGTTTTCCGCAACCACTGCAATCGGCCTCTACTGGCAGTAGATCCGCAAAGCAAGGCAAATGGCTGTCGCGGGAGCATTGTCTCCACTCCTACAGTTACTGCACGACAAGTTTTTTACAAATCCAGCACTACAGTTTGCGCAACACCTGCAGTGGAGGGGCGCAATGTCTAAATCTATTGGGTACTCACCCGAAAATCACAGCAAAATTCGCGGAGAGGTAAAACTACTTACAACCAGCCTTCTACTTTTGTTGTTTCACGCAGCAACTTGTCATTTTCCACGATGGTTCTGTATCGATGAAGGTCGTATTCTGGCACCTTCATGCTCCTCTCCGTCCTCGTCGTTCCAGGTGCAGCGCTTTCGCGTCAAACTCCCTCATTCGCTAAACTGTGGTGCACGTCTTCGAAGTCTACTACAGCGCTTCGTTCTACAGACAGGTAAACAATTACTGAACTCGTCATTCCCTCTATTGAACCATGTATTCAAAATCTCAACGGCCTTAATACCCGAGAGCTGGAGGTTCTAAATCTTGTGCTCGTACGCATCAGGTTAAACGAAAAACCAGAGCGCTGCAGCCGTCTAAACCACTACGACCTACTGCCACAACAACAACAACGGACAAAATCAGCGACAACAATTTGAGAAGGAGGTGAGCACTGATTTCTACACCCAGGGTACAGGAAGCTGTGTAATTTGAAACCCTAGCTAGTGTGTCGAATGCTTGTGCCTCACTGCGCCTGGTTGGTAGATTAATAAATGACACATTCATTCCTGAAACCAACTAGTCACATCAACTAACCCCTGTCATAATCTAAACCTACAATTCTAATCAATCGCCTTAATCTAATTTGGTCTGTTCTTTATGCTACAGTGATAATCTCCATCGTCTTTGTGATTAACGAACCATATCCGTGGCATTCAGTCATAGAGTAAGCATTAATGGATTAACAGAATTTGTAGTCAATTAATTATATATTCATCACCTGTGCCTAAATTATGTTTTAGAAATTTCGCTTGCATAATCTACTCTATCATCCGTTGACACAGACATGTAATGAGTTCAAAGTGTACACACATGCGTGTCATTTTAGGTGAGTGGCGGAAAAACATGTCTTTGTGCAACTTAGTATACAATCCATATATTCACGCATGTCTGTGTTTAAGGTAAACAATCTTAAAACAATTAAGTTCAGTTCCTGTTAGGGTACACAGAAACAATTCACTATGAATTGTGTGAAATGCAATTTTTTTTTTACGTGTTGCCTGTTTCTCTTCCTCATGTATTGTGCTGGGAGATGGCATTGCCTTCTTCAACTTCTAACAACAAGGTGGGTTGCAGAGTACGGCTCTAAGGACGTATTGGATTTCTGTAGGTGACAGCAATCGCATGCATGTCTCTTTAGGAGCCAACAATCCCATCCGTTGATGTCATAGGTTCACATCCTGCCAACTTTGTTATAACATTATTTTCTAAAATCCATAATCAGCACAACAGGATTCATCCTTTTATAACTGTGAATCCTTGGTTCTGTAAGGGAACAGTGATTCAGTCTTGTAGACAAGCTGTGAGGGATGTTTAATAGTCGATTGGATTATGCAATATTTTACTTGGTTGTTAATATTGACCATGAATTCCGTACGTACATGAACATATGTTGAAAGACACACTACAATATAACTAATGTGCTATAAACTGTGCCCAAGGTATTAGACATTTGACTTTCCCGAAAATGGATGCATGAAATTGTCTAACTATTTTCATGTTATTGAATGTGATGTCATGGAGAATGCATTATTTTTCTTGGTACATTTGAAAATACTTTACGTTCTTCATCAGTACTTATCTGTAATGTGTACATCTAATGTATTATAATTTTTGTAATGAGTCCTTGGAATTTTTACATACGGTTCGCCAAGTTGTGGACGGTCGAGGGTATGTTTGGAACAGGTGTACTATGTTTTTCTATGAAACAGTACATGTTGATGAAGGTTTTTATATAACGAGATTTCTTGTTTAAGAAGGCCACGATACTGCACTCCTTCAGAGTGCACAGTACCCTCGGGACACGGGTAGTCCGTGAAGAAGGCATTTCTGCTTTGCTGCATTTCCCTAATTTTTATAGCTTTAGTATGTATTGTTGGCGTAATTGCAACCTCTGTGTTTGTACCTGTGAAATCAATTGTTCATATTATAATTATGTATATACTTTAAAAAAAACCAGCGGATCATTGGGAACAGTCAAAAATGAATTGTTTCGCATCACTCTTGTGGTTGTATGTGTGCAAAACCTGTATTTGTATTAGGAATTTCATAGATGTAACGGCAGTACGTTAAACTGGATAGAATGACAAATTGATTGGCTACTGTTACTGTTTCTGAAGTTCATCAGCGATGATACGTACTGTCTTCGTGCAGGTGGTTTGAAGTGCCATTCCCACAACATAATATCAACGGCAGCGTTTACGGTCACAGTAATACAGGTATGTACAAACATGGTTTCTCTGTTCAATATTTTTTGTAGAAAAATAAATATCTTCATTGTTACTGATTCGTGAATGTCCCAGTCTCTGTTTACATGATTGTTTTAGCGAAGTTTTTAGTGTGGACTCATTATTCCTGTAACATGAACAGTGCATCATGTTTTCCTCAAACAAATGAAGTCCTGTGTTGTTCTTGTGCGAAATGAATTTACGAAGTACGTAGTGCCTATGTTAATGCGGTCGTCGTAACACTCCAGCATCCTTGTATCCTGCAGTACAAAAGAAAAAGAGGCAGCAATACAATGAGGCCAACACCACTTGGACAGGCTTACCACATTGAGAGGGCTTTAGCGGCCCGACAGGGAATATTGCGCTATCCATGTGGATGCCAGAAGTGTCATGGATTCAAGACGCAGTCAGTCCAGAAGGTTGAAACTCACCATCGGAAGTTTGGACGTGACAACAAACTTGTAGAGCCCCTTCTTGTGAGTTTCTCAGTACTGTATCATACTCATACTTGAGTAACGTTTTACGATATACAATACTGTATGTCTATTTTGTTCATTTTATGTTTTCGTACAGAATGATATGAACAATTTAGAAACGACAGAGAACAAATCAGAGAAGCTTTTTAAATATACTACTAACCGAGACTGAATACTACATGAATGTACCTAATAACCATGTGACAATTTGAGGTGCACAAATTAAGTACCATTAACGTCGAAATGCATGGGTTAGTTCACACTTCACATTGTCAGAGTCAAGGACAAATAGGTTACAGATAGAATTTCCGTGTACTGTTAGAGTGAAAGTATGGGAGTATCATAAATCGTCAAAAACAACAATTTCAAAGTGTTCTGAGATGTAATCAACTGTACGTTGTACCGCTGCTATTGTTACTGGCACTTGCAATATAATATAGTTTTAACTATGGTACACATGGTGTTTGTATATTGCAGAGGAATCCCAATGAGCGTATGGAACGTGAAGAAGATATTCCTGAAGTACAGAATGATGCACCGATAGATGATGCACCGATAGAAGAACTCAGTGACGTTGACGAGAACGAAGTATATTTGGACGCAGAAGATTTTGATGCATTTGAGGCAGCTCCTCCAAACACAAACATTAACTTCGAAGAGATGGCTGAAAATTACTTTGCGAGAGCTGCTGAAATTCACCGCAACTTCACTGAAGAGGAGGACGAAGTTCTGGTTTTTAACAACTTGTCCTCAGATGAAGATGACGTAGACCACATGCCTATATTGGAGAGCATTCTTTGAGAATCCATGGAACCACTGTATCCAGGTTCACAAAACACCAGGTTACAGTTCAGCATTGTTTTGATGTCCTTGTGCACCTTGTTCTCAGTCAGCCATCATTGCTTGGACGAAATCTTGACATTTTTAAAATTTGATGTGCTACCCGTAGACAATAACTGCCCTAAATCATCTTATGAAATGAAAGCTATGCTAATGAAGCTAGGGTTGTCTCATGAACAAATACACTGCTGTGAGTGTGGGAAAACGCTATACTGGAAAGATAAATCACATTTACAGGAATGTCCCCATTGCCAAAGGTCTAGGTACATATCAGGGTCCAATAACGTTCCTGTTAGAGTGTTGAGGTATTTCTCTATCATTAAAAGATTGCGGCGAATGTTCCGTTGTCTAGAATTAGCTAAACATATGCGATGGCATAGTGCAAATCATTCTCAAGATAGGAAAATGAGGTCTGTTGTAGACAATGAACAATGGAAATTTATTGAAGAACATTTCCCTACATTCAGCAGGCAAGATAGAAACATAAGGATGGGGCTTGCTATAGACGGCGTGAATCCTCATAGCTTGCAATCATCTAGACATTCTGTTTGGCCAGTTCTAATAGTTTTGTACAATCTTCCTGCTTATCTAATTACTAAAAGATTCTTCATTAGTTTAAGTATGATAATACCTGGACCGTCATCGCCAACCGAGGATACAATCGACGTATACTTACAGCCACTGGTTCACGACCTGAAAAAGCTTTGGAAGGGGGTACATGCTGTAGACATGTCTGAGCCGATTCCTGAAAATCGTAACTTTAAATTGCGGGGCATGCTAATTTGGAGTATTCACGATTATCCAGCGTATACTTTACTTTCAGGGCAATCAGGAAAAGGCTATGCTGGTTGTCCTGTTTGCGGGGAGGGGACTTTTGCAGAGTACTCTCGAGAGACAAAGAAGACCGTTTTCCTTGGAAATCGGAGATGGCTCAAGCATAATCACCGGTGGAGGGCAGCTCGAGCAGCATTCAACGGGCGTCCAAACCACGATGCAGCACCTCCTAGACAATCTGGACTGAGTGTGAGACAACGAGGAGCTTGGAGAGAATCATGGTTGCAACTGGGCGGACGTCCAAACTCAAAACATGATCCAGTCAAGAAAACAGGTGTGAAGAGAGTGAGCATATTGTATGAGCTGCCGTATTGGGAGGTAAAAACATATCTTGTCATTTAGTTCTGATTTTTTAGAAATTGAGTTGTTTGAACAGGAGAGGAAAATATTGCCAAATATGTACCAAGTGTAAGGATTCTTTGTAACAAATGAAGATGCTGTGGGTGTTGCTTATGGGAATGAGCGTTGCTTTTTCCGTGATATCTAATTTGGAATTACAGTTGTCAGGAAATCTGGACATCTAGGAATAAATAGAGACTTTCATATATTGAATGAGGGGCTTTTGATGCACTGGGGATATACTTAAGTTCTGACGAATAAATTAATAATATGGGAATGCTAAAGGTACCTATTGTACACTAAGGTGGTTGATGTGGACAAAAAAGTGGAAATGTTAGACGATGTTGCAGAAACCATATGCACTTTAGAGAAAGAATTGCCCCCATCAGTGTTTGTGATTATGATGCATTTGCCCATACACTTGGTTGAGGAGCTATTCATGTGCGGCCCCGTCCAAACGCGCTGGATGTACCCTTTTGAGAGGTATATGAAGGGGTTGAAAGGCTTTGTGAAAAACAAAGCTAAGCCCGAAGGGAGCATGGCAAATGGTTATTTGAGGGAAGAGCCCATAGGATTTTTGAACGAATATTTGTCTGAGTATACTCCAACTACAAAGCGTGCATGGGATGATAAAGAGGAACCGGCCATGTATGACGAGATACTGGAAGGTGCGAAAAGAGACCGATTAATGACACCCGAGTTCATGAAGTACGTACATGGTTTTGTATTAGACAATACAGAACACATGGAGGCATATAGACGGTACGTTTTCACTCTCTCATATGTATGGAACTACGTGTTCTGTTGTTAATATACGTAAGAACTGTAGTGTAAAAACAGAAACAAACTAGGGTATGGAATGCTGCGTTTTGTATATGGAAGAGTGGGTAGGTGTAAAATCTGACCCATATAGCTGGTATGAGTGAGTAGTGAGAAGATGCAGTGCAATTAAGAAAGAAGTTACATACAGGAGCAGGAGGCAGGGTGGGCACTGCTGTGTTGAATAATTAATAGAACACTGTAAACTGGGGTCGGCTATTTCAATTAAAACTATTCATATTTAGGCTGTTAACCTGGTGCTGGTCCTGCGTCCAAGATGTGGACGACGACAAAAATGACGGTGTATGATTCTCATCCAAATTGGACTGTATTCTTGCAAATCAATTTCTCTATGTTATTGTGAAAGTGTACTCTGTAATGTAGAGTTTGGAGTGTTGAAATGAGTTCTTTTGATTGTTGGAAAAATCACGCACTTGGTTTATGTCAAGTTTTTGTCTTAGTTCAGAAAGTGAGATCTAAAACATGAATTTCCTAAGTAATTAAAATAAAATACTGGGAACCATAAAATGTCATAGAGCATGTTGTTCCAATCTGAATTAAATGTTCTAATGTTTTGTGCGTTATTGTTGGAATTATAATCGAAGTTCAAGAGAAAACCTTGCAAGAATAATTAAAAATACTTAACAAGAAATTTGATAAATGCAATCGTACAGATGTGATATTCACGTTGACATTTAGAACGTTGTTTAGTACATCAACTCCGTTTTTGGTATTCATGTGACGGGTTATAAGGGTCTTTGGAAAATATTGTTGAATACGGCTCTTATTAAAGGGTTAATAACTAATAGTAATTTATAGTAGCGGTTATAATTTTTTTTTATGGTTTTTTGTATGTGGTTGTTGTTGACTTCAATTTTGTTGATTTCTACATAATAATTCATATATTTTTTAATTTCTTGGCATGGTTGTGGACAATTATTTTCTGCCGATCCTGCCTTCCTGGTACAGTAGGTAGTGACGTACAGGACAATGTTGGTCACTGTGTTAAGGTTAATCTTAGAATTTGGCAGTGAAGGTACTATGTAGCTGTGGAATGAAGTCTGTGGTCAATACAACAATGTATATGCAGTTAAGTGCCACTCCAGTAGTGTATAGATGAATTGGAATTTCGTGGACAACATAGTTCATAGAAGTCATGGAGAGCTGACGTGTAATTGTGAAATGGGCACAGGAAATACGAGGCATCTGTAACGGAGAGGGATAATGAAAGAGAACATTACCGACGAGCACAACGTCGCAGGGGCAGAAGAACGCGGTTCGTGTTTCCCAACAATTTGCGACTCTTACCTGGGTTTGAGGAGTGGGTCCAGGAGGAGGTAAGACATGACCAACGAGCCGGTATTGCTGTTGATCCAAGAGTAGTTGACACATCAAGAGGACCATTGAATATAGCAGCGGCCTATAAGTCAATGTACGCATATGGGAACCATTATCGTGTTATAAGCTCGGAAATACCATTAAAAACTTGCGATAGTGGAGTTGCAGCTACTTTCAAACAATTATGCAGAAGTAGTACAAGGGATGGGAACCAAATTCATGCTGATGTGGAGTATGTAGGACACATAGAAGAGATCTTAGAACTAAACTATAGACGGCATTGCTTAGTAGTTTTAGTCTGTGATTTTGTGAAGGCAAATTACATTGGGGAAAATGCAACAATTAAACGCGATAATTGGGGCTTCACACTAGCAAACTATGCGAAAAGGTACGGTAGGATTTGCGCAGACAGTTTTGCATTCCCAATGCACTGTGAGCAAGTGTTCTATTCGAATGCTAGGGAGTCTCCTGGTTGGAGAGTGGTGTTGCGAAAAGAGGTGAGGGGGAAGCGGGTAATACCAAACAATGAGAGCGATCATGAGCCCGAACTATTTCAGATGGGCCGCGATGAAGACTTTGAAGGTCTACGGCCAGATCGGGAAGTTGGAGAGGAAGAGCAAGCACCAGCCGAAACAGGAGAAGATGTGATATTGGAACCACAAATTCCAGCGAATACAGGGAGACGAGGTGGACGCGCGGCTTGTGGTAATAACAGGGGAGGGAGACGGGGCACGCGTGGCAGGCATGTGGGGCGTGGCGGTCGTCATGGACTTCATGCAGAAGAGGGAGAAGCTAGTTCAGGCAGTGAAGAGGACGAACAAGCCGAAGAGGAAAGATTGTACAGAGGGGATTTTGGCAATGGAAGAGAGGGTCGTAGAAGAACTAGATCAGAACCCGAACATCATGGCAGGAGGAACCTACGGCAGCGACATCATGCGGAGGAAGAAATTTTGAGCAACGGAGATACCAGCTCTGAAGATGAGGCAATTCTTGAGGAGAATTCATCCTCACATTCTACTTCCACTTTATCAGAGAGCACTGAAGAGGATCAGGTACAGTGCTTTGGAAATGTGGATGATGATTACGAAGATTTGGAGCATATTTGTTTGTTTTGTTGTATCCGTCACTGTGAACGTCATTGCTCTTAGGGGTGTATTGTCTAATAATTATTGAGCGATAAGTAAGCTGGTCAAATTTAGAGAATGACAGAACTTATGACAAGCTGCATATTTGTAAGGAGAATAGTTTGAATTTGGGGGACAAAAACAATATGATGAAGTATCAAAATTTAAGAAGTTCCAAATGTCAGTAGAAACGGGGGCACTTCTGCAGGTAATGGAACTATGTTGTAGTCACGAACGGCTGTATGGATCTCTATAGTCTCAGGTTGTATCGACACATCTGTGAAAGAGGTCTTCTTCTGGCATACGTTCCTGTCAATCTATTGAGCTGCCCTAGCCTAACACAGAACTGTGGTCAATACTGATGATGGAAGGAATCTGAGTAATGGAAGGTGCAGCGTCATATACAGCGTAAACGGGCATGGGAATTGCGTACAGACAATTCTTCCCTTCAAAATCAAGTTCTACAGATGCAGAGGTCTTGGTGGAAGAACGGTGGTCAATTACAGAGGCAAGAGAACCTAAACCATTAATTTTGAAGTTCTGTAACAAGGTTATGAGATTTTATATTTCTATAATCATTTCATGCCTTACCTCCTGTAGTCCATGTATTCTGAACAATGAAGTAACTGTTACGCACTTATTGCAGCTTTTGTCGAAGCGGTCACAGGTGTTGCTGTAAATCTGAAGGGGGTAGTGAATGCTTAGAGGCCACCAATATCATTTCCTTTCATATAGCTTTTGTGCAATATAATATATAGTTTATTCCAGGATAGACTTCAGTTGCACCCAGCACGGTATGTGTGCATATGTACATGTTCTCTAGTACAAGGATGATAAAGTGTAATATGCAAGTACATGTTATTTCCGTAAGGGTTAATAAAAGTGCACTTTTGCAAGTGATAATATTTGTTATCTGGAGCTGGATAAAAATTGTAGTCCATTTCAATATATGGGATACTGATACAAAACAAAGACCTGTGCTTTTGACATGTGTATCTCAGTGAAGAAGAAAATAAAAAAAATATAAAGGCCACTTGGGTCTGGATTTTTACCTTTTTACTGCAAAAAACGGCTTTACAGAGCTCAGAAACCGCCCTAAACTACGGCATAAACAGTGGCTTCCACGGTCTACAGAAATGTAGTGAAAACAATATTGACAAGTGACATATAGTAATTGGAAATGTCCGATATGACAGAAGATGACAAACACGTGGACAAGAAGGTCCACGTCTGCAGAGCCATTAGACAGAGAGTAGAAACAATTTGGAACCACAGCGTAATGTACGAATCCACGCTGTAAAGGCATGAGAAAAGTTGACAGAAACTCTGACAGAAAATCCAGATTTTATCCGAGATGACAGATTTCAGCCGAAAAATGTCCCCACTGTCATTTTGGACATTCCAGTGTCAACTCCTTGTCATTTAAACACCCGTTTTCTTGTAGTGAATAGATGGATCAACCGACCAATTCCGTTTAGAATTAATCATAACATTTTATTTTTATAATTATTTTTGATATGAGGCGATTGTGCATAATCCATTATATTAAATACAGAGATTATCACAATTTCATCCACATCATGCCATATGGTCACATTTTCATCCATACAATTATTCATTCATTCTTCTAAAATCCATATCTCCTCAACAAATTCTCAAATATAGGATGTCAGAGTGTGAGCTTTTGAGGTGAGACTCTCTTCGTGCTGTTCTTAGGTGTTGTCTTCAACAATTCATTTTTAAACTTGTCAAACTCTCACCAAAACAACCACCTTCATTTGCAAATTGAAATCACGGATTCTACTACCACCCTTCAAGGAGATTGAGGCCAAGTCAAATTTGCTCGAAAGCTAGTCGCAAAAGCCGGAAATAAAAATATATATATCATCCATGTTTGCAACAAATATGGTATGTGTGTGCTAATTGCGTGTGAAGTGATCAATAAGGCCCAGCCAGCTCAAACACGAAGTGATGTGATTCATGATTAGATGATAAAAAAAAATGACTTGTATGAGATGTTTAACCCCTAACTGCCTAAGCGTCCATTTTTTGGACGATGTACAGATTTCATTCATAATTTCTCATCCGTCATGCACTTATAGCAGTGTGGAATTTTTACTGTAGATTCTATGGGAAGTTAGCTTCATGCATATGTGATCTGATTAGAAAGGGGATGATTTGTGAAATTTTTATGCCTCATTTCATGTTGTAGTGATTCACCCAAGATTTTGAAGATTTCAGTGTAAAAGTGCTCTAAAAAAAGTCAACTCATAAAATTAAGCAACCAAAAAATCTCCAAAAATCACTACACTTAGAGTATTACATTTCAACCAATCACAATGAATTTCATCCGTAGATTGTCAATATCTTATTTGTGATTGAATTACAAAATAATTTTGAATTTCACGTTTCAAATTTCATACAAAATTATTGGTAATAGCAATCATAGATCTAACCATATGGATAGAATCTAAAATTCATAACGTACATTTAGGGGTTAACAACGCGTGCGAGTCAACATTCATAAATTGGGTCTAGACCTGGGTCGAGGAAGGAGGTAGTCGGACTAACGCCTTCAAACATGGACTCCTAGGACTCGACTCACCCAATTCGATCTAAGAAATGAGGTCCAACTGCTAAATTAACCCTTTAGTGTCTAGTTGACTACATTTTGGTCACTGGAGTGTCAAAAATGCAAATAACAGAAAATCCGTGAAGAATTGGATTTTGAATTGTGCAGTTCAGAGTTGGAGATTTATAATACATATCTTCTAAAAATAAAAAATAAAAAATTCAATTTGGAGTTGTGCAACTATCGAAATACCTATGTACAAAACACCAAAATATTACAAATACCTCAAAATACAACAGATACTTACAATATAACACATGTACTATGTTGTAATTCTTGCGTTTGGAAGTTTGTTATCTTGTTTATTTTTTTGAATTGTGTTCTCTTGTTCTAGTGTATGTTTTCCGATCTTGAACAATGTACCAACTCCTTTCAATTTTTAACATATAAATTTTTGTCCTATTGTAAACCGTATATGGATAAGTCACTCTCACTCATAAAATTCACAATAATTATGTGTGAGTCCGTTCTTGATATGAAAAATTGCAATGGAGAGGTGTTGACATAGGTCATTGTTGAACCGCTTGACTTTCATTTTTGAAATTTAACCCAAATTCTATTTAACTTTGAAGTCACACACCCTTCAAAACCTCATTGTTGAGTGTGCATTAAACGGTTTAAAGACATACTATAATCTTGCAATTCCACCATTGTATGATTCTCTAATTTTGGCAAATTGTCTCCACTCTAGTTGAGAATACAACTATATGATTACTTTTTAAATGAATCCATTCTATTTCTGATAGTATCAATCACAATGGAAGAAACTACTGTAATCCAGTGCACGCAGCTACAGTACCCCTAGGCACTAAAGGGTTGATTTGATAAGGTAAAACAGGGTTATCTAAGGTTAAAAGAAACAAGGATCCGGGATGGGTGACATCCCGAAATCATCCAAGTTCTCATCCATTTGAGAGCTCTCATAAAAATTCATTCATCCATCCATCGCGTTGTCTCTGCAGTTCAGACTTGCATCGTGGTGTTGTCTTTGTGTGGTGTTTGTGAGGCTGTGCTTTGCAGAACATGATGGCTATGGCGTTGGGACTTCCTGCATTGCCATCCTTCTCCTCCTCCTGCGCATGTTCCACGTCCCCTGCTTCTTCTTCCTCCCCGACAGCTGCTGCGTTTCCCTCTTTTCAAATTCCCGTCGGACGACGATGGAAGGGGAGAAATTCTCTCCGCTTGCAGCGATGGAAGGGGAGAAGCTCCGCCTCTCGCTGTTTCCGAAATGGAGCTTCGGGAGTATTCGCTGAATTGTCTACCTTAGATGGTGGGTTGTCATTACCAATCTTCCGGTCCTGCTGGTTGTGATTCTTTGCAGAGGTTGGTCCATTTTCTTTTTCGCAGTAAAATCTTTTGGAGGTCATTCTCCATCTTTTTGGGAGTGAAATTTGTAGAGAGGGAGATTCTGGTTGTGAATTACATTCGGCACAACGGTGCAGATTGTGTGAATTGAAACTAAGCTTGATTGAATTGTTATGTGGATTGAGATTTTTTATTTTATTTTTGGTATGATGCGCAGAAGCAACAATTTTGGAGCTGCCCTGTTTGCCCTTCTCCCCCGCTGAGGTATCTCAAATTAGCTTCTGAATGAATATGCCTTTCTTGTAGCGTTTAGTGAAATTGCATAGATAAGCCTTTGTATGATCACTGTGACCATAGGCAGAATGATTCGCTTTCTGAAGTTGTTCTTTGAAACAATCTGAAAATCTTGTGTCCATGTGGTCGCTTCCGTATCTTTAGGAGTTCCAATAAATCATTTAAGGAAGGTAACAGAATACATAAAATCGGGGGTTGTCGGACACTTGAAAAGTCTATAATCTTTTTGGAGGGAATTGAGGGCTCAGATGAAGAAAAGTTTGCAGTTGAAGTTTGGCAGTCTGACACTTCCTCACAGAAAGAAGAAAGCATGAATGTCTTACCTTCATTTGAATGATAGAATCATCTGGAAGCTTCCACCGTGGATTTTCTTGTTTTAGTTTCGGCACTTCAGAGGCATATATATATATATATATATATATATATATATATATATATATATATATATATATATTTTACAATTTGATTTATCAAGTGCAATCTTGTAGGCACAGTACACATCTGACCAGCCCAATTGTTGCAGGTGTTCATTCCGTCTTCCTCAAAGACATTACATTTGTACGAGGCCAGGTTTTTGTCACTGCTGGAGGAGGTAAATGTTTTGAGCTCGTTTATTCACTTACCCTACCTCCACCTAAACTTCAGCCTCGTGTTCATCAGCTGCACTTGTGCAGGTGATAGCGAAAGGCAATAATCTACTCGCACACATTGTGATCGAGCCAGTGAAGGGAGATGAAGTTGGAGTGGCCTCCTTTGTAGCAACTTATGGCTGTCTGGCTCGCATTGAAAGTGTAAGCAGCTGAGGTATACAACTACTGGTTACAGATTGCAGGGGTGCTGAACAAAAGCACGTGATTTACTTTTTCCAGGATTGTGAACATGTACTGTACAGTGCACAAATTTGTTAGTGACCATATTTTCGTCTTCTTCTCTTTTTTCGTCCCAAGTTGTGTGGAACTGCAAGTAATGACATAGAAACATGTGGTTGTTGGTGTCCATGGCTAGCCAGGTTAAGCAGCTTGAAATAGGAGCTCTGGTTACTATTCGAGGACTTGGTCGCATCAAAATGGTCAACCTAACACAGGTAGCCTTGTTTTCTTCATAAGAACAGACAGCTTCTTTGCAGAGCTTCTTTCTCTGACTGTGCCATTGAACATTTTGGCGCTCAAATTGCTCTGAAATGTGACGATAAATTGGACGGGTTTTGTGTACAATTTACTCAACCCTCACTAATGACCTACTCTGTAATTGCACATTCTTGAGAATCTATCATGTTGTGTATACATGTGATTGGACGACTTCCACATGTCAAGTTGTGGAAAGTGCATTTAGAAGCCCATTCGTCCTCCCAAGGCAGTGTCATTACAGAGGGTTGAGGGTATGTTTGAACTGCCGGAATTGGAGGAAATGAATGCACATTGATCATTTTGGCAATTTAAGAAGTTAGCCTCGTAATAGGGTGGTCTTTTATTCTGGCAGAGTTTCAATCCTGTGGATGTGGAAGTTGGTGACAGATGGAGCCATTTATCAAAAGCACGGTGATTCCAGTGCGAGATGAGTTCCCCGAGGAGAGGGAATCCTTACCAATGAAGATCGAGAGTCTTAAGAAAACACTTGCAGAGGTTCAACAACTACAGATAAAAATCAAGGTAAGAGTGTTTAATTTGGGTTCAGTTTGAGTGCTCTTGAATCAGGTAGTTTCTCTTGTCGAAAAGCTTCTGATCAAGCTGATAAATTGTATTGAACCTTACGTTTGTTATTTATTTACTTGTGATCGATTGAATGACCCGTGTTTCTGAAACCGTGAACAGGTTAATGAGATTCTCACTTACCCTGACTAGTTATTTCAAGGATCTTATGTACGATTGTTGGACTTGTTTGTATCAGACTGCAAAAGAAGTACCTCTGTTGACACCGCTAGAGAAAGCTCTACAGTGGGCGGAGAAGGGAGAGTTAGATTCCGTTGGTGAAAGATTTGTGCCCAGTCGGGAAGAGCGGCTTTCTTTTGCAGCTCTGCAACCAATTGCAGGTACTTGCCCTTGATGTAACTCGATCACTCTCGAGAGCAGTTGGTTTGGTACTTTCTCAAGTAAGTATGCTATAAATTGCTATTGATCGGTGCATGTGCCACTGAACTCACTAATATTTGAGCTTGGGCATGATGGAAGGGGCAAGTCCTGGCGAGTTGCATAAGCTGCTGCAGGAAAGGCTGAAAGCCATGTCAACTTTGGACACTGAAGTGCGGCTTAACAATGCCATGGAGTATGCTGAGCAAAGCCGGGCATCTGTAGCAGCCAAGGTCGCCCTTCAATCACTTCAATTGGGATAAAAAGGCTTCTGTTCAGATTGGGCATGTCGAGCCCCGTGTACCATGTTCTTGTCAATAGATAAAAGCATCGTCATTCCGTGTAATGAATGCTCACCCGTGAGATTCCATGTGCTGTTTTTCTGATGAATTTAGATTGAACATAACATTCTTGAGACGAGCAGCTAGGGCTCCTTTGCTTTGCCCATAAAATGGAACCTCATCAATATAACTCTATCTTCTGATATGCTCTATCATGCCATTGTTTTGTCTTCACTTGCCTGAGTGCAAGAAAATCCTGAATTCAATCTCTCCCAGTTCTTAAGCAAGAGTCGTCTACATTACGTGGGACCCCAACTGCTCTATTCAAGAATGTTATGTATTACATGTAGTGGCAGTTGCATGGGCTGATGAATTGTGATAAAGGTGCATTCAGGCCTAACTCCTTAGTGCTCAGCTGACCACATTGGTGTGTCACTGATGTGTCGAAAATGCAGAATTGGATTTTGAATTGTGAAGTTCAGAGTCGGAGATTTATAATACACATCTTCTAAAAAAAGAAAACTTCAATTTGGAGTTGTGCAACTATCAAAATACCTATGAACAAAATGCAAAAATATTGCAAATACTTGAAAATACAATAAATACTTATAAATATAGCAAATACTTATCTTGTTTTATTTTTTTGGATTGTATTCTCTTGTTCATGTTCCATTAGTATATGTATTTTGATCTTGATCAATGTACTAACTCCTTGTGTTTTTAAACATATAAATTTTTGTCCTCAACCGTGTATGGATAAGTCACTTTCACTTATAAAATTCAAAATAATTATGTGTGAGTTTGTTCTTGATATAAAAGATTGCAACGGAGAGGTGTTGACATACAGTGACTCCAAAAACCGAGTCTATGCAAGGAACTTGAAACTTCAAATGACAATATAGGAAACAAGAGTGATCGAAATGAAAAGCCATAAAAACAAAAATTGTAGAGTATAAAGTTCTACACACCACTGTAATGATAAAATCATGATTTCAATTACAACAAAGTAGATATAGATGTTGAAGAAAAGTGTGTACATAGACTCGGTTTTTGCACTAGAGTGTAGAACACACTCAAAAATTTGTCCATCGCCCTTTTGCAGCTAAAACAGCTGCAATTCGATCAGGCATGCTAGCATACAATCCTCTACATTCCTCTAGACTGATAGAGTTGCAAACTTCTTGCACTCGAGCCCATAATTGAATAATACCACTGGGAGTACTAGAGTATGAGTTCAATCGCCGTTTTAGTAAAGCCCATATGTGCTCAATAGGATTTAAGTCAGGGGATTGTGCAGGCCACTCTAAAACACAAAATGGTTGCTTCCCAAGCCATTCTCGAACAATCTTGGCTGTATGCACAGCAGCATTGTCTTGTTGAAAAATGATTTCTTCAAGATTGAACCCAAATGCAAGCAATGTACCACACAAATCTTGCTCTAAAATTGCAATGTAGCCTCTAGCATTCAAGCGCCCTTGTATATTCTGCAATGACCCCAATCCTCTACAAGTCAAACAACCCCAAAGTATTATAGAGCCTCCACCATGCTTCACAGTTTGGTTCACAGCACGCACAGGGATGTTTTCTTTGTCCTCTACCCAACACCAACTCCTCCCATCTGAATTGAAATGACATATTTTAGTTTCATCACTAAACACAACCCGCTCCCAATCACTCACAGTCCAATCTTTGTGCATTTGAGCAAAGCGAAATCTGTCTTTGATGTTCTTCTGACTCAAAGCAGGCTTCTTAACCTTTATAAAAGAAGACAATCCTTGTTCCCTCAATGCATTCCTCAAGGTATTGTTGCACATCTTTACACCTGTCTCTCTTCGAAGCACTTTTGCTGCCTCTGTTGCAGTTTCTAAACCGCCAACAGTAACTAGCCGTGAAGCATAACGCTTCTCCTACTTTGTTAGGACCTTTGGACGACCTCCTTTAGACAATGCTACACCTGTAGAAAGCCTCTTTCTCACTCTATTAACTGTAGATTGTGCCAAACCCACGCTCTTTGCAATCTCACTACTGCTCCTCCCCTTCTCTATCAATGCTACAATATTTTGCTCTTTCTCTCGTGAAATAGGTCTCATCTTTCTATACAACTTCCACAAAGCCACAAGAAGTATTCAAGACAAACACACGAAACCCACAAAAAAAAATTGACTCAAAACGATGAAGAAACAAGAAAATGAGAGCTCTCACAGAAGGTAGCAAGCGGCAACTCAAAAACTGAGTCTCTGCGACGTCGACGTCTCTCTTCTTCTCACTGAAACCCTAGTGAAGTTGATGACGTCACCATGACATCATCTGACAGTTAACTTATAGTTCTTTCATAGTTACATTTTACATTTCCTAAATATATCATTATCTTTTTGTGAAAGGCCCACTAAAGTCCTTGTTTGATGCATAGACTCGGTTTTTGGAGTCACTGTAGGTCATTGCTGAACTTCTTCACTTTCACTTTTAAAATTTAACCCAAATTCTATTTAACCCCTAACCGACCAACCATGCATATATTTTGCATGATGTACGGATTTGAAATCCGTTTTCTCATCCATCATGCACTTTTTGTAGTGTGGATTTTTTATTGAAACTTTTATGGGAAGTTAGCTTCATGCATGTGTGATCCGATTAGAAAGGAGATGATTTGTGAAAATTTTATGCCTCATTTCATGTTATAGTGTTCCACCCAAAATTTCGAAGATTTTAGTCTAAAAGTGCTCTTGGAAAAGTCAACTCATAAAATTAAGCAACCAAAAAATCTCCAAAAATCACTACACTTAGAGTATTACATTTCAACCCATCACAACAAATTTCATTATTAGATTGTCAATATCTTATTCGTAATCATATTACAAAAGAGTTTTAAATTTTAAGTTTGAAATTTTATACAAAAATATTGGTGATAGCAATTGCAAATCTAACCGTATGGATAGAATCTAAAATTCATAATGTACTACTTTTATTCATTCATCAAGTTGAAAATATCCCTCTTAGTTGCATTTTATATTGCATCTTTGAAAAACTGCCAAATCTAAAGAGGGTGAGAACGTTTAGGGGTTAACTTTGAAGTCACACACCTTCCAAAATCTGATTTTTGAGTGTGCATTATATGGTTCAAACCCGGGGAGTGCACTTAACCCTTTAAGGTCCCAGTTCAACACTATTTTCAAAGATTCGTTATAAAATGTTTGATGAAAACTGAAAATGGAGTTGATGTACAAAGAAAAGTTGTAAATGTCAATGTGAAGATCACATCCGTACGGTTGGATTTATCATATATTTCTTTAATATTTTTTTTTATTGATTTTGCAAGGTTTTCTCTTGAAAATCAATTAAAAATCATGAATTAACGGAGTTTGTAAAAAAAAATTGTGATGATATTGGAATAACATGCATTACGAGATAGTATGGTTTCTATTATTTGATTCTACTTATTTTGAAAAACCATCTTTAAGGTCTCACTTTTTGAACTAAGAATGAAACTTGACATAAACCACTTGTGTTGTTTTTCCAAAAATCATAATAACCTATTTTGAAAATCAAAACCGTACAAAAGATAGTCAACTTACACAAGAATCATGAAAAAATTTGGTGGATGAAAACTGTCCAATTTGGATTGAATTCGAACAGTCAAAATCAGTTCAACATCCAATATTTGAACGCAGGCGCTTGAAAGGGTTAAAGTTAAGATTAGGAATACACGTGAGTGCGTTTTAATAGCATATCCCCTACAATACTTGGCTTTAAAATAGTTTTTAAATTAAGATTTTTTAGGTACTAAATCATTACGTATATATCTATCATTTGGTATAAATTTCAGGACAAAAAGTTTTTTAAATCTTATAAAAAAAAATGATAGAAGTTTGAACTAAAATGTGTTGTTTTTTGCTTCAAAAATCAATTTGAAAATATTTACAAGTGATTGTTTTTTGAAATTTATACAACAAGAACTTTAGATTGTGTTTAACAACTTCATATTTTTTTTACAATTTTTAAATGATTTTTTAGTACATACATAGGGGGGGTCAAAAGTACGCACTCATGTGATTCCTAGTCTTAACTTTAAGTGCACTCCCCGAGGGTTCAAAGACATACTATAATCTTGCAATTCCACCATTGGATGAATGGATGATTCTCTAATTTTGGCAAAATGTCTCCACTCCAATTGAGAATACAATTGTACAATTACTTTCTAATTTAATCCATTCTATTTTTGGTAGTATCAATCATGGTGGAAAAACCCACTGAAATCCTAAGCACCAAGCTACCGAATACCCTAGGCACCAAAGAGTTAAGAGAGTGTTTAAAGTAGAAGTCATTGCGTTTCTATTGTGGCCTTTTATTGTAAGTCTCATTTTGGCTATTTATTTCTCATAAAATCATCACTCTTCAATATGAATCACTCAAAAAAAAGTGTGCCAATACTTATTCATAGCATGATTAATTAATTAATTTTTTCAGTGAAACATGTATATAATAATTTTGTATAAAAGGATTCTTGTGTCAGTAGATTACAAGACTCCTAGCTAACACTACAACAACAATTGGTGAAGGAAATTTGAACAGATTTTGAAAACCATAGAGTTTTTCGCAAATTCGATGCCACTTACATCTTTAGTTTTATTGAAATTTTGGGAAATGTAAATTGAGTGAGGTTCATTAATTAGCAAAAATCAAAGCATGCGCCGGATGAGCTGGTGGTGGAGACAGAAGCATTGATTTGGATTTGGCAGAAGCATAAAGCTAATTCGGGGACATCATAAGCGGAAGTAAAAGCTGGGGGCACCCTGAATTAACTAAAATTGGTTGGATCAAGAAAACTAAGGGTCTAAAGTTTTTAGGCACCGTTTTTGAAGCCTTGAAACTTCACACCTCTAGTTTTTTAAAAGCAACTGACATGTTTACTTTTATTGGGTTCTCAACCATAGTTTTCACAAACTTTCGTCCAGTCACCCCTCTTTTATAGACTTTGTGGATAACTCTCATATCATCTCTATCTATTATATTTATTTATTCATCATTTTTCGTTGTAATAAAATACGCAAAATCCACTAGCTAGCTCGCCTCAAAACTCAAGAGAAATATATCAGTAGAAAATACCACAGGTGGGACGGAGATGATTCCGGGAAGTCCGACCTTCCTGCACAGGCTTGCGAAACAAATCAGTTTCAATCACACCACGCGGTCTTAAATTGCCTGAAGGATTTATCCCGCTTAATTATCTGGGTATACGGCGCCGCCTGAGATCGACTTGTATCGAAGCTATGATCGATGGTCGAGTCCGACATCGTCTGCTCCAACCGGCCATGTATATATCGTGTTGAAAGACGAGTTAACGCCAAGGCAGTACGTGTAGATGATCGTCCATGCATAGTGCCAACCTTTCTGAGCTAGCGGGCATTTGAAGAACCGATCAGTACCTTGCATTTAGGGAGTTGGAGGGTTTAGGGAGTTGGAGGGTGTAGCAAATAAATAAATGAATTTTTTGGGGCTACAATGGGGTATAAACGTGGCACAAATCAGAACTTTAGATAACAATAATAGAATGACTTCGTGGTCACACTAAGTTCAAGATTCTACCTTTTGAGTAAGGTCACAGGAGAAACATTACACATTAGAAGAATGTGGCTAGATTGATAGGATCTTGTCAATATATTACAAGTAAAAATTGTAAGTATAATGATTGAAAAAATGTATACAGTCACTAAAAACAAAACACAATACAGTATAGTCACAACACAATATAGTCACTAAAAACAAGTCACATTTGACAAGATTTTTACTAGTATATAGAAGCTAAAAATTTGAAGCTTCAATTCTTCATAAGCCTGTCACTTGACACATCTACAATCTATTTACCATACTAGCATAGGCTCACACAATGAGGTCAGTGAAAACAAAAGTCTGGTCCCCTACCATGCCGGCATGCTGCCTTCCTCAACCTGCCAGGTGAGTGTAAACAATCCTTGAGTGAGGTTGTCCAAAATTCCCAAGCCAAACTTTCTCGTGTTGGTTGCAGGGCAGGGCAGGTGGAGCTCCGTTGTTGGACCTTTCACGGCGATATTGAATCGTACCGTAATTTCACCGTGATGGGGCAAACTGAATTCAATCGCTTCAATTTCAAGGCGATATAGAACCGCCACGAGCGCAGCCATGTCATCCGCCTGACCCGGGGGTCCAGGGAGCCCGCACCAAGGCCAACGGTGGGGGTCGAATTTTTCCAGTCCCGCCCATCTGTTTGTGCCCTCTATGAGTATGGTAACCGCCGAGTTCCCAGTAGGGGACGAGGCAGGTTACACGACGTAACCCATGAGCTGATGGACGAAATATATCTGTAGCAGGTGACCAAATGGATGGGAAGTAGTTGTAGCAGTGTACTTGATGGATGAATAGTGTACTTCATGGAGGAGAAGTTGCATGGATGATGAATGGAGTCTGAGGGCGTCCATCACGAATGGGTTACGTACAGCTGCTTTGGCGAGGCTCGTATTTGCAGAAGCGGTGCGGATGCTCTAATTCCCGTCCAGGCATGCATTGGTGTGCAATTGCCTTAGATCAAATGACAAATCATCGATACTAATCCCGCAGACTGGACAACGTTGATGGATTGCATTGTAATCATTCAACCCCTGCTCCTTTCTAAAACAAGCATCCCAGTGTTGCTCGAATCTAAGTGTGTCCTCGTGACGTGAGTTCCCTTTAATAACGAGTCCACAAAGTGTACACTCGAGAGGATCCATGTTTACAGAGCGCGTTGTTGATGCTCCACCTCGTGAACTTGGCCCAGCAACTTCCAAAGAGCTACTACGATGGTTCTCTAATCTAAACGTGGAGGAGGATTCTCGTTCCACATCATTCCAAGTAACCCATCCATCATTTCGAAGATCAATAGTGATCTTATCCTCATCCTCTAAATGCAAACCATCCTCGCCTTGGATTGCCTTGAAAGTTGGTGACACTGAAAACGATCGCAAAAATCGCACATTCAAGTAGAATTGATTAGCAGTTTTTGCGTTGAGTTTTGAACGTTGACCTCCACGAAGATGTTGCATCAACACCTTGGGCAATACGTCGCTGAACAACTCATAGAGTGCAACACCAAGTAACGACGAGCATCCTGTGTTGATGGTGTCTTGCAGAAGCTTCAAATCTCGTAACCATTTCAGCAGAGCCTCTAGGCACTCCCGAACACCTCGTGATATACACAAGGTCCTTGGATAGCCATGTTCTGGCTCGCATTTGAATTCATACACAATTCTCGTGTAAGTGCCTGATATTCTTATCGATGCCTCCCGCCAGGTCCGGATTACGACTGGCTCCAAATCATCCTTGTCTAGTATGTCAAGGAGGTCCTTGCAGAGATTCTCCCTGCTCTTCTGATAAAACGCTAGATCTAATCTGTCACTCTTGATCGATGTACTGGCTTGACGCACTCGTGCGTTGGTCTCCAGTAGCTGCATCATCAAAGTGATGGACCGGATGGTTTTTGCAATTTTACCCCTGTGGAGGTACTGCAGGATTCCTTTGTCGTTGTTGATCATGTTCTCCACAGAATCTGCCTTGAGCTTCAAGTGGTTCAAAAGTGATCGATTGTTGCTCTGCTGGATCCAAGCATGATCACGCATGTGCACCAAGCTGTCCAATATGCTGTGTATGATTGCCAGGTTTGTGTTGTGACCAGGATGGTCCTTTGAGATTCTTGGTATGCGCCGTAAGACTTCCATTATTTTTATCCAGACAACCGGCATTGCCACAAGAGCTATCGGGACAGCCACTTGTGCAACCGCCAACCCCAGTGTCACTGGGTCCATTGTAAAATCCTTGCAACAAGATGATAATTTTGCCACGACAGGCCCTTGTCCTCGCTGGAAAGCTCACTGCTAAATCTTGTTGCAGAAGCCCGCATAAAAGCCAGAGTAAATACTCACACTCTGACACCCCAAATGGTTTGTTTCTTTCTGGAGCTAACCACTTCAACGGTCTGCAGTCCACCAAATTAAAAATTTGGTCAGTCGGTCAGATTGCTAGACTCAAATTCCTAGTGTTTGCATCACAATCGCTATCTTGGAAATAATCACAATATTTGTGGAGAAACCAGAGCTGAAACAAGCTGAAATTGACTCGAAATAACTCATAAATGTTCCGAAGCGATCAAAACTACCTTGTACAATTTTATAAGAGTATTAAAGATTTGGCCGGCGACCTTGATTCCTCAAGCCCTAAAGTTTTGGCCAACACATTCATTATTTCTAAATATTTGTTAACACAATAGAGTTATCCTAAAAGTCAAGGTGTGTTTGAATAAGATACCATGTGTTTTGCTTTAATATATTCTTAATTGTTCACTCTAAACAGTTATATGGTATGAAAAAACTTGGTGGTCTCTCATTATTAAGTGTGTAAGAGCTTGATGGTCTTCAAACTCATGGAAAAGTAGTTTAGCCATTGATAAAGATGGTTAAACTAGTTTTTCATGAGTTTGAAGACCACCAAGCTCTTACACACCTAATAATGAGAGGCCATTAAACTCTTTCTTACCTTACAATTGTTTAGAGTGAACAAATAAGAGTATATTGAAGCAAACACATGGTACCTTATTTAAACATAACCTGACTTTTATGATAACTCTAATATTGATTGGCACATTATCATGCTTACAAATATATTGGTCTATTTTTAACATGCGTTAGTAGCTTGCTGAATGGAATATTTCAAACTTTAAAGACTTTTACAAATGTAAAAAAAGAAAGCTAGAAAGGAGATAGTGCCACATTCACTCAATCTTTTGCTCCAAGAGAGAGATACAAGTAAGCTTCCACTAGATATTGATGAGGTCTCAAGTTCTCCAAGTTCAAAAAGAAATCATTGTCCAATACTTGCACTATTTAGAGACCCA
Organism: Pohlia nutans; assembly: GCA_022496805.1. Classification (NCBI taxonomy): domain Eukaryota; kingdom Viridiplantae; phylum Streptophyta; class Bryopsida; order Bryales; family Mniaceae; genus Pohlia; species Pohlia nutans. The sequence continues at coordinate 35,721,292 of CM040089.1, read as the reverse complement.
TATATATTGTTGTGGATAATGGATTTGAGAAGTTTTGGTTCATCTTGTCTTACCAATAGAGACTTTACTAGTAGAAATTTGGTTTTGTGACTCAAATGGTCTTTACGACTCATTCTTTTTTAAATTGAAAGAGAAATTGAGTCACAAGTGACCATTTCAATCACAAAAGACTAGTGACCAAAAACTACCATTACAAGGAGAAGGCGTCGCTTTTCACTCCCTATCGGGCTCCTATGTGAGTCAAACGGCGCCACTTAGCACTCACCAATTTTTTGGTTGGACTTGGTAAGTGCAATTCATCACGTAGGATAAGCGTGTACAATAAAAAAAAGGCAATTAACATGATCCTCTTGAGTGAGAAACGACGCCTTTCTTTATAGTGTAGGCACAAGCACAAACCCAAACAAAACAAAGGACCAAATTTCTACTAGTACTTCTCATTATCTTCTATCTTAAAGTGAGAAGGTCATTGTTAGAGAAATCCCACCGTTGTGGTTGGTATCTCTATTTTGGAAGCTCTAATACCAATCCAAACGTAGTTTTTGTCAGTCAAGAGGTAAAATACTAGTCAAGAGTGACTTCACTGGCAAAAAATCTTAGAACATTTCCACCGTGAGTTGCTATCCTCAAGGTACTTGTTAAACTTTGAGGTGCCAATTTGACTTTGGAAGACTTTTTGCCAACCAAACCACTCTTGGTTGGGTTTGGTTTTGCTATACTCCTCTTTGCTGGCAAAATTTACGTCTGGGCAGTATACGAAGTTTGGAAGTAGAGATACCGGCCTTACCGGTGGGGCTGCTCTAACATGATCGAAAAGTCAAATTTGTTACCTCAAAATCGGCACTTGCAAAGAATCTCACCTTTAATAATTAAATTCCTTGCCTCAAAGAATGCTTGCCGTCAGGACCGTCTGCTTCTGGTTGCAGTATCCACGATGCTTTGCTCCATTCTCCACCTACCCAGCCCATGAACACCATGATCCACTTACAGTCACCAAGAGGTTCCTACGAAACACAAAAACTCCCCACGTAGATTACCGACAATTTCCTTGACACGAAGACTAACTAATTCTCCCTGTTGACTTCTGAAATAGTCAGGTGCAGGGATTCCTTGAACATTCAACGTACAAAAATCCTTGCATGATCCTCCACATGTAGAAGATCGAAGGACCTCACAAGCTAGCTAGCTAGAGCACAAATCCATGCAAATAATTCAATCGAGCAATCTTAGCATTTCATGAAGGCAGTTGAGGTGAAGACTGATGTTTGAAACATCGAGACGCGGAAGAAGATTGAACATGTACCTCTGCCCTCGGGTGCAGAATAGCTAGATCCATGATGTGAAGCTAGCGGCAAGCAAGCGCATGCACTAAGTTGAAGAATTTACTTGAAAGTGAGTGTTGAAGAGGGAAGGAAGCCAGCAAGAGGTGTGAAGAGATCGATAGAAGGTGTATAAATACTGGAAGATGTGTTGTACAGACTTTTCATTGGAATATATGTGCATTACTCCGTATTGATCTAGATACCGGCACGTATTCTAACTTATTCGTCACGTTTAATGTATGAACTTAATTCCAGTTTAAGCCTCCCCGTTCCAGGTATGTCGGTGGACGCGCTTAGTTAGTGTAGCTACTTGAAAGTCTGCCAGTGCATTATTATGTCTGTACTTAGTATATGATCTATTAATTAATCTCCCTCGAATTTGGGTGCAGAGAAATTTCAGTGACTGTACCGATTCTTTCACCGGAAGCACTGAACGGGGAGTTTTCCAAGGGAACCAGCTAAAATCCAATATTTTACAAGAACCCATCCGGTTATTACCTATGTGTCACCTAGGTAGCAGCCGAGTGTCACAAAATTTATCCGGATTTTAGCTTAAAACTATGAATTTCAACTGGTAATTTGGCTATTTCATTCGGCTGATTTTACACTAATTGTCGGATCTCCCTGTACATTGACCGGAAACGGTAGAAGCTCCTAATTGTGACACTCACACACTCGATCTATGCATGGTCTTCATTTCAAAACATATTTCTATGAGAGTCATAGATCACAGCTTTCAAGATATAGTGCCACAAGTAGGTGCTTCTACAGGTCTTACCAATTATTTTCATCTTTTAAGATCTATTTATATATCTATTTACTATTATATCCTATTCGTACTATTTAAATTTGTCCAGGTTGCAACTTAGACCCAGCATCTAAGTCGCTTGGGTAACGAATATTACACTTGTGGCAAATTGCATCAATGTGGTACTGTACATAGTTACCATTACATGCACTATTTGAGTTGTTGCATTGTGGATTTGTGGTGGTGAGTCAAACTTAGATATTGTTCTTGTCATCCTAAAATTTGTGGCTTACATTCATTTGGTTCCATCCGAGGTTCCATCAAGTGAAGAATAACATCATTTATAAGGAAACACTAAATCAAATGAAGACTGCAAGAGTTGGATCTTCCCAAGATTGAATAGGTAAGTCAAGTAGCTCTTCCCCACAACAGATAAAATAGACAGTGTGTGAAGTGTCACAAGATGCAAAACCGTCACAAATTTTAATAGCAACCAATGGAAGTTGAAGCATTCCATGTTCAAGAATTGATCGTTAAAAAAAATTCTTGTATTGTGTGTAGGTATCATACGATTTCAACTTTAAAAATTCCTAAAATATCAATTGATAGATTGTTGGAAAATCGGCCCTTATTGTTCAGATCATTGCAAAGCGGTGCATCGAAATTTGACAGGTGTACCACGAGAACTTTGTCCTCAAGGCATCTCATATGAACTCACGTACCTGGAATTCCAGACTCACTGCTTCAATCGATGAAAAGTCTGATCCGTTAGTCACTTTGTCAATTCAGAACAGTGCTTACACTATGAATTCAAACCGTCTAATTATACTAAGTTGCTCCATGCTAAATTAAGTTCATGCATGCACAGTCTGCGTTATATAATACATATAATTTATGTGGAAATGCTCACTTTCAGTGTACTGTACCTACGTGGAGTACATGCAGAACAGTGTTACCTTATAATCCATGAAGTTGTCTGTATAATAATTAAGCTTCCAGTGGCTTCCAGTGATCGAAATAGAACTGTGTACGTGTCTGTGCTAAGTTAGCTTCGATGAAGCCGTCTGTGTAGTGCTTTCAACGCACATAACAGTGATTGCGTACCGACAGGGTTTGATGTATAAGAGCAAGCCCAACAGTTCGTCAGTGTGCACCAAGTCTACATCCAAGATGGTGTGAGAATTAGACGGAACTTCCCCAGTAACAAACACCAAGCATGCCTAGAATAGAGGTCATCAATCAATTTTAAACTATTACTTTTGTCACAACTTGGGACAATCATAATAATGATGGAGAATAAGTTTACTAAAGTTAACTTCATAAAGTGGGAGCATGGTCTTGTCACAGAGTAGGGTGAAAGCACGGTAAACTGAACCATTAAAGTCATCCTTAGTGTTGAAATTACAATTTTCTTGATCAAAGGTCATAAATTACGACTAAAAATTCATATATTTAATTTCTAAGTTAATAGAGCCCTCCATAATTCTATTAGGTACTTCAATCCAAAGTTTCAAATTAAAATATTAAAAAAAGGTTACTAAAAGTAAAGCTTGAAAATAGATGTCTAAAACAAATTTTGGGAGCAAATCTGATGAATTAAATCATGTTCAATATGAATATAAATTATATATCCTATAAGTTCATTGGTCATTCGAGGGCTCCAAAGAAAAAAATTCTTGAAAAAATAAATATTTAATGCAATTTCAACATGTTTTACATCTACTTTTCAATTCGGTCATACTTCCTTTTCCAATTCTAATTGCTTTAACTTTACTATAACACACATAAATACTTATTGAACACAATTTTTTCAATTTTTTTGGTTAGACTTTGTTAAACATTGTATCTTTTATTTTATCTACAAAAAATAATTCACAAAAAATAATTCACAAAAAAATAAAAATTTAATAGATTTTTGAACCCTGCATTGTTACTTCTTCACAGGGATCACGAGTGGTTCAGTTTACCATGCTTTCACCCAATAGAACAAAGTGTTTGATGTGGAAACCACCTCCGCCATATGGACAATATTTGCATCAGGAATTTCGGACCCCACTGATTTCGCACGATTTCAGTGCGTTTATTGTTGAACACTGATTCCGCACGTCATACGTGCATTTAGAAGTGTCGTTATGGTACGGAAGTGACATGCATTACTAGGATGTCGATGTAGTGTCTTTTCAATGATTATGAAAAAAGTGTTGTTTCGCATGAAAGTCATGCTTGACGGAATCCGTGCGTTAATCGTGTATCTACATTACATGGCTAATAAGACACGGATAACATCCGGTTTTAGTTAATGCGGATTTAGTATTGTATACGTATCATATTAACGCCTTTTATTATATTCGTGCGATTTCAATATCTATTATAATGCACATTATTGTCGTACGACATCCGTGTAGTTATCGTACAAGTTTTCAATTTGAGAATGAGTGACTTATATTTCTCGATGTCATTTCGCTTCAAGGATGTGTTTTCGCACTACAGTAGCATGTCATACTTCTCGACAAAAAAAGTTTATAGTGTTTTAAAAATATTGATTTATTGATGAAATATAATAAATAGAGAAAATACCAAAAATATTTTAATATTCTCTTTTGGAATCTTTCAAAATATTTTATATTATTTTGGAATATTTTAAAATATTCCAAGAATCTTTTAAAATTATCGTTACGGTCTAAATTCCCAAAACATTTTTAGATCTTCATTTATAGAATTTAGAAGCAATGAACATTAAAATTTCAATGAAATTACATTTTATATTTTTAGAATTCAAATTTGATATTATTGGTTATCATTGTACTTTTCATCATGGGAGAAAAAAAAATCGTACAGAAAAGGACAACATTACTTTTTCAAAATAGTAAAAATTTGTAACACGAGACAATGTAGAGGTGTTGTTTTTTTGAAAGTTTCCCTAGGCGGAGTTTAACTTGGATTGGCACGATTCATATTGGGTTTGAAAGCATACTTGATTTTCTATTAGAAAATAATTATAATTTTATTTAATTTTAATTTTTTTAGTCTCGAGCAGCTCATAAGGGGGCATTGACCAAAACATGATCTCTTGAAGCATTGCAAGTTAAATTGAGTTTAAAATCAGACTTTCTTTGAACTCAATTTGAGCAACTTTTCAAAAAATAAAATTGCAAGAGCTTTTAATTGCTTGCTACAAGATTCAAACCATTGAATTTTTTTCTAGGTATAGAAAAAAGCTTGTATAGTGGAGTGTAAAAAAAATTGGAATAGAAAGAGTTTTTTACATTGCTAAAAACATTTAAAGTCTACTGAAAATTAAAAAACAGATAACAGCCTTTAAGATTTTGGCAAAACAAAAAAACAGTTAAAAAAAATTTGAATTTTTTTTTAAATATAGAAAAATGCTTGCATGATCTACTGAAAAAAAAACTGGAATTTTTTTTTACATCGCAAAAAAGCATCCAAAGTCTACATAAAAGAAAATAGCTCACAGCCACCACGATTTTGGCAAAAAATAAATAAATTCATAATATTCTGAAAAAAATCCTAGATATAGAAAAAGTCCTGGATAATCTAGTGCAAAAAAACAATTTGGAAAAAAAGTTTTTTTCACAGTGTTAAAAACATTCAAAGTCCGCTAGAAAAAAAAACAACTCACAGCCATGATCTGCCATCACGATTTTGGCTAAAAATAAATAAAAAATCAAAATATTCTGAAAAAATTTCAAGATATAGAAAAAGGCCTGTGTGTTGTACTGCAAAAAAAATTGAAAAAAGAATTAAATATACATGGCAAAAAATTTGCCAATGGTTACATTCGTTTATAATTATCAAAAAAATTCACTTGCTTGCATCAAGACTTCTAGGTGGTTTAGTGGTTTAGAATATGTTTTGTAATTGGAAGGTCTTAAGTTCGATTCCAGCCACCGGCGCTAGAGCTTGGCAAACCGTGGTGGGCCCCACCGTGGGTTTAGGCAGTGCGGGTAGTTGGTTCGGGTAGCCCGAAATAATGTTTGGGTAGAGAAAAAAATTATTTTTTCAATAAAATTATTTTGACCAAATTAAGATATAGAAAGAAAAAAAATCTAGATATAGAGAAGATGATGTTGCACAAAAAACACATTGAATCAGTGTCGCTTTAAACACGATTAAGACACGACATTTGACAACTGTACAGAGTGAAGAATTCGCACGTTTTTGTAGTATAAATTTGTTTTTTGTTGAACTTTAAATGGATTTTAAGTGTGAATGTGTAGAGTCTAATGGACTAGAATGGAAGTGGTGTGTAGATTAAGATACAAACAGTCAATTAGACTCGAACCGGGATCTTAAAGGGTATAACTGTTAGAATTCATAGTATATATGAGAGAGGGGAGCAAGTTGTCTTCCTCGCTACACCATTAGAGAGTGATAGTCTAAATAATATATACATTGCATGTTTTGTTTTTTTTGCCTTGTGAATGTTTTTCTTTGTATTAATGCTCACAGTCCACTTGACAGGGAGAAGTAAAGAGCCTGAAGTTAATTAATTTTTGCTTGACTGTCCTTGCTTGTGAATGTGATTTATGAATTACTGTGTGTCTAATTGACCCTGTCTGGATGCTTGTGTATAGAAATGCTGTAGAACTGTGTGTTTGAATAACTGTGTTTTGCATACATACATGGTCAATTTGACAATAACTGATAGAGTTAAAGCCTGAGAAGAGAGGAATACATGGATACATCTGGTTTATTGTGGAAGAATGTAGGTCAAGTTGATTCAGGTACTCTTGAGTGATATTGTGTGTAATGGACATGTGCATATGCTGAGAGCATGGGGAATTGGTAACTGGATACAGTCAATTGGACATTTATGAACTGTGGTCAACTTGACATTGGAAAATATATTTGAGCAACCAATCTAATTGAGCAAATTTTCCAAGTGAACTGTCTATTTGACTATAGGGAAAACCATTGTGTATTTGATATACATACAATAGCATGACAATTTGACAATGTAACTGATCAATTTGACTTAGAAGAAATAGACTCATTTGTATATTGAGCAGGATACTGAGAGAGCACAATAACTGTCTACTTGACTTCATTTAGAGTATCCTGAGAATTATAGAAAACTTATAAGTAATATGTATAGATTAATATAGGTGATACAAGGACTGTCAATTTGACTTGGAATGTATGTTGTGTGTTTGATGAGTGAATTAGCATACAATAATTCAGTTAGAATTGGAGTTCCTTAAGAAATATATATGCATAGTGACGACTGTGTATATTTAGGAGTGAGACCAAGGGAGTTGATAGCTAGTGAGTAAAACTAGATTGTTTCAAACTCCGTTGTGGTGCATTGCCTTATAAATTATTACCCCGGGGATTTAAAAGATATAAAATGAATTTTGTTTGACAAATAGTTGTACAACTAGAGTATATAGAGTCAATTTGACATTGTATAATTGATACAACGAGTGATCAATGGTATTAACAAGTCGTAGTGATAAAGGATGAATTCATAAGGACCGGCCATTTTTGTGAAATAATTATTCTTTATAAACTTTGCTTTAAGTTGATAGAGTAGATCCTCGTGGGTATAATGGGATCAATGTCGTTGTAGTGTCCTAAGAGAAAGGATACATAAATTCTTAAGTGTAAAGAAGTACACTAAATAAATAAAGGATGCGAGATGGAGCAAAATGGAGTATAAAGATTTAAGCGGAAGATACATATGAGATAAGACTCTTTTCTCTTAACTTAAGCAAACTATATGATAGATGTAAAATCATAAATAGACATAAGAGAAATGAGGACTGTAAAGCATGGATACTTGTCTACTTGACTCAATTGGATACTATAAAAGGGTGTCTCCCCTTTTTCTATGACTATTTGACCTTAAGATAGGACGAGACAGAAGCATATCTAATTGACTGGAATTAGTTATAGGAGAGAGCCCCCACCACATTCTAACATAAACTAAGGTTTATTAACATTAAGTGATTGAATTGAATTATCTTTACCCTTATAAGTGACTTTAGTGAATTATCCTTAAACGATTCAATCTTTCCCTTTAAAAGAACCCTACCAGAAAAGCTCACTTAGATTAGAATTCTTTGCCGAACTTTTCAGTACTACATTTTGGCGCCGCTGCCGGGGAAAGATCCGGTTAATGGTTGCTAAAATGTAAGCTTGAAAGATAATTTTAGAATTCAGTCCTTACAAAGTCATATTGAAAAAATTATTATTATTACACAACATTTATCGTACAACTTTTCCCTAATACACATTAAAACTTATGGAAAATGGTACGAGTTGTGAAAATAATCGTTTTTGAAATAAACCAATTGATTGGAAGTTGATAAACTTAGCTTATGTTGAATTTTAGATAAATAACAAAAAATTAATTAACGAAAGAATAGGAATGAGAGTTAAAAATGGTTCCTTGGGAAGTTAACTCTGAAAGAGTTAACGAATTCTTTACCGGACCTTATTTATTTTCTGCTTTATATAGAGTGTTTAAAGGAGCATATTTTGGTCATGGTTTTCAATTAAGTGGAAAAATCCCAAAAACTATAGAGAATTTTCAAAATTTGTTTGACGCCTTACCTTTAGAAATTCGTGGATTAATATTAAGCAAAATATGGAATAATGGTGATAGCTTTAATTCTTTAATAATAGTAAAAGGAGAATTAATATTACCACCAATACTCCATTTTTTATTTTCGCAATACGGGAGAGTCAAAACTGGTACACAACCCATTATAACTAAAGGGTGTGGCGCGTGGAATGGTTCTCAAATAGGAGGTAACTTTACCATTCGAAACAAGATTTATGAATTTAAATATGGGATTCCCAACCTTAAAAGTAAATTCTTAATTCCTGAGTTTTTAAATAGTGAAACAAACAATCCTTTTGCAATCTCTTATGGTCTTTTGTGTCCATAAATGATTGTAAAAACTTGATTATGATCTTACAATACGCATTAAGTCTTGAAGATCGAGAACAATTGGCAGAATTTTTAAATTATACCTATTGGATAGCAAATACTCGAAGCAGTTCAGATAGTATAGAACCTTAATTTGAACAATTGTGGGAAATAGTGGTTGAAGTGGATAGGATGTGGACTCAAGCAGAAGAAATCATTCTTAAACAATTTTGTGAAAAAGTTGAAAGAATAATAAGAAATTCTTAATGAACAATGGAAAATTCCTTAACTATTCTCCCTCAAGAATTAATCCATTTACGCAGGTTACTAATAGTATACAAAGAAGCCAATAAAACCTGTAAAGAATTAATTTACTGCTTAACACATGAAATTGAATTATTAAAGACCAAATACCAAGAACATAATTTTATTGCAAAATTACTTAAAACTTATAATTACCCTAGAAATTTTGATCAAGAAGAAATTAATGAAGCCTTTGATGTTGAGTCCTTTAATTTATTATGTATGTAAGAAGTTTTTTCGAATATTTGACACCTAAATAAGAAATCCAATAAAAAAAAAAAAAAACCGAACACATGAAAAATTTAATAGATGGGAACCTTAAAGGAGCTTAAAAGGTTGTTGAGTATTCTTAAAGGGACATGCGATTACTATAAAAAATTTAACATAGATGATTTAACTCTTGTACTTTATTTGAAACAAGAAATTAATCAAATATTGCGAGAAAAGCAAGAAATGGGCATGACACATGAATGGAAATCTCTATGTCTTTTGTTTGATTATCCTTATGAAATACTAAGGGAATAAAACAAATGATTTAGAAATTTGAAGTATTAAATTGAGATGAAGAAAAACTAAATGCCTCATCAAAATTCGTTAGGTCCACAATTTAAGACAGCTCTTCAAAAACTTGAAAGAGAAAACCGTGCACAACAGAGACGAATTAGGCAAGAAACTAAGGGAGGATCTTCTCTATCAAATCTTTTTGATCGACTACATCTTAAACCTTGTGATATTATACCTAAAGCTATAGATAATTCTTTAACCACGAACCAAGCTTCTAGTTCTGGAAATAAGGAATTGCCTATAACTATACAACCAACAACACCTATTGAAGGGATATCGGAAGTTACAATTGTAGAGCCTATAGCTAATAAAACATCACAATTGCTTAATGAACCTAGTCCTCCTTTGGTTGAGAAATTTATAATTTCAAATGAGTCTCTTATACAAGATTATAGCCCATTAGAAATTGAAGAAAATGAAAATTGGAATTATCAAACTCAAAACTTGTATAATACATTTGAAGAGATTCATAAGCAAACTAGTAAAATACCAGATGAAGAATTTTTCAGTTTGAATAATCAACCCCCACATTTAGAAATTTCTACTGAACAATTTTTAAATAATACATTTAGTGGAAATCCTTTAAATGAGTGGTCTCCTAACCTTCAAGAAGAAGAAGAAGGTGATCGACCAAGTCCAGAAGAAACTCCTTTGAATTCTCCTTCTTCTAAAGAAGATAATATTAATAGAGATTTTGATTCATCACCACCTAATACACCACCTGATACACCACCAATAGAAAATTTTGAGGAAATGGCCCAACCAGGAGCGCAACCACGAATTTTAAATGTTGCACTATATCCTCTTTTCCAAGGATTAGTGGGAACTGATCCTGATCGACATTTGGATAGATTTTGTGTCGTAGCAAGGGCTAACCAATTGCCACAAAATTTGTACTTAACAACTTTTCCTAGTACCTTAATTGATGGAGCAGGAGATTGGTATGCTCAGTTACCAGCCGCTCCAACAACATGGGATGAGTTACGTACTACTTTCCTTACACGGTTTAGACCACGATCTTTTGTACCAGGTCTAATTGATAGAATAAGGAATATTAAAATGAATGATCATGAGGGAATAGATTCCTATTACACTCGTATGAATGCCTTATTAAGAAGATGGCATAATCATAATATGCCTGATGACTTTTTAGTAAGTACATTCATAGGAGGGGTGTGGCCTGAAAACCTTAGAATATATTTACGAGAACGTAATCCTGCTGATTTAGCTGCAGCATATACTCTGGCTAAAACATGGGAAGAAGCTAGAGTAAATACTGACTATGCCCAATACAAGGATCCTTATTTATATCCAGCCATAAAAAATTCTACTGATCAAATGTATGGGATGGATGCATATGGAAGGGATAGTTATCCTCAAAGAAATTCTAAATTATTAAAAACAGAGGAAGCTAATCCTGTATATAATCCCCAACCACTAGCAATAAGACCTCCACCTTCTAATCCTATAATGGATTCTATTTCACAATTAGAAAAGAAATTTACAGAATTAGCTGTTCATGTAACACATGGAAGGGATAAACGCCAAAAACCTACAAACCAACGAACTAATATGTGGTGTACTAATTGTCGAGGACATGGACATTTAGCTAACGAATGTCCTACTCCTTTAAATGGAAATACTACTTTTAGTCGTCTTAGGTGTAATTTTTGCCAAGGCAATCATCACACCTCTAAATGTTGGAATTTGGGTCAGGTAGTAGCAGCAGTAAGTGCTAATATACAAGAACCTGCGAATCCAGAACCGCTTAAAGATAATTCCAAACTACCTTATAGAATTACATCTAAAAGACCTTTTACTCGTCCAAATATAGGACCACCTTATAAACACGGTGATGGAAGACCACGATGGAACGATACTTATAATGCCCCTCCCGTTTGGAATGGGCCTCCATCAAATCCCAACACTCGTAGTTATGGACCTCCGGAAAAAGGTAAATTGCCCGTGTGTTGGAATTGTGATGAATTGGGACATTATTTTAGAGATTGTCCAAACCCCAAAAAACAAGTTGGTTACACTCCTACGTGTGGAAGGTGTAAACAGACAGGTCATACAGCTAATGATTGTATGGCTCCCCAACCAGTAAAACAAGTTCAATTTACATAATCAGAAAAAGATAAGGGTGTGAATCATATTGCCCAAGTTACAAACCATGCAAGCGATAAAGCTTGTAGGTTTGTTACTCGGTCAAAAACTCGGAATAATAACAAGACTCTTGTAGAAAGTAATCAAGCAAGTAGTCCAGATAGTGACTTTAACCAACCCAAAACTAGACAAATTAGCAAACCTTTAAAAACTGCTATGCCAAATGAACTTAAAATACCGAATAACGTAAATTCTCAAATTCCTCCTGAAATATCTAACAATTTAAATATACCGTTAAGTCAAGTACCTTCAGTAGCAGAGGAAATTCCCTTTGAAAAAGAAACTTTAAAACAATCTATACCGGTCCATGAAGAACCTATAGAAATTTCACCTACCATGATACCACCCACTTTCTATCGACCCCCGAAAAAAGCACCTAAAAAAGTGTCTAAAGATGAACCACCTTCTATCAAGAAACGGAAACATAATAGAATAATGAAGTTAGCATTAGGGGTAGAGCCATATGATATTTTAAATAACATGGATAATATCCAACCACAAATTACACTAAGACAATTATTAGCTATTGCCCCTAGATGTCGTAGTTAATTAAGCTCTTCATTGATACGAAAACGTCCTAAATTAGTAGAAGTACATGATATCTCTTTAGACCCTGGGGCACCTATGGTAGATGTTTTTATAGACGGAACTCTGATTGAAGGTGTCCAAATTGATAGTGGGTCAAGTGTCAACTTAATGAATGTTGACACCATGGAGGAATTAGGACTAAAAACCATGACTACTACACCAATTATTTTAAGAATGGCTGACCAAAGTCGGGTAAAGCCTTTAGGTTTGTTAAAACAAATTGCCACTGATATTGGTGGTTTAAATTATCGAGTTGATTATATCGTCTTTAAAGTAACAGAATCATTCTCACCATATCCTATTTTGTTAGGGAGACCATGGCTTTATCTTGCAAAAGCAAAAGACGATTGGGGAAAGGGTACTTTAACATTAGGTAAAGGAGAAAATAAAATTACTTTACCTATGTACCCACCTACATATCATGGTGAAACTCAGAATGACGATTCTGATATTACCACTGATAATAGCTATGAATCTACAAGTGCTACTACTCGGGTGGTAAATAAGGACAAAGTTCCTTTTAAAAGTCTTGGTAGAGGAGAATATTCCTATCCAAATGACACAGATAATTGAGATAATGATATTTTAGCATGGCAAAATTCACCGGTTTTTGTAATAAATATTGATGATGAATCTGAACAGGAACCACCTTATTTAACAGACTCTGAAGAACTTATGGATAATTTATATCATACTAGTTTACCAGACTATAAACCTTCAAAAAGTAATTGCATTAATATGGAATTAGGCAGTCCCGAGGAGTCTAAACCTATAAAAGTTTATAGCGGTTTAAGTATTGAGGAGTCAAAGAAATGGTTAAAGTTTTTTGAAGAGTGTAAAGATGTTTTTGCTTGGACTTATAAAGACTTAAAAGGAATTCCCCCTGAAGTGTGTCAACATCATATTACATTAGAACCTAATACCAAACCAGTCAGGCAAAGACAATATCGCATGAATCCAAAATATTCTTTAATGGTTAAAGAGGAAATTGACAAACTTCTAGAATGCGGATTCATTTACCCAGTTCCATACAATGATTGGGTATCACCCATTGTGATTGTTCCCAAAAAGAATGGGAAATTACGAATTTGTCAAGATTTCAGAAAACTTAACAGTGTAACCTTAAAAGACCATTTCCCATTACCTTTTACCGATGCAATCTTAGATGCTGTTGCGGGACATGAATGTTATTCATTTTTAGATGGGTTTTCTGGCTATAATCAAGTACAAATAGCTAAAGAAGATAGACCTCTCACCACATTTACCATTGACTGGGGAACTTTTGCTTATAATGTTATGCCCTTTGGATTATGTAACGCTCCTGCTACATTCCAAAGAGTAATGACCATTGCCTTCCAAGAATATTTACGAAAATTTATAGAAGTTTTTCTAGATGATTTTTGTGTTTTTAGTACTAAACAAGATCATCCTGAATGTTTAAAGAAATGCTTTGATCAATGTAAAAAATATGGCATTTCTATAAACGCTGCTAAATCTGAGTTTGTGGTACCCTGCGGGTATCTCGTTGGCCATATAATTTCTAAAGACGGAATAGCTGTAGACCCTGATAAAGTATCCATAATTTTGAAATTGGAAATACCGGAAAATATTACTGGTGTTAAATCTTTTTTAGGTGCTACTAGTTATTATCGAAGACACATATATTTTTATGCCCAAATTGCTCATCCTTTGACACATTTAACTAAACAAACTGATACACTAGGTGTTTGGACAGATGAATGTACAAAGACTTTTAACAAACTTAAACGACGATTAAGTAATGCCCCCGTTTTAATACCTCCTAATTGGGACAAAGATTTTGAGGTTTATGTTGATGCCTCCAATGTTGCAATTGGTAGTGTTTTAAGTCAAAAGGATAAAAAAGGGCACGATAGACCTATTTATTTTTCTAGTCGACAATTGAGTGCAGCAGAACGAAATTATTCTGTCACTGAAAGGGAGGGTTTAGGCATGGTCTATTCGGTTCAAAAGTATCGTCATTATTTATTGGGGTACAAATTTACTTTTCATGTTGATCATGATGCTCTTAAATATATGATAAACAAACCTCAATTGAGTGGTCGATTAGCTAGGTGGGTATTGCTTTTACAAGAGTTTAATTTTACTATTAATGTCAGACCAGGGAAACGCCATGCAAATGCTGATTTCCTGTCTCGCATTAGCGACAATATAAATCCTCATTCTATAGACGATAATTTTCCTGACGCTCATATTTTAAATATTGACATTATACCTGCTGAATATGCTGATATAATTCATTACTTAAACACTAACACCTTTCCTCAAGACTATACAGAAAAAGAGAAACAAAAGCTCATTTACAAAGCACAACCTTATACTATGATTGCTAATGTTCTTTATAAGAAAGGGAAGGATGGAATTTTACGCAGGTGTATTAATCCTAGTGAAGTTCCATTAATTCTTAAGGGATGTCATGATGACGTTTGTGGAGGACATTTTGCCGGTATGGTTACTGCCCAAAAAGCCCTCCACTCTGGTTATTGGTGGCCCACCATGTTTTCTGATGCTAATCTATATGCCAAAAAATGTGACCCCTGCCAACGAGTCGGTAAACTTACCCCTTCTAAAGCAATGCCTCTTCATCCTATTTTAGCTCAAATCCCTTTTGAGAAGTAGGGTATTGATTTTGTTGGACCAATTAAGCCTCCTAGTCGTTATGGACAAAAACGATATATATTAGTAGCCACTGAGTATGTCACTAAGTGAGCAGAAGCCATTGCTACTAAAACTGATGATGCTAAAACTGTAGCCAAATTCCTTTACGAGAATATTATAACTCGATTTGGTTGTCCTAAAGAATTAGTCAGGGTTGTTCGGACGCTGGGACGCGGACGTTCGCGTCTGGACGTCCGCTGGACGTAGACGTTCCCGTCCAAGCGTCCGGTGACTTTGAAAAATGCACAGCGGACGGCGAATTTACCACAGCGGACGGGGGTTTTATTGAGGTAATTGATGCAACGTAGTATTGCTAGAAGCCAAAGACGTACGGGTGCTAAATAATGGTGTGTGGGAGGAGGGGTTAGGCATGGGCTGATCTCTAGAGTGTCCTTGTGATGAGTTATCCCATATGGTTTGTCCATGGTGACCTCCTAGTGTACACTACTTAAGGTGGAAGGCCTTTGAGTAAAGATCATCTCTTTCTACGCATTCCTTGTGTTTGTGTGTGTGCCTTGTGCAATCTTCTCTACCTTCAATAGGTTATGGGCCCACTCATGTGTGTTTCATGAGTATTAGATTGCATTTGTGCAAGTATTTTGAGGTCGGTGCGCAACGGGCGGTTTTGGAGCATTGTTGGAGGTTTTGGAGCTTGTTGAAGCGTTGGTGTTTCTTGGAGGTGTGCATGGGCTGAAGTTACATGTTGGAGCACTCTCTTTGGTCAATTTCTTCCCTTGATCTCCTTCTTTTCTTTCTTCTATCTCTTCGTTGCGAGTGGAACTTCGTTTGGTTCAATTGTGAGCATTTGAGTAAATGCAAGTGATTTGTGAGGTGTGAAGGCTCTCGTGGAGGGTCTACCATCTGATCCTAGTGATTAGGCACTTGCTTTGAGGTGTTGCATGTGTTTCATGCTCTTGGGGTGCTCAAATTTTCATTTGGAGCTAGTTTGTGCACAAAGGTGCGGTTTTGAGCAATTTCAATGCGATTGGGGTTTTGAGGGACTTGTGTGAGTTCATGTGCATTGAGTGAGTGCTCTTGAAGGACACAAAGGTGTCATTGACGTGCATTGAGTGTTTGGGGACACTAAGGCGTCGTATTGAAGCATTTGGAGTTGTTTTGAGCTCCATTGAGTGATTTGAGGGGTTTTGGTGAGCCTCTTTGCATTTTTGGGTGAGGGTTCTCACATTTGAGTGTTGGGAGGCGTGTGTGGAGCACAAAAGTGCTGATCTAGTGTTTGGGGTTGTTTTAAACCCATTGGGTGCACAAAGGTGCAATATCAAAGCAAAAAATCAAAAAAAAACAAAGTTGTGTGTTTGAGTTTGAGGTTTCATTTGTGTGGGGAGGCATACGTAAGTGAGGATCATGGCATCTTTTGAGGGTGAGGGTCCCAAGGTCGTGGACAAGTTCGATGGGGTGAATTTCCACTTGTGGAAGTTCAAAATGGAGATGGTGATGGCCGAGAAGGAGTTGTGGGAGATTGTCGAGGGTAGTGAGGAACCTCCTTTATCTTCTACGGATCCTAGGATCATGCAAGCGTACACGAGGAGGGAGAAGAAGGCATTTGCCATTTTGGCACTCAACCTCGCGGATTCGCAACTTGCGCACATTCGTTCGTGCAAGACACCCGCGGAAGCATGGTCCAAGCTTTGCAACATTCACGAAGCGAAAACATTGGCCAACATTTTGTTTTTGAGGCGCAAGTTCTTCACCATCAAGATGGGCGAAGAAGATGACATGTTGGCGCACATCAACAAGGTCAAAGCTCTCGCGGATCAACTCAACGGTTGCGACGTGTCGGTTACGGATGGTGACATCGTGATGACACTTTTGGAGAGCCTTCCATCATCATACGAGTACCTCATCGTGGCGATGGAGTCAAGACCCATTACGGAGCTCACATTGGACTATGTGACCTCACGGTTGTTGCACGAGCTTTCGCGGCGAAAGGAGAATGAGTCTCGAGAAGATGGAGCGGCACTCGTGGCGAAGCAATCCAAGAATGGAGGCGGTGGGAGCTCAAGCGACAAGGTGTGCTTCTATTGTGGTAAGAAGGGCCACATTGCCAAATTTTGCTTCAAACGCAAGAGGGATGAGAAAGGGGAGAGTGCAAACAACACTAAAACTCGTGACGATGATGAGTACGCATTTACGGCTAGATATGAGGCAAGCATGAGCGATGGCATCGAGGGTGATGCAAGCATGAGTGATGGTATCGAGGGTGATGCAAGCATGAGTGATTGGATTGAGGTTGGTGATGAGTATGCAAACATGGCAAGCAATGTATCGTGCAATGGTAGTACGAGTGATTGGATTGTTGATTCGGGGGCTACAAGCCACATGTCACCACATAAAACTTGTTTTCATTCGTATGCTCTCATTAATCCAAGGAGAGTGATTTTGGGAGATGATACGGTGCTTGAGGCCGTTGGCAAGGGCCAAATTGTTGTAGACACCGAGGTGAGGGGTCGTGTGAAGACAATCACTATCCAAGATGTCCTCCACGTTCCCAAACTAACGGCAAATTTACTATCGGTGAGGCAATTAGTGGCAAAGCACTTGAGGGTTGAGTTTAGTGATAAGGGGTGTTATGTGTTGTCACCGAATCGAGATGAGGTGGCCATCATTGAAGAACACGAGGGCTTGTACCACATCAAGTTCTCCAAGGTGCATTCGAAGGAATCGGCGGCGTTGGCGCATTCAAACTTGAAGGACGACAAGTTGGCGTTGTGGCATCGTCGACTTGGCCATTTGAACATCAAGAGTGTGAAGACACTACGCGGCATGGTAAGCGGTATGGATCTTCATCAATTGAAAGTGGATGCTTCTACATTCACGTGTGAAGGTTGCATTGAAGGCAAGCAACAACGGTTGCCATTTGCGGGTGAAGGGGCGACACGGGCCACAAAAGTTTTGGAGATCGTGCATTCGGATGTGTGTGGCCCCATGAAGACCACATCGATGGGAGGTTGCAAGTACTTTGTGACCTTCATCGATGATTTTTCAAGGAAGATATGGCTCTACCCTATCAAAGCCAAGAGTGAGTGCTTTGAGAAGTTCAAGGAGTTCAAGACATTGGTGGAGAACCAATCCGAGTTGAAGATCAAGGTGTTTCGGTCGGACAATGGCGGCGAGTACATGTCCAAGAAATTTGACGAGCTTTTGAAGAATGAAGGCATCGCACGCCAAACTTCGGCCCCGTACACGCCTCAACAAAATGGAGTTGCGGAGCGCGCAAATCGCACCATTGTAGAGATGGCGAGGAGCATGTTGCACGCTCAAAACTTGAAGTTAGACCTTTGGGCGGAAGCGGTGGTGAATGCGGTATACACACGCAATCGGTGTCCAACAAGCGCGGTTGAAGGCATGACGCCGGAGCAAGCGTGGAGTGGGAGGCAACCATGTGTTGCACACATGCGCATCTTCGGATGCATTGCATATGCGAAGGTTCCCGACGAACGGAGTACGAAACTCGAGGCTAAGGCCTTGAAATGTGTGTTTCTTGGGTATTGTGAAGGTACCAAGGCGTATAGACTCATGTCGGTGGACACGAGGAAGATCATTCGGTCACGTGATGTGACATTTTGTGAGGAGTCTACGATGGAGGCTCCTTTGGAGGTTGGTCCAAGTGGGAGTAGTGGAGACGTTTTGGTGGACACACCCTCCAAGTCTCCTAGTGTTGTTGATGTAGGTGATGATGACGGTGATGACGAAGCTGGCGACACGGAGGTTGTTGAAGCGCCATCGAGCTCAAAGGCCAAGAATGGCGCAAAGGGCACGCAAGAGGAGCAAGTTTCTTCAAGCGAGCGGCGGTACCCCGAGAGATCGCGCAAGCCACCTGGAGAATGGTGGAAGAACCACATCTTCCCTCAAGTGGAGGACGAGCATGCGAATGTGGCATTATCGGATGGTCCATTGACCATTCGAGAAGCCATGCAAGGTGAGGATGCGGTCAAGTGGGAGCGCGCCATGCAAGAGGAGTACGACTCTCTAATTGCTAACGGTACGTGGCAATTAACTCCCATTCCAAAGGATCGCAACCCCATTGGTTGCAAATGGGTGTTTCGGACAAAGAGGGATGTTTCGGGTATTGTTGTGCGTCACAAGGCAAGATTAGTAGCCAAGGGGTTCGCGCAAGTGCATGGGGTGGACTTTCACGAGACATTTGCTCCCGTAGCCAAGTTCACCACCATTCGATGCATTCTTGCCATTGGAGCGGCCTTGGACTTGGAGATGCATCAAATGGATGTGAAGACCGCATTTTTGAATGGCGATTTGGAGGAGGACATCTACATGGTGCAACCTGAGGGGTTTGTGCAACAAGGTAAAGAGCACCTTGTTTGTAAGTTGCAAAAATCATTGTATGGGTTGAAACAATCTCCAAGAGCGTGGTACCAAAAGATTGACACGTTCTTGGTTGCACACGGGTTTACTAGGAGCATTGCGGATCATAGTCTCTACTTCATGCAAGAGGGGCAAAATGTGGTGATTGTGATCATATATGTTGATGATTTGATCATTCTTGCAAGCCTCATGAGTTTAATGAATGCATTAAAAGGCATGCTTGAGAGAGAGTATGAGATGAGTGATCTTGGAGAATTGCACTTTTGTCTTGGTGTTGAGTTTGTGTGTGATAGGGCTACACGCACTATCACCATGAGTCAAGGCAAGTATGTGATGGACGTGCTCAAGAGATTCGGGATGGAGGATTGTAAGCCCGTGGCAACACCATTGGATGCAAACTCCAAGCTCGTCAAGCTTTCGGAGGAGGAGTATGCGATCGAGGCTAAATCGATGGCGGAGGTGCCATACAAGCAAGCGGTGGGGTCGTTGATGTATGCGATGATTGCGACACGGCCCGACCTTGCGTATCCAATTAGCGTGGTGAGTCAACACATGGCGAGACCGGGCTCGATGCATTGGATGACGGTCAAGAGGATCATGCGTTATTTGAGGGGCACAAGCGATGTGAAGTTGTGTCTTGGAGGCAAAGACATTGTGTTGAGCGGCTATTGTGACGCGGACTACGCGGGAGACACGAGCGATCGAAGATCGACAACGGGCTACATGTTCAAGGTCGGATCGGGAGCGGTGTCGTGGAATAGCAAGCGGCAACAAACGACGGCGACATCAACGGTGGAGGCCGAGTACATGGCTACGAGCCATGCCACGAAGGAGGCCATTTGGTTGAGGCAACTAATGGTGGATGTGGGTTGCACACAAGGTGAGGCTACAACGATTATGTGTGACAACCAAGGGTGCATTTCACTTGCAAAGAACCCTACACATCATTCACGCACGAAGCACATTGATGTGCAATACCACTTCATTCGGGAGAAGTTGGAATTGGGAGTTATACATTTGGAGTATTGCCCAACGGAGCACATGGTGGCGGATGTGCTCACAAAGGGTCTTTGTAGAGACCGACACCAACGATTAGTAATAGCATTTGGACTTAGAGGCTTTGGCTCTACGCAAAGTGGGAGTATTGAGGTAATTGATGCAACGTAGTATTGCTAGAAGCCAAAGACGTACGGGTGCTAAATAATGGTGTGTGGGAGGAGGGGTTAGGCATGGGCTGATCTCTAGAGTGTCCTTGTGATGAGTTATCCCATATGGTTTGTCCATGGTGACCTCCTAGTGTACACTACTTAAGGTGGAAGGCCTTTGAGTAAAGATCATCTCTTTCTACGCATTCCTTGTGTTTGTGTGTGTGCCTTGTGCAATCTTCTCTACCTTCAATAGGTTTTACCCCAGCGGACGGCGATCGGACGGCCGGACAGGTCGGACGGCGGACTTGACAGATCGGACGGCGGACAGGTCGGACGGGCGGACAGATCGGACAGGTCGGACGGCGGTTTAGGCAGATCGGACAGCGGACACGTCGGACGGCGGACACGTCGAACGGCGGACACGTCGGTTTAGGCGGACCCGATCGGACGGTTCAGTGGACGTCCGATCACAGTTTTCAAAGATATTTTGAATATTTGCAAATTTTATTATGTAAATAAGCGAAAAATTCAAAATAAATTTATTTTAGTCAAATTTAATATCAAAAATTATATTTAAGGTACATAAAAGTTATATTTACAAGGAGTAAAAAACTGAAAGTGAATAAATTAACCCTTTAGCGCGCCAGCGTCCATATATTGGACGACGAACAGATTAAAGTTGTTCGATTTCCATCCAAAGTGGACAGTTTTCAGCCACCAATATCTTTTTGGGTTCTTGTACAAGTTGACTATCCTTTGTACAGTGTGGATCTTCAAAATAGGTTATCATGATTTTTGGAAAAATTACACAATTGGTTTATGTCAAGTTTCATTCTTAGTTCAAAAAGTGAGACTTGAGACATGATTTTCCAAAATAAGTAGAATCAAATAATGGAAACCATATCATCGCGTAGTGCATGTTATTCCAATTTCATTCCAATATTTTCAATTTTTTTGTGTAAATTCGGGATTTTTAATTGAATTTCAAGCAAAAACCTTGCAAAATTAGTTTTAAATTATTAATAAAAAATACAACATTGTTTTCAAACAATTGTTTTCAAATGGGTGCTGGAAAACAGCCAGACAGGAATGGAGTTGATGTACAAAGCAAAGTTGTAAACGAGGGTGTGATGGTAACACTTGTACCGTTGGATACATTGGTCCACAGTGTCGTATGTTTAATTCAAATTGTCAACACAAATCCACAGATTGCAAATCCTAGTCAAAAACCATAGAGTTAGCAAAATTCCAATAACACATGGAAGAACTATTTTCCAAAATATTAAGGAAATTTGAGGGTGTTTCTAAATTCTAATAACGTTAGGTACCCATGTGTGCAAAAAAATTCCAAATTGGAGTCCCGGGACTCATGGCAGCAAAACCCACTTATATCAATGAACATAGAGATAGCAAAATCCCAAAAACAATAAAACATATGGATTTTTTTTTTTTCCGTAAATGTCAAAAAAGAAAATATTTTCCTGATAGTCGGACAGAAGTCCAAGTGTTCTATGCATAAGCACACAGCAATAGCCATAGAACAATTCAATACTGTTACTACTATTCTAAACCAAAAAGAACTATATCACTATGTTTTGCCTAATACATATTTCTAAAATGCTCGTACGGTACTGGCCACTTGTATTGAGTCCTAAAACGTGTCACTATATGAGCTAAACCTCTAATATTTGCTCGATCCGTGCTGCACAATCGATTCAAATAGCTCTCGAACACGTTTGCCAAATCATGTTGTTCATATACTACTGAAGTTTCTCCACGCGTCTGCAACTTCCAGTAATCCTCCGACATGTTTTTCTTGTTGATGCGCATGGCAATTTTTGCAACTCCATATGCCTCAGTTGTCTTCGTCACTGGTGGGCGTATCTCCACATCTGCATCTGGCTTACGTACATAAGCAATCGTAGGATCCACCCACCACCGTTCTGCAAGATCCTTTTGCATTTCCTCTGCACTGTTGTACCCATATAGTGACTCCATTGGCTCCGTCGAAAATGATAACATGCCCCAGTCACATACCCCGATGTATACCTGCGTCTCATCCGTAGGGAAATGAAAAAGGATATTATCGGGAGATAAATCATTGTGCAGGTTGTTGGTCATGTGTACCTCATGCATGATGATCACCAATGCCCACGCCAATTCCGTTCTTTTTTTACGGAACCGCCTCAGATAACTTGCTTTGATCACATCGTCCTCTGACATAGGTGCATGCAACATACGCGCGTAGATATCGTCTCCGTACGTGTTGTCTAAATTCAGCATTTGTCGCAATGTCCCACCATTCCACCAATATGCATAACCCTCATATTTCGAAGCATGAATAGCCACGTATCGTATAATACCTGGATGTTCAATTCGAACTGCCATCGTTTCATTTTGGTGTTCCAATTTCGCAAGATCCGGTCTAGTCCTCGCCTGTTTTGAAAGTTTCGCCGCAAACTCCCAATGAGGTTCTAACCCTGGAGCTCCTTCAATCCGAACCCTCTTGACGGTAGCATATGCACCCTTCAGTGATGTGTGCTCCACTTCAATGACATTGGCCGTAGTAGGCAATGCGTGGACCAACTTATTCTTCATTAACTCCTCGGATCCACCAGGAACGTCTCTCCACCAACCGATTTGCTGTCTGCGCTGGCGTCCAAGGGTGTATGGTTTCATCAACCCCACAAAGTCGTCTGCTTTCTTCATAACTTCCTCAATATACGTATTGTCCTCAAGCAGTCCGTGGTCCTTCCCATACTTAGTTAACACTCCCTGGATATTCCACAAACAATCATTCACCCTCCACTCCAACCACTTTGTGAAATCACGCTTCTCCATCTCCCGGTACCATAATCCATCCTGAAGAGCCTGCAACATATTCCTCGTCATGTCTTCTTGAAATTTTACCACGCTATGCTCTTTGTACCGAACAAATTTACTCTCCAACGCCATAAGCGTGTTGCTTCGGTAAAAATCCACCGTGAACTTCTGCAGAAACTTCTTACACGCTTCCGACGGCATGTGAAAGTCATCTTCAAGAGATTTTTGTTCCGTCGTCTTACCTGTCTTCTGTTTTTTTCCCTTCGGCATGGTGACGGAGCTCCGGAATTGTAAGAAAAAATGGCAAAATTTCCCCCCCCCCCCCCCCCCCCCGACAACGCTGACTTCTTCCTCCCCGAGTGAGGGGCCAGAGGATGGGATAACCCTGCCAACAGCAACCCCTAACTACTCTCACAATCAAGTGAGTAGGGAGGAAAAAGTGAGCCGTCCGCTCTGGGCGGACGGCTATATAGGCGGACGCGCTGTCCAATTAGGTCAGACAGCCGATCGGACGGCCCGCGCCGTCCGCCACCCGATCAGACGGGTCGCGCTGTCCGCCCCAGAATCGGACGGCACAGATCGGATCGGACGGCCCGCAGATCCGACGGTCCGCCCATCGGACCGTAGATCGGACGGCCCCTTGATCGGACGGCACAGATCGGACGGCACAGATCGGACGGCCCCCCGATCGGACTGCACAGAATCGGACGGCACAGATCGGACGGCCCCAGATCGGACGGCCTCGAAATCGGACGGCCCCCACATCGGACGGCCCCCACATCGGACGACCGTATTCTCACAAAAAACCATGAAAATCGCAGCATTTGGAAGTTGAAGAAGAAATCATATGTTTTTTTGTTTTTTCATCATTCAACCGTAAGATCTAATACCCAACTTGAATTTTCATGTGAGCACAAAATTTGAGAGCAAAATGACCATTAGATTCTTAGATTATAAGGATCAAAGTTGCAAAAGAAGATTTTTTGGGGTTCAATCCGGTGACAAATTTGAACTTTTGAAATTAATATCTTTTTTTTGAATGGGTTAGAAATTCAATGAATGGCAAGGCCATGTTAACAATTGAGTGAAGTCTTCAAATATAAAATCTTGTAAGAAAAAAGCTAATATTAAATTTTTCATAAAACAATTACTAGAAGTGGGTACAAAGTGAAAGGAAAAAGAAAATCATTAATAACTTTGACATGGAATTGTAAAATGTCAATCTTACGGTGAGAATGTTGTACTTGGAAATCTTTACCTAGTGCCTTTTATTTCATTAAAACATATTGAAAATTGAGTTTAGAAATGAGCTTCAAAGTTTTTTTTGTCCAAACTGTCCAAAAAACAGATCTCCTCATAACTTTTATCCCATTGCTCAAAATGGGTAGATTTAAAGGTACATTTGTAGATAAAGATCAACCAATCATGAATCAAAAAAGAAATTTTGAAAAAGAATAAAAAATAAACAAAAAATTTGCTGCCCGATCTCGCTTCAAAAACTTCAAATGCTTATAACTTTTGCAATACTTATGGGAATGACATGAAACAAAGTGCGACATGTAGAGTGTACTTTTTGAAAGCTACACTGAAATTCTCATTGAAATTTTTAAAAGTATGAGGTCCCCGAAGGCTGCCCAAATAGTGGAACGACCAGAATATGGTCGCTCAAAAATTTAGGGGTTAATTATGACTATATGTCAAGACTTTGAGACCACAGTTCGATATTAGTAGAGCACGTGTGATCACTAATGTGATATACAT
Source organism: Pohlia nutans (assembly GCA_022496805.1). Taxonomy (NCBI): domain Eukaryota; kingdom Viridiplantae; phylum Streptophyta; class Bryopsida; order Bryales; family Mniaceae; genus Pohlia; species Pohlia nutans. Next base: position 35,695,936 of record CM040089.1, on the reverse strand, counting down.
GGCCTGGTCCGCCACTGAGTAATCATAGGCACTAAATATTTAACAACCATCCCCTTCTCTCCGGCAAAGTGCCATGAAATTGTAGGGTTTATAAAAAGGGTGGAGTTCATAAATTATATGGCCGTCTTTTTCTAGCTAAAGTGGGCGTACTTATTTATAAGCTCGGTTTTTTTTATACACAAGTATGAAAGGTTTGGAAAGAAGCTCTCACTCTTATAAGTTATAAAAAAACTTGACTTCCGTCAATTTCTACTGTTTTTTTCCAAGGACCACATCTTGTTTTCAAAGATTCGCGCCGTGCAATAACTCAACATAATATTGAAAAATCCGTCTCGCAAATTGTAAACCTCATTAAGTACCTAATCAAGCGTTATTTCCATTGGTCATTGATTAAGTTTGTGTCTCATCAAAAGATATATCAATTTCATTGATGTTCTCTCCGTTCTTTTATCGGACCTTCTATACATGGTTGACAACGAAATGAGTTCACTTTACCCCTAATGCAATTGGGAGAGTCTGAGCTGATCCTATAACTTGGTGGTGCATAGCACAAAGGCCTTTCCAAGAAGGACTCCCACCGCATTCTCATTTCCTCCCCTTCCATAACTACCTTGTACAATGAAAACGTCCATCACGAATAGGGTTAATTCTAAAAAAAATCTTGCTTTGCTATAATAAGAAGTTCAATAGGACAATTGAACTACCAAAAGTGCACATTCTTCAACCCCTCTTCATATTTGTACCTTGTTACATACTCCCCACTTGAATCATGTGGCTTCCCATACATACCTTTGGCCCAACACTTTCTTCAAACCCTCTTCATCATCAAACAACCTCACGAGCTTCTGTGCTATAAGTGCTGTTCGGCAATACCAAATCTTAGAAAAACAGAATCGTGAAGATCGGAACGCACACCTTTGAAGTGCATACTCTCGTAGCTTGAGATCCACTTTGCCTATCCTAAAGTTTAATCTCGATTGAAACGCTAGAGAGGGTATTATCCATTTGCCCCCTGCTTTATCGATGCATGCTTTGTCTTTCCGCCTTTGAAAAGGGTTGTAGTCGCTAGAACCGAGCTACTCTCTCACACACTCACCGAGTCACTTTCCAAAGGCCCCACTAGACAAATATGAACATTCTAGGGTTTCTAAGCCTTTTCTAGCATGAGGCATCAAGATGAGGTGACAACCTCATTCCAAGTGCCATGCCACAAGATTGACACCTTAATACCTTCCTCATAGACTTCATCCAAGCCTTAGTGGTGCCTAGTCCTCCCTCATGCACTATGATAGTACCACAGTACTACACCCTACCATAGTACTACACCCTTTGACTACACATGGCAATGCTCTTTGTATCGTTCCAAATTTTCAATGGGACACTAACACTAGTAGGGTTCAGGGTGTCACAGGACTTGGTGTCTAAAGTCAGATTAGAATGTAGTACTATGATACTATCGAACCCTCTCTAGTGATTCAATCGGGACTAAAGTGTAGGGTTTAGGCAAGCTGAATCTCAAGCTACGAGAGTATGCACTTCAAAGGCGTTCGTTACAATCTTCACGATGGTCTTTTTCGAAGCTCTGATGTTGCTGAACTGCACTTGAAGCACAGAAGCTCATGAGGTTGTTCGATGATGAAGACGGTTCAAAGAAAGTGCTCGGCCAAAAGTAAATACGGGAAGCCACTTAATTCAAGTGGAGAGTGTGTAACAAGGACCTAACATAAAGAGGGGTTCAATAAAGTGCACTTTTGGTGGTTCGTTCGCCGCCATGAACTTCTCAGGATAGTGAGACAAGATGATTTTCATAAATAACTTTATTCGTGAAGGAGGTTTTCGTTGCACAAGGTAGTTATAAAACGAGTAGGAAATGAGAATGTGATGGGAGTCCTTCTTGGAAAGTCAACTGTGCTGTGCACAACCAAGTTCTAAGATAAGCTTCTAGCCCTTCCATTGCATGTGAACTAAACTCATTTTGTTTTCAACCGGGTATGTAAGGTCTACTATAAAAGTCAAGGCGACACCAAGACAATTTATAAATCTTTTTGTAAGTCATGAACTCGATCTCTTATTAATAGAAATAAGAATGGGTTATGTACTCATGACCAGTTTACTCTTCGTGATTAGATTATATATGTATATATATATAAATATTTGTGCTAATAATGTTCACACAATGAGCCATACATGCTTTATAAGCCTAGAGCATTAGCGCTAGCAGCCTACAATATATCCAAAGTTTGTAGCATCCTAACAAAATTCAAACTAAGGATATGTCTTGGTCTATACAAAGCAAAATTGAAGACATTGGATTCTACGGTCTAGGCTAGGTTTCAACTTCCACTAGAGCATAGACAGTCCTGTTAAATCCGCCTACTATCACCGATGTCCCCGAAATGTCCCACGTTCCTCGTCCCACTGTTGCTCAAAAAAACGTTGATCTATCAACCGCCTTTCATTCTCTTCCTCTTCGCTCCGTCTTATCGCTTCTTCAATATCTCTTTCGTACTCATCATCTTGATCGTACTGACTCGATGGCCCAGCAGCAAATCCGTCACGGGGGTCGTCTGCAGCACTATACATATCCCTACCAAAACTCACGGGTGCACCGCTTGCTGAGCTTTCGCCGGGGCCAGAATAAATAGGAGGATGGCTTTGAAACCCATGATGTCCAAGATCGTTGTGGGTCCTCTCAGGAGAATATGCTCGCGGGGTACTGTATCTGTCCGGATACGGAACCCGTTCATCGTTGTGTACAGCGTATGCATTATCATCGTAACCATGGCTAACTCCCCTTTGATCACCCCTGCCTACTGGACGTGAAGTTCCTTGATGATATTCATAGTCATGCTAAGCAGGAGTTCCGAACGTCACGGGAGAGTTCTCAACGTCGTGTTGTCGATATGAATTGCGTGGACGTACTTCCCATCGCGAGGTGTCATCATCAGGTACAACAACGTTTGTCGCATTCGCTCGACGATTAGACCATTGCGGCACACAATCACTCGGTCCAAGCCAGTTGGTGGGAATAAAGTTTTGTGAACGATTCAAACGTTCAACGTTTTTCCCAGGCACCGTACTCCAATCAACATCCTTGTGCAATACAATCTCAGCCCAAACCATTGCCATTAAGGAATATTTCATGATGGTTGGCTTTGAGTTAGGCAACCCAACGAAATTGTGCACCTCCCAATACCGTTGTCGGAAATGGTCGCTTTGGCACGTCACAGTTGGGACTTCCCAACGAGGGCCAGACACTTGCATTTGAGTTCGTGGCCAAATCTTGGCTAAATGCGTCATCTTCACGTATTCTTTGCATGTTTTACAACTCCAGGTTCTCGTAGGCTCAGTGTCCCATCCCGGCTCCGCAACACAATTGGGGTCAACGACTTGATCCCAGTTCATAACTTGAGGAGTCCCTTGTGAAGATCTCCTACTACTTCTGCTTTGCTGAAACATCGTGGGAAGTCAAAACAACGCTGAGAAACCGCGTAGAAGGTACAAGCGCAACGTGCTGCAAACGTCCTGAAATGAAGTCAAACGTGCGTACAGCGTGACGCAGTGACTCAAAAAACACGTGACAGAGTCGGTGCAGGTGCTGTCGGAACATCACCATGCCCACCGCCTCTCTGAGCGGACGAAAATGGCCGTCCGCCCTTTATACTGTCCGCCTAGGGCGGACGAAGCGTACTGCGGACGCATGACTGATCGGACGGCCAATTGCCAGCCGTACGTATCGACCCTCCAATCGGACGGCCAGGGGCGCACGATCGGACGGACAGGGGCGCACGATCGGACGGCCAGGGCCGGACGGCATATCGGACGGACAGGGGCGGACGGCAGACGGACAGCGGCGGACGGACAGGACACGATCGGACGGACACGACACGATCGGACGGACAGCGGCGGACGGCAATGCGGACGGCAGAACCGGACGGGCCGCCCGCGGACGGCGTGGGGCAACAGCCCATGGTGTTTTGGTGTTCCATACTTCCATTGCTCTCCCTTCCTCCTCCCCCTCCAACTCCTTGGGTCTACACGCACTTCAAGAATCTACACGCACTTCAAGAATCCTCACGTACTTCGAGGCCTATTATGAGTACGGTCAAAGAATGTTCCAACATTTATTGTGTTTTGCATTGAATTCTAGAAGGCATATTCACTACTAGGAGAGCGGTCCGTCATACCTCATTCATGATGTCTCTTACCTCTCCATGATAACTCCGCGCCCTCCCCCACACCTTGCCCTTCTCCCTTTCCTCCATTGTTCATTCTCCTCCCACTCTTGGCTAATTTCATGACTTGACTTGTAATTACTTACCAATTGAATAAATAGGCAAAATATTCAAGCAATGGATTCCACTTTAAATTTCATACATCGTGGAAGGCATATTATCATCTTTAATAAACTTGGAATAATAATATATGCCCATTGGTAATATAAAACACATGTGCCATGCCATTTGGATGATGGTGGAACATCGTGGAAGGCATATTATCATCTCTAATAAACTTGGAATAATATTATATGGCCATTGGTAATATAAAACACATGTGCCATGCCATTTGGATGATGGTGGAACATCGTGGAAGACATGTTTGTAGTGCATGTATATTCGTAACTGCTTGCATGTATATGTACATACAAATATCCACCCACATATTTACATATACATACACGTAGGTACATACATACATACATATACATATACGCACACACACACACATATATATATATATATATATACACGCATGTATATATGTATGCTCATGTATTTCTATGTTTATATAGATTTACATCTCCACGATATAAATATATTGTGTACACATGTGCGATTGGACAGCTAATATTCTGTAGACAATATAAAAAATATGATCTTATTTGTTATCAAGGAAATTGAAAACGTTAAGCATCGGCGGAAAAGTCCTCTGATCAATCAAACTACTTCTATCTGTCTTAATTTATAATTAATTCAAATGGATTTGACGATAATTAGTCATATACATGGGATATACAAATTATACATCACAACTTCTATTTGTTATGCTAGTTTTAATGTTGGTTTAATGTCGCCTTTGACAACAATGAATATACACTTTTATATCCCTTTTAACTTTGGGATTTGTTAAATTTTTTAATTAAAGTTTATACATGCAGGAAATTGTATGTTTCCAATTAGTCCTAAAGTGTTAACCCCTAAATGCCTAGAGCCCTCTCCAAATTCAGCAGTTTTGCAAAGATGCATTATAAAATGCAACTAAGAGGGATATTTTGAACTTGATGTATGAATAAAAGTTGTACATTATGAGTTTTAGATTCTATCCATATAGTTAGATCTATGACTACTATCACCAATATTTTTGAATAAAATTTGAAACTCAAAATTCAAAATTCTTTTGTAATTCGATTACGAATAAGATATTGACAATCTGTAGATGAAATTTGTTGTGATTGGTTGAAATGTAATACTCTAAGTATAGTGATTTTTGGAGATTTTTTGGTTGCTTAATTTTATGAGTAGACTTTTTCAAGAGCTTTTTTACATTGAAATCTTCAAAATTTTGGGTGAATCACTACAACATGAAATGAGGCCTAAAAATTTCACAAATCATTCCCTTTCTAATCAGATCACACATTCATGAAGCTAACTTCCCATAGAATTTAGAGTAAAAAATCCACACTGCAAAAAATGCATGACGGATGAGAAAACACGGATGAAATTTGTACATCGTCCAAGAAATGGACGCTCAGGCAGTTAGGGGTTAAGTAGTATCTAATAGTAAATGAACTTTTCCAAATTATAAAAGTGAAATATTTGAAGGAATTCATATTACAATGGACCATGAACAATCACACAATTTTAATTTTTGTACAAGGTCGCCGTATGTGATGGATGTACGCATGAGCAATCGGACGGACGGACAGACTGGATCGGACGGACAGGATCCATCGGACGAAACCGTCGGATCGGACGGCAGACGGACGGACAGGGGCGGACGGCAGGCGAACGGCAGACGGACGCGGACCGGACGGCAGAATCGGACGGGCCGCCGGCGGACGGCGAGGGGCAGCAGCCCATGGGTTTTGGTGTTCCATACTTCCATTGCTCTCCCTTCCTCCTCCTTCAGCCCAACTCCTTGGGTCTACACGCACTTCAAGAATCTACACGCGCTTCAAGAATCTTCACGTACTTCGAGGCATATTATGAGTACGGTCAAAGAATGTTCCAACATTTATTGTGTTTCGCATTGAATTCTAGTAGTGCTTCACTACTAGGAGAGCGGTCCGTCCTACCTCATTCATAATGTCTCTTAGCTCTTCATTGTTAGCTAACTTCGCCCCCCTCATCCCCCCCCCCCCCCCTCCCTACCATACCCTTCTTCCTTTCTTCCTTTGTTCATTCTCCCTCTAACTTTTGGCCAATTTCATGACTACACTTGTAATTACTTACCAATTGAATAAATAGGCAAGGTATTCAAATATAAAGGCAAAATAATGAAGCAATGGGTTCCAATTTGAATTCCATAAGAGTTAGCAATTTTTTATGCATACATTACTTCGAACCTAATAGATCAACTTCATTCAATGATTTCACAATCATAATTTCAGAGGGAAGGACCACGCCAATTTGCAGAAACAAATTATCACAAAAATATATGTTATAATTTATATTTTAGAAACCTAGTTAGAGGGGAAAACTTGATATTAAATTAGATTTGAACCTATTTTATGCATGTTCATATGAATAATATATATGAAATTAAATTACAGTTGAACATATTGAATGCACATGTACAATATATTTATATTTACATACATATAAATAAAATAATGTTTGTGTATGCGTATGTGCATGCATGTATGTGTATATATAAATATATACATCTATAAATGGTCGATATATATATATATATATATATATATATATATATACACACACACACACATATTTACCTCCACTCATTCACATACACATACTTGTACAAATATATATATATGTATGTATATATGCACATGTGTTTTTATGTATACATAAATTTATATGTCCAGAATATAAATATATTGTGTACACATGTGCGAATTTATGAATAATCTCCTTTGAACAATGTAGCCCGTAATACAGTCTGAAATTTGTTATCAGTAAAATTGAAATAGTTTCAAAAAGGAACGAGGGTGGTTGCAAGCTACGGTCACCCAAACTTTTTGTCGCGGCATGCAAATTTGTGCACTTACCCAATCTTTGGAAAATCATCAATAAATATTGGAATGGAATTTTGTGACGAAACAAATTGCATTGTTTCTAGAATTCTAAAGTTAAGATGTCTACCACAATAAATTTTGCAAATTTTCAATCTTTCTATCCAAATTAAGCATTTCTACTTAAATTTGGTAGCGTGTCGCTTGTCAAAAGTGCACCTATTTTATGGGAAATGCTAGAAGGGGGTCAAAATTGAACTTCAAAAATTTATAGCAACATACCACAAGTGTGTACAAAGGTACCATATTTTATTTTTTTGGGTACTACGCTTACTTATTTTTTAATTAATTGTTTGGTGATGTTTTTGTTTTTTAAGATTTTCGTGCAGTTAAAACTTTTTTTTGGATTTTTTTTTTTTGGAAATGAAACAATGGTTCAATTTCAGAGGTGGGATATGAAATGCATTTTTCATAAAACCTAGCTAAGGATGTTATGTAAAAAAGGCTCTAATTACCCCTACTCGGTAAAAAACAAAAAAGGCTATTGAGTAATGCCCAAAGACTTGAAATTAACTTAACAATTGCTAAAGTGAAAGTATTAGCATAAACCCTATTTGGGATGGTGAAATTTTTGATCTAATTGAAAGTTGAGAGGTGCGCATTACTACGCTAGTGCACGAGCTGCATGGCCTTTAGCTGCACAAGCTGCACTCCCCACTTGGTAGACCGTAGCTTGCAATCACCCACGATCTTGGTGGAATATTATTGTTTATTGTGCAAAAGCTTGGTGGTTTATATTTTGGCACTTTTACCAGTAAAGAATGCTAAATTTTATTAATTTACAAGTATACAATGTCACTAGGAAATAATAAGAATATTTAGAATATGTAACTACTAAGGGGTTTGAATTATTCTCAACTGAAGAAAATAGTAGAAAACATTTGTATGATATAAAGATAGTAATTCACCTATTATTTTATTACTTTTCAATTTTAAATCATGCATGTTATATTATTGTGTGGCAACATTTGTTAAAATCACTTCACTTAGTCAATATCAATATATGATTTCAACCATTGAAATTCACTTATTTCAGAATCCCAAGTCATTCTATATTTATACAACTTAACTGGTATTTGTAACCGTTGATCTTAACGTATGGATAGAATCTAAAATTCATATGTATAACCTAAGTGCCCAATCAACCATAGCATGCTTGATTTTTGGTCCAACGTCCTTAAAATCAAGTGTTTTAGCTTTTTTGTAGTTGGTGTTTTCGTTAGATGTTTAAGTTAAGTTATGATACATATTTTGACCGTTGGGATTGGAAAGTAGAAAATCCATTGAAGTTTTCCAACGTTGAGAAATTTGAAATTGGAGTGCCCTAAATACAGAGGGCTTTCTACAAATGCTCCAATCATAGGACTCTTTTAGATCTTTCGCTTTCATATTTTTACTACTTGTGAATGCAACTTTTATCTACCTTAAATATAAAATTTGATATAAAATTTGACAAAAATATATTTATTTTGAAATTTTATCTTGTTTACATAATACAATTTGTAAATATTCAAATTATATCTTCCAATCATGTTGAATTTTTTGTCATACCTTCATAGTGTTGATGACTATCAATGAAAAATTATAAATCATCCAATGTGATATTTCAAGTATGCAAATTGTAGTGATTTCACCATACCAACATTCAATTCTAAAAAAAGTCAACTCATAAAATTAAGCAACCAAAATATCTCCAAAATTCACTACATTTAGAGTATTACAGTTCAACCAATCACAAAATATTTCATCTGTAGATTGTCAATATCTTATTCGTAATTGAATTACAAAATAATTTTGAATTTCATGTTTCAAATTTTATGCAAAATTATTGGTAATAGTAATCATAGATCTAACCGTATGGATAGAATGTAAAATTCATAATGTACAACTTTTATTCATTTATAAAGTTCAAAATTTCCCTCTAGGTTGCATTTTATAATGCATCTTTGCAAAACTGCCGAATTTGAAGAGGGCTCTAGGCATGTACGGGTTAATAGGATTCTTTGGCTGACTTAAACACAATCATTGGATTCCTCATTGCATTTATTCCGTTTTGGGAAGTTGTTGAGTTGGACAACTTCATGGGATCTGACTGTGGGCGGTCCAAACCGACGAATCGGACGGCTGTATCGAAATGGAAATGTGATCGGATCGGACGGATCGGACGGATCGGACGGCGGGTCGGACGGATCGGACGGCGTATCCAAACGGACGGATCGGACAGCCGATCGGACGGCGGATCGGACGGCTGTATCGGACGGCTGTATCGGACGGCGGATCGGACAGGGTGCAGCGGACGGCATTTCGGGGCCCCGGACCGGACGGCCATCAGCGGACGGCGAGGTCCGGACGGCAGATCGGGGTGCGGACAGGTCGGACGGGGGGATTGAAAACAGTTTGCTTGGAGGAAGAGTTCTTCCTTCATTACCTCGTGTGATCTACTAATTTGACTAAGTAAACCTCTAAATGCCTACACTGCTGTCCCATTTTCTTTTTAAAATTTTATCACGATAAAAAATAAATTGCATTTATGGAAGCCCTTCAATTTAAAATTATGTAATGCGAATTCTCTATTATTTTGAGTTTTGTAAAAAGTATAAAAATAGAAGTGAAATAAAACCGAGTGTGAAAATTATATTCTACATTGAGGTCAACAAGAATGGAAATGTGAATAGAGATATATATATTCATATAGTAGCCAAATGGCTAAAAAAGAGTCATGCGATATCATTCTTCATCGAACGAGTACGTCTACGCTGACTATCATGAGTAATTCTACCGCCTGCCTCAACCTCTGAATCTATCGCAAGCTTCTTTTCAACATAGTCTTGAGATGGTTCCCAATTGTCATCCTCGTCGGCCTTTCGTTTTCCCACGCGAGAACTGTGCAGATTCACCTGTTTAGCCTTAAAAACCTCCATGTACTTCTCCACACGACCGACAACAATAGTTACAATTTGCTCAGTTTCTGCAGATGTCGTTGACCAGTTCGGTGCCAACATATGATGTCGCCACGTTTCGATGACGTCATTGATCCTCCTATCAAATGCACCTGCAACATCCGCATAGGAATTCTCCTCATCAATGAACATGTCCTCGGTCGTTGTGGCACGAAGCCTAGCCGCCTCCTCCAACTTTGAAAGGACCAGAGCTCTGCCAATCAACATACGGTCGTACGTTGCGTGATCTTCTCCCAAGACAGGACCGGAAGCCTCGTACCACGTGTTATCATCTCTCTTTTTTACTTCATTCTTTGGGAATCGAAAGAACTTTTTGTGCTGTACGCTCCAATGTCCCCCAAAGTTACGGCAAAACACCTCCCGGTCCGCCTCGTTCTCAATTGCACGTGCTCGCACTTCGATGTTGTAATCTCGGGTCATCCAGAAAAGTTCGTCAACCTCCATACAAATTTCTTCCTCAGACCCTGCTACTTGCGTATGGTACAAGAGGTGGCAGTCGTAGTTAACATCCCATACCAATGGTTGACCCCAGTATTTGTAATTTAGAAACTTCTTCGGTAGTTGGTCCAGAGGAAGGTTCCACTGGTTGAATTCATGACCAGAAGGCATAACGGCGCGAAGGCCCATCATTTCGTAGAATCTTACATGTATAGGAGAATTGCATAGGGGACAATAAGAGCGGTGTAAAGAATGTTCCGCAATGCACTTAATATGAAATGTATGCTGACATTGTCCTAGTTGGATCGATCCCATATTGACACAAGCAACATGTCTCTTTCAGAAAGTCGGGAGCTGGATTACATGTATGAACCACCGTCTTCTCCTTCTCCAATAAATGCGAGGAAAACACGTTATATGGCATCCACCCTTCTTCAATTGCCGAAGCCCAGTCCATGTTGCCAGCTTCCAAAGAACAAGAAATCCCATGTGCCCGTGTCATCATCAAGTCAACATCACCCCACGTGGTACATGTAGTCAGTGTACGCGCTCCAGGCAATGCGGCTTGTCGATCAAATAGTTCTTGCACCCTCCTCATCATTCCTAGAAGACAAGCGAGATTCCCACTTTTTTTGTCCTCGTACTCGAACATCAAACCCAACTCCCTCTCGACCAATTCATCCACATCCTTTAATTGGTGGACATAACTCAACCAAGGCAGGCTTTGCTCAGGACGTGGTCTGGGCATCTTCATTTCACCGGTACCTTTCCAGAATAGTAATTCATACCTCGCTATATCCCTGTCAATCTCTGCTTGAATCAATCGTTGTCTCAACGTCTCAATCTCAGGGTTACTGGTTTCTCCCGCTTCAGTTGGTGGCCCTATCCAAGGTTCTTTTTGCATTCTATCTTGTTCCACGAATACCTCCGCTACACTTGGACGCTTTACCAAATACGAAGGACCCTGTTGATCGTGGAGGTCACCGTCGGAAGTTTGGGCATCCAAAGGATTGGGCAACTGGTCCGATGGAGCAAGAGTATCTTCAACAACTGGTTCGTCTGAAGTTTGGGCATCCAAAGGATTGGGTAACTGGTCCGATGGAGCGAGAGTATCTTGAACCACTGTTTCGTCCAAAGTATGGGCATCAAATGGAAGAGACAATTGGTCCGATGGGGCAAGAGTTTCTTCAAGTACTGCTCCGTCCAAAACCTGCGCATCCAATGGATGAGACAACTGGTCCGATGGGGCAAGAGTTTTTTCAACTACTGCTCCGTCTGAAACGTTCGCATTCAATGGAATAGAGATCTGCTCCGATGGGACGAGGGATTCTTGAGGTAATGCTTCTTTCTTTGTAGTTTCTTCTCGCAACTTGTTTAACTCTTCTAACAACTGAAAATTAATGAACTGGAGATGCATGGTCTTGAAATGGTTATGTATAGCGCTCGATCGCAGTTGCTTTATGGATTCCCCCGCCAACCGCTCAAATCCCTTTGCACATTCCGTTGTTTCTTTTAGTCTCTTGGTGAGCTCATCAACACGCTTCGCCTTTTCGATGACTGGCCCCCAACGGCCCAATTTTTTCTCAATTGATTGGAGATGTTGTGCAAGCTGTGGTGCCAACGTATGAAGGAAAGTAGTTACGTCCATGGCTTTTACCAAGTTCACGTACACGTTCTTCGAAAGAAGTTTCAACAAACCTAGATCACTTGCCAAGTTGGGGAACTTGTCGGACAGTTCCCACTGCTCTTCTTCTGCAATTTCGCTCGCCTTGGTAACTTTCTCCGCCAAGTGGTCTTATGAAATCATTATTTCGTCAAGAGGCATCATCTTTGACAAAGAAGTATCGCAGTTTTCCCAACGTCCATTTGGATCCCGAATTAGTGTATCCGTTTCATCCGGACATGCGCTTTTCTCGTTCGGAGTCGAGGAACTTGGATTGCTTTGACCGACATTTCCCCCCTGAACCGTCATCACCCAGTTCGGTCCAAACTTATACTGTTCTTCGCGGTCCTCCCTAGCAATTGCATCGGACCTCAATTTTTGTTTCCCCTTTGATTCTGCAGTTGCCTGAATTAGCGTCGATGGGTTTTGCGGCAACAGTTCCTCGCCCTCCTTACACGGAATCGATCGAGACGGGGAAGTCTTCACATCTTCGACTTTGTCCTCTAAGTCCCATTCAACTTTGACTTTTATTTCCTCCCGTTGAGCATTGACTTCGGTTTCCACCTTTGCATCCAAATTCTTCAAAGCGGGCGTGGGTAGTACTGGTAATTTGGCCTTCTTTCGTTTGACTTCCACTCGACCTGAGCTGCTCGCTGTCGACGTGCCCGGTTTCCTTAAAGAGATCAACATCTCTTTTGTGTTTGTAGATGCCGGATCATACGAATCAGGAATGTCTCGCTGCCAACTGACTTGGAGTCTTTTGAGTTGCAGGGTAAGTACTCTAATCCACCTTGCGCTCCAACTTTAGTTCCGCATAAACCATTGCCAGTATATTGTAGTTGAATGTTCCTTTTGACTTCAAACGAGCCCCAAACATTGCCCTCCATACCTCTTCTGCTTGGTGAAGGAAATGATCATCAGTGCACAGCGATGGTTTGGCAGTAAAGGATTTTGACATCTGTGGTAATTGTTCCCTCGGTCACAGTTTACCAATGTGGTACAGTTTGATATATTGTCTGGCATTCGTGGCAGACCAATATTCTTCCTTAAATTGTTCCCATCCTGGTTCGGCTAGAACATTTGGGTCGTCCAATACGTCGTAATTCTCCGCATGAGGGGCCCCCTTAGGTTTGTTCTTCCTAGGCCCAGCATTAGCATTCGGAGAGTGGGGTTGGTCGGGAACCTGACCCTCACGTTGGTCATCGGCCATTGCTTTGCGATGTGTGAATGAACTGCGTGCAGTTACCGTGATGAAGTCCCGCGACGAGGTGAATCAAGCTTGTACCCTAAACGGTGAATAAATCCCGCGAAAATGTGAATCAACCGTATGCGTAAAAAACCAGCGAGAATGTGAAAGAACCGTCTCGATAAAAAAACCACTGCAATGTGAATGGCCCGTCCGTGTGAAAATACCGCTACAATGTGAATAAAGTGTGTAAGATGCTTATTGTGACCAACCGGTGATTGGTCACAGTAAGCATATGACCTCTCACGCCTGTAGTAAATAAGGCCAGGAAGTCCAGCAAAAGGAATTACCAGCAACCTGATTTTAGGAGTGAGAAGTGAATAGAAATGGAGATGGACGGGCCTTCTATAGTGCCGTCCGCGTCCTCCTGCCCGAACCTGCCGTCCGCCCGTCCGATCCTAAACTGCCGTCCGATCTGCCGTCCGGACCGCACTATCCGTCCGATCATCGCCGTCCGATGCGGAGTCGGCGGCCGTCCGGCCGACCCTAAACCTCGAACCCTAATGCGTCCGCCGTTCTGGTCCGTCCGATGCAGTCCGTCCGTTTCTGCCGTCCGATCCGATGGACACCGTCTGATCCGATGGACACCGTCCGATCCGGTGCGTCCCCTCCTGTGCGTCCGATCCAGGCCAACGCGGGCGGACGGCATATCAGACGGCACAGCGGACGGCAGACGGCACAGCGGATGGCACAGCGGACGACCAGTGGACGGCACAGCGGACGGCAGACGGCACAGCAGACGGCTACAGCACAGCGGACGACCGGTGCAGTCCGCTTGTGCAACAGCTACTTCAACGGCTAGTTCGCCGGATGGTAGTATAAACCATTTAGATTTTCTTTTGGTGAGTGCATTCGAACTCACCAGTTGTCAAGGGCTTTGGGCAACCTTTTGGTATCCCTTGCTTGACCATTACCGAGTTTGAATGCGCGGTTGTCACATTCCGTTTGGAATATGATAACTACTGTATTTGACATACATGATACATTTTTTCGTCACACGATCACGAGGTATTGCACGCTGTCACTTAAAACTATTGGGTAGCGGAACCTAAACCCTTTTGAACCTTTCAAGATGCCAAGCAATTGGGAAGATTGGTATGTGGATATAGCTGGAGGAAAAGTGAAGTGCTTATTATGTGCATCACTTTTTGCAAAGAAGGCGGGGAGGATGTTGAGTCATCTTGGATATCGGAACGCATTAGGAAACCGTGACACTGGCGTAGGTATATGCAAGAGACTTACACCGCAGGTTAAAGGGCTCTTTCTTAATTGCAAAGGAGATCCTCCAAAGCGTCCAAATCCAGATCAATCCGATGAATGTAGCACTCCGAGAGCGGGAAATATGGACATCATGGAGCTTTGCACACCGCAATCAATGGATCGAGAGTCACGCGATGCACCACAAGAGATTTCAAATCAGAGGTCAGGTTCTAATACAAACGAAATTGTCGCGAGCAGACCACCATCCACGGGACGTGACAGCGCATCTGGCAGGGCCGACCGTCCATTGCGACAAGCAGGAATACCAGAGGGTTTTCAGGAAGAGAAATGAAGGGAGTTAGACAAGATATGGGCAAGGTTCTTTTACGAGGCGAACATCCCTTTTTCGATAGCACGAAATTCAACTTTCAAAGAGGCCATACGGAGGACTTCTGATTTCCGGGGACCGTACACACCACCCTCTTACAATGACTTACGGAAGAAACTCTTGGTGCAAGCCAAGAATGAGCTAGGGGCGGTCTTGGAAGGTAAAATGGCAGATAGCGTTCGCAAGTTTGGAGCCACGTTGACATTTGATGGATGGAGCTCGTACACAAACCAACCGTTATTCAATGCAATGATAGTGTCTGCGGTAGGAGAACATTTTCTTGGATCGGTAGATACTTCGGGACATTCGAAGACAGCAGCGTACCAAGCGTCAATCATAGAGAAGTTCATTGAAGATGTTGGATCGCAGAACGTGGTGCAAATTGCAACGGACAACGCATCTGTCATGAAGGCAGCAGCAAATATCGTGATGAACAAATATGACCACATATACTTCCAAGGGTGTGCTGTTCATGCAATGAACCTCTTACTGGGGGACATCGCGAAGGCAAAGTGGATAACTCATGTGCTGAAGAAGGCCCGGACGATCGTGACGTTTATAAAGAAGAGACACATGCCTCTTGCAGTATTTCGAAAGCACGAGAAGAAGTACAGCCTAGTATTGGCAGGGAAAACTAGATTTGGATCAAATTTCATGATGGTGGATCGATTACTCGAAGTCAGACAAGCCTTAGAGCAGTCTGTGGTGGACGAACAGTGGACGTCTTATGTCGTCACACTCCGAGACAACAGAAAGATTAAAGCGCGCACTATGTCTCGAGATGTGAGATGGTACATACTAGACGATCACTTTTGGCAACGATGCACTAACTTCCAGGAGGTGGTTGCACCGTTGATGTATGCACTGCGGGATTTTGACAGTGGGGAACCTGGTATGGGCAAAATTCGACACATCTTTTACAATGTGGAGAAACACATTGAAAGGGTGAAAGATGAGTTCTTTACGTTTGACGGTGGAGAAAGCATTGATGTGGAGAAGCACTTCCGCGACCGATGGGCATTGGTCAGAACGGATTTACACGATGCGGGTGCACTTTTGAATCCGTATTTGCTACACGATAAGGAATTGGCAGACGACTTAGATGCCATCACAGCATGCAAGCGTGTGCTTGGGAAATTATGTTCTCCAGAAACATATCCGGATGTGGTGCTAGAGTTGTTGGCATTTCGTCACAAGGAACCGCCCTTCCACAATATGTTGGATCCGAAACAACAGAAGTGTTCGCCTCATGCATGGTGGGATTTTGAAGGGGCATGCGGAAAGCTCATTGCACCAATAGCACGGAGAATCCTAGCCCAAACCGTGTCATCGTCATCATGCGAACGCAATTGGAGTAGTTATTCTTTCGTGCACAACAGGTCTCGGAATCGCCTCCAGCAAAAGAGGGCTGAAGATTTAGTGTACGTGTACACAAATTCAAAGCTCCTCGCAAAGGCAAAGAGAAAAGATGAAAAGAAGTGGTACAACGAAAATGTATCATCAGAGGATTCGGATTCCGCATCAGAAGAATCGGATGGAGATGATGGAGGCGATTGGGTGCGTAATGATGCATCTGACGATGATCCCTGGGCTGATGAACCTCTTGACGATTGGAGTGATCGACTCTCTCCACAAAGGCCTGAATCCTCTCCACCAAGATCTGGTCGATCAAGCCACGATGTATACGAGTTTGTTGAGGATGGAGAGGAGGGCAATCACATGCAAGCATCAAATGCCGACCATATCGGTGTGAATGTCAGAGAAGATAACAATTCAATCCCAGAGTTGGGTGAAGAAGAGGGGGACAAACGTGATGAAGATGGTGGTACAAGGATTGACTCCGTGCATGAGGGTGTTTTGAAGGACCCCAAAGATTCTGAGTTGGAGCTTTCTCCTGGGCGAAAGGCCACAATGGTGAACAATGGTCACGCCAAATGGAAAGGCATAGAGGAAGATTTTGGTCCAATTAGTAAGAGTCCGTTGAAGTTTGTAGAGAGGGATTCTCCTCGTGGTGAAGACCAAATGCAGAGGACCACTCTTGCATCTAGAGCCTTATTTGATAAATTTAAAACACCAACACCCAGAGTTCCACTTGCATCTTCAATGGCATTGGTATCCCTTTCCAAAGCAGGGAATAAACGTTTGAGAGAATCGGATGCAGATTCGGAAAGCGACGGAAATTTGCCTTTATCAGTAGCTATAATAAAAAAGCCTTCAGGTGTGCCCCCAAGGCACAATCAACGCCCAATGGAGAAGAGAACGGTGAAGGAGACACTTGTGGGCCCGAAACATATATTATCAAGTGGAGAGAAATTTGGCCCAACAGCAAACGGCCACGCTAAACGAAAAAGGCTCATGGAACCATTTGCTGCTTCTCCGCCAAAGCCAGGACAACGAGTTAAAACCCCTCTTGACGCAAGTGGATCCACGCGGAAAATGAAGAGTATCCAACCAGCATACAAGGAGAGAAAGGGAAACGAGTATTACTCTAACAGTGACGACGAGTCATATGATCCAGAGGACAGTAGCGGAGGAGAGGTGAAAGGAGATTCTGATTACATAGTAGATTGAAAACTCAATAGCATTTTTGTATTTTCGTAGAGTATTTTTTATAAGATATTCTAGTATTCAGTAATTGTAGTTGTTTGGACAGGAAATAAATTTTATAAGTATATATTTGTATAGTGATATGTATGACGTACATGAATAGATGGCAATATTCTGCTGACGTTCCCTTTTATGAATGTTTGTTTACTTGCGAAATATAATATATACAACTATTTTTATGTTTTATGTTATTGGAACGAGTGGGGCTTTATCCCGTTAAACAAGGTCGCTATATTTTTTATACAAAGAGGGCCCGAGTGACTTAGTGAGATTTTAATTTGTATTTTCCACTATTACAATCACCCTAGAACGGCATGAAGTGTTGAGGGTTTAGTCCTTCATAACTCCTAAACCGGCTTGGCCGTCCTCTAGTTGTCCGCGTGCCGTCCGCTCCTCCGTCCGCCCACAAACTCCGTCCGTCCAGCCGTCCGCTAAGCTGTCCGCAAGGCCGTCCGCCAGGGTAAAAAACGGCAACGGATAAAGTAAATCGGGATTTACCTAGCGGACGCTACGTCTGGCTCTTCGGACTCTGCCGTCCGGACGTCCGGACGTCAAATCGGACGCGTTTTGGTCCAAGGACGTCCAAAGTGACAACCCTGGAATTAGTCAGTGATCGGGGAACTCATTTTGTCAATGATACAATTCAACAATTAACTAATAAATATTTTATTAAACATAGAACCTCGTCCCCTTATCATCCTCGTGCTAATGGTCAAACAGAAAAAACTAATGGTTTCTATGTAAAATTATTACCAAAACAGTCCAAGGATCAAATACTGATTGGGATAGTCGTATCTACGATGCTTTATGGGCTTATCGCACAGCCTTTAAAGTTACGACAAAATGCACACCTTTTCAGCTAGTCTATGGTCAAGAAGCAATTCTTCCTATAGAACTAGAAGTTCCGTCCTTAAGGATAGCATTAGAAGAACGATTGGGCGATGAATCTTCTTTACGAGAACGTTATGACATGTTAGAAAAATTAGACGAAACTCGAGCCCAAGCTCATCTTAATATGATTGCTATTCAAAAACATCGTAAAACTTACTATGATAGTAAATTAGCACCCAAAATTATTCAACCTAATGATTTAGTATTATTATACGATAGTCGTTTTCAAAAATTTCCAGGCAAGTTTAAGATGCATTGGTTTGGACCATATCGTGTTTTAAAAGCCTATTCTAATGGGTCCGTAGAACTACAGGATTTTGCAGGTACCATTCATTCTACACGATATAATGGCTATCGCTTAAAACCCTATATAACTTGAGGACAAGTTATGTTTTAAAGGAGGGGGCTACTATACTCTTATTTCATACTTTACCTCCTTACTTTATCTCCAATTTTTCCTGTTTTTCTTGTCTAACTTTTTGTGTTATGTTGTATGAGAAAGTTGCAAAGCTTTGAATTTGTTTGTGATCCAGTTTCTAGATACTGGAACGTTTAAGGGTTAAGGGTAAAACTTTTACTTTTTGGAATTTTAATTGAAACTTTACAAAAAAATCAAATTTAAAATTTCCTATTATTTCAAGACAAAGACCTAACTTATGCAAAGATAAATTAAAAGTTTAGAAAACAAAAAGTGTACAATGAAAGAAAAGTTCAAAAATAAAAATGTTAGTTTTTTTTTATTCTTTTGAAAGTAGTGGCAGTAGTGCGTGTCAAATAGACTTAATGAGTGTTAATGATGCAAAGTCTAATTGACGGCGGATGGATGAAAAGCATCTCCTGTCAAATCGACAGATCTAGAGGCGGCGGTTATCCCTGCCAAACCCCTCGTCTCTCTCCTTTCCTCTTTCAATTCTTGCTCATTTTCTGTTTTCTCTCCCATTCATGTTGCATGCGCATGGTTGAGGGAGTTGTTGAGTGATCACTTGTGGTCAAATTGACGGGAAAAGAGGGCGTTTCTGATCGTAAGTGAGTACTGGAGTAGTTGTGTGTGTTTGACACCAGTTCCAGTAACTGCCGTGAAGAAGAAGACCTGAAATTAGAAATAGGGAGAAGTTTTACGGAGTTTCAAGGGAGATTGAGGCGCTGAAGGAAGGACATCATACCTAAGGGACGAGGTAAGACCATGCATACTACTTTTCTGTCTTTTTGTTTTTCTGTAAGGTCAGGTGCTTAAAACTGTGTCAAATAGACTGGATCGGATCTAAGCGCCTGGTTTTTATTAAAACCCTAGGTCTTCTGTGGTCTACTTGACGAGGTTTGTAGAGTGAAGATGTGTTGAGGAACCCTAGAGTAATTAGTTGAAAATAGACGCAGTCAAAAACTTGAAGTTAGGAGAAACCAGTCTATTTGACCTGAACTTTCAAAGACTGGTTTTATGATACTAAAGCTGGTCTATTTGACAAAATTCATGAGAAAATCAGTATTGTGGAAACCTTAGGTGATTTCAGGTCTAATTGACAAACTGTAGGAACTTGAAAATGAAGAATGAACACTGTTGTTATGGTTGACAAATGGATCTGTCTAATTGACACTGGGATACAAAGGAATGCATACATGTGAGACATATCACTAAGGCAGAAAGTGTGAAAGGAATTGCCACTGATCAATTTCATAAACCAAAATAAGTGAAGTCTAATAGACAGTTTTATTTAAAAAGTTGTCTACTGGACTTGAGTTGTAGTCATGAACTGAAAGAATCTAGTCATTAACAGTGATATCATATGCATTTCATGGATTGAATTGTTTTGTCAAAGAAAAACATATTGTGTGATGTTGTCTGCTGTTTTGCATGTGATTATTTTTGTGTCTTCTTGCTGTCATTTTGAGTATTTTTCTTTATGGTTTGTTCTGATTATATAAGAAAATAAGAGAAGGAAGAAGAAGTAGTATCAAAGTCTAATAGAACATTTAAAATAATTTTTGAAATTTGTTCAAAGAAGTAACTGTTTTGTGTTTGTGATCACTTTGATGTGTTTCTTTGTTTGTTTTCCTTATCAAGATTAGAACTCCATAATTGTAGTCAAAACATGAGTATTAACTTGTGTTTATGATGAAAAAGATTTGAAGCCAGAAGAAGGAGACAGAAGCAAGAAGAAGTTTTAGGAGTGTCAATTAGACTGAGATTTTGAATAAGGTGAGGCTTTTCAAATCAGTATTTGTATTCTTTGTTTTTGTACTGATTCAATGAAGACAAAGAAACATTGTTTTGGTTTGTAAGGCTTCCTTGTCTAATAGACTGTATAGAGTACCATCAAATTGACATTGAACTGGTCTATTGGACAGATGCAAGATACGAATTCAGCTACAGCCGAGTAAGTCAATTAGACTGTGAGTAGATAGAGGTGAGTCCACATAGTTTTCAAACTTAATACTGTGAGAGAAAAATATACGTTTGAAACAAGAATCATAACATAGTTTAATAGTAAAATGCCGAGTGAACAAAGAAAAAGAAAACAATAATAATAATAAAATATAGATAAATAATCTGGACTTTAGAATAAATTAGAAAAAGAGAGAAAATAAAAAAATAAATTAACATAATAAAATATATAATAGTAAGAGAAATAAGAAGAAAAGAAATAATACAATCTGAAGTCTTAGAATATAGGTCTAGTGGATAGAGTTACATAAATTGAAAAAATAAAAATAAAAAAAATATAAAAATAAAAAAATATAATAATATAATAATAAATAAAGAAACTCAAATAAAGACAGAATCTGAGAGAATCAAGAGGTAAGAGTGTTAAGTTTTAACAAGTCCCACACTGTTTTTTTTAAGTCAAGTTGACGAATATGAAAGAATTTGGAAGTGGGTCATAAGCTGTAAATTCAAATTGACTATGTAAAACAAAAGAGCTAAAAGTCGAGTTGACGATTGTAATTGGCAAACGACACCAGAATCAGTAAGGTCTAATGAACCAAGAAGAGGACCAGGAGTTTACTGTCCTTTTACGAGATGTACACTACAGGAATCTAGCGTCTAATAGACAGGGACCACGAGCCAGGCCCAAGATCAAGTGCAAGAAGAAGTCCAATTGACCTGTGGATCACGGTGACCAATCCTCCAATCAAGTCGACATGGCACCTGTTGCACGAGTAACACGATCAGAATTGTGTAAATTTTCGCCTGTCAACTGGACTTTTGTGCAAAGTAATCAGGATAACTTGGTTAAGGCTGGTTTGTAGATATTTGTACATAAAGGCTTTCCAGAAATGGACGAGAACTTGGTAGATCAGTTTGTCAGAGCCTCTTCCTATGGAGCGATGGACGAGGTGCAACTCCAAGGCCGTACTGTATTTTTCAATACAGAAGCTGTGGGCATCAAACTTGAATTGCCAAGCACGGGTGTTACCTTGTCTGGGGTGGAGAAGCTGAATCCATCCGTGATGGCACAGCTGTTTGAGAAGAATGCCAAGACTGCGAACGGCTATAATTTACAAAAAGCCCGTGGATCTTCAGTGGCGTGGTTACAATATGTCAACCAGCGTTTTCTTATGGCATTGCATGGCAACGATTTCATCACGGAGGCTGGTCTTTCTGCTGCTCTCATGGCCTGTCAAGGGAAGCAAATTAATTGGGCTCATGTAGTGTTCAGTCAAATGAAGTTGGAATTGAGCAGGAAGCGTACTAGAAATCCGTTGAGTTTGTGTTGCGGGCCATATCTATCTTTTATGTGTCAAGTCGACTTGGGGCTGTGTCAACTTGACTTGAGATTCGGTCAAATGGACTCGATTCCTGAGAGCCTGTCAAATCGACCTTCTGAGGAGACAGCCAGTGCGTCTATTACACGAAGAAAAGGGAAGCGGAAGCAAGTGGAAGAGGAGCCAGCAGTTACACCCAAGAGTCAAGTTGACGGAAGCAAGAGCAAGAAAGCAGCACCACCACTAGGTTTCGTGCAGACTGCCATCAGCCTTTTGCGGACTCAGGCTCAACGTAGCAGCTCGGTGTCTGAGAATCCTTCACCCACACAACCAGCAGAGCAGTCAGTGGACAGTCTTCTACAGCAACTCAAGGCTACTTTAGCTCGTGAGACCCAATTGAGGAAGACCATCGAAGATGGAGAACAAGAGCAAGTCCGCTTGAAGTCCGAATTGACAACCAAGGAGCAAGAATTGGACAAGATTCTTATTGAAAAGGTCGAGTTGACCTCTCTTAATGAATCTTTAGTCCAACAGTGTGAGGAGTTCCCGGACTTGGTGAAACGCTGTGCAGACACAACCACAAAATTGGAGATCAGCAAACGTCAATTAGACCAGCTTCAGTCTAATCGACAAGCGGAGATGGAACAGTTCTAAGCCGACTTTCACGTTGAATTGCAAGCTGATTTGCAGGCCAAGGACGACCAGCTCAAACAGAACGAGTTGGAAATAGCGGGATACAAAGACCAGTTGAGCAAACTTGATGCTAACATGCGGTACTTAAGGAGTTTGAAGATCAAGGAGATAACCCGCTCCTCTCATGAATTAGAGTCAAGCCAAGCGCCATCAACAAGTCAAATTGACCCGTTGCATGCACAGATGAGTCGAATTGACCAGCTGAAGACTGCAATGTGGCAGCAGGAGCTGCGTGCACCACCGAGTTACTCCTTGTTTCATGCTTATGAGCTCCAGCGTGATGTCTATTTGACTATGATGGAATTGGAGCTGTATGATCACCTTGATGAGGTCAAATTTGACGAGGTTTGGTCACAGTCAAATTGACATAGCAATCTACACAACCTGCTGTGTGAGATGGTAGCTCGCGAAGATTTGGTTTTGGACTGCCCAGACAAGTTGATGGTTCCAATTGGACACTTGGGAGCTAGAATTCTTTTATACTATCTTAACTTGGAGGAGGAGCTATACACCAAACGTCAAATGGACCAAGCTGCAGAACCCGATCGAGTTCCTCGTTTCCCGGATTGTACTGGACCCTTAATTGCACAAGCTAGTCAGAGCGCAGTTGAGGCTTATAGTCAGTGGGAGCAGATCCTAATAAGACTGAGGGATGAGTTCAATGACACAGAATTAGTCAAGGAGAAGTTGTCCCACGTGCATGAACGAGAGACTGTGGCCCAGCGTGGTGAATTTTCAATTGGACATTACATTTTCGGGATGGGACGCAACCACAGGCAGATTGTTACCTCCCTGAAAGCCTTGACTGAAGGTCGAGTAGACATCACGAAGCATGATATTCAGGCTCAGCTGCCTTTGCTTGTTAACACGTGGAGACCACCGTTGTGGTTGTCTATTAGACCACCGATCACTGGATCTCTTCTTAAGAAGAGATACTTGGGCAACTATGAACGTCTATTTGACGATCCCAGTGAAATCCCTATTCCCTCTTGGAAAGCAATTGAGTGGATATTGGAGGATTATGGACTGTCCAGAGTGGAGGTTCGGAGTTGGGATCTGATTTACAAGCAGTTGATGCGAGATAGGGCACTTGTCAATTGGACAGTACAGCCACATGTGGCTGTGTCAACTAATGCCCATTACTGCTCGATTGAGCCTCGTAGATTCCAATGGGACCCGGAAGCTACAATTGATTCAGTTGAGTACAACTGGCCCATTATCCCTGGTCAATTTGACACGTACCAGTCTTGTGCTGAAGCCTATGGCAGCTTCTTTGCCCGGCAAAAGAACCACACTGATCCGGTTTGCTTCAGGGCTGCAGTGTTTTGTAATTTCCTTTATATGATGTGTATAGAGTATAAAGTGGTGATTAATGTTAATCATTTTGAAGCTTTTGAAGCCGGAGTTCCACATTGCTATCAAGCTGCAATATCGTTGTACACGGTGGAATCGAGTGTTGGAAGCCATGGCGAGTACCCACTTCTTGTATGGAGCGCACGGGTGTTTCATCAATGAGTTCAATGGCACAAGGAAGGTGGCCTATAACAATTTTTTGAAAGCCCAACGAACTGGCAATACAAGTTTGCTGAATGATGACGACGACCGGAGGGCTGTGGAGAAAATGGAGGCTGAAGAGCTCAAGAAGAATACTCTGGATCGTGATCACCACCGCAATCGACCTCGGCAGTGAAGTCAATTGGACAGAGTTTGTGAACAGTAGGTACTGTTGGTCAATTGGACATTTTGCTTTTGTGGATTTTCTGTCTACTGGACCACTTGTAACTTGCCGGAGGTCAAGTCTTTAAAGGAGGGGGCTATGTAGTGTAAATTTGTTTTTTGTTGAACTTTAAATGGATTTTAAGTGTGAATGTGTAGAGTCTAATGGACTAGAATGGAAGTGGTGTGTAGATTAAGATACAAACAGTCAATTAGACTCGAACCGGGATCTTAAAGGGTATAACTGTTAGAATTCATAGTATATATGAGAGAGGGGAGCAAGTTGTCTTCCTCGCTACACCATTAGAGAGTGATAGTCTAAATAATATATACATTGCATGTTTTGTTTTTTTTGCCTTGTGAATGTTTTTCTTTGTATTAATGCTCACAGTCCACTTGACAGGGAGAAGTAAAGAGCCTGAAGTTAATTAATTTTTGCTTGACTGTCCTTGCTTGTGAATGTGATTTATGAATTACTGTGTGTCTAATTGACCCTGTCTGGATGCTTGTGTATAGAAATGCTGTAGAACTGTGTGTTTGAATAACTGTGTTTTGCATACATACATGGTCAATTTGACAATAACTGATAGAGTTAAAGCCTGAGAAGAGAGGAATACATGGATACATCTGGTTTATTGTGGAAGAATGTAGGTCAAGTTGATTCAGGTACTCTTGAGTGATATTGTGTGTAATGGACATGTGCATATGCTGAGAGCATGGGGAATTGGTAACTGGATACAGTCAATTGGACATTTATGAACTGTGGTCAACTTGACATTGGAAAATATATTTGAGCAACCAGTCTAATTGAGCAAATTTTCCAAGTGAACTGTCTATTTGACTATAGGGAAAACCATTGTGTATTTGATATACATACAATAGCATGACAATTTGACAATGTAACTGATCAATTTGACTTAGAAGAAATAGACTCATTTGTATATTGAGCAGGATACTGAGAGAGCACAATAACTGTCTACTTGACTTCATTTAGAGTATCCTGAGAATTATAGAAAACTTATAAGTAATATGTATAGATTAATATAGGTGATACAAGGACTGTCAATTTGACTTGGAATGTATGTTGTGTGTTTGATGAGTGAATTAGCATACAATAATTCAGTTAGAATTGGAGTTCCTTAAGAAATATATATGCATAGTGACGACTGTGTATATTTAGGAGTGAGACCAAGGGAGTTGATAGCTAGTGAGTAAAACTAGATTGTTTCAAACTCCGTTGTGGTGCATTGCCTTATAAATTATTACCCCGGGGATTTAAAAGATATAAAATGAATTTTGTTTGACAAATAGTTGTACAACTAGAGTATATAGAGTCAATTTGACATTGTATAATTGATACAACGAGTGATCAATGGTATTAACAAGTCGTAGTGATAAAGGATGAATTCATAAGGACCGGCCATTTTTGTGAAATAATTATTCTTTATAAACTTTGCTTTAAGTTGATAGAGTAGATCCTCGTGGGTATAATGGGATCAATGTCGTTGTAGTGTCCTAAGAGAAAGGATACATAAATTCTTAAGTGTAAAGAAGTACACTAAATAAATAAAGGATGCGAGATGGAGCAAAATGGAGTATAAAGATTTAAGCGGAAGATACATATGAGATAAGACTCTTTTCTCTTAACTTAAGCAAACTATATGATAGATGTAAAATCATAAATAGACATAAGAGAAATGAGGACTGTAAAGCATGGATACTTGTCTACTTGACTCAATTGGATACTATAAAAGGGTGTCTCCCCTTTTTCTATGACTATTTGACCTTAAGATAGGACGAGACAGAAGCATATCTAATTGACTGGAATTAGTTATAGGAGAGAGCCCCCACCACATTCTAACATAAACTAAGGTTTATTAACATTAAGTGATTGAATTGAATTATCTTTACCCTTATAAGTGACTTTAGTGAATTATCCTTAAACGATTCAATCTTTCCCTTTAAAAGAACCCTACCAGAAAAGCTCACTTAGATTAGAATTCTTTGCCGAACTTTTCAGTACTACAGTTTTCAATAGATGTATCAATCATGTCGAATCAGTACTATATCCGCTTGTACAATCATGATGTCATATCAGTGTAGTTGCGATGAATGACGCAACGATGCGGTATCAGTGCAAAAAATACACGCACCCATGAAATATCGGAATTCGCACTGAAATCGTGCGAAATCAGTGGGGTCCGAAATTCCTGATGTGGTGTACAAACATCAAACTCCAAACTATGAGAGGCACTTTTCAATCAGGAATAACATTGGTGAGTGGAAAGAAGATGCTGCTAGGCATGCTCTAAGAGCATCTCCACTCGTACACTCTAGATATGACTAGCTGAAATTATTCATTTACATTTGATGAGCCCTTGCACTTACACTTTCCCACCCTTGTACGTCCCTCACACATCAAAAGTGCACATCAAATAGTCAATGAACCAATCACAAGCAGAAAGTGGGGATATAGTCAACTAAATAGTGATTTGAAGGGTCATTTCTTGACACGCTAGGATTGAGAGTTAAGAGGCATTTTGGAAAGGCCCTTGGCACTTTTCATCTAGTTTTGGAGTGTGAGAGACTCTGGGAGGGTAGCGGTGGAGCTTCCCTAAGAACATTCACACCCATGCACGCTAGAGCCGACTCGCTGAAATTATTCATCTGCATTTGAAGAGCCCTTGCACTTACACTTCCCCACCCTTGCAAGTCCCTCACACATCAAAAGTGCACATCAAATAGAATCACAAGTAG
Organism: Pohlia nutans; assembly: GCA_022496805.1. Classification (NCBI taxonomy): domain Eukaryota; kingdom Viridiplantae; phylum Streptophyta; class Bryopsida; order Bryales; family Mniaceae; genus Pohlia; species Pohlia nutans. Next base: position 35,668,417 of record CM040089.1, on the reverse strand, counting down.
AATGTGGGAATATAATCAACTAAATAGTGATTTGTAGGGCCATTTCTTAACACGCTAGGATTGAAAGTCAAGAGACATTTTTGAAGGGGCCTTGTCATTTTTCATCTAGTTCTTGAGTGTGAGAGACTCTGTGAGGGCATGGGTGGCCATGCTCTAACACCAGTGTTGGGATTTATTGTGCCACACTGGCATAAAGGACGTTCAGCAACAGATTGAAGCTTATAAATAACAACTCACGACTTTTACTTCTTCTTGTTTGAGCATATTAGAGAAATTCGTAAAGTAGCAAAAACACTGGATTCTAATACTGTGTTAGTTAAAAACCCTGGACAAATTCCAAGAACAGAAGTTGTGTCGGATTCTAAAAAAAAATGAGTATAAGGTATAAAAATAGAATGTGAAGTCGGGTGATTGATGGCCCATTCACATACACCAATGTTGTCGCATGCATGTATGTGTCAGGTAACTTTGAGGGAATCTATTGTCAACCAAGAAATATAAAATACGTGCAATTAGAAATTACTCTAGTGCATGACAAAAAGGAAGGCAACGCAAAAAGGAGCATAGCTCTACTTGCGGCACTGTAATGCAATTGCAGAGTGCTTGAACAGTAGTTGCAGCAAGAAAAGACAAGGCTTTGAATATTTTTTTGTTTCTCGGTTTTACCTTCCTCCATATCGGGAGCGCAGATGCAAGTGCGGCAGGGACTTGGTGTGAATGGGCCATGAGTTTCATGGCCCTTTTGAAGCACGTTGCGAGAATGGCGCTGCTTGATTCGCCATTCTCGCAACGATGAATCAACGATTATAAAAACAAGTGCTTTGACCTCCTCCAACCCGCTCTGACTGAGACCAACACCATTCCTGGCCATGCAACGTTTGTCTCACCTGGAATTTGATTTTACATTAGTCTTTTCGTTTTTCTCTTCCTACTCACGATGGAAGACAAAAAGGAAGCCTACTCACCCAAATACTTTGCAAATTTTTCTATTCTGTGGTCTATAAGTCAACTAAAGGCGTAAGTCGCAGCTCTGTAGTGTCTGTACGTAGTATCTGTAGCGTACTAGTTGAAGTTTTTGGAAAATAATATACTGAACCGACTGCTGAATGATGATCTTTGAATGGAGCATGTGTCAACGCAAAGGGACGGTGGATAATGTAGCTTCATGTGGCGTGCCCTTTGGCTAAACTTTCCTTTTTTAGACTGAATGTGAAGAGCCCTCTAACTTTTGGTAAGGTAGCTAGCTTTTAATGTAATAGAGAACATGCTACGTAGGGACAATTGTGCCATGGCAAGCGCGGCCAGGCGAGCCCGGAGGGCAAGCCTAGGGCTGCACGAGCCAAGTCATTATTGACCCTATAGGGCTTGCTCTCTTACATTAAAATACAACGGAGGCTTATTCTACGATTTTATCTTGAATAGGTATCAACTTAGTATTTGGAATCGGCCCTAGAAATCATCAACCAAATTTTGCCACGGAATTCGCCTCTAAAATCGCAGAATAGGCCTACCGGATTTTAATTGGGGTGTATCTTGGTCATTCAATGTTCAAATCAATATTTTTTGGGGTCTGTTATATTTAGTTTTCAAATGTGATTCTAATAATAATAATTTAACTTTCAAATTCCATCGACAACAAAAGAGTATTTTAATGTAGGGAGCTTGTTTAGAGGCCCCAGTGGAGATGCTCTAAGTAACATATGAAAAAGAGGTTTTTTCTTGGACCAATTCAACCAAATCTCAACATGTATTAGTCATATGACTGGCCTCAAGTATTTAATATAATAAGATTTTAACGGAGGCTAGTCTAATGCATTTGGGGTCAAAAAAACCAGAGAAGGATGAAGGGAAAAAGAGACCATAAAGAGTTGTTTAGATTTGCAAACAATCCAAGGGTGTCGATTGTTGGAAAAAGTGATTTTTAATGAAAAATTAGTTATTTTAATTGAAACATGGAAACGGCTCCAAGACCATGAATTGGCCCTTCATTTGTAGTGCACCCAATTCTTTGAGTTGGGGCTCTGTCAGACCTTGTCATTTTTAATTAAAATAATTTGTTTCAAAATTTTGGCCTCAAGTCTTGGTGTAAAGGAGTTGTGAAGGCTCAAATTTTGAGATTTGGACCAATGAGAGATGACGATTCAAGCCCTCTTAGACATCAAAATGGCCTCGACTTTATATGTAAAGCAGCCCTTATTGTAATCCTTCAATGTCATATCTAAATTTAGAAATTTAAAAGTTTTTGAGTTTCAATTAGAGTTTTAACCCCTAAAAGACAAAACTGAAATTTCAATCCGTTTTTTAATTTGGACAAGCTACCTTGATTCCTTGAATGCAAATTTGGTTAGATTTTGATAAAATTCGGTGTGAACATGTGGTTTATGACTAACCTCAAAGGAATTCAATTATCATACCATTTTAATATACCATTCAAAAGTTACATTCCAAAATGCCCCATAAAAGTTCTTCTTTTGAAATGGAGATACACCAAACAATTCACTATTTTTTTATTTTTTTATTTTTTATCTTATCCAAAAAAAGTTGAACTTGGTTATTAAAATTTATGTGTATGTAGGAAGCTTTAAACTATTCTAATCTGATTACCCCTTGAATGCCTCTACAACTATATTTGGTCACCCCAAGATTTTGGAATTAAAAATAGATGTCAAACATCATTTTTTAAATTTTGAACTTTCAATTTGGAAAAAAAGAGGAATTTAACTTCATGAAATCAAGTTTTAATTCATTCAATATAATTTTTTTTAAAACTAAAAAACTAAAACACACTTTGTATGTCTTTATCCTTCAATGCCTATTCTGGGCAGTAATAAACAATTTATATTATTAAAAATACAAAATTCATTTTTTGAAGTTGTCATACAAATGAAAGTTGTAGATGATGAAACCACGAATGAAACTTGGATGGCATTCACATAATTAATCATAGTATTTATATCAAAACATTTAAGTTATGTGCAAAAAACCCTAGACATTTAGGGGTTAACAAGATGAAAGTTATAAGAAGATTTATTTTGTATGCAATTTTGAAACCTTTCCAAAAAAAAAAATTTAAAATTATGTTTTGAACTCAATTTTTGAGATTTTTTAAAATTAAAAGAAAACCATAGGGTGTAGGGTTTTTAGACTATTTATTACAACGTTACTAGCGTTGGAATTAACATTTTTCAATTCTACCCTAAACCCTAAACAATTTAGTATTTATTGTCACAGTGTACCTCCTACTTAATTTTTTTTTTCAAGAATGAATATGAAGTGTTTTTGTTGAATTTTTTCATATGTTTTCAACTTATTTCATTACATTCAAGTTGTAGGACATGAAATACATTTATTGATATTTTTATTCTTTAAGACATAACCTCACTGCTTGGAAGCGGTTGAGAACTCGGTTGAGAAAATTTAATTTCTTCACTTTGTTCTTGCAATCTACAACATTATATTTTTTATATTGAAGGTAGTAGAAGATTGCACAAGGCACATACAAACACAAGGAATGCGTAGAAAGAGATGATCTTTACTCAAAGGCCTTCCACCTTAAGTAGTGTACACTAGGAGGTCACCATGGCGAACCATATGGGATAACACATCACAAGGACACTCTAGAGATCAGCCCATGCCTAACCCCTCCTTCCACACACCATTATTTAGCACCCAAACCTCTTTGGCTTCTAGCAATACTACCCTACATCATTTACCTCAATACTCCCACTTTGCGTAGAGTCAAAGCCTCTAAGTCCAAATGCTATTACTAATCGTTGGTGTCGGTCTCTACAAAGACCCTTCGTGAGCACATCCGCCACCATGTGCTCCGTTGGACAATAATCCAACCGTATAACTCCCAATTCCAACTTCTCCCGAATGAAGTGGTATTGCACATCAATGTGCTTCGTGCGTGAATGATGTGTAGGGTTCTTTGCAAGTGAAATGCACCCTTGGTTGTCACACATGATCATTGTAGCCTCACCTTGTGTGCAACCTACATCCGCCATTAGTTGCCTCAACCAAATGGCCTCCTTCGTGCCGTGGCTCGTAGCCATGTACTCGACCTCCACCGTTGATGTCGCTGTGGTCTGTTGCCGCTTGCTATTCCACGATACCGCTCCCGATCCGACTTTGAACATGTAGCCCATTGTCGATCTTCGATTGCTCGTGTCTCCCGCGTAGTCCGCATCGCAATAGCCGCTCAACACAATGTTTTTGCCGCCAAGACACAACTTGACATCGCTTGTGCCCTTCAAGTACCGCATGATCCTCTTGACCGCCATCCAATGCATCGAGCCCGGTCTTGCCATGTGTTGACTCACCACGCTAATTGGATACGCAAGGTCGGGCCGTGTCGCAATCATCGCATACATCAACGACCCCACCGCTTGCTTGTATGGCACCTCCGCCATCGATTTAGCCTCCGCCACATAGTCCTCTTCCGAAAGCTTGACGAGCTTGGAGTTTGCATCCAATGGTGTTGCCACGGGCTTACAATCCTCCATCTCGAATCTCTTGAGTACGTCCATCACATACTTGCCTTGACTCATGGTGATAGTGCGTGTGGCCCTATATCTCACAAATTCAATACCAAGACAAAAATGCAACTCTCCAAGATCACTCATCTCATACTCTCTCTCAAGCATGGCTTTTAGTGCCTTCATTGAACTTATGAGGCTTGCAAGAATGATCAAATCATCAACATATATGATCACAATCACCACATGTTGACCCTCTTGCATGAAGTAGAGACTATGATCCGCAATGCTCCTACTAAACCCGTGTGCAAGGAGAAACGTGTCAATCTTTTGGTACCACGCTCTTGGAGATTGTTTCAACTCATACAATGATTTTTGCAACTTACAAACAAGGTGTTCATTACCTTGTTGCACAAAGCCCTCAGGTTGCACCATGTAGATGTCCTCCTCCAAATCGCCATTCAAAAATGCGGTCTTCACATCCATTTGATGGATCTCCAAGTCCATGGCCGCCCCAATCGCAAGAATGCACCGAATGGTGGTGAACTTGGCCACATGAGCAAACGTCTCGTGAAAGTCCACTCCATGAACTTGCGCAAACCCCTAGGCTACTAGTCTTGCCTTGTAACGCACCACATTACCTGAAACATCCCTCTTTGTACGAAACACCCATTTGCAACCAATGGGGTTACGATCCTTACGAATGGGAGTTAATTGCCACGTACCATTAGCGATTAGAGAGTCGTACTCCTCTTGCATGGCGCGCTCCCACTTGACCGCATCCTCACCTTGCATGGCTTCTCGAATGGTCAATGGACCATCCGATAATGCCACATTTGCATGCTCATCATCCTTTTGAGGGAAGATGTGATTCTTCCACCATTCTCCAGGTGGCTTGCGCAATCTTTGCGGGTACCGCCGATCGCTTGAAGAAGCTTGCTCCTCTTGCGCGTCCTTTGCGCTATTTTTAGTCATTGAACTCGATGGCACTTCAACAACCTCCGTGTCGCCATCTTCGTCATCACTGTCATCATCACCTACATCAATAATACTAGGGGATTTGGAGGGTGCGTCCACCAACACGTCTCCACTACTCCCACTTGGACCAACCTCCAAAGGAGCCTCCATCTTAGACTCCTCACAAAACGTCACATCACGTGACCAAATGATCTTCTTTGTCTCCACCGACATGAGTCTATACGCCTTGGTACCTTCACATTACCCAAGAAACACACACTTTGAGGCCTTAGCCTCCAGTTTAGTCCTCCGTTCGTCCGGAACCTTTGCGTATGCAATGCATCCAAAAATGCGCATGTGTGCAACACATGATTGCCTCCCACTCCACGCTTGCTCTGGGGTCATGTCTTCAATTGCGCTTGTTGAACACCGATTTCGAGTGTACACCGCATTCACCACCGCTTTCGCCCAAAGGTCCAACTTCAAGTTTTGAGCGTGCAACATGTTCCTCGCCATCTCTACAATGGTGCGATTTGCGCGCTCCACAACTCCATTTTGTTGAGGCGTATACGGGACCGAAGTTTGCCGTGCGATGTCTTCTTTCTTCAATAGTTCGTCAAACTTCTTGGACATGTACTCGCCGCCATTGTCCAACCAAAACACCTTGATCTTCATCTCGGATTGGTTCTCCACCAATGTCTTGAACTCCTTGAACTTGTGAGAGCACTCACTCTTGGCCTTGATTGGATAGAGCCAAATTTTCCTTGAAAAGTCATCGATGAAGGTCACAAAGCACTTGCAACCTCCCATCAACGTGGTCATCATTGGACCACACACATCCGAATGCACGATCTCCAAAGGCTTGGTTGCCCGTGTCGCCGCTTCACCTGCAAATGGCAATCGTTGTTGCTTGCCTTCAATGCAACCTTCACAAGTGAATGAAGAAGGATCCACTTTCAATTGATGAAGATCCATCCCGCTTACCATGCCGCGTAGTGTCTTCACACTCTTGATGTTCAAATGGCCGAGTCGACGATGCCACAACGCCAACTTGTCGTCTTTCAAGTTTGAATGCGCTAATGCCGCTTTTTCGCTCATATGCACCTTCGAGAACTTGATGTGGTACAAGCCCTCGTCTTCTTCAATGATGGCCACCTCATCTCGACTCGGTGACAACACATAACATCCCTTGTCACTAAACTCAATCCGTAAGTGCTTTGCCACTAATTGCCTCACCGATAGTAAATTTGTCTTTAGTTTGGGAACGTGGAGGACATCTTTGACAGTGATTGTCTTCACACGACCCTTCACCTCGGTGTCTACAACAATTTGGCCTTTGTCAAGGGCCTCAAGCACCGTATCATCTCCCAAAATCACTCTCTTTGGGTTAATGACACAATACGAATGGAAACAAGTTTTATTAGGTGACATGTGGCTTGTAGCCCCTGAATCAACAATCCAATCACTCACACTACTGTTGCACGATATGTGACTAGCCATGTTTGCATACTCATCACCATCCTCAATCCAATCACTCATGCTTGCATCACTCTCGATGCCATCACTCATGCTTGCATCACCCTCGATGTCATCACTCATGCTTGCATCACCCTCGATGCCATCATTCATGCTTGCATCATCCTCGATGCCATCACTTATGCTAGCATCAAATCTAGCCGTAAATGCGTACTCATCCCCATCATCACGATCTTTGGTGTTGTTCGCACTCTCCTTCTCATTGAATTTACGTTTGTAGCAAAATTTGGCAATGTGGCCCTTCTTACCACAATAGAAGCACACCTTGTCGCTTGAGCTCCCACCGCCTCCATTCTTTGATTGCTTCGCCATGAGCGCCGCTCCATCTTCTCGAGACTCGTTCTCCTTTCGCCGCGATAGCTCGTGCAACAACCATGAGGTCACATAGTCCAATGTGAGCTCCGAAATGGGTCTTGACTCCAACGCCACGATGAGGTACTCGTATGATGATGGAAGGCTCTCCAAAAGTGTCATCACGATGTCACCATCCGTAACCGACACGTCGCAACCGTTGAGTTGATCCGCGAGAGCCTTGACCTTGTTGATGTGCGCCAACATGTCATTTTCTTCGCCCATCTTGATGGTGAAGAACTTGCGCCTCAAAAACAAGATGTTGGCCAATGTCTTTGCTTCGTGAATGTTGCAAAGCTTGGACCATGCTTTCGCGGGTGTCTTGTACGAACGAATGTGCGCAAGTTGCGAATCCGCGAGGTTGAGTGCCAAAATGGCAAATGCCTTCTTCTCCCTCCTCTTGTACGCTTGCATGTCCCTAGGATCCGTAGAAGAGAGAGGAGGCTCCTCACTACCCTCGACAATCTCCCACAACTCCTTATCGGCCATCACCATCTCCATTTTGAACTTCCACAAGTGGAAATTCACTCCATCAAACTTGTCCACGACCTTGGGGCCCTCACCCTCAAAAGATGCCATGATCTTCACTTACGTATGTCTCCCCACACAAATCAAACCTCAAACACAAACACACAACTTGTTTTTGTGATTTTGTTTGCTCTAATATTGCACCATTGTGCACCCAATGGCTTCAAAACAACCCCAAACACTAGATCAGCACTTTTGTGCTCCACACACACCTTCCAACACTTAAATGTGAGAGTCTTCACCCAAAAAAAACAAAGAGGCTCACCAAAACCCCTCAAATCACTCAATGGAGCTCAAAACAACTCCAAATGCCTCAATACGACACCTTAGTGTCCCCAATCACTCAATGCACATCAATAACACCTTTGTGTCCCTCAAGAGCACTCACTCAATGCACACGAACTCACACAAGTCCCTCAAAACCCCAATTGCATTGAAATTGCTCAAAACTGCACCTTTGTACATAAACTAGCTCCAAATGAAAATTTGAGCACCCCAAGAGCATGAAACATATGCAACACCTAAAATCAAGTGCCTAATCACTAGGATCAGATAGTAGACCCTCCACGAGAGCCCTCACACCTCACAAATCACTTGCATTCACTCAAATGCGCACAATTGAACCAAACGAAGTTCCACTCGCAAGGAAGAGATAGAAGCAAAAAAAAAAAAGGAGATCCAAGGGAAGAAATTGACCAAGGAGAGTGCTCCAATATGTTACTTCAGCCCATGCACTCCTCCAAGAGACACCAACACTCCAACAAGCTCCAAAAACTTCAACAAGCTCCAAAAACTCCAACAAGCTCCAAAAACTCCAACAAGCTCCAAAAACTCCAACAAGCTCCAAAAACTCTAAAAATGCTCCAAAACCGCCCGTTGCACACTGACCTCAAAACACTTGCACAAATGCAATCTAATACTCATGAAACACACATGAGTGGGCCCATAACCTATTGAAGGTAGTAGAAGATTGCACAAGGCACACACAAACACAAGGAATGCGTAGAAAGAGATGATCTTTACTCAAAGGCCTTCCACCTTAAGTAGTGTATACTAGGAGGTCACCATGGCAAACCATATGGGATAACCCATCACAAGGACACTCTAGAGATCAGCCCATGCCTAACCCCTCCTCCCACACACCATTATTTAGCACCCGAACCTCTTTGGCTTCTAGCAATACTACCCTACATCATTTACCTCAATATCTTAAATTAACTTTTGACGCTCCAAGATCCATATAATGGACAATGAACAGATTGTGAACCTTCTTTTGACTACATACAATAACGTTTTTCATCCATCCAAATTTTTCTTGGTGCTTGTGCTAGTTGACTACCATTCATACAGTATGGATCTTCAAAATAAGATGTTGTGAATTTTTGTAAAAATAAATAAAAATTGGTTTATGTCAAGTTTCATTCTTAGTTCAAAAAGTGAGATCTTGAAAATGCTTTTCCAAAATAAGTAGAATAAAATAATGGAAATTATACCATCTCATAGTGCATATTCTTCCAAATTCATTATAGGAAATTTTAATTAAAATATGTTAATTTGGGATTTTTAATTGAATTTCAAATGAAAAACTTAAAACTTTGATTAAAAATTATTAAGGTTTATCCTACAAGCTTTCCATTCCATAAATAGTTAGAATATGTAGGAAACTTCCTATCACCCATGTCTCAACTTTCTTATCCATATCTCTGTGGAGTGTTTTTAGTTCCTAATATTAGTTGAGTCTATTTGGTCAAAAAAACCTTCCAAAACCCCCTAAACAATGCTATGTGTTACAAACCTCATATATTATTTTTTCTAAGAAATTCCCTCACTGCCTACAAAACAATACTCTTCACAGTTTTCACCTCCGGCATTAATAATCATTGAATGAATTAAATCATTTCTTAATATGTAAACATATTCTTTGCAACATTTCTTTTAAAACCTTTTTTTAATTTGTTGGTATAATACTAAATACTTCAAATCTTTACAACCTTTGCTATACTTTTTGATAACTCGTGAAACAAAGCTTTTTATGTAAAGCATAGCATATAGAGGTTACTATAAAAACATCAAAAAATAATTGTTAAAAACATGAAGTCAATAAAGTATGTCCAAAATCACCAAAGTTCTACTTTAGCCGCTTTCAATTGGTCCTTTAGAGGTTAACAATAACAATAAAAAGGCTCTTCTAAGAATAAAAAGACAAATGTGATTGTTGACTATGGATGCTATAAAAGGCTCTTGTAGAATGTTATAACAAATACAAGGTACTCTGCATTTATTTAGGAATGACAGTGAAAACTCCAATTATATTATTTGGCCACCTTCATTGATTAGAAGTGGTTCCAAATTTCTATTTGAGTTTTTAAAAATTAGTTTTATTAACAAAACTAGTGTTATCGGCTAACCCTCAATCCTATTGTACTAGGATTGGTTTAGATTTAGAATCAATATTAATAGGGCTCCTCTAGAAGTTTAGACTTTGGATTACTTTCTTTTACTTGAAGTCATGTTTTTTTCATTTATTTAGATGCTATTAATTATTTGATATGGTCCCAACTTGACTGCAAAGAAGTGAAATTGGTACGTGCTTCATTGTAATGCACCATTTTAGCTGACTTGGAGCCATCTTACATACCAAAATTTAAGCTAAAATATTTAATTTTATGAATGAAAAAGGGCTTTTTCCTTTCATCTTGAATCTACTTCTATTAAATAACAAATTTTTAACCCCTAAATGCCCACAACTCTCTCCAAACTGGACAATTTTGCAAAGATGCATTATAGAATACAACTAAGATGGATATTTTGAATTTGATGTATAAATAAAAGTTGTACATTATGAATTTTAGATTCTATCCATGCGGTTAGATGTATGATTGCTATCACCAATATTTTTGTATAAATTTTGAAATTTAAAATTCAAAATTATTTTGTAATTTGATTACAAATAAGATATTGACAATTTGTAGATGAAATTTATCATAATGGGTTGAAATGTAATACTCTAAGTGTTGTGATTTTTGGAGATTTTTTGGTTGCTTAATTCTACGAGTTGACATTTTTAAGAGCACTTTTGAACTATTTTCAACTGAGATTTTAGAAAATTTTGGTGAACCAATGCAACATGAAATGAGGCATAAAAATTTCACAAATCATCCCCTTTCTAATCGGATCACACATACATGAAGCTAACTTCCCATAAAATATATAGTAAAAAGTCTACACTACAAAAAGTGCAAGATGGATGAGAAAAATTGGATGAAATTTGTACATCGTTCAAAAAATGGACGCCTGGGCAGTTAGGGGTTAAAGAATGAGAATTAAGTTGAATTTTTTTGAATTTTTTTCTTAGATTCTCAAGTCAATCATCCAATACAAATAATTAAACTATCAAAATGCATAGTGAAAGAAATTTAAGTTAAGAGGATTGAAAGTATGTTGATCTAGTTTTGACAAGGTGCAAAAATATACACTTTTCATCACTTCAAATGTTGTTCCTTTTTCAAGTTTCCTTCAATTTACGATGTATATTTTTATCTTCAAACCTACATCTTAACCTAAAAGGATTAATGGTAAAAATAATTATTTAATAGTTTGTGCATAAGAAATTTTCAATTTTGTAATATCACTCTAACTTTGAACATCCATTTTGACATCGGATTGCAAAATGACGTCAGTTTGGGCATCATTGGGTTATTTATTATTTATTATTATTATTATTATTATTTAAAATATTTTTTATTGATTGGTTTTTTTTTAAGTTATAGAAAAAGAAATAGCAATGAGGTCCATTGTATTTGTTACACTAAATTTTCAAGCAAGAAAAGAGAAAGGTGAAGTGAATTTGCATGTAATTCTCCGTGTTTACCTTGTTTGGCAAGGTAAACAAAATAATAATTTAAATGTGTTTGTTTTTCACTTTGAACACGAATATTGCAAGTTCCTAAGATAAAATATGAAAAAGAAGGTTTTAATTTATTTTGGTTTGATACACTAAAAATGGTAGTTTTGGTGTGTTTTTTAAGCAACAATATCTCCTAGTTTTTTAGGGGTTAAGTCACCACAAAACCAAAATGTCTTCAAACTATTCTAGGTGATAGTCTTCTTAGCACTGCCTATCAGTCATAAATTCATTTCGTAACAATGAAGTAGGAGATTTTCCTAGTACTAGTATTCATAGCCACAGTATTTTACTTCATAAAGATAGTCAACTCCTTTTATCAACGGGGAATCTTGTCAATAGAAACAATTGTCTACCCTCGAAAGAGAGCATCAAAGATAGTACGCGCGAACTTCGTCTTGCTGGTTGAGTTGGTAGCACTTCCCCAAATAGACTCTTCATTCACGCTAGCCCAAAGCAAAGTTGCGAGGACTTGTTACTCTTAACCCCTAAATGCCCACAACCTTCTCTAAATTGGGTTTTGCGAAGATGCATTATAAAATGCAACTAAGAGGGATATTTTGAATGTGATGCATGAATATTCTCGAAAGAGGTGAGTAGTCTTGTACCAATGGCCCTTTGTCCGGTGGGCACTAGCTCATTGTCAAGACGAACAGACACTTTATTCACGCCGGCCTTGAAAAGGGACCGGAGTTCATATCTATCTATCTGATGCATGAATAAAAGTTGTACATTATGAATTTTAGATTCTATCCATGTGGTTAAATCAATGATTGCTATCACCAATATATTTGTATAAGTTTTGAAACTTAAAATTCAAAATTATTTTGTAATTTGATTACGAACAAGATATTGACAATTTGTAAATGAAATTTGTCATGATGGGTTGAAATGTAATACTTCAAGTGTAGTGATTTTTGGAGATTTTTTGGTTGCTTGATTCTATGAGTTGACTGTTTCAAGAGTACTTTTGAACACTTTTGAACTAAGATTTTAGAAAGTTTGGTGAATCACTACAACATGAAATGAGGCATACAAATTTCACAAATCATCACTTTCTAATCGGATCACACATGCATGTAGTTAACTTCCAATAAAATCTATAGTAAAAAATCCACACTACAAAAAGTGCATGACGGATAAGAAAAATTGGATGAATCTGTACATCGTCCAAAAAATGAACGCATGGGCACTTAGGGGTTAACCATGGGAAGAAAAAGAAAAAGAAAAAGGGAAAAAAAGGAAAGAAAAAGGAAAGAAAAAAGGAAAGAAAAGAGAAGAGAAAAGAAAAAGGGGTGAGTTCCTACCGGTACATTGAAATCACCATATAAACTCGTCCATTTGAACAAGTTTTCACATATTTTCATCCAATTGAACAAAATTTCATCCAATTCGGATAAATATTACCACAGTATTTTGAAAAAATAATTATTAGTAACGCCTCTCGTAAATTCCGTGGGCCGCAGTATATGGTGATTTCAGTGTAGTTCAGGTGCACCCTTTTTCTCCTGGAAGACACGTCGACGGCAGAAACACAAGCAGAGCGATCGAATTTTCAACTGGACCGACTCCAATGATGAGCGCCAAACCCTAATTTTCTCTCATTCATCGTCTCTTCCTCGCAACCTAATCGATTCAAGGCACGATCGACGACAACTTCCATGTATAGTAGTACATAGCTCGATCAAGGGTAGAGAAGGTTGCTGTGAGCGATGGGGAGCGTGGATGCAGCAACGGACGAGGGCGAGGGCGCAGGGGCCTTGAGCGATTTCGATGAAGACGAAGAGCTCGACGCTGCTCCCGTGGAGTTACCTCCGATTTCCATAGTAGGATCGGCCCCGGAGGACGAAGAGAATAATAAGAGCTTGAAGGAGCTCGTCGCGGAGCTCGAAGCGGAGAAGAAGGCTCGGAAGGTGCTGGAAATTGTGAAAGCGGAGGGCGACGCCAATTTCGTGCGCTTGAAGGCGTTGATCACGGAGGCCGCGCGGCAGCGCGACGAGGCCTATCGAGCTCGCGATCAGTCGTTACGGGACGTGGAATTACTCGTGCGGCAGAAGGAGGACGTTTTTCGTGAACGAGATGAGCTTCGACAGCAGCGCGATGAGAGCGTGCGTGTTAAAGAGGAGGTGATTCGGGCTCGGGATGTGGCCAAAAACGAAATCGGAGAAGTGGCCAGGTTGCTGATCAGTGCGAACGAGAAAATCACGTCCATGGCTAGTTCTGTCAAGAGCTTTGGACGGAATTTGCCTGCGTCCAAGTACACGGGCTTGCAGGCGATCGCGTTCGGGTTTGGGAAACGGGTGGAAGAGATTGTGGAGGAGGTTTTGAGGCAGCGAGAAGCTTCACTGAAGGCGCATCGTGAAGTCCGCGAACAGATGGAGCAACGGAACTACACCGTTGCGATTGAAGTATCCGAGTTGGAAGCTTCGATTTCGCAGTTGAAAGAGGAGGTGGCCAAGAAGGGTACTGAAGTGGAATTATGGAAGGATCAGGCTACTCGCAAGGATGACATGTTTTTAGAATTGGAGCAGGGGTTTTCGGAGAAGTTGAGTGCTGCGGAGAGCGTGATCAGTGCATTGCAGCAGTCCATCCAGGAGGTTCAGAACCAGGTGAAGAGTCTTACGGATGAAGCAGGTCAGAGTAAGGAGGTGCTTCGAGACGCGTTGAAGTGCATTGGCAAACTTCGTAAATGCTTGCTTGAACTACCTCATGAGTTGAATTTGTCAGAGGAGTCTGAATCTGATACTGCAATACCTGATGAGAATGTGGACGAGAAACGGAGTATGCCAGAACGATGTTTAACAGAGCTGAAGGCGCTTTTTGAGCTTGGTACGAGAATCGGAATCTCATGGAAGGACAAGAAAGAGGATTGGGATAAAACTAGTCACGAGCAAGTAAGCAGAATAGGTCGATTGGTAGGGCAGAAACAGGACGCTGCCGAGCTGTTGGCTACTGCATTGTCTGAGAAGCAGCAAGTCCTGGAGACTATTTCAGACCTTCGAGTGAAATTGAGCCAAGAAAATCTAGAGGTGGAAAGGCTTCAGGCCTCTTTGAAGGAGGCGCAAGAGTTGGCAGAACAAGGCAGAGTGCATGAAGAAGAGAACGAAGAGCTTGCCCGAATTAGGACTGAGCTGAGCATGGTGGCACAGGGTAGAGATGAGGCTCTCTCTAAGGTGTGTACAATACATGATCAATTATTCTTTCTGAAGACGGAGTTGTTACATCCCGAAGTGGAGGAACTGTGTGTCTCCTGACGTGTGAGGCGAGCGTTTGTACTCAGATGTCTTCCTAGCAAAATCATCGGAATGCTTAGCATTTACTATATTGTGCGAGCTGAAAGTTTGGGGTTCCTTATTATGGGTTGTTTTCCTCGCTCCTGACCGTGTGACTTCTTGGAGCTCTACATCATGTACTAACGTTAACATCTTGCCTTACAGGTGACTGCACTCCATAGTGAAATAAATCAACTAAGGCAGCAGATTGGGGAACTTGAAACGACCTTAGCACAAGCAAGGTATTTCACTCGAAAGTTGTACTCTTTTAGCTCATCGTACCTGACTGTTATAAACTGTACCCTCGTGAAGTTTCACTATCCTAATCTCTGGCATTGTGGATTCTCAATGAAGAGGTTTGCATTTGAGGAGATGAAAACAAAAGTTATTTCTAAATAGTTTATAGAATCGCAGAGCACATATTGAGTAGCCTATAGTGAAGGGATACGATTTGCAGTCTAAAAGTATCTTGTATCATACATCTAGATAGATTACCATATTCTTTAGTCAACATCTGTTTATTTTGTTGATGAAATTTTTGGTTGTGCAGGTCAGAAGTTGGAGAGCTAAGGACACTTTCAAACACGCAGGTCAAAGAGTTGGCGGAGAAAGCTGCACAGATAAAAGACATCCTCTTGCAGGTGGGTATTTAAAATATAGTGTTTTGATTTTGCAAGTTATGACTGTGTTCAGAATGATAGTTGTTCTTCAGATCAGTATGTTCCTACTTGAAATTGTTGTACATTTGCAAACCTGCATGTAGTTGTATTTATTCCCCTTCAGTTCCATGATGTCAACAGAGGGTTACGTTGGCCTTTAATCAAAGGCAAAGCAGTCTGAGCTAATCTCCTTACGTTATCAGTGATAAGAGATTATTCATGGTGTGTGGCGTTGCTGCAGCGGAAAACTTCATCAAAGCAAATTTTAAGAGTATTTGATAATGGTCTGATACCTGTTGTTTATGCTTATCTGGATCACAGGTGGACGGTAAAACTGCAGACATTGAAGCTTTGGAGGAGGAAGTTGAACGATGGAAGCAGGCAGCTACAGATGAGGCCGCTGCTGGTGCTGCTGTCATGGAAGATCTTGAGAGATGTCAATTTGAGGTGATATTATTGTACATTCTAATGCAGATTAATTTCGGCTGGTTAATTAGGAGATTCTTGACCTGGTGTGATACCGTCACATATCAATTAGCCATTGATTCTGTCAGTAAAAGCGTTTATTAGTGATGTAGTTTCTTATTAAGCATGTACCCCACTGAGTAAGCTCTGCCTCAACATATGCAAATTGTGATCTAACTCGTTTGAACGGATGTCTCGGCAGGTTTCTGAGCTCAATAAACAAATTGATCGAGTAAAACACTCTGGAGAAGAAGCGGTATTGAAATTGCGGTCGAAAGAAGAGATGGCTGCAGCAGCCATTGTCGCTCGCACAGCGGCAGAGCGCTCTCTTCAAATGGCTGATGAAAGAGCAGCTGAGTTGCGAGAAAGGCTGGAAGAACTGAACAGACAGATGGAAGAAGCTGATAGGAACAAGGAATACAGGCTGGGACTGGGCTGGTTAGATATGTGTTGTCCATGGTTGCGCAACCGTAGAAGAGCTAGAGGTGCTACCCAGATGGCTGCGGAGATGGAAGAGCTTTTGGAACCTCTGGTGTAACATGTACTGTAACTGTTCTTTGGACATCCTTGACTGACTTGTCATTATGTCCTTCCTTAGTTTAGAGTCTTCATGTATATAACTTAATCAGGAATGGGATTCCTACTTCTGTGATCCCCCCAATTACTTTCTCCTTTTTCGGGGTTATTTTTCACCAGTATGGTGGTTTTAGGACTCCATATTATGCAGCGCTAGTTGCGCAGGCCCTCAATATTAATGTATGCTATTATGCAACGATTTCCTTCAGCTCTGAAATTTTGGACGCGACTTATTATGTCTACCTTTCCTGACCTAAGTATTTCGGTTTAACAGTTGATTTGCCGGTTTCGACTATGGTTGGAGTTCTTACGATTTCTGTGACGCAGTTGTGAAGCCTCCACAAGAGTTTCGGGTCATGAGAAGTTCTTTTATGGTTTAAATATGGGCCAGACATCTCATTGAACCATGATTGAGTGGATCATCACCTGCTAAGCGACACTTGCGAAGCAAACTTATGTGAGGACTTAACGTATGTTACAGGTGAAAACATTTCCGAACTTTGTTGTTGATTATGTCACAGTTGCAGTTAATTGAACGGAATTAATGGCATATGTGAATGATTTGTTTGTTATCCTGCCCTCGGTTCACAAGGAGTAAATAGGATTGAAGATTAAGTAAGCCAGCCTTGGAATGTTACATGCATGTTAGTGTATGGTGTGAGTTGGATGGGAAGGCTTGCAGTGGAGGAGCTATGGACGTTATGGGTGTTTAGTCGATGACCATCACTTACAATGAAGTCGCCAAAATTGAACGAGAAGCCTAGATCACTTCACCTAAACTGATGTACAGTACACTGTACAGGGAACATCTGCGTGCAGTACCCCATGGGTGATTGTTACTAGAAGTCTAGTTTGCATAATTGATGGATTGTTTTGCTCATGATAGATGACCAACTCTTAGGCAAATAGGAAATGTTGGTGGCAAAAAGAACTCCAAAGAACTTGTGAAAGTTTTTATATGAATATTTTTACTCCTGATCATGCTATTTACCTCTAGAGAGACCTAGCAGAATTCTTCATTTTTAAATGGCTGTCCATGCATTCATGTTTTTCTATTTCTGATATCACTAATTCTTTATGTACTTCAGATACAGACCATAATCTGCAGGAAAGTAGTATGTGCATGACGTCCTTCAGCTTGTCACAACGTTTCACCCTTATCCCGATGTCATTTTCTTGGATGTGCATGAATATTTTGTGAAGCAGATGAGAAGGGGGAAGACGGTAGCAGTTACTACTTGGAAAACGGTTAAAGAGTATATGATTGTGCGTAAGTGGCGATGGTGAATTGCATAGAGGAGGATAGAAGTGCACTGAGATGTTGGTGATTCAGCAGGTGAGTTCTGTGGAGTTATTTTTTTGAGGTCGTTTAATTGCGAATGATGAATGGTAGTGTCAATAATATGTCGGTCATTGGTGGATCGACCTGTCAGAGGTTGCATCTAGAAGAAAGCTGTGGGGTTCTCTTTGCAACCTAGTATGAATGTTTTTCAAATTTCAGTGTTTCATCAATATCTTAACCCCTAAATGCCCACAACCCTCTCCAAATTTGGAGAATTACAAAGATGCATTATAAAATGCAATTAAGAGGGATATTCTGAACTTGATGTATGAATAAAAGTTGTACATAATGAATTTTTGATTCTATCCATATGGTTAGATCTATGATTGCAATCACCAATATTTTTGTATAAAATTTGAAACTTAAAATTCAAAATTCTTTTGTAATTTGAGTAGGAATAAGAGACTCGGTTCCAAAGCGGCGCCAAACAAATGATGAGTGACTGCTTTAGAAAAGGCCAGTATGCTTAAAAACAAAAGACACAGACAAAGGCTTGTCCGGACCAACACTGAGGTTCTGACCTTGAGAAATGGGATCTCTCTCTATTTTCTACAGGAGTTTCCTTTCTAGAAATTTCCAGGCAGCTGCAAGTCCAAGATCAATGTACCCAGCGACTACAACAATTGCACCGTCGTCGCAAACTGTTTCAAGTCTCCCATGGGAATACCGACAACCTTGCCTGCACAGAGCTAAACCTAAACCCACCAGAGCCCAGCCTATGATACCTTCCATGTAGGAATGATAGCACATCATGATGCTCCTCTCCAATCTGTAGATGAGCAACCCGTCACTCGGCAAAGAATGCTTGCATGTCTGTTAGCACATGCACATCTCGAGGTTAGCAATGTGAATGCATGAAATTGAGAGATTTACAATAACAATTTACAGGTAGAATAAGAACACCAATAACTGAGTACTTGTACTTATTGAAGCACTTAGTAAACGAGCTTCAAGGAAGTTAAGGTATGATCAGTCCAAAAGTGTACCTAAATTCATTCCTAAGATTCTCACTAACACCACATTCTGGTCATTGGAGTGTCGAAAATGCAAATAACAGAAAATCAGTGAAGAATTGGATTTTGAATTGTGAAGTTTAGAGTTGGAGATTTATAATACACATCTTCTAGAAAAAGAATTGGATTTTGGATTGTGTTCTCTTCATGTTCTAGTAGTGTATGTATTCCGATCTTAATCAATGTACCAACTTCTTTCAATTTTTAACATATAAATTTTTATCCTAAACCGTATATGGATAAGTCATTCTCACTTATAAAATTCACAATAATTATGTGTGAGTCCGTTCTTGATATCAAAGATTGCAATGGAGAGGTGTTGATATAGGGCATTGCTGAACTATGTCACTTTCATTTTTGAAAATTTAACCCAAATTCTATTTAACTTTGAAGTCACACACCCTCCAAAATCTCATTTTTGAGTGTGTATTATACGATTCAAAGACATACTATAATCTTGCAATTCCACCATTGGATGATTCTCTAATTTTGGCAAATTGTCTCCACTCCAATTGAGAATACAATTGTATGGTTACTTTCTAATTTAATCTATTCTATTTCTGATAGTATCAATCATAGTGAAAAAACTACTGAAATCCAGTGCACGCAACTACAGTACCCTAGGCACTAAAGGGTTAATACCAGGTGAGAACATACCTTAAATAACATTTCTAAAGCAAACATAAAGCTAAGCATAAACTCGCTAGAAATGTAAATTCAATTTAAGTAATCCTAGACCAAATCTTTGTTTAGAAATAATACAGGTAACATGTTAAGCAACAATTGGATCGTCAATAGATTTTCTCAACTCTAAACTATTGATAGCATTTTTTTTTTGGTAAGTGATGAAAATGACTAGCAAACACATGAAATCCTCCTTAAAATATTAATAATACACTAATACTCTTAAAATGAGTTAAAAACACGTGACATACGTTCATAATACACCAATACTCTTAAAATGACTATATTGAGGTCGTTCTTTGACCCCCCTTTTTGTTTTTTTGTTTTGACAAAAATCGATGGCCCATCGATGGTCTAGATTTAACAAAATAGTCCAGAGTAAATTAAATTTGCGTTAGATGATCTTTAGTAACAAATGTTTCTGTGAGTAATGTTTTCTAAGACTTAGGATGTTGCACTCACCAGCGTCAGGGAAGTGATACAAAGTCATCCGAAGTACAAACCCAAAGCAAATCTAGTGGGATTAAATCCTGACAGAAGAGCTGCAACAAATGAACAGGCACAATACAAAATTAGGAATAATCTCAACTTAGCGCCTTACAACATACTACGAAGAGGTACGGTATTTAACACCGAAATTCAAGATCAATAACCGCAACAACCCTTTCATGAATGGACTCAGATTGTCACACAAAGTGACAAGTGCACTAATACTCTCATAACAATATCATACAGTATCATATCAATATCCATATCTATGTCCATATTTACTACTGCTCATCTTCATAAAGAGAATTAATCCCTGAGTGCCACCCAGACACGAGAGGTTTCGCTTGGCAAAGAGTCAAATAAGGACTCAATTTTAGCAAGAAATTTGTGGATAGAAGCCACTGGTGGGAATGCTCTAACGTACTACATTTTTCAACACTAGAAACATGTTTTGAAAGTTACTATAATAGTAATTGGATTTTTTATTTTTTATGTTGGGCACTTACGGGTTCAGGAATAACCAGGAACGGACACTGATATGTGACGTTAGTGAGGAAAGCAAGAAACTCACATATTGGAAATAGAAGGGCCAGGACGAAAATAGGGTACAAGAAAAATGTTGTTCTTTCCAGGAAAGGCAGCACTGCAGACAAACAAACACATGAAAAACTTTAAAAATTGGTCCAAGCAGAACACATCATATCATTTACAGCAAGAATAGGCTGACACAGGAAAAATACTACTAATACTAATGATGAGGACATACCGTCATAACCGAGAAAGTTGAGATAATGGTAGTACGAAAGCGCGAGGAAGTACAGCACATTCGACAGTAGTGTCGACATAAACCCATGTGCCAAAAGGAGAGGCGAAAGGAAGTATTGCAGCACTGCGTGGTAAAACAAAACCCAATCAAGTGTTAAATATCCACAAGTAAATACCATATGTACACTTCATCAACAATGTATGCATTCAATTGGTATAGCACGTTTGAAAACACGAGGAAAATTAAAACGCCAGTACCATAAAGAACCACAAAAAGCGGGAAATAAGCATTGCAGTGGACGTCGAATGCGTATAACCTGTTCAAAACAAAAACATTCGAATTCAGATTAAAAGTCAATTAGAACCATGCTATTTCCTGAACCCTCCAAGATGAAAGCAAATTTAGAAGCTCTCTTTGAAAAGCAGAGACCAATACTGATAAGATACAACACCCCAACTATCAGTGGCTAGAAATCCAGCCAGCATTAAAGTCATGCACCACCACCACTGAATCAAAACTTATGACAAAAGAGCCAAATACCTACCATTCAACACGTTGCTCTACGACATGCGTATGCACAGCTATCTCTTCCCGAAGATAGTGATTAGACAGAAACCTGTCAATACCAGATTATCAGGTCTGATTATCGATGATCATAAAGGGCAATTTCCTTCTTAGCCTCCAGGAATCTCAAGCGTTTTACAAACAAGGATACAACCAATTTCTGAAGCAGGAAAGGAAATATCACCGATCAACATGAAACCACAGGGATGGTGAAAGATTGAGAATAATCATCCTTGTTTGACAAGTGGATCTAGGTACGAAACTTGAAATTTCTCTGGAATATATTTTGCAGGCCCATCACATGGTTTCCTTGACCCCTAAAGTGGCCAAAAGTGGCCGCTTCCACACCTTTAGGAGTTGAAATAAATTATGTAGGAAGCTTCAACAAAATGTACCAATAGAAAGAAGATTTTTTTTCTTACATTTTTGAACATTGGAAATATGTTTTGAAAGTTGACTATTAGCTTCTAACTTCTTATTTTGAGATTGGGCACTTAGGGAATAAATCCAACATCAATACAAACTCTTTGGCTTTGTTTAGATGCATCTAGTGTGTAAGATTGGGCAAGCAGGAGATACATGGAATAGCAAAAGCTTTCTCACTGCTATGCTTCTATGATACAATTTTCCTCCGATGCGCAAACCATGACTAAACCATGGGATTAGATTATCTGACACTTAGTCACAAAATTAACCCTTTATAAGGACCAAGAAGCCATATTTAACCTCATAAATTTTTAAGCAATTTTGAGGAATTCTGATAGGGACTTTTATTTGTTCCAAAAATGATCATTTTTAATCAAAATCTGCAATATTCTTCACTCAGTCTAGTAATATAATATTGTCTCCATTTGAATTATACTTACCACAATATGATCATTACAAAACCGTGAATCCTTGGTCCTTCAGGGTTTAACGAGAGCTCACCAGCAGATAGAGGCCAAAGAGATTCCAGCCAGTAAAAAATGCATGATGACCACAGATGCGATGGTGAAGGTTGCTTGAGCCACGCCGTGCCCGTACCTGAAGTTCCAAAAAAATGAGAACGTAAATTGCTCTCGTAAAGAGATCTATGTAAGCTGTCTTTGAGAGTTGCTAGTAAACCTAGCCACATTACAGTTGGCAGGTTTATGATAAAATGGCTTTACAATTGGCAAGATTTACCGTGGCTAGGTTTTCTAGAACACCTCTGGAGAAGGGGTTTTCTACTAGCTGATTAAAGCCTTGATATTCATTTTAGAAACATGACACCGAAGAGCTAACCCTAGCATTAATGAGAACAAAATAATCGCATAGAAGAGTCCGAAAATAAGAACATACGCTGCACAGAATGCTGAGGCGGCCACAGCCAATAAAAAACTGCAGATAACCACAAAAGCTGGATCGTCTCGCGCCCACTGATTTTTGGTCTCTGCAACCAACAGGACAAGCATCACCATGTCAGTCCTTCTCTTCCAAGCATAAAAAGCAAATGGTATGAAGAGAAAAAGTAGCAGGGCAATAGAGAGCAATATACGAGGTTTCATTGTTTTAAAATGACCAATATGATTGATCAAATATAATTTAGACAGGGTTAAATTTTATATCACCAGAACCAGTGAAGAACATTGCATATAATGATAAAAATAAAATAAAAATGGAACAAAAGAAAACCCGCTCAAAAGTGCTGAAAAAAAACATTGGGTCTCGGGTTAAAACACGTACGTTTGTGATATTTCGTTTGTTGGTATCTGCACACAACAACCCCAATTCCTTCATCAAAAATGAACTCATGTCTAATCTCTAACAACGAAACAAGGTTCAAAGTATTATTTTCAGACCTAAATACACGCATCGTCTTGATCTACAAAAGTACTTACACAACTTTGGGTGATGTGCAAAGATGAAGCATTTGCCAGAACGTGTACTCCATGTCCATTTGTTGGTACTGCAAAGCCATCCACAACCCTCCTACTCAGTGCTCAAAAACGCAAACTGTCATGAAACCCTAAACGAGCTAAATTCGCAGATTGAGCGTTCCATCACTGAACTATCATTCCAAAAAATAAAGAACAGCGAAAAAAAAGCCTCTCCAGACTTGACAAATACTGCAACATAAAGAAGTTGACCTAAACTACAATCGAAGAATGTGTGCATACTGAGCAATTCGAAATCTAGAAGACAATGCCAACAGCACCTAGAAATTCATTCTAACCCCCTTGAGATGACGAAGAGATTTAATTTTTTTTCCAAAAGAAACGGAATACACAAAACGAAAACCTCGCCATCGCCGATTTTCGTCCTCTCAAACTCCAATACTACTAACTGTAATCTTTCAGCTGAGCGCTTCGATGTCTTTCCATGTAATCCCTAAAGCATGTTCCTCATTTGATCGATCAGAACAAAAGCAAACCAAAACAAAACCCTACTCGCCGAGTGAGTACCTTGACGATTCGTCGCAAGTACTGCGGTAGCACCGAATTGTTGCGGTAGCCACCGCTGGACGCGCGGCCCGGCCGATGCACCGTCGGCAACATTTTCGAAACCTTCTCCTCTTGCTCACTAATCCCGCCTCGTTAATCCCACCCGTCTCTCAAACCCTAATCACGCCCTGCTCACTCAAAGCTCCCTGTACCATAGCCGCTCCATACTAACACACCATCGCCATTCCCGGTGCATCAATCGATGCGTCCTGACCAGAGTTTTCGAAGCAAAAGAAGAGCACCCACAAGCCAAGACACTCACTCAGTCAACCCTTTCAACAATACATTCACTGCCGGCAAGTGAGTGAGGGTTGAATTTACAACTGAGAAAATGTACGAAGATGCAAGATCCATTTAGTTGCATCAAAAAAATAAAAAAATAAAAAAATAAAAAGTACAAAGATGCTATTATTTTTATTTTTATTTTTAGATGGTGACATGGCCGGTGACATGGCCCACTTTCAGCAACATAGATAAGCTGAACTAAAATTCAAGTGAGCTTTCGGAGGTGGTTCGTTATGCACAGATCATCGTTGTTTTTTTGATGTTGGATGTGGTTTGAATTCTTTTTGTTCCATGACAGTGGAGCCCTCACTGTGTTGTGAAATTGGGTGAGGGTTGTTGTAAGGCCATGGCTATGGCGGTCTCATCGCTACTTCTTGCTGCTATTCCTGGGCCACACATCACACAAGCAAGCACCAAGACTAGTACTCCACGGGCGGTGTTGCCATTACGCAGCAAGCTTCGGCAACAAGATTTTTGCAGTCATGGAGGTTTTCAATTGCAGAGGAGCAGTGTGAGATGCAGCGTGGCGCCCGCAGGAGTGCCGGAGCTCACGGCTGCAAGAACCACGGTGTCGCCCTTCAATGTGCTCATCACGGGCTCCACAAAAGGTACTACAGGCTCATGCATGCCAGTACATCAAAGGAAACGCAATCTTATTACGGTGCTTTGATGCTTTGTGCAAACAGATTACTAGACTTTTGGAGCTACAAGCAACAATACAAGAGCTTACTCATCAGGAGGGTCGTTATCTTTGAAGCTTGATGGTATTGACATGCGTTTTTTAGGTATTGGTTTGGCTCTTGCTGAGGAGTTTCTTCGGAATGGAGACAACGTGGTTGTTTGCTCGCGGTCAGGTATTCATGTGTGTATTTGAGTACCACGTTGCTTACAGTAGTGTTATGCATTTCGCTTTAACCCCTAAAAGACCAAAAAGCCCAAATTGGGCTTCATGTTTTTTTAGCAGTTTTGAGTAGGTTCCATGTAGAGTTTTTTTTTGTTCAAATTGATCAACACATGCAATGTTCTTCACTGATTCCAGTGATATAAGATTTGGTCCCATCTGAATTATTGATTTTTCATAATATGATTGATTGAATTTGTCATTTTAAAACCATGAATCCTTGGTCCTTTAGGGGTTAATGCCACATGATTTTCTGTTTTTGCTGTTTCTGCAGAGGAGAGGGTGCAGAATATAGTGCAGGAGCTTCGGAGCCAATTCGGGGAGCAACACGTTTGGGTGAGAGCTTCAATCTTGATCAGTCTTTTGTCTCTAGTGACACGAAGAAACCTTACTCTGATGGTATCTCTTTCGTTTTTTCCCAGGGCAAGGCGTGTGATGTTCGAGATGCAAAAAGCATTCAGGCTTTGGCTGAGTATGTGAAGAGCAGCCTCGGCCATGTCGATATTTGGGTGAGGATGGATGGATCTGTGATCACAGGCTTCCTTTCTCAGAGCACAAGTCTTGAATTCTGACACCTGTTGTGAATTCCATTTGATTGCGTTCTGGACAGGAAGCTAATTGTTTTTCTTTACCTTTGGGCAGATAAATAATGCTGGCACAAACGCGTACAAATACAATGCACTCGTTGACTCTGACGATGCTGATATCATGTAAGGAAAGTGGGCCGGGGTGTTGTTGTTTCCAGCTTACTGTAAACATTCGCTGGTGTGTCACCTCTTTTCTCTTGTGTGTTGCACAGTACAGAAGCTCTGTTTTCATGACTGCTTTTTCTTCTAAGGTTATTCCAATGTTTAGCTAAATGTGGCTTTGAGCTGGATGACATTTGGCAGGGAGATAGTGGAGACCAACACCCTTGGCGTGATGCTCTGTTGCCGGCAGGTACACATGTACAAACTTTCATGTGTGGCCCTCTCATTCCATTTCGTTTGATAGTGTCATTTTGCAACAAGAAGAGCAAAGTTTTGAGAGAGCCTCCATGAAAATGCTCGATTTTTGGTTCATGGTTGGGTAGTTCACTTCCATTTGTAGCAATATCACAGGTGGTCAATTTCGTCTCCTTTGATTAACTTTTGTTTCCTTGAAGAGTATTGCCCAGGGAATGTTTTCCATGTTTATGGCCGAGACTGAAAATAATGGCTCGAATTAAGACGTGGTGAAGTTATGGTGACTGTTACTTTCCATTTGACGAGTCCTTGGTTTTAAATTTGCAAGGGTTGTTCATTGTGAATAGGCTATTAGGATAATGAGAGATCAACGTAGAGGTGGACACATTTTCAACATGGATGGTGCAGGAGCGGATGGCAATCCAACTCCAAGGTATGTCATCGAGATTTCTTGGCAATTTGTACAAGAGCCTTACTACACAAGAGGGAAGGCAAGGAAGTGGAAGCATGTCATTGCTCTATTAGAGGAACAACAAGAAAGATTGAGGAGCCCCTTTTTTAATTCATGCATGCTTCAGGCATCTTATGTGGCACATGGAAGATGACATGGCAATGAGATCTTCTTCTGGGCTCTATTGCTTTGAAGCCTATGAAGAAATTTTATTTGTTATTCATGCCATGTTGGAAATGGTGTTGTTGGCCTCTGCTATAATTATAGTTAACACTCTTAGTCAATTTCTGTACTGCTTTTTGCTGAGATATTTCCTTTGGTTGCCAGATTTGCAGCTTACGGAGCCACAAAACGCAGCCTTGCACAATTCACAAAATCATTGCAGGTGTATTCCACTACACTTGTTCTCCATTTCTTTTCACATAAGAATTCATCTGCAACAAGCGGGTCTTGTTTATATTTTCACGATTGAATGACTAATCTTCCACCAGCTTAAAGCTGAGGACTGTTAAGCTTGAATTATTGCACTTTTACTTACTGCTCAATAACATTCTTTAGAGGACCCGAGAATCTGAATCCATCATTCTATCAATTGTCTATATAACATTTGTATGTTGGTTTGCTATTTAGCCATTTATAACATAGCAATGGGCCAATAGGCGTTGTATAGGATTAGAAGAATGGTCAAGATTAAAGAGCCAGCCAAATAATGTGATGTTGATCCTGATCCTCTAAATTAGAGGTGCATGCTTACAAGGGCTAAAGAATGTTATGTAGGGTCCTGGAAGATCATCCCTCCTCTTTCCCTCTGGACAGCAATTTGGATGAATGTCCTTCCAACTTCAGAATTTCTGTGGTGGCTGATTAGTTCTGGTATTGCACTTGTGCAGGCAGAGTTGAAGCAGTCAAACATTCAGAACGTCGTGGTTCATAACTTATCGGCAAGATACTTTTCCCTCACACGGTCGAATTTGGTCTGAATAATCTTGTAACCAAGTGGATGACACAAGGTTCATTAATACACTAGCGCTGATAAGAGTCAATAAATTTCTCTCTTCAATAATACTAAAGCTAGAATTGAAGTTGAGCTATGTACAGCCAGTGAACAGTCACACAAGTTAACAGCTTTCCAACACACAAATACGTATCATTCAGATACTGTATAAATAAGTTACGAATTTATAATAGTAAACACACTTTGTAGCTGAAAGCCACGGGAATGGGGAAGCTACCTTAATGCGATTGACCCAACCTCTCATCATACTAACTGATTTGCAACTGTGTTCTTGTGGGTAACAGCCAGGCATGGTGACCACCGACCTTCTCATGTCAGGAAGTGACACTCGTCAGGTATGGTACTAAGATCGCATGATGTACAGTTGATAATTTTCATGAGCATAAAAAATGTGAATAACACATTGAAATCTTTGAACCAGTGGTTATTTTTTTGGCTGAATATCGGTAATTTTCTATATCTGGGGGCATCTGGCTCTAAGCCCTTAGGAAGAAAATGCAATCATTTAGCCACATTTTTGGAACAAAAGAATGTTTAAATGTAAATTTTTAGTCAGATTTTTTATTGTAGCTACTAAACTACAAGAAAATTATGCAAAATTCTCTAGAACTAGGAGCTTGAACCAAATTTTTTGGAGCTACCACAGCAAAAAGAATGAAAGATGAAAAAAGAAGCTCTGCTTCAAACATAATTTTTTACTGCTGCTGTCTTGCAGGCCAAGTTCTTCATTAATGTCCTAGCAGAACCTGCAGATACGGTATGATACTGTACCTTTATGGAGTAAACTCGGTTGTATTCCCATTTCTAGACAACATCATAGGAAGATTGATTATAGAGTGGCAATATAAGCATGATGCAATTCATGGGGAGACCTCTCCATGATTCATACAGAGGCCCCCATACAATCACGTGCTTGTACCTACTTGCAGGGGTGCTTACTAAAATATTATTTTACAAATTTTCAAAGAAATGAATGGGCTATTTAATTACCATGTCCGCATTACACATGTCCCAAAATCATTGAAAAGTCTGTTTTTATTGAAAGCTCTGTTATTTGCCTGATGATTGTTGAACATTCAAGTAATACTACTGGACTATGCTACCCCTTTTAAGGTTTTAACATGTTCGTCATCTTCTAGGTTGCAAAGTATCTTGTGCCACGAGTTCGGAAAATTGTTGGAGAGAACAAGAATAACAGCACGTACACACGCTTCCTGACTGGCTTTAAAGCATACACCCAGATACTAGCCGTGAGTTTTTCTGTACTTACCTTTTCACTCGAGGGTTTCAGAACTTGATGCAGTGGCAATTCCAGGTGGCCATCTTCTGGTCATAAACAACTACTAGTATTAATGCTGCACAGGTGATAGAAGTACCAAGTCTCTAACCAATACTTTCCTTACAGAGATTGCTGTTCAAGGCCAGGAAAGACCGTTACGTGCCAGAGGATTGATCCTGGGCATGCCTCATGGAGCGATCATGCAGAGACCCCTTTCGAAGGCCTTTTCCATGCTACATGACGAAGGTATCTGCACTTGCATTTCTACCCGATGGAACCTTATTCTGTACCATGTATCTTTGAATTAATATTTCATTCGGTCTGAGTAGAAGGGTACAGAATCCCAGGCTATGAATCCTGAAGTTAGGTTCATTGATTGTTCAATTACAGGTGTTGCTTATCAAGTCTGCAAAGGATTAACCAGAAATGGCTTTTAAGTAGTAACAGGCTTTGCTTGATCGAGAATCCAGATAAAGTAGGAATTTTAATTAAATGTTGCAATGCTTGTGAATAATTTATGTCCTACATTTGTGCAAATATTCATTGAAGTGGTTGCGCAAAGTGCAACTCCAAATAGATTTTCTTTTATTGTTGTATGGTGTTGAGATCTGCTGTGCTCTCGTGCCTTTCAGAATGAAGGCTACATATGAATCACATTACAGAGTTTGAAAGCAGAATAGGTTAAGTGTCACATCAAAGTCGCACACGAAGATTGGTGCGACAAACCTTGAAAAACTCTGTTCTGCGGATGGAATTTTTTTTCAAAGCAGAAGAAAAAATGGTGAAAGAAAAAATTATCAACACCAAATTATTCCAAAGATTGGTATTTTATAATGTGTCTTTACGAAGTTTTAAGTCAATAAATATTTTAGCTCATTTTAGCTCATTTATTGATTAAATTATTTCAACGATAGTTGTTTTGTTGCGTAATGATTTAAACATCTATGGTATGCATGTGACCAAAAATCACTAGCCCATGTTTGAGTAATATTTCAAACTAGCATTAAATGAGCTCGTGTTCCAATACACTTCTTAAGGTGACCATTCTTTCATTGTACAACTTAAATGCAAATACCTTTCAGTATGAAACAAGGGATATAAAGCAAAGACCATGACCCACCATGCTCATTTAAAAAGTGTTAAATTTTTGGAACATTCACGTTATGTAGCTACTTCAATATCTTGCATAGCAAACCATTGTCCTTTGAGACCCCAATAGGGTTAACTTGTAAAAATCCTTGAAACCTCAAGAACATGTTGATTCATATTAACCTCCAAAGGTCCAAGTTGGTATATTTCATTCAAACTTCAACCACACTTGTAATATAACTAAAACGTTTCTTGATCATCCACTTTAATAATGATTGTCTACCTCTTTAGATATATAGTCAATGAGATACAAGAGAGGTGTAAGTCTTGATTTAGAGAATTACAAGGCTATCCTAATTCTACTTGAAGTGTTCAAAATTGAGTTACTTGGCCGTCCCTTAAGAGGCAAAGAAAAAGAGCTATAAAAATGAAATCAAACAACATAAACAAAGAGAAAGATAGACTTACTTTGTCAGAATCAAGTACTTTGCGTATTGCAAATTTCAACCTTGCGAAACGAGGACTAACTAGATGCTCAACCATGTCCATAAGCACTTCGACATCCTTGTGTGATGTGATTTGATGATGTTGTCATTGCTAGACTATCCTTGAAGGGAAAAAGACAAAATAGCCTACATGAATGACAACAAATAACCGAAAATAAAAGAAAGTACTGCAATGAGCATCCATAGAAACCAGAGCAGCTGGATCTGCTGAACATTTAGCCAAATGAAATTTGCAACCTTCCCAACGTTGAGCCAGATGAAATTTGCGACCTTCTGAAACCAGGGCTGGTGAGCCTTTATCACGAGCTCTTTGACCTCCTTCTTGGATTTGATGTTATCTGTTGGTCTCATTGTTGGTCTCTTTGCTTTCTTCGCCGGGGCAACTACAACCGTGGCTGTTTCAGGAGCCGCAACAACAAGGCCTCGTCTCTTTGTTTTGGGAGCCGGAACTGGAGCCGGAACTGCAGGCACTCGTCTCTCTGTTTTCGGAGGCTGAACTCGAGCCGGAACTGCAGGCACTGGCCTCTCTGTCTCAGGAGGCGGAATTGGAACCGGAACTGCAGGCACTCGTCTCTCTGTTTCCGGAGGCTGCACTAGAACCGGAACTGCAGGCACTCGTGTCTCTGTCTTAGGAGGCGGAATTGGAACCGGAACTGCAGGCACTGGTGTCTCTTTGCAAGGCAAGTCATCGACAGGGGATGGTGTTCGTGGAGCCTGAGCTACCGGCAAAGTCTCGACCACTGCTACTTCACTCGTATCACTCTCTCCGCCCGCGTTGATAGCCTGCAAGTTCAGCGCACGATCCAGGTTCCAATTAATAAACTTACAAAATAATTAATGCAAGGCTTAGCCCTTTGTGGCTACAAGCGCGCGATTGAAAACCAAGCTCGGACGAACCTGCACTGCTGCACGGTAACTCGAAGAAGGTAAAAGATTGGACATGTTGAAAGATCGGGCCTCTCCTTCATACACGGTCTTCCGTAATTGCCCTCCTTGGCCATCATCAAAGAAAAGCTTGTAGCTGCACAACAAACGTAGTAATCTTGAGTGATTTCATTTATGCCACGGATGATTCAAATAACTAAAGAAATAGGTAAGCATGCCGGAAGAGCTTAGAATCTTAGATCCGTGATACACCGGCGGCATCTTCGAAAATCTTTGCGGCGGACCATAAATATCGACAGTACTGTCACGATCGAAGACTCAGATATTTAATAATCAGATATACTCATTGTGTAAACCCGGGGCTCCAGAGATATTCTAGTAGTAGTGTACCTTGTGAGTGGCATGCCGTTGTCATTTGCTGGAGGTGACCACTTTATCTGCACACTCGTGGACGTGACTTTATAAAATGTGGGTGGTTGAGGAGCTCCGGGTGCAGCAGGGAGTGACTTGGCCACCAAAGCTGAGCTCGGAGACGACGTGCCCACGCTGTTCTGGGCTTTCACTCGAAACCTGTACTCACGGCAGGGTGCAAGTCCTGTGACTTGGGACCTGTGTCGATCACCCATACATGCATTCATGTACGGTACGTCCGTCAGCTTGCTTAATTCATTATTTGAACCCCAAATTTGAATGAGCAATTGATCACAAGTAGAACTGAATAAGCTAGAGCCTGGGTGACGAAAAACATACAGAAGCTCCTGTCCATGGTAGACCACGACCCAGCCTCGTGTGGTCGTCGGCTGAACTACGACATCGTCTTGATGATTGCACACTTTCTTCGACTTCCCCAGTTTCTTGCCAACGTTCATGTCACGTTCTGCGCTAAACCCTGCTGGCAGCTCCTGCATTTCCAGCGTATATCTAACCACAGGGCAGCCATTGTCTCGCTCTGGGACCTGAAAACAGAACATGGCATGCGCAATGTGAGGCAGAATTTATGATCATATTGAATAATTTCAAACAATTCTTTCGAAAACGTGCGTGGTCTTGAAGGTTGCTTCGCAGACCGTGGCTAGTTACCTCCCATTTTAATGTGAAGGAAGATGCCTTTGTGTCGATGACGGTGGGTGGAGGAGGAGGACAAGGAGATGCTGCTGAAGTCATGCATACCAAATATGCACTAAATCCACTTGCGCCTACGGCGTTCTGTGCCTGCATTCATAAACCATGCATCAACTCGATCCTGAAGACAGTGAACTGAAACATTACACAAGCTGCTACTTAAGTCTCAATCATTCGTAATATTGAAGCAATTGGATACGTACCTGCACTCGGAATGCATAGCTTGAAAAGGGCTGCAGCTTCTTCACCTCGAACTCCTGGCTTGGCCCATTGTAGATAGTAGATAATTCCGATTCCGCTCCGTCAGTTCCATGGTTGTAGTCACCCTCTGAGCTGGTCCCTGCCAAAACCATTCACATGAAAATCATTACTTGCAACAAGAAATATATATAATCACCTCATTTGACCACATGTGCCAACGTCCAATTCCGGACGACGTTCTGAATATGTTATAACGTACTTGCTGAACTGAGATGATAATCTGATCGAGCCAACTGCCAAAACTCGACATAATTCTGATAGATCGCTGAAGCAAGATCGCATGCAAACCTGGATAGGTTTTATTAAGATTTTCGATCACTGGCGAATGAATGTGGTGTACATACCATTGGAGAGTGAACTAGTAGAACGATCACTGTGGACCCTCTGCTCCGCCCCATTTGTGAGAGCTGCAGCAGGTTGCAAATCAAAGGCGGCACGAAGGCCATAGCCAAGAACCAGCATCTGAAGTTGGAAGGAGTCGACTGATGCACCATTACACGGAGGAGAAAGCCACCTGCAAAGGAAAGATTCATGAATGAACAGCATTCATGGTTGTCAAACCATCGCTATATCTGGAACAACAATTTCAAAGGTCTCTCCTTAATTTTGAGGGTTCCGACAGAAATATGCACCTGTAGAAAAGAACTGTGAACTTTCTTAAGCACTTTGATAGGGGCGACGTAACTCACCTCAAAGACAGAGACTTGGAAGTCTGTTCCAGAACGACTGGAGGCTCTGGGATTGCTGGTGGGGCAGGGAGCGTCTCCACGACAACTAATCCTGTAACGTACATACCTCTTTAATTTTAGTAGTACACATAATTTAATTATGATCAATCTTAATTGAACCTGTAGGGTTTCTCAATAAACTCTTGTCTGTTAGAACTACTAAACCTGGCACATGTATGTTCGTGAACTGTGCAATGACCGGATTTCTTCAAATGGTTTTCAAAAATAGAAAAAATCAACTATAATGATGATTCAAGGATTTGTGACATACGACTATAAGGGCCAGCTCCCAGCTTGCTGCATGCTTGTACTCGGAAGCAATAAGTTGAACCAGGCTCCAACTCTTTTGCAACGAAGCTGCTGTCCGTGCTAGACCCCACGCTGGCAAAGCTTGTATGTGAACCCACAAGTTCTCTCCATGCGCTTGCTCGCATTTCCATCTACAACCAGTACAGTTAACATTATCAAACTAGCTAACACTTAGAGAGGTTCATGTTTGTACAGTGCAATAAAAATCAGAAAGTTTGTATGAAAAGAAAATGGTTGTCGCAAATTTCAACATTTGAAGCCAACTTAAGACCGTACCTCCACTCGAAAGACAGTGATTGGAGACCCGCCGTCATGGACAGGAGGACGCCATTGCAACTCAACCTCATTGCTCCCAATGTTCAATGCTTTAGCCATCAATGGAGCATCTGGGGGACCAGGTAAGGTGCGACATAGAGCTGTACGTACGTCAACACAACATTTGCAAGGTTGTAATTACTTCATCTTAATACATTGAAGCATCAATTCAGTAAACAACAATTCTCTCTGAAACAGTTCAAAACAACATAATTTTCCTAGATTGAACATGCTAGAACGACATTCCAACATTTGCTGTTCCGAATGTCGCTCAGACACCCTCTTATGATGTCTTCCTGAAGCAGAGTCAGTAGTACTTTACGTACCTTCCCAAGACCAGTCGCTGTCAGTAGCCCGGACGCGCACTCCGACTTCTGTATCTGTAGAGAGAAATTTATATTACACAAGTTGTGAGATCACTCATTACAATCTGAAGCCAGTTGGTAGAAGAATGATCCTCGGGAGAGTTTAATTAACCTGATTCATAATTTAATGTATTAAAGAAATGTCCAAATAAACGTACCTGCTGGAAGCCCGGTCACGGAATGGGAGGTGGCGCTCCCATGGTATACCAACGTCCAGGCGAAAGACGTACCCATCTTTATCTCAATCTTAAATCTACAAGTGCATAACATTTACATACTGTAAGAGCATTAATTGATTCTAATGTTGAAAACACGCCGGTAAGAGTCAAAGCTAGCAAATACCCATAATTTGCAAAGTGCACCGAAACCTGTAAATTAAAGAAAAAATGGCACCCAAATGATCGTATACACCCAATTGGTAGCAGACTTGTAGGGAAAAGCTCACTTAGTGTTGTTCAGAAGGGAGTTGAAGAGAAAATTGTCGCCCCAGTTGAGGGCGATGCTATTGGTCGTAGTGCTTGTTGTCACCGGAGGTCCACCGAAACGCTTGAGAAGCTGCGTTGGGGACGACGATTGAGACCGATCGACCACTTCGCCGTGGTGCACCCCTGCAACTCGAGTAAATATTGCGACGGGCTCTTCACCATCCGGGGCCGCTCCATAGTTGACTTCAAGCGCCACCGTGGGAGAATTCTCGCGAGATTGCGGTTCACGCTCCACGCTTGCCGCCTCAACCTCAAGTGGACTTACAATATCCGTGGATTTTTCTGCCATGGTGTTCGGCGTCGTCTGTAGAGCTCACCCACCATGTCCGGCGCAAGTTCCAAGGGTCTTGGATCCCCCGCTCCTCAAATCGATCGATTGATTGTGTCTTAGGGTTTCGTTGTGGCGTTGTAGCCTTCACCTACTAAGAGAGAAGAAAAGAAGGGGTGGAAAAGAAGGAACCGTGTCAAGTTGAAGACTCCACTTGGATATATCAATTGGGACTCTACAAGAATGATCCTAAACAACTTGTGCAACGTGCTTTTTATTTTTCTTTCACATTACCTCTTCTAAGCACAAATGTTTTAGAATCCAATCGCTCCACGCACGCTTTGTAACTAATTAGGCCACTACTCTGCTAATGCTAACTATCGAATAGTCACATATGATCGATCTGCTACAGTTATGAAGAGTCAATAAATTATGGTGACATCTTAAGCTAAACATAGCAATTTCTTTAGTGCACGTGCGACTGCGTGCATTCCACACTACTAGTGGTGCTAGGCCGTAAACCTTGATGTTTAAGTAACTTGTAAGACTTTTAAAATCGTACGACACCTACCTTTTTCTAAAATAAGAGTTCTTTCGTGTATATTTTAAATAGAAAATGGAAAACATGAAATAGAAAATCCCTCTAAAGTAGGAGTTCTTCAATCACATATATGATTTCAAAAGCAAGATGAAACACTTGTCCTCAAAAGCTAGGGTTCTTTCATATATATCTCCAAATGAAAGATGTAAAGCGTACGTAGTGTGCACCTCAAAAGTCAAAAGCACAAAATCTTACAAATATGTTTCAAAAAGAAGATTAGGAACGGCTTCGAAAACAAGAATCCTTTCATATATGTCTAAAAAGATCAAGTAGATGCTCGTTAGTAACTTACTAGTAGAAGTGGAGTTGCAAAAAGCTCTTTTGAAATGTCGCTCGGTAAACCCCCAAAGTTCTTGCCTCAAGAATTCTTTTTAGATCTATGTGTAAAAGATTCAACAATCCACAATTGAAAAAGTGGTAAAAGAGAGTCGCAAAGCTTGGATTTGTTTAACTCGATCCGTTGAGCCTACAAGTTGAAACAGAGCCAAAGTCACTAATTTTTTGCACATATATGTATTGAAATGCTATACCTTGAAAAATGAAAACCCTAGTAAGCAATTCTTAAGATGCCCTTTATCTTCATTCACAAGAAAAATTTCAATTATCAACTATACTTGATTGTTGATGTCATGTACAAAAAGACATATTAGCTAACGGGAATTGGTCATTACTCTTGTAACTCTAAGGACACTAGGTTAAAGTTTATGGCGGCGAACAAGTTTGTAAAGAAGATGTGCAAGAGTTAAGAGTTGGTAATGATGACAATATATGTAACCCAAAGTTAGGATTTTCCATAATTACAAGTTAATGTCACATTACTGTCATTTATAGATAATATTTCAACTCTAATTTAGTACATTTTCAGACATAGCTAGCAATCACTATATTGTCTCTATATGACATAATCAATATAACTACTCGTTTGCTTATGAGAGCATGAATTAAAGATAGACTTTGTCATTTATCATCCTCGCTAAACAATTAAACAAACCATTGCAACATATTATCTATTTATAAATACTTAGGACGTAAGGTAGCAATCACTATCTTGTTTTCATATAAGATAGTCAATTTAATTACCCCATTTGCCTTCGAAGTCCCACTAACCAAACCATTTTAATAAGTTGTTTATGTATGAGACAAATCACTCCAACAAACTATCTATTTATGATGATCCTTGACTCTTTGGATTAGTATTCATATTATAATTATTAATAACATAACTACCCAATTGATCAATTTGTTAGTCACACGGGTTTAAACTAATCATTCATTGAACACTTATGGGAATAAATGTGGCATAATATAATCATCCGTTGATTAAAAGTGACATGATATAATCATTCATCAAATGAATAATGATAATGTTACAAAGTAAATGACTTTCGAGAGCTAGGATGGTGAGAAGGTTATCAATTTAGGATATAATTCTAAATTGTACTTTTGAATCAAGAATTTACACTACTAGAAAATCCAACTAATCTGTTGATTCGGTCGCGTTGAACGTGACACTTTTTTGTTGATTTGATCAATTTTTTGTTCAAATCAACAGAAAAGTGTCCCGGTCAACGCCACCAAATCAACAGATTAGTTGGATTTTCTAGTAGTGTTACAAAGTGAATTTTTAATTTAACAAAGGGATTACATTATAAAATAGCTAACTAGTTAAGAATAGGAGGTTTGAAATGCTTATTGAACATAAAAATCTTACATTGTTTTGTTGTGACATTTGGATCTTGCGGCATTAAAATATTTTTCTTTACAAAAAAAAAACACATTAATTAAGCGAGATATCAAATTAAATTCAATTAAATCATATACACTTGGTATGTTGTAGGATGGTCAAGTCTCCAAATTATATATTTTAGGTGTTACCCATGTACTAACTATATTAAAATTTAAGAAATCGGGCTTTTTTGTTATTAATTCATGAAATCTTTAAAAAGATCATAAACAAAACTGAGCTATTACAACCTTGCGTAATTATGTTTAGAATTAAGAATGTATTTCTTAAATATAAGTTTCAAGTAGTTCAAGTATTTAATTTGCAAGATCATGAACAATCTATTTAATTTTTAGATGATTTTTGTAGAAAGAGTAAAGTAGGTAAGCAACAATTAGTAGGAGGCTCTCATTATATGGCGAAGAAGCTTGCAGAAAAGAAATGCAGGAGCTAAGCTCAGAGAAGTCATTTAGTGTAAATTTTAGTATGCATAGAAAAGAGTGGTCTACCTACCTAACGTCCAACAAGCTATAAAATTTTACATAAAAATCAACTCAATTATGTGGAAATCCAAGTTGTTGGGGTTCCTGAGTGTGATGCGTAAGGTCAGGGAATAAAATCCTAACGCCAAACTTATGTACGACGTGCATTTTAATCAGTAGAGAGTGCAAATTCCTCAAATCTCATGAGGTCGACACTCTGAGGCTATGGACTCTTTCCCACACTTTTGCACTCACAATTCATGATTGAGCCCTTGGAAAATTAATGGAAATTTCTCTCTGAGGGCATTAGGCAAACATGATCGATCATGCAGCCCATCGAATCTGGGCCTGACATGGAGAGTGGCAGGTTAGAAGAGTTGACGCGGCTTTGTCGCAAGGTCTTGATCAAGTGCATGTCATGGCACCATCTTGATCATCTTCACTATCCATTGTATGCTAAATGAATGTGACAAGGCTCGCTCACATTGATTAGTACTATTCCCGGCTTATTGTACTTCCACTTGATCAAGCTAGCTATTACCAGCTCCGACACATACACAAAGCTCGAGTGCCAAATATTGTATGTCGTTGCTATTGCAACCCAAGCTTACGACTTGTGCATTTGCGTGGGGTTTAGGGTTACTGTAGGTACGATGAAGACATCTAAGTCGCCATTAGAAATCTTGTCCAATGGGACATGTCTTCAATGCCTAAATGTTCAATGGGACATGTCTTTAACCCCTAACCGTCCCGACGTCCATATTTTGGACGTTTTCGGGGGTACATTCAACTTCAAAGAGCTGTAACTTTTGCAAAATGTGTTAAATTTTAATGAAATTTTGGAAAAAACAAACTGCATGATGTATGGAATGTGTGGTAAAAATTTCAGATCAATCCGAGATGAATTGAATTTTTGGTGATCATTTGAAAGTAAGTATCTTTTTTTTGGACAGTTTCTGTGAATTTTGATGGCAGCAACTTCGGGGGCTTGTATCTCCTTCATCCCAAGTCCGTTTTCAATAAAACTTGTTGGGTTGAATTTTCCTTGAAGTCTAGTTATCATGGTAAAATCTTCATGTCAATCCAAGTTGTTATGAATGTTTGGGAGTCATTTTAGTGCACGGGTTTAGTTTGGACGCTTTTTTCTTTTTGGTTCAAATGGGTCACTTTTCGGGCTACTTTTTGACATTGCAAGGCCATTTAAGGGCACATTAATTTTTTTCATGAGGCTTTTTTGGTACCAATGTGTTTATATGATGCTTTTGAACTACTTTAACACCCAATTCCCTAATTTTGCACTTGGCCAAGTGCACTCATTTCATGAGCAAACTTGGCTTTAAAAAAATTTGTTTGAAAAAATCTGTAAAAAATAGGGATTTTTGTCTTTCTACAATCTCTTCATTGTAAAGAAACAATTATTTATTTTATTTTCTATCCTTATCTTTATTTTTTATCTTTTATCCTTTATCTTTTCTTTTTCTTTTATCTTGTTTTTTTCCTTGTCTTCTTTCTTGTCTTCCTCTTGTCTTCCTTCTTCTTTTTTCTTCTAGTCTTCCACTTGTCTTCCTTTTTCTTCTTTACGTTGCCATTTTTGGAGTTTAAATGATAATTTTTAAAAATAAAATAAAAATCAGGGAGCAGGTTGACTCCATTACAGGCCCGGAAGAAAAAAAAAAAAAAAAAAACGATTTTATTTTATTTTATTTTTATTTTATTTTATTTTATTTATTTATTTTTCGATTTTTTCCGGGCAGGGAGGGTCCGCGCGCGCGGACCCTACTCTTATTTTGACCCTCCCTCCCTCACTCCCCCCTCTCCCCTATATAAAGCCTCTCTCACTCTTCCTCCCTCACACTCTCCTTCCTCCCCTTTTCCTCTCTTGTTCTTCTCCCTCTCTTCCTTCTCCCTTCTCCTCAATATAAAAGAAGAAGAAAGAAGAGGAAAGAAGAGTGAGGGAGGGAGAGTGAGGGAGGGTTTATAAAGGGAGAGGGGGAAAAGAAAAAGGAGAGGAGGGAAGGAGAGTGGATCAAAAAAAGAGTAGGGTCCGCGCGCGCGGACCCTCCCAGCCCGGAAAAAAAAAAAAAAAAAAAAAAAAAAAAACTTTTTTTTTTTCGTTTTTTTTTTTCTTCTGGGCCTGTACTGGATTTAGCCTACTCCCTGATTTTTATTTTTATTTTTAAAATTATCGTTTAAACTCCAAAAATGGCAAGGTGAAGAAAGAAAAAGGAAGACTAGTGGAAGACTAGATGGAAAAGAAGAAAGAAGACAAAAAAAAAGACAAGAAAAAAGACAAGAAAAAAAAACAAGATAAAAGAAAAAAAAAGATAAGATAAAGATAAAGATAAAATAAAAGATAAAGATAAGGATGAGAAATAAATTAAATAATTGTTTCTTTAGAGCGTAAGGGATTGTAAAAAGACACAAATCCCTGTTTTTAAGAGATTTTTTCAAACAATTTTTTTAATGCGCTTGGGG